>CM074437.1:30457391-31932391 GCA_037101425.1 Elopichthys bambusa | reverse complement strand
CATCTGTACATTATTTTATGTTTGCATTGACACTATGGTTAAATATGAAATAGTTTAACATTCTTTGACTTTTGTGGTAACTGTATTTTATCATTGATTTATTTATTTAAATAGGTGAATTAAACATTCAGTGTTTTTTATACAATATAAAATATTCTATTTTGCATATTTTATTATATTTAATAATAATAACTTTTTCCCCATTTAGGGCAACCACATTTTCATCAGAATAAATGTGAATAATATATAATATATATTATCTATATTTGTTTTTCTTGTCTCCGTTTTTCTCAATAGGTGATAGTATTTGATTTTGGTAGTGAAGTGTACGTATGGCATGGCAAAGAGGTCACACTGGCACAGAGGAAGGTGGCGTTTCAGTTAGCCAAGCACCTTTGGAACGGGACCTTTGATTATACCAACTGTGACATCAACCCTCTGGACCCTGGAGGACACAACACACTCATACCAAGGTAGTTATGCGCATTTCCACTAGTTTACTTTAATTATCCACTCAAATTTGAGAATCATCTGATAAGTTGTTTTGTGGAACTTTATAGTCAGTGTAAAGTTGTGGGTGTGGTTATTTTTTAGGAAAGGTCAAGGTCGTCCAGACTGGGCCATATTTGGCAGACTGACCGAACATAATGAAACAAGTCTGTTTAAAGAGAAGTTCCTGGACTGGAAAGATGTTTCCAGACTGTCACCTAAAAATGTCATCGAACACCCATTCCAGCAGAAGGTGGGTAGCTGTGTGTATCTGATTTTAATACATTAAGAAGCTGTTAAAGAGAAAGAAAAAAATCTTTTGACCTTTATTATTTAGGATGGAAATTGGGAGGAATATAATGTTTTTGATTCCCACCCCATTCATAATTGGTTCTAAATATACAATACCATTCAAAAGTTAGAACTTGGTATGATTTTTTTTTTTTTTCATGTTTTTGAAAGAAGTCTCTTATGCTCTCCAAGGTTGCATTTATTTGAAAAATAAATAAAAAAAATAATTCTGTTAAATATTATTTTAATTTAAAATAATTGTTTTTCTATTTTAATATATTTTAAAATATAAAATATGCTGATTTGCATTATCGATGTTGAAAACAGTTGTGCTGCTTAATATTTTTGTGGAAATTGAAAATTTTTAGGCTTCTTTGATGAATAGAGATGTCAAAAGAACAGCATTTTTTTTTTAAATAGAAATATTTTGCAACATTTAAATGCCTTTTCTTTCTCTTTTGATTAATTTAATGCATCCTTACTGAATAAAAGTATTACTTTCTTACAAAAAAAGTCTTACTGAGCCCAAACCTTTGAACGGTAGTGTATATAACACAGAAAACCAAACTAAAATATTAAACAGTACAATTATTTTTTCAGTGTTATAGTGAAAAAGAATGATTTCCAGCTGTTCCTTTGATCTGTACACAACTTTTTCTTTCCCTATTTTTCATTGTTGTTTTTGCGCTTCTCTTTCTCTTCTTTTAAACCCTCTTGTTGCCCATCTCAGGAGTCTCCGGGCTTAGATTCTCGTTCTGAGTTCCGGGCGTACAGCGCCTCTTTGATGCTGCCAGTCCTGCAGTCGCCCATCAGCACGATTCTGGATGGTCAGGATGTGGGTCGTGGACACGGTCCGGTGGAGAACGGCTCGGATGACTGCCTGCGGTCCCTGGAGATTAGCACAGTTGCCGTTGATGTCTGGCACATCCTGGAGTTCGACTACAGCCGACTGCCCAAGCAGAGCATCGGCCAGTTTCACGAGGGAGATGCTTATGTGGTGAAATGGAAGTACATGGTGAGCGCTGCAGGTCAGTAACTGCTCCAGAACAAATGAGCTGAGATCTTGTAAACATCTGATATACTGTATCTGATTGTTATATAAAGATATCTGATTATCTTTTATTGTACTGTTGTGCACCATTTTTGCTGTGTGTCTGTGTGCAGTGGGCAGCAGACAGAAGCCGGATCAGGTGCGCAGTGCGGGTCCCGGTAGGGAGAAGTGCTGCTATTTCTTCTGGCAGGGCAGAAACTCGACAGTCAGTGAGAAAGGAACATCTGCGCTCATGACTGTTGAACTGGATGAAGAGAGAGGAGCACAGGTAGGACGAGATGCTGGACTTAGTGCTTTGACTGCTTTCCGCTTCTCTCTTTCACTCGCTCACTGTTGCTGTGACTCATATTCAGATGCAGGTCCAGCAGGGGAAGGAGCCGCCCTGTTTCCTGCAATGCTTCAACGGGGGGATGATCGTGCATTCTGGGAAGAGAGAAGAGGAGGAGGAGAACATTCAGAGTAAGAGTTTTTGGGGATTTTAGGATTGGAAGATATATTTTTGCCTAATATTTTTTGAAGAAGTACTGTACATCATGCATACTATTCATAGTATGTGCATTTTTTTGTATACATGTCTTACCCAATATGTACAAATATAATCAGATCACATAGTGTAGCGCACGGGATCCCACAATGAAGTGCGCTTGACTTGACCTTCCATTTTGCCATGTCATGTGCGACACAGAAGCAGTTATCTTTCTTCATTCATCATTTATTCAGACTGTTAATGTTTTTACACAATATTGGTTAAAAAATTAGTTAAAAAATCAGGAAATATTTTTTTCCATATATACCTTGCTTGCATGTATGTATTGAGCTCATGTGAAAACATTTTTGTCCGTTTCAAGTACTATTATTATTAAACATAGTATGCTGTGCAAACTGTAAACCAGCATATTAATATTGGACTGTTTGACCCCCGCTTTCAGATGACTGGCGTCTGTACTGTACACGTGGTGAGATACCCGTTGAGGGCCACCTGCTGGAAGTGGCGTGTCACTGCAGCAGTTTGCGATCTCGCACATCAATGGTCCTTCTGAACATCAACAAAGCCCTCATCTACCTGTGGCACGGCTGTAAAACACAAACACACACACGGCATGTAGCTCGAACCGCCGCAGACAAGATCAAAGAACAGTGAGTCTTTCACATACAAAAATCATTGTATAAAACACAAAAGATGAACAAGGATGCATTAAATTGATCCAAAGTGACAAGTAAAGTTCAAAATATTTCTATTTTAAATAATTTTTTAAAACACTCATCAAAGAATCCTGTAAAAAATGTATCAAGGTTTCCACAAAAACAGCTTACAGCATTGATAATAATAAGAAATGGTTCTTGAGCAGCAAATCAGCATATTAGAATGATTTCTGAAGGATCATGTGACATTGAAGAGTAATGATGCTGAAAATTCAGTTTTGCATCACAGGAATAAATTACATGTCATCTTGATGTTATATTTTGCATTACAGTAAATTTTTATGATTGTAATCTGACTCATATTTGTGTTTCCAAGACGACCTCTGGAGGCTGGACTTCACAGCAGCTGTAATGTGAATATTCATGAATGTGAGGAAGGAGGCGAGCCTGTGGAATTCTGGGAAGCATTAGGCAGGAAGGATCGTAAGGCCTATGACTGCATGCTGCAAGGTAAAACACACCATGGAGAGTGGGAGAAGACTTGTATGATTTTGCAAGTTTGTTATCTGTTTATATTTCCCTCGCTACAATATCATTCTGAAAATAATCCATCTCGAGCGTAACATGTTCAAACGGAAGCGCATTTCCAATGCATAAGAAAAGAATGCTTTGGTAAATCATAATTATTACCTAATAAGCCATAATTATCAGATAAAAAGTCACAATTATGACATTAAAAGCCAAAATTGACAAAAAATTGTTGTAAATTTGCCTATGTCATAATTGTGACTTATATCTCATTATGATTTACAATGCATTTTTTATTTGGTGGAAATGGCCTTCCATGTGTTTACAAGCCATAATGCAAATGCATACCATAAGAATTCATAGTCTTCTATCATTCAGACTTTACACATGATTTTACCTGAAAGACCTTTTTTCAAATAACCTTTTTCAGTGTTTTTATTTCTATCTTTCTCTCTTTGTAGATCCTGGCAAGTTTAACTTCACTCCGCGTCTGTTCCAGCTCAGTAGTTCTTCTGGTGAGTTTGTGGCGCAGGAGTTTTTCAACCCATCCAGAGCTGCAGACCTTGTTTGTTCCCTGCCGTTCCTTCAGGAGGATCTGTACTCTTCCCCGCAACCAGGTAAAAAAAAAAAAAATGATACACTTGAACTCTTATCTTAGAACGGAAACAATAAGTCATAAATGATGCATGTTTTCCTCTCCTTGTAGCTCTGTTCCTAGTGGATAACTATCATGAAGTTTACCTGTGGCAGGGCTGGTGGCCGCAGGATACAGAAAGCACCGGCTCTGCCCGCATCCGCTGGGACTCAGACAGGAAGTGCGCTATGGAAACAGTGTTGCAGTACTGCAGAGGTGATTTGACAGCCGTATTACCTGTATTATCTGCTGCTTCAGATGTGGTTTCTGTTCAGTTTATGCTGTGTATACAGATAACCGATGCCTCTTTTTGTCTAGCAGAGAAAAACGAGAAGAAGCCTCAGAAGTCATACCTGATCCATGCTGGACTGGAGCCTCTGACCTTCACAAACATGTTCCCCAGCTGGGAGCACAGGGAGGACATTGCTGAAATCACAGAGAGGGTAAGACACTGACATCAAGTCAAGTCACCTTTATTTATATAGCTCTTTACACAATACAGGTTATTTCAAAGCAGCTTTACAGGGATAAACAGGGAAATAATGATTCAATGATGTAAACAGATACATTTTGCTGTAAAGCAGCTCTAAAAAGAAAATGGTGTCTTTTTTTTCAGCTGAGGTCAGTTCAGTGTTGATTCAGCTTCTGTTCAAATATGAAGAAAGTTCAATTCAGCTATGAAGCAGCTCTGTAGAAAATGATGTCATCATCTAAACGTGTGTCAGTGCAGTCATATCAATAATATTGCTGAATAGTATGTGCCCCCAACTAAGCAAACCAGAGGCAATAGATCATCGGTGACAGAAATGGAGAAAAAAAACCTTGGGAGAAACAGGCACAGTGTTGTTTCTATATTTCTTTTAGCTCTGTTCCATACCCTAGTAAGCTTTCTAACTAGACAGTGTTTAAGGCTTCATCGACACACTCCTGATATGATGGTTGTTCCAAACAGCAGGCACGAAAAATATATAGTTTTGAACAGTGGTTCTTAACCTTTTTGACTCCAAGCTTTCCACCACCTCTTCTGTCAGTGTCAACAACAAAATTTGAAGGCCTCATGATTTTTTGGCAACATTTGTTCATTATTTAATGGATAAGGATTTTAAAAACTATTTTGAACTCAAAATACCTACCCCATAAAATATTTTAGAGATTGGCTAGAAACAAGAAAAAAAGTACAGTATATTCATTATAAAAACTTAGTTTACGATTACAAAGCCTTTGTTTACTTGTGATAAAATTCTGAAGCATTGATTTGCTGTTGTGTGATAGTAATGACATTGATATATTGTGTTTGTGTGTGTGTGTGTGTGTGTGTGTGTGAGCAGGAGGCAGAGGTGTGTAACCAGATCATTCTCGTGGAGGATGTTTTGGCTCGACTCTGTCAGAGCACTTATCCTCTAGCAATGCTGCAAACCCGTCCCCTTCCACACGGCGTCGACCCTTTGAGAATCGAGATGTACCTGACCGATGATGACTTTGAGGTGAGGCCGTACACTTATATGAGAGAGATTGCCTGTACAGGGTGTACAAATCCCAGTACTGTACTGGGATTTGTGTAAAAATATAAAACCATTGTAAAAATGTCCATATCCCTGAATTTTTTTTATTATTATTTTTTTTTTATGTCAGTACAGAACAACATAACTGCAGCGTTGAGCAGCAGATGCTCTGTTGATTTTAAATATGAATCCAGAATCCAAAACACAGTAATTCAATGTATGTGGGGAAAAATGACAAATTACCAATTAACCAATTATGTAAACACTAAATGTATGCTCACAAGATTAATTCTGTTTAAGCCAGTTTTTAATGGCTATATTGCATTTTCAGTTCTGTTTATCCTTTAAATTCTATTGGTAAATTGAATTTGTTGAGTGGGTTTGTTCAGCCTATGAATGGCTTGCTTAACGTATGACGTGACTAGATACTAAGAATTGAATGTTTTGCCGTTTTAGGCCGGGTTGTAGGGAAATCGGAGTAGGTAAGTATCTCTGATATGGACTGATGTCACAGGGATCGATTTGTTTCTATGCTAACAACTTAAACACAATTTCCTGACAGTCTCACTTTTATGCTTCGTCTTCCTCCCTGTGTCTTTCTCACTTTGGACAACTCTTTTTGTCCAGCAGAATCCAGGAGAGCTCTTTGACACCCACATTAAATCACACAAGCACTCATGCATGCACACAAACACAATGTGAACAGGTTTCCTCACAAGCTATTTTTTCCATCAATAGTTTACACATTTCTGGGAATATTTTTCTGAGAGCACGGTGTCCTAACTAGGCGTGACATGATAAGCAAGCAATAAATTCTCTTCCATGTCAATGTCACACATATAGCGATTTGCTATAATAAAGCAACCAGAAGTCATCAGTGAGTTTCGGCTGTTTAAGGAGACCAGAGACATTTGGCCAGTGCAGCAACTATTATATTTGATTAAATATTATTAGTTGCACATAAAACCGTCAACTCTGATAAAATCTGAACATTTGTGTTTTTGATAGGACTGCATTTTGTCCACACTGTGTTTTCATTAAATCTTTCTGTGGTCTCAATTTAATACAGATGATAACAGTTAATTTCCATGTGAAGTCTGCCATTGGTTGGCAAACCAGTGGTCCCGCTCCTGACAACATTGGTTCAGTATGTTGCTCAGTCCATAATTGGCTTGCTTAAAGTTGTCTCTGCACATTGTACCCTGACAATAGAAAGTATTTTTAGACAACATATCATTTTTAATCTATGTTTCTGCACAAGCAGCAAGAAGATTAGCCCCGCTTCACCTACAGTAAATTTTAATTGCTCCAAAGTCCCACTCTATATATCTGTATATGAATGTCAAATCTTTTCCACTTGACTGATTTATGTTGCATTTTGCCTTATGTGGGCAGAAAAAAAATTACTTGATGCTGAAAACACAATGCGCCTAGTTAGGACACAGTGCTACTGTAACCCTTTCCTCTTGGCTTTTCTGCAAATTTAAGATTCTTTGTCCACATGTGAACTACTGTTTAAAATTGTTGGGTCAGTAAGATTTGAAAGAAAGAAAGAAAAAGAAAGAGAAAGAAAGAAAGAAAGAAAGACTTTTATTCCGTAAGGACGCATTAAATTGCTCAAAAAAGACTTTTATGATGTTACAGAAGATTTCAAATAAATGTTGTTCTTTCAAACATTCTATAAATCAAAGAATCCTTAAAATGAATCATGATTTCCACAAAAATATCAATTTTGAAAACAGCTGATTAATAATAAGAACTGTTCTTGAGCTCTAAATCAGCATATTAGAATGATTTCTGAAGGATCATGTGACACTGAAGACTAATGGCCGCATTATAATGCATTACCATGCAAATGGTACTTTGAAAACTTTTAGCGCGCTCAATTTTTATATCAAAAAGTGTCGTTTTTAAAAAGAGACCAACCTTAGGTCTGTATTCCAAAGCATTCATGAATTAGTGATTTAAGTTCAGATTTATGCTCAAAAAAGGTGAGCATTTACAGGTTAAAGGGTTAGTTCACCCCAAAAAATGAAAATTCTGTCATTATTTACTCACCCTCATGTCGTTCCAAACCCATAAGACTTTTGATCGTCTTTGGAACTCCATTGACAGTCTATGCAACTACCAATTAAATGCTTCAAAAAGTTCATAAAGAGATCTTAAAACTAATCTATATGAATTAAGCGGTTTAGTCTAAACTGAAGCTTAAACATGCTGCATAAAAACGAGAATGAACCCCACTGGTTCTTGCAGAAGCTCAAACATGCTGCGTAACATGAGAATGAACCTCATTGGTTCTTGCAGAAGCTCAAACGTGCTGCGTAACACGAGAATGAACCTCATTGGTTCTTGCAGAAGCTCAAACGTGCTGCGTAACACGAGAATGAACCTCGTTGGTTCTTGCTGAAGCTCAAACGTGCTGCGTAACACGAGAATAAACCTCGTTGGTTCTTGCAGAAGCTCAAACGTGCTGCGTAACACGAGAATGAACCTCGTTGGTTCTTGCTGAAGCTCAAACGTGCTGCGTAACACGAGAATGAACCTCGTTGGTTCTTGCTGAAGCTCAAACGTGCTGCGTAACACGAGAATGAACCTCGTTGGTTCTTGCTGAAGCTCAAACGTGCTGCGTAACACGAGAATGAACCTCGTTGGTTCTTGCTGAAGCTCAAACGTGCTGCGTAACACGAGAATGAACCTCGTTGGTTCTTGCTGAAGCTCAAACGTGCTGCGTAACACGCGAATAAACCTCGTTGGTTCTTGCAGAAGCTCAAACGTGCTGCGTAACACGCGAATGAACCTCGTTGGTTCTTGCTGAAGCTCAAACGTGCTGCGTAACACGAGAATGAACCTCGTTGGTTCTTGCAGAAGCTCAAACGTGCTGCGTAACACGCGAATGAACCTTGTTGGTTCTTGCTGAAGCTCAAACGTGCTGTGTAACACATGAAAATGAACCTCGTTGGTTCTTGCTGAAGCTCAAACGTGCTGTGTAACACATGAAAATGAACCTCGTTGGTTCTTGCTGAAGCTCAAACTTGCTGCGTAACACGAGAATGAACCTCGTTGGTTCTTGCTGAAGCTCAAACGTGCTGCGTAACACGAGAATGAACCTCGTTGGTTCTTGCTGAAGCTCAAACGTGCTGCGTAACACGAGAATGAACCTCGTTGGTTCTTGCTGAAGCTCAAACGTGCTGTGTAACACTAAAATGAACCTCATTGGTTCTTGCCCAAGCTCAAACGTGCTGTGTAACACGAGAATGAACCTCATTGGTTCTTGCTGAAGCTCAAACTTGCTGTGTAACACTAAAATGAACCTCATTGGTTCTTGCCCAAGCTCAAACGTGCTGCGTAACACGAGAATGAACCTCGTTGGTTCTTGCTGAAGCTCAAACTTGCTGTGTAACACTAAAATGAACCTCATTGGTTCTTGCCCAAGCTCAAACGTGCTGTGTAACACGAGAATGAACCTCATTGGTTCTCGAACATCAAACATGCTTGAGCTTCCGTTTACCACAACTGATGTGTGCATTGATGGATGTTTATATGTGAATAAAAGCCTAAATTCAATCTGTTCATCATATAAAGTGATCGTGTCTCTCAATTCATATGGATTATTTTTACCATCTCTTTATGAACTTTTTTAAGCATCAAACTGGTAGTTGCATAGACTGTCAATGGAGCGATGGCAATCTCTGATTTCATTAAAAAAAAATCATTATTTGTGAAGATAAATGAAATTTTGATGGCTTTGGAACAACATGAGGGTGAACTAACCCTTTAAACCAGACTTTTTTTTTTTTTTTTTTTTAAATTGTAGTAATATTTCATAATATTACCGTTTTGCTGTATTGTTTGAACAAATAAATCCAGCCAAAATAAAAAAAACTTAAAGATTTCAAAAATCTTACCACCCCCAAAATTTTAAATAGTAAGTGTATTTATATTTATTTGTCTGTTTCTCTCACTTCCCTCACTGCAGTATTTTCTGTGTTCTCAGAGAGTGTTAGACATGAAGAGAGAAGAGTTTGACGTTCTACCTGGATGGAAGCAAGTGAACCTAAAGAAAGCCAAAGGACTCTTTTAAAAACCTGACGAAAATCATCACGGTGACAGAATTATCACTGTCCATTTCCTCCGTGACCACCGGTTCTTTGGTCACCTCGGTATTTTGACCTCTTTCGGTTAATGGAGGTGTTTGTTCACTAAAAGCAGGGTAAACGGTCAGGTCAAAGGTCACTTTAGGATCTACAGAAGCACCTGCTGTGGCGTCCACTTTTGATGTATCTATTAAGTCTGTGGAGGTGATGTCTGTGTGTGTGTCTGTGTGTCTCCTCACCACGTTCATGTACAACGATTTGCAGTCTGTGAGCAGTGCGTAAGTCTCTGTAACATCTAAAACAAGTATGTTTATCTCTTGAAGTACATGGAATCAAACAGTTCGCTCACCTTTCCTTCCACCTGGTCTGATCTGCAATGTGTTTTTGTTGTTACGTGTGTTTAAGAAGTCTGCTGAAAAATTGGAAATTGTATAAACTTTGTAGCAAACAAAGAAACGGCAGAAAACCCTGTGTGATCGCTCTTAATGTTGTCATATGTCTTAGGATATTCCTTTTTGATTCAAGAGGAGTTTACATGCCGCGTCTGTATTTTTTGTGTGTTCTTCTCGTGTGAATGGCTGTTGCTTGTGGTGGTGATGCTCTCTTCTTCCTGAGGTGTGAGGGACGTCATGTTTGTTTGTATTCGGACAGCATGGAGTAATGGACGAGAGAAAGAAAAGATATTAATTTAAATGTACAGTATAGTGCCTTGCTTTTGTGTACAGTTTCTATACCAAACACACACTAGTCTGCATTTCAGAGACTTTCTTTGTGATAAAAGAAATAGTGAATAAAGAAAGCATATTAAAAATCATTTTTTTTCCTGTCTAATGTCTTTCTTTTCTCCAATTCTAGGGATAAAATGAGACAAAACAGGCTACAAAAAGTATTTTGTACTGAATACTGAATATTTTGTATTCAGTTACACAAATGTTTTATCAGTATGGGTCAACACCTCAGAGGCTAAAGCAGTGTGTACTGTCATGTCAAATATTTACATAAATGTAAATATTTTGAAAGTAACATTCCGCTACAGTGGATATGAAAGTCTACACACCCCTGTTAAAACATGAAACAGATAAATTATATCAGAACTTTTGCTCCTTTTAATGTAAAAATTACAACCTATGCAATGCCACTGAAAACCAAAGTGACACATTTCTGAGAAAAAAAAAAAGATAGGCCTATAAATAAAATCTTAAAGAACTGAGAGTACAGGATGGTTTTAAAGTGAGTCAGACACAGTGTCTGAATCTCAGGATTTCGTATCAACATAGCTATAGTTCATTGCGCACTCAAGGCGGTTCTCATTTTAAAATAAAAAGTGAAAGTATTTTACTCCGGCATCATTATCTGCTCAAGCTCGCAGGATACAAAGCTATGTACAAGCGACAGGTAAATATGGCGTTTCTGTCATTCTTGGCTTGACTAATAATAATTTAATAATAATAATAAAACCACCAAATCAGTTTTTTTTCAGTACTTCTTGTGTTAAACCTCTACAGTTACAAACACAAGACGTACTTTTATTACGTTTAGAAAAGTACATTTTGTTTGTAATTAATTTTTTCCGTCAGTTTTAAGTGATAGGCTACTTAAGATTGTGTTTTTACCATAAACCAGTTATTAAAAATAACATTTAAATTTACATTTGCACAACATAGATAAAAGCGAAACTAAACTAAAAGTTGCAAACTGAGTGATGAATCGATGAAAGCAAAAGGATGAGCACGTAGTGTAACTTCCGGCAGAGGGCGCTACATGAACACAAAACTCTTATTAGAAAATGTACTTTTCGTTTCTCTTCAATCCATTCGATTCAAGAAATATTTGTTGTCAGCAATTACTCAACATAATATTAAGAACGCAATGTCCTCTTTAGTTTACATACTCCAACCCGTTCTTGTTGTCGCAAGACATGTAATTTTACCATGGATAGCCTAACTAGTTGTTTAAATGTAAATACTAATGTAAAATCATAATACTATTTTAACAGTATCGTATTCAAGAAGCTTAAATTCAGAGTCTTTCATTTGTTTATAACAGTGCTAGCTACTGCCAAGTTAGCACGGTTTTACTGACGTGAACTATCGAAACCATAGATGCCATGGTAAATTTGTGAAGGAGATAAGTAATGAATAAATAATTGGACAAGTATCATCTCAGTGGCAAAAGGTGACCTGATTAACCAGAATTCACTCCTACATAATTGCCTTTTTTTCCCTCAGGTTGAGCTGGGTATTTTAGATGAGAGGAGTGCACATACTGAAAGCAGCAGATGGACATGTCAAATTATGGTAATTTACAGCCACATAAAACATACAACCAGTCAGATCAGGGCTGATTTGCATTAAGTAATAGGTCTATAATAATATTTCTGTTATAGGCCCTTTATGAATATTTGCATGTAAACTATGGTTAATAGTCTTTTCTTTCCTCAGAAGACAAAGGGGAAAACTTGGAGGCTCATGGAGTCTCTAAAATCAGTATCTCTGCCCAGAATGGAAGCAATATTTTAGCACCTGTATTATTAAACTCAACAGTTACAGGAAATATTAATATTTCTAATAATTACTTTCAGGGTGAGTGGAAGTATCCTTCTCTGTTGGTGGAAACGCCACAGCCGAACACAGCTATATTAATTCTGTGATGTGAGATGTGCAAAGAATGAAATTATATACTTTTTGTGATATTTGTAATAATCTAAAGTTTTATTATTCTGTAGGACCTGCGGCTGAAATCACAGGTAATATACTGTACTGCTGGGTAAAATTATGTAAACTGTAACTTTTGTCAAATGATGTTTACATATGTAAGACATTATAAACAGTTAAATGGACAGCTCACCCAAAAATTCTGTCATAATTTACTCTCGTGCCAAACCTGTTTGACTTTCTTTGTCTGAGCAATGATGAAGGAATTTTAATTTTTGGGTGAACTATCTCTTTAAGTAGGTAAAATACCCAATATTGTTGTCATATAGTGAGAATTATCAGTATTTTTACAAATTGTTGTTGTCAGCAAAATCTAATATGTAAAATAAACCATCTTTTTTTTTTTTTGCAGATACAAGCTCACTGATAACAGAATACAAGAAGTCCCTGCTGTCTGAATATGCCTACATTACAGAATATACTTCACGTGCCGGTGAACAGGTGCTGCTTAATGACCGCTACATTGACCCGCTGATAGTACAGAAACACAGAGAAAAGAAAGAGCGAGAGAACGAGATGCGCTCAAGAGGGGAACGATTCTTCAACACCAGAGAAAGTAACCAGAGAAACCAAAACATCAGCCTTGATAAGCTGTTCGGTCTAGAGAATGGCTCCAAAAAAATGACTCCAAGAGCTGTGATTCTCCAAGGTGATTCTGGAAGTGGGAAATCGATCACTGCACAAAAGATCGTTCTAGACTGGGCCTCTGGAGAGCTTTACGCTAGTCTCTTTGATGTAGTATTTCATCTAAGATGCAAAGAGCTCAGCGCTCTTTCAGATGAGATGAGCTTGGTGGATCTCCTTGACTGCAGTTTAACTCCAAATGAGATTGGTCAGATCTTAAAAGACACACCACAGAGGATCTTGTTCATCATTGATGGTTTTGATGAACTCGTGCTTTCTGCATCCAAGGAGTCTTTGCCACAAAAACCAGTCATCAAATCCCACCCATTGGGCATTGTTTGCTCTCTTCTGAAAGGACGTATGATGAGAGAATCCTTCCTGCTGGTTACTACAAGATCAAACGCTGTAGACAAACTGGAGAACATTCTGAAAAAGCCTCAATGCTTCATGGAGATCATGGGATTTTCAGAGAAAGGAGTGAGTGAATACTTCCAAAGGTTCTTTGAGGATGAAGAGTTTTCAAGTCAAGTGTATGAGCAGGTGAAGATACACGAGATGCTCTACACCGCTTGCTTCATACCGGTCATCTGCTGGATTATCTGCACAATTTTCAAAAGAAAAGGAAAAGATGGTGTTGTAACTAGCGAGTTGACGACTACCACATCCATATTTGTTGATTTTGTGTTCACTCTCTTGAAGCATCACAGTAGTTTGAGTCAGCAAGAAGAGCTCAACCTCCTCAAGAACCTGGGTCAGCTAGCGGAGAGTGGAATGGCGAAACGTCAAGTCTTGTTTCCCAGAAACAGTCTTCCAAAAGCAATCTCTGATTTACCAAACATTCCCTTCCTATGCACATTTCGCCAGCAAGAGAGAACTTATCTGAAGGAGATGTTTGGTTTCATGCACCTCAGCTTTCAGGAGTTCTTCACCGCTCTGTTCTACGTGTTAACAGATGAGGCAGATGCGAAAATAAAAATCAAGGAGCTACTGGAATCAGCAGGCAATGGGAGGCGCAATGAGCATCTCTTCCCTATAATCCGGTTCCTTTTTGGTCTCTCAAACAAGAAAGTAAGCAGTATAATTCTGGGGGAAAATCCACGGTCGACATCTTCCATTATTCGTGCCCAGCTGGAAAAATGGATCAGCAAAGTTATAGAGAAGAACACATTTTACATGAGTGATTTCATTCTTCATTGCTTGAATGAGCTCCATGATAGGAACATACTGAAGAACGTCATGAAGTTCTGGGAACGTTTAGGTATTAACATACGCTGGTCTTTAAAGGGGATCGACTGTCAGGTTGTGATGTACTGCCTCCAGTATTCTTCACGCATTATCAGTATGGAAGTCAAGTGCAATGCCAAAGATCTGAAGATGCTTCATCCTGCACTCTGCAGGTGTACGACTTTATGGTATGCATTCTTAAATGATATGCTCTTACAAAAAGTATTTATATTCCATGGTTTCCAAAGAATACCATCACAGTAGTGTCCAGAAAGCTTACCATCTCATGTTATAGTTCTTCTTATTATATGAGTGGTTTGGTTTATGTCATGAAGACTTATTGGTTTCTGGTTTGTGTTTTTGAAGGCTGGATTTTGATTCCATATCTGACACCGATGTCAACCTCCTGACATCAGCCCTGGGGAGAAGAAAGAATGTGCACTATTTGAAGTAATGTTCTCTTTCTTGGTTGTGATTAATGTGCTACTCTTTTTATATGTGTAAATGCAACAATTGCCTCAAGAATGAGTTGTAGGAACTAAATGGCTCCATGTCTTTATCCCATTCCTGGGTTAACATATTTTGTTGATCCTGGAACAACATTCCTGTCTAAAAAAATGTAATCCTAACCATATCCCTACCCCTAAACCTAACCTTACCCATATGTTATCCCATAAATCAGAGGGAAATGATAGGTGAATAACACTGATTTAGAAGCACCTAAACCTGGTTGTAAGCCTAAACTTGACATAAACTGTAAACTTGTCTCAGATCTGATTGGTTGAGTGGAATGTTGTTTCAGGATTAACAAAGATGTTGATCCAGGAACATGTTGAACTTGTTGAAATCAGATTCTACTTAAATGGCTTGCAAGTTATGGTCAAACAGTTGCTGTGATTTTGCCAAGTAAGACATGTTCCTGGATCAGCATCTTTTGTTGATCCTGGAACAACATTCTTGTCCAAAAACATAGTCCAAACCCCACACCTACCCCTAAAACTAACTCTACCCTTAACTTATCCATAAAATTAGAGGTAAATGATAGGTATGAATGATATAGAAGCCCCTAACCTTTGTTGTAAGCCTAAACTTGACATTAACTAACCTGTCCCTCAGATCTGATCAGTTGATTGGACTGTTGTTCCAGAATCAACAAGGATGTATTTCCAGGAACATGTTCTACTTGGTAAAATCATGTTCATCATGGTGGAACTATGATCTGATTAACTAATTTAGCCATCTTTCCACATCTGTCCATGTTCAGAAAGTTGTACATTCTCATTCTCTTCTGCAACGTGTGACAGATACTTCTGATGCTTCTGTTTATGCAATACTTTATATTTATGCATCCACCACAAATGCATGTTTAGCAATTTTAAACGATAGTAAAGAAAACAAGAAAACCTACCTTATTTTTATGCTACATCATAATTAAAATAAAGAGTTTGTAAAGCAGTGTTATAAATGCATTGCAGCATGGAGGATGGATCCCTATCAGATGAAAGTGTGCAGAAGATCCTGAAAACCCTCAGTGGACAAACATCAGTGGGTAACATTCGACTGGTGTTGAGGAGCGTCAGCGACGCTAATATTGATTTGACCATGAACTTCCTTGTCAAACAGATGATGGGTAGAAGCTTCAGGTAAATAGATGGCACATACCATGGACATGAACGTCAATGTTTCTGGTTTAAATGTATGTAACTGATGTTTGTGTTCTTGTTCATTTTTATTTGATTTTCACAGCGTTTGCATTGCCAGTCAAGCAGAAACCATACATAAGAGTCTTTGCTCAGAGTTCACAATGGCAAGCCAAAATAATTCTGTCTGGTAATTAAATTCATATACATTTTCCAACAAACATCATTCTCAGTTAAAGTTTCTTACATTTATTCAGATAAGAATATAACATTGTCACTTAAAGATACTTTGATACTAATAACAAATAATGAATAATTGTTCTTGCAAATTTCAGGTTTACTGTTGGGCATTCAGAAGTACATCAGGGTGAAATCTCAGAAAAGCATGGTCTTTGTTCTTATCAGGGGTTTTCAAAAATATCCTTCGCTCTCTGTCCTTTCTCTGCAGTACCCATGACTGAATTCCTCAAAGCATCCCATAACCTCAGATGCTTCTCAGAGCTGTAGGTATTCTCATTTTACTTTAATAAAACCCATCCTTTTGGGTTTTTACATGCATAACATTGGTACTTGTATGTTTGTTTCAAGGAAAAGCATTGAGTTTGGTGTGAATGTGGATGCACTGCTGTCTTTCCTGAATTGTGTTCCTGGTTTAACTGAGCTGGACATACGTGCAGAGTACCTGACAGATATTTGGACCTCCAGAATTCTGTGCTACCTTCAAGTCAATCCTAAGATTTCTCACATAAAGTATGAGCAAATAATGTTTACATATTAAGCTGTAATCTCTCAATAAATGTACAGCTGATTTGTATTTTGATCGCATTTATGATCTTTTAGGTTTCATGTGAGCAACCTCATGATTAGTGATGGCGAAAGGGTCTGTTCAACATTTTCGGTCTCCAGAAAGCCATTTCAACCGTAAGTCATCCTTTCTTTTCATTTGACTTGATCCATCAAGCCTGTGTTTGTGCTAAATAACTGTTGGTAAAATCTTTTTTAGGTACAAAATGCATGAAAGTGAAGAGAAAAATCCATCATTGACTCTTGCAATGGACAGATGGGCTCATGATATTGCGTAAGAATTCATGCATGAAATATCCTCAGTTCTTTTAACTTGAACACTTTAACCAATTTTTCTTTCACCAAAGTTTTTTAACCAAGATTTTTTCAAAATCAGGGCAAAGCACATTTTAAGTCCTATTGGGTGCACATTTATGAATATGAATGGTTCTTTCCAGATATGGTAGCAGTAGAGAGCCGGGATATTCGCATCATCTGGACAAACCGGTTCTGGTGAAGCTCATGCTCAGTTTCCCTCCTCTTGAAGGGTCAAGTGTCATTTGGGAGGTTCTTTTCGAAAGGCTTTACCAACTCATTCAACTGACAGAACAGTGAGTTTAAGTTTATTCACTGTAAAAAAAAAAAAAAGGATTTGTTTAGAGAATGCAAAAATTTAACGCAGCATGATGCATTCAGATTTTTAGGTTCTCTCAGTTACTGTCTTAAATATTTTTTTCTATATTTTGTCGATTTGAATTTTTTCATTTACTAAATGTAAAATGGCAATAAATTCATCAAGGCAACTACAGTTCTCTTGTTCAGAAAGTTTTCAGTTAGTAACACAATAAATTGATCTGTCATTTTGCTAGCCATTTATAGTTTTATAGGACACTTAAAATGTGAAGTGAACTATGCTATCTTTGTTTCTGAACCTTAAAAAGCAAAGATATGTGGGATATAGTTTTAAAAGTTTGTACATAGACCTCAACACTTGACACACAAACTAGTCAGTAAACAGCGAAACAATAATCTTATTACAGTAACCACATAATTTATTCATGCTGCAATGCATGCTGGGAACTCATAAACCTTTCACTATTACTGTTCAGTTTGAAGCTCTTTGTTTAGATAACTGTGTTTGACTAGTTGAGACCATATTTGGTGAAATTATGTTGGTCTAACCCAAGTTTTATTTAGTTTAAAGTCATTCACATTTCTTTGTTACTTGAAAGCTCCCATAAACTGGAAAATATGTAGTTTTTTTTTTTTTACTTTGTGGATGTATGAAAACTGAACGAATGAAACTGACTTTAACTGACTTAAATTATAGTTATGTTTCAAAATCAAAATTCATATTCATAAATTTAATAAATATGCTTTATACGTGGTAATGAATACAAAATGCATTGTATCGTTCAGTGGCCTGTGGCGAGTCTAACAAATATATATATTAATTCTATTAATTCTTAATATTAATTCTTTTAGATGCCCAGAGTTGGATGAGCATACAGATTCTCTGCTGCAGTTCCTTCACTCTGTTCCTGGCCTGAAGGAGGTTAAAGTTTGGCTAAACAACCTGACTGAGAGCTGGGCGGCTGGTTTGTTCACCCTCTTCCTGTCTTGTTCCAGCTTACTTCACTTGCAGTAAGAATAACCTGTTGTGTTTTTCTACCTGAAAATGTACTAGTGCTGTGGTGTAAATACCATTAAATAGACATTCAGTAGTACCATGGTATATATCAAAGTATCATGGTGTTACCATCTGATACCATGGTGCCACAATACATTTGCAAGGAAATGGTTGTGTCTTCTTTCTGTGCTTAAATTTAAACACAATGAATTCTCTTTTGGCAGATTGAATACCAGTATGTCTCTTGTTAATGATGTGGAGAGTCTGGGTGTGATGAGAGAAGATGGAGTGAGGTAACACATCTGTTTTAAACTTTAACCCCAACTATACTTTCTAATAACATTTGCTTAGATTTAGAAGTGACATTTAGCAGTTGTATATTTTTTCCCTGAGCTTCTTGCAATGCATTCTAGAATTGCTTTATAAGGCTGAGATGCAGCCCAAAGTATAGTTCACTTTTTACACGTATGCGAGGATCAGCGTACAGTGCGTGTGATTTTGGGTCGCACATGTGCATTTAATTTATTTTTGCAGTAATTAGTTTATCCACAAGTTGGAAACCATGGCCCTGGGGGCATTAATTCACAAGGTAGTCAAAGAAAAACTGCATAAACAGAACAGACCGGAACGCATGCAAGCTACAGCTACTATGGAGGCTTATATAGACAAGAGATTGTGCGAAGAGGTTAGAAAGTACCCTCATTTGTACAACTCTAGCATGAAAGAATAAAACAAGTACATGGGTTGTAACTCAAAACTGCGCATTTGTCGAACACCCGTGTACTTGTACGAGTCAAATGAAGTATACTTTGCAAGGCTGTGCGTTTGACTGTGTACCCAAGGCTTTAGATGTTGAAAAAAAGCATCTGGTATTCTGAAATGGTTATTAAAATGATCACCAACTTTCCAGCAGATCTGGACATTCTGAGAGAATATAATTGCTTACATTCATTTTTGTTCTTTTAGTAGCATTATGCTATGTTTGTCCTCTGTTGTTTTGCAGGCTCTCTGTCGGCTGTAACCATCTGAATTATTTAGATGACTGTTGTGATATCGACCTCTTTAAACCTCCGGAGCACAAAGTGGTTCCCTGCATCACCATCACAGTGACAGATGACTCTGAGAATGCAAATGCTGACTGGAGGAGATTCTTTCAGGCTTACAACCAGCTGAAAGACTTGCCTGACTGGTAAGTGTTTCAACACCAGAGAGCGAGAAGAGAGTGTTTATATGTGTGAAATAGGGAGAATAACAGACAAATAAGCAGCGTTTTAGTTCACAATGATTCAAAAAAATCTCTATTTCTGTGCTTTAACAGTTCTTCAGAGTATGATAAGAGTGTGAGTGATCTACTCTCTGCCCTGCACTCGGTCTCTGGTCTGAAGAACGTGGATCTTGCCTTCAGATTCATGACTGTGGATGGAGCATCCAGAGTCTTGGATCTCATTCAGATGAACCCCAGTCTGAGTGTATTAACGTGAGAATTCAGTTTACTGAATACATAGATGAGCAGACCTGAATTTGCACCCTGAATTTCATGATGAGAAAAGCTCACATTATCATACCACTGTATTTTTTTGTGGCTCAGTTTTTTGGCAGTCGAGGGGCCTGAGACAAGTAAAGCGAACTTCAAACAAGACTACAAGAATAAATTCTTCAGGTGAGGCATTAGTGATTCCTGTATTGTAATCTAACACGTGGATGGTACGTGGCTAGGGGAAACATGGGTAACACAATTGTTGTAATGTTCCTTTTCTGTGGAGTGACAATGACCAGCATCCAAGAAGATGTGGCACTAACTAATGCTTTATTAAAGAGCACACAGGGGGCACTTTAAGAGCACTTAAAGGGATAAAAAAAAAATTGGCATAATTTCCAAACATGTATGAGTTTATTTCTTCTGCTGAACACAAAAGAAGATATTTTGAATAATGTCCATCAACTGTTTGGTTACCCACATTATTCAAAATATCTTCTTTTGTGTTCGTCAGAAGAAAGAAATCCATACAGGTTTGGTACAACTTGAGGGTGAGTAAATGATGACAGAATTGTCATTTTGGGTTTATTATCCATTTAATTTGAGTGAGAGCTGAAGAACTAACTCACAGTAACAAACAGCACTCCATCCTATTACTCTTCATCTACTGCCCCCTAGTGATGCTATTAATCAATAACATTATTAGTGCATAACAACAATACCAGTGTTAGTAATATTTATTTTATATACAATTACAGTATTTATAAATATGTTGTTAACACTGTTATTTTTATATTTTCAGTTTTCATTTTAGTTCAAGTTTTAGATTTTGTGCTTTTGTCATTTTTAGCAATTTTTTTTAAATGTTTCTATTTAACTTTTATTTTTATTAGTTTTAGTAATTTTAGAACATGAGCTTAATTTTATTTCAGCTAGTTGCCAAGGCAATATTTAAGTTTCATCTAATATTTTATCTTATTTCAGCTTAATTTCAATTTATGTAAATTATTTTTAATGTTAAGTTTTAGTTAACAATAACACAATACACTGCGACAATATAACTTTCTATCATAACAATAACAAACATGCTTAACAGATCTGTAATTTGTGCACATTTGATTATTGATATATGTTGGAATATATGAATCAAGGTCAACTATTATAAACTTATTATTAATGAAGATTAATGGAAATTGTAAAATAAATGCAAACAAAACATGAATTTGACGGTTGAATGGTCACTGATCCTGTGTTTTTTCTGTTTGAGACTTCACTATGCTTTTATAAACTGTTATATATTGTTATTTCTGTGTTTTTCAATATCCATAGGACGAGTGAGAGTGAAGAGGACAGTGATTCAGACAGATCAAATGACTTTTGGTGGGATGACATTTTTTTTTACTTAACTGTAATTGGAACCCATTAGTGTAATCTGACGTACAGCTTTTCAGAGTGAAACAAGATATGACATTAGTTATAGTGCAAATCCTGATTTAATCAGTCTGAACTGGATTAAAAAAAGTGTATCAGTTTTTGATTTTAGTTTGACTTTTTGTATTATTTGTGGTGAGGATATGCAATATATTTTTGGATTATTCAGTGCAGTTGTATTTGAGGTATGAAAGTATTCGTACATCTAATAGTGAAATGGTTTGTGAAAATATTCACAGCTTTCAGTCTGCAAGACAGATGTCAGCTGACAGTGATGAAGACAGCATGTCCTCGCCTCGCAGTGTCTGCAGTTATGAAATCAAGTGAGAAAATACTGGATATTTATGATACTTCTGCTCAAAACATCAGACTGTAATAAGTTAAATCTGCAAAGAAAAAGAAAAAAAAAAAAAAACTAACACAGGCTATGTGTCTTTTACCTGAAGTGATTCTGATCAGCTGGACAATGTGGAGCGTATTCTATGCTTAGAAATCAGGATGTGGAAAACTTTATCTGGACAATGCAGGTAGAGAGAACTGTACTGTACAGTATGTTTGATGAGTGTTCGGTGTTTGGTTTGATATGACTGTACTGGAAGGTCTTTTTAAAAAAAAAATAATATTAAGTTACTGTATATTTTATGGTGCTACTGTATTTAGAGAAGTTGCGAATAACTAGTAGGAGTTAAGCCCTGTTTTATGCTCAACCAGCAGAGCATGGTGCTAGCAGCAACATGGTCATGGGTTCGATATGCATATATTGTATATATATAGAATGTATACCTTGAACGCAATGTAAGTTTGGATAAATGCATAAATGTATCTCAGCTAATTTAAAACAAGTGTATTAACATAAATCTTAAACATAAATCTGATAAAATGTTAAAATGTCCTTCTAGAAGAGCCATTGCTAAAAATTCTTCCAAATACATTTTTGAAAACATATCACGGCAGGGTTGCCAGGTTTTCACAACAAAACCCGCCCAATTGTTATTCAGAACTAGCCCAAAATTACCCCAATTGTGTTTCACTGGGTGTCTCCTGGTAAAAAAACATTTCAGAACGCGTTCCATTGGGTAAAATCTGCATTTTTGGCAGGGTTGCCCTGGTAAAATTCAGGGCAACCCTGCCAAATTCCAGGGCCTAAATATCATGTTATTTGGAGTTGCTTCAACTCGTGGACATGAAAAACAACCTGCAGCAACGGTGTTAAAGTAGCCAAATTCTGCGGGAAAACCGCGGACTTGGCAACACTGCATCATAGTGATATACAGTATGTTTGCATTTGACTCACTATGTTGTTTTGAAACAGCCATATACAGTTATATAAAATGTTGTAAACAGCTATAATGTGTTAAGTCTAACTTCATGTATTTATTTATTTAGTATTTCTATTTCCACTTTAGCTTATTTTTGAAGTGTTATGGCTCCAGTCCCAGCACACAGTCACTGTTGTCACGGATAGAGCTCACTCTGTCTGAAAACTCAGGAGAAACTAGCAGTGACTGGAAAACCTTTCTACGAGCATATAACCGATGCAAAGGGATCTTTACAAGGTAAAAATAAAGTTGTCATAAATATTTCATTACTCACTATAAAACAGAACCTTCAAATGAATATTAAATCAATGTTAATTTATTAAAGTGGCCAAAACACACTTTATTTTTCACATATTTGACATTGTTGCAGCACCTCTCTTCCCAGTCTGTCAGCAACACTTCGTTTAGTTCCTGTCTCTATGAAGCCCCTCCTTCTGAAAAGCGCACTGTGCTCTGATTGGTCGGCTGGACCAATGTGTTATTATTAGTCAACTATTTCCAGTGTGTTTTGGAAATGTCACGCCCCTTACCATAACCGCGAGTTTCAGCACACTACCAATGCACCTCAACCAAGCCTTGCCCTTTTTTTGCATATGTCTTGGGCAGAAATTATTTAAATGAATACTGACATGTATGTGCCGTAAGAGAACTTAAGACTACGAAGTAGGCATTTCAGGGAGTTCAGAAACAGTGCGCACTGATATACAGAATAACTCCCTTTAGAGTGACTGTAACTTTGCAGACCTTTTTCATGCTAAAACAGCAACAATACACACTAAAGATAAAGCATAAAATCATCTCTTTAACTAAATATGAACTACTTTCCATGCAACAACAGAAGTCCTGCATTTGACGAGAGTGTGGACGCTCTGCTGTTGTCCCTGCACTCGGTGTCTGGTCTGAAAAAGGTGCAGTTGACGACGGACAGCCTGACTGAGGACTGGGCACCAAAGATCTTCTCCCTGTGTCATACATGTCCCAGCCTTCACAACGTCTGGTATGATTTTCTGCCAATACTTCTGCTAGAAAGAATGAAAACTAAATAGCAATTTGAGTATTCTGTTAGATAACTATATTTGTGTTCCACATGAAATATAATGAAAAGTTATGAAGTAATGATAGTCTTTGCTTCTCTGTTGTGACGTATATCTGAGTGAAACGTCTTCTTGAACAATCAAAAATGTAGGGTGGGACTTGATTTTGTCCATGGGGAATTGATTGGATGGTTGTGGCTTTGTATTGGTCGATTTCATGTGAGTGATTGGTTGTCCCGCCCTCACACCAGTAAACATCATCAGAGAAGAGATGGAAGAAGGAAGGGAAGTCATTTTGGATAAAGATTATGAGGGCACATGAATTTTAAAAAATGATGTGCGCAGTTAAATCATTTACAAATAAATACTGCAATATTCCATAAAAAGACAAGAATTTTCGTCATTTTGATTTGATCGTGACTTTAAATGACATTGAATATTATGGTGTTTTAAGACCTATTTCTTTTAAATCTAAAAATTATTGCATTACATCTGAAATCAGAAAGTCAACAACATAATATTCAATGTCATTTAAAGTGACGAAAATTTTAACGTAATCGTAATTTAACGTAGTCATAATTTTGAAGATTATCAAAATGGCGAAAATTCTTGTTTTTTTATGGAATATTGAGCACTCTGGAGAAGGTTTTCGTCCAGGATATCCCTGTACTTGGCTGCATTCATCTTTCCCTCGATTGCAACCAGTCGTCCTGTCCCTGCAGCTGAAAAACACCCCCACAGTATGATGCTGCCACCAGCATGCTTCACTGACTGTAGACTGTATTGGACAGGTGATGAGCAGTGCCTGGTTTTCTCCACACATACCACTTAGAATTAAGGCCAAAAAGTTCGATTTTGGTCTCATCAGACCAGAGAATCTTATTTCTCACCATCTTGGAGTCCTTCAGGTGTTTTTTAGCAAACTCCATGCGGGCTTTCATGTGTCTTGCACTGAGGAGAGGCTTCCGTCGGGCCACTCCATAAAGCCCCGACTGGTGGAGGGCTGCAGTGATGGTTGACTTTCTACAACTTTCTCCCATCTCCCGACTGCATCTCTGGAGCTCAGCCACAGTGATCTTTGGGTTCTTCTTTACCTCTCTCACCAAGGCTCTTCTCCCCCGATAGCTCAGTTTGGCCGGACGGCCAGCTCTAGGAAGGGTTCTGGTCGTCCCAAAGGATTATGGAGGCCACTGTGCTCTTAGGAACCTTAAGTGCAGCAGAAATTTTTTTGTAACCTTGGCCAGATCTGTGCCTTGCCACAATTCTGTCTCTGAGCTCTTCAGGCAGTTCCTTTGACCTCATGATTCTCATTTGCTCTGACATGCACTGTGAGCTGTAAGGTCTTATATAGACAGGTGTGTGGCTTTCCTAATCAAGTCCAATCAGTATAATCAAACACAGCTGGACTCAAATGAAGGTATAGAACCATCTCAAGGATGATCAGAAGAAATGGACAGCAAAAATGTCAACAATTCTGTGTTTTTCTGTCAATATGGGGTGCTGTGTGTACATTAATGAGACCCCCCCCCCCCCTTTTTTTTTTTTTTCTTGCTTGTCAGTTTGCAGGTGGAGTACAGCAAGAGATACAGTGTGCTCAATGTGTGTTCCTCTCTCAGCATCACCAAAAACATCACAGACTCTATGTGAGTTCATCCCTAACTGTCCTGGTTGTAAATCGCCATTAAAGTTGTCAAAATTAAGTCTTTAGCAATGCATATCCACTCAAAAAAATACATTTTTTATATATTTACGATAGGAAATTTAGAAAATATTTTCATGGATGATTTTTGGCATACGAAAAATCGATCATTTTGACCCATACAATGTATTGTTGGCTATTGCTACAAATATACCCGTGTGACTTATGACTGGTTTTGTGGTCCAGGGTCACATTTGAGCATACAAAATATGTACTTGTAACTTATATAGTCATCTCTTTTCAAGCTGGACAGTTGACATTCATTTGGCCCGTGATAGCATGAATGAAATATCCCCATCATTCATTTCATTCACATCACCATGTTCAGAGATTCCTAAACTCAATGAACTCTTTGAAACCCTTGACCTTCTTAAAGATTTAGAAGAAAGGTAAGGATTCTGCCATTTCATTACGTACATGAAAATGAATAGGTCATAGCCTATATGAATCATATATATTTATCATTTGCCAATCAGTGAACTCAACATTTCTAATTATTTTGCTCATAATCCAGCTGTTCAGAGCATGAAGAGCTTGTTGGGGATTTGATGTCCACCTTGCTCTCTGTTTCTGGTCTGCGGAGAATCGGACTCGAGATCAGAAGTTTAACAGAGAACTGGGTGAGGAGGATTCTTTCCTTAGCCGAAGTCTGTCCCAGTCTTCAGGAGATCAGGTGAGAAGGTGTTTAAAGGGTTAGTTCACCCAAAAATGAAAATTCTGTCATTAATTACTCACAAATTAAGATATTTTTGATAAAATCCGATGGCTTAGTGAGGCCTGCATTGACAGCAAGATAATTAACACTTTCAATGCCCAAAAAGCTACTAAAGATGTATTTAAAACAGTTCACGTGACTACAGTGGTTCAACCCTAATGTTATGAAGTGACGTCTTTATTCAGCAATATCTGGTGATGGGCGATTTCAAAACACTGCTTTATGAAAGCTTTATGAATCTTTTTTTCGCATTAGTGGTTCGGAAAAGTCATGTGATTTCAGTAAACAAGGCTTCGTTACGTGATAAGTGTTTCGCAATTTCAATGGTTCACCACTTGGGGGGCGTGACTTTGGCAGTTTGATACACGCTCCAAACCACTGATTCAAAACAAAAGTTTCATAAAGCTTCGAAGCTTCATGAAGCAGTGTTTTGAAATCGCCCATCATTAGATATTGTAGAATAAAGTCATTATCAAAAATAGCAAAGTGTGTCCTTGAAAAATAAATTTTAGGTAAACCTTAGATATATTTCTATTGAAATGTGTTAATGTTTCAGATATGACTGCAAAGAAAATGGTGGCTTGTTGTTGGAGGACGTTGTGAGGATCCTGCAGAGCTCTCAGATGGATTCAGATTGCAGGATTATTATCACAGGGTCTGTCCTCTTTTCAACCATTTATTAAAGAATTGCACCATTATTAATGATTTAATGACTGTTTTTCAATCTCTTTGAAGGATGAAGCGCAGTAAAACGACAGATAGGCGCACTGAAATCATGATGGACACATCCAGATCATCATCAGCCTGTGATGAAAAAGTGAAGGTCACCTTCTGTAGGAACTCTCAAACAAGACTATTTACAATAGATGACATTGAGACAGAAGACGAGGACCCTGAAGACCCTGAGGACCCTAAGGATGAAGATTTTATCATTTTTTAGAGATATATGGAAAAAAAATTAATCCTATAATACACCTTTAATGAACAAATATTTAATTATATTTTTAATTCATTTTATTTTTTTAAGTGACAGAGATTTAAAGTGTCAGAGAAAATTTGGAACCTGGGTGGCTTTACTCAATTTTGTAAGATGAAATTAACCAGGACAAAATTAAACAGAGGATGTCATGGAGGAAATGTTGGAGAAATGTGTGACCTAGTGTTGCAGACTGGCCTCAAGACCACAACTGTGAAGATATCACTAAATTCTTTGTTAACATCATTCATTTGATTGAAAGTAAAACTTCCTGCTTCAAATGCAATCAATAACTTATTTTTAATTTGATATCTTTTGTTAATGTTGTGCCGGGTCAGAAGTTAACGGGTAATTGTGTCAAAAATATCACCAAAATTAATACAAATGCCCACACAATTAAAAATATGATTGCAAAAAAGTACTTGTATGAGATCTTGTTTTTTTTTTTATATAACATAATATATAATTTAGCAATATGACAAGAGCAAAAGAGCTGTTTTCACAAATATGAGCACAATTGCAAATTGATTTTATATGTTGAGATATATATATATAAATTCTGTTATGGTCATATACATGACTGTAACAGCAACTTACATCAACTTCTGCATATCCTTTTTTCCATCTGGAACTTTCCAAAGGAATATTCAGTGTTATATTCAACCTTAAAATATGTCTATGATCAGCATCTGTGGCAAGACTGAGAAATGATTACAGGTCTCCTGGAATCCTGTGGTGTTACCTGCTAGATTCCATCTCAAAATATTTTAAAAAGCATTGTGCTAATTCTTGTATAATTATTGTGAATGTAGTTTTGATGACCTCATGTTAACTGTGAGATTCCATGGAATTTTTTTTTCTTTTTCAAAAATGAATCATGCAATGCCACATCATTGGACCAAAAATGTAATTACATTGGCAAATAGCTGTAAAGCCTTAACAGTCTTTGTGTTAAAGCTTGTGTGTAATATTATACAGTTTAGCATAACAAGTATGTAAATAAGTAAAAAAAACTAGGGAGTGTACAAAAGAACCTCTTTTATATGAAACTATACTTTCCTGCCGTGGATTCAGGATCTGCCGTTTTCATGCAATTCTAAGTCTAAAATATTATATCATTCAGCAGTTAAATCTGCAAATGGTTTCCAACGGCAATTAATTAATAAACAATCGATAACTGATGCCTCCAATACAATCACAAATCATTAATGCAGTTTTGACAAAAGCTTGTTATCTTGGTAACATTTTTAAGAGTGAAGTGTGTAATTTCTCTGGTGCAACCAAACAGGTTTCCCAAACGCATTTATGCAGTTGAAAATGTTTATCAAAAGATGTGCACAGGACTGTGATTTCTTGTAATACACTTGCAGTTGAGCATTACTGTCTTAGAATCTAGCTGCACAAATGAACAAATAAACTATTATATTACCATATTTTCTGGAAAAAGGTTCCAGATAAACAAGTTCAAAACAAGGACTACAAAAAAAAAAAAAAAAGGAAAAAAAAAAAAAGGAATATAAATAAGTCAAAAACAAAGAAACTGAACAAGAACAGATTCAAGTGGGGGGAAATGTTATAGAAATACTTTCCAGGAAGTGTGGTTTTCAGTTGAAATCTGAGAAATGTGAGATTTTGCATTCCTGTCTGAGGCACATGTGCAACAAATTTACATCAAAAATACAGAAAAGAAAGACAGGCTGTTTTTATTATACTTTATTCTGGTTTTGGATGTACAGATTCATCCACAGCTGGCAGTTCGACCACACTATAAAGGGTGTGATCAGCTTCAGATTTTGGTTGCTTCTGAATGGTAGAGTAGATAGTGGCTGCTGCATTTGGCTGGCTCTTCTCTGTTAGTGTTGTGCTCTGAAATAAAGAAGAACAAAATCAATTGCGTTCATTACAACATTTTTCCAACACATCATTTAAACATCTACAGGTTCTCATGTGCCTCAATGTCAAGACCTTTAAGCCAAATTTTTTTTTTTTTTTTTTTTTTGTAGTAAAAGTAGAGTAACAGTTTAATCTTTGAAGAGTCATGACTGGGTGAAGTCTGGTTGGTTTCCATCATAACATCAGGAGATCCATGTTCTCTTACAGTATCATAAATGGTGGAAGGATTTTTTTTATTTCTCCAACTTATCCAGTGACGTTTGTGGTTTAATATTCTCCTGCAGACAAAATCCAATCAATATCAGACTCAGCATGTATTATCAGTGGTTAATAAAGGATAGTAATATGAAACTTACACCAACTTTTTCATAAACTGTATGTTCATCATTCTGCTGGTCAGGGGTGTAGGAATGATCTGAAAACATTTTAAATCTCATCAGATTTTCTTCAAATACAATAGATTAAAGGATGTTTATTACAAATTTTTATTATTAAAAGCTTTTAAGAAATATCATTCTAGCATTTAGAACTAATAATTATGGCAGTTGGTGACATGCTAAATGTCACCAATCTGTTTAACCACACTAAGACTGGAGAGACATGGTGGGAGAGGAAATAAAAGGTCAACGTTTTTGCTTTCTCTTGCAAATGTTTGGAAAGAAACTTTAAAGAAGAAACATTCAAATGTTTTGCAAACGCAACATTTTTTTTAATTTTTTTTTTTTATATTTTGGAACCTGAACTGATCTGTGAAAAATAGTACAAGGGAAGTGAAGTTATTTCCGTTCCTAGGTCAATCTTTAAGTAATGACTGTTCAAGTGTTTTTCTTACAGCTGAAATGCTTAATGGATGCGGCATGAGTTCATAAGCTTTGCGCAAATAAAGATGATTATATTTGTTTTATAAAATTATTAAAATATTATTTTACATACAGTACATATGTGAAGTATTTTATTTTCAGACGACATACTCTTAGCATGTTAAGATTAGACAGTCTGTACCTTTTTTTCTCTTGTAGAGACACCAGCCGATCACTGATGCCAACAAACTCGCTGTTAATAGGCAAATAAGGGGGATAAACCATGAGGAAAGTGCTGATTGAAAAAAATCAGCTCGTGGTATTTCTAGACATGAAAGATAAGAGATTATTATAAAAATAATCAGTTTTCCAGACAGAATTTTAAGCCAACAGGCACTTCAGAGCAGTGTGTAGTTACACTCTCTCATTCATTTTTTGTTTCTTCATATGTGAGTGTTAAGTGGGTAGTATACCTTGATCAACAGTGCAGAGTTCATTAACCTTCTTTCTGTCAGTCTTCCAGCTCACTGGGTTGCTATAGATACACACGATGTAGTCGCCACTGCAGTTCAGTCTTAGAGTGTAGTTACCAGATGATGACTCTTCTTCTGGAGAACAGCTGCTACTATTATAGATGGAGCCGATAATAATGTTACTTCCTTTACATGTAAAGCTACAGGGGTCAGGGCTGGACCAGCTTGAGTTTACAGTCAGAACTGGAGCTTCCACTGCATCTGAAACACACATATTAAAAAGTTTTTAAGACCTTTGCCACATACAAAGGTGCTAGAACTTGCCAACCCACTAACACCTAAACAACTAACAATTAAAATATATGCAGCAGTTTTTAAGTTAAAGAAAAAAATCATTATGAATAGAGAAATGGAAAAAAGAAGAATGGAGAAAAATCTTTGAAAGACTATTATATCATTTTGTTGTGCTCTACGTAATTTATATTATTTTTCAACTGAAACAAACAGAACATGACATGATCTTACATGCAGTTACATCATATAAGCAATGCAAATCACACTCACCTATAACAGATACTCTATATATAAGAATAATTTTCTCAAATTCTCCACTTGTCTTTGCTGTATAGAGTCCACTGTCTGTCTTCTGCATGTTCTTCAGTGTGAGAGAGAACGTTACATCATTGAAATCCACTCTGTTCTTGTAGGAAGAGTAACATTTTACTGTTTTAGTTCCATTATTATATCTAACTATAACTTCTGATTTTTCATTAGTCCAGGAAAGAATGTCAAACTCTGGTAGTTCTTGTGTCTTTATATCCAGCTGAACAGAATCTCCTGTCTGCACAAACACAGAGATCTCAGCACTGAACCCTGAGGAGAGAGAGAAAATAAGACGCCCATTTGATTAAAGGACAAAGTTTAGTAAGTTTGCTTACTGCTGTTTTCATAGAAAGTAATCATACAGCTGCTACAGACTAAAGGTTTTAGTTGGAATTTAATTTAGTTAATGGGTTTTGCATAGTACCTATCATAAGATCTTTCTCTGTAAAGAATAGTTGAAAGCCAAGTTCAAGACCAAAAAAAAGTCAAAATTCCCAAACAACAGTAGCACTAACCACCAAAACAATGCTGATCAAATGACACAAGTACAAGGGCTTATGGGTATTCCACCATAATACAATCCCACAATGCAGCATGATTTGGTTATTTCTGAACACTGATTTTTGCTGTAACATAATTTAAAAGTAATAAAATCCTGGCAATATTTTAGTGAAACATTTTTGAAGTGAAACCAAGATAGTTTCAAGAAACTTAGTTAATCTGTAAAAAAAAAATAAAAAAAATCGGTAAATAAACATTAAGAATTAAAAGTTATTTTTAGAGAGAATCTTAAATCTGCCAGTCACTTCAGTCATCGTCAATAGAAAAAAAAAAAAAAAAAACATTAATCAAAAATGTATTTATCTTCGTAAAATAATAGAAGTTTGTACCTGTGTTGTAAGTTAGAAGAGAAATGAACAGGAGCAGCCTAAATGCCATCGTAGCGAACAGAAATGCCTGTTTCTGTGCAGGGCTTTCAGTAGAGGAAATTAAATGTGTAGGAAGTGGCTTCAGTCTCAGGACCACAGATAGGAAGAAACTATGAAATTTCCACTTAGCAAAGTGCAAATATCTTTGTGTCATGTGAGAAGAAATTCACCCCTGTAGAGTCAGAAGGTAAAGATGTCCTAGAACTACACAGCATAGTCAAACGACACAAATATTTTAGATAAATGAACATTGTTTTTGTTCCACAGAGTTTAGAGCTTTTTACTATAGCCTGTAAATTTAGTTTGTTATATGGTTCAGTCTATTTCCCCCCACGCCTCTGCTGCACACATCCTGTTTCCACATTTGTGTTCCACAACAGGCATAGTTTATGAATATGCAGATATAAAAAAGCTGCTACATGAAAGTGAAAAGATTGGATATTCATTCACAACCAATCAGACACACTACTACACGCTATCACATTACTTAGCAACTGAATTTTATGCACTTTAGATTTACCTTGCAGTAAGAGTCTTAACATTTCATCCACTGTTATTGAGGACGTCATTTCTGTAATTTCTTTGATATATTTGTCACGAATCCGGTCTATGAACGAGGTCACCTGTTTACTACATGGACTCTTGCACTACATTAACTTTTGCACTTCACCCCGGACTACAGTTCCCATGATCCATTGCACTGATGATACACAGCTGAATGCGTACATAAGCCATGGACTTCTTTCTTACTGTCGAGTATTGTCTGCGCATACTGCTACGTTAGTGATAGCAGCGTTATGGAGCCCTCTCTTAGTTTTTGTGTAAAGTTCCTAGTTCTAGTCCTGGTCTAGTTTCGCTGTATTGCCTTGTTTACTGTTTTCCTTTGATTCTCTTCTCTTGTCGTTTGCTCCTTGCCTAGACTATTGCTTATGTTATCGGATTACCTCTCTTGTCAAGCCCTCTGGATACGCCAGCTTTAGGATTATTTTTTGCCTTGCCTAAGATGTACCTGTGTCGTTATCTGACCATGCTTCTGTAATAAAGCCTTGCACATGGATCCGTGCGTCTCCTGCTCTGTTCAGTCAATATCGATCTCTCCAATGCATATCAACTGGACCAGTTCTAGATTCTAAAGGAGTGGGGAGGAAGATGAAGGTTGAATAAAGAAGTAACACAAACCAATTGTGCAATTTAGTAAATCTGCCTGGGCTGGATGATTAGTTTAATTAGGTTTAATCCTAATTATTATTAACTATTTCTTTCTTTTTTCTGTATTAACCCCCTTTTTTTCTTCACAGGTGAAAGAACAACTTTGTTGTACTCAAGGCAAAGCAAACACAATCAAATCACAACAAAGAACAATAAAACATTAATCAATATGAAGAATTTGATACAGCAACTCAGTTTGAATTCGCTTCAAGGTGTATAATACTTCTCAGTTCATGCAATAAATGTAATAAAGTTCAATGTTATGTTTTATATTGACAAGAGGACTCAGTCCTGTTGCGAAGATGCCAGTATCTTTTATTATCTTCCGCTCTCGAATCATGTAACAACTACGGAAGCCTTCTGGGCACACAATGCATCCACATATATAAACATGTATATGACGTCCCTCTTCTTAATTTTTTTTTTTTTTTTTTTTTAAACATCAACATTTGCATTCCACAACAAAATTCAAGAGTCAAAAACATGTAGTTTATTACAAACACAATTAAATTTTACTATAACTACAAACTGATAAACTATCCTATCTATGTAATCTGAATGTAATACATGCCAAAATTCAAAAGACTCAGAACCATGTATATTGAAACTCAGTCTCTGTATCTCACAGGTATTCTCACTAATCTTCCAGATCTGATACGGTATGATTGCTCTTGGTCATTATGAGAGTTATCAGAAACTTGAGACTCGGGTACTATCTTGTTGTGAGTATCGGAAACATTCCTCAACAGATTCTTTACAGTTTGCACAGTCCTTTCCGCTTGACCATTTGATTGTGCAAAACCAGGACTGGATGTCACATGCTTGAAGTCCCACTCCTCTGCAAAGATAGAGAACTCAGCACTGGCAAATTGAGGTCTGTTGTCAGATACTACTACATCTGCAATACCATGCCTTACAAAAATGGACTTCACCTGCTGGATCACTCCTCGACTTGTACTGTCAATGAGCTTTCTGATTTCTGGATACTTTGAAAAGTAATCTACACACATAAACACTGACCCTTTAGATGTCTGTGCCATCTTCTCCCATGTTCATCCAGGTATTTTGTGTGGCAGGCAGCAGTGGCTCTCTTGTGTTGCTGTTTTGTTCTGCTCTGTCAGAAAAGCACAGCTCAGGGCATCAGCTATATGCAACTCTTTCCCAGGTTTGTGCGTTACATTGAGACTGTACCTCTGCAGACGTAGAAGCATTCTCTGAAGTCTAATCTGAGCTTGATGTAACGGCTTTCTGCAAATGCTTTCTAGCGGTTTGTGGTCACTTTCAATTGTGATGTCTTTCCGATACACATACTGGTGGAATTTCTCACAGCAACGTATCTGCGCTGACAGTCGCTCAGGGCTCTAAAACCATACGCCACTAGCCTTCCTTCTTGCAAGATCACCGCTCCGATCCCATCTGAGCTTGTGTCCACAGACAGTGTTACTGGCTTGCTGACATCATAGAACTTAAGCGTTGGACTGTGAGTAATCATTTGAGTTTTTCAAAACTTGTCTTTTGAGCATCTTCCCAGTCCCATGCTATGCCTTTCTTCAGCAATTTTCTCAAAGATGCACTGACAACCATCCCAAGAAACCTTTGCAGCTCCTGTTTGCCCTCTGGTTTTGGTAGCTGAGTTACAGCTCTAATCTTCTCTTCATCTGGCTTTAATCCCTGAGCACTGAGGATGTGTCCAATGTAATTGATTTCCTTTGATTTTGCATTTGTTTCTGTTTAATTTGAGATTATTTTCAGTAGCTGTGTCTCCCCACACCAACAGGTCATCAACACCTTCCAGGCCTTCTATCATTTGGGCTATGGACCTTTGAAAGACCCCTGATGCTGAAGAGATCCCGAAGGGTAAGTGAAGAAAGCGATATTGTCCAATGGGTGTGTTCATTGTGCATAATTTTGAACTTTCTTGATCCACCTTGATTTGCCAAAAGCCTTGATTTGCATCAAGCACTGAGAAGTACTTTGCATTTGGCATTCTTGAGACCGCCTCTTCCACAGTTAACATTGGATAATGCACTCGTTTAATCGCTTTATTTAGATCTCTGGGGTCCATGCATTTGCAAATTTTGTTTGATGTGACCACAGTCACCATGCTGTTGACCAACTCAGTAGGCTCAGTTTGCTTTGCAGTAACTCCCATCTGTTCCATTCTTTGTAGCTCTTTGATGACTCTATCTCTGAAAGCTACTGGGATCCTCCTTGGAACATGCACAATGTCTGATGTCTGTGTTTATTTGTATGTGCACCAGGTAAGCAGCCTAGTCCTAGAAATAGATCATCAAAATTTTTCTCAACTTAATACAGCCTTAATACACAAACTCGCATCTCAGCTTAACCTGTTTTCAGGTTGATTGATCTAATTTGATCTAATTGATCTAATTTATTCCACCTGGACTTGGACTGAATGCAATGATAGGATGATCATTTTTTTTGGTCCTGTGACTTCCACAGAAGATATATGTACGTTTTAATATTTAGACCACTTCTATTATTGATTGCTATCAGGATGTGAAGAGAGTTTCAACCAGTATAACAAAAAGTGTTTGTAAAACAAATTGCCTATACCCTATAAGGCACACAGACACAGTCCTTTAGAAAGGACGTATTCTTACGGGTTTGAAATGAAATGAGGATGAGTAATTAATGACAGAATTTTAATTTTTGGGTGAACTATCCCTTTAATAGAACAAGAACAAAATTGCTAAACTTTGTTTATGTAAATGTGAATTAATGAAGCATGAAGTCTATGTGGAGCATTACTGTGATGAGACCTTTGTCTGAAATCCTAAAATAATGGTATCAATATAATTTCATTTATAAAAACCTATAGTACTTGTTATATAACCTACATTGTTTCTCCTTGTCATTTAGACATTTGTGGTCAGAAGGACAATTCCAGATCTCATAATGCACTGTTAACCCTTGCTGTAATTTCCACGGTAAATAACTGTAAAACAACCAGTGTTTTTCTGTAATATCGGGGAACAGTATTTTACTGTAATATGAGGTGCATCTTTAGGAATTTATGTAGCACAAATAATAAATTACAGTAAATTACTCAATGTACCCACTACAGGGACCAACTGTAACATTAAACGGTAAATTACTGTCCTTCGAAACTACTCCGACGCATTACGTCATTATATATTGTGAAGTGTATACATCTTCGGGCAGAAAACAAGGATTTATGCATTAACACACACTCATGCACTGACTGACTGCCTTATCCTAACGCGAAGGTGTTGCCCCTTTAAGGCAGCCAGGTCGTAGTTGGTTTACTTTTAAATGAGTGCTCTGAGTCAATTCAGTTGCAGCGTTTTCATGTTTTAAGCCTTAAAATGGAACCTTCAACAACGAGTAAGTAAACTTTTCAAATATTAGTGACGTTTATAAAATATATTATGTAAATTTATATCATTATTATGTGGTCTTGGACTCGCTTGATTCAAGAAAGCTACATGGTTAGCACAGGGAGGCTCATGCATCAATATAACAATAAATGAATAAGTAACTAGATTCAGTTTCATATGGTTAGCTAGTTTTTTATTGTTATTTTAATATTTTAATTTTTTTATTGGTTTCAACATTTTTATTTGGTATCAACATTTGCAACAATGAACAGATGCAAACTGTGCGATGTGCCTTTCTGGCCGATTTCGAAACACTGCTTCATGAAGCTCCGAAGCTTTATGAATCTTTTGATACGAATCAGTGATTTGGAGCATGTATCAAACTGCCAAAGTCACATGATTTCAGCTTGAAATTTCACTGGTTCACCAGTAGTGGGCGATGATAAAGTGAAGCCATGAATCATGCAGAATCACTGAGAACTATTGAACAAGTGTCTATTGGCTTTACCCTATGGTTTTACCTGATCTCTGATCAGTTTTATACATTTGCAGATGTTTTAATTAGACATTAGAATAATTAAAATGAATAATGGTAGTTATTAATCTCTTATTTGCCTGTTTAGCTTGAGCCATGGAACAGAGAAACAATATAAGCCCTGAAAATTGACAGAACACATATTATACAGACGCTCTATATTTAATCTTATTAGATGATTAGTTAATTGCATTTGATAGATTTTACTTTCAATACAACTTTTGCAATACATTTGTAAAAGTTGTTTTATGCATGTTTGGCCTGAGTTTTGTTGCATTTACACTGTTCTGAACACTAGGGGTCCCCGTGGAGACGGGTGTCAGATTGTTTCGAAGCCGTGACACATTATGGCACATTTGCTTCAACCAAAACCACTGGAAGGCAAGCTTGCAACCTTTAGCCAAAAAAGCGTAACGGCTAATGCTAACTGGCGGTACGCAGGGAGGAGTTCTGAACGGCGACAGATCCCCTTAATAAGACATGGGCTAAAGGCAAAAACTTGCAACTTCGGAACCTTAACTGAATCAATGATCAGAGATCAAATTGTTTTTTGAAATTAATGACAAGAAAATTAGAGAAAGACAGCTCAGAGAAACAGAGCTGACATTAAACAGTGCTGTCAAGATGCGAACAAACTTGCTTTGTTGCATTCTAGAACTTTCATTGATAAACAGGGCGCCATTGTTGCTGACAGTCCAGTAGTCGGTGCTGTTACTCATAAAATGAAAAGACAGCGTCAAAAGCTGCACCAAAGGCAGTCGCAGATTCATTCTGCTGTTAAAGATGTGGCTCAAAGCATCAGCCTAAACAATGCCCAGCGTATGGAAAGCAGTGTGCAAAATGCAAAGGCATGAACCACTTCGCTAAGCAGTGTTTTTTTTTTAAATTAACAAAGCTATCAACAAATGTGCATGTTGTGGAAGAGACAGAATTGTCAGACACTTTCTTTGTGGGCATGATCAATGATGACACAGAAAGTATTCAGCAAGAATACGAAACAAATGAAAGAAATGACTCTGATGTGAACTTGTGTGTCTAAAGACAAATGGATTGTATCACTACAAGTCAATGGAGTTATTGTGCCACTTAAACTTGATACAGGAGCGAAGGCCAATCTCATAAGCACAAGTGAATTAAAGGAAATGAAAATCAAGCCCCGGATAAACAAAAACCCTGTGTCACTCAAAACCTACAACGGACAGGAAATAAAGACTCAAGATGTGTGCAGACTCAGAGTATGCTCCAAGAAGGGTTTCTGCGCCACTGAAAGAAAAACTAAAAAAGGAACTTGATTAAATGACAGCTCTAGGAGTAATTAGGAAAGTGGAGGAGCCTACAGACTGGGTAAAAAGAAAAATGGTGATCTGAGAGTATGCATGGATCCACGAAACTTGAATGCAAACATAAAAAGGGAGCAATACCAGATTCCAAAGCATGAGGAGATCACAAGTGAAATGACTGGTGCACGGTTCTTCAGCAAGTTGGATGCTTCGCAGGGATTCTGGCAATTGAAGCTTCATGAAGACAGTACCAAATACTGCACGTTCAATACACCTTTTGGACGGTATTCATTTCTACATCTACCCTTTGGAATAATTTCAGCCTCAGAAATCTTTCATCGTGCCATGGAGCACATCATAGAAGGACTGGAGGGAGTTTGTGCATATGTCGATGACACAGTGGTTTGGGGGTCATCATTGCAGGAACACACTTTTCCAGCTACTTCAAAGAATTCGGACATATGGACTCAAGTTAAACAGAGCTAAATGTCTGTTTGGTGTCACTGAAATGACATTTCTAGGTGACAAATTACCTGGACGCTGTGTTGAACCTGACAGAAGCAAAATTCAGGCAATTCTGGATAGGTCTGGATAGGAGTCCAGTGGACAAAAAAAGGTGTGCTGAGGATAATGGGAATGGTAAACTTAATTGGTAAATTCATTCCAAACCTCTCCGCAAAAACGGCAAGCCTCAGAGAACTGTTGAATCACAGAAACGAGTTCAAGTGGACAAGTAAACACGAGCAAGAATGGAAAATGCTCAAGTCAACACTGACAAAAAAAAAAACAGTTCTCACCTACTTTGATTCCTCTATAAGTATCAAAATCTCCACAGATGTGTCAAAGGATGGTTCTGGGCGCAGTCTTACTCCAAGCAGATGCTGATGGCTGGAAACCGACAGCCTATGCCTCTAGGACGCTGACTCAATCTGAGTGCAGATATGCTCAGATCGAAAAAGAATGCCTCGGACTTGTCTTTGGATTTGAGAAATTTCACAGCTATGTCTATGGTTTACCATCGTTAATAGCAGAAATGGATCATAAGCCTTTAATTGCGATCATCAGAAAAAATCAGAATGAGATGTCTCCACGCATTCAGCGTCTCATGCTACAATTCAAAGAAATTTCATGACTTTGCTGATCATTATGATTTCAAACACAACAATTATTTACTAAAGGGCAAAATATTAATTGCTGCAGTCTATTTAAAAATATTTAATTAATTAATTTACTAAAATGGGTTTGAATGAATGATTTAATGACTCACTCATAACTATTTCATGTGTTTCATTACTGGATGAATCAATGTTTTTGAACAAATCTTTTGAATGAATCATTCAATGTTAAATACATTTTAAGTCACTTGTCGCCTCCTAGTGGCGTAACGATGTAATCGATACAACCGTTATTTGAAGCGGCAAGTTAGTTTTAAAATGTGATTTGATCTGTTTGAATCGAGATTACGATCTGTAGACACATTGATCTGGAAGTGTCGCATTAAAGCATTTCAGTGGGCTTAAACAGATCGCCCTTTACAGCAGATTAAGTTAAAAAAAAACAACAAAAAAAAACAACTGCCCTAAATATGATTTTCAGTTACAATAATTCGTCCTAAAATTCAACATTAGTAGACTAACTTACTTTTCGCCATCAGTTGTGCACGTCGAGGATCCTCCAGTTATTGGACAATTTTCATTCACTGGAGAGTCGCTCTGAACGGATCATTGAATCAGTGATTTGTTGACTCGAGAACAGCTATAATACGATCAGTCCAATTCGCGAATGAATTGTTGATGTGATTTGTGAACCGATTTAACAGGGTGCTCGAAAAGAATCAGCTCGTGCACGAATCGGACGCCGCTTTTCTGCACGATTTCTTCATTTTAAAATAAGGAGTAACGATATGTTTTATAAAATGCAGTGGAGTAAAAAGTACGATCTTGTGCTTTGGAATGTAGTGAAGTAAAAGTAAAAGTTGGCAAACATAAATATGAAATCTGACTTTCTGGCTAAAACAGCAAAATCAAACAAAGCAAAAATTATTGTAATATTTTACAAAATAAATGAACATTATTTTTTTGTTAATTTATTAAGTAAAATAAATATATTTAGTAAAATATATAGAGTTTATAGCTTTTTCTTAAAGCAGGGGTTCTCAAAGTGGGGTCCCTGCCCCATAGCTAGAGGGTCCTCAAAATAAATTTAGGGTCCTATGATTTAACGAACCAACAATGCGGAACATGCAGACAGAATTGTAGAATCCATTCATAAAAACTTAATTTACAGTATAATACAGAATGTCACAGAATAATCTTCTCTTGAGGCTCTCCTGCTTCAGAGCGGTCATAGTTAATGATATGCTAAAGCCTGCTGGTACACTGACGTGATTGGTTACAAGTTTGTGACGTAAGAAACACCAACGATTTTAAATGGTGTTTTTGAAACTGTCTGAAGATCACTGCCGATTTAAATAGAAAATACTCAGCAATGGTGTTGACTTATGAATTTGCACATGGTTTGTCTATATTAAAAACCCCACATAGACATAAAAACAACATTAAAAACTTGATTTTCACCACAGGGGGACTTTAAAATTTTTTAAATTCAATTTATTAGACATGCTTCTTGATTAAAATTGAATTCAACCATTAAATTGGAGAAAAAGATTTCATGTAGCCCTGAAAATATAATATTTGTTAAACTTTTAATAAATCATTGATAAATTGTATATGTTATATAATTTTCAATTAATTAGACATGCTTTTTGATTACAAAACTTTAAACTGTTGCAAACAACTGTTGAGAACCCTTGTCCTAAAGCATGTAAATTTGGTTTAATTAAAGGGTTGTACAGTTCAATCTTATATTTCTTTCGTTTAAATTCATCAAGGGACTTTCTTTGCGGTGTTCCACTTCACTGTTCAACCCACATCTCACTTCTTTACACCTATACACACATCTTGTTTTCACAATCTCTTTTGGAAACATCCCCCACTGGTTAAGGACTCTTTATACGCACAATATGTACATAACTTAAAAATCACAACCTGTCCAGCATGAGCACAGTTTATGAATATGCTATTTAAACGAGACACTGAACAGTGAGCAGCTTTAATGTTCAGTCACAACTTATATTATGTTCACATTACTTGGGCTACAGTATAAGCAACTAAATTTGTAAAGCTATAAATATAAATAACAAAACTATCATTTTTATAGCCTATTTTAAATGTGAATCTATAGTGTTTGCACCTTTATGCTGCAGTTCAACTCTTGGACTGAAAACTGATAAAGAGGTCTCCATCAGGTGGCCAAATAACAGCCGTTCTGAAATGGCAGATACATCCTGTACAATGCAGTTGTATGGTGCTATTTTTAACATTAGATTGCTTTATTATCTAAAACATGGCTGCTTACAGAAGGGTAAACCCAACTTCCTGACTTCGGTAAAGAAAAAAAAAATCCTCTGACTCACAACACAGTAAGTCATGATTTAAAAAAAAAAAAAAAAAGTCCACATTCTAAATTATTTTACTGTAATAATAAGATATTTAAGATATTACTGTAATTTGTTCTATTTTGGTTTCATTTTGGTTTCTGTGTCTCCTGTGCTCTGGGTGCTTCTCAATATTCAAATTGATGCTTCCTTATTTCCTTGCTCTTACGTCCTCCAGCCCATGACCTGGAAACCAGTCGAATTCAGACATTTTTAAGGACATCTCAATTCTCTAATTGCACCACGATGAGGCGAGGAATGAGGAACCGCGAGGAGGCAAGGAACGAGGTGGTAAGGAGGTGAGAAAGCTTCCTGAGGAGTTATGAGCGAGGATACACAGGAGTATCCTTCCCTCGCATCCTAAGAGGGTGGAGCTAGCTAAAACGCAAAGAAAGGAAGCAAGAAAAAGAAATGGACGCACAAATAAGAAACGAGAAGCACCCCCTGTCTCTAGTTAGTTTCCTTGGTTGTAAAGTCTTATCAAAAATCCCTTTTTGTTTTTTAAAGGAGAGAGGGAGGAAAATGTAGCCCTTTTATTCTTTTGAATGTTGTTTTTGTCATAATTCTCTATTTGGAATTGAGCAGGCCAGAATTTGATGGAGAGCTGCATCTATCAATCCTATAGGCTCTAACACTACATCTATTTATCTTAAAACCTGATACTTCCTCTCTCCCATACAAGCCAACACACTGAGGGGATTGTAATAAGTGTAAAAGTCAATACTTTAAATATGTGGAAATAATGCACAAGGTTTACTTGAATGGAACATGTTTATCAAAAGAGCACAAAAATGATGTGGCCAACTGCCCAAGCTAAAAGCCTCAAAGAGGCCTTCCACAGAAGGTCTACCAAGGCCGCTGAAAGGCTTCTGGAACCAAACTTCTTTTCCGAAGAAAAGAGGGTACCTCTAAGGGAATGTAGCCAGGGGGCCCGAAGGAACCCTAGCCAGTCACTTGTCAGGGGAACAAAGTCAACCCTGTCAACCCAAAGTCAACCCTGAATGCCACCAGGGAGGTCTAATTAAAGCAACCTAGTCTTGGCCAACAACCTGTCTGAGTCTCAAATCACATTCTTCAGAGAAGATATCCAGTGACTGCAAAAAGGCAGAAACCAACTCAGACCAGAGCGTAGAGACGGGCATCCTGGAGAGCAGGACTTAGCTTAGCGCTTTTTACTCTTACCAATGAGGGGAGTAACACTCTGCTCAATCCTAGGATCTACTCAGCGCTTGATTATTTGCACTCTACACTTTAAAAGAACCCAACACAGGGGAGTACATTTACCAGCCTAGGGGCTGATCCTCAACAGGGAGGCCTTAGAGAGGTCTTCAACCACTGACCAGCTTAGGGAGCTAACTACTATGCAGGACAACCCTCAAACAAGGGGAGTACAGGGCTTAACCTAACAGTTAACTGTACTGTAGGCACAAATCATGGAGGCCCAGGAAAGGGCCTGCAACATGACATAAATTCTACAATGTGTAGAAATACATGACAGCAGCCTTGTGAAAAGCCAACATGTGAAACTACATGCTCAATCTGCTTAAAGAACACCCAGATGTTGTGGGAGAAAGCTTAACGGGTGGCCTATGAAGGCCACACACCTAGAACAGCTCGCTTGCTGAAAAGCAAGATCCCACAAACATGGAACTCGTTCAGAATAAAACCGAGTCAAACTAGCAGATAAGACTGTAGAGTGCCCACATAACAGTCAACCTTAACACAGTCCGACAAGCAGTGTACTCAGTAAAAACACTTTTTACTCTTTAAGCAAGAGAAGTACAAACATACGGCATCACGCTCTGAAGGAGGCCCAAAAAAGGGCCTACGACTTGCAGAAAGACACGTAGCATCAGATTGTGGCAGTGTTCTAAGCTCTAGGGAGCCAAATATGATAACCAAGGTAGTAATAAAAGGGGTGAAATGCTTTAGTATATCACCTAAACCCTAGTTCTAGTCTAGGCCAGCTATAGCTGTGGGCCTATAAGGCCACACATAAGCATAGATTTGCCTGGGGCTAAAACTTAACCTCAAAACTCTCAATAGAGAGGAGGCAACTCTGAAATACACTCTAAAAACAAGAGCTCAGAGGAGCGAAACAACCCAAGCCAAACAATGTCAGGCGGCCTGAAGGCCGACGCTTAACATAGATCTATCTGAAGTAAAGAGTGCCAATCTCTAATACAAACTCTGGCTATGACCATGAGGAGAAAGCTACTCTACCATATGGTGACTGAAAAGGTGGCCATATAGCCAACACAAAGATAACCAACCAAATGGAAACTTCAGGGCCCTAAATTCCCCTTCTATTTCTTTTACACACCCAGAAAAGCTATACAGGAAAACTACAGTCAATTTATTAAAATATATAAATATAGACCAAGCTTATAACCTGCGGCTCGAAGAACGGAGACTTACCATCATAGAAGGATGGAATCTATGGTCCTTTCAAGCCTGCCAGAGGCGCGCTCCATAACCTAAACAGCTCCGCATACGCGGGGCAGGGAGGCTTTAAAGTTTCAGAATGCTCGCCTTCTTCCTTTTTAATAGCCATCTTCTGCTCTCTTGGGCTAAAAACCAGAAGAGCACTCGCTGCCAAATCAGATAATGACAAAGAAAGAACATCATCTTTATATAGCAGCCTACCCTCATCAGCCGCTGGGGGTTATGAGAGATTACACCTTTCTCTAACTCCTCAGCAATCTCCATCTGTGAGCCCCATGATTTCAGTCGCCGCTCCGTTCCTCAGCACGGGCGGGACCAGAACCACCGGGCACAGATGTCGGCCGCTCTTCCCTCAAGAAGAGGGCCAAACGAGAGCGGAGCGCCCTAATAGGCAGACGCTCACAGTTTGCACAGACAGCGCCCTCGAGCACTGTCCGTGTATGCTCCTCTCCCAGACAGAAAACGCACAGACTGTGTGTCATCAGGTGTCAAAAACCTGGGACACAGATCACAGATCCCAATTTTGCGTTATAGGATGATGGAAACAATTTATTGGCATACTCATGGTGTGTTGTGACCTTTGTGCGTTAAACACCATGGCATTATGCATTAGGCCCAACAAAGTCTTACAAACACAGCCCTCGACAATTCAGATGTTTAAACTCGTAGTCATTTTGTGCACGAGCGCGTTCATGCCAGTGTATGGGTATATAGGCGTTTAATCATCTGTATTTCATCAGTTCTTCTGTGTCTCCTCACAGCGTTTTAATAAAACGATGTCCAGCAACACAAAAAGGCTAGCTCTCTCTGAAGTCTCCATCACGACAAGTTCCCTTCAAGATATAATGCGAAGCAGGCGACGTGCATGCTTAAGTTTCAGAAAGCATCATCATCGAAGTTTATATAGTTTATATAAAACATTTAAGTTTATATGTATTCTTTATATCACACGTTTTCAAACCATGTGTCACGAGACTTTAAAAAATTGGTTGACAGGATAGTTTGTGATTGTTTGTAGCCTATATTAAAAAATAGAACAAAATTTGTTTTCATAAAATAATAGTCGAAAAAAACTCAAATGACAAATAGTAGCCTATATGCTGCTAAGTTTGATTCATTTTTGTGAGGAGCGGCGCTCTACAAACAAATTCACGGAAAGGAAACCGAGATGACAAAAAGCGCATCCTGTTTTCTTTATTTTGCAAAAGCATAATGTTCTGTTTTTAGTTTTGAGTGTACACAAATAAAAGTAAACTTTGCAGTATCGAATGATGTCTTACTCATATCTGTAAATTACGGAGTATTTAAGTTGTTTCTGCTGGTAGCCTATAAGGAAACAGTTAAAGTGATCGCGCCGGCACCCTGCGCAAATAAAATACAGTCATCCAAACATATAAAAAGTTACACTGCTAGTTTTAAATATATAGTAGGCTATATAAGTATATGTGCCAATCATGACCACCGCTGAAAGTGGTCCTGCCAAGCACATTTTTTATATATTCGTATGCTTGGCTTGACTTGGTTTGGTTGCGTCAATTTAAAAAAAAAGTAAGCCACTGCTTTATGTTGCTTATGTGTCGGAAAACACAAAACACGGCATGGACCACTTTTGGTGTCATAATAGAGATGAGGGATCCCCCAAATGAGGTGCCGGATCAAATTTCGGAGGTGCTGGATCCAGATCCAACTTGTTCCAGCACAAATTAAGGCCTGCCACTGTTCAGTCAAATCAAATCTGTTATTTGACTTTCAGTGACTTGCTTTTTAAGTATATATAGGCCTATAAGCTGTAGTTCGGAACTTTTGGCACTCTAGCGGTAAATAAACAAAACTGCAGGCATCTTGGTACTGTGCTACTCCGCAGCAGTGCCAACTGGAACCAGTCTAAAATAGTCCCAATATAAACACTTATTATAGGTGTACCATAGTGATTCAGGATAAGACAAAAACACGGTTTCTAAAATGGATTCATTATGTAGCAGATTTTTATATCTGCATATTCATAAACTCTATTATAACTTAATAACTGGAATCCACTGTATAGAGCAATAGTCTAATAGAATTAGTGGGCTAAAGTCAGTCACACCTTGACTTTCTTCCAAATAACGCACATTTCATTCATAATATTATAATTACAGGCCTACAGTTCCTGCACATTTTTGTTTTTCTGAATTGTGTGAAATGGCTAATAAAAATAGGTAATACAAAATTATTATGTGGTCACCAAGGTGAAATGGTTTAGTCTTGACTTCTGGTCGTGAGTGACAGTGTTGGGGGGATGGGAAATCTGTTGATTGTCGAGTGTCAAATAAACACAGAGATGGACAGGAAAAGGTCAAAGCCATCAGGGGATGTAGAACCGCCACTGGATGTGTGCAAGTGTACAGAAATGAGATGTGGGTGAATTGAAACACTAAATAAACACCCTTGATGAATTTAAACAGATAGAAATTTAGATCAAACTAAATTTACATGCTATATAGTAAAAAGCTATAAACCCTGTGGAACAAAAAAAAAAAAGTTCATTTATCTAAAATATTTGCATCTCTTTACGTTCTGACACTTTAGGGGTGAATATTTTTCTCACATGACACAATGTGTTTTATCCAAAAAATCAAAGTCCTATTATGGCAATGATTGCACTAGGACAAAGTGGAAATGACCCAAACTTTTTCTTTAGTACTGAGACTAAGTCACACATTTAATTTCCTCTACTGAAAGCCCTGCACAGAAACAGGCATTTCTGTTCGCTACGATGGCATTTAGGCTGCTCCTGTTCATTTCTCTTCTAACTTACAACACAGGTACAAACTTCTATTATTTTACGAAGATAAATAAATCTTTGATTAATGTTATTTTTTTTTCTTTTGACAATGACTGAAGTGACTGGCAGATTTAATATTCTCTCTAAAAATAACTTAATTATTTACCGTTCTTTTTTTCTTCTTTTTTTTTACAGAGTTTCTTGAAACAATCTTGGTTTTACTTCAAAAATCTGAATTACTAACATGTTAACAGTATTTTATCAATTTTAAATAATTTTTAAAGCATAGTACAATACAGTTTTCAGAAAATAAAGGAAATAACCAAATTGCACTGCATTGTGGGATTGTACCATGGTGGAATACCCATAAGCCCTTGTACTTGTGTAATTTTTCTCAGCATTGTTTTGGTGGTTAGTGTTACAGCTGATTGGGAATTTTTACTTTTTTTTTTATCTTGAACTTGGCTTTCAACTATTCTTTACAGAGAAAGATCTTGTTTTTTTCTATCATAGCTACTGAGTCCATTAACTAAATTAAATTCCAACTAAAACCTTTAGCATGTAGCAACTATGATTACTTTCTATGAAAACAGCAGTAAGCAAACAGCTATTAAACATTTTCTTTTAATCAAAGGCTTATTTTCTCTCTCTCCTCAGGATTCAGTGCTGAGATCTTTGTGTTTGTGCAGACAGGAGATTCTGTTCATCTGGATATACAGACACAAGAACTACCAGAGTTTGAAGATTTATTCTGGACAAATGATAAATCTGAGAATATAGTTAGATATATACATGCATCTAAAACAGTAAAACCTTACTCTTCCTACAAGAACAGAGTGGATTTCAATAATGAAACCTTCACTCTAACACTGAAGAACATGCAGAAGACAGACGGTGGACTCTATACAGCAAGAACAAGTGGAGAATTAAACAAAAATATTATTACATACAGAGTATCTGTTATAGGTGAGTGTGATTTGCATTGCTTATATGATGTAACTGCATGTAAGATCATGTCATGTTCTGTTTGTTTCAGTTGAAAAATAATATAAATTACGTAGAGCACAACAAAATGATATAATAGTCTTTCAAAGATTTTTCTCCATTCTTCTTTTTTCCATTTCTCTATTCATAATGATTTTTTTCTTTAACTTAAAAACTGCTGCATATATTTTAATTTTTAGTTGTTTAGGTGTTAGTGGGTTGGCAAGTTCTAGCACCTTTGTATGTGGCAAAGGTCTTAAAAACTTTTTAATATGTGTGTTTCAGATGCAGTGGAAGCTCCAGTTCTGACTGTAAACTCAAGCTGGTCCAGCCCTGACCCCTGTAGCTTTACATGTAAAGGAAGTAACATTATTATCGGCTCCATCTATAATAGTAGCAGCTGTTCTCCAGAAGAAGAGTCATCATCTGGTAACTACACTCTAAGACTGAACTGCAGTGGCGACTACATCATGTGTATCTATAGCAACCCAGTGAGCTGGAAGACTGACAGAAAGAAGGTTAATGAACTCTGCACTGTTGATCAAGGTATACTACCCACTTAACACTCACATATGAAGAAACAAAAAATGAATGAGAGAGTGTAACTACACACTGCTCTGAAGTGCCTGTTGGCTTAAAATTCTCTCTGGGAAAATCAAACTCTGTCTGAATTTTTTTTTTTTTTTTTTTTTTTCAATCAGCACTTTCCTCATGGTTTATCCCCCTTATTTGCCTATTAACAGCGAGTTTGTTGGCATCAGTGATCGGCTGTTGTCTCTACAAGAGAAAAAAAGGTACAGACTGTTTAATCTTGACATGCATTTCAGTATGTCGTCTCATTCTTCACAAATGTACTGTATGTAAAACTTTTTTAAATAATTTTATGAAACAATATAATGATCATATTTATTTGTGCAAAGCTTATGAACTCATGCCAAATCCATTAAGCATTTCAGCAGTAAGAAATCAAATTGAAATCCTACTTGATTTTTGACCCAAAGTAGTTTTGCTTGTAGGAACTGAATAACTTCACTTCCCTTGTACAATTTTTCACAGATCAGTTCAGGTTTCAAGATGTAAAAAAACAACGTTGTGTTCCCTCGCAAAAATGTTTTCACTTGCAAAATGTTTTGTGAACACAGTTTCTTAGGGGAATGCGAAACATTTGCAAAAGAAAGCAAAAGCGTTGAATTTTTATTCAGGGCCACTGTCCTGCAGAGTTTAGCTCCAACCCCAATTAAACACACCTGAAGCAGCTAATCAAGGTCTTACTAGGCATACTAGAAACTTCCAGGCAGGTGTGTTGAGGCAAGTTGGAGCTAAACTCTGCAGGACAGTGGCCTCCCTGACAGCAACATAGTGTCGGCCCAGATCTGGCCCATATCTGGTCTGCATGTAATCCACATTGTACCAGATTTTGTACAGCACACTTTGTTGCTGTCTGGGCAGCCAGGACCGAGATTGGAGACCCCTGCTTTAGGGGCTCCTTAGTACTTGATATTCTATTCTAAACTTCACAGAGGGCATCACAGTCTGAGTGCGGTTAAACAGATTTTGGTAACATTTAACACCATATGCCTTCATTTTTAAAGGGTACATAACACACACAGTTTCTGCCAATTTCATGTTAATCTTGAGTACCTATAGAGTTGGACTGCATCCTTCATATCTCCAAAGAGTCTTTAGTTTTATCAGATTTACAAAAGAGAGATACGCTGTACCACTTCTTTCTGAAAACAGCCGAGCTCCTGGAGGCGTGCCGTGGGTGAAACTAAAGAGTGACAAGCACACGCAGCTTTTGTGTGGCGATCGTCTGCAAGCTATCAAGGGTCAGCTAAACAACTGTATTTAAACATACACACACAATACACCATCATATTTTCCCTGGATAACTTTTGATTCACTAAGGGGCAGTTTCCTGGACAGAGATTAAGCCTAGTCCTAGAATGGCCCTTTAAACCAGATTAACAGAAATCTGCTTTCTCTGTCATGGTTTAAAATACTCCTAGACTTCCAGAGTTTAATAAACTGATTTCCTGGAGGAAGACTAGAGCTACTCCAGGACTAAATTGAGGCTTAAATTAAACCTACCAGGAGGCAGGTTTAACTTCAGATTAACGTTGTGTTTGAAAGAAGACACATGCATTACTTGGATATATATCGATATTGATATACACTGTGATTATATATATATATATATATATATATATATATATATATATATATATATATATTTTTTTTTTTTTTTTTTTTTTTTTTTGATGCTGTTTACTTTATTTAAACTATTATTTTGATTTAACACCATTGTTTCTGGTTCAAATGTGATTGCTTCATGTTAAATTGACTTGAAATGGTTACAAGAACTCACTTGTTTCTGTCAAGTAACCCAATCAAACTTTGGGAGAGTAAATGTTGAAAAAGTGTTATTATTTTTTTTTTTTAGGAAGATGAGAATATGGAGAGACTTCTTACTGTTTAATGTTATATTATGTAAAAGTTTTTGTTATGTTTGTGTTTTTTGGAGATTACGGTTGTGGTGAAGTATAGAGCTTGTGCTTGGGTTGAGGACCTGCTAACAAGATGTAATATATGTTTATGTAATAAAGCAACTACTATGCTAGTGCTTTGGATCAAACTGATATAATTTCTAGACTGCCAACACCGATTATCACATGTGTAAATAGTTATGTGTAGTTGCTATGTAAAGGACAAAACAAAAGCATTAATAATCATAGGATTTTATATATATATATACACAGCGGACAAACAAGACAGCCATGTGCTCTAGACAAACACAAGGCAGATCAAACTGCTGTCCTGACAGAAATAGCATTAGACATCCCCTTAAAAGTTCTAAATGCAAGAATGTTTCTTAAAAGTTCAGTTGCTATGCTTTTAATAATAAAGATAAACATCCTTTAATCTATTGTATTTGAAGAAAATCTGATGAGATTTAAAATGTTTTCAGATCATTCCTACACCCCTGACCAGCAGAATGATGAACATGCAGTCTATGAAAAAGTTGACGTAAGTTTCATATTAGCTACTATCCTTTATTAACCACTGATAATCGGTGCTTGAGTCGGATATTGATTGGATTTTGTCTGCAGGAGAATATTAAGCCACAAAGATCACATGATACTGTAAGAGGACATGGATCTCCTGATGTTATGATGGAAACCAACCAGACTTCACCCAGTCATGACTCTGTGAATCAGGTGAAGATAAAAAGTGTTACTCTAATTTTACTACAAAAAAAAAAATTTGGCTTAAAGGTCTTGACATTCAGGCACATGAGAACCTGTAGATGTTTAAATGATGTGTTGGAAAAATGTTGTAATGAACGCAATTGATTTTGTTCTTCTTTATTTCAGAGCACAACACTAACAGAGAAGAGCCAGCCAAATGCAGCAGCAACTAGTATTTATTATACCATTCAGAAGGAACCAAAATCTGAAGCTGATCACACCATTTATAGTGTGGTCAAACTGCCAGCTGTGGATGAATCTGTACATCCAAAACCAGAATAAAGTATAATAATGGTCTTTTAATAAAGCTGAACCCTTTCAGTGATTCAGATAACAGTGAGGCACTGTTGTTCTGAGTGTAAATAAGCAGCAAATACAGGTTGAAATTATTCATGGTGAATATGTAAATTAATCTAAACTACTCCATCTTTCTTTTTTTTAAATAAAAGCAGTAAATGTACTGTAAATGTAATTGTTGTGTGAGTTGAATGAGGCCGCTGGAGCTATTGCCAATGAAAGATGAACCCAACACACTCATGCCACAGTCGCCTGCGCCGCTTCCGCTTTTTCCAGTCATGTGTATGAGGTAACGCGAGATTCCGGCAAGATGGAGCTCTCACAAAAATCCCAAATTCGATTAATTTGACAAGTTATATTCCACCTTCACCTGCTAATTTTGTAAGCGAAACATACCCCAAGTGATTGAATATCATGATGTGGAGGATCTCGGATACGCTATGGAAATAACCCAAGGTTCGAGCAAAAGGGAGCAAGGAGTTGAATCTGATCCACCCACACCGTGTAAACCCCAAAAGGGGAAAAAATTCAGAAAACCGACGGAGAGTGAGGAAAATTAGGTGTCCAATTCGGCTATACTGGAAGCGATTAAAGCCCTGGGAACCAAGGTAGATGTACAACACGAAGAAATAAGCATGCAAATGAAACAACACAGTACGATGATCGCAAGCGTAGCCAAATCCGTCCAAATGAATGCGCAGGAGTTAAATGAATGCAAAGACAAAATCAGAATGATGGAGAAGCAGATTGAAACACTGAATGAAATTAACAATGATCTGAAAGTTTGGGTACAAAAGGAGATGGTGTCTTCGTATAAAGGGTTTCGAGGAGAACTCCAATGAACGCATAAGAGAGGATGTGATCCAACTTCTTGGCAAGATAACGCCTGAGTTTGCTTCTACCATGACGGAGGCTGTGGATGTCGTGCATCGGGTGGGAAGGAAGGAGACCAGCCGTCCGAGAGAGGTGATCATTCTCTGGTGCGTGATGAAGTATGGAAAAGAACCAAGGCGTCTTCGGTGTGCAAAGAAGCTGGCATCTGTTTTGCGGAAGATTTGACGAAGAAAGATAGACTATTGAGACGTGAATTATGGCCAAGAATTGAGCAAGCTAGAAAGGAAGGCAAAGCAGCTGGCTTTAGAGGCCCATTTGGATACATCAAGGGCAAACGTATCTCTTAATACGGTAATGACTGTTTCTCGTTGAAATGGGGTGATAGTGATAGAAAAAAGGGACTCTGTTTTCTGTCCCACAAACTTTACACGTCGATACATGACTACATCCTTATTTTTTGTTTATTTTGTATTCAGTTTAAAGTTCTTTCTGTTTAATTGTTCATGTTCAAAAAAATAGTTCATACTTCATTAATTTGGAAAAAAGACGACAAGAAAAAAACAGTTTAATAGTGAACCAAGTAGAACATTCAAATCATAACATAATAGCTAAAGAGGTGTTTAAATTTTACTCTACATTGTATTCCTTATCTTTTTCCTCTGTTAATTCTAATTCCTTTTTTCAGATGATAAAAAAGAATATCCCGTCAACTGAAATAGTGTATTTCAAGAACTATGGGAATCTGACATTTCCATACAAGAGCTAGATACAGCGATTAAACAGAGTAAATGGTAAAGCATGGTACTCACAAAAAATCAAGAAAACTAGATTTAAACAATAAGATTAAATGTGTTGAGATATATAATAATAACTAGTTTTCTGTCTGAAAATGTATCAAAACAGATGTTCCCTTGTCTAATAAAACACGTAATATATTAAAACATCTTTGGTGTTTCCATGGTTTCTACAAAATAAAACCGGAAACCAAGGGTAATGCGGGTATGACGCCATTGACAGGCGACTCACTCACACGTCCTGTATCCTTGGTTAAAATTGCAATTTTTTTCACAATTTACAAATAGTTGGAAACAAAATATATAACACTGGCTCAGTATTTTCTTTGGATATTTAACTGCAAAATTTCATATTGCAGCTTTAACAACTTTGCAGTCAACACCTAAAGTATGTTAGTCTATAACAGTCCTGTGCATATTGCTTTTAAATTTTTTCCCCACTTGTATTTGTTCTTGTTCAGGGTACACTAGATGGCATTGTACACATTGTATGTGTAATTGCACTGTATAGTAGCCTACATAATTTGGGGCACAACTAGTCTTTTTGTTCCTTGTTTGGGAAACCTGTTTGGCTCCACTAGAGAAATTACACACTTCACAGTTTGTGATTGTATTGGGGCATCAGTTATGGGTTGATTGTTTATGAATTAACTGCTGTATATTTCCATCTCAATGGAAGCCATTTGCAGATTTAACCGCTGAATAGTTCTCAGCTCTGGTCCTCGAAGTGCACTGTCTTGCACAGTTTATGTCCACACCTGATCAATCTCACCACATGTGACTTTCTAGTCAGTAAACCAATAGAGCTTGATTGGCTTATTCAGGTGTTGGACCAGGGTTGGTTTTAAAGTCTGCAGGACAGTGGTCCTCGAGGGGCAGAGCTGAGATCCCCTGCGATATGTTCTGAACATGACAATTCAGAGATCCAAAATGACTGCTAGACCGATCTCTTATAACAGTGGTGTCCAGTTTATATTGGACTGAATCAGGATCAGACTGATGGAGGTGATGCCAGTGGGTACAAGCCTAATTCAGCCCTGCAGGCGTCGTTGGATGTGCTTCTGTGAACCCCTAAAATGTTTTTGCCAATTTCCATTTGTAGTTTTTCTACTGAAGTTTTATCCCAATTTCTAAAATTTTGTACTGGTCCCCAAATTCCATATCCATATAAAAGAATTGGTTTTATTATTGAATTATATAATTTTATCCAAGTTTTAATGGGTAATTTTAAGTGACCGCATCGTGACTTTATAGCATAAAAAGCCCTCCGAGCCTTTTCACTCAGTGTTTTGACAGCCAGACCAAAGATAATTGTAGCTGGTGCTATGCTGTAGGACCTGGCCTTTATAAGTGAACTGGTGTTTGTTTCCCTGAGATCTGGCCTTCTTCTGGAACACCATTACTCTGGTTTTGTCCAGATTGATTTGTCAGGGCCCACTCATGACAGTACTGTTCCAGTATGGACAGGCTTTGCTGGAGACCCTCAGGTGTGCGGGACAGCAGGTTCAGATCATCTGCGTACAGCAGACATCTGACCTCTGTGTGGTGTAGAATTAGGCCGGGGACAGTAGAACGCTCTAGCACTGATGCCAGATCATTTATGTAGATGTTAAATAGAGTCGGACTCAGACAGCATCCCTGCCTCACTCCACATCCCTGCTGGAAAAACGCTGTTCTGTGGTTATTGATTTTCACCACACATTTACTGTTGCTGTACAGGGATTGTATTGTATCAAAAGTTTTCCCGCCAGTGCCAATTTGTAGGAGTTTGTACAGTAAACCGTCATGCCAAATTGAGTCGAATGCTTTTTTTAAATCTACAAAACATGCAAATGTTTTCCTTTGTTTGTCCTTGATGTTTTTGTTAATTAGAGTGTGAAGAGAATAGATGTGGTTGGATGTGCGTTGTTTTGGTAAAAATCCAATTTGTGCTTTATTTAAAATGTTGTGTGTGGAGATGTGTGTGACAATACGGCTGTTTATGATGCTGCAGAACAGTTTTCCTAACGCACTGCTCACACAGATGCCACGATAATTATTGGGGTCAAATCGATCACCTTTTTTAAATATGGGGGTGATCAGTCCCTCAGACCAGATCTCAGGGAAGTTACCGGACCATAAAACCAGATTAAATAATTTGGCTAGAGCTTTATTCATGCTGGGACTGCTGAGTTTAAGCATTTCATTTTGGCCACATGCTTTCTTTAATTTAAGTCTTTTAATATGCTCTGTTATTTCAGATGTTGTTATAAATTTGTCTAATGGATTAAGGTCTGTATGTTCAATTTTTCAAAGTAAGTTTTCCAAATTGTGCCACTCTGTAATGATATTTCTGATTTGGGTTTTTCAAGTTTTTTATATAGATTCCAGAAAGTATTTTGATCAACTGATTCATCAATTTTGGTTTTAAAATAATTTTCTCTTTTGTTCCACATTAGTCTCTTGTAATTTTTCAGACAGTCAGCATAAGTAAGCCGTAATGTCTGGCTGAATGGATCTTCGTGCTTTTTGTTAGAAAGTGTTCTTAGTTCTTTTCTGAGACCTGCCCATTCATCATCAAACCAAACATCCTTTTTTATTTTATGTTTGCGTTGGCGTTTAATGTTAGATAGAGTTGCCAATGTTTTGAATATGTAATTTAATTTTTTTGTTGCTAAATTTATCCCATTAACATCTAAGGTGAAATGAGTGGATATAAAGTCATCCAGAATATTTAATATAGTAGGATTGTTTATGTGTTGTTTGAATTGTTCAGAGCTGGACTGTTTCCACTTTAGTTTAGGTTTCAAAGGAAACAGTTTTTCAGATTCTAGTGGATAAGTGTTGGTCCTTTCACATGGTGGTTTCAGGTAAAGCACTGTTTGGCAGTAATCGGAAATCGGGAGCTGAGGTCTGACTGTGAAGGCATTAATAAAATTTGGATCAATATCTGTTATTGAATAATCAACCACACTGGTTCTTAATCTGGAGCAATAGGTGAATCTACCTAATGTATCTCCTCTAGTTCTGCCATTAATTATGTATATCCCTAAACCTTTACAGAGTTTTAACATTTGCTTTCCATTCATGTTGACTAAACTATCGTAGCTGTTTCTTGGTGTGATACTTGATGAGTGAAACATGGTGTCATTGAGTGTATGGTCATTATCTACAATATTTATATAATCAATTTCTCTCCCTGTTCTGGCGTTTAAATCTCCACATATGAGGATATTTCCTCTGGACTGAAAGTGTAAGATGTCAGTCTGTAGTTTGGAAAAGCTTTGCCCTTCGTAATAGGGAGAGTCATGAGGTGGAATATAGACTGCACAGAGGTAAAGATTAGAATGTGATATGACAGATTTCACTTCAAGCCAAATAGAAGATTTTTCAATTTTAATAATTTTAATCGAATGTTTCAAATTGTCTTTGTGCCATATAAGTATTCCACCTGAGTCTCGGCCACATTTTATTTTAGAATTTTTTGATGAAGGAACAACAATTTCCTTGTATCCTATTGGACAATGTAAAGTCTCATTACTACGACACCACGTCTCATGAAAGATACAGATGTCCATATCTGTTACACTGCTGAGTAAGTCTTGGTCTGCAGTCTTGTTACCAAAAGTAGAAGAGTGCAGACCCTGTTTATTCCAACAACTGATTTTAAATGATTTCATGGGTAGATTTTTCTGTAATATGTGTGTGTGAGTTATGCAGGTTATGTCCTCAGTCTGGAGCAGATGATGTTCAGTAGATGTCTTATCTGGTTGAGTTCAGCTGTGGCTGATCTGAACTCTGTTGGTTCTTGCCGCTGTGTAGCTCTTGTGTTGTGATTGAGGTCCTGTCGCTGTTCTGAACTCTGCTGGAGGATGGATGGTTCTTGGTGACTGAGGTCTCCTCTTGTCATTGGAGTTTCTGCTGTTTCTTGGTGTGTTTCCAAGGGCTGTGCTTTTCAGCACTCTGGCAAAGACTTTCACTCCTTGCTTGTTGAGATGTACATGGTCATACATATGATGTATGTCCTCAAAGTAACAGTTTTGTCCAAAATGTTTTCCTTGTGCTGTTCCTCTAAGCAAAAAACCCAAAGAGATATGAAATAGCACAGTCTGTTCAAAATGTCCTCACCTCTCCCTTTTTTGTAAGTTTTCTTCTTATTTGTTGTTGTTTTTGTTGTTTATTGTTATCCTTTTCAACATGAATATCCTCTTCTGCAGAGGGTTGTTCTGTGATTATCTTCTGTTGAACTTTCCCTTAGATTCAGGTGTGAAAGTGTAAAAAGGAAAAAGAAAATCAACTGAATTCAACTGAAGCTTTTGTCTTTTTTTGTCTAGATGTTGTTTTATGTTTAATCTTCTAATTTGATGATAAAATTATTCTCATTTTTCGTAATTTATCTGGAGCTCAACTCAAGTGTGACCATCTCTCTCTCTCTCTCTCTCTCTCTCTCTCTCTGTCTCTCTCCCTCCCTGTGCACGCGCCAGCTTGAGTGGGAGGCCACGGGTTCAATTTGTTATTTTTAGGTCACGTTAACATGACAGCAATATAAAAATACAAAGCACGTGTATATAAAAAAAATATGGTTTGCTGTCTGAACTGTCAGCGCACAGTGTTTATCGATGTATGAACGGTCATACAATCATATGAAACGAGATTTGATGTAGGCCTCATTTACGTCGCTATTTAAAACTTTAAAACAGACATGACTGGCCATTATGACATGGCCATTATGCCTAGCTCGGACATAGTTAGCTAAAATAGCAACAGGAAAATAATAAATCAAATTAACACCAAAATGGATGTAAAACAATTCAAGGCAATGAATTTATGCAGTTTTAAACTACATATATAAAGTATAGATTACCAGAAAATGGGCTAGTCGACCGTTATAACCGTTTATCATATAAACGGCAGCATACGTTACAATCAGATTAAAACACCAAAAAATTGGTGTAATTTAATTTTAGTCAATAAATTCATTACCATTTTCATCTGTTACACTAATTTTAACAGAAAACTCAGAAATTACTATTTTAAAAAAAGATTATAATTTAAAAAGCTTACCTGTTTGAAGCAGAACTGGGCAGTGCAGTCGAATCCGGAATGACAGCTCATTAGCGATGCAGTTCCAGCAGTCTTATTGGTTAGAATTAATCACGTGATGACGCCATCTCGCGTATTACTAATAATATAATTTTTTTTTTCTTTTTTGCCATTTCAGAAATTTATAAAAATATCAAATTCATCAGTGATGTATTTATATATATATAAATACATCACTGATGAATTTGATATATATATATATATATATATATATAGCTATTTTTGTTATTTTCTTTTAATAACTCGAGTTCAAAATAAAAAGACTACTACTACTACATAGGCCTATATATATATATATATATATATATATATATATATATATATATATATATATATATACACATAACTGATGAATACCAATGATAATAGTGAACAAATCCATAATTTCATAAATACGGTAACACTTTCTATGAAGTCTATGCTTATAATAAATTTTAGCTTCATTTATACTAATGTTAAGTATTCTATAAATATATTTATAAAGACTCATTAAAACATATACTGCATTAAAAGAACAGTATACAGTTATAGTTACATTTATATTATTTTTATCATTACTTATAAGTCACGTCATATATTAAAGCGTCTTTGGTGTTTCCATGGTTTCTACAAAATTAAACCGGAAACCAAGGGTAATGCAGATATGACCAGGCGACTCCCGGACACGTCCCGTATCCTTGGTTAAAATCGCGATTTTTCTCACGATTTACAAATAGTTGGAAACATTTTGGATATTGTAAGTACTCAACTGAACAAAATATATAACACTGGCCTAGTGGTTTTTGGATATTTTACTGCAAAATTTTACATATTGTGCCTTTAACACAAAGACTGTTTAGGCATTACAGTTTTTACCAATTTAATTACATTTTTGCTTGTGTTCTAGTTAATCATCAGATGTGCTGTGTTCACACCATGTCGCAATTACTGTAATTTCGAGATGACAACGTGATGTTCTGAGCTTTAGGACTGTCATGGTTTCTGATTAGTTCACACATGTTCCCTATTTCGTAAATTATCATTCTCAGTTGGTCCTGTGATGTGACTGTGTAATTAATTTTTGAAAATTAAAAAAATTAGCACAATGTTTTTTTTAAAATATTTTGAGATGGAATCTAGCAGGTAACACCACAGGATTCCAGGAGACCTGTAATCATTTCTCAGTCTTGCCACAGATGCTGATCATAGACATACTCTAAGGTTGAATATAACACTGAATATTCCTTTGGATTTTCCAGATGGAAATAAGAATATGCAGAAGTTGATGTAAGTTTCTGTTACGGTCATGTTTAGTCATGGTTTTATTTGTCACTTTGTATTTAGGTCCTCAGTTTTTCTCAGTTCATGTTTCTTGTCTTAACATCTATGTTTAGTTGTGTAGTTTAGAAAAGAGTTCAATGCACTTCTGGTACAAAAAAAAAGTCTTTATTCACATCAGGTCTTTTTAACTTTTTTGTACTGGAAGAAGTTCCTTGGACTCTTTTCTAAAATGCAAGTATCCAGCATGTTTTGTATCTCTAGGACTACAGAAAGTTTTTTTGTAAAAAAAGTTAGTGTATATGAGCATTGACCAAACCAACAGTTTGACATTTTAATTACATTTTAACTGACATCCTAGATACCATCCAATGCAGGATACCATGGCTAAATTTAAATGATGAAATTTATTTAATATTTACAGATTTGCATTTTTTTGCATACAGCTACAGCCAGAACACTCAGGTTCTTGACAAAGTCTACTGCAACAGTTACTGGGACCTCAGAAGAACAGTGAGTTATTATATTGCATTATCGAATGATAATTAAAAATTGTGGTACATTTAAAAAGTAAAGCATTGGCTGTCTACATAGTCTGTATATTGTCTGTAAACAGTTTTGACTGCACAACTCTTGGCACAGTAATTCAGTATGATCAAATGTGTAGTGGTTTGTGAAGGTAAAATAAACTACTAATGTTCTATTACCAATTATTATATTTTATATTTAAAATAGAAGCCGTTGTGAAATAGTTATGGCACATAAAATAATATATCTTTTCTGTTTTTTTCTGTTTTCTTTTCAGAAATGAGCCAACCTTCGATGCCAGCTACAAGATCTTCTGTGAGAGGATCATCCACCATAGAATAATTGTAAACCAATAGGTGCTGACAATGATGCAGCTAAGAAGGATCTTTTTAAATCTTTTTAGATCTCGATGCTTCAAACTACAGGTAATTTAAATACCACAACTTTTAAATACGCAGCTTTGGAAAGAATGTTTATGCAACATTTTTATTTTTTCTTACAAAAATGGAATTTACAATAATAATGATCATAATCATATTTTATAACGTGCAGAAGCTGGTACACAGTGTATTTTAACTCAGTTGTTTTCAGTGTGAATATATCTTTATTTATACTGTTATGATCATCTTTCACTGTATCTTTGTTTCAGGTAGGATAAACTGAAGAGGAGATTGATCTGTGATTTCCCCCAGCTGGTGTTTCACTCGCCCAACAAGCGCAACATCAGTGAGCTGGTTTTTGTTGAGACACTTTCTGCAGATAAACTGATCGACAGGCTACCCCATCCATCAGGTACAAAAACAATAGAGTCAACTGGCCAAAGTGATGGTGAAAACACACCAAGTACAACAGCTGGTCCGCAAAGACAAACTTCAGTGGCCTCTATAAATACTACACTTTATAGTGCAGCATCGATATTAAAGATGCTTCTATGTGACTCTCCCGGTATGACATGTCCATGGCCACCCACATCAGATGATTTAAATGTGAGTGAAGCAAAATCTGTTCGAACTGTACAATCTGATTTCCTGGATTATTGGTGCAACTGAGGAACCAACACTGGCCCATTATGTTGATATTCCAGATGATTTGAACCTAAAAGTGATATCTATTAGTCAAGACATTGTGTATCTCGCGTCTAAGGGCCGGAGACAGACTGGAAGGTGTTTGTTACATATCCTCATGTTTCTGTGACCTAGTTTCCCCATTCTGCTCATTAGTTCATTTCATTCACCTGTGTCTAATTATCTCATCACCTTGTTAAGTTCCCTTTGTTTGCTTCCTGTATTTAAGCCCTATGTTCACCCTCATTCCTCGTCCGTTCTCATCCTTGTATGGTTGTGTTATTCCCATGTGTTATCATTAAAGCCTGTATTCATCTACTCTCCTTCGTTTCGCCTGGTGTTTGAGACCCATTTTGACAGTGTTCCTGTATGTCTGCAAGACTTTCTTGTACTGATTTTTGTCGGTGCCAAAATTGTGCAAATGTTTCCCAGGAAACAGAGGAAAGAAGTACATGGGATGATGGCTCTGATAGTGATAGGGATGATACTGATGAGTTGAGAAGATTATTTTAGGCTGATTTTAAGCTGTAATGAATCTATTGAAGAATTGTTCATTTTTGGCATTATTCATAATTAAGGGGGGTGTGGTCGCATTTTGAGCCATTTCAGCCAACTTGTGCTGCTTCATGTTTCTGTGATTACACAGTGCCTACTGAAAAATTTGATGTATAATACATCACAGTTTTGCTAAATTTACAATGTGTATGTTTAATTTTGCTTGGTGCCAATCCGTGAATTTTATATAGGTCAGTTTGAGAGAGATTTTGTTGCAAAAATGAATATAAAGTTATAAGCAAAACCAGCAGCATAAGATTTTGTTTTTTTTAAAAATTCACAATTATACACATTTATGGATCGTGACAAACTGCAGTATATTTTGTGGAGAACTTCTAACAAAGTCCATAAGGGTGTTGTCTAGGCAAAAATGCATTTAAAAAGTAGTGCCCAAGCGTGGAAACGAAAATCACTTTCTAGCCACTTTTTCCTAGTTCACCTTATAGCCTACAGAATCGAATTGAATTAATCGAATTGCATCGAATTTTAATGTGAATCGCTTCGAATCGAAATGTTCTGAATTTTCAAAAATCGTTCTTGAATCGAATCGAACACCTATGAATCGTGAATCGAACCGATTCACTGTCTACCCAAAGATTCACAGCCCTAGTAACTACTGTTATAGTTCCTACAATAAGTGTTTTATTGTTATTATATTGTAATATTATTGTTTTTAATAACTGAGCTGATATACATAGTATAACATGCCATAAAAAACACAATATTCCATATTATCAGTTGTGGCTTTATGTCCCATTTTACTCCTTTGATGCATGGTGTCCACATACGTGTAATATTAAATACAGTAAATATTTTTTTTTTTTTTTTTTAAATGAATTTTGTAAAAATGAAAATGGATTTCAATTTTAGCATCATATTAAAATAATAAAAATAAAGGGTCTAGATAATTTATTCCATAATTCATGCGTGAAATGGTTAAGAAAAGAATCCACCACGAGACAATGTTCAGTTTCATGCATCACAGCTTTCAGGAGTTCTTCACTGCTCTGTACTATCTCCTTCTTGATGAAAATGAGTCAAAAAAGAAACTCACGCAAATATTTTCCATTAAAAAGAACCCAGACATTGAAGCGTATTTAGCGCCATGTTTTGCAGCCATTGTGCACTTCATTTTTTGTCTGTTAAATGGAAACACAAGAAGCACACTTTGAAGAGATGTCTCCTCTTTATTCTAAGAGGACTCCGTTGATGAAGTGAATAGGCAAAGTAGTTTAATTCCAAGTAAACTTTTATTTGACTCCATTTTATTATGACTTCGAATTTAATTTAGAATGCCAACTGATTATTGGTCATTTGTATAATAGTTTAGCTACACATTTGATTATTTTATTTAACTCTTTACTTTTACTGTACTCGTTCATTTGGATTCTTGTAACGCTTTGAGTCTCGCAGAGGCCGGGTATCCAATCTCATATACACAAACTCGTCAGTCTTGGTCATTAGATAGAGGCGATGACTAATACTTTTAGACACCACACCATGCTTGCTTATTTCTAAAAGTATATTATTTAGTCCCCATAGATCAAAGACACTGAATTAAAGCAAGACTATATCTAACCAGAAGTCATGACCATTACCATAGAACCAAACTGACCAGTCTACCTTTTCTAATGGTAACTTTATATAATCATGCTGTGGTTTCCCCTATATACTTAGTTAGAATAATATTACAATAATCAGAGGTTGAGGTTCACCCTATTCAGTCCGACAATACTATGTTGTTCTGAGCGGAATGGTTCTGAACCATTATTAGCCTACACAGTCTAAGTATACATAACTAATACCAATGTGTTAGTCGGAGCTCTAAAATATCAGTTGGTGTGCCCCACTGCTCCACCTAAGTTGTACTTTAGTCTGTTACTAACCTGAGCGTAGATTTGTGAAATTATGGATTTATAATCTACTAGAATCAATAATTTCAGAGTAAGTCAGAATAAAGTCAAATTTAACAATTTATTAGTCAGGTAAATGTATCATGCCAATTACATAATCAATTCAAAGATGATCAATACAAAACATCAGATGCTCAGAAACAGAGTAAAAGATGCATACCTGACATTAGAAAAATGCACATTGCTGATTGTGGGCTGATCTGATTACAGAATCGTTGAGCCTCTTGCAACATCTCTTTAAATACTCATACCAAGACAGAAACTTCTTTCAAATGGAAACATGAGTTCACAGTGGGAATTTGTATTATTCAGGGTCCTAGACTGAGTAGTTTACACCTTTTGGGGACAGAAGGCCATTTGTATGAAAGACCCTGTGAAGGTGGACACACCCATTACAGAAAGCAAAATATCTCTAAAATCTTAACCTTTATTACCTTCTGGTTTACTTCTGTGGGAATGAGACCTTTGTACCAGTCACACTGAGACTTTTTTAAATGATACCAAACATGTATAATGTTGTATGATAACTGTTCACATTAAACCATATAGATTTTGGGTGAATTTCAGGTCATTTCTGCATGTAGAGAGAAGAGATAGAGGAAGAGGGGGTGAAGGAAAGGAAATGTAGATGAAGGCAATGCTGAGGTGTGATTGACTCATTGTGATTGCATCTCAGATGGGGGTGCTAATTTTGCAAGAGAGAGTTCAAATGTTAATTTCCTTTGTTTTCTCAAAGAGTAGCCCTCCCTTGGTCTAGACAGTCCAGCATCAGTCTTACAACACCTATGAGCAAAACATTATAATCCGTCACAGATGAAGTGAATAGGCCTATTGTGGATCATCCCCTAACAAGGCCACATATTAAGGTCTGGGTAGAGTAGATATCAAGTAAACAATGAGTTCTTGTAATCAACGTGTTGAAACTAGGAGAAATTGGCAGGAATAAAGATCTGAGTGACTTTGACAAGGGCCAAATGTTATGGAAAGGTAACTGGGTCAGCGTATCTCTGAAACGCCAAGGTTTGTGGGTCGCTCTCAGTCAGCAGCGGTGATAATTTACCAACAGTGCTCAACAATGCTTGAGGGCAAAGAAGGCTGTCCTGTCTGGTGTTCTCATGGGAAACCCTGGGTCCGGCCATTCATGTGGACATAAATTTGACATGTGTCACCTACATAAAGATTGTTGCAGACCAGATACACCCATTAATGACCATGCTGTTTCCTCTTGGAAGTGGCCTCTTTTAGCAGGTTAATGCACCCTGCCACACTTTACACTCTGTTCTGTTCAGGAATGGTTTGAGGAACATGGTAAAGAATTCAAGGTGTTGCCCTGGCCTCCAAATTTCTCAGATATTATCATATTTTAAACCAGTTGTGAGTTTGCACTGTCAGTTTAAAATCAGGGTATAAAACTCACAAAAAAGGTACAACAAGGGTACTTGTGAACTTACAAGGGTAAATAAAGAACTGGTTGTTTCAGTAAGTACTGTGCAGTGTTTCCTTTACTCTTTACTTTAAAATTACTATGTCTATAATGGGTAATATTATATGTATTTGAGGTCTGAGATGTGGCAAACAGTATTGCTGTCTAATCAGCCAATATTGTCTTAAATATCCTGCATAGCACTTTGTCATTTATAACATTAGATTTTAACCAAATGTTGATTTTATGTTAATTTTTTTTTTCGTGAAAAATTACAGTTTTGGACATATAGGATCATAAAAAATAACTACAAATGAGCATGTAAAGCAAATAACTTTAAAAAAAAAAAAATCTGTGCCCCACCCCGCACAATGTTCTCACCTTTTTTCCCCCTTACCTGTTTGCATCCCTGATTTTGTTTTAGTTTTCAAATAGCCAAAAGACTTGAAGCTGAAGACTTTTTGGATCAATTCAGCCTCTCATTTCCACGCTCGGAGCTTATCAGCATCGACGGGACCAACTTATTTTTGAATTCTTCTGCAAATGGGTAGAGGAGTTCTTTGTCTGCACTAAAGTTGAAACAGAATTTAAAAAGTCTAAAAAGGCCTGGGCTGATTTGATCCTCTCCTTCACCAGAGATTGTCCCAGTCTGACAGAAATCAGGTAAGAGAAAGATTTCATCTTGACATCTGGTTACTGCATGTCAAATTATGCAAAAGTTGTTATAGTGAATGCTGTCACTATACAGTAAATGCATTTTGTGTATTTCCAAACTACATTTCCCATGATTCTCTGTGGCAGCACAAGAATGATAAAATGCATTAATAATCCCACCTTATGCAAATCCTTTGTTGTTCTTCATTATATTGAACTAGGGCTAAAAAGCCTCCCTTCTCTCAGGAAGTGAAATATTAACATGTGAAACATGAATTTGTCAATTTTATTCTAACCAAAATCACCTGAATGCTCATAAATGTTGTAATTACGATTTCCGAGCTGTCTGGGTCTGTTTTACACATTACACATTTTTTATCTAATAGGTCATTTTGTAATATATTTTGAAAATATTACATTTTCACTTTAAATGTAAAAGTTTCTTAATTATATGTGTATGCTATTCTTTCATTAGCATGTATTTGCATATATTATATCCTGTTAACATGAAAATAATCTGTTTAAATCACAAGGCAGATAGTTTTTCTCTGTTTTATAACAATCTTCTCTTCTCACTCTTTCTTTTTAAGCCCTTTGTTTTGGGACTGATCTACAGACTGATGAGTCTGCTGGAGAGAGAATGAAGCTCTCATCTTTAACAATGAATTGTTCTTTGAATAATGTATATGTACTTGCAGAGAATATTTGTCTTTCACTTCATTTTTTGATCTTTGTATTAAGTTTAAAAATGATTTCCAAACAGAGAGAGACTGTATTTTTTGCTTTTTATTTTATAGTTACACTGACAGCTCTAAAAATATTTTTACATTGTGTTATAAGTCAAAATGTTTTTGTTCTATGTGAGGGTTTTGCTCCATGTTGCCAATATTTGGCCTAACCTATGTTCAGTCTAATAGTCTGTGTAGAAATAGTTTACGGTAATGGATAGAGCTCTGACTTTCTAATAATGACCTAAAGAGACAACTGCTCAGAACGGGACTCTAGTGACACCAAGAGAAGAGGAGCAGTTACTTATTCCCAAACCTATATGTGTTGTGTATGTATTCTTTAGGGCTTCCAAATTAACATGTAAACTGATATCGTAAAAATGCTTAACAGCATTCATTTTGCATTCAGTTAATACATTTTTTATTTTTTTATTTTATTTTATATATATACATAATTGGTTAGTTTCAGGGTGTCCATGTACACATGTTTACATAAATGAAACCTATCATAGACTTTTCAGGACTCAGGAATAATTTCCCCTGTATTTCAGATTTGTACTTTTTGCAGTTTGGACAAAACCAGTGTTATATACCAGTGTTTAATTTCTATGTCGAACCAATCGTCTTCAAAAAACACGGCTCCCCACTGTAACTAGTTGTGTTCCAAATGAAGTACTGTGCATTTACACTATACAATACATACACCGCCATCTAGTGTGTGAATTAAAAGCAGAATTGTCTCAAATTGTCTTTTATACTTCCTTTAGTGCAATGCAGCTCTGAACAGTATATTTTTGTTTACAGTCTCCTCAAAATTAGTTTCAATATACTAAACAGGGGGATGAGAGCAAATGAGCAAGTAAACGCCCCCTCAAAATGAGACAAATGCTTTCCAGGAAGTGGTGTCAGGTGTTGCCTGCAAAGGAAATCTACAGAAACTATGTGGGACTGTGCATTCCTGTCTGAGTCACAAGTACAAGAGTTCTGAAATTTTACTTTAAAAAAATAAAAAATAAAAAAAATTTTGCTGCTTTTATTTAATTTTATTTTAAAAAGAGAGACAGAACTTCCATACTCAAATATTTTAAACACACCATAAATTAAATAGAAAATTGTGCATGGTAAATATACTGCTTAACAACTGAGAATAACACTGACTTCCTGAACACATAATGTCATATTTCAGTGAAAGACCTTTGTTGAAAGGTCACTTTTATTATGTTTTATTCTGATTTTAGATGTACAGATGTTTACACAGCATAAATGGTGCTTTCACTTTCAGATTTGGGAGGTTTTGGTTTGCTCATCTCTGTTAGTGATGCACTCCGAAAAATGAAGAACAAAAGTTTATTTAAAACATTCTTTTCCAACAAATCTTTTAAACATATACAGGTTGTCAGTTGGTTGGTAGGTACCTATAAATAAGCATCACAACTTTATCATATTCAATTAAAGTTGTTCAGTTAAGATTATTTTCACCTTTATTCCAAATTAAGACATTTAATCCAAATTAACCATAATTTCATTTTTAAGGAAATGCAATTCAGTGAGAGTACAGTAATTGTTTGATTCACAGAGTCATGATTGGGTGAGGTGTGGTTGGTTTCCACAGTAACATCAGGTTCTTCTGAATCTCCTGCAACATCATACACTGAGTGAGAATCCTCTGATTTTTCCAACATTTCCAGTGACTTTTGTGGCTTGATGTTCTCCTGCGGACACAATGCAATTAAAATGTCAAACTGTTGGTTTGGCTGAAATGAGTGGTCAGTGTTCGTATACAGACACTAACACAGATACTCCAGGCTTTTATTACAAAAAACTACTTTCTGTAGACCTAGAGATACAAAACAAGCTGCATACTTGCACTTCAGAAAAGAGTCCAAGGCACTTCTTTTGGTACAAAAGTACCAGATTATTTGTACCAGAAGGAGTGCCTTGGACTCTTTTCTAAACTACACAACTAAACATTGACGTTAACACGAGAAACATGAACTGAGAACAACTTAAATACACGGAAACTGATCATTCATGAAATAGAAAACCATGACAGTCTAAGAGCTCAGAGTGTCACATCGTCATCTCAAAATTACGACACAGCACATCTGTTGATTAACTAGAACACAGGCAAAACAGTGACATAAAAAAAAATAAATAAAAAAAAACTAGAAACTAACCAAGACAGTGAAACTAAATATGACCGTAACAGAAACTTATGTCAACTTCTGCATATACTGTTTGTTCATTCTGTTGGGTACATGATGTTTAAAATAGAATATCAATTTTCAAGACCACAATTTTTAGTGTACAAGCATAGAACATGTTATACGTATGAACTTTTTACTCTAAAACACTTTTTAAAATTCTGATGAAAATGTTTCTTATTTCCATCTGGAACATTCCAAAGGAAAATTCAGTGTTATATTCAACCTTACAGTATGTCTGTGTTGAGGATCTGTGGCAAGACTGAGAAAATGATTACAGTAAATGTACTTATAATCATGTACTTATAAAAATGTACAATCTAATCATGAGTCAGAAGATTTTAAGGGCAGAAGTGTTAAGCTTGTTTAGTAATCAAAAACAGGAAATTGGTAATTCCTGTGGCATTTTGCATGCAAGACTAAAAATATTTTAAACATCATCATGCTGTTTAAATAGTTTTTATAACCTCATGTTAACTGGGAGATTACATGGAATATTTCCATTGATGCTTGTGTGGCCAAAGGAAATAAGAAGAAAAAAAAAAAAAAGTACTCAGGCCTTGAATGAGATCAGAAAATATTATTTTATTTTTCAGCAGGTAAATCTGCAAATGGTTTCCATCAAGATGGAAATATACGGCTATTAATTCATTAACAATCAATCCATAACTGATGCCCCCAATACAATCACAAACACTGCCGCCCACTGTACAAACAGACTTACACTATACAATATGTACAACACCATGTAGTGCAGAAAGGTACCTACATATTTAGAGACAATACTTGAATGCTTGAGGTTTCCATTTATGCAATAGAGATTGTTTATCAAAAGATGTGCACAGGACTGTGATTTCTTGTTCACTTGCAGTTGAGCATTATTGTCTTAGAATCTAGCTGCACAAATGAACAAAAGGTGCAAGAACAGTTAAACACAAATTCAAAACATAAGGATAGACTACAAAAAAGACAAAAACAAAGAATCTGAATAAGAACAGATACAAGTGAGGAAAAAATGTTAAAGCGATATGTACATGACACTGTTGTAGACTAACATACTTTCCAGGAAGTGGTTTTCAGCTGTTTCTAACAGAAATCTATGTGAGATTTTGCATTCTTGTCTGAGCCACATTGCTGCTTTGTTTAAAAAAGACAGGCAGACTAGTTTAGCTTTACAGAGAGTGCATGTCAAACATCTATTTACACTGAGAACAACTGTGCTTCACTGTTATCTGTTTCCCAAAAGGAACACAGTAAAATCTGGGTACTTCAGCCAATAGTTCTAGGAACTATGAAAAGGTTCCTCGGGTGCAAAAGCCCCTAACGGTTCAGCTTTATTAAAAGGACCTTTATTATATTTTATTCTGGTTTTGGATGTACAGATTCACCCCCAGCTGGCGGTTCGACCACACTATAAAGGGTGTGATCAGTTTTAGATTTTGGTTCCTTCTGAATGGTAGAGTAGATAGTTGCTGCTGCATTTGGCTGGCTCTTCTCTGTTAGTGTTGTGCTCTGAAATAAAGAAGAACAAAATCAATTGCGTTCATTACAACATTTTTCCAACACATCATTTAAACATCTACAGGTTCTCATGTGCCTGAATGTCAAGACCTCTAAGCCAAATTATTTTTTTTGTAGTAAAATTAGAGTAACAGTTTAATCTTCACCTGATTCACAGAGTCATGACTGGGTGAAGTCTGGTTGGTTTCCATCGTAACATCAGGAGATCCATGTTCTCTTACAGTATCACAAACTGTGGAAGGATTTTTTGATTTCTCCAACATCTCCAGTGATCTTTGTGGCTTAATATTGAAAATCCAATCAATATCAGACTCAGCATGTATTATCAGTGGTTAATAAAGTATAGTAGCTAATATGAAACTTACGTTAACTTTATCATAGACCGTAAGTTCATTCTGCTGGTCAGGGGTGTAGGAATGATCTGAAAACATTTTAAATCTCATCAGACTCTCTTCAAATACAACAGATTAAAGGATGTTTATTATATATCTTTATTATTGAAAGCACAACAACTAAACTTTTAAGAAATATCATTCCAGCATTTATATAGCATTAATAATTATAGCATTTAGAACTTTAATAATTAGGGCATCCATATATGAATGAAATGTTCATACACTGTAATAATGTTTGTAATTTTTACAAAAAAAAAAAAAAAAAAAACTTTAAAAATGCTACATGTTAGTTGTTTAACAGTGTTAACAAACATATATGGGTGAAAACCTGTAAATAGTAACATCAAATTATATGTAATTTTACTGATGGTTTTTGCAAGTAAAAACTATGAATAACCGTACAATTTCCTGTAAACCAGCCCCCCCCCCCCCCCCCCCAAAAAAAAAACAAACAAAAAACAGTAAAAAGGCATTCCCAGAATTCCCTGCATTACACATCATGTATGATTACATTTTTATAATTTTTTTCTTATTCTTAAATTTGTGTTATCAGAAATGTACATTAGTGAAACATACATTGTGTTGCATTTTATGTCATTTAGTTAATGTTTATTTCACTATTTTAGTGTCATGTATATTACTCTGATGGTGTTTTGTGTTTGTGTGACCCTGTGCACCATCTATATACAAGTATTGAGCTTGTTTTATGAACTGTAATTCATCATGTGACTTTCTATTGTACCACCTGTATTATTGTGGTGGTTATTAGTACATTTAAAGTAAAATTTTGGTAGTTAAATTAGGTATATTAACATTATATCACTTAATGAAATATACGGTTTTAAGTTGCAATATATACAGGCATCCTGTAAAACTGGAAACATTCTTACAGTATTTTTACGGTAAATTTCTGGCAACAACAGCTGCCAGTTTTTTACTGTAAATTTAATGGGATTTTTTTTTACAGTGTATTAAATTATCAAATTTTTATTATTGCTTCAGCTTTACACGGTCAATATGAAATGGCAGTTTTATATTTCATCCAGCCAAACGTTTAATTTTACACACATTTAGTCAATGGTTAAATCTGCAAATGGTCTCCATGCTAGAGGAAAACAAATGTTTTTTTTGTTGTTGTTTTTTTTGTGTTAAATTTTGAAACCTAAACTGATCTGTGAAAAATAGTACAAAAGAAGTGTGAAGTTATTTCCAAGGACTAGCAAAACTGCTTTTGGGTCAGAACAAAATGAATCAAGTCATATTCAAATATCACTCTGGAAAAAGTAGGATCGGATTACATTTTGATGTCAAACTTTATATAAGGAGTTTAAGTGTTTGTCTTACTGCTGAAATGCTTAATGGATGGCATGAGTTCATAAGCTTTGTGCAAATAAATGATCATATGTTTCATAAAATTATTAAAAGATATTTGACACAGTACATATGTAAAGTCTTTTATTTTCAGACAAACATACTCTTAGTATGTTTACCATCACTCAATATGAAATAGTGCTGGAGCATTAATTAAATTCTCTATAATGTGTCTTTAAAATGAATGTAAGATTAGACATTCTGTACCTTTTTTTCTCTTGTAGAGACACCAGCCGATCACTGATACCAACATACCCGTTGTCAACAGGCAAATAAAGAGGATAAACCATGAGGAATTCATTGAATTTTTTCTAGTTTCTGGCGTTTGTAGTCATGGAAGATAAGAACAAAGGGGAAAAAAAATCAGTTTTCCAAAATTTAAACCAACAGGCATTTCAGACCAGTGTTTAGAATGAGTGTGTATCATATCCATTACATGGATACAGTATGTACCTGGTTCAATAGTGCAGAGATCATTAACCTTCTTTCTGTCAGTCTTCCAGCTCACTGGGTTGCTATAGATACACATGATGTAGTCGCCACTGCAGTTCAGTCTTAGAGTGTAGTTACCAGATGATGACTCTTCTTCTGGAGAACAGCTGCTACTATTATAGATGGAGCCGATAATAATGTTACTTCCTTTACATGTAAAGCTACAGGGGTCAGGGCTGGACCAGCTTGAGTTTACAGTCAGAACTGGAGCTTCCACTGCATCTGAAACACACATATTAAAACATTTAAGGTTACATGCACAGATTCTGCTAAAACTTTCCAAGACCAAACATAATTCATTCATACTATTTTATTCAGACTACCTGAAATGAACATAATAATACTAAAATATGTATAGCAGGTTTTAAAATTAAGGAAAAATATCATTACATTACAAAAACTTTTGTTACATTTGTTGTGCTACATAATTTATTGTCTTCAAAACATAAAACTAATTATAATTGAATATAAATGACATGTCTTATATGCAGTTACATCATAGTACAGTTCTTATCACACTCACCTATAACAGATACTCTGTATGTAATAATATTTTTGTTTAATTCTCCAATTGTCTTTGCTGTATAGAGTCCACTGTCTGTCTTCTGCATGTTCTTCAGTGTGAGAGAGAAGGTTTCATTATTGAAATCCACTCTGTTCTTGTAGGAAGAGTAAGGTTTTACTGTTTTAGATGCATGTATAAATCTAACTATATTCTTTGATTTATCATTTTCCCAGGATAAAAGATCAAACTCTGGTAGTTCTTGTGTCCGTATATCCAGATGAACAGAATCTCCTGTCTGCACTAACACAGAGATCTCAGCACTGAACCCTGAGGAGAGAGAGAACGTTAGACTTTGATTAAAGGACGAAGTTTAGTAACTGTTCGCTAATGGGCTTTGTAGCATACAGGTCCTATAAAAAAAAAAACTTTTTCTGTAAAGAAGAGTTGAAGACCAATTTGAAGACCAAATAAAGCCCAACCCACATCCTTAACCAACTGTAAGACTAAGCACCACCATAATAATGATGATCAAATTATATGTACAAGGGCTACTGTATTCCAACATCACAGAATCCCATTATGTGATTATTTCACCTTAAATCATTTTTATCTGAACAGTGCTTTTTTCTGTATAACAGTTAAATCGCGTAAAATTCTGGCAACATTTTAGTGAAACATTTTTGAAGTAAAGCCAAAATAGTTTCAACAAGACTCGATTAAAATGTCAAAAAAAAAAAAAAAAAAGACTGGCAAATTATTAAAAAACTAAGATGAACTAAACTACGTATTAAAAGTTAATCCCAAAAGCAATCTTAAAACCTCCTTTCACTTCAGTGAAGAAAAATCAAAGGTTTATTTATCATAGAAAAAAGATTAAATTTTGTACCTGTTTTAAGAAGAGAAATTAACACAACCAGCCAAAACGCCATCGTAGCAAACAGGAAAGCCCATGCCGGTCTTTCAATAAAGGAAGTTAAAATGTGTGAGAAATAATGTGACTTCAGCTTCATAACCACATGTGTAGAGCAACTGTCATCATTTCCTGAGAGTTAATCAAACTCAGAAAAGCTCTTGTGCTCATTCAAGTCATGATCGCAAGGGGTCTACTGTAACAAAGTGCAAAAATGATACCTGACATTTGTGTCTTTTGAGCTCATGTGAGAAGAAATTCAGCCCTTAAGAGTCATAAAGTCAAAGATGACCCAGAACAACAGAGCCAAGTCAAACAACACAAAACTATTGTAATATTTTAGATAAATGAACTTTGTGTTTGTTCCACAGGGTTTATAGCCTTTCCTAAAGCCTGTAAATTTAGTTTGATCGAAGGGTAGTTCGATGTGACTTCTTTCTTTTAAATTCATCAAGGGTCTTTCTTCAGTGTTCAGGTTCACTGTTCTCCTTATGTCTCACTTCTTTACACCTCCATACATCCTGTTTGCACATTTGGTTAAGGACCCTAAATGCACACAATAAGTCATAACAGGCACAGTTTATTAATATACAGATATAAAAACTGCTACATAAAAGTGAGAAGCTTGGATGTTCATTCACAACCTATCAGACCTAAATATTTTCACAATACTTATGAGCAACTGAATTTTATAGCTATAAATATGCATAATTGTCATGTCAAACCTGTCTTTGCTTTTGTTACATTTTAGGACTCTTAGTTTGCCTTTGTCTCCCCGGTTTCCAGTAACACTTCCTGTGTTTACTTCCTGCTTCTCTTTAGTTAACCCATTTATATCAACTGTGTCTTTTTTGCCCCTCATTTACCTTTGTGCATTTTGGTTTCCCTTGCTTTAGGTTGTTCCTTGCTTTAACTTAATTTAGACTGTTAAAGGATTAGTCCACTTTTTAAATAAAAATTTCTTGATAATTTACTCACCCCCATGTCATTCAATATGTCCATGTCTTTCTTTCTTCAGTCGAAAAGAAATTAAGGTTTTTGATGAAAACATTCCAGGATTATTCTCCTTATAATTGGCCTCAATTGGCCCCAAACGTTTGAAGGTCAAAATTACAGTTTCAGTGCAGCTTCAAAGGGCTTTAAATGATACCAGACGAGTAAGGGTCTTATCTAGCGAAACAATCGGTCATTTTCTAAAAAATAAATAAAAAAATTATAGTGATGATTCGGATCGCGTGTCAAACCGCCAAACTGCTGGAATCACGTGACTTTGGTGCTCTGAACCGCTGATTCGACACGCTGATTCATGAAGCAGTGTTTTGAAATCAGCCATCACTATATAAGTCGTTATTTTGTTTTTTTTGGTGCACCAAAAATATTCTCGTCGCTTTATAATATTAATATTGAACCACTGTACTCACATGAACTGATTTAAATATGTTTTTAGTACATTAATGGATCTTGAGAGAGGAAATGTCATTGCTGGCTATGCAGGCCTCACTGAAACATCGGATTTCAACAAAAATATCTTAATTTGTGTTCCAAAGACTAACGAAGGTCTTGTGGGTGTGGAACGGCATGAGGGTGAGTAATAAATGACATTATTTTCATTTTTTGTTGAACTAAACCTTTAACACACACTGAGGTGCACTGAAACGGCACTCCGGTGATGAAGTCTTCGTAAAGGTTTGTCATCACATCAAGATTGTACAGTCTATCCCCCTACAGTGCCCACTGCTCCGGGTGTGTGTTCACGGTGTGTGTGTGTTCACTGCTTGGATGGGTTAAATGCAGAGCACAAATTCCGAGTATGGGTCACCATACTTGGCCACATGTCACTTCACTTCACTTCACTCTGAAACAGCATGGAGACACAACAAGACTAATACAGAGATTATAGTAAGGACTAAATAAGTGCAACAAACAGGCACAAAACAATCCAGAAAACACACAAGCTGTTGTAATAGCTGTAGTATGTGGTTTTGCATTATCCTGCTGAAATACACAAGGCCTTCCCTGAAATAGACATTGTCTGGAGGGGCCATATGTTGCTCTAAAACCTTTATATACCTTTCAGCATTCATAGTGCCTTCCAAAACATGCAAGCTGCCCATACCGTATGCACTTATGCACCCCCATACCAACAGAGATGCTGGCTTTTAAACTGAATGCTGATAACATGCTGAGAGGTCTTCCTCCTCTTTAGCCCGGAGGACACAACGTCCGTGATTTCCAACAAGAATGCCAAATTTGGACTCGTCTGACCACTCTGAACACTTTTCCACTTTGAAACGGTCCATTTTAAATGAGCCTTGGCTCACAGGACACAACGGGCATATGTTCACATATGGCTTCCTTTTTGCATGATAGAGCTTTAGTTGGCATCTGCAGATGGCACGGCAGATTGTGTTTACCGACAATGGTTTCTGGAAGTATTCCTGGGCCCATTTAGTAATGTCATTGACACAATCATGCCGATGAGTGATGCAGTGTCATATGAGGGCCCGAAGACCACAGGCATTCAATAAAGGTCTTCGGCCTTGTCCCTTACACACAGAGATTTCTCCAGTTCCTCTGAATCTTTTGATGATGTTATGCACTGTAGATGATATGATTTGCAAAGTCTTTGCAATTTGACGTTGAGGAACATTGTTTTCCACAATCTTTTTACGCACTCTTTCACAGATTGGAGAGCCTCTGCCCATCTTTATTCTGCCTCTCTAAGACATCCCTTTTATAGCTAATCATGTTACAGACCTGATATGAATTAACTTAATTAATCGCTAGATGTTCTCCCAGCTGAATATTTTCAAAATGTCTTTCTTTTTCAGCCATTTGTTGCCCCCGTGCCAACTTTTTTGGGACCTGTAGCAGGCATCAAATTTGAAATGAACTCATTTAGTGGATAAAAGTGTACAATTTCTCCGTTTAAACATTTCTTATGTTATCTATGTTCTACTGTGAATAAAATATTGGCTCGTGTGATTTGAAAGTCTTTTAGTTTTCATTTTATTTAAATTTAAAAAATGTCCCAACTTCTCCAGAATTCAGGTTGTATTTTGGTTTTTGTTTTATTAATAGCTATTTTCACTGTGAACCTGCATGTATGACACGTTATATGACCCTTACTGCATTAACAAGAGAAACAAATTGATCTTTGCTGGTACCAGAAAGTAAATTTTAATCAGTTATGATTATTGATTTTAGTTGCAGAAGAATTAATCACCTATGAGATTTAGAATGTACAGTAATATATCAAAATCAAACTTATCAAATAAAAGGGAATATATTAATTTCTCAAAAGCCAAATTGTCAGTACCAAACCTCTCTAAATGGAGGATCCTACCTTGTGGACTAACTGTACCTGAAAAAAGTTTTTACTCATGTACTGAACTGGTGTAGTGTAAACTATTTCATTTATAAGACAATGATTACATTACTCAGTAGTAATCCTTTGTATTGCATTTGATCTTTTTTTGAATATCTTATTCTGAATATTCTTGAATTATCGTTTGCCATTCCTTCTTTTTGGCACCAGCAAAAAACAAATACATCTCTGTCCTCATTCTAGGTATGTGCAAAACTGCAAAACACTGTTACATTTAAACCTGAACAGGTTGCATTGTGTTGAGGAGAATATGGGATCTAAACAGTATTGTACAGTATTGAAACAGAGAATTAAATGGAGATCAGTTTTTCATATAGAAAATATGAATGAGGCAACATGGATGTACCTTTGTTACACTTGCGGTAGACAAAGACTGAAAGAAATAATGCAGTTGCCAAACAAAACACACACTCCCATCAATATAAATGGCCAAATCTGGAGAAATGGCCCTGAAAAAGAGACACATATCATTAATAACTATGTGCTGTCAGTTCAGGTATTCTGAGGTCACTCTACGGTTCAGCAGTTAGACTAGATTTAGTAATAAATGTGCGATATGACAATATATATCATTACCATGAAATAAAATGTCTATCGTTAGAGATTTTGCTATATCGTATATATATCGCAGTATGTAAATATATTGCACTATTGACACTTCAGAGCCATTAATAGATAATTAACTGGCAGAGCATTGCACAGCTAATCATAGAGTGTGTGTTCGACTTTATCAGTTTCTGACTTAAGCAGTGTGTGTACCGCGGGAGCGATTCGCGAACAGTCCTCACAGTTTCTCCAGGGCAGCTGCAGGAGCTCTGATGACGACAGCTAATCCGTGCGTTTCATGTATATTCTGACACATTCAGTTCCGGTAATGCTCACAAAACCGTGCTTTTACTAAAACCTTTTACTAAAAGACAATGCGACAAGTAATAGACTAAGTTTCGGTTCATTTTTGAGAAACAAGACGGCAGAAAATTATTTTTGTTTTCTTCAAGCAATGTTTTGTTTTTATTGTGAGTGTAAAAAATAATAGTTCTATTTAACCCTTCACAGATTCAAATGGTGTTACATTAATGTGACCATAAATGTCTGAGTATTTTAAGTGGTTTCCGCTTTTATTAGAAAAGTGATCGTGCCGGCGCCTCACGTCACGTGCATGCATCCAAATACATCGTGAATATGAAAACATTTGGATTTGTGCCAAATTAGAGAAGTAGGTTATAACGCCGGTTTCTGTTTTAGTTTAGCTTTAAATGAATTCGTTTTGGCTTAACTGTATATATTATATTTTTCATAACTAAAATAGCCTATTGGATTAAAATGTTATGACATCCTGGCACTGGGCCTGCTTCAGAGTGATGAAAGGCATGAATGATAATATAAAGAGCTTGATGTTAAAAGAGTTATAAGCGGAATATATACTGAAAAGGAACTCGGTGCAGCAATCGTCCTGAATGGCACACTGCCAAAGTGCGCGCAAGAAACCCGCCTGCCTCTCTCAGAAGGTGATCTCGAATTAGAGACGTGCTCGATGTTAAAGTGTATTAAGCACAATAAGTAGGGGTGGGCGACATAATCATACAAAATCGTACGAGTGAGGTCGTATGAATTCATACGAATTAGTCACCTCGTAAAATACGTACGAATTGCTCGTGAGATAGTGTTCGTAGACACAATTAGCAGGTAGTACGGTGTACATGTTAGGACTTCCTCACACCTCAGTCATACAACGAAAAGGCTTCATGCCTCAGACTAAAAGGCTTCAGGCATTGAACGAAACAGCCTCAGACCAAAAGGCATCAGACGAAATGGACTCAGATAAAAAGGCATTAGACAAAACGGCCTCAGACTAAAAGGCATCAGACATAAAGGCATTAGAATGTGCCTCAATGTGATGTCACGTGTCCCACTGAGATTATTTTGTAAATTTGTATTATTCACTAGTTTTATTTGCATGTATAAAAAGTTAGCAAAATAACACATTGCAACTAGCTTGCATTGCAAACTATCATGAACAAATACGAAAATTAACCATGGTTAAGAGTGTGGAACTATGATTGATAGGCTACTATTTGTATAACAATAATTTTACTACAAATACCATAAACTATAGTGTAGCAAAACCATGGTTAATTTGTGGTTACCATGGTTAACTACAATAACCATTTTGTTTTATTTGTAGCAAAACCATGGTTTATAAGAGAGTTAAAAAATCTTTCAAAATATTTAAATGCGTTGTTATAAGCACAACTGCTTTGTGTACAGAGGTTACCAAGGAAACGGCTTTATTTCTGCTGTTCCAGCGCCACCTACTGGCAGAGAGTCGATTATGCAAGGCAATTTTATTTATTTAGCACATTTTTCATACACAATGGTAATTCAAAGTGCTTTACATAAAAAGGAAACAAATACATAAGAATAAAAATGGAATGCATAAAAAAAATAACAATAAAAACAAAATACCACTATCTGGATGGAAGAGTCACATTTTACATTTTCATTCAGCCCGTTGCTGTTTTTCTGCAGACCAATGTGAAAATCGGCATGTTCTTTTCTGTTTTCTTTCTTACATAATGCTAACTTCCATCTAGCGGCACAAATAGGTAAAACATGAAAATCATTTCTGTTGAAAGCTGCAAGAACAGTTAAACATCTGCTTGATTTAAGTTCAAAACATTCAAAATTCAAAACTTTATGAAGAAAATGATACATTTATTTTATTAGTTTATTACATATAGCCCATTCTTTTATACTTCCTTTAGTGCAGCTCTGTACAGTACACATTCTTCTCAAAATTCTTTCAAGAGGCCTACTGGAGAGGAAGTTCACTTAACATCCTATATCACCTATCACCTATATCATATTTGTTATTTTATTCTGGTTTTGTATGTACAGATTCATAGGCAGCTGGCGGTTTACTGACCATAGCATAAATGGTGTGATCAGAGTCAGATTTGGGAGCTTTTGGTTGCTTCTTAATGGCACAGTAGATTGTGGCTGGTTCATTTAGCTTTCTCTTCTCTGTTAGTGATGCACCCTGAAAAACGAAAAACAAAAATTTATTTTAAACATTTTTTTCCATCAAATCATTTAAACATCATTTACATTTTAAGAGACCATGGTCTTTTTTAGTATTCACTAGTTTAATCACAAGAGCAGGCAACAGCAAAGAAAACTATGCCACAATGTGCATGTTTTCTACACTACTATTTTCAAGTTGCTACAGGTGCTGGTCATATAATTAGAATATCATCAAAAAGTTGATTTATTTCACTAATTCCATTCAAAAAATGAAACTTGTATATTATATTCATTCATTACACACAGACTGATATATTTCAAATGTTTATTTCTTTTAATTTTGATGATTATAACTGACAACTAAGGAAAATCCCAAATTCAGTATCTCAGAAAATTAGAATATTACTTAAGACCAGTACAAAGAAAGGATTTTTAGAAATCTTGGCCAACTGAAAAGTATGAACATGAAAAGTATGAGCATGTACAGCACTCAATACTTAGTTGGGGCTCCTTTGAATTACTGCAGCAATGCGGCGTGGCATGGAGTCGATCAGTCTGTGGCACTGCTCAGGTGTTATAAGAGGCCAGGTTGCTCTGATAGTAGCCTTCAGCTCTTCTGCATTGTTGGGTCTGGCATGTCGCATCTTCCTCTTCACAATACCCCATAGATTTTCTATGGTCAGACGAGTTTGCTGGCCAATTAAGAACAGGGATACCATGGTCCTTAAACCAGGTACTGGTACCTTTGGCACTGCGTGCAGGGTGCCAAGTCCTGTTGGAAAATGAAATCTGCATCTCCATAAAGTTGGTCAGCAGCAGAAAGCATGAAGTGCTCTAAAACTTCCTGGTATACGGCTGCGTTGACCTTGGACCTCAGAAAACACAGTGGACCAACACCAGCAGATGACATGGCACCCCAAACCATCACTGACTGTGGAAACTTTACACTGGACCTCAAGCAACATGGATTGTGTGCCTCTCCTCTCTTCCTCCAGACTCTGATTTCCAAAGGAAATGCAAAATTTACTTTCATCAGAGAACATAACTTTGGACCACTCAGCAGCAGTCCAGTCCTTTCTGTATTTAGCCCAGGTGAGACGCTGTCTGCTGTTCAAGAGTGGCTTGACACAAGGAATGCGACAGCTGAAACCCATGTCTTGCATATGTCTGTGTGTAGTGGTTCTTGAAGCACTGACTCCAGCTGCAGTCCACTCTTTGTGAATCTCCCCCACATTTTTTTAATGCTGTTACAAATCTGTCTGGAAGAGGATGTGTGTCTAAATCGTCCTAATGCGTGGTGAGGAGGAAAGTTTGAGTGGCCAAAGACTCTCCAAGGATCACAGCTGGAGAATTGCAGAGATTAGTTGAGTCTTGATTCTCAGAAAGCCTTAAAAAAATGATCAAACAGCACCTACATCACCACAAGTTGTTCGGGAGGGTTTCAAGAAAAATCCTCCTCGCTCACCCAGAAACAATCTCCAGCATATTCAGTTGTCAGACACGACTGAAACTTCAAAAGGGACCGGCTTCTATGGTCAGATATGGTCAGAGCTTTTTTGGCAGCAAACCCACCAGAACAGGGATAAAAAAGTACCCCATGTCCACGGTTAAATATACTGCTGGATTTTGTAATGTTGTGGGCCTATTTTTTTGCTGGATGTTCTGGACATCTTGTTCAGATTCATGGCATCATGGATTCTATCAAATACTAACAGATAAAAATCAAAACCTGACCGCTTCTGCTAGATATCCAATAATAGGCCGTGGTTGGATATTCCATCAGAACAATGATCCAAAACAAACATCAAAACAAAAAAAATGTGTCGCTGAGCACAAAATGAAGCTTCTGCCATGACCATCCCAGTCCCCTGACCTGAACCCTAAAGAAAATGAGTGGGGTGAACTGAAGAGAAGAAGCACCAACATGGAGCTGGAATCTGAAGGATCTGGAGAGATTCTGCATGAAGGAATGGTCTCTGATATCTTGTCAGGTGTTCTCCAAACTCATCAGGCATTATAGATGAAGACTCAGAGCTGTTATCTTGGCAAAAGGAGGTTGCAAAAACTATTAAATAAAAGGGTGCCAATAATTGTGGCCAACGTGTTTTGGAGAAAAACATTTATTTCATAATGTGATTTTCCACTTTCAATTCTTTTCCTTCAATGAAAGTTTAAATTTTTGCTAATTTTATGAATTAAAGATCAAAAGGATAAACAATGCAGATTTATTTTTACGGTCATCTTTGATCATATTTACTAAGGGTGCCAATAATTCTGACCACAACTGTATATTGTTGAATAAATTCATTATTTAGTGAACAAAATAATGGCGAAGAAAGAGTATTCTTGTCACTTCAGAACATTAAGGTTGAACCACTGTAGTCACATGAACTGTTTTAAATATATCTTTAGTACCTTTCTAGGCGTTTGAAAATTAACTTGCTGTCAATGCAGGCCTCAATAAGCCAATGGATTTTATCAAAAATATCTTAATTTGTGTCCTGAAGATGAACGAAGGTCTTTCGGGTATGGAACAACATGAGGGTGAATAATTAATGACAGAATTTTCATTTTTGGGTGAACTAACCCTGTAATTGTAATTGAGTAAGAGTTCAGTAATTGTTTAATCTTTACCTGATTCACAGAGTCCTGATTGGGTGAGGTCTGGTTGGTTTCCATGGTTCTCCTGAATCTGATTTTTTCTTTTGTGGCTTAATGTTCTCCTGCAGACACAGTACAATCAAAATGAGCGGTCAGTGCTTATATACAGACACTAATAGGGATACAGGATTTTATTATAAAAAACTGTGCTTTCTGTAGACCTAGATAAGCAAAACATGCTGTATACTTGTTTCAAATGAAAACAGATACTGTGATATAATTTAATGAAGTGGTTAATGGTTAATGAAGTATTATGGGGCCTCATTTATAAAATGTGTGTACGCACAGATTTGATCTTAGAGTGTGTGTACGCATAAATCCATATTCATATTTATAAAAAACAGTCTTTGACGTGGAAAAGTGTCACATCAGGATCTAAGCAGACGTACACACTTGTCCTTGTTGCAAAGAGTCAGAGTTCTGCAGGAATTTGGAAATAAGCAATTCTTGCTGCTCGTGATTCTCAGGTAAAGGATTTGAATGTTGACTGGTCCTCTTTTAATATGACATTAATTAGAGGCCGTTTATAAGGTGCAGATCTGAACCTATTCAGCTGTGCATAATTTCAAGAACATTTGCGATTTATAAATTTTACATCTGGAAGGGAGGTGTAGGCACGTTTTTTTGTGCATACGTTTGTTTTTTGAATCACACGTAGCATATGCACATTTGAGAAATGATCGTAAGACCAAATGTAGGATGGATTCTATACAACATTTTATAAACAAAGCCCATGAAACTTACGTCAACTTCTGCATATAGTGTTTGGTCAATCTGCTGGGCACCTATGATGTTTAAAATAGAATATATAGATTATTTACAAGACCACAATTTTCAGTGTATAAGCATAGAACATATTTTGAACATTTTGCTATAAAACACATTTAAAAAATCCTACAAGCTATTGCTATCTCTTGTAAAACTAAAACTAATAAAAATGTTTTCCAAAGGAATATTCAGTGTTATATTCAACCTTATGATTGCTATGATCAGCATCTGTGGCAAGACTAAGAAATGAATAGAAAGTATGATTACAGTTAATGCATTCCTAACCATCCAGTCAGAGGGCAAGCAGAAGTGTTTAAAGCGTGTTGAGCTTGTGAGCAGTTAACATGAAATACCTAGGAAACTTGCCAAATTCTGAGGTGTGACATGCTAGACATTAACTATTATAAAAATAATTGTGATAATTCTTTTATAATTATTGTGTGTAGGTTTTATAACATCATTTTAATTTAGAGATTATGTGGAATATTTTTTTATTTCTAAAAATCAATTAGACAATGCCACACAATTTAAAATTAAATAACGATGGCAAAAATGTGATTACAATAGTGAAAAGCTATAAATAAATAAATACATATACATGATGTTTTATTAATAAAACATCAGATAATTAACCTAACGTTTCAGATAATTAACCTAATTAACACAAGTGGAGAGCATTCAGTTAATCAACTCATTAACGACAAGAAGTGTATATATTACCTCTGTTCGTTTGACAGTTTATTAGCATCCCTCCTCCACCCCATCTCCTCACTTCTAGTTCTATCTATTCTCACCACATCGGAGTACTCTGGGTTCGGGACAAAATTCCAGAGCCCTCCCTCCAGACAGCACGCCAAATATGCTTAACCTTTACTCTACTTAATTATACGTAAATGTGAAACGAGAAACACTCTTGATCTATTCACTAGCAAGCAATATGAAAGAGTACTGAGTGTTATTGAAATTCTTTATGATGAGTCATAAAATGAATGCAGGATTAGATGTTCTGTACCTTTTTTGCGTGTGTAAAAATAGATTCCAACTCCAATCAATGCTATCAACAAACCCAATGTGATTAGGCAAAAAATAGCAATGACCCAAGGGGAAAATGCAGATGCTTCTTCATATCTTCCTGTTTATAGATATGAAAGATAAAAACAGATATATTCAGTTATCCCAGACGGAGGTTTACATTAACAGGAATTTCGGTCCTATGTTTGGTGTTTATCAAGAAGAGTGTCAACGCATCATAATTAAGATCCCATTTTCACATTTGTTTTCTGTTTCTTCATATGTGTGTGTATTTGCATGATGGAAAGGATATGTACCTTGATTAACCGTGCAGTTTTTATTAACCTCCTTTATTTCAACTTTCTTCCAACTCACTGGGTTGCTCTGGTTACAAATGATGGAGTCACCAATGCAGTTCAGTTTCATAGTAACGTAAGAGGATGTAACTTCTTCATGAGAACAGCCATTACTGTTATAGAATAGGCTGACAGTAATGTCATTTCCTTTACATGTAAAGTTACAGGAGTCAGGGCTGGACCAGTTTGAGCTTACAGTCAGAACCGGAGCTTCCACTGCATCTGAAACACACACATTAAAACATTTAAGACCTTGTCACATACATATAATCAGTGGGGGTAGAACTTGCCAATCTAAAACATGGGTAAACCAGGACCAAACTTAATTTATTTATATTATTCTGTTCGGACTTCCTGAAACAATTTTGTATAATGAATAATAATTTCCATAGAAAATATATGCAGCATAAACAAATCTGTTGTTACACAAAAAGAATGGAAAAAACTATTGTTACAATATTGTGTTGTGCTCTGCATAATTTATTTTGTTTTTCCAATAAAACTAACTGAATATAATAAACATTGTTATGTATTAAAGGGTTAGTTCACCCTAAAATTGAATTTCTGTCATTAATTACTCACCCTCATGTCGTTCCAAACCTGTAAGACCTTTGTTTATCTGTTCATTGTTCAACACAAATTAAGATATTTTTGATGAAATCCGAGAGCTTTCTGATCCCCAAGAGAAAGCAACGTAATTACCACATTCAAGGTCCAGAAAGGTACTAAAGACGTAGTTAAAATAGCCCATGTGACTACAGTGGTTCAACCTTAATTTTATGAAGCAACAAAAATACTTTTTGTGTGCAAAAAAAAAAAGAATTTCTTCTCTTCCCTGTCATTCTCCTATGCTGTTTACATCCGAACGCCGACTTATTATTGGCTGACACTGTTCATGTGAGCAGCATGTCGCATGCGTGTGATGCTAACGCAGGAGCCGGCCAATAACGAGTCGGCGTTCAGAATTAAACATGGAAGCCTGCACTGTGTGTACTAAGTCAACAGCGTAGGAGAATGACAGTGAAGAGAAGAAATTGTTGAATAAAGTCATTATTTTTGTTTTGTTTTTGGACACAAAAAGTATTCTCGTTGCTTCATAACATTAAGCATTGAACCACTGTAGTCACGTTGACTATTTTAAGGAAGTCTTTAATATTTCTGGATTTCAGGGAACTTTTGGATTTTATCAAAAATATCTTAATTTGTGTTCCGAAGATGGTCAAAGGTCTTACGGGTTTGGAATGACATGAGGGTGCGTATACTTAATTACAGAAATTTCATTTTTGGGTGAACTAACCCTATAAGTAGTACATATCACACTCACCTATAACAGATACTCTGTATGTAACAATATTTTTCTCTGTTTCTCCACTTGTTCTTGCTGTATAGGGTCCACTGTCTGTCTTCTGCATGTTCTTCAGTGTGAGAGAGAAGGTTTCATCATTGAAATCCACTCTGTTCTTGTAGGAAGAGTGAGGTTTTACTGTTTTAGATGCATGTATATATTTAATTATATTCTCTGATTCATTATATCTCCAAAATAAATCATCAAACTCTGGTAGTTTTTGTGTCTGTATATGCAGATGAACAGAATTTCCTGTCTGCACTAACACAGAGATCTCAGCACTGAACCCTGAGGAGAGAGAGAAAATAAGCCTTTATTTAAAGAACAAAGTTTAGTAACTATTTGCTAATGGGCTTTGTTTATACATTATCTATAATAGGGAAAATAAAGATGTTTCTCTGTAGAGAAGAGTTGAAGACCAAATAAAGTCCAAATTCCCAAACAACAGTAACACTAATCACCACCATAATAATGATGATCAAATTATATACAAGGTCTTATAGGTATCTCACCATAGAATGCCATTATGTGTTGTTTCACTTTAAATTACCCTTATTTCTGAACACTGATTTTTGCTGTATAACAAATCAGTTATTGTGTAAAATCCTGGCAACATTTTAGTGAAACATTTAGACATTTATTCATAAGACTCAAATAATCTGGCAAAAAAGACTGGCAAATAAACAAAAACAGCTGAACTAAACTAAGAATTAAATGTTCATTCCAGAAAGAATCTTAAAACCTTCTTTCACTTCAGTGATAGTCACCAGAAGAAAAATCGGGAACACTTTAGAATAATGGTCCGCCATTAATAAGTAACTATGCAGAAAGTAATGCAGGACTAATGAGTAGCACTACATTAACACTTCAGCTACTACTATTAACTAATATAGAAACAAGCTTAACTAATCAGTAAGTATTTAGAACTAAGATAGTTCCTTATTAGCTAATCAATTATTATAGAATGAGATTGGCATCATTCAGAACTAATAGGTAACTATGACAAATTATAAAGAATTACTAATTAATTACTGATCACAACATTAAAGTGTCTGAGATGTGAGCAATTGTCCTTTTTTACTCTCAACGTGGTCATAAAATGCATCACTAATTACTCAAGTACCTAGTCATTCTTCAGGAACTACTAGTGATCTGGACCATTATTTTAAAGTGAAAAAGATGTTTTTCACTTTAAAATAATGGTCCTGATCACTAGTAGTTCCTGCATAGTGACTAGGTAACACTTGAGTAATTAATGATGCATTTAATGACTATTTTCAGAGTAAAAATGATGACTGATTACGTCTCAGACACACGATAATGTTCTTTACAATTTGTCCGTTAGTTAATAGTTATTAATGATGGTAATCTCAATAGGTAATTATTGATTAGTTTATAAGAAACTATCTTCTAAACTTGATATTACTTACTGATTAGTTAAGCTTGTTTCTATATTAGTTAATAGTAGTAGCTGAAGTGTTAATGTAGTGCTACTCTTTCGTCCTGCATTACTTCCTGCATAGTTACTTATTAATGGTGGACCATTATTCTAGTGTTACCGAAAAATCATTAATCAAAGGTTTATTTATCATAGTAAAAGGATTACATTTTGTACCTGTTTTAAGAAGAGAAATGAACACAAGCAGCCAAAACGCCATCGTAGCAAACAGAAAAGTCCATGGGTGTCTTTCAATTAAGGAAGTTAAAATGTGCGAGAAATAATGTGACTTCAGCTTCATAATCACGTGTGTAGAGCAACTGTCATCATTTCTTGAGAGTTCCTCGCAAGGGGTCTAATGTAACAGAGAAAGTGCAAATATGCCTGACTTTTTGGCTAAAACACTGTCTTTTTAGCTCATGTGAGAAGAAACACAGCAAAGTCAAACAACACAAAGCTATTGTAATATTTTACACAAATGAACATTGTTTTTGTTCAATAGCTTTTATAGCTTTTCAAAAAAGCCTGTAAATTTAGTTTGATCAAAGGGTTGTATATGATCTTAATTCTTTGTTTTAAATTCAACAAGGGTCTTTCTTCAGTGTTCCAGTTCACTGTTCCCCTCACGTCTCACTTCTTTACACCTCCACACATCCTGTTTGCATGTTTGGTTAAGGACCCTGAATACACATAACAGGAACAGTTTATGAATATGCAGATAGAAAAACTGCGTCATAAAAGTGAGCAGGATGTTAATTCACAACCTATCACACCTAAATATTTTTACAATATTTAGCAACTGAATTTTATAGCTATAAAAATACATAATTGTCACATCAAACCTTTTGTTACATCTTTAGACTCATAGTTTGCCTTTGTCTCCCTGGTTTCCAGTATCACTTCCTGTGTCTCTTTTAGCCCCTCGTTCACCTTTGTGTATAGCCTTTTGGTTTCCCTTGATTTAGGTTTGTTCTTGCTTTACCTGATTTTACCTGACTGTTAAGTTGGAGCTCATTTGGATTTTGTCTTCATGTTGTGGATTATCTTTTGGACTGCGTTCTGATTTTGGTTTCTTTTGTGTTTCCGTGTTTTCTTTAATAAATCTTAGATGCATGCCTTATAAATACGTTAAATTAATAAATCTACTATTATTTTAAATGTGAAGATGAACCCTTTAGTGTTTGTACCTTTATGCTGCCAACATGCCATTTTAGCAATGGATTGCTCAACTAACTGGCTGTAAACGCGACGCGACTTCCTGACTTTGGTTAAAAAATAAATAAATAAAAAAAAAATAAAAAAAAATCCCCACTGACTGACGATTGGTAACACACACACACACGGTTCACTATCCTTGCAGGGACTCTCTATAAACGTAATGGTTTTTATACTGTACAAACTGTATATTCCATCTGTAATGGTAACCCAGTAATGGGCACCAAAAATGATGTTTGTGCAATTAAACAGAGGCAGAGTGAATACACAACAAATTTAAAGTGTAAATGCATATTTATTTAAATTTACAAAACAGAAACCAAACCCAATAATATAATATTAATAGAAAAATAAGACAAAAAAAAAAATTCTTTATACTGGCGGGGGACAAACTCACATACAACACTTATATGTAGAGTCTAAAAGTAACATGTCATAATGTTCTGAATAAATGAATCTACTCTCATACTACAAAATCATTTACGTTGACACTAAATTGAACACTCTCTCTCTCTCTCTCTCTCTCTCTCTCCTAATCGTAACCCTTTAATCTCCTAAAAACCCTTTAATTTCATGTAACTATGTGGCAGAGATGCTTAAGATTAGGATCTCAAGATTTGAGATCAGCCCTTGTGAAACATCCCCATGAACAACCACGGTTTAATTTTATGCGTCATCAAATGAAATGGTTGATTTTGGTTGTGTGCACACCGCTGAATACCGTTTTTGGTGTTCTCCTACTTTGCAGTACATTGTGTTGGGTCAATTATCTTCGGTTTCCTCATGGGTGTGGTCTTGAACCTTAAGAAATACATATAAAAAGTGGTATTTTTAAATGTCCCCTGAATAATCATGCTTAGCTGAAACATTACTAAAATAAAGACAATTCAATAAAACATTCGCTAACCTACAGTTTATAGAACAAGCATTTCATAAAAGCCTTTATATATATATATATATATATATATATATATATATATACATATATACAGTGGGTACGGAAAGTATTCAGACCCCCTTAAATTTTTCACTCTTTGTTATATTGCAGCCATTTGCTAAAATCATTTAAGTTCATTTTTTTCCCTCATTAATGTACACACAGCACCCCATATTGACAGAAAAACACAGAATTGTTGACATTTTTGCAGATTTATTAAAAAAGAAAAACTGAAATATCACATGGTCCTAAGTATTCAGACCCTTTGCTCAGTATTTAGTAGAAGCACCCTTTTGGTCTAATACAGCCATGAGTCTTTTTGGAAAAGATGCAACAAGTTTTTCACAACTGGATTTGGGGATCCTCTGCCATTCCTCCTTGCAGATCCTCTCCAGTTCTGTCAGGTTGGATGGTAAACGTTGGTGGACAGCCATTTTTAGGTCTCTCCAGAGATGCTCAGTTGGGTTTAAGTCAGGGCTCTGGCTGGGCCATTCAAGAACAGTCACGGAGTTGTTGTGAAGCCACTCCTTCGTTATTTTAGCTGTGTGCTTAGGGTCATTGTCTTGTTGGAAGGTAAACCTTCGGCCCAGTCTGAGGTCCTGAGCACTCTGGAGAAGGTTTTCGTCCAGGATATCCCTGTACTTGGCCGCATTCATCTTTCCCTCGATTGCAACCAGTCGTCCTGTCCCTGCAGCTGAAAAACACCCCCAACAGCATGATGCTGCCACCACCATGCTTCACTGTTGGGACTGTATTGGACAAGTGATGAGCAGTGCCTGGTTTTCTCCACACATACCGCTTAGAATTAAGGCCAAAAAAGTTCAATCTTGGTCTCATCAGACCAGAGAATCTTATTTCTCACCATCTTGGAGTCCTTCAGGTGTTTTTTTTAGCAAACTCCATGCAGGCTTTCATGTATCTTGCACTGAGGAGAGGCTTCCGTCGGGCCACTCTGACATAAAGCCCCGACTGGTGAAGGGCTGCAGTGATGGTTGACTTTCTACAACTTTCTTGCATCTCCCAACTGCATCTCTGGAGCTCAGCCACAGTGATCTTTGGGTTCTTCTTTACCTCTCTCACCAAGGCTCTTCTCCCCCGATAGCTCAGTTTGGCCGGACGGCCAGCTCTAGAAAGGGTTCTGGTCGTCCCAAACGTCTTCCATTTAAGGATTATGGAGGCCACTGTGCTCTTAGGAACCTTAAGTGCAGCAGAAATTTTTTTGTAACCTTGGCCAGATCTGTGCCTTGCCACAATTCTGTCTCTGAGCTCTTCAGGCAGTTCCTTTGACCTCATGATTCTCATTTGCTCTGACATGCACTGTTAGCTGTAAGGTCTTATATAGACAGGTGTGTGGCTTTCCTAATCAAGTCCAATCAGTATAATCAAACACAGCTGGACTCAAATGAAGGTATAGAACCATCTCAAGGATGATCAGAAGAAATGGACAGCACCTGAGTTAAATATATGAGTGTCACAGCAAAGGGTCTGAATACTTAGGACCATGTAATATTTCAGTTTTTCTTTTTTAATAAATCTGCAAAAATGTCAACAATTCTGTGTTTTTCTGTCAATATGGGGTGCTGTGTGTACATTAATGAGGGAAAAAAATGAACTTAAATAATTTTAGCAAATGGCTGCAATATAACAAAGAGTGAAAAATTTAAGGGGGTCTGAATACTTTCCGTACCCACTGTATATATAATCTTAGCCTATTAACTTTTTAGAATGTTCTCACCCGTTCTGGAACATCATATGTATGACTGTTGGTTTTCTGCATTTCTTGAGCCTGAAATTTTTAAACAAAAAAAGTTATTTATAACATTTTATCAAAAAGTAATAGTATGTGTATATGAAGTACATGGACACTAGATTAGCTTGCCACGCTGTAATAGGCAACTTGAAAACAGGAAAACTGAGCTGAGAAGCAAGTCTCTGGTTGGTCTTCACTGAATAAAGCAGGTAGCTGAAACAGCATGGAGACACAACAAGACTAATACAGAGATTATAGCAAGGACTAAGTAAGTGCATAGCACAGAACAAACAGGCACAAAACAATCCAGAAAACACATGAGGAAACGAAGCACAATATATAGGGTGAAAAGCACACAAGGAACAAGATCATTTCAGAACTGTATACTACAGGGGTGTCCAGCCTCGGTCCTGGAGGGCCACTGTCCTGGAGAGTTTCGCTCCAACTAGCTCCAAAACACCTGCTTGTAAGTTTCTAGTATGCCTAGTTAGACCTTGATAATCAGGTGTGTTTAATTGGGATTGGAGCTAAACTCTGTAGGATAGTGGCCCTCCAGGACCGAGTTTGGACACCCCTGGCATACTAGCTGTCACGATCATCAGTGAGAGTGCCCAGGATTACCACCAGAGGGCACTCCAACCCAGACTATTACCACACTATCACAGACTCCATTCCCCATAATCTTTTGCTCAGACTAATCAGCCATGGTTACATTCAGCTGTTGCTCATTAGCCTTGTTAACTGTGTATATAAACCAAGTTTTGAACTGTCTATCTGCCTTTAGATTACCTGTTTGCCTTTGTTCCCAGCCTTGTGCGTTTGTTTGTTTGATTGATTGACCTGCCTGTGTTTTGACCTGTTGCCTGTACATTGGACTACGTGTCTGTCCCTTTAATAAAAGCTGCGTTTGGATCTCCAACCCTTCAAGTCTCAGAGCAGTTTTGTAATATTAGCATACAGCTCTGACTATTCTTAGCACGTGTTTCTATGGCAGCGATAGTAAGTGTAGTATGCGGTTCCGAATTCAGCAATGGACTAAACGAGTGGCCATGGCAAAGAGAAACAAGAAGGCAGGACAAGTGTTTCGGCTGCATCCAAAATCACATACTTCTCAACTATATATAGTAGGTGGAAAACAGTATGCGGCAAGAGTAGTATCAAAGCCACTAGATGACAAGCCTGCAACCATTAGCCAAAAAGCGTAACTGCTAATGCTAACACTGCAGCTGTGATAAAGACTGCTAGTAAAGGAGACCAGAGGCCATTACATGATAGGCTGAGAGGTGCCGCACGTGATTAAGTTAGCCGTTACGCTTTCTCCAATGGTAAGAGATACAGACCCTCTCATCTCCCTATAATTATACAATCTTTGGTAGTATGTCCAAATTCAATTTAACATCAATTGCAGAAAGTAAATACTCAAAATAATTGCCTACTAATAAGAGTATTGGACACCGCCAAAGACAGAGCCATATGCTCACGCACAAAACAAACATGAAAGAAACATGAAACACAGACAGGGCTGCCAGGGCAAAAATCGGACAGATATTTCTTAAGGCCAATTCAGACCGCACAGACAAACACCAATAAACAAGTTGGCAATTCGATTTAAAATTTTATGGAAAAAATAAACATGTACACAATGCCTCAACAGACACAGACAAACTCTGGTTGAACATGTTCAGTCAGGTGAAAACAAACCTCGACCAACGCCAACAGACACTGACAGGGGTTACACACTTTTGAAACACTACATTTTATAGTGTATTGGTTTTGTTTTATCAACAGGTATTTTCACATACCTGTATGCATGATATGTGTATTATATGACTCATGTTGCATTAGCAAGAGAAACAAAATAATCATCTTTGCTGGTGCCAGAAAGTACATTAATCAATTCATATTATTGATTTTAGTTGCAGAAGGATTAAATAAGGATTGGGCATATCAATGTTTTCTTGATAAGGTTTAATTGTAAAGTAAGCAGAAATAATAGTTATACATAGTTATATTTATAACTGAAATGTGTCTAAACACTTTCTGCTATGTAGAGCCAAACATTTCCTTTAGGTAAATAATGTGTTCATGGGTTAAATAATGTGGTTATGCCTCTTGTTTGGATGATATACTACATAGTATTACATTTGCTGGACAATTTTGACATCAAATATAACAAGGAAATATGAAACCAATTATTCATGTTGATAACATGAATAAAAACGTAACATCAATAGAAAGAACATTATGACAATATATCCATGATGTCTGAAAGCATATTGATGAATAGTAATTTGAAGCTTACCCCAACTTGATCATAGACTGTACAACCATCCTCTTGAGCACCTATGAGAATGCATATATGAATTAAATGTTCATACACTGTAATAATGTTTGTAATTTTTACAAAAAAATGTACTTTATAAATGCTACATTTTAGTTGTTTAACAGTGTTAACAAACATATATGGGTGAAAATCTGTAAATAGTTTAACATCAAATTATATGTAATTTTACTGATGGTTTTTGCAAGTAAAAACTATGAATAACCGTACAATTTCCTGTAAAAAAAAACCCCCACAAAAACAAACAAACAAACAAAAAACAGTAAAAGGGCATTCCCAGAATTCCCTGCATTACACATCATGTATGATTACATTTTTATAATTTTTTTCTTATTCTTACATTTGTGTTATCAGAAATGTACATTAGTGAAAAATGCATTGTGTTGCATTTAGTTAATGTTTATTTCACTATTTTAGTGTCATGTATATTACTCTGATGGTGTTTTGTGTTTGTGTGACCCTGTGCACCATCTATATACAAGTATTGAGCTTGTTTTATATTAACATTATATCACTTAATGAAATATACGGTTTTAAGTTGCAAAATATACAGGCATCCTGTAAAACTGGAAACATTCTTACAGTATTTTTACAGTAAATTTCTGGCAACAACAGCTGCCAGTTTTTTACTGTAAATTTAATGGGATTTTTTTTTTTACAGTGAATTAAATTATCAAATCTTTATTATTGCTTCAGCTTTACACGGTCAATATGAAATGGCAGTTTTATATTTCATCCAGCCAAACGTTTAATTTTACACACATTTAGTCAATGGTTAAATCTGCAAATGGTCTCCATGCTAGAGGAAAGCGAATGTTTTTTTGTTTTTTTTTGTGTTAAATTTTGAAACCTAAACTGATCTGTGAAAAATAGTACAAAAGAAGTGTGAAGTTATTTCCAAGGACTAGCAAAACAGCTTTTGGGTCAGAACAAAATGAATCAAGTCATATTCAAATATCACTCTGGAAAAAAGTAGGATCGGATTACATTTTGATGTCAAACTTTATATAAGGAGTTTAAGTGTTTGTCTTACTGCTGAAATACTTAATGGATGGCATGAGTTCATAAGCTTTGTGCAAATAAATGATCATATGTTTCATAAAATTATTAAAAGATATTTGACACAGTACATATGTAAAGTCTTTTTTTTTTCAGAAAAACATACTCTTAGTATGTTTACCATCACTCAATATGAAATAGTGCTGGAGCATTAATTAAATTCTCTATAATGTGTCTTTAAAATGAATGTAAGATTAGACATTCTGTACCTTTTTTTCTCTTGTAGAGACACCAGCCGATCACTGATACCAACATACCCGTTGTCAACAGGCAAATAAAGAGGATAAACCATGAGGAATTCATTGAATTTTTTCTAGTTTCTGGCGTTTGTAGTCATGGAAGATAAGAACAAAGGGGAAAAAAAAATCAGTTTTCCAAAATTTAAACCAACAGGCATTTCAGACCAGTGTTTAGAATGAGAGAGTGTATCATATCCATTACATGGATACAGTATGTACCTGGTTCAATAGTGCAGAGATCATTAACCTTCTTTCTGTCAGTCTTCCAGCTCACTGGGTTGCTATAGATACACATGATGTAGTCGCCACTGCAGTTCAGTCTTAGAGTGTAGTTACCAGATGATGACTCTTCTTCTGGAGAACAGCTGCTACTATTATAGATGGAGCCGATAATAATGTTACTTCCTTTACATGTAAAGCTACAGGGGTCAGGGCTGGACCAGCTTGAGTTTACAGTCAGAACTGGAGCTTCCACTGCATCTGAAACACACATATTAAAACATTTAAGGTTACATGCACAGATTCTGCTAAAACTTTCCAAGACCAAACATAATTCATTCATACTATTTTATTCAGACTACCTGAAATGAACATAATAATACTAAAATATGTATAGCAGGTTTTAAAATTAAGGAAAAATATCATTACATTACAAAAACTTTTGTTACATTTGTTGTGCTACATAATTTATTGTCTTCAAAACATAAAACTAATTATAATTGAATATAAATGACATGTCTTATATGCAGTTACATCATAGTACAGTTCTTATCACACTCACCTATAACAGATACTCTGTATGTAATAATAATTTTGTTTAATTCTCCAATTGTCTTTGCTGTATAGAGTCCACTGTCTGTCTTCTGCATGTTCTTCAGTGTGAGAGAGAAGGTTTCATCATTGAAATCCACTCTGTTCTTGTAGGAAGAGTAAGGTTTTACTGTTTTAGATGCATGTATAAATCTAACTATATTCTTTGATTTATCATTTTCCCAGGATAAAAGATCAAACTCTGGTAGTTCTTGTGTCCGTATATCCAGATGAACAGAATCTCCTGTCTGCACTAACACAGAGATCTCAGCACTGAACCCTGAGGAGAGAGAGAACGTTAGACTTTGATTAAAGGACGAAGTTTAGTAACTGTTCGCTAATGGGCTTTGTAGCATACAGGTCCTATAAAAAAAAAAAAACTTTTTCTGTAAAGAAGAGTTGAAGACCAATTTGAAGACCAAATAAAGCCCAACCCACATCCTTAACCAACTGTAAGACTAAGCACCACCATAATAATGATGATCAAATTATATGTACAAGGGCTACTGTATTCCAACATCACAGAATCCCATTATGTGATTATTTCACCTTAAATCATTTTTATCTGAACAGTGCTTTTTTCTGTATAACAGTTAAATCGCGTAAAATTCTGGCAACATTTTAGTGAAACATTTTTGAAGTAAAGCCAAAATAGTTTCAACAAGACTCGATTAAAATGTCAAAAAAAAAAAAAAAAAAGACTGGCAAATAATCAAAAACTAAGATGAACTAAACTACGTATTAAAAGTTAATCCCAAAAGCAATCTTAAAACCTCCTTTCACTTCAGTGAAGAAAAATCAAAGGTTTATTTATCATAGAAAAAAGATTAAATTTTGTACCTGTTTTAAGAAGAGAAATTAACACAACCAGCCAAAACGCCATCGTAGCAAACAGGAAAGCCCATGCCGGTCTTTCAATTAAGGAAGTTAAAATGTGTGAGAAATAATGTGACTTCAGCTTCATAACCACATGTGTAGAGCAACTGTCATCATTTCCTGAGAGTTAATCAAACTCAGAAAAGCTCTTGTGCTCATTCAAGTCATGATCGCAAGGGGTCTACTGTAACAAAGTGCAAAAATGATACCTGACATTTGTGTCTTTTGAGCTCATGTGAGAAGAAATTCACTCCTTAAGAGTCATAAAGTCAAAGATGTCACTTCTTTACACATCCTGTTTGCCTTTGTCTCCCCGGTTTCCAGTTATCACTTCCTGTGTTTACTTCCTGCTTCTCTTTAGTTAACCCATTTATATCAACTGTGTCTTTTTTGCCTCTCATTTATCTTTGTGCATTTTGGTTTCCCTTGCTTTAGGTTGTTTCTTGCTTTAACTTAATTTAGACTGTTAAAGGATTAGTCCACTTTTTAAATAATTTCCTGATAATTTACTCACCCCCATGTCATTCAATATGTCCATGTCTTTCTTTCTTCAGCTGAAAAGAAATTAAGGTTTTTGATGAAAACATTCCAGGATTATTCTCCTTATAATTGGCCTCAATTGGCCCCAAACGTTTGAAGGTCAAAATTACAGTTTCAGTGCAGCTTCAAAGGGCTTTAAATGATACCAGACGAGTAAGGGTCTTATCTAGCGAAACAATCGGTCATTTTCTAAAAAAAAATAAAATAAAAAAAATTATAGTGATGATTCGGATCGCGTGTCAAACCGCCAAACTGCTGGAATCACGTGACTTTGGTGCTCTGAACCGCTGATTCGACACGCTGATTCATGAAGCAGTGTTTTGAAATCAGCCATCACTATATAAGTCGTTATTTCGTTTTTTGTTTGGCGCACCAAAAATATTCTTGTCGCTTTATAATATTAATATTGAACCACTGTACTCACATGAACTGATTTAAATATGTTTTTAGTACATTAATGGATCTTGAGAGAGGAAATGTCATTGCTGGCTATGCAGGCCTCACTGAAACATCGGATTTAAACAAAAATATCTTAATTTGTGTTCCAAAGATTAACGAAGGTCTTGTGGGTGTGGAACGGCATGAGGGTGAGTAATAAATTACATTATTTTCATTTTTGGGTGAACTAACCCTTTAACACACACTGAGGTGCACTGAAACGGCACTCTGGTGATGAAGTCTTCGTAAAGGTTTGTCATCACATCAAGAAAAAAAAAAAGGTTTTCTGGGGTGCGTTTCCCAAAGTTAACTATGTCACAAGTTGTCGTTACCAATATAGTTCAATGGGACTTACGACCATAGATGACTAACAGAGCAGACCTGACATAAGCCACTCACATCAGAATTCCTCTTCTTTTTTTGCTTGCCATATTTTCTTAACATATCCATCCAGGGTTGAGAGCTAGGAAATAATCAGTGTTAAACTGAGTCTCAGTCCCTGAAGGGCAACTGTCCTACAGTGTTTAGTCCCAACCCTGCTTCAACATATATACCTGTTGTTTTCAAATAAGCAGGAAGGTCTTGGTTAGCTGGCTTAGTTGTATTTAATTAAGGTTGACTAAACCCTACTAAGTTAACTCTACTTACTAAACTCTGCAGGGCTGTAGCTCTCCATGAACTATGAATAAATTACATTGTCTCCATCTAGTGGTTATCAGTCAAAATGCACTAGGAAGACTTGTAATATGGCTACTCTATATTGGATTTTCATTTGTACTGCATTAGATTGTCTGGCTTTATACCTGTTTAAATATGAATGCAATATTATTGAATATAACATGGTAATTGAGGCCAATAGCCTACTATGCACCTGCAGTTTTATACTACTGATTTTCATGTGGGGCAGACTGGGGTTAGTTGTCACACAGTTTACTTCATATTATTACTCATTATGGGGTTATTTTTGGAAGTTATATTAACACACACACACACACACACACACACACACACACACACAGGTTTGTTTTGCTAACTTAGTGAGGACATTCTGGCGTAATTGTTTTTATACTGTACAAACTGTACAGTCTATCCCCCTACAGTACCCCTACCCCTAAACCTACTCATCACAGAAAACATTCTGCATTTTTACATTTTTAATAAAACATTGTTTAATATGTTTTTAAAGCTATTTTGAATATGAGAACTCAAGAAACATTTTTACGTCGTAATACCAGTGTAATACATGTTCTACAAGTATTTGGTGTTGTCCTACTGTGCAGTACATTGTGTTGGGTAGGTTATCTCCCGTTTATGTGTGTGGTCTTGAACCGTATGAAATACATATAAAAAGTGGTATTTTTAAATGTCCCCTGAATAATCATGCTTAGCTGAACCATTACTAAAATAATGCACACACACATCAGAAACACGATTCAACCTGACAGAAAAAGCAAATTAGAATCCGGCATGTTCTGCACAAGGCTGTTGCTATCTTAGCTTCACTACGGCCAATTTTCTCAACAGTATGAAATTATTGTTTTTTTTCCCCCTTTCTTATCAGCGTCGAGGCAGCATCTACAGCAGTGAGAATTTAAAATGAAAAGCCCTTAATTTTTGTCCCCAGGAACACAAAATAGACAGACACCCCAACGTGCGCACGTACACACGCTCGCGCGTGCAAAATTAGAATGAAAAAACATACTCAACAGAAACTGAAACTTAAATACACTGATGATAGAACTCAAATGACGAACAGCTGAGATGAATGTGATTAATGTCCATGGTGACAGATTGTGGCGGGAAACTAGAACAAAGTAACACGTGACAGATGAAAACGTCTCGGTTACGACTGTAACCTTAGTTCCCTGAAGAGGGAACGAGACGTTGCGTCGAGAAATTGAGGCTTTGGGAACGCAACGCGTGATGTCATCATGAAGCACGTGTGAAATCCGTCCAATGGTGTGACGAGACGTCAGAAGCGGGTGACGTCATGGCCAGGAAGCTATAAAGCACACTCAAACAAGGCAACGCTAGCTTAAAGTGTCTGAAGTAAGCGCTGACAGGTGTGCCGGAAGTATGGCAGGGCGACCCTTTCCCTTTCAAGGGAACTCGCGTTGTGTCGAGAAATTGACGCTTTGGGAACGTTAATACCCACGCCGCCATAATTACAAAGGCCTGTCTGGTGTGACTCGTCAAACACCAGAGAGAACCCGGGCCCCGGGGGAGCTGAGGTCAAGGTCATAAAACCTGACGAATGTGTGTGGCGAGGACCAGCCTGCCGCATCACAGACGTCCTGTAGAGAGGCTCCTGAAAGAAGGGCTTTAGAGGCCGCCATACTTCTCGTAGAGTGGGCTCGGACTGCTAAAGGTGAAGGCAGCCCGGCCAACTCGTAAGCGAGTTAAATAGCCTCGACTATCCACTTACTCATTCTTTGCTTAGATGCCGGGGCCCCTTTGCTAGGGGACCCAAAGAGGATGAATAGTTGTTCAGTCTTACGCCACAGGGCAGCTCTGTGGACGTAAGCATCTAGGGCCCGAACAGGGCAAAGCAAATTAAGGCGTTCCTGGTCCGACGTTCTGAAGGGAGGAGGACAGAAGGCCTGCAGTACGATGGGCCTGGCCACATTAGTGGGGACCTTAGGGACATAACCAGGTCTGGGATGAAGGAAGGCTTTCACCATACCAGGTGCGATTTCCAAGCACGAGGGGGCAACCGAAAGGGCCTGTAAATCTCCTATCCAAGCAAGGTATGGCGAGGAGGAACAGAGTTTTGAGGGTCAGAAACTTGACTGGGACCTCCTCAATCGGCTCATAGGGGGCTAGGGACAGGCCTTGGAGCACCACGGCCAAGTCCCAAGCCGGAACCCTCGTGCGTACCGCAGGCCTCAGCCTCAGGGTGCCACGGAGGAAGCGAGTAATAAGTGGATCTCTTCCAAGAGAAGAACCAGCCGAAGGTTCTGAATGCTGTACCATAGCATCCAGTCCGAGAGGAGCTGGATGTGTGAGGGAGAACCAGAGTGGACAGTGAGAAGTCTCTCGAGATGCAAACAGATCCACTTGAGCCTGGCCGAATACTCCCCATATTTGCTCCACCACCTCGGGGTAGAGCCTCCATTCCCCGGGCCTCAGCCCCTGCCTCGACAGGACGTCTGCTCCGACATTCTGGACCCCAGGGATATATGCTGCCCTGAGAGACAGTAATTTCCCCCTGGACCACAGGATGATTTGGTGCGCCAGTTTGGAGAGTGGACGCGACCGCAGACCTCCCTGGTGATTTATATAGGCGACCACCGATGTGTTGTCTGACCGGACAAGAACATGGTGGCCCCTGAGATCTGGGAGAAAACTCTTGAGAGCCAGAAAGACATCTCCAAGCAGTTGATGTGCCAGGAGAGGTGGTGACCGCCCCACAGACCTTGAGTCGAGCGTCCGTCTAGAACCGCTCCCCAGCCCGTGAGGGAAGCACCTGTCGTTAGCGTTTTGCGACGACAAGGAGCTCCCAGCACGGGCCCTTGGGATAGGAACCAGGGTTTCTTCCACATGGCCAGGGCACGTAAGCAACGCCGCGTGACCTTGATCATGCGAAAAGGATTTCCCCTCGGGGAGAATCCTCTGGTTCTGAGCCACCACTGCAGGGGTCTCATGTGCAACAGACCAAAAGGTATCACGTTGGATGCTGCTGCCATCAGCCCCAACAGTCTCTGAAACTGTTTTACAGTGAGTGACTGGCCTAGCTTTAACCGGTTTACGGTAAAAAGGATTGATTCGATGCGAGCAGGAGAAAGACGCGCCTGCATCACAACAGAGTCCCAAACCACGCCCAGAAAAGTAGTTCTCTGAACTGGAGAAAGCACACTCTTCTTGGCGTTCAACCTCAACCCCAGGCTCTTCATGTGAGCGAGGACGACATCTCGATGCCGAACCGCTAACTGTTGTGATTGAGCCAAAATTAACCAATCGTCTATGTAATTGAGAACACGAATGCCCTGAAGACGAAGTGGTGCCAGGGCTGCGTCCATACACTTGGTGAATGTGCGGGGTGATAATGCTAGGCCGAATGGAAGAATCCAATATTGGTAAGCTTTGCCCCCGAAAGCAAACTTCAGGAACTTCCTGTGATGTGGAAGGATGGAGATATGGAAGTATGCGTCCTTGAGGTTGATCGTGACAAACCAGTCCTCGGACCTGATCTGTGACACAATATGCCTCAGTGTCAACATCTTGAACTTGAGCTTCATAACAGACTGGTTCAGTTGACGCAGATCCAAAATGGGACGCAACCCGCCATCCTTCTTCGGAACAATAAAGTAACGGCTGTAGAAACCGTTCTCTCTGTCGGAGGGAAGTACATAATCCAAGGCTCCCTTCTCCAATAGAGTTTTTACTGGTTCCAAAACCAGAGCCTGCTCGGGGCCCACCACGGTGGGTAGGACCCCCATAAACCTGGGTGGGTGAGACCCGAACTGAATGGCATAACCTTTTTCGATTGTACGCAGGACCCATTGAGAAATATTTGGCAGTAGCTTCCACGGTGTCAGATATTCTACTAAGTGAACCAGTCTCTCGAGACTGGCCTCTGGTGTCTTTTGAACAACCATCTCGGCGCCCCGAGGCGGCGCACCGGCAGGGGGTAACCAAACTGATTGCTCTGAGACCCTCCTCGGAGGGAGCGAACACCCCAGCACCGCTACGTTTCCGGGCGGATGCTTGGGTGAATGTTCGCTGGGGACCGCTGCGCCCTGGAACACATGAGGTGGCAGGGTTGGCAGAACGGCCCCCTGAGGGCACTGAAGAGAAGTGGGCACTGTATGCTGAGGGGTAAACCACTTCTCTTCGGAGGGGGCTGCCCTCAGAGGCCTTTTCCCCACAGCCTTCAGCCCCGGGGATATGAGAGCGACACCAACCCAGATGTAACTCTCACAGGCTTGGTGGGCAGCGTCGGGGTCTTTAGGGACGATATCGACTGTGGAGAGAGATATGCTGCCAGCACGTCAGCTAAAAAGGGGGCCTTATGGGGCCTACAATCTCAGCAACAAGTGGCGTTCAGCCCGTTTGTCCATATAAACACAAACTGTGCCAACATGTAATCGAAAAAGGAGGCCTTATTAGGGCCTACCCTAGTAAAACACATGGCATCAGCCAGTCCAAGACCATACCAACCAGCAGGCCATGCAAAAGTCTAGAACTCAAAGCAAACGTAATGCTTTGACATACATGCTGCTACCAATGAGGAATGGAAAGTTTATGGGAGCTGCAACGTTCATGGACAGAAAGGAACTGCTCGTTGATCCGTCCGCGCGCGGCCCCTTTCTTAATGTGCTCTCACAGCAGCCACAGCCCGCCAAAAAGAGTGTCCCCAAAAAAAAAAAAAAAACACCAGCAGCTTCGCATACACAGCAGTCAGAGGAGCGCTCACTGCCGGACGCGATGACGTCCTCATCCAACAACTCAACCTCGTCAGCCCCTAGGGAGTTGAGAGAGAATAAAACTTTCTCAACTTCCCAACAAGCTCACCTGCGAGCTCTATGATTGCAGCCACCGTTATGCCTAAGCACAAACGGGGCCAGAATCACCAGGCACAGATGCGGACACCTCTTCCCTTGGGAAGAGCGCCAAACAAGAACGGAGCATCCCGATAGGGAGACTCTCACAGTAAACAATAGACAAACACACAGACAGCGCCCTCAAGCACTGTCTATGCGCGCTCCTCTCCAGACAGAAAAACGCCCAGAAATGTGTATATCAAGTGTCAAACCCTGGGACACGGATGAACACACCCTTTTGAACGTTTGTAAGGCATATTATAGAATCCCTTACCAACATAGTCGACAGATTCAATGTCGCCATCTAGTGGTTTGGCCACGTGATTTGTAGGCCACTGTAGGTATAAGTAGGGGGTTGTGCTTGTATTGATTTTCTTATTCTTCATTCATTTTATGTTCTAGAATTGTATGAGCAATAAAGTTAGCAAAAGAATTTTAATTCATTGAAGCGTTGCAAAGTTATTAGTAAATACAACAGCATGGTGTCTTTTCCCTAATTGATCTATTTCCTGAACACAATGTTGAACCTTAACAAAACTTATGCTGCCTTCACGTGTTATCGGAAATGTAATAATTCCCACTTCTGAAGTTGTGATTATGATTATTGAAGGGCGTTCATGTGCAATTTTTACCTAGAAAACTTGTATCTACAAGCAGCATTAATACACATAGACCACAGGACATTTTGAGGACGTGCACTGATGGATACTTCAAAACACATGACCTCCAGATCTCCACCAAACTTTGCACCAATCAGCTCTAGACCATGCTGGCAAAAGTTATCAAAAGAATTTTGATCCATTAAGTCGTTTGGCAGCCCTTGCAGCCCAAATTTTATTTGAGTTATTTATATTTTATAACATGCTGTCTTAGGCCGGGTGCAATTTATAATATAGTCTTTTGTGATTGTTGCTTGTCAGACTCTATGAACATGATCGTCATTTCACACTGTAGGATCTCAGCTGTCATTTATGTCATACTGTACGACAGTCAAGACGTGTTAAAAACGCACACGCACATGAAAACTTGTCCAGAGTTTTACATCATCAACCCATACACGTTTGGTTACTGTGAGCTGCATTGCACACGGGACTGAAATGGTGGCTAATGTCAAGTTCACACTACATGACTTTAAATGTCGGCAGATTGCTGTGCTGTTCAGACTACATGACTTGCTGTGGAGTCTTGGAGTCGTTGTGGTATTCACACTACGTGACACTGCGTACATGATCTGCAACAGGGGGTCACACACTACACGAGCTGACAATAACTCTGTCACCCAATGACTTTATTTGAAAATGGACGTTGGGAAGAAATTAGATTAAAATTTGAAATAAATTTAATTAAAATTAAATGAACCCTTTAACACACAAGTTTAAAATATCCTGGCTGACCTCCCTAGTGAAAAAAAAGTATGCCAAGTATACTTGCAGCAAGACTAATTATTAGTATATTTCAAGTGTGTTAATGATTAGTTAACTTAAAGTGTGCGATTTTGAAACAACTAATTTTGTACTAAGTATATTTTAGTTGTAATTAAGTTGTATAAAAACACAACTTTAAGTATATTTAGTGTACTTTTGTGTGCTAAATTGGACCAACTTCAAGTATACTTAGTACACTTTAAGTATATGCCTGTGTAGGGACTAATTACATGCTTGATTAGTGATATTAAAGTGTATTTGTGTTATAAGCGTACTTTATTTGTGTTATAAGTACACTTTATTTGTGATTTAAGTACATTACAAATGTAATGTCTTCCGAACACACAAGCAATATACAATGTATATATTATTTTACAGATAATACTGTATGCTCAGTACCTTTGGCTTATTCCAAATATTAAAATTACACACTTTGCAGTCAACAACAGTACACTGTGTTATTACTTATACTTTGTATAATATAGTCAACATTTGAAGCGGATCAAAACCTTTAATCAAAGTTGTCCTAAAACCTTCTTCTTAGGACAACTTTGCTGAACTTTTTTGATCCACTTCAAATGTTGACTACTGTACTTTGAATTACATAATCTCACACAATACCGTATTATAATTGTGCTACTATTTAAATACAGTTTAACAAATTACTTAGGTGACATTTTCCCAAAGTTGAATGCATTTGTTTTCAAGGCCATTCAAATAAATAAAATGTAACAACATCACTAACAAAGAGCATACAACACTTTAATTAATATCGTACAGAATACGGGCCGATTTGACCAATCATATGAACGTTTGGGTGCTGCATACAAACATGTGCCATAAACCACCACACACAAACTCGAAAAGGAGATATTTAGCCGAAATATCGGTCTCCGTTTGTTAAAGCAAAAAAAATAAATAAATAAATAATAATAATTTAAAAAAAAAAAGTTGGTTAACTGGTAGACTACTACGGAAGCCAGGCACGTGCGCACATAGACAAAAAAGGGGCTTGAGCACCTGCCCTTTTTATTCCTCGAGAGAAAGTGCCCCTTTTTCTGGGATTTCATTTTAATAAATTAATATATATTCCTATTTGAGCACAGCTTCCCTGTCAAACAAATATTTTTACTGCATAAAAAAATACTATAGATCAGGTCGGCTTTGTCGATGCCCTCCCTCCCCGACACGTTGGCTGACAACAACTTGTGACAACTATGGGCATTTGCATTCATTCCAGGCTAACCTTTATTGAGGTTAAAAATTGTGTAGCCCATAAATTCTCATAAATACCCTACAGGCGTTTATTCTCTGTAGTTTTCATAACACTGGATATTCTACTAATTCATAATTTTCTACTAATCCATACTTCTAATATGTAGCCTAATAATTAATTTATTTAGCAATTACATAACCATAGAGTTTTGTGCTAATTGCCAGTATTGCTCTTTCAGCCAGCTTCAGTTTATCTGTTAACTTTTCACAAGCCTATAATGGAGTGTTTATTTACAATAAGTGCAAATAGCGTCCCTTGTTAATAAACACTCTTTACACTAACTCCAATGTCTGTTTGGGCCACTCAAATATAAAAAGGGACAGTTATAATTCAATGTCTTCAGTGGTGCAATAGTTGCACGTAGGGCTTGTGATTTTGGCTTTTACCGCGATCGCTGGGGGTCGAATCCGCATTTTGCCAAGCTCGCCCAATAATAGAGCTCACTCTTATTTTCTCATCACATACATTTTCAATAAAATGAAAATAATGTTCTAAAAGTGGAAATAAACTGCGAACGAGTGTTTAATAATATTAAAAGTGTTTATTGGTTAGGGGAAGGTGTATGGAGGGTTTTTATTCTCCCAATAAGGCAGCATCCTTTTAATAATTTTAATAAATATAATCATTTACACTCTATGATATTGCATCCTGTTAATAAACAAAAATACTGAGGTGCAAATAGTATCTGCCAATACAATGTACAGGATCTAATTACTATTTACACTTCTTGCAAAGAACTGCTACTTTTACATGGTGTAAATGGAATATATGGCTATTTTCACTTAGTGTAAATAGCATCTACAGTAGGGGCGGCAAACTCATTTTAGTTTGAGGGCCGGATTGGAAAAAAATTAACCATATGCGGGCTGAATTACCTTTTTCTTATAATAACCCTAGTGCGCTGATAGTTGCATTAATATTAACCATATAAACAACAAATTAATTTGCAAGAAAACTGTATTTGTTTTTACAGTAAAAAGACTATTCGATTTTTAAAATAATGCTATATTTAATATTTTTTATTAGCACCTATTTTGATTTTTCATGGCCAATTCCAATTTTTATTAGAAGCAAATGTCCGATTCTGATACTGGTTGCAGATTTTTTTTTAAAGCAAATTTATTTTTTCACAGGCCAAACTGGCCTTAAACAAAAAATATGTGTAGCTATTTGATATTAGAGGCAAACACTGCATTTTTATCATAATCCCAACAAAGATGTTATGCACATGAGCAGTTGCTTTTAATTCAAATTATTGAATAATAACAGCAAAAACAGCTTGGTCTGACTTTAGCTTTGTGAAATTATTATGCTACATAACAAAACAAAGTCAGCACAAGGACTGAATGGAAATGGAACAGCAGTGATATAGCGTTTCCATGGTTACCGCTATACACAAAACAGCGCTTTTTACTACTATTTTATACGGAGATAAGAGGAAAAGCCATCAAAACTTTTCTGAAGACAGTTCCCTTCAGAGATACATTCATGTCAAACCCACTTTAATATTCATATTATTCTTCCTATTTTTCGCGAACAGTGAGCATGGTACAGTATTTGCTTTGCTGGCGCGTCTGTTCTCCTCTTTGTGTGCGTATTCAGCGTGTGCCTGTGTTAAAGTCCTGTTTACAGACTTCGTAAATACACAAATGAAATTTTGGGAAATTATTACAAAGCAGTTAGTACACTCTAGCTAGCAGCATATTCTGACACTAGCATCAGGATGCATATAAACACAAGTTTACAACAGGCTAAAAAGAAAGAAAACTCTGCTAAGTTGAATGACAGCTACATTCATATAGTGTTTGCTTGTGTCTCGACAGTTACAAATAAAGCCACAATAAGCTCATGGAGCTACCTTGTCAATCATTTTGATGGATGACACTGAGAAAACTCTGACCAATAAAAGGACAGTAGTTGTACTCGCATGTGACTTGCATAAAAACATTTTGGTATGCTTTGAAATGTTGCCTTGTGAAAGCGAACCGAACCAAGAAGAAAACAAATTTTGTTCCTTTTTTGGAACAAAACAAACAAACAATAGGTGTGAAGACGCCCCAATAAAAACACCATCTTCGTGTCACTTTTACAATGTTTCAAAGTTTTTTTTTTAATGGGTGATTACCCGGAGGTTCAAGATTAAGCTGCCCCATGTCAACCTTCCCCATTCATCCCATTCAACTAACCAATGCCACTCCCACACTATATATGCGTCAAAGTAGCCGGAGCAACTTTTCTCTATTTACGGATATGAAGACACACAAGGTCAAGTGACACATGTACACAATTTCCTGCAAAAACCATCCCAGCATGGGAACTCTTATTAACCCTTACAACAGGCTTAGTGAATCAGGGTAAGACATAAGAGAGAGCGAGGCATGACACCTCACCTTTATTTATACTCTAGTAATTATATAAATAAAATTAAAGGTAGTGAAGGCAATTTCAGAGCGGCTAGCAATAGCAAGCTAGCTTTGAAAGTATTAGATCCCACTGTCCCTTCAGAGCATCTCCAAAGCCACACTTCCTCCAAAACACATGAACGCGTCTATTAATGCATCGCGTTTCCTTCTGGAGCATCAGTGAATGTTTGAACCTTTTTTAATAGTTGTGTTTGAGTCCCTCAATTGTCCTCAGTGTGAAAAGACGGATCTCAAAATCATTCAGTCACTGCTGTAAAGGGTTCAGATATGCAAAATATGGTGGAAAACTGAAGAATCTGCAGGACCTGGAGAATTTTTCTGAAGAACAGTGCTCAGTTTAACTGTTCAGAACAAACAAGAGACTCATGAAGAACCATCACACAACAAACAAACAGTCGTAGATCATCCAGGTAACCACACACAGTATTAAGAATCAGTGGTTCACATACTTATTAATGGGGTTATTTTAATAAATTCAGCTATTTTTTTGTCTTGTGGATTATATGTAAACATCTTTTATGTAAAATATCTTACTCAGGAGAGTACTAAACCTAACCCTTGAGAACCAGTCAATACCTTATCGTCTGAAGGGACTGTTCAGCAGGCAGCCCGATGCATGGCTAGAAAACGCAGTGTCTCGTTCCCTGTTCTCAGGTAACCATGGTTACATACGTAACCTGAGATGTTCCCTTTCGAAAGGGAACTCTACACTGCGTTGAAATGCATATGGAGAACGATATACCCACGCCGCCATGCTTGAGAGGAATGCATGCCAAAAATGGCTAGACAAACGTCAGAACTAGCAGCTTCAACTGAAATGCCAGAACCACTCCCTCTACGGGTCATACATAGTCAGTGACAGCATTCCCTATGGCCAACAGCCCAAGCTATAAGCCTCAAAGAGGCCTTCCACAGAAGGCCTACCAAGGCCGCTCAAAGGCTTCTGGAACCAATCTTCTTTCTGAAGAGGGTACCTTTAAGGGAATGTGGCCAGGGGGTCCGAGGGAACCCTAGCCAGTCACTTGTCAGGGGAACATACTCGCTTAAAGGAACACTCCACTTTTTTTAAAAAAATAGGCTCATTTTCTAACTCCTCTAAAAGGTTAAACACTTGAGTTTTACCGTTTTGGAATCCGTTCAGCCGATCTCTGGTTCTGGCGGTACCACTTTTAGCATAGCTTAGCATAGTCCATTGATTCTGATTAGACCATTAGCATCACGCTCAAAAATGACCAAAGAATTTAGATATTTTTCCTATTTAAAACTTGACTCTCCTGTAGTTACATCGTGTACTAAGACCGACGGAAAATGAAAAGTTGCGATTTTCTAGGCCGATATGGCTAGGAACCATACTCTCATTCCGGCGTAATAATCAAGGAACTTTGCTGCCGTACCATGGGTGCGGAAGGCGCAATGATATTACAATGATATAAAACAGGACCTGCAACCTCAGAATGACATGGGCGTCAGCCAGTGGCAGTCTAAACTCTAAGGGAGCCAAATCTTAGAACCCAACTATTCAGTGAGGTTAACTAGTTTAACTCAACTCAGCTAATTCTATCCACACATTCCAACAAGCAGTGTACTCAGTAAAAAGTTTTTACTCTTTAAGCAAGAGGAGTACAAACATTTTAGAACGATAGTGTGTCTCGGTTTTTGAGGGTTAATTCCCAGAATTAAAAAAAAAAAAACGCCAGCAAAAATCTAGTGTTTTTCACTGTAAACTCACACAAAACCTCATGAAGTTTGATTTTTTTCTTTTAAAAAGTTATATTTGGATGTTTTAAACATTCAGATGAAATTTTGTACAAATTTAACAATCTCTAAGCAAGTTATAGCCATTTGTTACAATATTACTCTAGATAAAACTACAATATTACTCTTTAGGGATAAACAGGTGTACTTTATTTATTGATAATGTGTGTCCAAAAAAACCAGAGAGTAAAATAAATACAAAAAAATGTTAAAGAAAAAGTGACTTATTAGAGAAATATATTTTCAATCTGAACATGAATAAAAAGAAATAGTGTTGCAAGTAATAAAAACAATTATGAAAATTGTCTTGTGCTATGAAAATTGTCTTGTGCTATGAAAATAAAAACACGCAAAATGAGATAAAAACATTCACAAAATACACACAAAATGAGAGAGAAAAATAAGTAGTTCAACTGAACTACTAATGTTAATGATCTTCACAAACTATAAAATAAGTATTTAGATAATATAACAACCAAACAGAGCAGTCCTGTGGCTGTACTCCTCACTGAACGCGTCACATTTGATTGCACCGGTTCACTGCATAGAGACACGCTTGAAAACATAAATTGCAATAACTTATCCAATGTGAAACTGTTTTATCCTCATTTTTGGTTAATGTTATGTCAAAGTCATGCTTTGTAACATGAATGTTTTCATTCAGATCGGTTATTTTTGTGTTTGTTTTACTACACGCAGAAACATGCGCTCACAAATACTTTCACATTGCGCTTATTCATACTCCCAAAGAAACATGTTTACATGTTTGAACATGGTTCAAATGACCAAAACCTATGTTTATTGGTTGAGATGATGATGGTTTGAACCAATCTGGGCATAGGAGGCGGAACTCTGCATCACAACACACACAACCAAACACAGCAAACTAACAATAAGAACAGACAAGGAGCGCAGGGAGTGACTCCATTATAAAGGGTGTGTGGATGATCAGGTCCAGGTCATCGGTGATGATGGGGAGATGACGAGGAAGTGAGTGCAGGTGTGGAAACAGGAGGATCATGGGAAATGGAGTCCGGGAACAGAGGGAACTGTGACATTACCTCCCCCTCCCAGGGTGGGTGCCCTGGAGACCTCACACAGGTGCAGGGAGAGGAGCGGACTGGAACGGAGGTCTCCAGGGCGGGTCTAGGAGTTCAGGCAGCCATGGAGGGTCAGGAGCCTTGGCAGGCCATGGAGGGTCAGGAGCCTTGGCAGGCCATGGAGGGTCAGGATCCTTGGCAGGCCATGGAGAGTCAGGAGCCTTGGCAGGCCATGGAGAGTCAGGAGCCTTGGCAGGCCATGGAGGGTCTGGAGCCTTGGCAGGCCATGGAGGGTCTGGAGCCTTGGCAGGCCATGGCAATGCCGAAACCCCGCCCATGAGTTCCCCACCCACAGGTACATGCCCCCCCCAAAAAATGTTCTTGGGGAGATCCCTGGTGACAGGAAGGGATTTGTGGGCTGGCACGTGTTGGTGAGCTGGAGAGGGTATTTATTTACAACAAAGGAGAGTAACACACAACCAAACACGGTAAACTAACAATAAGAACAGACAAGTAGTGCAGGGAGTGAGTCCATTATAAAGGGTGTGTGGATGATTAGGTCCAGGTGCAGGTGATCGGTGATGATGGGGAGATGACAAGGAAGTGAGTGCAGGTGTGGAAACAGGAGGATCATGGGAAATGGAGTCCGGGAACAGAGGGAACTGTGACAGCCATACAGGCATAATACAAATGTATTATATTTGTAAGGAAAAGAGTTAGAATTATCTAAATATATTTGCATTTTCACATGATTTTGTAATGCACTTATAAGAATAGTAATTAACATACTATATCATATATACCATTTTCTATAGCACTTCAAAAAAACACTGGTAGCACAGCCAGTTGAAGAGGGTGATGATGAGGGGTCATACTGTGATAAAGAAGATGAAATCATAGTGACAATCCGTCAGGGGGAGAGTGAGGGTGAGAGAGAAGATGAAGATGAGGATGAAGATGGATATGATAACTTGATATAATAACATAATAATATGATGGTTTGGTAATATTTGTGTTCCACTATGGTACAATGTTGCCTGAGGGCAACAGCTGAATATAAAATGTTACTTTTTATTAAAAATGAAAATTTAAATACATTAAAAACTGGATAAATGTGTTTGTTCAAGTGTCTAGTTAAAGAAATCGATGTTTTCAATAAATATATTTCTTTTTTTCTACATGGAAATGCCAAATGTTTCAATTTTTCCATTGTGTGCCTCGAGGCAACAAACTTATAAAAAATAAAAATTAAAAAATGTATTAAAATATTTATTGATATTGTTAAAGTGTACAATTTTAAGCAGGAAAAACAACACAAATTATTTTGAAACTACACACATGATAACAAACAAAGACAAATGAAGTACAGAACTCAGCAGAGAACAAGGTCATGTTTAAAACAGTAACAGCCCCCATCATTAAAAATTAAATCACAGTTATACACTTTCAGAAAAAAATGGTACAAAAGCTGTCACTGGCACAGTACGCTTTCAGAAGATACATCTTTGTACCTTAATTACCCATAAATGTTGCAAATGAATATCCACCCCAAAACCAAAACAATAAAAAAGTCCAGGAGGGTGGTGAGGGAGAGGCGGACCAAGGAGAGGGATGGAGGGCCTGGCCTATGAAGTGGGAGAGGGCCTAGATCATGGCCTGGACTCTGGAGCGGTGGTGGACCTGAACCGTGGAGCAGTGGAGGGCCAAGCTCCGCATCCACTGGAACTTGGTACATATAGACCCTCCCCTCGAGTGGTCATGATGTGAGGGGGTTCTGCCGTGTTCAGTCACTGGTGTGGCAGCCTTGACGGCTGGAGGCTCTGGTGTGGTGGCCATGCTTGTGCATGGTATGTTTAAATAAATGTTTAATGTGTTAAAATCTTTTAACATATCTTGACAGACACAGCATCTACTGTTTCCAGCGACATTTTTACATATATTCATCCTTAGCTATGAATGACCAGGTTGTCCCCCATGTGAGGATTTACACACTGTTGAATAAATTGTATTATCTGTTTCAGTGGAAAATAATGTTTTTTGGGGTTGTCCTGTTGTACTGAAGGTGGTGCCAGGGTGATTTTCTGTTTGCGCCTGTGCCTGTATCTGTGAATATATGTATATATAGTAAATACATAAAAATTAAGTACATTTATTTCACTAGCCTTCTGATACATCACTGATCTATCTATCTATCAATCTATCTATCTATCTATCTATCTATCTATCTATCTATCTATCTATCTATCTATCTATCTATCATTTACATTCACACTCTGTCTAATATGTGGACACTGAATAGGTTTGATGTATTTCCAATTATTCTACAGCATAAATTGACATTCTAGAGAATTATGTGTTAGGATTCATTAATTTAGCATTTAATATCTATCATGGCTGCACAAAATACTGTAAAGCTTACCTGAACTTGTGCATATATTGTATGATTATCCTCTTCTTGGGCACCTAAGAGATTTAGAATAGTATCATTTTAAAGAATCCATTAATGTCACCACAGAAAGTTTAAGTGTGACTATTGGTGTGTGTTCTTTGCTTTTCCCCCAGTCAGCGACTTGAGTAGGCCTACCTATAATCATATCAAGGATACAGTCCTTTTTATTTCATTAAGACACAAATACCTTTTTTACGCCTCTTGTAAGAGCAGCATATTACAGAAGCTGCTGCAAAAACCAACAGTGGAACAGTGATGATCAACAGCCAATGAAGAGGAAAAGAACTGTGGTTTTCTTTGGGATTCTGTGCTGAAATACAAAACATCATATTAACAATTACAGCCATCTAAGAACACTAATACTCGCTGAATTAAAGATACTTTTTTAGTATTGAGAATACATTTTAAAGAAATGAATTATAGATGATGTAAGGTATTTACTTGAGGTGTGTTCATGTGGTGTACAAATATGGTTAATCTCTATGGTGTCATTCTTCCAGCTAACTGGGTTACTATAGTTACAAACAACTATGTTCTCTATACAGTGCAGAGTTAGAGTCTGCATTTCAGAAGATGTCTCTTGCACTTGACTGCAGTTGTTAGTCTGGTAGCTGGTGCTGAGTATAAGGACGTGACCACTACATGAGAAGTTCACAATACAGGAATTAACACTGATCATATTGGCAGTCCAGTTTAGAACAGGAGAATCCACTGGATCTGAAAAATATTTAAGAAAACTTTGCATGAAGAAAGGTTAAAGAACTTTTTGAAGAGCATGCTGTAGCTATGCAATGCAATTGTCACAGACATTGTTATTTTGGTCTTAGTTTCATTTTCATTGACTTTTAGTTTGTTTTCATTCGTTTCCTGATTTTCTTTGTCTAGTTTTCCCACCACTTATCAGTTGTCATGGTGATTCATTTGATCTGCACAGGTGTTTGTCTTTTTACCCTCATTTACCATGTATTTAAGTTGTAGTTCTCATTTGTCCGGTCTCATTTGTGTTAAGGTTGTGTTTTCTTAGATTACCTGTTCTTGGATTTAACTTTGGAGTTTATTAAATTTTTTTTGCCTGAATCTTCATCTTGTGTGCTTTACCACACCCCTTGCTGACAGAAATAAAGAAAATGATTCTGGTGTGTTTCTGTTCCCCTACTGGTGAGTGAGCAGACTTTCTATATGACTCTTTCTTAGATTATTTTTAGATGACGTGAGCTGATTTCTGCTCATCACACTAAAACAACTACTGTAACACAATTTCTTTGCAAGTTAGCCTCACATTTTAGTTAATGTAATTTACTTGCTTCCACTTCCATATAATAATAATAATAATAATTTTTGCAATTCCAGATTTAATTGAGATTAAAAAAAACATTGTAAACTTTTACTGCAAGTAGATTCACAACTAACAATCCCCCCTATTCTGCGGTTTCTCTTACATTATAACACAGTTTCTCTTGATATTCTGACCTGAGAAGGGTTATAACCAGAAAATAAATGAAAAATTGTCCAACAATCACCTATAACTGATACGTTGTGTTCAGCAACAATCAAATCTTCGAGTTGTGTTGCTCTTGCTGTATAGAGTCCACTGTCTGTCTTCTGCATGTTCTTCAGTGTGAGAGAGAAGGTTTCAGTACTAAAATCCACTCTGTCCTTATATAAACTGTGGGGATATTTTAAATCTCCAGATTGATTTTCAAATCTGACTATATTGTTTGATTTATCATTTTTCCAGACCAATTTATCAAAGTGTAGCAGTGGGGTTTTTTTTATGTCCAGTTTAACAGAGTCCCCCGTCCGTACAAACACATGGTTTCTGGATGCTGTGGAGAAAAGCAAGAAGAAATGTTATTTTTAAAGAATGCATCATGCCTTGGTTTATCTGATTCAATTTGAGCTACATTAGCTCGTCTGTTGGATCGGACCCCACATGCATCAGTGGACCATGGCTGCCCATGACCCTGTCGCCGGTTCGCCACTGTTACTTCCTTGGACTACTTTTGATAGATACTGACCACTGCAGACCACGAACACCCCACAAGAGATGCAGTTTTGGAGATCACAGTTTGGACCTTGTCAAATTCACTCAAATCCTTATGCTTGCCCATTTTTCCGAAAACCTAGGCAGCTGACTTGCTGCCTCGCTGCCTTATCAGGCAATGACTTGTAAGGACGCGTTTGTGCATGAAGGCACCTTGCGAAACTGATTTCTGACTTCTGAAGCAGCATAACAGTTTAATGATCTACAGCAAAACAGAGTGAGCTTTGGTGAGAACTAAACAAATATTTAATTACTACAGTAGTAATTTCTCCCTAGAAATTACACCAAAAGTGGAAAATGTTGGTCAAATATGTACATTTACACACAAACTGAACAGCAAACACAACTTTTGGACGCCATCTTTATTTTTCTAGCTCAACTGTCACAGAATGGAAAGCACAGGATTATGGGATATCAAAGGCAGTGAAGGATACATCTATGGTGCCTTCAAAAATCGATCAGATGAAGGGATCTCAGGAAACAGGAAGTGAAGCTAACATTGGATTCGGATGTGCCTTGATGCCTTCTTACTTTGAAATGTGTCCTCCTAATGGGGCGTTCACACCAGATGTGACTTGCGCAAATAAATTGCGCTATTTGCACGTAATTGGACACTTGAACATTTACAGTTTACTCGCTTCATTCGCGCGTGAAATTCCCTTCACTTCACTTTACTTTACTTTACTTTACTTTACTTTACTTCACTTCACTTCACTTTACTTTACTTTACTTTACTTTACTTTACTTTACTTTACTTCACTTCACTTCACAACAGGTGCCATGATTTGTGCCATGAGAGGGGCTTCTGCCAGACGGCCTGTCTCGTTTCTGCACACTTCCTCTAAATAAACACATCAACTCGTCAGCGGGAAAGTAGTTGTATAATACGGCGAATAAGCTCAATTTGCCAGCTTTAGCTAGCTTGTAGTCTAATATATAAACGGAGTAAAGAGCATTTTTTACAACTTACCAGATTGTATGACCTCCTCACTCACTTTCTTCCAAGCAAGATCCTTTTTATTCCTGTTTCTATAAAAGTACAAAGATCTATTGTACAGCAACAATGATTTGTCCTCCATTGTTGTTTCGAATTTCTGCCTCCGCTCGCTATGTCGTAATCACGTCACTACTAGAGCAAGCTCCTGATTGGTTAATGTGGTGCGAATATTCGCCAAAGTTCAGATTTTTCAACTCGGGCGATTCATGTGTCAAATACCCGAAACGCTCAATTCGCGCTGCAGGATGTCTATTTGCATCTTTGCATTGACTTAACATGTAAATCACTCGCGCTTAACGCTTCATTCGCATCTGGTGTGAACGCACCATAAGGCAGCATTTTCCAGTTTTCGGATGCAGCCAGAATGTTCACTTGCTGCCTAATATATCCCACCCACTAACAGGTGCTGTGATGAAGAGATAATCAGTGTTATTCACTTCATTTGTCAGTGGTCATAATGTTATGCCTGTATTTACTACATTTTAAACTTTTAACCATACAACCGCTTTTAACCTTTAAATGTTTTTATATAGGCTAGACCATTTGGGAGCAGAAGTCACAGTTACGTCATTCCAGCTGTGTGCACATTGTGGTGGGAGAAAAACAGTACAGTAGAGGAAAACAGGTGAAATCCGCAAAATCGGTGCAGAACCAATCCCCTTGACATGCATGCCGGTTAGAAATGTGTCTGAGTGTGGACCTGCAAAACGTCCACTGTGTAAACAATATGATTTACGCACTAAATCAGCATAAACTCCAACATGTCTGCATATTTTTAAATGCTCAAGAAAGACGTTACCACTTGCATGAAGACGTTGCTATTTGCATGAAGTCGAGAACTGCCCAACCTTTTTGACTCTCGGCCGCTCTCAAAGCTTTCTCTGGTCCGCGGTCAATCCCACAATGCATCGCGCGAGCGTGAAGCTCGACTTCCATAGGAATTAATTGAAAACGCTCGCTCTGCTCCGCGCCAGTGGACACCTACCGTTACTCTGATGTCATGCCGACGTGTGCCAAAACACTCTTGCGACAGCGAGACACGTCTTTCGAAAGTGAAATAAATAACGAGTACTTTGGGTGTCTTGTTCATCATATTTATTTTCATATATAAGCAACAAAACTTAAATTACATCCAGTTTATTAGCAACACAGCGCACGAGTGTGAGTCTCGCGATATCCGCCTTTGATCTCGTAGGTGTCTGATCCACTACGAGAAGAGAGAACTGTCCCGTCTTCCCTGCACTTTTTTCACTCCTTGCTGCAGTCGCCTACTCTCGCCTACATTTAAGGCGAGGAGAGGCGCATCTCAAACGAGCCTACTATCTTCATTTTTTACAGAATACCAGAATGCCATTATCAAGTCTCAACCATTTGAAGCTAAAAGAGGATGTTTATGGTTGCAAGACTTCTAAAAAAAAATAATAATACATAAATGATTATATATATATATATATATATATATATATATATATATATATATTATTGGTAAGGAAAAAAAAATATATATATATATATATATGAAAAGTTGATTTTAAAAAATTAATAAATAATAATAAGTATTGTAGACCTGTTTTTAATTAAGTTGTTTTTCAAATAAAGGTTTCAGAGTCAGTGATATCAGATTATTTGCGGGATTTTTTTGTTTTTTTATTACTTACCCTGTAACTACATGAAACAATAGTGTAACAAGCATCACTTTAATTTACAGCCCGCAATGTCATCCTTACCCTGTAACTACATGAAATGAAAGTATATTTCCCCATGTATTAAAAAAGATTGCAATAGTTCTTTCTACTTGCTTTGAAACAACTTAATCAGGGCACTTTCTCGCTAAATTGCTCCCAAACGTAAGATTGTTGTCTATCATAATAGTATAAGTACCCCTTAGTTCTAAAATACTTACTGTATAAATAATTTGTTATTTTCCTGGTTGTTACCCCTTTATTCCCAAGACTTTACATATTGTTTCCCTATACTTACACGTACTTACTTTACACTATAATTATCGAAAGTTATGCTGTAAATTCCTTGTAATTACGCAGTACTTTCCGGGCTGTAATCTAAAGCGTTACCCAAAATTAAAAACATGAACAAATACTACATTAATCCATTACTTATAGTAATTTTTTCACATTCAATGACTGCTTGGTAGAGGTCTTTTATGTTTTCAGTTGAATGAACAGAAAGTGTCTCTTACTATTTCTCTGATGAATTTCTGCTTCCTCACCAAGTGTTTTTTTTTTTTTTTTTTTTTTTTTTTTTTTGTCACCTGCTAAGCGCAATTCTTATGTTCGTACCTGAAATTCTAAAGATGTTGCTTCTGTGAGTAAAGATAACGCAGATAGTGACAATATGGAAAACTGTGAATGTTTTTACTGCCATGAGGCTGGGCAACGCATTGCAGCTTTTCCTGATTTTGAAACAGAAATCTAACAGAATGGCTAACTTTTCAAAGAGTATGGGCCTATAGTTGACAGTCATATGCATCTTTATCGACTGCTGAGTCCGGATTCGAGCTGTTCATTTTCAATGGAAAAGCGTCAAGTGTCATGATGAGCCAAAGTCTGAAGCCAAACTCCACTCCTGAATTTGAACCCTTTTGTTTCCAGTTTTCACAATTTTCTTGTTAATAAATCCTCTTTTGTTTGACATCATACATTGTGAGTGAGAGCACATTCATTTATGTTACGCTGGCCCTAGACTGTTGTAAAAATGCATATTATTTATAATACAAATATCTGCAAATATGAATGACCTACTCCTTTTGCATTGGATGTAATGTGCTCTCTAAATCGTTTTAAGAGAATTTCTGGAATATGATTTTGAATATTGTATACAAACAATATCCATCTAGCCAGTTATGGAAATAAAACATCACTTAAAATATGAACACTGTAATGTACTGCATATAACAACAGAAATAATAATTAACCATTAATCATGTAAGCAGCTTTTCATACCTGTGCTGGAGATCAGAAATGTCATGAAGAGCATGAGAAGGTGACTAAATTCCATTGCGATGGAGTCAATCCAGCTGTGGTGATACAGCACCTACTTCTCAAGGTGATTATTTTGTCTGAAACACTGAATCCTTTTTAAACATTCTAGCCAAGAAATCTCAAATACATTATATATTACAACATATTGCAAAAGCTAAATGTAATGTAGTAGCCTATGTCTGTTCTTCTGCTCTTCATCACTGTCCAATAGGCTGTCCTTGAATCTCGGCAACTGACCTCAAACTGCCCAAAGTGTTACTAGCACGACACAAACACCTCTAAGAGATCAACAAGGAAGATCTTACTGCTTTATAGTTACTAACCTCTTTTTTTATATAAACCACTAGCCCCCTTAGCAGCGTGTGACTGCAGACCAAAGTAGGCTGCACTTGTCAACCTATCAGAAAAAATTTCATCTCACAATCTCATATGTTTGATGTACATTTCATCCCAATTGCTTGGACATTTTAAGAACATTAAGGTCAAACACATAAACAAGTCCACTTAACTGACAAATCATATATGCTTATCACAAAGTCAACAGGGAAGTACAAGTTGTTCTCCACACAACAATAATGAAACAAACAAACAAAACAACATAGAGGCATTTGAAATAGCTAAATAGGAGGCCATGTATACAGCATATTAGATAAGCTCATTCAACCTTAATATCATGTCTTTTTCACATGCATAAAAAAATGTGGGATATACAGCTGGTCACCATTTTCACCATACAGAGAATTCGTTTGTAAAGTTCATGATTTCCCAGCTCATGCAAAAATGGTCTCATAAATCAGATTTAAAAGAGCCTGGGTTGTTTTTTCTGCTGTGCCAGCACAGGTTCTTTTATCTTCAACTTTGCCTTACATTGTGGCCTGTTTAGCTTTTAGAGAGAGAGAGAGAGAGAGACGAGAGATGTAGATGAGACAGATCAGATTGAAGCGGAAGCCCATATATACTTCCTCTTTCAGTATAAGGACGACTGCTGCTGTAGAGAGTGGCACATAAAAACTCCTGTTATAGGTCATGTTTTTTATTTTAATTTTATTAAATTTTAATTTAATTTTATTTTATTTTATGAAATAGTGCACAGCTGTGGCTTTTTTATTTTGCCTTACTATATTTTCAGTTTCTATTTCTTAAATAGGGGTCTTTCTTTAGGCTAGTGGGTGTTGTGTTCCCACATGGCATCTTTTGAGAAACTAGTCTTGTGATCTGAGCTTCACCTTATTTGGACATTCTTTAGCTTACTTCCTCTTTATGATCTGCCTGACTGACTGAGTTAAAGGCATAGACTTTAAAAAAAGATGGATGACGTGATGCTGCTTCCTTCCAGTGTACTGAATTAAACGTAAAATGTACGACGATGGGCGTTGACATGTTATGCAAAAACGTCAGTTTGGAGCCTGGGCATGCGCAGAAGGATTCGTCAGTGCGGTGTCCCAGATGCGGTGTCGCAGTATCAAACTTCTGCCCAAATGCTCGCACATCACCAGACGTCTGCATCAAGATCAGATCACCTCTTTGTTTTATTATATATTGTTTATTATATTTTTCTTTTCCTCCTTCCTTTTTTCATTTGGTTTAAACAATGGCTTTATTACATCTGGCAAAGAGGAATTTACATTTATTTGAATGATTATTAGTTTTCAAATAAATTACTAGTGATAACTACAGTACATTGGGATAGGTCAAAACAACATACCGTAATTGATGTATTTTAAATATATAAATTATACACAATTTAAAATTCTACCTGTAAAATAATATTCTGTTTCTAGAACAGTAATATTTTTGAAAGAGCAAATTCAGTAGATAAACTCAATAATATGGCAAAACAGTCCTGCCATTCTAAATCAAGTTCAACTAACGTTACAGGAGATTGATTGCTGTAGACGGTGCTCTATAATTAATTAGAGTAATCTATTATTAGTTTTGTCCTGCTAATTATTAATTTATACCCATAAAAATAATTAATAACTGCCAGATAACTGTAAGGGTGGACTTCCTACAGGGGTTTAGGCTGTAGGGTTGCCGAGCGACTAAAGAAACGTTATCAGTGAGATGGCATAAAACTGTACATTTCTTGTCTATTCACACCCACTGCAACTTATACCAACGACGGAAATAAGCGCAGTTACAATAGCAAAATATGTGGGAGAGCGTTGCTATAGTGTGACAATATTGTATTGCAATAGGGAGCACATTAATGTTACTAAAAATCAAAACTAGTTAGCACGTAATTTGTAATTGAAATGGTTTAATGACAATATCTGATTATGGTTACACTTAATTACAAAATAGATGTATGAGATGATAAAATCATATACCATTAATTGTACCCAGCATGTATATAAAAAGTTACCTGAGAGATAGTTAGTGTTACAAACTTACTGGTTGTATTAAGCACACGAACGAGGAGATGAAGATAATAGAGTCTTTATTAGAAAATCCGATAGGAGAATACAGGAAAAGACAGGAACATACACCAGCATTAACACAATGGTCAAACGTCCAAACGCTAACAAACGATACCCGACAACATGATCAACAGAAACTGGAACTTAAATACACTGATGATAGAACTCAAATGACGAACAGCTGAGATGAATGTGATTAATGTCCATGGTGACAGATTGTGGCGGGAAACTAGAACAAAGGAAAATGTGACAAATGAAAACAACAAACAGAAAGTCCATGTGAATGTAACAGTTAGAGAGTGTGAAAGAGAAAGAGATAAAGAGAGGGAGAGAGAGGGCCAGAGAGTGCCCAAGAAAAGAGGCAGAGAATGAAAAAAGCCAGAGCAACAGTTACAATCTTCTTTTATCCCTTCCTTGACCATGTGACTGAAACCCAAATGTGAGACATTCAAACTGACCAATCAGGAAATTAAAACTTCCCCCACTGTACTAAAGGTGTGACAATTTGTAGACTCCCAATGTATATACATTTTGGCCTACAGGGCTTGATCACTATCAACACCTTTGTCTTCCAAATGGCCCTTGTAGCAAGAGAGAGGGGGTTGAAACAGTAAATCAAATGTCTTTGTTCATTTTAAAATATCTTTGGATATTTTCAATCTTACATAACGATCTGCTTTTTTCCGTCATGGCTAACGTTAGGCATGTTTTCTTAGCTGATGACATTTATTAATTAGCTTATAAAGCCCACATTTAACATTACCGAAAAAAGCTCAGTGATTCGTCAGATCGTGTAGGTCAGTTAGAACATTTTACTGCTAAACAAATCATTTTGTCGGTGTGAAATAACACAGAAATCGAAAATTAATAGTTAGATATATATATCTTTAATCTCCCCTCGAAGCTCCGACAGTCCTCAGACAAGCTGTCAATCACTACTGTCAATCATAACGACACGCCCCGTTTCTACAGCACCAAATTGCTAGCTAAAATCAAACTTATCACAAAAACGAACAATCGAACATATATCAGCGTGATAACAACTACCTTAAATGACCAAAACCATCTTTCGGAAAATTTTATTGGAAGTGTAATTTTTTATTTTTATTTTGACTTGGTACTCATCTTGCTGGATCTGTCTGCTGCTTTTGACACTGTTAACCACCAGATCCTCCTGTCAACCCTCCTGTCGAAGGGTATCTCAGGAATCGCACTCCAGTGGTTCGAGTCTTACCTCTCAGGTAGGTCCTTCAGGGTATCTTGGAGAGGTGAGGTGTCCGAGTCGCATCATCTTGCTACTGGGGTACCTCAGGGCTCAGTGCTTGGACCACTTCTCTTCTCCATCTACATGTCATCACTAGGATCTGTCATTCAGAAACAAGGTTTTTCCTATCACTGTTATGCTGATGACACACAACTCTACCTCTCATTCCAACCAGATGATCCGACGGTTGCTGGTCGTATCGCAGCCTGCCTGACAGCTATTTCTGCCTGGATGAAGGACCACCACCTTCAACTTAACCTTGCAAAAACAGAACTGCTTGTGGTCGGTGCCAACCCAACACTTCATCATAACCTTTCCATTCAACTTGGGTCGTTAACCATAACTCCTTCCAGGATGGCCAGGAACCTTGGAGTGGTGATGGATGATGGTTTAAGCTTCACAGATCACATCGCTACAACGGCCTGGTCATGCAGATTGGCTCCATACAACATTAGGAAGATTAGACCCTTCCTATCGGAGCATTCCACACAAATTCTTGTCCAAGCTCTTGTTCTATCTAGACTAGACTATTGTAATGCTCTCTTGGCAGGCCTTCCAGCATTCACTGTCAAGCCCCTACAACGGATCCAAAATGCTGCAGCAAGACTGGTCTTTAACGAACCGAAGAGAGCGCATGTCACACCTCTCTTCATCAGTTTGCATTGGCTGCCAATAGCTGCTCGCATCCAATTCAAGGCTCTGATGTTTGCCTACAGAACAACCACTGGCTCTGCACCACCATACCTAAACTCACTACTTCAGACTTATGCGCCCTCCAGAAGCTTGCGTTCTGCAAGTGAACGGCGTCTTGTGGTGCCATACCAAAGGGGCACAAAATCACTCTCACGGACCCTCTCCTGGTCTGTTCCTGGTTGGTGGAATGACCTGCCACGCTCTATCCAAACAGCTGAGTCTTTAGCCATTTTCAAAAAACTGCTAAAGACATATCTTTTTCGTCAACACTTGACCCAGTAATATAGCACTTTTTATTTATATTTTACTCTTTCTTTTTCAACTTTCTATTCTTTCTCCATCTATTTGTGAAAAAAAAAAAACCTTGCTACGAGCACTTTACTGATGAAACTGTGACTTGACATGGCACTTACGTACTGTTTTTGGATTGTACTCATGTTGATTCGACTGCTTCTACTACTCTCATTTGTAAGTCGCTTTGGAGAAAAGCATCAGCTAAATGACTAAATGTAAATGTCATTCGTTAACATGGAGAGGGTGGGGTTTATGACCTGTACTGCATCCGGCCACCAGGGGGCGATCAAAGAGCCCGCAGCTTTACTTTTCAGGACCTATGAGGCACACCTGGGGCATGTTCAAGCTCAAACCGGTGCACAACGTTTTGCTACGGTTTCTGGGTAGTGCGACATGTTTCCTGGAAACGGTGTGCAACGGGTTTGACATACGTTTTTTCTTGTTTGGTGGGTGTGTCAAAAATGACAGCCCAATCAGCAACAACATGTATATAAACTACGCGGTATTAAAGAAACAGCTCGCACAGTGGGTATGAATGTAACATATTTGTAAAAGTACTATACATATTTATATATTTTGCTATTGTATTTTGGAGTGAACTTTTCTATTCTCCTCTGATTATATAATGGTAAATATTACAATATCATAACACAGTGATCAGCAATAATGATAAGCCTAATACTCACAATAAAAATAATAAGGCCATAGATCATAACACAGTCTCGGAGGTAATAAGTGGATTATCCTTCATCTGAAATGTTTGTCTTTTCATCCTGAAATGCGAGGCAAATGTTGGACCACAATAATTAGGAACCACAGTTTCCACAAATCCCTTCACTCGATTGGGATGTTTTCTTTTATTCTGGACGGAAAGGGCAGTGACTTTAGTATTAAGCGTATTTTGCAGTAGTAAAATTAAACACGTATTTGTACTTATTTCATCAGGCTCCGAACATTCTTCAAAAAGAACACAAAGAATGGCCTTCTCAGCTGCCATAGTTGCAACTCTTGCGTCATCAGAATGGGATGTTCAACGCACCACCATTTCCGTTTAAAAAAGCTTTGCAACGTTTTGTCATGGGTGAACACAGCCCTGGTTAAAGGTGCTGTATTTAATTTTTTTTTTTTTTTTACTGTACTAAAGCAGAAACATATAATATGTGTACTACAAGTTGTAACTAAATACATGTTTTAATCTAGCGGCAAAAATTGATATAGTGTGCCTTTAGAATAAAGAATAAAGTTCAACATATGCCTATTTTTACATATAAAATAAAGTGGGGTCTATATAAATCAAGAAAACAAGTGATTCAAACAAAGTTATAACAATGATTAGTTTTCTGTCGATAAAGTATCCAAATAGTTGCTCACCTGTCTAATACAACGCATAATATATTAAAGTTTCTTTGGTGTTTCCATACGGAGGTAAAAACGGAAATCGAGGGTAAGGTGGATATGACGTCATTGACAGCTGATGAAATTACATGGTATGTAAGTACACAAGTCAACAAAATAACATTGTTTTAGTGATTTTTAATAATTTAAATCTAAAATCTTACATATTGTGTCTTTCATGATTACATTTAAGCAAACAATACAGTTTACTTTTTGTTTGTTTGTAGCTACAGTAATTGGCTCAAATCATCATTACACCCAAAAGAAAAATGAATATAATCCAAGTAAGAGAAACAGATGCTGTGGTTGATCCATGACTGCTTGTACCTAAGAAGTAAATGTAAGAAATGTAAGAATCTGTCAGCTCAAAATAATAAAGGTAATTAATTTGTTTTTATAAAAAGCTGAGAGATTTCATCTGCATGTTGAACAATTTTGAGGTAACATAGCACCGACTTTAAATTACAGTTCAGAAGGTGCTGAACACTACAAAACTGTATTCAACTATGAGTTGAAGTGCTACTGAAAATACTTGCTTATGATTGTTGAGTAGATTAAGGTTCTGAATTCTCAATGTGACAACAAAACTCCCAGATTACTTACCAACAGTTACATTGTATAGACCAATAGTATATTCTGAATGTCCATTTGCTCTTGCTGTGTAGAGTCCACTGTCTGCCTCCTGTACGTTCTTCAGTGTTAGAGAGTAGCTTCCAGTACTGAAATCCACTCTTTCCTCATATAAAGGGTGTATTTTTACCTTTTTAAAATTGTATGAGACTACAACAACTGAATTATCTTTAAGCCAATCCAAATCATCAAATGCTGTATCATTTGCTTGTACAGTCAGCTGAACAGAATCTCCTTTCTGGACCGTTTTTGCTGTTGGTTGGATTTTGTCACTGGATACTGTGGAGATAAAAAGAAAGTAGTTATGACAATGTTATTCTCAATCAGTAAGCACTGCTATAGCCGTTTCACCCTGTAGCCCTAGTCTGGTTGACCACTAAGGCTAAGCAGGGTTGAGCCTGGTCATTACCTGGATGGGAGACCTACTGGGAAAACTAGGTTGCTAAACTTTGTTTCTGAATGCTTAAATCATGACAAAAAATGAAAAATCATTTTTTTCAGGCTGGACCAGCCAGTGCACACATGCAGTCATAAGCTCATCTCAAAACACTGACTGTTTTTATAGCAACTGGAGCTTTACTGGAGCAATTGGCTCTTTTACTTAGAAGGCAGGACTTGTTTCGCCATATTGGGCACTGTACTGTGCATTGATGTTCTTTCATCAATGATATTACTAGTCGCACAAGCATTTTTAAATTAACATTTCCCAAGCAGAGATTTAGTCTCTCAGCCATGTAATCGTCTTGGATGACAAATGCATATTCAGCTTGCCTTTCAACTTGGTTAACTGCTTGCTGCTTCACATTTTTGATTTTGCACATTTTTGAGAAATGGTCTCATCCTTTACATTTGTGACATGTCTGACCCCTCGACGGACATTTTAAATCTCGTCCTAAATTATCTGTATTTCCACATCTGTAACATTGTTTGTTCTGCTTACTGCATTCAACCTGCTGCTTTCCCTTGAATTTTCCTTTCTTCTTTCCTCATTTTTTCCAGACGCGATTCACAGACTCAGTGTCAGGTTTTGATGCGTCACTCACTGATGATGCACCCATCTGTTCCTCTATCCGTTCACAGAGGGTGCACGTATGTTGATGTGCATTTCCCTACGATGGCATCTCGGATTTGATTATTCATGTCATCCGCGAATGCACAGTCCCTTGCCACCTGTCTGAGACGTGTTGTGAACTGTTGAATTGTCTCGCCGGGGTTTTGGGAGAGTTTATAAAATAACTGCCTTGCATAAGCAGTATTCATTCATGGCACAAAGTATGCATTCAAGGCTGTAATGGCCGCATTGTAATCAGCAGCAAGGTCACGCGACGATGCCTTCATGCTTTGATCATGTGGAAGAAGTCTTAGTTCCTGTCCTAAGGACCTGTGTTGGGGGCTCCTTGTCGTCGCGTAATACTAACGACGGATGCCTCTTTCACGGTTTGGGGGGGGCGATCATGACTGGTCGCTCAGCTCAGGGTCTGTGGGAGTACCATCTTCTTTCCTGGCACATAAATCGGCTGGAAATGATGGCAGTTTTTTGAGCACTCAAATACTTTCTCCCAGACCTGAGAGGCCATCACGTGTTGGTCCGCACGGACAACATGTTGGTGGTCACCTATATCAACCATCAGGGGTGTCTGAGGTCTCGCCAGTTGTGCAAATTAGCCCATCGGATCCTCCTGTGGGCCCGAGGGAAGCTTCTCTCGCTGAGAGCAGCCTACATCCCAGGGCATCAAAATGTGGGAGCAGACATCCTGTCACTGTGGTTCTCTCTGTAACATAAAATCTGGTCTCCCAACTGAGGTTGTGGAGACCATACTCTACTCCAGAGCACCCTCCACGAGGAAGCTATATGCCTATAAATGGAAACCATTCTCTACCTGGTGTAGACAACGTCAAGTGGACCCTGTCCATTCTTCTGTTAGCTTAGTGCTACAATTTCTCCAAGACAAGTTCTCGGATGGTTTATCCCCTTTGACCTTGAAGGTTTACGTGGCGGCCATATCAGCCTATCATGCTCCTCTGGGGGACTCCTCGGTAGGCCGGGATCTCCTAGTTATACGCTTCCTTCGTGGTACTCTGAGGCTGAGGCCTGCTGTCCGTACAAGAACTCCGGCCTGGGACTTGGCCGTGGTATTAGAGGGGTTAGCTGAGGCTCCCTTTTAACCATTAGAAGAGGTTTCTGAGAAGTTCCTCACTTTAAAAACAGTATTTCTACTGGCTATCTCTTCTCTCAAGAGAATAGGAGATCTTCAAGCACTTTCGGTTGCTCCTTCGTGTTTAGAATTTGTGCCTGGTATGGGAAAGGCTTTTCTTTACACTAGACTTGGCTATGTGCTAAAGGTCCCAACCAATGTCCCAGAGCCCATTGTACTACAGACTTTCTGTCCTCCTCCTTTCCTAAATTCGGATCAGGAGAAACTTAATCTGCTGTGCCCAGTGAGGGCTTTAGACACCTACGTCCACAGAGCTGCCCTGTGGCGTAAAACCGACCAGTTGTTTGTATGTTACAGGTCTCCCAAGAAGGGAGGCCCAGCGTCTAAACAGAGAATGAGCAAGTGGGTGGTTGAGGCCATCTCACTTGCTTATGAAGCGGCCGGACAGCCATCTTTCTAGCTGTCCGTGCCCATTCTACCAGGGGTATGGTGGCCTCAAAGGCTCTGATGTCCGGAGTTTCCATCCACGACATATGTGATGTGTCTGGGTGGTCCTCCCAGCATACATTTGTTAGGTTTTATAACCTTGATGTCGGCTCAACTCCGGACAGGTACTTGGCACTATGGTGTAGTTGGGACAGCGTTCCCATTGCGTTTAACGCAGCGCCGACAGTTCCCATGAAAAGGAACGTCTTGGGTTACGCATGTAACCCTGGTTCCCTGAGTAGGGAACGAGACGCTGTGTCGTTTACCCGTACCCCTGACGTACCTGTGAGCGTCTTGCTTCAGCCATAATCAGAAGCTAGCGTTCTTTGTTCTGGGTATGCTTTATAGCTTCCTGGTCCGTGACATCACCCGCTTCTGACGTCTTGTCACGTTATTGGTTAGATTTCACGAGTGCTTCATGATGCAATCACGCAGAGACGTTCACATTGCGTTCGACGCAACATCTCGTTCCCTATTCAGGGAACCAGGGTTACATATGTAACCTGAGACATTTTTTGGATGGCAACTTTTACTTTCTTATGCACACCTCATAATCTTAACATCCAGTCCCATAATGCATAGTGCACTTAGATCTTAAAGATACAGACCATCATTCTAATATACATATAGGTGGGTAGAGTATCCAAAAACAGTACTCAAGTAAAAGTACAAGTACTTATAGAAATATTTACTCAAAGTAAAAGTGAAAGTAATAATCTTAATAGTTACTTGAGTAAGAATAAGAAAGTATCCAATGAAAAAACTACTCAAGTAGCTCGTTACTAGTTACTTTTTTGTAACTAGAGTAATTAATTTGTGAATGGGGCATCGTTCATGAAAAAAGAGACTTGCGCACTTGGAATAAATTACGCATTTCTTAACATGTACAGTATTGCATTAAAATAAAGTAACGAGAGGAATGTCGCCCAACGTAACGAAGTAAAAGTACAGATTTTTCATTTCAAATGTACTCAAGTTAAAGTAAAAGTACCCACATTTAAATCTACTCTAAAAAGTAAAAATTTTCCAAAGAAATACTCAAGTAAATGTAACGAAGTAAATGTACTTCGTTACTACCCACTTCTGCTAATATATGACAGCACCAACAAAAATGATAACAAATAAAAAGAAAAGACATGCAACAACAGTTAAAACTATGGCTGCAAGCAGCAATTAAGGGGCAAAGCACAAAAAAAAGGCAAATTAAGTCATGCCAGCATGGCTTTGAGCATCAGACCAACTGCAACAATGAGTAATTAGACATTTTAAGATGATTTAAGTCAAGATGGCTAAGAAATCATAAAACAATCACTAGTAATTTAATGATTTAATGGTTTATTATTTTCTACCAATAGTTGGCACTGTTACCAAATTGATGTGGTTTGGTCAGAGTGAGTTGACAATGATACACATAAAGTTTAGAGTCATTATGTCAAAGCTTTGCAGAAATAAAGCCTCAGATGCAGTTTGGCGTTATGCTATCAAATTTGTTGATGAGGTATACGAAAACGGTTTTGTCTATTGACTCAAAATCTATAATTTTTTGTCAGCATGGTCTGAAGATGATCATACTCGAATTTGGTGAAAATCGGACAAACAGTCTAGGAGGAGTTTAAAAAAAGTAGGTTTTAAAGGAACTCAAAATGGTGGACAGGAAGTTAGGCCGACTATGGCAAAATTGGTATCTATATTCTCGACATGACCCAAAAAATCTATTAAGTCCAGTCTCATGACAATAGTCAAAATTAATCACAAACTGTCAGCATTTTTTCAGACCACCAAGTGGCGCTGTCTTGATACTTTTTCAGTAACTTCTGGGCAAGATTCGTAATGATACACCAATGTTTTTGTAAAATAAAGTATTTTGTGATAAAATTCAAAATGGCCGACGCCCAAAATGGCTGATATGAGAAAAGTGGGCATTTGACTCGGCATGCTGCACCGTATCTAAAGAGACCTAAAGAGTTTTTTTTGTTTGTTTGTTTTTTTTTGACCAAAGCAAAAAATCTATTTTTTTTTTATCTCCTGACCTATTGGTGGCATTGCGCTGAAACTGTGTAGATAACCTCAGATCACGGATGTCATAACACACACAAAGGATGGTCTCAATCAGCTTAATCAAGGTCTCAGTCAGCTCCCGAGCTCGTGAATCAGTAGGCCTATATTGTGTACGTGAATTCAGGCACTGGTAAGGACAGTAAAGGACACTGGCTTACTACACATTGTGCTCTTATAAAGTGGTCTAACTTAAACTTCTTAGGCAGTTGTTTTAGTGGTAATAAAAAGGCATGAATACATGGTACATCAAATCTTCTTGCTTTCAGATGTAATTTCAAGACCAAATCATAGAAATCAAAATTGTTTGTTAATCAGACAAAAAGTTAAAAGATAAAAGTTGTTAAAAGACAAAAATGTTGAATAAGTTTTAGAAATCTAAATATTGCCTTATCCTTTCTTCATTTAAAAAAAAACATATTATAGTTGTATCATTAAATATTAATCAGTAAGAATGTACTTTGAGTAGTATACAGGGTCTTAGTACCTGTGTTGGAGTTCAGAATACTGGTGAACATCACAACGAAGGTCAGAAGTAGATGCATTAATTCCATTTTAACCTATCAAGCAGCTTCACGCTAAAACATTTATCACCAGACTCAAAAGAGGAAGAGTATGACAAACAGGAAATAACACTGCATTGCTGAAACGGAAATCTTTTTAACACAAGTTGGATCTGTCTGAACCAGCTAGAAACCATATAAACACGAGAAGCAAGTTTAAGATGGATATTAGCTGGTAACAAAGACCCCCATAAACCTTGAGGAAGATCCATTTTTTTTTTAAAAATCCTGCTTCCCAGAGAAAAGTTTTATCCTCTATTGTGTTTAGATTTATAAGTAAAATTAATTTGATCTACTAAAATTAGGTAGCAGAATTGGCTTAAAATTAATACTGTCTGTGAATTTATGCATGTGTCTAGTTCTGGGTGTATCTGGTCAGTCATTTGCTGTAATCCATTGCTTGTAAAACAGTGTCACAAGCATTTAGAGTAATGATTTTACAGAAGTACGCATGTGATTGTGAGTTTGTGACTAATAATGCTTCTGTAGAGCATGTGGGAAGTGACAAAGAGGAGTGGGGGGAAAAAAGTGTAGATTAAACTAATAAAATAGCTCTATCTATTAAATACATAAAATGATTTTTAAGTGCCAAGTTAGCACCAAGTTAGTTGATCCTATTTACATTGATCTCTGATGTATATATTTGTACCACAGTCACCTTATGAGGAGTATAATTATTATTTAAAAGAATATGTATTGTTAAATGATAGACCAAATGCTAAAACAACTTTATAGTTTTTCTTCTGGTATGTAAAAAACAAAAACATTTCTCCATTTGGTAGCTCTTGACGTGTGTGATGAGGAACTCATCTGTTTCTAGTTTTGTTTTGTAACTGGTCTTCTTTTTCTCCTCCTCAGGACAAATGAGTAGTAGCCTACTACATTAACACTTCAACTACTATTACTTACTGATTAGTTAATCTCATTTCTATATAAAACAAAAAAATGGGATATTTGGCAACCCAGTGCTGTCTAAATAATAATGGACAGAACACATGGGTTATTTTGACCCAGGCTGTTGGGTCTTCTACATTAACCCATTTGCAGGGTTGTTTTTTGTAGTGCTGGTTTAGTGCTGGATCAGTAAACCTGATATTGAATGTGTTTCATTTTAAATAATAAAAATGCACTTTAAAATCTCTGTTATATATAGAACAGGAACAGTTCATATACAATATTGTTTTATTCAATGTCAGCCAGTCTTTTACAGTCATAAACATTTTAGGACGTGACAGGAGCAGCAAGAGCAGCCAATGGAATCTGTGAAAAAGAAAAAAGAAAACTGGTATCAGTAGGCTGTTCCAGTAGGCCTACTGTCTTAAACTTACATTGTTTGAAAATATTGATTTATAAAGAAAACAGGGTAACACTTTACATTAAGGTTCCCTTTGTAAAGGGTTTATAAAGGTGTTTGTTATTGAGTAATAAGTCATTTACAAATGACTTATAAATCATTAATAATGCAGTTATAACTGCATGAATAAAAAGGGCGACTTTAATGCAATACCTGCCAAATAGTGACCGTTTTTAACTCACATGTTATAAATGCTTAATAAATGTATTTATTCACACTTATTTAACTCAAAACCAGATTCCTGGTTTATTTCATGATGCACATGCAAAAACTGACTATCATAATTAGACTGAAGGGTGTTGTATTTGTGGTTTTCCTATTAATATCTCACGACTGCCACTGTCTTACCCATGATACTCTCCAAAAGGTCAGGATGCCTATCCACAGCTTGTTTATCAAGATGAAATTGAACCTTTTTTTTTTTTTTTATCAGTATATTTATTATTTTTTACATGAACAATTTACAGAATCAGTTCAGTATACAAGTAAACTATTTTTTCTAAACACCCTCTCACCCCTGTCCAACCCCTCAAGAGACAGAACATGTGATGTGTAAGATAAAAATATAAATAAATATATAAATACATATAAATACAAAAAAAAGTTAAAGTAAAGAAGGGTTACATTATCACATCAGCATTTTCAATCAATCAAATCCAAATTATATAAATATTCAATAAATTTGCTCCAAATCTTTTCAAACATCGATGATTATTTTTTTAGTGTTTATATTATATGAGTAATCGCTGTGTTAATTTCTAATTATCTTAAACAAATAGCCGCTCCAGCGCTCCAGCGCAGGTACTGCAAGTGCGGATGGCCAAAGTCAAATACTCAAGTTACAGTGGCCTTTATCATGATATCAAAAATAATTATTGAATGCATATTAATATGCTAATGTTCGGTAACGGTGCATTCGGTCATTGATTTAATGATTTACACAACTGTTAAATAAAATAATACATATTTAGGTGCATTTATTCAGCTTGTATCAAATATGTTTGGCTTATAGGTGTGATGCTTATGTTTTTTGGAATACTTGATTGTTTCTCTGAATGTTTTAATGTGAGTTTACTTGCATAAGCCACTTTTCATGAAAAGTCATGCTCTGTAATTTTGTGCTGTAAAAAAGTTTAAACTTTTTTTGTTTCAAGTTTAAAGTTGTGTTTACTGATACATGCATCAAAAATATTTCATCAGAAAAAAAATACTATCTTCTGTGTGTACATTAATAATTAATAAATACATGATTCACATGTGTTCACTTTACATTAAGGTTCACTTTCACAGGTTATTAATGTTTATAACGCATTAATAAATGGTTCACATGTGTTCACTTTACATTACATTTTTGAGTTAAATAAGTGTGAATAAATACATTTATTAAGCATTTATAACGTGAGTTAAAAAACGGCTCACTATTTGGCAGGTATTGCATTAAAGTCACCCTTTTTATTCATGCACTTATAACTGCATTATTAATGATTTATAAGTCATTTGTAAATGACTTATTACTCATTAACAAACACCTTTATAAACCCTTTACAAAGGGAATCTTAATGTAAAGTGTTACCGAAAACAGATATGTTCTTAATTCTGAGTATCTGAATTTTTGTGTAGGCTAGTCCACTGGTAGTGTACATAGGAATTTACTTCAAATCTTCTTTACTGTTTCCTCACCATCGACTGAATAGTACAGAATCTTCTGATCAAAACACAGGTGAAGAAGAAGCAGAAACAAGTGATAAAAGATTGTTTACGCTAATGTAAAATAACACAATCATCAACATTAAACAGCATATGAGTTCAAAACCAAATGAAATGTTGACCCAAATGTTGATGGACGCAATCTACTCCATCTATGTTTTGATCACCGTTCTAAATCCATTCCGGAACATAGTCTTGACAAAAATGTAATTTCTTTCAGTTTTTTGTTTAAAATGTTTTTGTTTTTTTATGAAACTTACCCACATTCAAGTGTTGATGAAAAAGGATGCATGAAGCTAGAAGGAAATGATTTTTAAAAGAGTTAAAGTACAGTTAAAGGTATATTTCAAATATAAAAAAATGAATACCTCAATAGGAACATAGTAGTATACTTAAAGTGCAAAAATAATATATAAATAGTAAACTATATGTTATGTTCACTTAAAGAAAAATTACAAGTATACTTGCAGTATAAAACTACTAAACTACTAGTTTAATAAGAGTATACTTCAAAGTGTACTTTCATGAATTAAAAATGTGCTATTATTGTGCTAAGTATTTGACTAGTAAACTGTCAGTATATCTCATACTTCATAGTTCATTTGTAGTATAGTTGCAGTACAAACAAAAAACTTAGTTGTAAACTAGTTGTGTACTCAGATTTTATTACTGTTACTTAAATATATACTTGAACTTTACTTAAGTATACCTAATATTAACTTGAAGTATACTTGTTTTTTTGTTTTTTTGTAAGGGTTGTTACACATGACAGCGATGTCGTGTTATGTTTCAGCCCTGGTTGTGCATTAATTTGGCAGGAGGTGAAATTTCCATGGTGGCACTAGCTTGTTGTTTGCTTCAAGTGTAGATCCGGTGTATGCTGCGTTTGTAGAAGGCTAGCATTCCAAGCAGATGTTAGCTGTGATGTACATATAAACAAAAAAGGTCAAATGTGAGACTACAGGTGTTTTCCTATTTATACAATAATTTGATAGGAATATAATGTAATACAAACCTTAATTTCATTCAGCGAGGTTTCCCCTCAGGAAATTTTCTCTCAGAACAGAACACACCCGGTGGAGCACGGGTGGCAACACTAATGTTTTGCTGCGCTCTGTGCACTGAGGAGCTTGTTGACGGCCGAGACTGCTCCCGCTCAGCAGTCCCGGGGGGATGAGAGCGGCGAGGAAGGAATCTTTGGAACGCCGCTGATTGCTTTCTTGTCTCCTGGAACCTCTCGACGGCCGATGTAACTGAGTCGCCGAAGAGGCCCGCAGGAGACAGCGGCGCATCCATAAGGATGTTTTTATCTCTTTCCTTTATGTCTGAGAGGTTGAGCCATAAATGCCTCTCCGTGGCCACCAGGGCTGCCATAGAAAGGCCTATTGACTTGGCCGTCTCCTTGGTGGCCTGGAGAGCTAGATTGGTTGATTTTCTAAGCTCCTGAATAGTTTCAAACGTTGCTTCCCTGCTGTTATCGATTTCCCCCAGCAGGCCGGCTTGGTAGGCTTGTAAGATGGACATGGTGTGAAGACAAGCCGCTGCCTGACCTGCCGCCGTATAAGCTTTGCCCACCAGTTTTGATGTTGTTTTAATGGTCTGGTGGCCTCGGCAGAAGCGGGACCGGATCCGCGGGGAACACTGGCCGCGGCACCCTCCTTCTCTTTATCTCTTTAGCTCCCTTGAGAGCTGCCTGGGCATGCTCAACTCCCAAACATACAACACACATCTCGTGTGTATCCCCACCCGTGATAAAACGGGGGCAGGGATGAACATTGATGTACTGTTGTTTATCCGCCATAATACGTGTCTTTTATATATATATATATATATTGTGTGGTGTGGGATACTCTTGTCCTCAGATGAAGAGATCGTGACTTATATATAGATAAGACAAACAACACCAAATAAGACACACAAGATAACACTGAGCGCTTGCTGAAGACACAGAAGCTAGCGTTCTTTGTTCTGGGTACGCTTTATAGTTTCCTGGTCCGTGACGTCACCTGCTTCTGACGTCTCGTCGTGTTATTGGTTAGATTTCACGAGTGCTTCATGACGCAATCATGCAGAGGCGTTCCCGTTGCGTTTGACGCGGTGTCAACAGTTCCCATGAAAGGGAGCATCAGTGAAGCACTTATAACCGTGGCGACGAGCCAAAGTAGAGTAAAAGAGATGTTGTTTTCTTCAGTACTTTTATCTGAAACTAAAGATATCACATTAACATAATTATAAAAGACTAGAAATAGTCTTAAAATGTATTTGTAGGTTTTGCATGTGGTTGGTGGGTCAGTTATTTACTTTCATAAGGTGTACAGAGTTGTTTAATCTGTATGGTGTCATTCTTTTATCTGACTGGGTTGCTATAGTTACAAATAACTATGTCCTCTGTACAATACACAGTTAGAGGCTGTATTTTAGTTGATGTCACTTCCTCCTGACTACAGTTGTTGCTATGGTAGCTGTTGCTGATTGTGCGATCAGGACTACTACATGTGACGTTCACAATACAGGAGTTAACACTGATCATGGTGACGTTTCAGTTCAGAGAATCCACTGGATCTGAAACATATATTTAAGAAAACTGCTGCATGAGGATGCATTGTACTGTGTATAACAGACCTTACAATCTTTTTACACATTTTTTTGCATAGCTAATTTAAAGGTGTATCTGTACAACTTGCCCTGTTAGGGTCTGAAAAGGTAACATTTTCTACATACTACAGAAAACACTAAATCAGGGCAAGATTATTTAGAAGTAAAAAATTTCATTCAATCAGTCATATTTAAACAGTTCCAGAAGCATTTAGTATTTATTCTCCTTCCAAATTTTGTTTACATCATCGTAAGTTGATAGCACATAATATAGATCTAGGCTACTTGATCCAACAACATATTCAGTGCATTTTTGTTCCCTTGTTACTGACTGACCAAACACGGACACTTTCTTGGCTGTTCTTTTATATCCAAAAATGATGAGAAAAGATTTGGCTTGATATATGGTTTTTAATATGGTCTAAATTGCAACTCAGACTCACCTATAACAGATATTCTGTATTTAGCAACTTCTTTATTAGGTACAAATATTTTTGCACTATAGAGTCCACTGTCTGTCTTCTGCATGTGCTTCAGTGTTAGAGAGAAGGTTGTTTGATTGAAAACCACATTGTCCTTAAAAATCTTTGTTTCCTTGTTTATGAATGTCACAATATTTTTTGATATCATTCATCCAGACCAATGTTTGAAACTGTGGTAGTTTATCAGTCTGTATGTCCAGCTGAATAGAACTTCCTGTCTGCACAGAGACAGCATTTTCGGCTGCTAAAAACAGAGAGGATAAAGGTAAATGTTCTTTGTTTTCCCATCATTCCACAAGTACACTACACTTTTGTGTTCTATTACACTTTTTTAAAAGCCTTAGAGGCACAAATCCCATTTTTTTGTTGTGAAAAAATATATTAGAGAAGCTATCTAACAAACAAATATCCACACACGAAAAGTAGCCAGTTTAACCACATAAAACCACATCTGTATTGCACTAACACTAAAAATGTATTTACCTGCTTCCACACTTTTACAAGATGGTTTTTATTTAGCTATATACTAGGGAAAAGTAGCAAGCTTAGTACTGCAGAGCATGTACTTTCTATTTTCTATCATTTCTATTTTCTCCTCTGTTGCCTCTGGCAACAGCTCAATATATTATTATGGCGACCCAAACATTTAAACCGTGTGTTCCTCCTTGCCCTCGTTTCACACGATTTATGTGTTATCTGTTTGGGAGCAGAGCATGCTGAATGGGGGCTGAATGTGAGCACTATGTAAAAACCTTCTTTTAAGAACACTCCACTCCCACCTCTCACTTTTTGAGGAAAGTGTGCAGGCAAGCGTTCCTCATGGATCTGGACCCACGGCTGCTGAGGCAGCGCGGAGAAAGATGTCATGGGGTTCGCAGATGGATTTGTCAGCGGGGCTTGAGACGGGCACGAGTGCCCTTTCTCAGCCTTCACCTGGCAGATCCGTCGCCCCCTCTCTGGTGTCGGAAGCCCGTCCAGCGGCTTCTTCCGCCCAGGGAGAGGGCTCGTTGCTTCAACACTCCAGTTCTGAGGAGCTGGATGTGTTGAGCGTCGATATGGGGGAAGATGACTCGCCATCTCTTTCCCCTGAGTATGAGGAGCTGGTGGAGGTGTTGTATCGTGCTGTGTCTAAGCTGAATATTGAATGGCTAGCCGAGAAACAGGGCGCTCGTCCTAAAAGCAAGCTGGACGAGCGTTTCCTAACGTTAAGCAAATCACCTCCACCAAGGGGCCTTCCATTTTTCCATGATCTCCATGCTGATTTAGCGAGATCATGGAGAAAACCATTCTCATCCCGTCTATTCAGCCCTCACGTCAAACACTACTCTGAAATAAGAGGGCTGAAGGAGTATGGTTATGGTGCGGATGCCCTGGATTGAACAGGAGAGGTTCCAGAGACACCAGGAGCTTCAAATACCTGTTTGTTGCTCAACACTGGCTTTTTTTTATAGCTGCCCTTTTAATACAATTAATTTTTTTTGACAGGAACATTCCTTAATAAGCCTTTATCTGACCGAGTCCTGCTGTGCTCTCAATTACTCACAAATCTTATAATTCGATAATCTCCATTCAGTTTTCACACAATATTAGCTGTTTTCATGCCTTTTGCACAACATTGCACCATTTCACGCTTTTCATCTTCAGAAAGATCTTTCTTCCTCACCATATTGCATGAGAACTGTGACTTGCTTAATAATGTAGTGTTTCCATTTATCTAAGTAGACCTGGCAAATTATTTTGTCTGAGATTGATACCAGTTATCTAAAAAGACATGGATAAATAAACAAACAAACACTTTCTTAGAAAAACTAAAATCTGAATGTTTATTGTACTGAAATCGTACTGATATGTCACTTGCATAATAATTTGGAACACAGTGTGTATAAAGTAACAGTGCTTGCAAGAACGCAAACGAAGGCAGAAGATAAAGGTTCCAAATATCAAACGTTTAATATAATCCACAACAGATAGGCAGGTAGGCAGGCAGGCAGTGCATACACATTAGTATTATGGTGACTGGACGAGGAGATTTTTCTCTGAACAAGGAAACCTACATCAGAAATCCAATCTCACCATCAAGACAGTAGGAATTAAATGAAGAGACAAAAGAAACTGAGACTAAAGCCTACACCCATAGAAAGGATGCGCAACTTCTAATAGACTGTCTCAATCTTCTGTCTCTTCATGTAAAATTCCTTAAAAGCTGGTGAAATGATCTTCCCGCCTTCATCTGGAATCCAAAATCCCTGGAAATATTCAAAAGACAGCTGAAAACTCATGTCTTACGTGAACACTTAACCTCATTATAAAAAAAGAAAAAATACATATACTTTCACTTCCTTTAATCCCTCCCTATTCTATCTTATGCTATTTGTGTCTGAAACTTGTATTGTGAGCACTTCTTGTGTAAGCAATCGCTTGTTGTATTCCTCACTTGTAAGTCGCTTTGGATAAAAGCGTCTGCAAAATAAATAAATGTCTGCAAAAGTCACTCATGAATCGTGGGCAGCCGCTCCCTCCTGGCTCTATATAAAGGGGATGGGAGCCAGGCATCTACACCCTATGACAGCACAGCAACTTTGATCATGGGGCTTGCAGATGGAGCTAGCTGAGGTGGTTCCCAAACAGGGGTACGTGAGGTGACAGAAGGGGGTAAGTGAACAAAATGCTGAGTTTCCAATGAAAGCCACAGCAGAACTACAGCACACATCTGCGTTTCGTGAACAATTCTGCAGCTTTTAACAAATCGTGAGAGTCAATAGGCTTGTTCGAGATGCATCGTCACCACGCGGACTGATCGGCGTATAACATCAAATTACTGTGAGAGCGATTTAAAAGCAAAAGGAGTTGTTTGCTCTCCAATCGCTCTCGCTGTACTTTGATGTCATAAGCCAATTGGTCTGTGTAGCATCGATGCATCTTGAACAAGCCTATTCATTCAATGATTCATTGATAGTTGTTTCGTTACTGAATGAATGAATGACTCGATGACTCGCTCATTAAGACAGTGACTTAACGCCACCTACTGGCGGTTTTAGTTTAATATTTAAAAGTATCATTTCGTTTTTACCATCATTGCATATTTCTCTATTGAACATGTTTTATTTAGAACATTATTTATTTTATAAAGTCATTCATAAAGGTAAAAATGCACTGGAAAATCAATTTAAGGGGCAAATATCATCATCAAAAATTATTAAATGCCCATGAGAAGGATGCAATGCTATAGAAATTGCAAAATTAAAGATTGTCCATTAGACAAGAAACACTCATTGGGTCAGCAGGGTCAACATTTTGAATTCACAATGAGCTCACATATTAATCACACTGTGAATATCACATTATGAGAATGGTGTGATGTCACTGTGATCATCGCATGATCTCATGTGTTAAATGGGAAGCAGTGACTTCAGTCAGGCATTTTGGTGGTTTTTAGTGGGTGTGAGTCAGGTGCCCTCACTTCCCACTAATGTTTCACAACCACAAAGTGGCACAACATTTTATTTGTTAACACTTTATTTTAGGGTCTTTTAACTAGTTGCTTATTAGCATGCATATTACTAGAATATTGGCTATTTATTAGTACTTATTAAGCACATATTAATGCCTTATTCTGCATGACCTTATTCTACATTCTTAATCCTACCCAATACCTAAACTTAACAACTAGCTTACTAACTATTAATAAGCAGTAAATTAGGAGTTTATTGGAGTTTATTGAGATGGTTCTATACCTTCATTTGAGTCCAGCTGTGTTTGATTATACTTTGGACTTGATTAGGAAAGCCACACACCTGTCTATATAAGACCTTACAGCTCACAGTGCATGTCAGAGCAAATGAGAATCATGAGGTCAAAGGAACTGCCTGAAGAGCTCAGAGACAGAATTGTGGCAAGGCACAGATCTGGACAAGGTTACAAAAACATTTTTGCTGCACTTAAGGTTCCTAAGACCACAGTGGCCTCCATAATCCTTAAATGGAAGACATTTGGGATGACCAGAACCCTTCCTAGAGCTGGCCGTCCGGCCAAACTGAGCTAAATAACGAAGGAGTGGCTTCACAACAACTCAGTGACTGTTCTTGAATGGCCCAGCCAGAGCCCTGACTTAAACCCAATTGAGCATCTCTGGAGACACCTAAAAATGGCTGTCCACCAATGTTTACCATCCAACCTGACAGAACTGGAGAGGATCTGCAAGGAGGAATGGCAGAGGATCCCCAAATCCAGGTGTGAAAAACAATTTTTGATTTGTTGAAGTGTTGCAAAGTTATTAGTCAATTCAACAGCATGGCATCTTTTCAATAATTGATTTTTCCTGAACACAATGTCGATCCTTAACAAAACTTGACACAGACCACAGGACATTTTTTAGGATTTAATATGATGGATACTTTACAAAAAAAAACATGGCCACCAGATCTTCACCAAACTTTGCAAAAGAAAAAAAGTTTCAATTCTACAAAAGCTGCAAATGATATTTTTGCATTCCTTTGAAACTGTCCTATGATGTGATTCATGATGTGAGTCCACATATACACCACATGTATTATGATGATTACTGCAGGGGAGTGATTTCACTGAAAGTCCAACTTTCAGTAAAGATTAAAGATGGACTTTGCGGTAAAAACCACATCATAAGATACATTTCTAATGGATCGCTAATCATCCACATTGTCTATAGCGGTCGAGGCGACAGAACGAGTAAGAGGGAGATTTGGAAAAAAAACTGCAGAAAGATAGATGAGACACAATACAAAAGAGCTCAAAAGAATATCACTGGAATGAAGGATTATGACTGGGCAAGATCTTTAGGACCCGCGTTAATATTAGAAAAGCTTTCCAGCAGTGGAGAGAGTGGGAAGGCCTGAAAACAGATGCAGAGGCTGCTTTGATTATGCTTTACATGTGAGTAACACTGGGTTTGTGTGTCATGAGCTGCTGTGCTGTTGGCGACTAACAACGAACTCTTGTTTGTATTTAGACTCTTGTGTACTGTACGTTCATTTTTTATGCTTCCTTGTTGTTGGTACATCATCTGTGCTTTATTTTTCGTAAAGCATTTTGTTGCACATCAGCTGTGATAAACAGACATCCACTCTCGCATTGCATGTGTAACAGAGGCCAGCTAGTGAGAGTTGTGCAGGTAAATCACTGCTCACTGATGACCGCTAGAGAACGTGGTGTTCAGCATCATTGTCAGTGCACTCGCCTCGCATGCCAGCAGCAATTGGGCCGGGGTTTGAGACCGACTCGGAGCAGGGTGGTTAGGATTGCAGAGTGAGTTTTGGAGGCGGAGCAATAAAGAGAGGGGTGGGGTTGTTTGGGTTGATTTCAAATATCAACAGTCCAAAAGCGTTTTTTCAAAATCTACTTATCCCACCTTTAATGGTAGAGATTGTAAGATTAGGATGCCATTTTGAGATCAGCCCTTGTGAATCTTCCCCATGTAACAAACAGCCACAGTTTTATTTTAAGCTTCATCAGATGAAATGGTGGGTGGTTTTGGTTGTTTGAACACCACTGAATAAACTGTATGGTCTGTTTCGACAAAGACTGCAGGTTTTTGGTGTTGTCCTACTGAGCTGTAGGTTGTGTTGGGTTGATTATTTTCTGTTTCCTCTTGCGTCTGGTCTTGAACCTTATGAAATACATATAAAAAAAAGAAAAAAAGTTTCAATTCTACAAAAGCTGCAAATGATATTTTTGCATTCCTTTGAAACTGTCCTATGATGTGATTCATGATGTGAGTCCACATATACACCACATGTATTATGATGATTACTGTAGGGGAGTGATTTCACTGAAAGTCCAACTTTCAGTAAAGGTTAAAGATGGACTTTGCGGTAAAAACCACATCATAAGATACATTTCTAATGGATTGCTAATCATCCACATTGACCCAGATGATTGCAGCGTATGGCTAAATTACTGGATTTGCATTTGTTCTGCATTAGCTTGTCTGGCTTTATACTTGTTTACATTGAAATTCATAATTATTAAATACAGAAGGTGAGGTCAATATTATATACATCTGCAGTTTTAAACTCTTGATTTTCATGTGGGGCAAACTGGGGTTAGTTGCCACAGGGTTTACTTCAATTAATATTCACTGCGGGGTTATTTTTGGAAGTTATGTGTACAAAGATCAAATTCAGAATAGAATTCCCTGCTGAAAAATCCAGCATTGCTGGTCACCAGCATAAGGTATGTTTTGCATGCTGGGTCCAGCATGGGATGCTGGTTGCTGGTTTGCTGGTCCTCAGCATGGAAAGTGGGAGTGCTGGTGGATCAGATCAGATCAGCTCAGAACAGCATGACTATGCTGGTCCACCAGCTAGACCAGCACTATACCAGCTCTAACCAGCATAAATCAGCCTGGACCAACATGGAATTCATACTGGTTTATGGTGGAGTTTTCAGCAGGGTTAAGACAGATTGAAAGATATATGAAACCAATGCTACTAAACGAATGCTTGAGAGAATATATCTTAATTAGACAACAGCCTTGATTGAATTTCAGAATAGCATACTAGCTGTTCTTATTATTTATACCATTTAAAGGTGAAGTAGATTTTGAAAAACACTGTTTGGAAATTAGTCGGGCCAACACCAACAACAAATGTGTAACCATCAGCATTAGGGGGCATGTCTATAGCGGTCGAGGCGACAGAACGAGTAAGAGGGAGATTTGGAAAAAAAACTGCAGAAAGATAGATGAGACACAATACAAAAGACCTCAAAAGAATATCACTGGAATGAAGGATTATGACTGGGCAAGATCTTTAGGACCCGCGTTAATATTAGAAAAGCTTTCCAGCAGTGGAGAGAGTGGGAAGGCCTGAAAACAGATGCAGAGGCTGCTTTGATTACGCTTTACATGTGAGTAACACTGGGTTTGTGTGTCATGAGCTGCTGTGCTGTTGGCGACTAACAACGAACTCTTGTTTGTATTTAGACTCTTGTGTACTGTACGTTCATTTTTTGTGCTTCCTTGTTGTTGGTACATCATCTGTGCTTTATTTTTCGTAAAGCATTTTGTTGCACATCAGCTGTGATAAACAGACATCCACTCTCGCATTGCATGTGTAACAGAGGCCAGCTAGTGAGAGTTGTGCAGGTAAATCACTGCTCACTGATGACTGCTAGAGAACGTGGTGTTCAGCATCATTGTCAGTGCACTCGCCTCGCATGCCAGCAGCGATTGGGCCGGGGTTTGAGACCGACTCGGAGCAGGGTGGTTAGGATTGGAGAGTGAGTTTTGGAGGCGGAGCAATAAAGAGAGGGGTGGGGTTGTTTGGGTTGATTTCAAATATCAACAGTCCAACAGCGTTTTATCAAAATCTACTTATCCCACCTTTAATGGTAGAGATTGTAAGATTAGGATGCCATTTTGAGATCAGCCCTTGTGAAACTTCCCCATGTGACAAACAGACACAGTTTTATTTTAAGCTTCATCAGATAAAATGGTGGGTGGTTTTGGTTGTTTGAACACCACTGAATAAACTGTATGGTCTGTTTCGACAAAGACTGCAGGTTTTTGGTGTTGTCCTACTGAGCTGTAGGTTGTGTTGGGTTGATTATTTTATGTTTCCTCTTGCGTCTGGTCTTGAACCTTATGAAATACATATAAAAAAAAAATATTTTCAAAATGTCCCCTGAATAATTATGCTTAGCTGAACAATTACTAAAGAAAGACAATTTAATGAAACATTCACTACCCTACAGTTTATAGAACAAGCATTTCATAGAAGCCTTTTTCATGATCTTAGCCAGTTACGTTTTTAGATTATTCTCACCCGTTCAACCTGAAATATTTCTAACATGAATAAAAAGAACTAGACAGCATGACAACATATCTGTCATGATCCCGTGTTGTTCCCCAGTCTTGTGTTATGAACTTTTAAGTTGAAATGTCCTTTACCATTAGCTGCGTCTCATTTCGGAGGCTGTGTCCTCCAGAGGTCGCATTTAAAGGCTGCATACGTCATCAAATGCGACCTCTAGAGGACACAACTTCTGAAATGAGATGTAGCTATTGTTTCTATTCACTTGCTGTATTCAGTTCCTGTTTCCATTGTTTTGCCTGCCTTGTTTGTTACCACCATCGTTAATTTCCATGACAACTAATCAGCAGCACCTGTCCCTAGTCAGCCACCTGTTATTTTGTGCATAAATACCCTTGTGTTTCTCTGGTTGGTTGTCAGTCATTGTTTGTCGCTGTGACATGTTCCTTTCCTGTGTTTCCTGTTTTATTCTGGCTACCCTATGTTTGTTCCTCTTGTGGATTAAAATGATTACATTTAACTTTAAGTAGTGATGGGAGAAACAAAGCTTTTCAAAGCTTCGAATCAATAGAACCAATTGCTTCGCAAAATGATTCACTGTTTCGAAGCGTTCGAAACACCACGTGCTGGTGACACCTGCTGGTCAGAACAGTGTAAATGCAACAAAAACTCATGCCAAACACGCATAAAAACAGCTTTTACAAACCCATTGCAACTGTTTTATTGAAAGTATAATCTATCAGATGCAATTAACTAATCATCTAATACCATTAAATGTCTGTATAATATTTATTCTTTTATGAATTTTCTGGGCTTGTTTTTTTTTTTTTTGTTCTATGGATGGGTCAGCTAAACAGAGACTATTAACTACTATTATTCCTTTTAATTATACAAATACCTCATTAAAACGTCTACAAATAAATAAAACTCACCAGAGATCAGGTAACAGATACTTAGACACTTCAGGTAATAGACAGACACTTGTTCAGTGATCTTATATATCGCAATGCGATGCCAATTGAGCTACGCGAAACCTGAAATATGACGCAAATAAAAGGGAACAATGCATTAAAATTGAAAGTGTCCTGTTGTCGATAGGGGCACAACTTTAGTAAACACTCCTATGGGTCATATTTCAGGGAAGTGACAACCTATATATATATATATATATATATATGACGACCTATATAGGCGTATTGGTTGGAGAACATGTTGGTTCAAAGAGATTGCCTCCAGCAGTGAACCACTGAAATTTCGAAACATTTCGAAACTTTTCGAAACAGTTATGACGTAACAAAGCTGCATTTACTGAAATCACGTGACTTTGGCAGTTTGAAACACTCTTCGAACCACTGTTCCGAAAAAGATTTATAAAGGCTTTGAAGCTTCATGAAGCAGTGTTTCGAAAGCGCCCATCACTAGCTGCAAGTTGATCCTCTTCTCTGCCTGCTTCTTTGCCACTCTCAACCGTTACAATATCCATAATGTCTACAGAGCAAAATAATGAAGCTTACTTCATCTTGAGCATAGACTGTTCTTACAGCCTTTCGGGCACCTACAAGTTTTAAAATGTACAGTAATATATCAACGTTGACGCATATCAAATAAACAAAGAATGTTCATTTATTCAAAAAAGTGATATGGCATTCATAATTAAATTATAGCATGCAGTTTTCTAAGCATAGAAGAGATTTTTATATTGGCTGTTAGTTCCAAACTGCTCTAAACTGATTCTCTGAAGTATTATGTTGTAGACCTGCATCGACTTTTGCTAGTTTAAGGACGGGAAAAATGGTTGGCATGCCCGGCGCATGGTCTAAAAGGGTTGTCCCTATTCTCTTAATGAGTAATGGGTTTGTTTGGGCGTAATGTGCAATAAACCAATCAAAGTGTCATCTCCCATTCCCTTTAAAAGCCAGCTGTGATCGTGCCATGGCGGATTCGCTATTTACATGGCGGAATTTGCAAGTGGAAAAGCGGAACGCTTCTCTAGCAAGGAAACAGATTTGCTCATGCACGAGGTTAAAGCGCGCGAGCAGACCATCTATGGGAAAATGCACACTGTCTTTATGCACACTATAATAATCTTTTACATTGTAATCTTTTCATTTAAAATATTTGTGCATGTTTGTGTGCTGCTGCGCGTGTGCACCCGCCTATAGGCGCATGTTACTAAAGCGCTCTTTAAATAACAAAAACATATTGTGCCATTGACTTTAGACCAGGTTTCAGTTGGTCAATAGCGCAGTCTTTTTCAGTTGCCTCAAAATAGCAATGCGCCAACAATGTGCCTGAACACACCTCGTCTTTAGAACAGCAAATTTGCTATTTAAACAACGTGGTTCAGGACGTAAAAATGATAACTGTGTCGGGCTGAAACTAACAAAAAAAAAAAACTTGGGTTGCGCCTGCCTCCGCATTGCGCCAGATGTATGATAGGGCCCTAGATATTTAAATGATTTGATCAGGGGAGTAGAGTGTGTGCACCTCAAGGTGATCTGTACAAAGTATTTTACAGAATTTAACTTGGCCAAAAGAGAGGGGAAAAAAAGTGTAAACCTATTGTCGACTTTCTTTTTAATGACTTATTTTAGTACAAAAGTTTACCAAACTGATAAACGGATGGTGAGATCAGTTTTTCATAGAAAATATACTGTATGTATAAAATAATGTGGATTTACCTTTTTTACACTTGGTGTAGAGAATTACTACAAATACTGCAATTGCCAAAAAAAGACACAATGCCACCAAAATATTTGGCCAAGACTGGAGAGATGGTTTAGTCTCGTCATCACCTGTGATGTTCTCTGAAAAAGAGACACATATTAAGAACTACAATTGTCAGTTCAGGTATTTTGAGGTCACTCTACAGTTCAGCACTTAGATGAGATTTAGTAAACCAAAACGAGATATTTGATTTGACAGATGTTCATTTGCACTCTTAATGTGTGTGTGTGTGTGTGTGTGTGTGTGTGTGTGTGTGTGTTGGTCAGATACCTTTATTATTGACACAGAGCTGTTTAATCTCAATTCTGTCTTTTTTGCTGCTAACTGGGTTGCTATGGTTACAGATGATGGATTCCTCACTGCAGTACAGGATGAGAGTGTAGTTCTCATGTGATGTCACTTCCTCTGGAGAGCATCTGTTGTTCTGATAGCTAGAGTGAATCATGAGGTCATGAGCTCTGCATGTGAAGTTCACAGTACAGGAGTCACTGCTGGACCAGTTGTAGTTTACAGTCAGAACAGGAGCCTCTACAGCGTCTGAAATATCATACATTCTCACTCTATTGTAAGCTGTCAAATTCTAATAGCTGTTTACAGAATGTACTGTGCATGACTGAAACTGAGCACTGAAACTTTACAGATCATGGATTGGCAGATAAGTGATGAATAAAAACATGTGTATATATAATTCAATTTATCTTTTATTTCAGCATTGCACAGAATAAAAGACATTAATGAGTCTTAAATGAACACGCCCAACAAAATCACACTCACCTATAACAGATATTCTGTATGTAACAATATTTTTCTCTGTTTCTCCACTTGTTCTTGCTGTATAGAGTCCACTGTCTGTCTTCTGCATGTTCTTCAGTGTGAGAGAGAAGGTTTCATCATTGAAATCCACTCTGTTCTTGTAGGAAGAGTGAGGTCTTGCTTCTTTAGTTTTATGGAAATATTTAACTATATTCTCTGCTTTATCATTTCTCCAGGATAAATCATCAAACTCTGGTAGTTCCTGTGTCTTTATATCCAGCTGAACAGAATCTCCTGTCTGCACAAACACAGAGATCTCAGCACTGAACCCTGAGACAGAGAAACACACAGTATTGTTTCAGAGTGCAGCTGGTGAGTTCACTACCCACTGTACACACCTTTCTGAAATAGGCATGATCAAATAAATAATATGTTTTACATTTAAAAATACTAAAACTTTTTTTTTTTTTTTTTTTTTTTTTTTTTTAGGAGAGAATAGCATATTAAAAATGTAATACATCTATAATCCACATTAACCAAACAAACAATAAGGGAGGAAAGTTTAGGCATAAACCCATGTTCTTAGTGACTGTTCCAAATTTCTTGTTATTAATATTAATGCAGGTGTCATATTTATGAAAAATAATTATACTGCTTATCAGTAATTCAGTAATTAGATTCAAGTAACTGCTTTTTTTTTTTTTTTTTTTAGTTAACCCAAAAATGAAAATTCTGTCATTTATTAATCACCCGTTCCAAGCCTGTAAGACCTTTGTTCATCGTAGGAACATAAATTAAGATATTTTTGATGATTTTTTTTTCTGAACCACACATAGGCAGCAATGTCAATGCACCTTTTGGGGTCCAGAAAGGTTGTAAACTACACAGGAACATGCATTATACAGTAATGCATTATTAACACTCTAGGAACTTCATTAACTAACAAAACAAATTCTAATAGTGCTCAGTTGAAGGTGGTAGTTTACTATTTGCTATTTACAGTAACTACTATTTTTTTCATACATCCCAGAGAACTACTAAAAACTACTATATACAGGTTCAAAATTAATGCGAATAATGCATAATGTATAATTAATTCTAAAGTAAAGATCATGGTAACCCACTAATAATGACTGAAGTATTACCAAATCCTTCAGAAGGAATTACTAATTATAATGGGTCAGTATTCTAAAGTGACTGTATAGTAACTACTGGAGTCATTTTAAACTTTTGAGGTTTTTGTAAAGTATTGGATAGTAATAGCTCAAAAGTTACTACATAATTCTATTTGGATCAGTATTCTAAAGTGAAGATCATGGTTGGTAACCTACTAGTATTTAATTAAGTGTTACCAAATACATCACAAGGAATTACTGTACAAAAATGTACAAAAACCTCAAAAGTTTACAATGATTCAGTAGTTACTAGAGAGTTATCATGTTTTTCACTTTAGATTACTGATCCAAATAATTAGTAATTCCTTCTGATGGATTTGGTAATACTTCAGTCATTACTAGTGGGTTACCATGACCTTTACTTTAGAATTAATTATACATGATGTATTATTCATGTTAATTATGAACCAGTATATAGTAGTTCTTAGTAGTTCTCTGGGAGGTTACTGATTAGTTATTGTTACATGTGCCCTGTGTTACATGTGTGTTCTATTGTTATCATATGGACTACATTTCCCACAATTCCCCAGCTAGGCACCAATCACACATTTACACCTGTTTCCCATCAGTGACTTTTTATAAGCTGCACTCAGACACACACTCTGTTTCCTTGTTTGATGATCATTTGCTGCCTGCCTTGACCATTGCCTGTTTTTGGATTACTCTTTTGCCTTGTCTTCCTGTTTCTGTTTACTGGTGTTTGACCTACTGCCTGTACGACGCTCACCTGTAAATAAATCCTGCACGTGGATCTCCAACTCCGTTGTCCCATCCCATATGTTACAGAATACTCAGCCACACCAAGATCCAGCGGCTTTTTTGACTGTTTTCAGCCACAACATGGATCCAGCAGTTCGTCTAATCTTCCTACATCAAGGTAACTGTACCCTCAAGGACCACATTCAAAAGTTTCTGGACATTGCCTATTTTTCTGACCTGCCTGACTTTGCTCTAATTGATTTCTTCTGTCATGGATTAAACAAACCACTGCAAGATTATTTAATCCGTAATGGTCCTCGAGGGTCGCTTGCTGAATTTTTGGATTTTGCTCTGTTTACTGTTGGTTCACCCTTTACCGTGGAGGAGGTCAAGGAGGAAGCTACTCCTAAAGGACACCCCAAGCTGCAATGGCCACGGAGCTTGCGCCATTTTCGTCACCAGTATGTCCTGTATTTAATGTACCTTTCTGTCCTGTAGTTCCCACGCCTGAGCCAGTTCACAAGATGGCTGCCACGCCTGAGCCAGTTCACAAGATGGCTGCCACGCCTGAGCCCTCAGCCGCTCCAGTCCATGAATCCGCTCCAGAGCCCAATCCAGCCCATGGGTTTACTCCTGAGCCTGCTTCAACCTATGAGTCCAGTCCAGAGTCCATCTCAGTCCGTGAGTCCACTTCAGAGTTTGCCGCGGTCCTAGAACCCAGCCTCGTGGGCTATGGACTTCCTGTCTGCCTTGACACGACCACGCAGCTCGTCCCTGAGTTTTCTGTCTGCCTTGACACGACCACAGAGGCCGTCCCTGAGTTTCCTGTCTGCCTCGACATGACCAGAGAGGACGTTACAGTCAGAGCCTTGGAGGGCTTTTCTGAGCTCCCTGCCTGTACTGTCATGGCCCTAGTGGCTAATGCTAACCTCTCTGTGCTTCATGTTTCAGTTTCTCCTGTTCAGCCATGTTGGTTGTCAGTGCTACCGCTACCAGCGGGCGAGAACGTAAGCTGCAAGCGTGTTTCTCTCACAGCGCATATCCTGTGCAATGATGAACCACGCGAATGTCCGTGTACTGGGCGCGCATGTAATTTGCTTTCCGAACTGTATGGAAGATTATTTTATAGAGTGGTGTGTGTATGAGAGGAAATGGAAACAAGCAGAATATGGTTGTTTCTGATGGTGCGTGTCCACTGGCGCGGAGCGAGCGTATTCAGTTAATTCCTATGGAAGTTGAGCATCTTCAGGCTCGCGAGAGTGAAGCTCAACATCCATATGAATGAATTGACAACGCTCGCTCTGCTCCCCGCCGGTTCACATGCACCGTAAACACACGCAGCGTCATCTTGCAACTGCGGTTAAAAATTAGCTCAGAATTGATTCTGAGAATTTCAGAATCGTTGAAGAGAGAATCACGATGCATCGATTTTTTTTTTTTTTTTTTTTTTTTTTTTTTTTTTTTTCCCTCCCACCCCTAGTAGTTACATGGACTACTTTAACGATGTCTTTACTACCTTTCTGGCCCTCAAAAGGTGTAATGATGTTGCTGCCTATGTGTAGTTCAGAAACCCTTAGATTTCATCAAAAATATCTTAATTTGTGTTTTGAAGATGAGCAAAGGTCTTACAGGTGTGGAACGACATGAGGGTGAGTACTTAATGACAGAAATTTCATTTTTGGGTGAACTAACCCTTTAAGCAATCTACAGAGCCCATTGTTTCATGCCTGTGGAACAATATGTCAGTTATTTAAAAAGTAATTATTTGTCTCCCATAATGACATGGTTTGGTAGAGCTGACCACCAAATGTCAGTTTATTGGATATCACAATAACAGTAAGATGTGATTATATCAGTTCTACTGAGTAAAACAGATTATAGGTTGTCTTATCACTGATATGAGGAGACTGTTTACATAAAAGTAATTCCCCATTTCCATGATTCACTGAGATGCTTGTCTCCATATGCAACCATGCTACATGCTTGATATAATATTATGATATTGCATTTTTGATTCATAATCAGAAATGCCAAAATTTTGTGACTAACCATCACACACTTACACAATACTCTTTACACCTATGATTTATAATTTAAAAATTACAAACAAATCATTGCCTGTAATAGAGGTCAAAATAACTGCCACATTCAAAAAAGTTTAGACTCCTCTCATTACCCTACAGCAAATATCCTAAGACAGGTTAACACCAGCACAATCGTTCTAAAATGTATTATTGCTAGATCATGGTATGCATTTCATTATTTCAAAAGCATGACAAAAAAGGGAGTATAAATGCTACTTTACACATTAAACAGCTATTTTAGTTAGTAATAAAATTAAAAAAAAAATCAAAATGACCTAAAAACAAGTACTTTTACAAATGAAATTACTTATTGTAATAACTTATAAACTAATAAATGAATAAAATAAAAAGTAATAAATAATAACCAGGGCTTGACATTAACCTTTTTGCTCACCAGCCACTGTGGCTAGTGGTTTTCCAAAGTTACTAGCCACTCAGCATTTTCACTGGCCACAATTTTGCTGTTGGGAAATTACATTTTATATTATTAAAGTTGACTTTGATATATATATATATATAAAAGAGGTATCCTTTAGAGAATATTCCAATAAATGCGCTGACAGTATCTGAGCCATGCTCTGTGCTGTCATAACTTTCACAATAATCATTAATAATCAATCAACATAATGAACATGTGTTTTTACCTGTTTTGAAGGTCAGAAGAAAAAGAAGCAATACGAGTAGGTGATGTACTGCCATTGTCGCAACATGAAATGATTAAAAACAGAACTGAAAATGACTGCTGTGCCGTCCTAGAAATGGAAATGGAAGGCTCTTCAGATGTCATGTTTTAAACAGGGTAAGCTCATTCTTATTCACATTCTTTCTCTCAGCCTTATTTAACCAACATATCTCCATCTCATTAATATATGCTGGACCATGTGTGTGTGTGTGTTCCTAAAGAGGATTTTAATAGTTAAACACAATACTTTAAACATATTCTGTATTAAAAAAAAACTGCACTCTAGCACCACATCCTGTGACACCTTTAAGCAAATGATGCTTGATCTTTTATCAAATTTTTCGCTATTATAGGCCTTTTTTTTTTTTTTTTTCACACAATGCTACAATGCTGTTGATCTCCGTTCATTTGCAACATTTTGTGCTTTGACCTTGTTTCAACCTGTATTTAGCGCTGACCTCGTGTAATCAAACCACCAAAAATGCATCTTAACCAGGCGGAAACAGGGCCTTATGGTCTTTGATATATTTAAAGTATATTTTCAGTCTACTCTTTATGTACTTCTCAGAAAAAACTTTGTGCTTCTCAGAATACTTAAAATTACACTTATGTATACTTGACTTTTACTGACAGAAAAGTCTATATTTGGCCTATACTTGTACTCAGTCTTTTAATCAAGATATACTTAAAATAATAAAGTATATAATATAAGGATACTTGGGTTGTGTTTACTCTTTTGATTGATTAGCCTATTAAATACTTTTTTCACATAGTTTTACACACTGTCTTATAAACTTAGATGTTTTTAACATCCCAAATAATAGATTTGTTTGAAAATATTGATTTATAATGAAAACAGATATACAGTTGCAAGAAAAAGTATGTGAAACATTTGCAGAATCTGTGAAAATGTGCAAAATTTTTACAAAATAAGAGATCATACAAAATGCATGTTATATTTTTTATTTAGTACTGTCCTGAGTAAGATATTTTACATAAAAGATGTTTACATAGAATCCATAAGACAAAAAAAAGCTGAATTTATTAAAATGACCCAGTTCAAAACTGACTGAATGATTTTGAGATCCGTCTTTTCACACTGAGGGACTCAAACACAACTATTAAAAAAGGTTCAAACATTCACTGATGCTTCAAAAGGAAACACGATGCATTAAGAGTCGGGGGGTGAAAACTTTTACTACTTTTCTGGACCTTGAATGTGATCACTTTGTTGTGTGGCCGGAGAAATTCCACTAACCATAAAAGAGTGCCATTTATTTGCAAAATGAGTTGTGAATATGGCATTTTATCAAATACCACATTAATCCATCACTTTTATTACCAAGTAGGCTTACAGCCAGCCAAATTTTTTTTCACATTCATTAACTGCTTGGTAGACATCTTTCATGTTTTCAATTGTTTATCTGAATGAACAGAAAGTGTCTACTCTTACAGAGGCAGCTGTTTTCTCTGATGATTGTGCTTCCTCACCAAGTGGCAAGTATTTTCATTACCTGCTAAGTGCAATTCTTATGTTCATACACAAAATTCTAAAGACGTTCTGAGTAAAGATAATGCAGATAGTGACAATATGGAAAGACGTGAATGTTTTTACTACCATGAGGCTGGGCACCTCATTGCAGCTTGTACTGCTTTGAAATGGAAATCTAGCAGAAAGGCTAACTCTTCAAAGAGTATGGGCCTATAGTTGACAGTCATATGCGTTCACCAGAATGTGCATCTTTATCGACTGCTAATTCTGCATTCAAACCGATCATTTTCAGTGGAACAGTGTCATTTGATGATTTGAAGTCTGAAGCCAAATTTGATCCCTTTGTTTCTGGTTTTCACTATTTTCTAGTTAATAAATCCACTTTTGTTTGACGTCATACATTGTGAGTGAGAACACATTAATAGATGTTACGGCTGGCCCTAGACAGTTGTAAATAATTTATAATATTTATAATACAAATATATGCAAATATCGATGACATACTTTTTCAATGGATGTCATGTGATCTCTAATCAGAATGGTTTTGAATACTGTATACAAACATCTATCTAGCCAGCTGTGGTGATACAGCACCTACTTTTCAAAAAGAAGTTTTGTTTTGTCTTAAGCACTCAGTGAAACTTATTTAAATGGTCTAGCCAAGAAATCTCAAACTGCACTGTACTGTATATTACAACATATTGCAAAAACTAAATGTAATGTAGTAGCTTATGTCCACTCATTGTCCTATAGCCTGTCCTTGCATCTGTAAAACTGAACTCAAACTGCATTAAAAAGTGGTGCTAGCATGACACAAACCCCTCTAAGAGATCAACAAGGAAGATCTTTTTATAAACCACTAGCCCTCAGCAGTGTGTGAGTGCAGACCAAAGTAGGCTGCACTTGTCAACCTCCTTGTTTTCAAACACCTGCTAATTCTCACCTCATAAACAAGTACAAAACTACAAGTCTTTTTCACGTGGGTATACAGTAAGTCACTATATAAAGAATGTAACTTCGCACAAAGAAAATACATTTGTAAAGCTCATGATTTCTCAGCACACGCAACTTAAAAGAGTCTAGGTTGTTTTTTTCTACTATGCCAGTAAGTATTCTTTTATCTTCAACTTTGCGTTACATTGTGACCTTTTTAGCTCTTAGACAGAGAGGGAGAGGTAAAAGAGATGTGGGAGAGAAAGATCAGATAACTAAAGCTGAAGCCCACATATACTTTCTCTTTCAGTAAGGACATCTGCTGCTGTAGAGAGTGGTGCATAAAAACTCCTGTGATAGGTCATGTAATTTAATTTTAAGAAATGGTCAGTGCATAGCTGTGGCTTTTTTCTTTTGCAACACTATATTTTCTGAAATTATACTTATAGGTTTCTTAAATAGGGGTCTTTTTTAGGGTGTTGTGCTCCCACACAGAAACTAGTCTTGTGATCTGAGTTTCTCCTTATTTTGACATTCTCTAGCTTACTTCCTCCTTTACTTCCTTCCTTATGATCTGCCTGACTGATTTGAGTCACCATGAAATCAAAATGGAAAATATATATATATTTTTGTTTGTTTGGTTGTTGTTGTTGTTTTGGAAAAAAAATTGTTTTTATTTTTTTATTTCCCATTAAGATGTGTCTGTCATTTTTGACCGTGAAGGAGAAATTTTCTGGTTCCGGTTCCGGTGAGATGTCTCTGTTAAAGGATACACTCCCCGCACTTCGCCCACCCGTCACACCAGAACCGTTTTTGGAACTGAAACTTAGAAATCTTGCACGATTCCGGTTCTTTTAAAAAAAACACTAGCAGTTCCGGATGAGAACCGGTTCTCGGTTCACAACCCTAGAGACAACCCTATTTATTTATTTATTTATTTATTTATTTATTTTTTGACCCTTTAATAGATCCGAATCATGTCCAGAGCTTTATTTACACATTTTGATTTTCAATACTTTTATTGTTCATTCGACCCTATGTAACAGATGGCAGTTATTGTGGTACTTTTAGAGAAGTGATGAAAAAGTGATCACTAACGTTTTACCAAATTCACATACTCATCTCTGCACCAATAAAATGTGCGACACTTTACTACCAAACTAAATGTAATACCTCATTAATTTAATTTACAAAGTTTTCATTGAAATCTCACAATTTCAGGGCACATGATGGCATACACAGATGCTGCATCCAAATTCAGAGGCTGCATCCTTCGAAGGCCAGTTGCGTCACTGCAGCGAAGGCCGTCTCAGTTCGAAGGCTCCTCCAAATGTGCCCTTAGTTTGTGGTGTAATGAAGGATACAACAGATGGATCTTTTGTGGCCCATTTAACAACACAGTCTGACCTTTGTGCCCTCTGAAGTCTGAGTCCTTCGAAGGATGCAGCCTCTGAAATGGGTCATAGCCTTAGCCTCAAATACCATTCCAAAAATAGTGATAATAATGGGTTAGTGTGGAGATAGTGTGTGGGTATAGTGTGCATTAAGGGCACTGAGCTTTGGCATTTTTCAGACCTTGGACAGACAGCCTTGCGCCTTTAATTTTGGTAATTGATTTCTGCAGTTCAGTAGCATTTCGTGGATGCTGAAGTACTATAATAAAAAGTATTTTTATAATTCAGATGTGCACATCAGAGTAGAATGCATGCATTTACATTACATTTATATTTATGATGTCATTGACAGGCGACGCAGTGATATGGGCTGGTTGAAATAGCTGATTTCTCTGGATTTAAACATTGTTGGAAACATTCAGGATAATGTAAGTCCACAAGTCAACAAAATATATTCAATGTTTTAGTGGTTTTTGGAAAAATGCCTTTTAAGCAAACAATAGTTTATTTTTTTGTTTGTCTGTAGCTCAAATCATAATTGCACCCAAAAGAAAAAGGAATATGATCCAAGTAAGAGAAACAGATCCTGTGGTTGATCAATGACTGCTTGTTCCTAAAAAGAAATTATAAGAATCTGTCAGTTCATAATGAAGGTAATTCTTTTTTTTACAAAAAAGTCGAGATTTTATCTGCATGATGAAAAATTTTGAATATAGCACTGACTTTAAATTAGTTCAGAATATGCTGTATGTTCTTCAGTGTTAAAGAGTAGTTTCCAGTATTGAAATCCACTCTGTCCTTGTAGGAAGGGTGAATTTCTACTGAATTTGTTTTAAATGTGTATGAGACTACAACATCTTTATTATTATCTTTAAGCCATTACAATTCATCAAATGCTGTCTCATTTGCATATTTTTATACATGCAGATAAACAGATTGTCCTTTCTTAGCGGTTTTTGATGATGGTTGGATTGTCACTGGATACTGTGGGGAGGAAAAAGTAAGTAGTTATGACAATGTACAGTACTGTTGAATTCAAAGAGGACCTATTATGCTTTTTTACATTAGAGTATAGTGTTGCTGTTAGAGCGTGAAAAAGGTCTGTAAAGTTACAAAGCACAAAGTCACTCCAAAAGGAGTTATCAGTAAACATTGCCCCAGCCATATCTCCCTGTAGCCAAAGTCTGGTTGCACACTGAGGCTATGCAGGGTTGAGCCTTGTCAGAAGTACCAGGATGGGAGACTTCCTGGGAAAAATTAATGCTCAAATCATGACAAAAAACTGTTAAAACAGTTAAAAATATGTCTGCATGTGGTAATTAAGGTCCAAAGCACAAAGAGGGCACATTAAGTCATGCCAGCATGGCATGGAGCATCAGACCAACTGCAACTATAAGTAATTCAAGACATTTTCCCCCGGTTTCACAGACAAGGCTTAAGCTAGTCCTAGACTAAAATGCATGTTTGAGCTGTTTTAACCAAAAGCAACTTGGACTAACATATCTTAAAATATTTTTTTTTCTAGTGAATGTTTATAAAAGCTACTTAAATGCCCTAATTGAACTAAAACCTAATCCTCCTGGCTTAGGCTACACCCTGTCTGTGAAACCGGGCCTTTAAGATGATTTTAGTCAATGTCTAAGAAATCCTAAAACAATCACTAGTAATATGATTTAATGGTTTATTATTTTATACCAATATGTGGCGCTGTTACCAAATTGACGAGGTGTGGTTAGTGTGAGGTGACAATGACACATATAAAGTTTAGGGTCAATAAATCTTGGTCAGTGCCCTGACTGAAATAGGGAGCTGACTGAGACACACCCCCAGTTTGGAATGAATATGCTAAAGCAATGCGGAGATGTAGCCTCACATTCTTTTTGACATACTCGAATTCGTTCGCGTGTTATTTGAGAACGGTTTGACAAATCATCTTGAATTCCATAACTTCTTGTCAGCATGTTTGAAGATGGTCTATTTCAGTTTTTGCAAAAATTGGAGGAGTGGTTTAAGAGGAGTTCAAAAAGTAGATTTTTTTCCACAAAAATTCAAAATGACTGAAAAATGTTCATGATCAAATAATGCTACCGACAAGGAATAAGATGGAAAATAATTGTTACTATCCTTTACGGTTTAAAAGTTATTAACATAAACATGAGTGCACATTGCTTTCAGATGTATTTTCAGAACCAAATCACAGAAATCAAAATTGTTTGTTAATCAGTAAAAGACAACAGTGTTTCTGAATAAGACTTGAGAATCGAAATATTGCCTTACACTGTCTTCGTTAAAAAATAAAAATGAAAAAATAATATATATATATATATATATATATATATATATATATATATATATATATATATATATATATATATATATATATATATATATATATATATATATATATATATATATATATATATATATATATATATATATATATACACACACACACACACACACACACACACACACACACACACACACACACACACACACACACACACACACACACACACACACACACACACACACACACACACACACACACACACACACACACACACACACACACACACTGTCAGCTTTTTACAATAATGCAGAATTTGTTGCAGAATTTTCATGGTAATATCATTTTGATGTCAGCTTTTAGAAAGCCACATGACTAACATGACTGTGCACAGTTTTACAAACAACGTGGGACAGATGTAATTTCCACTGGTTTAACATGGCTAGTGCAATATAAACTAAGAAATATGTTGCAGAGTAGGTGATGTCCCCACCTAGTGTTTAAATGAAACTATTCAGCCATTTCAGATGGAATATTTACTCTCTTTTACGGTATTTTCACATCCTTGTAGCTGCGTACCATTAGCAGCTTAAAAGACTTAAAATGCCCACAACCGCTAACTATGTTCTTTGAAAGTAAAGTATGTCAGTGGTCAGCTAATCTGAGGTAGTTAGAACAAAAGTTTGTTTGTCAAGAACACAACTTGAGACAGTTTCTTAGGCATTGGTAAACAATGGTCTTAGAAAGTGTAAAGAAGCAATCATTTGCACACAGCAATGAGGAATCATTCAGCATGTAAGATATTTCTGTTCACATTTGTCTGAAGCTCATATAGTATATATATGTTGTGGCTATGTTTACATGTGCACTAATAATGCGATTATTTCCAATAATAAGAGTAAGGACTTAATCTCAGTAAGATGTTTACATGATACGAGCACTTCCCTCTTCACTCCCATTTACACACAATTTTCATTATGCTATAAGCATCGAGAATACTTTTTGTGTGCAAAAAAACAAATTACAACTTCATTTGTTTTGTTTTTGCGCACAAAAAGTATTCTCAACACTTCATAACATTAAGGTTGAACCACTGTAGTCATGCGGACTTTAACAATGTCTTTGTTACCTTTCTGGCCTTGAAAGGTGCAATGACGTTGCTACCTATGTGTGGCTCAGAAAACCCTTGGATTTCATCAAAAATATCTTAATTTGTTTTCCGTAGATAAATGAAGGTCTTACGGCTTTCGAACGACATGAGGGTGAGTACTTAATGACAGAAATTAGATTTTGGGGTGAACTAACCCTTAAATCTACTTTCATCTAATACATTTTTTTTTTTTTCTATGGACGCATTTCATTTTTTGGTGATGTGCCTAAAATGTCTTCATTTTATGTTTTGACCATCAATATACTACATTAGTGTCGCACAACAATGTCAACATTAACTCAATTTCTTGCATCCCAAAAATGTCATGCCTTTTTTTTTTTTTTTATGGCTATTTATATGTACATTTATTAGAATAGTGATGTAGAATTTGATTCAGAGTGAACACTGTATGTCTTCAAGATGAAGTCTTACAACAGATGTTTATGTAATATGATAATGGCAGTACAATTCTTATGGCTACAAAAGATTAAGTACACAAAACAAGTGACTAGTAATGTGATACAATGTGCAAGAACATCTTCAATTGAAATGAGCTATTTGAATATGAAAATTCAGCATTGCTTGGCATCACATTAAAATGTGATTTAATCCTTATGCTGCAGTATGCTAAAAAGTATGCATTTACTACTGCATACAGTATGAGTGAAGGCATTTAATACTATAGTGTAAGCAAAGATGCCGGAATTTTCAGGATTTCGGAAAAAGTGGGAATGCAGCATAAGAATGTGATGATGCAAAGCCAAAGCAGATGATAGAAGTTGTGATTCAATCACAGTGGGTGAGGCATCTTTATGAATTTGATAATCATCTGCACATTTTATCATTGTCTCCACACCATGATACCAAGGGATTTATTTCCATTTTTACTACACATACATGTTTTGATTCTTTTTGAAGTATCGTAAGGATATATTACTTGATACAGTGTCCAAAATGTTCTTCAATGAAAATGAGCTACAGTGGTATGCGAAAGTTTGGGAACCCCTTACAGAATCTGTGAAAATGTGAATAATTTTAACAAAATAAGAGAGATCATACAAAATGCATGTTATTCTTTATTTAGTACTGTCCTGAGTAAGATATTTTACATAAAAGATGTTTACATAAAGTCCACAAGACAAAAAAAATAGCTGAATTTATTAAAATGACCCTGTTCAAAAGTTTGGGAACCCTTGGTTCTTAATACTGTGTGTGGGGTTCAAATTTTTATAGAACTAATTTGGTGTGTTCAGGTGGGTCAGACCGCATGTCATTCACCTTTAAGTTTTTTTTTTTTTTTTTTTTTAATAATTGTGCACTTTCAGATTTAGGGTAATATAAAGCATTAACGTATTTACCAAAACATCTAATAAACAAATATGCGAGGTGCAGAGGATTTGTTAGACTAAACAGCTAAAGACCTAGTCCACATTGCAGCTGTTCTGGACAAGGACTGCCCACTTAGACGGAAAGAGACTGCCTGACCAAGTGACCAACCAGTTTGCTTTTTAGCGGTGGGTTTATCTGAAATGGACTGGATAGAGTGGGTCGTTTTGCAACCAATTAGAAATGAGCTACAGTAGAAGATTTATAGGATATAGGATTTACAGGACAATTTTGAGGTAATAAATTGTGTGCCCATTATTTGATATGTAATCATGTTAATCGTGTTTAATATAACATTGTTTTAGCTACATGTTTTTTTAAAAAAACAAAAAACAACCTAGAAACATGTATGATCAGACCGTGGTGGTTGTAACTTCTACTGGACCCACAAATTGGGTTACATTTGCCACACACACTGTCTATTATGTTTATAGTGTTAACCTCTGTTTAATGTATTTCCATATTTGTTTCCTTGTTTGCTGTTGTGAATTAAAATCATATTTGTATAAATTTGAGTTCAAATGTCTAAAATGAAAAGTGTTGTGAATTTCTAAACTAATTTGGAATTGAAATTGTGGTTGGCACTGTGAGATGGCATAGTATTTATTTTGACAATAAGCTGCTTATATCAGGTTTGTTTTATCAAACTAGCTGGCTTGATTTTAGTGAGATCTGGCAGCAGGAGAACAGGAGGTTAATGTTAGTAGTTGGTGTGGATTTGAAGGAAGGAAGGGAGAGAGTCCAGATGTAACCAGTATTAAAATTATACTGCTAAATAAATGTATCGTTAAGTAGAATTCACATAAAATTGTTCATTTACATACCTGATGTAGCTGCCTGATAGAGTTGTCGAAAGTACTGACTTCGGTACCTTTTCGGTACTGAAATTTAAAAAATGTGACGCTTTGAGCGCTGTTGAGCAGATTCGTAATCACCTCTGATTGGCAATTGTTTTCACGTCTCATCGGATATGTCTGTGATTGGCTTCAATGACCAACGCTGTAAAAACGTTGTAAATAGTCATCAATGACGCTTTTCACCAAGCGCCTAGAGATACACATGGGAGCGTTTGAAAGCAGGCGTCTATCGCGGACCAGTCCACTGATAGACGCCTGCTTTCAAACACTCCCGCTTTCAAATTCAAACACTTCCACGTGCTTTGTAGCCAATCATAGACATATCCGATGAGTGCGTCAACACAATGGCCAATTGGCCACAATGGCCAATTGTTTACGAATACGCTCAACAGCGCTCAAAGCATCACATTTTTAAAATTTCAGTACCGATTGGTACCGAAGTCGGTACTTTTGACAACTCTACTGCCTGATTAAAATGAGTTTTTCCCCTTTAATTGTTGTGATGTCACGGATCAACATAACTTCCTTTTCTGTCTCCTCCTCTTCCCTTATGTATTGTAACTTTACGGGGGAGAAAACAAGGGTGATTCACTCTCAAAGAGGCTGCTTATTTTTGTTTTCTATCTGGGAATAAAAGATCCAGCGAAACTGCTGCCGGCTGTCCCGTGTGCAACAGCTACACAACACAGAACTGTCGCTAGCCACACATCACGCTTGGTGTCGCGAGCCACCGGTTACACGTGGTGCCGTGACCCGGATGGGAGTGAGGTTTAGGGGGATGAGTATAATGTAGGCCAGTAAAAGCTGTGTGTGTAAACCTCACTCCCCTGATCTCAAGAGGCATGCTAGAGAGTCTGTGGTCCCTTGTTAGCGTGCCTGCCTCACATGCTGAAGGCGGCGGTTCAAATCCCGCCCGTAGCGGGGAAGTGTGTTTTAGCTGTTCTGAAGATTTAGTTGTGTACATTTTCGATTTTTTTTTTTTTTTTTTTTTTTTTTTTTTAAGAATAGTGCATTTTGAAAAGCATTTTGATGTCAAAACATCTTCAGGATGAGCCTTTGGTACAGAAAGTTTTGACTAGAAATGTGATACGAAGTGGAAAAACATCTTCAATGAGAATTGGCTACAGTATTTGAATATGAAAATTACTTTACTTGTCATCACAAAAATCAGCATACGGTATTGTGTTTGCCTGTTTGTGTTGGGAAAAGCATTGGATGATCCATTGTTCTAAACTAGACTTTTGCTTTTAGAGAATATAACGTTATAGTGAACCTGTTTAAATTTTAACAGAAGTAAATCTGTGTTCCTATGCTGAGACTACAGGAAATGTTTAGAATTCTGTGAATGAGGGCTGTAGTTTTTTTCTGTAGCTGATTCTGTGCTTTCTTGATATAGCAATGTAATGTTTAATTAAGTAAATGCACCATTTGGGGTGCATTTGACAAAGTATTTGAATGAAATCTCAATACAGCAGCACAGTGGTGATAAACAGCAGAGAGGATCTGTGTGAGCAGTCATGGATGGGAGTCTGTTTGTGCTGCTGCTGCTGTCAGGTTGGTGTGGTTTGTTTGTAATGTGTTTTTACAAGGAAAAGTGAATGTGCATACTGTATAAACAAATTTATATATAAAAATCATGGTAACACTTTATTTTAGGGTCTTTTAACTAGTTGCTTATTAGCATGCCTATTACTAGAATATTGGCTGTTTATTAGTAATTATTAAGCACATATTAATGCCTTATTCTGCATGACCTTATTCTACATTCTTAATCCTACCCAATACCTAAACCTAACAACTAGCTTACTAACTATTAATAAGCAGTAAATTAGGAGTTTATTGAGGGAAAAGTCATAGTTAATACTGAATACATGTTCCCTATACTAAAGTGTTACCAAAATCATTTTTGCAGGGCTCTTGAGGACCACTTCTGGTGTTTATCGTCAGTACCACTATATAAATGTGAGAATGTCATGGCCAGAGGCTCAGAGTTACTGCAGGGTGAAATACACTGATCTGGCTACTGTAGACACCATGGATGATGTGAACAGGCTGGTAAATATAGTGGATGCTGGATACAGTGGATCAGTGTGGATTGGACTGAAAAGAGGGACACAGACACACTGGGTTTGGTCTAATGGAGAAGACACACTCACACAGTACAGTGCCTGGGCTGATGGAGAACCGAAGAGTGAAAATAAATGTGGCTACTTCCTTAATGGAGTTTGGCTCAGTTCCTCATGCTCATCTGTGAATCACCTTGTGTGCTACAGTGGTGAGTTATAAGTTTGTAACTTATCAAATATTCAGTTTAGCTGAGAAGAAGAGTTGTGACCTTATACTTATTTTGCTTTTCCTGATAGGAAGCACTGGATACGTCAGGGTAGAGACATTCAAGAACTGGACAGATGCTCAGAGCTACTGCAGACAGAATAACACAGACCTACCCACTATTCACAATGCTCAGGAACTAAACCAGATAAAGAGTATTGTTCCATATTATTCATGGGTCTGGATTGGTCTGTTCCAGGACTCTTGGGAATGGTCTGACAAATGGAGCCTCTTCTTTAGATACTGGGCAGCAGGTCAACCGTCCCAGAATTCAGGATCTGACTGTGTCGGCATGTCAACAACCAATTCTGGGAAATGGGCTCATGAAAGCTGTGATCTACAGCATCCTTTTTTCTGCCATGGAGGTGAGGTTTTTGTTTTTGTTTTGTTTTTAATCAGATTACATTAGACAGAATGATTGTTGTGTCTGTTCTGTCATGTTAAGCACTGTGCATTAATTTAATTTGAGTGCATTTGCATGCATAACATTACTCTGATCAAAAACTTCATTCTAAAACCCAATGCAAGAAACAGCATTTTCAGGCATTTTGATGGTAACGTTGTTTCCATGCAGCAGAGTTGGGGTAATGGGAAAAATCTATCAGGTTTTAAGGGGTCATGTTTCAGCCTAAAGGGGTCCTATTATGATTTTTTCCCCCCTACATTCTTTAGTGTGTAATGTTGCCGTTTAAGCATGAAAAATCAGTAAACGCTGTTTCTGAACTCCCCGAAACACCTCTTGAGTTTTCTTCCAGGAATGAACACATCACAATGAAAACCTAGTAGACCCCAAAAACAAGAATTTAAAAAAGGACATAATAGGTCCCCTTAAACACTCCATGACTTTTACTCCCAAAAATAACACTTATAATAGAGTTTGCATGACCTACAAGTTCTAGAGTTATTAAGCATAACCGTATAATTGTGGACGTAAACTCATTTCCTTATGCCTCATACAGTAAGTAGTGAGAGTATAGCTATACTTAAAATAATATTTTATCGAAGATGAGGTTTATTGCATTTCTGTCATATTCTTTTTTTTTTTAACTTGTTTGATACTCTATCTCAGCATCAGAAATGATAGTATGGATTAGTATCACATATTACTGTGGGGAAAAACTCATACACCAAAACAACTCGCAGTAATTCTTTCCAACCAAGAAAAAAGAAACCCAGGCAGGGGAAAAGGAGGATCTGGGTGGCAATCAAAGGAAAGAAATTATCAAAACAGAAATCTCTCAGTGCTAAACTTAACTAAAAGAGAAAAAAAAAAAGAAAGAAAAAAAATCTTCAATATTCAAAGATACCCTAATATAAATTACACTCACTAAATTAAAAACAAAAATACAATGGGTGATGTGTGCCCCTTTCCTAGTGTGTCTAATACATATAATCACTTACTGCGGGATGCACAATGTATGTCACGTGATAACCTTTCTTTTCTATTGCCCAAACGAGTTGTGCTCACAATGAATGGGGACAGAATTGAGCCTATACGTAACACAACACACATTTGAAAATACGAGGGTTTTACCCACACTATACATAATCAAAGGCTACCTGTAGTCAAATTAGCAAAAGAACATCAAGCAACAAGTTCTTTCCAAAAACATTCATTATTAAATATTCAATAATATACTAATTCTGTTCCACAATATTCAGTTTTTTTATGTCATTTTTATTAATCAACAGGCAATATTCACTGGTTGAAATGCAGCCTATGAATTGCTACCAAAAATTTATGCACTGTTAATGCAATGCATTTTTATTTAATTGGTGCAATTCTGCATGCTTTTTTATTAGGAAAATGTAAAGGGACCCCTGATCCTTACAGTCATGTTTCTCATTTCCATTTGCTAAAGGGCCCAAGTCTCCTTACCGCTCCTACCACTATGTGGATGAAAGCATGACATGGCAAGATGCTCAGAGTTACTGCAGAGCGAGATTCACTGATCTGGCCACTGCTGACAACATGAGCGATGCGAGTTTGCTGGTAAATACAGTGGATCCTGGATACAGTGGTTCAGTATGGATAGGTCTCCACAATGGAACGGAGTATCGCTGGGTCTGGTCTATGGGCACCCTGTCCCAGTACAGTATCTGGAATCCAGGAGAACCAAATGGTGATGGGGAGTGTGTGAGGAGTTTTAATGGAAACTGGTATGATGAGAGCTGCAGCACCGCTCTCCCATTTGTGTGTTTCAATGGTGAGTTCTCAAATCTGGTTCATTTTTCCACCCAATTGATCCTGGACTGAAGGGCTGGTTTTTATCTGGTGTTTCTGAACAGACAGCTCTGGTTTTATCATCACTGAGACTGCTATGATATGGAGAGATGCTCAGAGTTACTGCAGACAACACCACACTGACTTGGCGAGCATCAGCAGCGCAGAGCAGCAGAATCTGATCAGAAATCAAGCATCGCTCTGGATTGGTCTGTTCCTGGACTCTTGGCAGTGGTCTGATAGGGGGGATCTCAGTTTCAGACACTGGGCAGAAGGTCAACCATCACAGAGTTCAGGATCTGAGTGTGTCGGCTTGTCAAGAAACAATTCTGGGAAATGGGCTCATGAAAGCTGTGATCTAAAGCGTCCTTTCATCTGCCATGGAGGTGAGTTTCCACAGTTCAAATGATACAAACAAGAGGATTGCATGTTTTCATGTTTTCATTTATTGGTGTATCTTCTATATTGAGGATAACTTTAACTCTGTATTTTTCTAGAAGATGACAAGTTGATTAAAAAACAGCTTGTCAGACTGAAATTGTCCTGTAATGGAAAATGCACATTGAATGATCCTTCCGTACAGACTGCCATCCTGATTGAGGTTTGCCTTAAACACTGTGTTCAGTGGTCATATGATTCAACAACACAATATGCAGAGTGAAATGTTGGGTGAAATGTTGTAAGAAAATAAGAATGCTTTAAAATACATTACAGCCTCTTTCATAGCATCAATATTGTTGCTGCTGTTGATGTTTTATTTGATTCTTTCTTGCTGGTCTTCCAGATAAGTGAAAAGCTGAAGAGCATGGGGCTGGAAAGTGACAGCAAAATAAGCTGGAGAAAAGGGGAAAGTGGAGAGGTGTTTCATCAGGAGATCAATCATATGGCCAATTCCAATAATAAATGTGATAGATTGTAATCGTCAATGTACTTCTTTAAAGTACATTTTAAAACCGATTCAAAGAATATAAAGTAAAAGTCTGAACTATATTGTTAAAAGGAAATATGAAGTAGTAGTAGTGATATCCAATACTTACATTTTTTTTTTTTTTTTTAACAGAGTTATTAAGCATAACCGTATAATTGTGGACGTAAACTCACTTCCTTATGCCTCATACAGTAAGTAGTGAGAGTGTAGCTATACTTAAAATAATATTTTATCGAAGATGAGGTTTATTGCATTTCTGTCATATTCTTTTTTTATTTTAAATAAGTCATATAACTTGTATGATACTCTATCTCAGCATCAGAAATGATAGTATGTATTAGTATCACATATTACAGTGGGGAAAAACTCATACACCAAAACAACTTGCAGTAATTATTTCCAACCAAGAAAAAAGAAACCCAGGCAGGGGAGAAGGAGGATCTGGGTGGCAATCAAAGGAAAGAAATTATCAAAACATAAATCTCTCAGTGCTAAACTTAACTAAAAGAGAAAAAAAAAGAAAGAAAAAAATCTTCAATATTCAAAGATATCCTAATATAAATTACACTCACTAAATTAAAAACAAAAATACAATGGGTGATGTGTGCCCCTTTCCTAGTGTGTCTAATACATATAATCACTTACTGCGGGATGCACAATGTATGTCACGTGATAACCTTTCTTTTCTATTGCCCAAACGAGTTGTGCTCACAATGAATGGGGACAGAACCTCTTTTGGACCTGGACCTGATCATCTGCGCACCCTTTATAATGGACTCACTCCTCTCACTCCTTGTCTGTTCTTATTGTTATGTTTTCCCTAAGTGTGCTTTGGTTTAGTTGTTCTGTTATCCTTACTTAATAAACCCGCTTCTATTGTCCGATTGTGAATCATTGTGGCATTTGTTACTAGCCAACTGTAATAAATGTAAATAATAATAACATCTACAAATATGTTGGTTACACTTTATTTCGAGGTGTCTGTATAATTCTACATTTAAGTAATGGGTAATAATTATTTACTAACTATAGGGTTAGAGTATAAGGTTAGTTGCACGTAATTATGCATAATTGTTATTACTACAGTAACTACATGTAATGTGTAACAAGGACACTGTAAAATAAAGTGTTACCAATATGTTTGTAAAATTGACATTAAAAGTAAACTTCAATATAAAAACTTTCTAGTACTGTATAAGAAAAGAGGGGTTTGAGAGATATGTGAGCCTATTTGATATGTAAAGTATGCAGATTTAATTCTCCTAATAAATTTGATAAAAATATAAAAAAATCTGAGATTTTTTTATATTGGGATGTGTAATCTCACAGGGATGTGAGATTACACCCTGCCGGTAATCTCACATCCGCGCTCAATCCTGCTGCGAGCCTGCCATGAACAGACAGACAATACGCATGAAGAGGCGCTCTAAATATAGAGCTGAGCTGAATAAGTAAAAAGTTATCAGAAAGGGTCTGATATTTCTAGTTTAATTAATATAGTGAACTGTGTACTGTCTGACCAGCATGCTGGTGATAGCAAAGTCCGTGCTGCTGAAGGGCAAAAGACCCAGAGTAACATTGATCAATTACTGTTACCCCAGACCTCCCCTGAAGCCGATATGGTGTGTATGATATTGATTTTTAATTAGGATAATCCGTTAATATAATGTTTATCAGAGCTTGGCAGACATAACTATTATATATATATATATATATATATATATATATATATATATATATAAATATATTCACACACACACACACACACTAATCCTAGTCTGTCTTATATATAATTACTTTTATATATATATATACACACACACACACACACACACACACACACATATATATATATATATATATATATATATATATATATATGCACAGACCTGTTTATACTTTATTTTCATATTTGACGAAACATTTTTGTGAAAAATGGAGACGTTTGAGGGTGGTCCTAGAGATTTTCCAAGGAAGGGGTTTGGCAACACTGTGACCAAGTCCAGCTCCGCTCCACATTTTGATTGACAGCTGTCACAACCTACTAGTGGCCGTGTTTACTCCTTTCTTTTCAACCATTGGATAGGATTTAAAAAACGGCTGTTGTGTTTGTGTAAGGCGGGATGTTCCTTCGAAGCGCTGTTAAATATAGGTGAAAAACTACGCAACAAAAAGAATAAATAAAATGCTTTCTTAAAATGTGTTGCGTTTATAATCATACTCTTGCAAAAGACTGGATTTAGGCTAATTTGTCTGTGGTGTTACTGTCTTTCCTGGTAACACCACAGACTCTATAGTAACTCCACAGACAATATACAACCAGAAGTGTTGTATTTTTAATGAAACACATAGGACATTCATAATCATATAATTGTATCTCTCTTGTCAGGTATGGCAAGATTAACTGCTGCTGAAAAGCAGCATCTTTATAGACAGCGCAGAGATGCAGACCCAGTTCGAAGAGCAGAGTACCTTCAAAAGAAACAGCAGACCTATGTAAAAAACATTCAGTGCAAAAAAAGACTGAGAATAGGAGATCTCTCAGAGAGGGGAATAAGAACAGCAAGGAAGAACTGGAGAATATACAAGGCAGAATACAGGGCAAGAAAGCGCAGAGAGTCACAACAGGGCACCTTCACTCCACCAGACACACCATTAAGGTTCAGATAGTCCAAGGAGGATACCCAGAACATCCAGGTTAGGTTTTAGGACGAATAAAAGGGATTGTAACTGTAAATCATATTTTATATGTAAATAATTGAAATAATGCTGAAAAGGATTCCTCAGAGCCCCACAACCAAAACAATAAACATTTTTAAGGGAAGCAATGCCTCATCACTGGTCAAAAAAACCCTTAGGTTTCACTTCTCTCTTTTAAATGAAATAAAGGCAAGATATTCTACAGCAAAAAAAGAGAGGGTTTAATTTATGCCAGGCTGATTTGTGGAAAATTGATCAAGAAGTATAAATTACAGGCTTTCTGCCAAAAACAGATTGGCTTTTCATATAAAAGGTGGAAAACATGTGAGAAAGAACTTGATTTCATAAGACAGAACAATATAATCTCTCAAGGTCTAAGGAGCACTGTCAAACAGTTATTTTCTTTTAAGAACGGTTTACTTAAAGGCTCTGCGAAAAACTCCTTTTGGATCCTTTATTTTTAAGACTGTATATGACCAGTATCGGTATCTGAAATCTTCAAAATGATTTTTTTCCGTAGTTTCGACCAGCAGTGTGATGGACGGTCCACAAAAGAAAAAAAAGCTATTTGAATATGAAAATTACTCACGTCTTGCCACAAAAATCAGCATACAATATTCTGTTTCGTGTGCATGTGAGCAAAAGCATTTATTGTGGCAATGGTCTAAGTTTAAAAGGTAATAGAAGTGTAATTTGTTGTGTTCAGGTGGGTCAGACGCTGTTTCAGAGAGTTTTCTATAATGGTTCACATTCTGATATGTGAAGGAAACTTATGTAAACAATCAATATAAATGTGTGCAGGGAGTACTACACTCTCATATTTGACAAAACATCTAATCAACAAATATGCAAGGGTGGTTTTAACTAAATGGCTAAATGTCTGGTCCACATTGCAACTTTTTCTGTTCTGGAAAAGAACTGAGACAAACATGTAAAGCAACCAAAGATAGTTTGTTTTGTTTTACTTGCCATTTAGGGGAAGGGTTGGCCTAAATAACCAGAGCTGCGACATCACACTTGTACATGTCTATGACCTTCCTGAGGTGACATTAGCAGTTGTACGTCTCTGTGTAAAAATATAAAGGAGTTACCCTCGCCCCCCCCCAAAAAAAAAAAAAAAAAAATTAGGTAAGAAATTACAATTTTATATTTTACTGTAATTTACGATCATGTTAATGCTGTAAAAAATAAATAAATAAATACAATTTTAAAAAACATATTGCTGGAATTGGCAATAACAATTTAACATTTTACTTTCCTAGATTTAACTGGTTCCGATAACTCAAATATCCAAGTTGTCATTTAGTACAACTTCACATCTCAAGTTGACTTAAATTTTATAAATGAACACAAAGTTAAATCAATTTTTTTTTACAGTTTACAGCCTACAATTGTCAATGTCAGTATCTGTTAAGTTTATAGAGTTTTTAGCCTACTGTATGTTTTGTGTATATGTTTCCAATTTGCTGTTGTCTCTGTTTACCATTGTAAATTAATGAAATAGGAGTTGGGGTTGGTGAATGGGTTAAAAATTATTTTGAACAAGTAAATTTGATTTCTAGAGTACATCCATGCCCAATATCTAAAATGATCATGTTTTTTCTTTGTTATACACTTTTGAAATGACATTGGTCTCCGTAAAACAACAATATAAATAATAATAATATGAATGTAATGGCATAACATATACAAATAGTTCTTTTGTATATGTTAGTATTTTGTGTTAGACTCTGTCATGATATCTTTAAGATAATTTGGCAAGATGTTTGGTCCATTGTTAAGATGCGACGTGTGGAAACATCTTCAATGAAAATGAGCTATTTGAATATGAAAATAACTTGCATCTTGTCATCACAAATAATAGCATATATTTTATGTGTTAGACCTGAATGAGGCCAAAAGCCATGTTATAGTGCAGACTGAACCTCCTAATCTCATTTTGATGCTTATTTTGAACATTAAAGCTGCTGTCCATGTTTTTTTTTTTTTGGTTAAAAATAATCCAATATCAATTTTTGAGCAAGTACATAACCAGCTAGTGTTCAAAACTATCTCCTTACCTTAGCCCGATTCACAAGGGTAAGCTTGTAATAATGCTTTATAATAAAATCAGTACTGGTGGGTTTCCGCTGGAAAATCGAGCATGCAGTCGTTCATCCTTGCGTCATTACGTCACGTCTGTAAACAGAAAGAAGGAGTCCCAGCTGGTAGGCTATATGGCATGTGATGCTGCTTGTAGAGGCTCATTGATAGCCTTTTCTCACAGCAGCTGCAATAATTAAACCGCCATCATTTTGATGGCGGATTATAATCCAGAAAGGTCCAAATGACAATCATCAGTGACAACTGGAGATTCACCCGTAGTCCAAAGCAAAAGTCTTCGGACTAGGGAGTGGCTACAGAAATTGAAATCTACAAGTAACGCGAATACACAGTAAATACACAAAGTCACGCAATGCTGATGTTGTTAACATTAACAATTTGAGAACTAAGTATAACAATACTAATAATTTGCATGGTTTGACGTGATCTGAGCTAAGAGATCGTTAGATTTAATCACCACTGGCAGAGCGATTTATTGTAGGCCTAATGCTTTTATTCTCTGTTGGTCAGAACAAAGGTGGCAGACATGTTATTTGTTTAGATGACATTTTACGGTAAAAATTCTTATTTTGGTCATACTTTCAGTTCCAAGACGTAGAATATCCTGTGCGGTGACTGACAGCAAACATTAGATTAATCCGCGCTGAGGAGCCGTGCTGATGCACAATCCACGTAAAGATAATAATTCTGCAAACAACTGCAATTGCAGGTTTCAAACAGAGATGGCGACAAAGAGGCTAAACTTATTGCAGCTTGCAATATAACTGCAGCTTTAAATATAAATGTAATTTGGTGTGTTCAGGTGGGTCAGACTCTGTGACTATGGAGGTTTCTATTTTTTCAGTTCAAGGCTAATATGTAGTAATCTGTGACACACATATGTCTCAGGCAGAATCTGTGCAATTTTTCATAGATTTGACATCACCAACCTGGACAACTTACATTTACATGTAGATTTATTCAGTAGGCAGACACATTTATCCAAAGTGACAATGGTTCGGTAAGTAGTTTCATTAACCATATTCGGGGTACATTTCTTGACATAAAGTATGTAAAGTCACAGTAAATTTGCAATGTACGGTTTGCATTTCCTCACATAACAGTTACACAGAAAATGTATGTTTGATCATCTCTTATTAGAATCGAGCAGAGAGGATCTGTGTGAGCAGTCATGGACGGGAGTCTGTTTATTCTGCTGTTGCTGTTAGGTTGGTGTGGTCATTTGTAATCTATATTTATGATGATGTGAACACATATAGATGGTTTAACATGTTGATTTTCACAGGGCTCTTCTGGAGCAGTTCTGCTCTCTCCCGTCAGTACCACTATATAAATGTGAGAATGTCGTGGCCAGAGGCTCAGAGTTACTGCAGAGAGAAGTACACTGACCTGGCTACTGTAGACACCATGGATGATGTGAACAGGCTGGTAAATATAGTGGATGCTGGATACAGCGGATCAGTGTGGATTGGACTGAAGAGAGGGACACAGACACGCTGGGCTTGGTCTAATGGAGAAAACAAATCTTCTCCGTACACTAACTGGGCTTCAGGAGAGCCAAATGATTATGCATCTTGTGTAACTTATAATTACGGGTTATGGTATGATATGGCATGTAGCTATGGTCGATATTTTACATGCTACAACGGTGAGTTCCCCGTTCTTTTAAATTTATCGAGCAGTTTAACTGGAAAAGAAGAGCTATGAACTGATTTAATTTTCTCTTTTTGCATCTCTCATTAGAAAATAATGGATACGTTCTGGTTAGAAGTGCTAAAAACTGGAGTGATGCTCAGAGCTACTGCAGACAGTATCACACAGATCTGCCCTCCATCCACTACGCTACAGAAAATAACCAGATAACTAACGTTCTGCTCTCTGGATATTACATCTGGTTTGGTCTGTTCCAGGACTCTTGGGAATGGTCTGACAAATGGAGCCTCTTCTTTAGAAACTGGGCAGCAGGTCAACCGTCCCAGAGTTCAGGATCTGACTGTGTTGGCATGTCAACAACCAATTCTGGGAAATGGGCTCATAAAAGCTGTGATCTACAGCATCCTTTTATCTGCCATGGATGTAAGCAACTAACAAATTAGATCATGTTAAACAGAATGACTATCATTTCATGTTCTGAAGTATTGTGCATTATTTAACAGTGAGTGAGTACAAGCACAACAAAATGCTGATTACTAAAAAAAAAAAAAAAAAAAAAACACCATTCTAAAAACCTGACACTTAAAATAGCCAAAAAATTCAAATTGCCAATAAATTATAGGCTAACCTTTACAGAAAGCATGCAAGGAATCTTATAAAATGATTTATGCAATATGTCAAACATTTAACACTGAATATAGAGTGCTGCAGGGATGACGTATTTTTGAAAGCCAAAACATGAAACTGAGTTAGCACTTCCAGTTCCATTATCTCAAAAGTCAATACATTTTTTTTGAATGGGTTTGTGGTTAAATGAACTCTTTCAGTCTGTTTAAAAAACATTTTCCCTAAAAGTTCAAGTTATAGTTTGCAAGAGTGTGATTATAAACACAATGAGGCTGTGAAAAACTATTCAGTAGAAGTTTACCTGTTCGGCTGATGACGTTTAATGTCCCCAACAACCTTTCTAGTCCAGTTTAGCCACTTGTATGTAACTGTTACGAGGCAACTGAGACAAGAGGCGTGTGGATCCATATGCAGGCTTTTATTAATTAAAGACATGGTTGATAACAGGCATGGGTTGGCAACAAGTAAACAGGTATAGAGTAGGCAAGACAAAGAGTATTCCAGGGACAAGTGTGGTCGATCAATGGCAAACAATATCCAGGAGGGCTAGGCTAAAGAATAATCCAGGAAAAACAGACAATAGTCCAAGAGAGGTGCAAACAGAGTCCAAATGGCAGGGTGAGAGAGAAATCCAAGACAGGCAGATAATCAGGAAACAGGCAAAAAACAGGACTAGGACTAGGACTAGGACTAGGACTAGGACTAGGACTAGGACTAGGACTAGGACTAGGACTAGGACTAGGCTCCATAACGTAGCTACATTAAACAGCATAAATGCTAACAATACTCAGCAGTAAGAAAGGGGATGTGCATGGCTTATGTAGGGTGTGTGATTGGCTGCGGGTGTGATTGGCTGCAGGTGTGTGTAATCAGCGCAATGGATGATGGGAAATGTAGTCCGGGGTGAAGTGCAAAAGTTAGTGTGGTGCAAAACAGAACTAGGATCGTGACAGTAACAGACTTTTACAAGACAAGTAAAAGCTTTAAAAAATCTCAAGAGGATGTCTGGGGCATTAAACATCATCAGCCAAACAGATAAACTCATCTACACACTAGTCCACTTTTATAGCCTTGTTGTGTTTATAATCGCACTCTTGCAAACTATTATATCTCAAACTTTCAGGGGAAATGTTTTTAAACAAAGATTGAAAGAGTTCTTGTAAGCTTAGTGATGGTGACGTTGAAATGATGAGACCGTTGAGTAGTTTCTTTATAGCCTACGTTTAGCTTTTGACTTCTGAAGATTGTATTTGTTTCAAAATTCATAAAAGTTGTGTTCATTTGTGAAGATTATCATGATAGACAAATGTGTAAGAATCATAAGCTTCTGTTAGTCACAGACCTTATTTTCTGGAATATTCCAAAAGCCAGTGGAAAAATCATATTGGGTTTTTGTCGAGTGAACCTGGGTGATGCTAACTTCCGGGTTGGCTTACAAACGCCACACAATTTTAAAAGTAAAAATGTAATAATAAGTATTAACCGTCCAAAATTTAATTCCAAAGTACCTATACAGAATTATTGTAGCCACAACAGTAACGTTTTGTGTTAGATCACAGATTCAGTTCACAGGGAATGCTTGTATTGATAAAAGCAACACAATCTCATGGCAATTCGTAACTATTTTAAGTTTGAAGGTTTGGTGTGTAATTTGTATGAATTTGTACAATCTCATTTATACATTTTCTGCTTACTTCTTCAGTCTATTACAAATTTAATTGGCTCAGTTTCAGCTTATAAATTACTTACAAAAATGTTATGTAGGGCAATATGCTTTTTAATCATGATTGTATCTATTATCTTTACAATCCTGTCATTTCCCTCCTAAAGGGCGCAAGTACCAGTACCAGTTTATAAATGAAAGCATGACATGGCAAGATGCTCAGAGTTACTGCAGAGCAAGATTCACTGATCTGGCCACTGCTGACAACATGAGCGATGCGAGTTTGCTGGTAAATACAGTGGATCCTGGATACAGTGGTTCAGTATGGATAGGTCTCCACAATGGAACGGAGTATCGCTGGGTCTGGTCTATGGGCACCCTGTCCCAGTACAGTATCTGGAATCCAGGAGAACCAAATGGTGATGGGGAGTGTGTGAGGAGTTTTAATGGAAACTGGTATGATGAGAGCTGCAGCACCGCTCTCCCATTTGTGTGTTTCAATGGTGAGTTCTCAAATCTGGTTCATTTTTCCACCCAACTGATTCTGGACTAAAGGGCTTGTTTTTATCTGGTGTTTCTGAACAGACAGCTCTGGTTTTATCATCACTGAGACCGCTATGACATGGAGAGATGCTCAGAGTTACTGCAGACAACACCACACTGACTTGGCGAGCATCAGCAGCGCAGAGCAGCATAATCTGATCAGAAATCAAGCATCGCTCTGGATTGGTCTGTTCCTGGACTCTTGGCAGTGGTCTGATAGGGGGGATCTCAGTTTCAGATACTGGGCAGAAGGTCAACCATCACAGAGTTCAGGATCTGAGTGTGTCGGCTTGTCAAGAAACAATTCTGGGAAATGGGCTCATGAAAGCTGTGATCTAAAGCGTCCTTTTATCTGCCATGGAGGTGAGTTTCCACAGTTGACAGAATCAAATGATACAAACAAAAGGATTGCATATTTTCATTTATTGGTGTATCTTCTATATTGAGGATAACTTTAACTCTGTATTTTTCTAGAAGATGACAAGTTGATTAAAAAACAGATTGTCAGACTGAAATTGTCCTGTAATGGAAAATGCACACTGAATGATCCTTCCGTACAGACTGCCATCCTGAATGAGGTTTGTCTCTGCCTTAAAAACTGCTTAGTTTAAGTGTTCATTTTAAATCCATAATGGCACCATAGCATTGTGCTCTTGAGGTTTGAACAGGCAAGCACCTCTCATATCAAATATTGTCGCTGTTATTAGTAGGCCTGGTTAAAAAGATATAGATTTCTCAATTTTAATCGATTCTCATTTTTACGAACCGATATCGATTCTTAAATCCCAAGAATCGATTAGTCTAGTCTATTTTCAGTTGATGAACAGAACATGTAGCACGCCTCCCATCCAATAAATCGCAATAATCTTTGTGCTTTGTTACTTTTGATATGGAGCAAAGTCTCAGATTTCAAATGATGTCCATCATATTATGAGATTCAAAAAATAAATACCGTTTTGGCGCTGTTTAATGTGACGTGACAGATCGCTTTAGCGCCTCAGTTAAAGAGAAGCGGCAGCACAGGGCGCATGTGAACACCCTCTCCGCTTTACAGTTACAGCGCGAAATGAACATAATTAAACATCTGAAGGTATGTTAAAATATACAGTACAACTTGCCGAAATCCGTATCATGTCTTGTTTAATAGCTCAATCAGTGTTTCAACCTCGGAAAGACGTCAATAAAACAGCTTGTAAACAATGTCACGTAACGTCACATTTACCTCAAACATATATTCAGTGACCATAAACTCATTAGTCTACTACATATTCATTATAATGTTCTTCAATATTTAATGCATGTTTGAATAAATCAGTTATGACAGCCACGATTTAAATGTTTATATTTTTAAAAAAAAAAAAACGAATTGCAGTAGAAATATGATTATGTAATTCTAAACTTTATTTATTATAAAAAAACATATTTGAGTGTAATTTGTGTTTGTATATAAAGTTAATTTTAACCTTCAATATTATAGTAACTGACTCCCATCCATGTGTAGTTTAGCTACAGCATTAGTTGAGAGATTTTTTTCCTCTAGAAAATTTGCTATGTACTGTAACTGATAAACTACATCCAAAATAATCGATATCGAATTGAAATTGTAATCGAATCAAATCGCAAGCATGCGAATAGAAATTAAATTGAATCGTGAAAATTGTGTCAATACCCAGCCCTAGTTATTATTAGGTTTTAATTTTTTATATTTTTTTTTTGCTTTTTGTTTGTTTTTGTTTTTTCGCTTCTCTAGATAAGTGAAAAGCTGAAGAGCATGGGGCTGGAAAGTGACAGCAAAATAAGCTGGAGAAAAGGGGAAGGTGGAGAGGTGTTTCATCAGGAGATTAACCGTACTGCGAGTTCCAATAATAAATGTAATAAGAAGTAATCTTTTATTTAGGCCTTTATATCAAAATTCAAAACAGACTCAAAGAATATAGAGGGGTTTTTATTTTTAGTAACATTAGATTGCTTTAAGGAATTGTGAAGTAGTTGTAGTACAATTATCAGTTATTTAAAGTGCCCCTATTATGCTATTTTAAAAGTTCCTAATTTTGTTTTGGAGGTCTACAACAGGTTTATGTGGATCAGAGGTCAAAAAACACTTTAATTTTCTCATAATATACATTGCACCAGTGGTGGCTCGTCAGGGGAGGCAAGGGAGGCACAGCCTACCCAAAATTTTGAGGTGAAAATGGGAGGAGGATGATTTAGCCTAATGTTAATAAAATTTAGTTATTAATTTCATTTCATATCTCAGAATATGTATTTTTTGTTTGTAATTTCACCACTGTAACACCATAACATATTACTGAAATCGAAAGCACCGCGGTTCTTTCACAAACGTGCCGAATCTGCCGATGTCATTGCAAGCACAGGGGATAGAGAAGGGAAGGCACATGAGCGGAGCTCGTCTTGTGCCTCAGTTGGTAAAAAATTAGCCAATTGAACTGCTACCACCGCGCTGATAATGTACCAGATATCTTATTTATGGAGAGTAGCGATATTGAATATTTATTCGCCAACAATTTACCAAGTTATCTGTCTATAAGTGAGCAAAAAGACAATTTAAAGCAGTGAAGCTAATAATAATAATAGGCAGGGATTTCCAATATAGTGTGCCTCCTCTACACCACTGCATTGCACATCACCACATTTTTCAATGATTCTCAAACGACTCATTGTTACGATTGGTCTACTGCTTACAGCACGTGTCGTAAACAAAACACTCATTACCATAACTGAACTTCAGCTCCAGAGGCTTTCTCAGTCCTCAGCGATTGTACACACTGTAAAGGCAGTAATAATGGTGTCAATTTTACCATATCAATTCGAGTGTGAGTCCAATGATGAAACATTTGAAGAACTAGTTATTCGAACCTTCATTGCAAGGACGACTTGAGCAGGATGTTTCTCAGTGATACGCTACTCAGTTTGATGTACATTATGAGATGTAATTGCAAATAATTCCTCACCATCAGCATTAACATGTGTATGTCCATCAACAAACCGATATGTATATTTTATAAATTTATTGCAGTGTACATGCGGGAACAATAACTGTGTCAATAACAATAATCAATAACAATAACAGCGTATACATTAGCCGAGCACGTGCACGAGAACGTGAATGACTGAAGTTCGCTCCATTCTTTATCATTACTCAAAGTAGAAAGAACGACAGACAAGCTGCATTAATGGACACAATTCAAAATGAACATGGGTACACGACAAAAGATAAAAGATGGGATTGTAGTTGTACTGCTTTGGTATCGTTAAAAAAAAGAATCGTTAAAAAAAATTTAATTTTAACCACTGATTCTTCGCAGCCTCATCATTCAGAAGTGAAAATAAAACAAATTTACTTTCACAGCGTAGGACATAGTGTCTTCTCAACATGGTGTTAACCACACGAAAAAGCAACAGTTTTTGAGAGTGGGTCAAGGTGTTTGCAGGTGGACAATGTAGAACATAGGAGGGCATTATGCAAATGTATTACCCAGTGACATGTAGCTGTAATGCAGTGGTATTTTAATTCCTGACGACTCGTTTAGGCTGTTCAAAATCGATTTTTTTTTGTTTTTTTTGAGAAACAATAACTTTATTTATTGGGCTTCACAACTTTGCAGACTGTTTACATTCACAGACAGCTACATTACTAACTGCATGAAAGGTAATATTCGAAAAAGCATAATAGGGGCACTTTAAACACCATGAAGTGTCAATTTATATAATATATATAGTAAATGGTATAGTTTTGAAAGGTGATGTTTTTGGTAAAATCATTAAAAGAATTTTATATAGGTTCTAGAGTGCAGAAATAAGGGGTGAAAGTATGATATCTTTCTTGTAATTAATCTGAAAGAAATTTGATTGGAAGAAATGATGTTGTGCATATTATTTCCATTTTTAGGAGATGCCTAGATGTTTCATAATTTGAAATTATATATATTGTGCTTTTCTTTTGAAATTGATGACTGATTTAATTAACTTTAATATGCTGTATGTTTAAAAAAAAAATAGAATTTATCAGCACTGGAGGAGTAAATGAATCTCTCTCTCTCTCTCTGCATTCTGAAATTACAAAGATATGCTATATGTGTTCAAAATAAAATTTACTTTGTAAAACTAAAGATTGGGAATTGGTCTATAAATTATTAGTATTGGAATAGTTACTCTTTAATGAAAATAACTTTATTATGCACATACACTCTGTTTTATGTTTTTGTTTACATTTCATGTAGTCGTTTTTACTATTATTATTCCCATCTATGATATATTTTCAGTCATTTTTATCTAAGTTTTTGAAATCGGATGTACCCTTGTGGGTCAGGTTGTATCAACAGCACTCTGGTTAGGTGTTATTCATCCTTTCACCACCAGATGGCCACAAATTACACCGGTTTGAGAAGCGCAGAGTAGGCTAATGATGAACCATTTTAGAGCATCTTGTTACTCCCAAACACTGCACATTTTGTCTTCCTAATCAGAACACACCTGATTCAATCCACAAGTTTGTTAACATGAATGGCCATATTGTATAATATATTAATAATATAATGGCCATATTGTATAATATATTATAATATAATAATATACAATATTCATTGAAATTGATTGTGACTTTTTTTCATTAATGTTGTTCTTTGTCAATAGCTATATTAATAATAATAAAATAATAGTGTTAATAAGGTGTGTTAATTATAATAATTGTGTGTAACAGGTTTTATTTATTAATTGCTCTATAGTTTTAAATGCAAAAGCATTCTTGTGATAATTACCTTAAATATTTTTTTGTGAAATCACCATTTACAAGTATATCAATGATTTTTTTTTTAAAAGTTATATGTAAAAATGATTGTTATTTTAACTGTTAAAGATTGTTAATTGGTTACCATTATGTCCTCTTGGAATTATAAGGTTTTATCTGCATTCTGAGCTGTTTTTTTTTTTTTTTTTTTTTTGCATTCCATTCAAAATAAAACATTACCAATGTTACCAAAAACATCATATAATGTAAATAAGTTGTCACAGAATAAGAATATGTGAATAACTCAATTTTGACAAAAATGTCAGGTAGAACCTTATAATTTGAATGGGACAAATAGGCTAACTTCCTTTACTAGACCCAGGTGAAACTGATCTAACCTACATTTTACACTGAAGAAAAGCACTCAAAATACAGTAAAAATGGTAATATTCTGATATATTATTACAATATAAAATAACTGTTGTCTATTTAACTCTTTCTGTGATGGCAAAGCTCCATCTTCAGCATCATTACTCCAGTCTTCAGTGTCACTATTATGATTTCCTCATTCCTTCCTTATGTTCTGTGAGTTTTGTGTTCAAGGACTCTTCTTTTGATATTCTATTGTCTTGCTGATTCTGGTTTTCTTTTCCTGTGGTTTAGTTCCTGTTTGCCTTTGTTTTCTTAGTTAGTCTTGTTTGTCACCATAGTAACACTTGTTCCTTGTTAGCCTCTTGTTTGTCTATATGTATATATACCCATGTTTCACGGGCTGGTTACACAACACCATTTTCAACTAAAAACAGAAAACTTGTTATGCATTTTGGCTGTTCATTTACGTGGCAATGGCGTTTTGGGGGCCTGAAAATGCAAACGTTTGAAAAGGGGTTTCAAAGTGCACGTTTTTGAAAACAATACCATTATTGTCCCTGTGTAAACTACAAAAATGTGAATTTGTGAAAATGGTGACATCATGCACTTGTATAATATTTGTTCAGTCTATAGGCAAGTAGTACTCTGTTTCTTTACAAAGTAGCATCGCCAACTACTGGCCTGGCATGCATAATACAGCGTTTTTTACTGGCTCAGAATTGACTTTCACTAAAAGCTGGTTCCTTTTAGTGAATCAAAAAAAAAAAAAAAACGTATAAGACAGAGCAATTACTGCATTATTCTTAGTGGAGATTACTAAAGACACTTATGTCAAACTCAAAATGAACCAAGAACTTGTGTAGTTTAACCACTTAAAATCCCTACCTGACCACCATCCTATGGAGCTGACAGCAGAAGTAGTTTCTGTGTAACAATGTAAAGTCTTAAAAATTAAACATTTCACAGAAAAAAAATAAAAATGTACATATGGTTTAAAATTGCAGTTATATTGACATGCTGAATTATAAAACATGTAATTTGAATCATCAGGTTCTCATTTCAAATTTATACAAAACTTGTATGTCCTTGTGAATCCAATCATTTAAGTTGTGTTACAAAATTACATACTTGTCTTTACTTATGTGCTAATAAAGTTTTAAAGTATTCTTAAGTGTGCTTCTTCTAGGCTTGCAGTCTATGAAGATCAAGGCAGCAACCTTCCAGTTGCCAGCTCCAAGCTTGCAAAGCCCACAGCACGCTGTCTAACGTTTAAGAAAATTTGTAATCTACCTCTCAAAGCATGTGTACAGTACCCCCCTTATCAATGACTTGTTTAATCATCTTTCATTTCCTCTTATTTTCCTAAAACATCAGCAAACATATACTGTCCAGCAGAGAGGATCTGTGTGAGCAGTCATGGATGGAAGTCTGTTTGTGCTGCTGCTGCTTTCAGGTTGGTGTTGTAATGATTGAGACAAATCACACACAATTATTTGTTATAGTTAACCAACAATTGTTTAAAGCTCACTCTAGGGTCTGTCCCCCATCCACCGAGAAGTTACAAGTTTTATTGCCCCGAAGTATGTATGTGCCACATGGAAGAGCAGAGACAAAGAGACACACAGAAATCTGCATCTTTCCTGCATTATTTTTATAGACAGACTGTTCTATAAATGAACATGCATATGCCCAGGAAATGGTATCCATTATTACTGTTTGTTGTATTGTACTCAATATTGTATTTACATGTTTTATGATACATTTAAGGTAACTTCAATTATGCCATGTTTAGTGTCTATGGGTTCGTATCGAGAAGATTTAAATGCTTTTGTATGCGATATGTCGATACCTGTGCAACACATCGGTATTACAAGAATCTTTAATAGTTCTTCTTCAACAACTTAGCTAGTTAATCTTGCTCGGTCGTAAAAGCCCTGACAGGAAGGATGTTGTTGCCCGGAAATACAACAATTTTATTGGTCAGGTCAACCCTAAGAGGTGGGACTTTGACCAGAGGTTAAAAGCCAGTGCACAACGCCCCTCCTTCGCTCTCTCCTGCTTCTTGGACGACTGAAGAGACCCCCTTTGCTGCAGGCCTCTTCAGGCCTCCTGTGGGCCTGCAAGGCCTGCAACCCAGCCAGAAGATACTGATTACAACTTAGGACCGAATCATAAAAGGATTTCTAGCCTGCAAATCTGATGCTACTCGACCTAAAGGCATTTTGCAAGTATCGTACGATATATTAAATTGCTGCTAGTTAGTTAAAATTGTGAACCTCCTTTGTTACATGGTAGTTTTTATGATGAATACTGATGATTCTTTCCCTGGTTTTTGGTTTCTTCATAGTTCCTACTGTTTCCCACTTATGGTTTCACTCTATCATTTATCATACCCGTTTATGTGTGACTTGTGTGTATGTATGCTTGTGTTTGTTAGTTAGCTATGTATTTGTGATTTATTTAATAACACTTGAATATGATTTATAGCCTATGTCATTTAATTCAGTGATAGTGTGTAACCTATTGTATTTTCTACATTTCTTTGTAGGAAACAACACACATACACATAAACACTCTTCTCAAACAGCATCCCAAGATTGTTTTAGCCTATATCAACTGGATTAAAGTTTTGTTTTTTGGAAATCTGGAGTATTGCACCTCTTTTTAATGAGCTAGGAGGAGGAAGACAGTTTAACGCACATGATATCACAGCCTATCCTACATGACGAATAAAAATAACAAACACATTATGTAATATAATTTAATTTCAAGCGAATAAGGAAAAAAGTTTTTAGAATTATAAAAAAATCTGGCATCTTTCTGAAGGCACTCCGTCTGCACTTGAGATGTTGAATGCTCTGTTGATTATTAAACATGTTAATTACACAAATAAAATGTTTAGCGTACATTTATTGAACAGTGATTGATTAGCCTATATGTAGTTATTTATTGTAAACTTTATTATTAAGCGAAGTAAACATTTTGCTGAAATATCCACAAGATATAAGAGCACATGATTTATCAGTCGATCTGATGCGTGTGAAAGTTGTGTTTGTTACTATAGCAACAGTAGAACCCGTGTTACAGAATCAATCATTGTAAAAAGAACTTTTATGTTGAGATGACGGAAAAATTAAGTCGTGATATTGAGAAAACAACTTATATAAAAAAATAATCCATGGCTGTTTAGGGCTTCCGTACTTTTATGAGTATTTAGCACTTTCTTTTTCTTTCAAGTTCACAGAACTGATATATTTTAAGTAAACTGAACTGCTTCATTGTTTTGAGTTGTATGAACTGAAATTTCTTTTAATTTAGATGAACTTAAGTTTAACTGAATTAAAATGTATGAGTGATGTATGCGTTTCAATGTCAACACTATCAACGCTGAAATGAATCTGCAGCAGTAAGGTGGTACAAGTAAGAGCTCTGTAAGTTGATTACGTTCATTATTATTGTAATGTTATGTGCTTCGCAACATGAGGTAATTTAAGGCTGTCCCTTATGACGCTTTGCTGACTCTGCTCTGGCTGTGCGCGTTCATGTGTTTTGGAGGAGGCGTGGCTTTGGAGATGCTCTGAAGGGAGGGAGGGTGGGATCTAATGCTTTCAAATCTAGCTTGCTATTGCAAGCCGCTCCACAATTGCCTACCCTACCTTTAAGAGTACTTGGTTTTAGACTTAAGACTCTATGGAGATCAAGGCAGCAACCTTCCAGTTACCAGCTCCAAGCTTGCAAAGCCCACACTGTCTGATGTTTAATTAAGAAAATTTGTAATCCACCTCTCAAAGCATGTGTACAGTACATGTACAGTTTTTGTATGCATTACCCACCCCCCTTATCAATGACTTGTTTAATCTTTCAGTTCCTCTTATTTTCCTATTTATTAGAACAGCAGCACACACATAGGGCAGAGGATCTGTGTGAGCAGTCATGGACGGGAGTCTGTTTGTGCTGCCGCTTCTGCTGTCAGGTTGGTGTATTCATTTGTAATCTATATTTATGATGATGTGAACACATATAGATGGTTTAACATGTTGATTTTCACAGGGCTCTTCTGGAGCAGTTCTGCTCTTTCTCGTCAGTATTACTATATAAATGTAAGAAAGTCGTGGCCAGAGGCTCAGAGTTACTGCAGAGAGAAGTACACTGACCTGGCTACTGTAGACACCATGGATGATGTGAACAGGCTGGTAAATATAGTGGATGCTGGATACAGTGGATCAGTGTGGATTGGACTGAAGAGAGGGACACAGACACGCTGGGCTTGGTCTAATGGAGAAAACATAATTTCTCGGTATTTTAACTGGGCTTCTTCACAGCCGAATGGAGATGGAGATTGCGTATCTACTCATTCTGGGGTTTGGCATATGGCGGCATGTGACTCTCTGCGATATTTTGTGTGCCAAAAGGGTGAGCTCCCCATTCTTTTAAATTTATTATTGTGCAGTTTAACTCGGAAAGAAGAGCTCTGAACTGAATTTTTTTTTGCACCTCTCATTAGAAAATAATGGATACATCATGGTACAGAGCGCTAAAAACTGGAGTAATGCTCAGAGCCACTGCAGACAGTATTACACAGATCTGCCCTCCATCCACAACTCTGAGGAAAATAACCAGATAACTAAGGTTCTGTTAGCTGGATTCCACATCTGGATTGGTCTGTTCCTGGACTCTTGGGAATGGTCTGACAAATGGAGCCTCTTCTTTAGATACTGGGCAGCAGGTCAACCATCCCTGAGTTCAGGATCTGGTGACTGTGTCAGCATGTCAACAATCGATTCTGGGAAATGGGCTCATGAAAGCTGTGATCTACAGCATCCTTTTATCTGCCATGGAGGTGAGTTTCCCCAGTTAACAGAATCAAATTATTCAAACAAAAAGTTTTGTACAAAGATTTTACAAACAACTGTGATATGTTTTCATTTATTGGTGTATCTTCTACTATATGTTGAGAATGACTCTATTTCTCTATTTCTGTATTTCTCTAGATGCCAAATTAATTAGAACACAGACTGTCAGGCTGAAATTGTCCTGTAATGATACACACTGAATGATCCTTCACTACAGACTGCCATTATGAAAGAGGTTTGTATCTGCCAAAAATGACTTAAAATACGTAATTACTTTATAATCAACCAGCAATCCAGCACCACTCATATCATCATAATTGTTATGTAGGAATTGACTATAGATGATATGTAACCTAGGTGTAGCATGATTTTTCAAGTTTTATTTGATTCTTTCTTGCTGATTTTCCAGATAAGTGAAAAGCTGAAGAGCATGGGACTAGAAAGTGACAGCAAAATAAGCTGGAGAAAAGGGAAAGATGAAGAGATATTTCATCAGGAGATCAACTGCATGGCCAATTCAGATAATGAATGTAATAGGCAGAATGAATGTCCCTATTTGAAGTAAATTTTAAAACAGATGCAAGGAATATTAAGTAATTTGTACCTGTGAAGTAGTAATAATATCCATTATTTAAACATCATGAACATAACAATATATAATATACTAATTTATTGCAAACAATTGAGAAGTTTTGAGAAGTTCTGTCAATAACTATAATCATGGGCAGCACTAGGGAGTGGCTAGCAGCTCAGCATCCCCAAGAAAGACCAAAGCACCCCCATAGCGCCCCCACAAATATTTTCAGCAATTATATACAGGTTGTGTGTTATATTTAATATATAAATTGATTCTAAAAGCAACAAATAAAATAAAATAAAAACATTTGACTCGTTACGCATGCATGACGTGATTTGCAGCTACTGTAGCACTTTTCATAATAGCATTTTATTTTATAGTGGAGCAGTTCCTTGTGCTAAGAGCTGCCCTAACTAAAGATTTAGTTAGTTGTTCATTTAGATCATTAATCATTTAGTCACACGTTTATATTAAATTAATATAATAATGGCCTACTAAACCATCCTTTAATAACCTATCTATATAGCTATAGGTGTGATATCACATCCCACGCTCAAGCTCGCGCATAAATCTTGCTGCAAAGCACCGGCAAAAGTAATGATTATGAATGTGTTGGGGGAAAAGAACACATTTTATACAATTAAAACATATTTAAACTATAATGCTTTCTAAATCAGTGTCGGCTGCCTCAGATGACGTTGCCGACGCTGAAAAAAGAAAAAAAGATTGTGCGTACGCCTCCTAGCTAAGCGCACTAATGCTTTAGATTCCACACTCCTTCGCATTAACACGAATTTAATTTTTTAGACCATATAAATATGCGTTTATTGATTTGTACAAACTCCTCTCTATATTTGAGAGATCTTTGAACTGTCTCCAACATTTGAAGACATGCACTACATTGCCAAAAGTTTTGGTACGCCTGCCTTTACGTGCACATGAACTTTAATGACATCCCATTCTTAATCCGTAGGGTTTAATATGGAGTTGGCCCACCCTTTGCAGCTATTACAGCTTCAACTCTTCTGGGAAGGCTTTCCACAAGGTTTAGGGGTGTGTTTATGGGAATATTTGAACATTCTTCTAGAAGCGCATTTGTGAGGTCAGGCACTGATGTTGGACGAGAAGGCCTGGCTCGCAGTCTCTGCTCTAATTCATCTCAAAGGTGTTCTATCGGGTTGAGGTCAGGACTCTGTGCAGGCCAGTCAAGTTCCTCCACACCAAACTCGCTCATCCATGTCTTTATGGACCTCGCTTTGTGCACTGGTGCGCAGTCATGTTGGAACAGGAAGGGGCCATCCCCAAACTGTTCCCACAAAGTCGGGAGCATGAAATTGTCCAAAATGTCTTGGTATGCTGAAGCATTCAGAGTTCCTTTCACTGGAACTAAGGGGCCAAGCCCAACCCCTGAAAAACAACCCCACACCATAATCCCCTCTCCACCAAACTTTACACTTGATAAAATGCAGTCAGGCAAGTACCGTTCTCCTGGCAACCGCCAAACCCAGACTCGTCCATCGGATTGCCAGACAGAGAAGCGTGATTCATCACTCCAGAGAACACGTCTCCACTGCTCTAGAGTCCAGTGGCAGCGTGCTTTACACTACTGCATCCAACGCTTTGCATTCCACTTGGTGATGTAAGGCTTGGATGCAGCTGCTCGGCCATGGAAACTCATTCCATGAAGCTCTCTACACACTGTTCTTGAGCTAATCTGAAGGCCACACGAAGTTTGGAGATCTGTAGCTATTGACTCTGCAGAAAGTTGGCAACTTCTGCGCACTGTGCGCCTCAGCATGTGCTGATACCGCACATTTTACATGGATTTTAGTTGTTACCAATTGCTTTCACTTTGTTATGATACCACTAACAGTTGATCGTGGAATATTTAGTAGTGAGGAAATTTCACGAATGGACTTGCACAGGTGGCAACCTATCATGGTACCATGCTTGAATTCACTGAGCTCCTGAGAGCGACCCATTCTTTCACAAATGTTTGTAGAAGCAGTCTGCATGCCTAGGTGCTTGATTTTATACACCTTTGGCCATGGAAATGATTGGAACACCTGAATTCAATGATTGGAGGGGTGTCCCAATACTTTTGGCAATATAGTGTATAAGCAACTGTGGGGATGTACGAAACAGCAGCCTGGCACATTTGCCCATCGTTCATAGAGAGCGAAGGCTGGTTTGAGACTTTAAATAGCAACTAAATATATCCCAGTGCTTTTTGTTGTCATATTGCCATTGACTAAAATTCCGAAATGCTTCTTCAGTGAACGTTGTATTTAAATTGTGCTGAGTCAAATATGTTAAAAATCGAGTGGGTGAGTTTTCCTCATATTTATTTTATTATATAAAAAATAAAACGTTTTTGCGCATATTTACATGTAATTGCCCAGTCAATGATCTAGCACCCACTCAGCACCTGCGTTCAAAATTCTCTGGCGCCGCCCCTGACTATAATGAATCTATTATAACTATAACTAATCTACAAATAGTTGCATTGTGTATTCTTTTTTTATTTTTAATAGTAAATTTAAAATATAATTTCCTTAATAAAGTTTATTTATTTATTTTTGTAATAACATGAAATATTGTGAAATCACCATTTAAAATAATCAGTGTATAAAAATATGCAGACTAATCTGATTAAGAATGCAGACTAAGATTGAGATTTTATTTCTGGCCTCGGACTTGATTTCTAGACCTATTCCCTGTGGAAATGCTTGCCTGTGGACATACCTGTTTTGGATTGTTTGTTTTCCTGAGAACTGTACTTACCTGGGGTCCATTCTTCGTACCTCGCTCAACACTTCTGAGAGGATTTGACAGATGCCAGATCTTCTAGGATTTGGGTAGAAAAAATAACCCAAGATTTTTTAGAGTGTAGTATGGAACACCATAATAAAATACTCTTGACTGAAATACTACAACAAGTGTAGATTCCCAATACAGTCCCATTTTGTTTTGACATGAATCACTCTTATGAGCAGTTCTTTTTTAGTGAGTCCAAAACTTATAGCATGAACAATGTAATGTAGTCCAATACACAAACAAATGAGATAGTCCCAAATGAATGACTCATATGAGCTGGTTCTTTTAAGTGAATCAGAAATGTACATAGTGACAAATGTAGTCTGATTCCTAAACGAATTATAAGTATTTAGCACTTTCTTTTTCTTTCAAGTTCACAGAACTGATATATTTTAAGTAAACTGAACTGTTTCATTGTTTTGAGTTGTATGAACTGAAATTTCTTTTAATTTAGATGAACTTAAGTTAATTAGTTAACTGAATTAAAATGTATGAGCGATGTATGTGTTTCAATGTCAACACTATCAACGTTGAAATGAATCTGCAGCAGTAAGGTGGTACAAGTAAGAGCTCTGTAAGTTGATTACGTTCATTATTATTGTAATGTTATGTGCTTCACGACATGAGGTAATTTAAGGCTGTCCCTTATGACGCTTTGCTGACTCTGCTCTGGCTGTGTGCTTTCATGTGTTTTGGAGGAGGCGTGGCTTTGGAGATGCTCTGAAGGGAGGGTAGGATCTAATGCTTTCAAAGCTAGCTTGCTATTGCATGCCGCTCCACAATTGTCTACCCTACCTTTAAGTGTACTTGGTTTTAGACTTGGTTTTAGACTTAAGACTCTATGGAGATCAAGGCAGCAACCTTCCAGTTACCAGCTCCAAGCTTGCAAAGCCCACACTGTCTGATGTTTAATTAAGCAAATTTGTAATCCACCTCTCAAAGCATGTGTACACTACATGTACAGTTTCTGTATGCATTACCCACCCCCCTTATCAATGACTTGTTTAATCTTTCAGTTCCTCTTATTTTCCTATTTATCAGAACAGCAGCACACACATAGGGCAGAGGATCTGTGTGAGCAGTCATGGACGGGAGTCTGTTTATTCTGCTGCTGCAGGTTGGTGTGGTCATTTGTAATCTATATTTATGATGATGTGAACACATATAGATGGTTTAACATGTTGATTTTCACAGGGCTCTTCTGGAGCAGTTCTGCTCTTTCTCGTCAGTACCACTATATAAATGTGAGAATGTCGTGGCCAGAGGCTCAGAGTTACTGCAGAGAGAAGTACACTGACCTGGCTACTGTAGACACCATGGATGATGTGAACAGGCTGGTAAATATAGTGGATGCTGGATACAGCAGATCAGTGTGGATTGGACTGAAGAGAGGGACACAGACACGCTGGGCTTGGTCTGATGGAGAAGACACACTAACACCTGGAATAAAGAAGAACCGAGCAGTCATAAGGAATGCGGCTATTTTGCTTCTGGAATTTGGTATAGTTATCCTTGCTCATCATATTTACCCTTTGTTTGCTACAGTGTTTTGAGTTGTTATCCGTGTAAATATTTTATCTTGTGTTGAGGCTGACTCTTATTTTCCATTTTCAATAGAAGGTGAATACATCAGGGTACAGACTTGGAAGAACTGGACAGATGCTCAGAGCTACTGCACACATAGACCTGCCCACAATCCACAACTCTGAGGAACAGAATAAGATAAAGAGTATTATTCCATTGGGATCGCGGGTCTGGATTGGTCTGTTCCTGGACTCTTGGGAATGGTCTGACAAATGGAGCCTCTTCTTTAGATACTGGACACAAGGTCAACCATCCCAGAGTTCAGGATCTGGTGACTGTGTTGGCATGTCAACAACCAATTCTGGGAAATGGGCTCATGAAAGCTGTGATCTACAGCATCCTTTTATCTGCTATGGAGGTGAGTTTCCCCAGTTACCAGAATCAAATGATTCCAACAAGAGGTTAAAACAGATTTTACAAACAACTTAAAAATCTTCTATGTTGAGGATGACTTTTATTCTGTATTTCTCTAGATGGCAAGATCATTAGAAAACAGCTTGTCAGACTGAAATTGTCCTGTTATGATAAATGCACACTGAATGATCCTTCACTACAGACTGCCATTATGAATGAGGTTTGTATCTGCCTTAAACATCACGTTCAGTTTCAAATTCAGGTGCATCAACACGAATTGCTGAGCATGTACTGGATGAAACAGTGATAAGAAACAAGAATGTGCTACAATTAGTGCTGGGGGTAACGCATTACAAGTAATGCGAGTTACGTAATCAGATTAGTTTTTTCAAGTAACTATTAAAGTAACGTAAAGTTACTTTGTTTCCCATTTATTGACTGACAGCTCTCCTGTCCACATGTTGAGAAAAATCGGGAGTGCAGAAGCATTGTGTGCGCTGTGTAAACATGATGGTTATTCTAGACTAGTTCTAGACTAAATGTGAGCATACATTTACTCATTTACTAGTTCTCCTGTGTCTTATTCTTCTGTATTCTAGAATGGCAGCACAGCTAAAAGGCTTGTTTGTTTGAACTGCTCCCTCTACTGTACAGGCGTGAAAATGCATTTCCTTCAGGCTGAGGCTTATTCATTTCACTTTTGGTGTTAAAGGGCCTCTACGTTTGCCAAAAACTTTTACAATACATTGCCTTACATCCAACCTTCATTGTTGTTGTTGTTATTATTATTTAGGGTTAAAGATTAAGTAAAGCTTAAAGGTGTGGTATAATTTTTCATTCGGAACGATTCGAGAATGTGCACAAAAACAAGAGGCGGGATTTATCGTACGAACCAATCATATCCAATCAAAACCGATCATTTCCAATCATAGCGTGATAGAGGCATTGCCTCCTCTTATGTGACTTTCCCCCATTCATTCTCAATTACCCCCCATCAAACTCACCGCACACATTGGGGGGTCTGTTAAAAGTCAACGAGCTGAGAGGAGGCAAGCCTCCAGCTGTACTTTCACCTGCGGGTGTCGCTGTTGAACAGTGTTACTTTATAAAAATGAGTCACATTTCAATTCACATTTATTTGTATAGTGCTTTTCACGATACATATCGTTTCAAAGCAGCTTTACAGAGAATGCATGTCAACATTACAATTTAGAGAATGCAGTTAGCTAACAATGTAATAATTTAGGCAATTTAATTTACAATCACTGTTAGCGGTTTAATTGAAGGTAGAAGCAATGAGCTCCTGGAAATAATGAATTACATATTAACAATAATTAGGATATATAGAAATTTGGGAATGTGCATGTTGATCCAGATGTTGCGTCATTTGAAGTCCTCGCAGGAGTTGGCGCCGTCTCTACACAGGTGTTGGTCATCTGAGGTCTTCTTAAGAGGTTGGATCCAAATTGAACTGAAGCTGATGTATTCTCTAGCCACCTCGGGACCGGTGTCCCGAGATGATACAGAAAAGCAAATGGAGAATAATTAGCGTAGCTGCTGTTCATAACATTAAGCAAAGATAGTCATGTGCAATTGATCTGATATGAGATGCATTATGTGAATGCTTGGCTAAAGAGTTGAGTCTTTAAACTGGGTGAGCGAGTCTGAGCCCCAAACATTATCAGGAAGGCTATTCCATAGTTTAGGAGACAAATGTGAAAACGCTCTCCCTCCCTTAGTGGACTTAGATATCCTAGGTACAACCAGAAGTCCAGAGTTTTGTGATCTTAAAGAGCGTGAAGGATTGTAGGGCAATATAAGATCGGTTAAGTACACAGGAGCTAAACCATTTAGAGCCTTATAGGTCAGAAGCAATACTTTATAATCGATACAGAACTTAATAGGTAACCAGTGTAGAGATGATAAAATTGGTGTTATATGATCATATTTTCTTGACCTGGTAAGAACTCTAGCAGCTGCATTTTGTACTAATTGTAGCTTGTTTATTGAGGAAGCAGGACAGCCACCTAGTAATGCATTACAATAATCTAGTCTAGATGTCATGAAAGCATGAACTAACTTTTCTGCATCAGAACTTTTTCAGAGTGACTTTTACACTTTTTAATGTCACATTTTGTAATATTTGCGTTGTTTTATTTTTATAATATCGATTATTTTCTCATCCAGTTTTTTTTGATGAGACACTGCCTCCTAGTAGCGGGAAGTTTGGATAATTTTACTGACTCGGATCTTTGAATCTCGTTCAGCAAAATGAACAAATCTTTTTTTCAAGTCATTTCGTTCATTTCAGCAGAATATAATTAAAATATTTATTAAAATAATCTCACAACAAATACAACTACATTCTTTTTTCAAAATATATTTGCAATAAACATTTATGTTATGCCACTATGTCCCTTCTGACCAATCTTTTTATACAAATATTAGGCCAATATCTCCAGTCTTCATAGGAAAATCAATTATTATACTAGCTAAAAAAGTAAAAAAATAAAATAATAATAATAATAATAATAATAACTATGCACTTGTGTGTAAGGAAGGTTGTGAATTAATTAATTTCTGAATCCAATACGGCTGTCACGTCAGGTGAAAAAAGAACGGACTCAGACCTCGAGAGGTGAACAAATCATTTCTGTTTCTGCATTCAGCCTATGGGGCTGTAGTGTCGCGAAGCCAGATCTTCAGACTGACGGCAGAAGGTCTGGACTGCCGCAGCTTTCATTGGCCAAGGACCGCTCAAGAAGACGTATGACTGACATGTAACGCAACCAATCACAGTTCGTTTTGTTCCGCGTCAGGTTTAGGGGCGTGAAAATGACAGTCGATGTATCAACAATAACAGACCAGCGTGAATCTAATAAATGACTTATTTAAGAACAGTGTGTAAGTTTACTGCAACAATGGAGCCGCAAACTTCACATACTTTTGAATATCCAGCGTTTATTTGATCCTGGTAAGTGCTAGTTGTCACAGTTGTAAACATGACGGCGTTCTTCTTCTACGAGGGGGTTTGGCATCACAGCATTTGTTTCCAGGCGGACCGTTAAAGAACACGACACACGTCTCCCGGACATCCTGTAGAATTCAACCAACCAGATGACGACTTTGAAACTCCTAAAGTGTTTCCAGATAAGTGTGCCATGTGCATCAGACGTTCAGCCAACGGTCCGTGGGTGTGACGTCTGAAGCTGAGACTAATGGGGCTGTGACGTAATGAACGAATGACTCGAGAGGTGAACTAATCATTTCTGTTTCCTTTACTATGGGATGTTGCGCATGCGTGGTCAACACAAAATGAACGAATCACTTTCTGAGACAACTCGTTGTTCTCGAGTCATATTAAAGATTTGTTCAAAATAAACAAATCGTTCATGAACGACAACCACTACTGCCTCCCTTGCCTCCTCAGAGGAAATGCTGCTGATATATGTATCAATAAAATATTAACAATAATAAACAATAAAATGATAAAATATTTTTCAAGGTGAGTATGAAATACTAACCTTGAAATACTTGTATTTAGAAATACACTGCTCTTCTTTTGGAATTGATGAGTAATTTAATACAATAACTTCAATATACTAGGTTTTTAGCATATGTAAAGAGATTGCATTGATTTGCATTGAAAAACTAAACATTGGAAATTCTATGAATTCAGCAAAAAAATAAGCTACCCTTTCATGTAAATGACTCGCTAATAGTATTCTAAAACAAAAAACAAAACAAAAAAAATAAACTGGATACAGAATTATTCACCCATCACAAATAGTTCCTTAAGAAAATGACCACATTCTCATTCTTTATATTATTTCTTATTTTTATTATAGTGTAAGATTGTCTGAAATGTGGCCTTAACACACAGAATTCTAAATCAGAGAAAATCATAGGTTCAAGTGGGTGGATGATTTATATTAACAGTGAATTCAGTTGATGTTAGAACTGATCTGCGCATCTATAATTGACAGCTGGTTCTGTTTCCAGTCATGACTCACGTGAGCCACCTATTGGTGCATGTGCAATTATTCGCCTAAATATTGCTTTTTACTTGACTTCATGTGTGACATTGAAGTAATCGAAAAGTAATCAGATTACATTACTTTCATATTGTGGTGCTTGGATTACATTACTGAATACTTTTTAAGTAATTTGTAACTGTAACGGAATACATTTTGGGAAGTAACCCTCCCAACTCTGCGTATACATAATTATGCGTCAGGAAGCCCGCGCGGGCTGTTTTGAATGCACTCAGGACTGCTAGCCGAGGCCGTCGATTAATAATGTTGTAAATAAAGGTGAGCTATCCCTTTAAATGTGCTTGGTTTTAGGCTTTCCATCTATGAAGGTCAAGATAGCAGCCTTTCAGTTACCAGCTCCAAGCTTTTAAAGCCACCAGCGTCTGTGTTTAATTAAGAAAATTTGTAATCCACCTCTCAAAGCATGTGTACAGTACATGTACAGTTTTTGTATGCATTACCCACCCCCCTTATCAATGACTTGTTTAATCTTTCAGTTCCTCTTATTTTCCTATTTATTAGAACAGCAGCACACACATAGGGCAGAGGATCTGTGTGAGCAGTCATGGACGGGAGTCTGTTTGTGCTTCCGCTTCTGCTGTCAGGTTGGTGTATTCATTTGTAATCTATATTTATGATGATGTGAACACATATAGATGGTTTAACATGTTGTTTTTCACAGGGCTCTTCTGGAGCAGTTCTGCTCTTTCTCGTCAGTACCACTATATAAATGTGAGGATGTCGTGGCCAGAGGCTCAGAGTTACTGCAGAGAGAAGTACACTGACCTGGCTACTGTAGACACCATGGATGATGTGAACAGGCTGGTAAATATAGTGGATGCTGGATACAGTGGATCAGTGTGGATTGGACTGAAGAGAGGGACACAGACACGCTGGGCTTGGTCTAATGGAGAAAACACACTAACACAGTACAGTGCCTGGAATAAAAAAGAACCGAGCAGTCATAAGGAATGTGGCTATTTTGCCTTTGGAGTTTGGTATAGTTATCCTTGCTCATCATATTTACACTTTGTTTGCTACAGTGGTGAGTTTTGAGTTGTTATCTGTGTAAATATTTTGTTTATCTTGGGTTAAAAGCTTGAGGCTTACTCTTATTTTCCAATTTTCAATAGAAAGTGAATACATCAGGGTACAGACTTGGAAGAACTGGACAGATGCTCAGAGCTACTGCAGACAGCATCACATAGACCTGCCCACAATCCACAACTCTGAGGAACAGAATAAGATAAAGAGTATTATTCCATTGGGATCGTGGGTCTGGATTGGTCTGTTCCTGGACTCTTGGGAATGGTCTGATCAATGGAACCTCAGTTTCAGATACTGGGCAGCAGGTCAACCATCCCAGAGTTCAGGATCTGGTGACTGTGTCGGCATGTCAACAACCGATTCTGGGAAATGGGCTCATGAAAGCTGTGATCTACAGCATCCTTTTATCTGCTATGGAGGTGAGTTTCCACAGTTACCAGAATCAAATGATTCAAACAAGAGTTTAAAACAGATTTTACAAACAACTTAAAAATGTTGAGGATGACTTTTATTCTGTATTTCTCTAGATGGCAAGATCATTAGAAAACAGCTTGTCAGACTGAAATTGTCCTGTTATGATAAATGCACACTGAATGATCCTTCACTACAGACTGCCATTATGAATGAGGTTTGTATCTGCCTTAAACATCACGTTCAGTTTCAAATTCAGGTGCATCAACACGAATTGCTGAGCATGTACTGGATGAAACAGTGATAAGAAACAAGAATGTGTTATAATACATTGCCTTACATCCAACCTTCATTGTTGTTGTTAATATTTAGGGTTAAAGATGAAATAAAGCCTAAAGGTGTGGCATAATTTTTCTTTTTCTTTCTGGTCTTCCAGATAAGTGAAAAGCTGAAGAACATGGGGCTGGAAAGTGACAGCAAAATAAGCTGGAAAAAGGAGGAAGGTGAAGAGGTGTTTCATCAAGAGAGCAGTTTCAAAAACAAAAAAAAACATATTTAAATATATATCTGTATAAAAATATACATCTATATGATGAGTTATTTACTTACTTTTTAATTAGTTTTCCCATTGTTATCATTGTCGTCATTCGGGCCGATTCGAGAATGTGCACGAAAACAAGAGGTAGGATTTATCGCACAAACCAATCATATCCAATCATAACCGATTATATCCAATCATAGCATGATGGAGGCATTGCCTCAATAAAATATTAATAATAATAAACAATAAAATGAAAAAATAAATAACATCACTTCGAAAATTACTTTTATTTAATCATAATTTAAAACTTTCATGAACAATCAGTTGGAGACTCATATGTGAATATGTTGGTTTTTTTTGTTTTTGTTTTTTTGTAATGTTTCCTGGGGTGCACTTATAATGTTAGTATGCTTTTTACATTACATTGTCATAATTTAGAAATAAGACATTTTTCCTACCCTGATTTTAGCCCTCTGATTTGAATGCTTTGTTTTAAGGGGCGTGTCTACTGTTAGACTTCAACGTAAACGCCCACTGCTGTGATTGGCTAACATCTTTCCATTTAAAATAGCCAACTTATTACTCGCTCTTTTAGTACATTTTTACTATTACACCTAATTAACTAATTGTGAAAAGTATTGCATTACATTTAGATCTATGGCATTATATTTAGATCGTGGCATGAAAGGTTGCAGTGATGAACAGCGGATCGCAGACATGTTGTTGAGCGCATGAAAGCAGTGATCTGGTCATTGCAACTCAATTTCTGCACATTAACGAATGCTTTCATCATAACTAACAGTGCAAACACATTGTAACTAAGAGATTCGTTAAATAAAACGGGAGTTTTGGCGTGTCCAGAACTCAGTCACTGATTTGATTGACAGCTCCAGCGTGCACCGTTTGATTGACAGCTTCAACTGCAAAGGGAGTGTTTTTTGTTGTTGTTGTTGTTGTTTTTTATCACTTTCTTTATATAATTTAATCACCGTTTAAATAACAGATTATTTGCATCATATTAAGAGATACAACGTGAAGTTGACCGTTTAGTCACTGGTTTGATTCACTGACACATAGACAAAGAAAATCTGACTGAACATGAATCATTACATATCAGATCAGGCAGTACAGTAGAAGAAACTCAGTTACTTACATGTTTATGCATTACTGTCAAGTCTATATCGTAAAGGTCTGTTTGCAAAGCCTGCACCGAAATGCGATTGATTTACCAAAGAATCCACAGTGAAATACTGAATAGAAATAAATAAAGCTCAACTGAGACATTCACATTGTTGAAAATAAATAACCATATTCCTAGCATAAGGATCCTTTGAAAGGTAATGTTATTTTTGTCCTGTTGTATCGCTCTCTTTTCCTCCTCATCTCACTAACATGCCAGTGGGCGGGGCTAACGTGCAATGATGAAGTAGCCGTTGATTTCTTCTGCTGAGGCGGCATTTCACCTATCTATAGAGTACCTCAGGGATGACGTGTTTTTGTAGGCAAAACCCAGAAGCGAGTTAGCATTTTAGGATGGTCAATGGGTTTTTTTGAATGGGTTTTTGCTAAATCGCCTGAAATAAGGTCTGTGGTTAACAAAGCCTCTAAATATTTTCACGTTTTGATCTATGACATAAAACACACCAGTTATAAAACTTTATCGTGTCTTAAAAACGGCAGTTGCTAACAAATTGCTAAAAGGGACTACTTCCTTTGGTGGGGACATTTGGACAGCATTTCTCATGAAAAAGTGGATAAGTATTCAGCCAGATAATAATTTGCGACCATGGTGTGCTAGCCTACTGTTAGCTTTCTATATCTGACGACTTTATTTAAACATTTTCTTGATAGACAAAACATGTAAGTGTCATAACCCTTTGTTAAACACAGAGCTTATTTTTTTGCGATTTTCCAAAAGTCCACGGGGGAAAAGCATAAGCTTTTGATCGAGGGAACCCGTGCGCCGCTAATTTCCGGGTTGGCCTACAAAAACACATCATCTCTGAGGTAGGCTACTCTATATAGGCACATTCCAGTATCATTCATTCAAATGGGCTTATAGTGTCAATAAAAGCTTTTATTGGACTAACAAGGAAGTTTTCAGTTCTGAAACTTACAGGATATTCTTATAGTATGATGAACCCTATTTTTGCGTATGTAAAGAGAGATTCATTTGCATTGTAAAACTAAACGCTGGAAATTCGAACTTAGTAGCCTTTTTCTATTTACATTAGGCTAGCTATTATGCAAAGCTAATCTTTTTGAAAAATAAGCTACCTTTTTTATGTAAATGACTCTCTAATAGTTCTAAAAAATAAATAAACTGGATACAGAATTATTCACCCATTACAAATAGTTCCTTAAGATAATGACATCACATTCTCATTCTTCATATTATTTCTTATTTTTATTATAGTGTAAGATTGTCTGAAATGTGGCCTTTCGCTCTGGCATACTGAGTCCAATTGGTTAAAATTATGAATCCATTGCCAGTTAGGAATGAAAAGCATGTCAATTTTCAAAAGTAAATTTTCACACAGCTGGTTAAAATAGTAATTATATCTGACAAACTCAGAGGACCAGAAAACACCAAGACAAGTCACTTATTCAAACAAGCTTGCTTATTTATTTCTTCTGATTCCCCTTATCCTTCTGATTGCTCATATTCACTGCAACTTCTCCTTGACTAGTTTTTTTGCATTTTGAATTTAGTTGAAAACATACTTTACTCCTGCAGCTTTCATCAGATCTTCCTGACATTTCAGTCAGCTGATCTTGAAAGCATGGCAGTCAAAAGTTATTAAAAATTATTTGAAATACTAAACAAGTACCAAAACGATGACAAGAAATAAGACTGTGGCTGCATCCGAAATCGCATACTTCCCTACTATATAGTAGGCGAAAAACAGTATGTGACAAAATAAGTATTCACATACTTTCGAATTCACAGTGCTCATATTTGACCCAAATTTTTTTAGAGTGTAGTATGTCCAGATTATCTTTATACTACACCCATTCATACTACATAAAACATACATTTTTAGCGGTTGTGAAGTAATTACTTATTCAAAATAAGTATCTACTCAAGAGAGTATGTGACTTCGGACTCTGCGTATCTTACATGTATCTTTGGCAATGCTTTGAACATTACAGTGCTAGATGAGTTGAATGACAACTACTGGTCATAAAATGTATTGCACTGTAATTGCTGCTTGCTAGTATATTTTATACCTGTTTTCTATTTTAAATATTCGTATAAATATCACTACAGTCTGCCATTCTGAAAGAGGTTTGTATCTGCCTTAAACTTTCATATTTATTTTGCTGATGCTTTTATCTGGAGTGATTAAAAAAATTAAGACAAACACAAGCAACAGGTCTCGATTCTGTAAAGCATGAATCTGCATGACTAAATGGTTTTTAAAGGGTTAGTTCACCCCAAAATGAAAATTATGTCATTAAATACTCACCCTCATGTCGTTCCAAACTCGTAAGACTTTCGTTCATCTTCGGAACACAAATTAAGATCTTTTTGATGGAATCTGAGAGGTGTCTGTCTCTCCATTGACTGCCTTTGCAACGAACACTTTGACACTTCATAAAGATCATAAAGAGATCAGAAAACTAATCCATATGAATCGAACGGTTTAGTCCACATTTTCTGAAGAGACTCGATTGCTTTTTATGATGAAAAGATTTAATTTAGGCTTTTACACGCAAGTAAAGATTGAGCAGCGAACGTAAGCAGAAGCTCAACAGAATATGAATAACGTACAAGAACAAACCTCTTCTGGAAGCTTAAATGTGCCGCATAACACACGAGAATGAACCTCATTGGTTATGCAGCATGTTTGAGCTTCCGGAAGAGGTTTGTTCTTGTGCGTTATTCGTGTTCGGTTGAGCTTCTGCTTATGTTCGCTGATCATTTGATTCTTTCTTGCTGGTCTTCCAGATAAGTGATAAGCTGAAGAGCATGGGGCTGGAAATTGACAGCAATATAAACTGGGAAAACAAAAAGCGGAAAAACAAAACTAAAATGAGCACTAATCTATTTATCTATCTACTTATGATGCGAAGCCAGATTTGGTATTTCCTTTTAAGTGTACTGATTCACTCTCATGTTTGACTTGTAAAAAAGCAGCTGCTATTATTTTGTTTACAAAACATCTGTGAAGGACTTTGTGACCTATTCAAAACCTGTGAGGATCCTGCCACTCCCTGTAGTCAATGAACTCACACAGAAAATCTTCTTGTAGAATGTATTAAATTAGCAAATCTAGATATTTAAATTCAATCAGTCTTGAGCTCAGAGAGACCACAAACATACCACTCCTCTTATGTGGTGTTCCTGTTCCAGGTCATAAGAGCATCAACAGTTTGGAATGAATCTTGCGGGAACACGCCATGGCTCTATTGATGTTAATAGCTACGTATAAATACACAAACTGATGTATAAAATCATAAAATTTTGTATACGTCGCTCTAATACCACTTTATAGACTGATTCTTATAAACATACAGAACTATTTGTACAACAGCCTAACAGATAGATAGACAGACTATGGAGCCCATAAAGGGACATGGTGAAGGAAAGAAATGTGAACTGCTCGCAAAGAACACCAACGTTTTTTGATTGAACACAAAGTTTCTTCTGGGAATGCAAAATGTTTGACAGACAGACTATGTCATCCCTAAAGGGACATAGTGAAGAAAAAAAAACGAGACAGACAGACAGATAGATAGACAGTTAGACAGACAGAGAGGCAGGCAGGCAGACAGACAGACAGATGGATGGATAGATAGATAGATGGAGAATTTCAATAAAATATTTGCATACCTGCTCAGCTCAAGAGTACTGTACAGATTAATAATTATTATATTCACTCATGGTAATTCTTGTTTGTCTTTTCTTTGTTTTAACAACAAAATAATTGTATCTTAAGACCTAGTTGCAATACATAATAAAATGTAGATCCATATTAAAAAAAAAAAAAAATTATATTTTACCAATACAAATGTCTAATAGGGTCCTGACACATAGTGCTGCTCAATTATGGCAAAAATCATAAGATTATTTTGGTCAATACTGAAATCACAATTATTTAACATGACTATTGGTGGGTGATGTGATCAAAGTCTTATTTCATGATATGCATCATTTTAAATGTCAGTGAAATTTTACAGTTATTAATACTTCAGCAAAAACTAATACTAGGTTAATAAATAAAAGTCCTCAGAACAGTTACAGAAGACAAGTAGACAGTCAGCAATACAGTAAGAACAAAGAAACTAATTACAAACAAAAAAAATACAACAGAACAAAAATACAAAATAAATAAACAGTGCTGTTGGTTTTTCAGGAAGATGTATTAACAGGGGTATTCAGATAAATAATAGCCTACAACAAAAACTGAATAAAGTAATCAAATGTAAAATAACACTGCTGTAAACATTAAATATAGACTAATTCTTATTAAAGCTACAAAAGTTATTCATTCAAGAGCAGTGAGTGATTTTTTTCTTTCTTTTGTTGTTTGATTAACATTAATGACTGCAGCAGATTTATTAGGATGCTGTCACTTTTAAGAGCTAATGCACGGATCCTATATACTGTGACACACGCACTCTTTCTCAGCGTTTACATTCACTTAAGACAAAACCGCATGTGTTTATTTACCAAAACAGCATTTCAACATATTTGTGTGTAGGCTATTTGACCGTTTATGTGCATATCTGAAGCCCACAGTATACTTTGCTTATGCACGTTCCGCCCCGTCTCGGAGCGTGCACGGATGCGTTAACATCAAGCACGTCCCGCAGTTTAGCAACAGTGGACTGCATTTTACAACACTCACTTATTCAGCTGAATTCAATTACAATTAATCGCACAGCCCTACTGACAAAAGAAGATATTTTGAAAAATGTTGGTAAACAGACAGTTGACAAAAGCCATTGACTTCCATACTGTCTGGTTACCAACATTCTTCAAAATATCTTCTTTTGTGTTCAACAGAAGAAAGAAACTCATACAGGTTTGGAACAACTTGAGAGTGAGTAAATGATGACAGAATTATCATTTTTAGGTGAACTATCCCTTTAAATCACAACAGGCCGAACCTGAATAATCTCCATATATATTTATAAGTATAGTGTACTCACATTTTTCTCATATTCATAAAGTTATACTAGTCTAAATTTAAACAAAAGATATACATCTGAACCTATGTCAGTAGTCTCAGTTGCTTGATAGGAATGGAACAAACAAATGGGGTATTTTTGTTTGCAAGATGTCTGTGAAGGGCACTGTGTCCTATTCAAAACAACATGACGTGTCAACCAATCACTGCAACATAGATATAATCATCACACATGCATGCTTGGTTCAGATGCCATCTTACTCCAAACACAAGACGACGTGAGCTTTGACACGCTGCAGGCATGAATGTGATAACTGCACTGCTGTTTTTTCTCTCAGGTAACAAATCTTTTGTTTTATAAGTGGACCTAAATGCCTAAATTCTGTGCAATGGACTTAAACATGGTAAAGAGTTATAAATAGCGCACAAGTTTAATTGTTTCAATTACTCTTCTCTCTTACAGGTCTTTTTGGGGGTTCCTCTCTTATTCCTAAGCAGTTCTATTATGTATCTAACTTAATGAATTGGTCAGATGCTCAGAGCTACTGCAGACAGAAATACACTGATCTGGTTTTTGTGGACAGTAAGGAGGATCTAGACAAAATGAGGGCTTCTCTTCTTCCTTTAGCCCATGTAAATGCATGGATAGGAGAATATGAACTGAATTCTGACTCACAAAACATTACAGAAAGTGAATTTAGTGTAGGCTCACATACCATGACTCAGGACTGTCTAGCAATAGACACTGATTCTTGGGAAAAGGTCAAAAAGGACTGCTTGATAACATACTCATTTTTCTGTAGCCAAAGTGAGTATCTCTCTGCATTTTGCAAATGGTAAAATTGGATCCAAAAATTTTTTATGCACATTTGTTTGTACCTGTGTCCTTAGGTGAAGGCAAAAGGGTGGTGTTGCGAATGAAAGTGAATACTGATGGACAACTGGACCTCAAGGACCCTGGAATAAGATCAAACATGTTAGCTGAGGTAAAAGTGACTTCTGTGTGCTCTGAAATGCTTCCAAGCCAAATGTTTTAATGTCATCAATACATATCAAAATCACATGATGAAATATAACAATATATTTGTCAAAAAGGGTTTTGTTGTTCCATTTTAGTCCTTTTTTCCCTTCAGATCAAGGAGAAATTCAACAAAATTGGGTTTGGTGATGCTATCAAAATACAGTGGATCACAAGGCAAGAGACACTGGAGAAAAAGAAGGCAAATAGCACCTGTAAATTTGATACTAATTAGATGTTATTGTTAATATTATTATTATTATGGTAACATTTTCTAATAAGGTTAATTAGTTAACATTATTTAACGACTTTAGTTAATATGAATTAAGAATGAACAATACTTCTACAGCATTTATTAATCTAAATTAATGTTAATTTTAACATTTACTAATGCATTATTAATGTCAAAAGTTGTGTTTGTTAACATTAATGTACTGTGAACTAACATGAAGAAACAATGAACAACAGTAGGCCGATGTAAAATTAACAAAGATAAATGTTTTGTTCATTGTTAGTTCAAATACATTAACTAATGAAACCTTATTGTAAAGTGTTACCATTATTATTATTATTATTATTATGAATGAATTTGTAAAAAACAACTGCAGTGACTTCTTATAATGACTAGTTATGCCATTCATTTTATAATTTACATGCTGTAAGGGTTAGTTCACCCAAAAATGAAAATTCTGTCATTAATTACTCACCCTCATGTCGTTGTACACCCGTGAGACCTTCATTCGTCTTCGGAACACAAATTCATTTTTTTTATTATAAAATCCGATGGCTCAGTGAGGCCTACATTGCCTGCAAGACAATTTAACACTTTCAGATGCCCAGAAAGCTACTAAAGATGTATTTAAAACAGTTCAAGTGACTACAGTGGTTCAACTCTAATGTTATGAAGCGACGAGAATACTTTTTGTGCACCCTTGTGATTTCAGTAAATGAGGCTTCGTTAGGTGATAAGTGTTTCGAAATTTCAATGATTCTCCACTGGGGGGGCGTGACTTTGGCAGTTTGATACGCGCTCCGAACCACTGATTCGAAACAAAAGATTCGTAAAGCTTCGAAGCTTCGTGAAGCAGTGTTTTAAAATCGGCCATCACTAGATACTGTTATTTTGTTTTTATGGCGCACAAGAGTTTTCTCGTTGCTTCATAACATTAAAGTTGAACCACTGTAGTCACATGAACTGTTTTAAATACGTCTTTAGTAGCTTTCTGGACATTGAAACAAGGTCTACTCCATAGTATTATAATGTAAAACAGACGCTGGCAGCTTAAAAAAAATATGCCAAGTGTGAATATAGCCTTAATTGTCTTGCTGGCAATGCAGGTCTCAAATCGGATTTTATCAAAAATATCTAATATCTTGTGTTCTGAAGATGAACGAAGGTCTTACAGGTGTGGAACAACATGAGGGTGAATAATTAATGACAGAATTTTCATTGTTGGGTGAACTAACCCTTTAAGGAGCATTTTGGGTTATCAATACATTGTAAACAAAAAAAAGCAAAGGTTTTGTTCATATTAAAGATTTTTCCTTCATATTAAATGAACAGTAGTTGTATTTATCTTTTTCTAAAAACAATAATTTTACTATTTTAATCGTACAATAAATATGATTAACTGCATAATCTAATGTTTTTTTCAGCGTTCGGTATATTATTTTCATTGTAGCAGTGCAATAAGAGGGATGAAGTACAGGCAGTCGGTCGTTATCGCAAAATGGAAACTGGATTTAGTAAATTAGTTATGTTTTCTTAGTTGTCGTTTCAGGAGCAATCCTTATATCAGTCAGCAGAGGGCGCTATCACACAGATTTTGAATACTAACGTTTTCATAAGGTTCCAGCAGTTCTGCACAGTTACAGCATATTATGTATAGAGATATTTCTATAGAATAACTTAACGGAAATAAAATTGACGAATTTTTTTTAAAAAAAATGAGTTTTTTTTTTTTTTTTCCACCGCCTCCAGAGCCATATATCTCGTAGTGCGTCATTACCACTAGAGAGCAGCACAGCCTAAGAGTAAGTGGCCACTGGCCAGTTTCATTCAAAACAAACAAATATAAAAACATATTTTTGCTGATATCCAGGTAAGAAAAACAACGACATTGCATACAATATGAATAAGCACGATAAAGATGAATCTTAAAGGTGTGTGCATTAAAGGCATTCTAAAACAGGCTTTTGTGGCTTTTAGTGCTTATGCTAGTCTCATGCCACCAAAGTTCAGTGATTTAGCTGGTTAGCATGGCCCTGTTTGCCCCTCCAAGTAAAAAAAAAAAAAAAAAAAGAGAGAGAGAGAGAACCTTACTTCACTGACAGCCATTCCAAAATATCTGTGCATTCTGACCAGTTAAAATCTCCTACAAGCACTTGCAAATATTTCATTATCAAACTATATGTTTTACCAGTACTCAGTTCATTTAAGTGCCACAAAAAAGGGTGAAATCCTCCAGCTTCCTGATTCAGTAGAAAATATGTGACCACATGAGGGGGAAAAAAGGCATTTGATGAGGTCTTTAACCTTAACTGATAGCTCAGTTAATGATTTTATTGAAATACTAATAAGGGATCATTTGCACTATATATAATCTAGAAAATAATTACAGCTGGAATTGCCAATGACCACAGTCACAATATTGTATTAGTGCTCTGTATCAACAATAATAGACCTACCTCATACCAAATAGCTTTAGAGTGTTGCACTATTGACTAAATACAATCATTGCATGTTTGTAAGAATATGTGTATAATCTGAAAGCTACTCAATGCAATTTTAAAACATATCAGCTGTGGGCCTAGTCCAAAATATATGTCTGTGACGCACATAATACGGCATTCTGAGGAGAAAAAAAATCCAAACCCTGCCCACCATCTGCGTCAAGTCACACCGTGTGTGGTTTCCAAGCGTTTTCACAAATGTGGGAATTTGAAGCTCCCACCTCCTCCGTGATAGCACAGTAGATTACATTTTACAGTGGTGACATCTGATTGAAGCTTTACTTATTTTATTTGTTTGTACAAGTTTCCTTGATTTTCAGACCACATTGGGATTTTTTTTATTCAACTGAACCTGCAAATAAAGAGTTTGTTAAAAAATGTTAAACAAATAAAGGTTGTTTGATAGGCGTCACTATCAAATGATTATTCTGTCCATGCCAGCTTAGTTGCTTGCTGTCGTTAAGGCAAAAAGGGGCATACAAAAACTAAGACAAATTAATATTTAAAATATTTTTTTATTGATATGGTGGTAATATACTTCATACTGAAAAATGTAAAATTAAATCTGTAATTTTTTTCTAGATTTACATGCATGCAAATATATATCAAATGCAAATTGAGGCATTTTTAGTCAATTTCTTTAGCATTTGAAATATATGTAGCCTATAGATATACAGTGCACAGCATAAATGAGTACACCGCCTCTGAACAAATAAAAAAAAGATGTATTTTCTTTATGATCACTAATACAATTCATGGAAAGATTGTAGAAATGAGTACACCCTAAATTTTATTCAACAAATGTATAATATTCTAGCACTTAGTATGCCCTCCATAATTTTGAATATACTGCTCTGACCCTTCTTGGCACGGAGTGTACAAGTTCATGACAAATTGTCACATCTGTCCTGTTTAACTCCTGGATGATGAGCTCCTTAAATGCCCTGATCTTTAATGGGGAGTGTTGCTCAACTTATCTCTACAGAATCCCCCACAGGTGCTCAAGAGTGTTCAGATTGAGTGCAATATATGTCCACAGAAGGTTTTTAACCTTGGGAGAATGCATATCCTCATTGTCATGTTAAAAAAATGCCCAATAATACAGGGAATGAGGAAAGGGTAACATCTTCTGTTCAAGTTTGTGTATTAAATTACACAGTGGTGTGGGAATTCATGACAGCATTGATAAAGCAAAACTCCCTCACACCTTCAGCACTCATACATCCCTGTATAGGAGCTTTACTACCACTGAACTTTACTGTGGGAACCAGGCACTTCTCACTGTACTCCTCCTCTAGCAACACCATAACATTTTGGATGCTGTTAGATCCTAAATTAATTGATTTGGTCTAATGAGAGCAGAGTATTGATTCCCAGAATCTATATTTTGTAAATATGGGCTTTGGAAATGGCTACCTTACTTTATTGTGCTTTGGTTACAGCAGGTAGTTCCAGTGAGAACAACAACCTTACTCTGTGCATCTTACTCTGTGAGATAAGCCCTCACTCTTTTCATAGCTTTTGCTGGCTCTGAGACACTCGCTTGGTATTTCTCCTGCTCTTTGTCTAGCAAAAAAAATCCCTCATCACTAAATGAAAGCTTAAAATGAGGGCCTGATTATTTCAGGGGCCTTGTCACAAGTCCATTGTTTTTTAATTTTGCTATATTTTCACACTTAAAACAATGATTTGGTAATCCTCTTGTACCACTGTCCTCTTTTGTGCTAAGAAACAAGTCTCCTGACAGTTCTCTCCTAAGTGGTTCCATTGTTGTCAGCATTAAGTCTGAGAATGATTCAGTGGGCTATATAACACTTTTAATTGTCAAGAAATTACTTCTCTTTAAATGTTTTGGTTCAACATACTTACCTGTTGATCAAACATTGCCTTAAACTTACACCAGAAAATTTGTATTTCGTTTTATTTAGTAAATTTTAAGAGGGTGTACTCATTTTTGCTACACAACATTTTATCACCTTGATAAGAAAATCTTATCTTCCTGAATAATTTTGACATGCTTCTTTAGTAATTAATTAAGCAGACTTGCTGAAACATTATATCTCTAGAGAACCCTAACATGTCTTCTAAGTAATTGAGTAATTGCTGACTTTCAGAAGTTTCAGAGGGGGTGTACTCATTTATGCTGTGCACTGTATGAACACTGGTTGAAACTTTGGTTGGATGTTTTGACTTTATTGACTGACATGACATGAAAACTACAAAACGTGTAATCATCCAATGGAGGATGCCAGAGCCGTGGGTGTGTGTTAGTAGGAGTGTGGTGGCGTGTGATCGTGTGTGTGTCTCTGTGCAGGGGAGGTGAGAAGATATGCATTTTTAAGTGGGTGAATTGTGATGCATTTCCGTTGGCTCATCAGGTGTGGGTGGCAGAAACACCTCTCTGTGTTTAGACACTAATGACTTTATATGAGCATGAATTTTTAGAAGGGGAACTCTCCTTTTGCATCAGCTCAGATCCATGATGCATCCTAATGACATCATTCATTACAGGAAAGGACTTAATTTGTTCTTGACTGTTTTTACACCCAGAGTGGTTCGGCCTCTGTGAGTTTTAAAGTTGCTATGAAACGGAAGTAGTGTCAGATCTTCTCCTCTGTATTGCGACGTACATCCGAGTGTAACAGATTACTGGAAAAGAAAAAAAATTAGGACGGGGGCTTATGCATTGGTTGTTGACTGGATTTTGAGATGTGGCCGTTGCACTGGAAAAAGGAGGGAGATGAACATGAGCTTGCAAGGCTGGGTTTAACCAGTCCTGCATACCTCACCAGAGACAAGAGAAACATACACATAGCTGAACTGTTCAAAATAAGAGCTAAAAACATAGATCTGAAACAGAAATTTTCATGCTGACTTGAATCTCTTATTTAACATTTAAAGGGGATATATGTAAGAATTTATGTATTATGCATTTATATTGCCAATGTGTTAAACAGTTTGTAACTAAACAAAAAATTGAGATCTCCTTGACTTACTATGAAAGCCTGACTGATTTTTATGTTATGTACAGATGGGTGTGTTGAATCAGGTTTTGATCTGAACTCTGCAGGTAGGTAGATATCCAGGAACAGGATTGGGCACCCTTGGTCTATAGCCTGAAATATACTTTAGAATCAAACTATCAAAACAGTTTAATTTTAATTACCTCATCTGTCAACATGTTGCCAGTGAATTGCAAAACTCGTGCATATCCACATCGCTACGATGACGACCTTTCTTAACTGCTGCGTCAAATTATATCGCTGCAAGGTATTTCCAGCTTCTTTTTACTTTAATCAAAGAACAAAAAAGAACCTCGCCATGAGTATATGGGGGCACTGAATCATGTTCAGTTTAGAAAGCAATTTTGCTGGCTGCAGTTCATTTAACGGCCACCAGTGTCGCTAATAACAAGAGTTTCTGAATACTTCATATAGCCCCTGTTAAAGCTGCAGTCCGTAAATTTTCCCTCTTTGTCGCCATCTGTTTGAAACCTGCAATTGCAGTTATTTGCGGAATTATAATCTTTACATGGGTTGTGCATCGGCACGGCTCCTGAGCGTGGATGACTCTAATGTTTGCTGTCAGTCACCACATCGGTGTGGATACTGTACTTCAGAATCACAGATTCTACGTCTTGGAAGTATGACCAAAATAAAAATTTTCACCAGAAAATGTCAAGTTAGTCTGCCACTTTTGTTCTGACTAACTGAGAAAAAAAGCATTACAATAAATCACGCTGCCAATGGTGATTAAATCTAACGACATAAAAGATTTCAATTTCTGTAGCCACTCCGCAGTCCGAAGACTTTTGCATTTGACTACGGGTGAATCTCCAGTTGTCACTGATGATTGTCATTTGGACCTTTCTGGATTACAATCCGCCATCAAAATGATAAATTTATTGCAGCTTCTGTGAGAATAGGCTATAAATGATCCGCTACCAGCAGCATCCTCACATGATATAGCCTACTAGCTGGGACTCCTATGTAAACTCCCATGTAAACAGACGTGACGTAATGACGCAAAGACTAACGGCTGCATGCTCGAATTTCTCTTGGAAACCCACCAGTAACGATTTTATTATAAAACATAATTACAAGCTTACCCTTGTGAATCGGGCTAAGGTAAGGAGGAGATGGTTTTAAACACTGGCTGGTTATGTACTTGCTCAAAAATTGATTTTGGATCATTTTTAAACCAAAAAAAGTTACGGACTGCAGCTATTTAACATAAGTGTACAACATCTAATCTAACATCTAAACCATGAAAGCATTGTCTTATAGGTTGTATGAATTTAAAGAAATAGTTTTTGTTGACAACAATAACCACAGAGATTTCTAGACTGCGAGGGTTTTACAGAACTTTCCAGCAGTCTGAAGCAAATCTATTCTATTGAAGGTTTTCATTTTGACCTCCTGATCACCCATCTGCAGGGCCCCATTCACTGACTCATAATGGCTGTTCCTAAGCAACATCAGCAGGAGTCATTCTGAAAGAATTCCAACACAACATAACTGAGATGCTTCTCTGAGGTCAGAACTTCTCTGCCCTGAGTAATGTGTTTATTTTGAATAAAATAATTCCTCTAGCACTACATGTGCTTTTAAGCTTGGTGTGATGTGAGAAACAGCCCTTAGCTGTACAACAAAGAATGATGCAAGAACATTTTGTAATGCAACATGCTGCACCACAGACACATGAGTGTGAAAAAATAGATCCAAATAGAGGAATATGAAAGCACTGCACAACAACACCTGTCCAGCATACACCTTTGGAAGAAAAGGTTCTATGTAGAGCCTTAAAGGGTTCTGTCAGACACTTCATATATAGAACTTTTAGGGGTTCCCATCATGGGATCATTTTATGGATTAATTCATTTTTTAATTCTAATTAAATGTTATGAATTAAACAGCCGTTAAACATACTTTATGACTAGAAACATTGAAATAACCTGTTAAACATAAAAGCATTATGCAATCATTTAAGACATATAGAACCTTTTTGGCATAAAGGATTCTTTTTAATTGAATCAATATAGAGTCTAAATAGAACCCTGTTTGAACTTTGTCATGTTTCATTAGCTCAAAACAAGCTACATGGCAACATCTTAAGCTACTTAAATATCTAGTTGTCATGACAACAAGAGCGCAACAAAGCTTTCAACTACTTAAAGTACCAGAATCCTATTAAACCTTTTTTTTTTTTTTTTCCAATGATGATTCAATAAAGCAGATTAGGATGCTTTTTTAGCACTAGATTTGGTGGACGGGCCTTAAAAATTAGTTTTGGTTAAATCACCAACCTCAGCTTTGTAAGGAAATGCAAGTTATTTTTCTTTTAAATTATTATTTTTGTCATTGCATAATAAGGGAGCATCTTAATGCTAAAACTGTAAATTGTGGTTGTTGTTTGATTGTCGCTGTTGTGTGATAGTTTTTTAATGTCCTCTTCCCGAGGCACTCCACAAACCTTCACTCCTAAGCCACAAACAAACCCACGCATCTATCCTTAAGGATTTACGTCATGGAGAGAGGTGGGCATTTACAGTTAATTCTTGTTTATGCTTCTCTGCCTGGTGTCCTTCGTTAACACTTTTATCAATGGAATCAGTTTTCTATATCTGAAGGGGAATGATGTCATATTCTGATCCTATGGCATATTGTTTTAAATAGTGTATGGTGTATAGCTAAAACCCTGAAAATGCTGAACCTAATTATTTAAATCCTTCATTGTTTTATATATATATATATATATATATATATATATATATATATATATATATATATATATATATATATGATGTGTGTACTAGGATTTAAGTACACACAATTTTTATTGATGTTTAATTATATATATATATATATATATATATATATATATATATATATATATATATATATATATAAGTAGACACAGATTATTTATTTATTTTAAAACTTAAAAAAATAAAAATTGTGTAAATCCTTCTGAACCATTGTGAATAACATTATAATGTAAAAATATAAAAATGTTGACTTATAGTCATTGTTTAAAGATATGTCACATTCTGATCCTCTGATGTATTGTTTTATATATAGCCTAGTATAAACCCTGCAATTGCTTGTGAATTTAATCTTTTACAGTAAAACTATTTAAAAAACAGCTTATTACATGTTCATGACTTCATGGTTTATTCATTTAAAAAGTTCAGTAAAGAATTTTGTCTACTTAAAGGGTTAGTTCACCCAAAAAATGAAAATAATGTCATTTATTACTCACCCTCATGCCGTTCCACACGCGTAAAACCTTCGGTAATCTTCGGAACACAAATTAAGATATTTTTGTTGAAATCCGATGTTTCAGTGAGGCCTGCATAGCCAGCAATGACATTTCCTCTCTCAAGATCCATTAATGTACTAAAAACATATTTAAATCAGTTCATGTGAGTACAGTGGTTCAATATTAATATTATAAAGCGACGAGAATATTTTTGGTGCGCCAAAAAAAAAAAAAAAAACGACTTATATAGTGATGGCCGATTTCAAAACACTGCTTCAGGAAGCTTCGGAGCGTTATGAATCAGCGAGTCGAATCAACGGTTCAGAGCGCCATAGTCACGTGATTTCGGCAGTTTGGCGGTTTGACACGCAATCCGAATCATGATTTTTTTTCAACGGCTCTGGTTGTACTGAGCTGATGCTCCTTCAAGTTATGCTGAATAAAGCTGCTGAAGAGATGAATAAGCACTGAGCACCATTTTGTTTCCATAACCGAGCGATGATGGCGAACTGCGCACTCGAAGTTTAACAATAGGATGTAGTATAAGTCACTAAAACCCTAATTGCTTTTGAATTTAATCATTTAAAAAAAAAAAAAAAAACAGCTCACAAAACTCATGGTCATGACATCCATCCATCCATCCATTCATCTATCCATATGAAGCACTGTGAATGATGTGACCATGTGAAAAAGAATCTAATAATGATCACCTATAGTCGTTGATTAAAGGTATAAAACATGAAAAAATATTTAGCATCAGATATATGCAAATATACATTTGGTTTGCAGTTGCAGGGAGAATGACTAATGATTCGATTATGTTATTCACAATTCTTCATGGAAGTGGACGGTCACTGAGTTGACTTATGACTTCAACAGAAGCATATCATCACTTAATCGTATGCGTATGGTATGTATTTTTTTCTTTGAATGTTGTAGATAAAAATCTGTTTTTTTTGGAGAAAATAAAGAGGATTTTTATTTCTGGATTATTTCTGCTGGCAGAACAAAATGTCCTTTATTTTGTAACAGTGTTTTGATCACATAACTGGTCTATGACATCGCTCTACTGACAAAATACTTCTTCCCTTATGATGCAATGGCTCATGCATGGCAGTACGGCGCTGCTGTCTCCTTAACTCATACTAAATTCCACTGTAAGGGGAAAAGAGAGGGGAGGGTTCGCTCCAGGAAGTTTGAGGGAAGAGATCATTTAGAGACGGCACGCTTTCACCAGGCGCCAGGCCAAAACCTTTTCCGTCTTGGTCATGTCTGCTGCTGGGTTACATATGTGTTTGGTGATGTAATGCTCAGGACAGGATCCAAATGACAACTCCCCTTTTCCTATTCCAGACAGATGTAATGGAAAATCAGGGGTGAAGAAGGCAGCTGAGCTACTTACTGTGGGAGAGTTCAAAATGTGCTGAATATGCTATAAGTTTAACGGATTTTTAAAGTGTTTTCTTACAATGCAGGAGAATAAATGAAGAATCTGAGATGTGATTTCACTTTTCCCAAAGAACTGAATCTTTAGAATAATGTGTTCTTTTTAAATAGGGAATAAGCTTCTTTATTTAAGGACAAAGAAATCTGAAACTCTGTAGTATATGAAATAGGTACGTACAGTCAGTTTAAATAACATTCACAATTATATCCAGCTGACAGACAAAAAAATCATGCCTCATTTCACCTGATTTCTGATTCTAAAAACCAGTATATATTATAGTGTTATTTTTTTGAGAGAGAGAGATAAAGAGATCATATCAGAGTTTATATCATGAGAATGGAATTCAGCTTTGATCAAATTAGGCCAAACAGATGACATTACCTATACAGTCAACCTGGTTATGGAAGAGAGAGTCACTGAGTGTGAGTTCAGCACGAAGTAGGACATGAAGCTTGAATAACTCACATTTAACAGACATTTTAATAGGCTATACAGACATTTTAATAGGTTATACAGTTTTACTAGTAAAACCAAATGACTCACAGACACATTAAAGGAAACAGAGTATTTCACGTCCAGAATGAGTTGAGCATTTCAACTGTTAGGCTTTAGAAGAATCGTTTGTTTTTTAGATTATTTAGCTAATAATGCATTACTGTAATAAGCATGAATAAACATGGTTCATTTTTAATGTAATAAACCTATTTTATGCTTTCCAACATTGAATGAATTCTAATTATAATTAATATCTTTGCTGCTTCCACCATCTTGGATGGATTTTTCTTCCAACTAAGGAAGTCATAATGCATTATATGATCATCTTCTCAATGAAGGATATTCTATCTTTGAATTCAACCAAAAGTTGGTCTCTTAGATTTTACATGCAGAAATATGACATTTCATTATCCATAAATGTAATTCATTGCAAAACAAACCCCCCACACCCCCAAAAAAGGTCACCCCATAAGAAAACAATAAGTGCACTTTTTGCCGAAAACCACTCTAATAATGCATAATTCGAGAGCCTGGTTATGGGATTGTTTTGGCCCTCTGTTGTCTTTTACATGCGTCACTTCCACAGCATTTCATGAAACACAAAAGAATCAATGACAAACACACTCAAACACCACTAAAACGGCCTTGATCTGTTGAGTATCTGATGATAAAAGTGGAACTATTAAAGATGGTCCCACTCAATTCACTGACTCATGGCTTTTTCCAGTTATAAAGTGCTTCCGCTAGGACTCTAAACATTACACCCACATGTCCCTGTTGGATCGACTGAATGTTTAGAGTGTAGTTTGCATCCTCATTCATGCCATTAATGAGGACTTCCTGTTTGATATGTCGTGCTATCCATTTGTGTACTCACTATCAGGCCTCACTTACAGAATAACCAGGGCTGGAGCGGAGTTCCAGTTCAAAATGTAGAGGATTTCCATCTTTTATCCATGTAAAAGCCTCCAAACGCTATGCAAAATAGTGGGATTTTCTGAATCTCTGGTTTAAAAATATAAACTAGGGTCCCCCCAGTAAATCTCCACCATTTCCATCACTGAAAATAACATTTTTCAGTGTTTTAATTTCATATTTTTATTTCACTGGAGTACACAATATTCTATCTGGAGCACTATCTGGATCAAATCCTTTGAAATATTAATACAATGTCTTTTGCACTTTCAGAGTTCATTAGTGCTCAGAAACTGCTGGCAGCAGACAACACTATAATGATCAGCTGTTAATAATGTATGTATTTGCTTATATAACAAAATATCTGCTTCTTATTGTGCATATAGCAGAAAGCTTCTGAGCATTTATTGTGGCTATGTTTTTAATATTCTCAGAAAGAGGAGCGAGAGACAGAACGTGTTTCTGTATCCGTGAGAGTTCTTAGAAATGGTCTGGTGTGAACTGATGCCCAGTCTTGTGGATCCATACTGGAGGAGATAGAAGCCATCTGGTGTTATTGAGATTTATTTTAAACAGCTTTGTGTGTATATGAGAGGAGAAGATGAGAGAAAGAAATCACACAAAAAACATCCCACCCATCTTCTTTGAGAAAATTATGTTCAATTTGATCACCTTGCAGTATTAAAATGTGAGTTCATGTCCTCACTGATTTTTATTGCCATATTCAGTATAACAGCACAATTGCTTATGTGATATTGCCTAAATGGAAGATGGAACTGATTTAATGAGTTATGCAAACACAACTGATTGGAAATCATAATCATGGCAATCACAATCAGCACAATTCGCCAAAGAATAAAATGTGTTTACCAATCACATGAATGGCTGTTTCTGCAGATCAGACCAGGGGCCTGTACCATGATGGTAGTTGAACAAACTCAGGGTTACAGGATTAGTTTCGAGTTGACAAAACCAAACCACTCCAATCCTGCTTTGTTGGCACATCAGTGAACAGCCAATCACATGCCTTGCAACAGAGAGAAACTACGATTTACTTCTCGCAAGACAGCCAACGCGATTCAAACTCTTTTGCTGAAGGTTAAGAGATTGAAGAAAACGAAGTATTTACACTCAATTACACTAACGAAATAAGTTCGTTTATATAGTTGATAATAGCGATAGACTCAAACATGTAAGTTCACATATTTAAAGTTTATTTACAGCTTATTTATATTACATATGATCTGTATATATTAATATTAATTAAAGCTAAATGATAACTGCTAAACTAAAATCGCTTGTGTGTAATGAATTAATAATAATATATATCATATAATATATATATCATAAAGTAATTATCATTAAAGCCAGACAATTTTATTGTTAAATGTTTTTTTTTTTTATTGTTTTTTTTTTTTTTACATTGCCTTGAAATAAGTAAAAAATAAATGAATGCAGGAAAACAAAAACAATTATTGGCAAAAGGCAAAATGACTCCTCTACTAACAGATGGGGATGGAGAGAGTCCAAACAGAGAAAGAGAGTGTTTTCCGCTCATACTGGTTTATTATTGTGGGCTCTAATAAACTCACATATCCAGAGTGCTTTCTGAAACACATATAGCCTTTGTTTTTGTACAATATATGGTACAAAGAAAAAGCCTCCCTGCGAAAACGGATTTGTTGCAAAGGATGCTCAACCTGAAAGATCAACATTGCAGCTCAATAGGCAATATGCAGTTTGACTAATAAAAGCAAATAAGCAATACATGAGATCTTATGCAATAGCATCTTTGTTATGTGTTATGAAATGCCAAAAGAGATTGAAATAAACCAGAGTGCAGTAGGGTTATATATGCGTATATGTATTACTCATATTAACATAGGTCATCTTCACTGCAAGAAAAGTCACTTGATATATCTAGAAAACCTACTGGATAATTTCGAGCAATCACGCACGTCGATCCAATGTATTCTAATGGCATCACATGCCGTGTTTCGCGCATACAGGGCAAGACCACATTGACTGAACACACACTTGTATAACCGTTTGTATAACGCTCGGCGTACTCGGCTTTCCCGGACCAACCACACGCTTTTCCCTCTTCGGCGTCCCATTCACTAGCTTTTTCTTACTACTGATTTGTCCATACGCAGCGCACGCCGTCACTGGCCATGGGTGTCCACGTGAGGCGTATGACATACTTATGTAAAAAGACTGGCAGCCCTCTCGGCCAATCACAGTGCGTTTCTGGCATTTCCGCATTTTTCGCATGCAAATACGCTGCGTTCGGCCAATAGGAGTGGAGTGTGGGAGGAGTTTGAATTCAGGTCATGCTGCGAGCTCGGGAGATCCAGGGCAACGGTGTGAGAGAGCATTCGGCAGTGAAGTGTGTCAAACTGACGCTGAGGCTTGACTGGAATTTTAGGAAGATATTATTTTATTTAGCCGGACAGGACGGCGACCTGCTTTGAGACATCCAACCTGTACGAAAAGGAAGACTTTTTAAGTTGTCAGGTAAGATACATTCATGTTGTTTAGAAGACTCGGCTGTTAAAGGGTTGTATAACACTTTCCATTGACTGCAATGTGAGTAAGTTTATTCTCATAAACAAGTTTATGTCGTGAACACAAAGTGATGTTCATATAGATACACCGTCAAATATGTGATATACATCGATTCAGTCACATATATGTCAAATATGTATGTTTTATATGTATTAAACTTACGCGTTGCATAACTGTGTCAGTTAGGTCATCTCCGGTCAGTGCTCCATAGCAAAGCCCTATTTATCACTACAGTTTTGTCCTCCTTTTTACCTCAGTGAAGAAAAGCAATATAACTGTTTTTAAATGCACCCTATTTACTGAGACTATGAAACTGCTATATATTTTGCTAAAGAGTGAACACTTCGTTATGAAACAGCCTACTAGCCTCGTTTGTGGTGGCAAGCCATTTTAACATTTATTTCCTAAAACTCAATAGTATAGCCTATATTTTTATTAGTATTTATTTTACATTTTTTTTAGTAATAAATCCAATAGTGAATAATAAGTTTTTCATTTTACTAGCAGCTATTCATTGTGTATTTAATATTGACTAGTAGTCACTTCTTTAAAAAATATTCCTAGTAACATATTTAGGAATAGATACTAACATTTAATACATTTAAAAGTTTAAGTGTTTATTCAGTTTGTTATGGGATAACTAGTACATATTCCAGTAACTAAGAAATATTTGAAATTTCCTAATGAATAGTTATGTAAGGAATAAGTAATAGTTTCTTGTGAATAAGTAACAGTGCCATTGAATAGTTACTAGTAAAATGTAAAAATATACCAGTAACCATAAATTAGTAGTAACTGGTATAAAGTACTAGTAACAAAAATATACACTAGTAATAAAGGGATAATTGCTAAAATAGCTTGCCACATGTTTCCCCTCCCAAAATGAACGAATCTCAACCTTTACTACTGTATGGGTCTGGATGTGAGCATTATACGTCATTGCAGACTGTATATATAATTGTCACGGGTAGAGTCATGATGTTAGATAATGTCTTGCTGTAACACATGCCACTGATGCACACATAAGACTTATGCTTGAGACAATGAGGCACTTATTGCATAAGTTTTAGTTTACATTAATTAATTCATACACTTTAAATCAAATTCACTGCCAGTATGTGGTCATTTTAACTCTGAATACTGGAAACCTATAGTTATATCTTATGTAGAACACAAAAGGAGATGTTAGGCAGAATGATAGTCTTAGTCACCATTCACTTTAATTTGAATCTTTTTGCCATACATTGAAAGTGAATGGTGACTGAGACTATCATTCTGCCTAACATCTCCTTGTGTTTTCCATGAAAGCAAAAATGTCATATGGGATTAGAACAACATGAGAATGAGTAAGTTAAGGCAGAAAAAAAATATTTTTGGTCAAGCTTTGTCTTTAAATTGATTTTAAACCGGTAAATATAGCCTGAAGTTGGCAGTTGTCCACTAATGTCGCAGTGTATGCTGGGTAGTTGAGCTTGAACTCAGATAGATATGCAGAGGTAGGCAGTGAGATGTTAGCAGGATATAACTGACCTACTCCTACAAGAGGTGCTCCAAATACCTTAATCTGCCCCATATGTATCGAGCACATAAACTCTGCATGTGCATTTGTGAAACAGCAAACAGTTTATTTAATATCATAAACTGTTTTTATAGCACTTTTTTGTTTCAAAGCAGCTTTATAGAAAACCATTTTTATAATATCCTAATATCTTCATCCTTATATCTTTCCTATGCTGTTTTTCAGCACCTTTGTCTCCCTGGTTTTTGTTTAGCTGGTCTTTTTCTCAAAGCTGACCTCTAATTGTATTCATCACAATTTGTTTGCAATCATTTCCCAAAATCTTCTGTGTTATATAAGCTAATTTGCATATGTCATTATTTATTCTATTTAAAATGTACAGGTTTAATGAAAAGTACATTTTGTAGATCTTTTCATTCAACATCTGCTTTGATTTACTGCATTGTTTAAATGTAATCAGGAGGTGGAATGCCATATTTAGTCTATTTTCTTGGCCAAGACAGTAAATGTTCCAGAGCTTGATCCAAATGAGAACCTAGAGACATGTAATTGTTAGATCTATTTTTGGTGATGCTGTAAAGAGACTCTGGAATAATGGTTGCACATGCAGCACTGATGTAATCAGGAACTGACCATCATCTTCTCCTAACATTGATTGGACAGTTCCTAATACTAAAGTGGCAGGGGAACGAGGGTAACAAAGGAATTTTTAAGTACAATGGGGAACTTCACCCAAAGAATTAGAATAAAACCACCTACAGAGGCACACACAAATTGGTATCGCCAATTAGAGTCAGAAACATGGGTAACGATACAAAAATGAACTCTTTATTGATAAATGTTCATTAAAAACAATATTAAAATAAAAAACGAAACATTCGTTCCAGCCCAACGGGCCACTAAGGGTTTTAGAACAAATCGAGGGCCCGGGACTAGAGCTTACCAATAAAGGTGGATAATCAGACCACGCCACCCGCTGCTGAATCACTGCACTTCACTGTGTACACACACACACACAGACAAATATTAAGACACAATCACAACACATGGTGAGGTGGTCACTGCACACTGTGAGGAAGATACCACCACCTAAAATAAAGCCAGTCCTCTGCCCCTGGTGCTCAGGCCCTGCCAAGACAAAGATGGTATACATCAAATAAACAGTCACTTTGGCAGCTGGGTTGTTAAACTCAATCAGTCAGTCAAAAAAAGAAAAACCTACAAAAACGCTGAATTTTAAAACCAATAAATACATATAAATAAATTGCTTGAAACAAAATTTTACAATTCCAACAAAATACACGTATATAAAAGAGAAACAAAATACAACTTCATAAACAAATTGTATAAATCACTACACAAATCTATTGCAGCTGGAGGGAGCCAGTAGAAACAAAATCACAAATATAATCAGAATTGAAAACAAAATAATTCAAATTCAATTCAATTCAACTTAAAAGAACAAGTAGAACGATATAAAGCAACCAAAGGAGAAAAATTAACACAAAAAGAATGAATTTGGAAACAGGACAGCACTGGAGCCATAAACGAACGCAAACCCCCTCCTCCGACTGGAATGCGGTTACAGGCCGTCACCACACCTATAAACAAAGCAAGACTGTTACTGTTAGATCTGTTCTCTCCCATCCTAATGTATGCATGCATAAATACCTATCGATTGTCGAGGGGATTAATGTTTTATGACGAGCCAACGAAACAGTAGCTTTTCCGGCAAAGGCCAGTGCAGAAAACAGCGATCCAGCAACTGCGTCAGGTTCTTACAGCTGAGAAAGGGATCGAGTTAGCAACATACTCAATTCGACCAGCGCTTCTAGAATACATACATTCGCCCTACCTTCTCCAATGTCTATACCCGGTTTATGTAAACAGTAATAAACGACATTGCAGCAAAACTCGTAGAGTCAGGGCAGAAGCGCTCTCCAAACAAGTCGGCGTCTCTAAAACATACATTAGACAGAGAGTGCACCTCTCGTAACCAAACACATAGCCAACAAAACAATTAGCAGCGCGCTCTCCTTACCGTCTTGAGCACTCGCAACCAGTTCCGGGAAATGACGGAAGCGCATTAACGACGCAGCAGTTCACCAAGTGACGCATCCCAGGTAACGCGCATGTTTCCGTTTTTATAGCCCAGGGACGCTGCCAATAAGCTAAAACAGCACCATGATGTAAGAAAATCACCCCTCCTGCCACACTAACATGGTTTAGATTTTCAAGAAATTGTTGTTTAGCACCTACTATTAAGTATAAATGCAATTTATGTAATTGATTCTTTAACAAAAGAGATAAAGAATGTGCTTTGCGTGATCTGTCTGAGTGGAAACATTCTTTCTTAAAATAAAGCTGTTTCAAATACATGTTGTAGGGCCACATGGGTCACTCAGGCTATAAAAGAAAGAGTGTGGGCGAGTAGTTTTTGGTGGTGTGTCTGATATCAGGACTCACTCAACAAGATAGGCTGAAAGCGTTGGCAGTTGTGATGGGATTGGCTGCTGGAGCAGAGTAGGCAGTAGGAGGGTAGGAAGTGATGACGCACGAAGAGTGTCCTCGGGTGCATTTTTATGTATTTAGAGACTATTGCTGGCTCAGAGCCACACAAACAGTCCATCAAGCCAAAGCATTCATTGATGCTATCTTTCCAAGTTGCAGGTTTATTTTGTTGAGTGGTTCGATGGGAATTAGATGAGAAACAGAACAGTCATGGAATTAGATTACACAGAGGATGTGATATTTTAAACTACAGTTTTATTGCCAGTTTTGAGTTTGTTTTTTAGCTCTTTTTGTGATTTATTTATTTATTTTTTTTAAAGGTAATTTTTCGAAGGGTTTAAAAGTCTTTTTTTATGGGATAAATCATGGAATAAATGAACAATGGCTGACTGTAAATTTTAACATTGGCAAAAAACAGCTGTTGCACGATGCATGTTGCAAAATTGAGTGCACATTTAGGTTATTTGCACAATTGTAATTGTGAAAGGAAAAAAAAAAAAGGTTTTCCGTGAGCATGCATGTGAGGAATATAATGGCAGTCAAAGCGAGTGCTGTTTCATTTGTGGCAAACTTTCAACAAGTGTTTGGCATGCAAACTTAGTTTTACTGGATTACATAGTAGATTAGTGCAAAAAGAATCTCATATATAGACATGGATCTCATACACTGCACTGTCCTTAGATTAGTGTGTAACTTGAGAAAAGCCTTCCCTTTCAGAAATTGGTCTGACGCACACACAGCATTATTATCACTGCAAATATATGCTTTGAGATAACAGTTTTGATTTCCCTGGAGGGGTTTTCCTACTGACCTGGTCCTGCTGCTTTCACCTTCTCTAGTGGCCATCTATACACCTACAGTAGATAGACAAGCAGGAGTATAGATAAGGAATTGATTGATAGTGCTTTTTTTCCTAGGTGGAGAGAGAGTGGAAGATATTGCAGTAAGGTCTTCCTGTGTTTGCTGAAACCAGTTATACCTGGATACTCTTGTTGTATTCTGTAATCTGTAGTAAAATTGATACCAGGATAAAGGCTTTGCCTTTGTTTGCTTTGCACGCAAACCTCAAAAAACACTGGCTAAACTAGTATATTCGTTTGCTCACCTGTCTGAAACACATTTTTTAAAGTTGTTTCAGAGAGCTCAAAAAGTCCCATATTCTCGGCTATGCATTGCGATAATGCACAGAGTAAATAAAACATGCTGAATTTAGGTTTAGCAGAAGGATGAGACACTTATACAATCTAATCTGGAGGTCTCACCTGCCCTTGTATAACCACAATCACACATGTCTTCTTGGAAAGATTTGGTTAGCTAGCCAGCATTATTACCAAACAGCTGTTTACAAGGGCACTTTGGAATATGACCACCAGAAAGACTTTGGCGTTATGTAAGGACGGGAGACACTCAAGCAGCTACATCATTACATCAATTTTGGTGAGTCACATTGTAGCGAATGGCTTGTTGTAAGTTATTCAGCCATGTGCGCAGGTAGTTTTAATGGCAAATGTGCTTGCTTTCTGCTTTTTCAACATAAGCCACATCTTTAAAGCAACAGTAGCACATTCATAAAGTATTTACAGATTGAAATTGGTCGCAATCAGGTAGTTAATAAAATAAAATTTCCCCAAACAATATCAGGACTCAATACTAGCCCGGTCAGACCAGTTTAATTTTCACTCTTCAACCTTTTTTTTTTTTTTTTTTTAAATGGAGTTCTACTGATACTTAACCTAGAAGTATCCAAAACTAGGATGTATATTGTGTTATTGCATTGCAAGACTGTAAGTTCATGAATCTGTACCATTTCAAAATTTGAATATTTGAATTTTATCAGTCCAAAAGCACATATGTGTGTCAACAGATTGTGTAGTACAGCCTAACAATAGTTTTCCCGCCACACACTGCTCCAGAAAAGTGTGTTCTAAGCCATGACCTGATGGCACAGGATTCACATCATGACATCATGGAACACAGACACCAATCTCTTGTGTCTAATCTTTTTCAGGACTGTTGAACTCAATGTCTAAATATCAAATGCAAGGTTTAATTTAGAGGCTTTAGTCAAAACATTTACTAACTAGAATTGATGCCACTTATATGAATGGAAAATTGTGTGGTTTGTTTTGGTCTACTGATATATTTGATGAAAAATCACATTAGTGTGCAGTATTTTACAGTGTATACATTGAATTTTGCTTATAGAACAGGATGGCTAATTTGAACAATTTTAACCAACCCTATAACTTTAAACCTTGACCTTAAACCGAGAACAATCCTAGCCCTGTATGATTGATTGGTAAATGTCTTATTTACATTTGATTATACACATACATTGAATTTTACATTATATAGATTTGGTTTTGATGCCAAATGCAAGTACTGAAGTGCGTCAGATGGTTTTGGGATGATTCGATATGTTTAAGAAATAAGTAATATCTTGTCTAAGAAATATTTGCACCATAAAAGATACATAGTATTGTGTGACAAGTACTTTAATTTGTGCTAATTGTGTACAATTGTGTTAAAATGTAAGCATCTGAGGAATATTAACCATTTTCATTCAGAGCTGTCTGTTAACTTATGTAAGTCCTTATGTAAAGCATGTAGTAGCCCATGTGCCATTGCTACACATTCAATTACATAAATGTCTCTAACTTGATACTAAGTTATAAAACTGTCTGCAAGGTGGATGGTTGTGTGGTTCATGTTATGTATCATTAGGTTTAGGGTTTGTTTGTCTGATCTTTACCTAGTTAACATTACAGTAGATTATTGTTTTTGGTGTTGAGTGAAAATATTACAAATATTACATTATTAAGTCTTTTAGAATGCAGTGAAAGACGCTGAAGACCTGATAAGACTGTGCAATATATAATTAACCTGTATAATTAAGTTAATTAGCTTATGGAAGGTTGTTGTTTCGTCCCATTTGACAATTTATGATTGAGTTAATTGCAATGCTGATTATTTAAATTAGTCATAATACAATAAAAATATATATTATTGAGTAGTTTGGGTAACAGGTCATTAATTTCTTATTAGTAATGCTAAATTAACACAATAAATTGATGACTACTTATTTTACTTGTATATCTTTTTATGTCTTTCATGTGTTGTAGACAAAAACGGCTGAATTCAGCTAATCCACTAATTGCGTTAATTAGTTTTTTTGTACAATATATGGAGTATTTGTAGGTCTTTGAGCTCAGTGGCCTGGAATAAAAGTGCTGAATCAGCAGTTAGATTGGGACTTTAGACTTGTTCAGCAATGCTGGCAGTGGTCTTGGACATGATATTTTTAGCAGGGTATATTTACTTTAGAGGCCTGGAGGGTACATGAACTTGCCTCGTATAGCAATGATTTTGAATATTACTGGCTTGACTAGTTTGAATGTCATTGCATAATTTGTTTTTGTGTCTTTTAACAATGCAACATTAATTTAAATGTATACGTCTAATGGATATAATTGACATTGCAAGCAGTTTTTTTCCATTATTATCACTTTAGTTTGTCCTGTTTTGATACTAATATACAGATAAGATAGTAAGGACTTTGTATTTGTAGAGTTAGTCTGCTGTAATAGCTACACTTAATTAAAGGGCAGCATAAGTCTGGTCTGTAAAATGTTAAATTTGCTTTGATGTGCTTCAAAATTAGTGTTTAAGATAGTTTCTTATGTTTAGTTTTTATTAATCATTAATTTTAAGATCTGTCCCATGTGTTAGCCAATGTGCTTGTCCCATGAGCACCTATGATTGTATTAGAAAGAGATATCAATATAAGTCTGTCAGCTGTAATTATATTAAAATGCAGTGTTCTGCTTCATGGCCCCCAGGCAACTAATATCACGAGACGCCCTTAGGGTTCCACAATAATGGCTAATAATGTGTCATTTGAAGGTCACGTCTAGAGAGCACCTGATTTACTCTGACTTTAAGAAAGATGAAACTGCCTCTGTCATTTTCTTTATAGGTTAAAAGGTTATAGTTAAAGATTCATACTGAAAGGCTGAAAGACACGTTTTCACGTGCTGAGATGCATAACCTTTACATAACCTCATTTGGTTTGCGTCAGATGTATGGCATAATAAACATTTCTGTCAATGATTACTTAATTTTCTGTCTCAATCAGCAGTATCCCAGTGCCTGGCCAGTGTGTCACTATATACAGCAGAAAATCCAGCGTTGTTGCGTCATCACCCTGTGGGTTACTGGGTTACAGTAGGCACTCAGCCAGACACATTAGTGTTTCTTTGGTGCTAATAAGTCAGACAGGTGTGATTTGGGTAGTAGGCCATCAAAAAGTCATTGACGTATGCCGGTAGGGCTGGCATTAATATAGTAGTGTGTGATTGTATAAATGATATAATTTTGCTGAAACTTTTATGCTTTATTTGCATGTGAGAATGACAAAATACATGAAAAAAAATTAAGTGGCAGAGATTTGCCAGCAACCATGCAATATTAATGAACTGATGAATCAATAGATATTACGTTATAGATTGTTATACATTACAATTATGCAGTTTTAAAGTGTAATTCACTGTATTATTCAAAAATATGTATTGCCACATAATTATTTAATACAATAAAAAAGTTTTCCTTTCAAGTTCACCAAGGTGTTCTTTTAGTACTGACAATGTATATAATGGGTCTACATGAGACAATATATATCAGTCATGCATGGTAAAGCTAGTCAGGTCTTGGTCACAGGTAATCCTGCAGGTGTATTTTTAGCTCTTGGGTATTTAAGACTTGTGAGTCATGAATCAGTCTTGACAGTGTCTTTCCTTAAAGGGTTTGTTCACCCAAAAATGAAAATAATGTCATTTATTACTCACCCTCATGCCGTTCCACACCCGTAAGACATTCGTTCATCTTCGGAACACAAAAAAAGATATTTTTGTTGAAATCCAATGTTTCAGTGAGGCCTGCAAGGCCAGCAATGACATTTCTTTTCTCAAGATCCATTAATGTACTAAAAACATATTTAAATCAGTTCATGTGAGTGCAGTGGTGCAGTATTAATATTATAAAGCGGAGCGTTATGAATCTTTTGTGTCGAATCATGATTCGGATCGCGTGTCAAACATGGTGTCAAACCGCCAAACTGCTGAAATCACGTGACTTGGGCACTCCGAACCGCTGATTCAACACAAAAGATTCATAACGCTCCGAAGCTTCATGAAGCAGTGTTTTGAAATCGGCCATCACTATATAAGTCATTATTTAGTTTTTTTGGCGCACCAAAAATATTCTTGTCGCTTTATAATATTAATATTGAACCACTGTACTCACATGAACTGGTTTAAATATGTCTTTAGTACATTAATGTATCTTGAGAGAGGAAATGTCATTGCTGGCTATGCAGGACTCACTGAAACATCGGATTTCAACAAAAATATCTTAATTTGCGTTCCGAAGATTAACAAAGGTCTTACAGGTGTGGAACGGCATGAGGGTGAGTAATAAATGACATTATTTTCATTTTTGGGTAAACTAACCCTTTAATATGGTCTATCTCAGGTCCTGACCAGGAAACTTGGCTCAGTCTTCTCTACTCTGGTCAGACGACTATTTATTTCTTTAGAGCAAAGGGATAAGAGTTTATTTTTTCCCCTGCCATTTTCATGGCAACATGAAGGGATAAAAACCAGTCAGGGCCTGTTGTTGGTCCAGACAGGTGTCTAATACCTTTAATGTGCACTTGGTGGGATTAATCCTTTGAAGGAGGCAGTGTTTACAAGCCAAAATGCCACATCTGTTTGGTTAAAGGACACGGTACAGACACAATGAGGGTACACCAGGGTTGCCCACCTTTGAACACTAAGTTTAGGCTCTTTGGGTCCAGACAGAGGCCGACCTGCCTATAGATTGTACCACAGGAGTCGATCAGACAGGGTTTTGCGTGCTTCGCTTTGATGCACCATCTGGCTTTGTGATGAACAGTCATGAATTTGACTTGTTCAACTTTTGCTGTTATAGGGGAAGATTGTGCAACTAAAGACATGATTGTATCTCTTGAACAGTGATGGCGTGCAGATTGTCTCTGTCCCATCTTGCCCTGGTTTCTTTTGATGTGCTTAAGTGCGTCATTCTGTATTTTTCTTTTTTGATGTTTTGAATTAAGTTTTTTAAAACCTGACATAATTTTGCGACCATTGTAGTGTCTGTAAAAATTTTGTGTACTCAAAGTCTAGTTTGACCATGGTTTATGGACAAGATTTCCTGACGTTTTCAGATGAATAATAATGACTCTTCTGTCTGTTTTTTATTCCCAATAGAAAACCGTGCGCTTATCTGAATTCCCACTTAAAGCCCCACCATGAAGATGGGTTGATCTGATTGCACCTTGCTTCACTTCTTCAAACCCAGTCCGATGTCTGAGGACTCCGATTCCAAACCATACCTGTTCTCCTCCCTTGAGGGACAGAGCGAGGCAGCCGGCTGCAGTTCGATGGCGACGTTGCATCGGATGGGCAGTTTCGCGGAGGGGGCTGAACTTGGCCTGGCATCCGAAGGAAGTGACAGTAGCCAAGACCCTCCCGCCTCGCCCCATAACAACCGGAAGATGACACGTTCCCTCCATGAGGATGTGGATATGAAGAGTAGTGGGTCCAGTGGGAGTGGAACAGAGTCCCATGGTAACGAGTCCCACGGTAATGATTCCCATGGAAATGAGTCACATGGCAATGAGTCTTCTGGGAGTTCCAATAGCCGAAGCAAAGACTCTGCACTATTAGAGTCATCGGGGAGTAACAAAAGGTAATTTAGTTTGTCATATTCTGTTTGTCTGTTTTATATTTAAATATTTGGACTCTTTGGGCAGCTTTTGACAAAGTGGCACAATAATTTGTCTTTATTTTGCACAGTATATATAATGGTTTATCATTTATACCCAACAAACTTGTTTTTGGTAAAAAAAAAAAAAGTATGCTTGTGCTACCTGATTTAGTAATCTGTGTTTGGGGCCCTTTTGGGGCCACTGTATTTTTATGGATGAAATTGTGTGATGGTAAATGTCCCAAGAGCTGATTGTTCTGGATCTGTATCTTTCAAAAGGTTGAGGTCAGTAAAATGTTTATGAACACATTCTCTTAAGCTCACCAAGGCTGCATTTATTTTATCAAAATAGAGTAGAAATAGTAATATCGTAATAGTAATAGTGAAATGTTATAACAATTTAAAATAACTGTTTTCAATTTTAATATATTTTAAAACAATTTTTTCCGGTGATGGCAAAGCAGAATTTTCAAAAAATGCTTTATACAATACAAATTGTTTCAAAGCAACTTTACAGTGATAACAGGAAAATGATTCAATGATGCAAACAGAGCTCATTTCAGCTGAAAAAAAAAATAGTGTCATTGTTGTGCTGAAGTCAGTTCAGTGTTGATTCAGTTCTGTTGTAAAGATCATCAATTATTAAATTAGTTCATTTCATCTATAAAACAGTTCTGCAGAAAACAGTGATGTCCTCGTCTAGGGCAGTTCAGTTCTCATCTAATAGTGTCAGTACAGTCAGATCAATAATATTGTTGAATTTTAAGTGTCCCCAACTAAGCAAGCCTGAGGCGACAGTGGCAATGAACCCAAACTCCATCGGTGACAGAAAGAAACCTTGGGAGAATCCAGGCTCAGTCGGGGGGCCAGTTCTCCTCTGGCCAATGAATGAACATGGTGTGGTTTTGATTCAGGCTACATCACAATCAGAAATCAGATTGTGGGCCGGTAGCATACAATATTTCATCCAGTTCCTTTTTCTTGAAGATCGCATTCATCACATCAGTACGGAGACGAAGCTGGTCATAGGTCTGTGCAGAGGACCTGTCTGGTTCTCATGGTTTTTGCTGAAGATCTGTGCCGATGGATGTCGTGTCGATGAGGTCTTCACAGGGGATTGTCTAGTTGACAGGATCTCTGCTGACATTCAGGGCTTCATTGTGATCGTGTCTAGGTGCAGGTCCACCATCTGATCTGGATATGGACTGGATACGACTGACTACGGTAACCTCGGTATAAACAGAGAGACTAACATTAACATAGATGCCATTCTTCTTATGATGTAACAAGTACATATGGTGTTATGGGAGTGTTCCAGGGTCTAGCTGACCTAATTTATGCAGCCTAAGAATCCTTTAACGGATGTGAATTATAGAAATGCGATAATATGTTATGTGTATGCCAGGTTAAAGACAGAGCAAACTGACAGAGTGTGTTTGCTTCCTGAAAAATGCTAGGAAGACTGTTCCAGAGTTTAGGTGCTAAATAGAAAAGGGATCTACTGCAGTTGATTTTGATATTCCAGGTATTTTCAACTGGCCAGAATTTTGAGATCGAAATAGACGTGAAGGACTATAATGCTTTAAGAGCTTGCTCAAGTACTGAGGAGCTAAACCATTTAGTGCTTTGTAAGTAATTAGCAAGATTTTAAAATGTATTTGATGTTTAATAGGGAACCAATGCAGTGTTGACAGAACAGGGTTAATATAGTCATACTTCCTGGTTCTAGTAAGAACTCTAGCTGCTGCATTTTGGACCAGCTGTAGTTTATTTCTCAAACGAGCAGGGCAACCACCCAGTAGAGCAGGGGTGGGGAATGTTGATCCTGGAGGGCCATTGTCCTGCAGAGTTTAGCTTCAACCCTGAAAAAAAACACTCACCTGCCTGTAACTTTAGTAATCCTGAAGACCTTGATTAGCTTCAGGTGTTTAATTGGGGTTGGAGCTAAACTCTGCAGGACAGTGGCCCTCCAGGATCAATGTTCCCCATCTCTGCAGTAGAGCATTACAATAATCTAGCCTTGAGTTCATGAACGCATGAACTAACTTTTCTGCATTTGTCCTTGAGAGCATATGTCATAATTTATATATGTATTTTTTTAAGATGGAAAAATGTGGTTTTACAAATGCTGGAAATGTGGCTTTCAAATGAAAGATTGGTATGAAAGAGCACACAGAGGTTCCTAACTGACGTCAAAGAACTGACAGAGAAGCTATCAAGTGTTAAACCGTATTCTAGGTTATTATGTGCGGATGTTTTTGATCCAACAATTCTGTTTTTTTAGAATTAAGTGATAAGAAATTGAAATAAAATATTTTTTGAGCATTACACTATAATTTTTTTTTATGGCAAGCATAATTTAGATTGCACAATTTCTAGATTAACTACCATGGAGACCGTGTGTTTGTGTGACAATATTGACTGTCATAGACTGCGTTTACACTTGGCATTAACATGCGACCTGTATCTGGATGTTGTCCACATACGCATTGAAAAGACAAGTGTAAACGCATTTGTGATCGGAATGTTATCCAGTCAACGTGTCCTGGTTTGGAGGTAGTCGAGGACGCATTGTGGTCGGATCTCAGTGTAATGTAAACGCGATCTAGCCATCTTATCTACATTTAGATGGTGACGTCATTTAAATCCCCGCCCAGTCTCTCCACGTGACTGTCAGAAAATAATGGACAGACACAGTTTTGACAAGGAATTAAACTTCTTTGAACTTTACAATAAACGTCTCTCTTTAAAACAGTTTATTTAGACTTACATTATACCTTGTGTGTCATTTTTCATTTTAATTAAGCAACATTATCTAAACGAGGCGATTGCGTATGTTTTTATTGTTTCAGTTTATTAATCTCCCAATATTGCACGCTATAACTTTAAACCTGGATGATGTGACTTCTTTAACATGATCAACCCTGTTATTTTTCAACTCTGGAAGTATTTTTTCATTTAAAAAAAATGTTTTTTGATCTAAGACTGGAGATTGCATCGGAAAGTAAAGCAAGTGAGTGAAAGCAATAGGACATTGTTTAATTTGTATCGTCTTTACTCTTATCTGGTGTCGTATAGACTAAGCCTAACCCTTGTTTATTTCTAATAATGTAAAGATGTACCTGAAATACAAATTGAATGCAATACTGTGCAATCTCTATAACTGTATAAAAAAAATAAAACTTTTCCCATAATCACAAATGATTTGGATTGGTCCACCCTGACCTTCACTGAGAGCAATAATCAATTCTAATGTGGGCAATAATTTACAATATATACTGAAGTATTGTTACAGAGAAACTTTTTAAAATAAATTTAAAATACAGTGAAGAGAGTAAATGGAAGAATTCCTGTTTATCAAGCAAGTGTTGTAGAAATGTTAAAATAAAAGCATAATTCATGGCTAGGAAGTTGGATGCTGACCATGCCATCTCTGCTTGAGATTCTACCACCTGTTGCACCACGTTAGTGCGTTAAATGCTCATTCATTCAGAACCGGTCAGCAACCATTGCTACTTTTAGGTTTCTTTCCATCTCCAGTCCTCCATTAATGGGATGCTCTCATGTGAAGACTTTCAAGAGGTTTAAAAATAGAATCATGATGTTTATGGTTGTCATAGTAGACATTACTTACTGGCAGTGGCAACTAAAAAGCTTGATGTGAGAAGTCGTTGAGGTATCTTTTCAACATGTGCGTTATGTTTATTTTTCAGGATTAATTTGGCCATTTATATATTTGTGCTCAAACAACAACATTAAATAAAGTCATAGAGTTATAGTTGGTGGTTTTTCATTGGATTATGTTGATTATCTGGCAGGGGCGAATCTAGATCTTTTATTTTATTTTATTTTAGCATTGACTACAAGTTGCTAGCAGTAAATTAATTAAATCCACTAATATTCAAAAACTCTTGTACTTGAGCTGCATTTAAACGAGATAAGAGACCGTGTTTCACATAGCATTACAGTATCGGTCATTCATTTCTTTTTGGCAAAAAGTGTAACTTTGACTGAAATATTAGTTATTTTAGTCATAGTTATTATTACAGAATTCTGCTTTTGTTCAGGCAGGATTATGCGTCAGAATGGTGTAAGGGCTCTCGAGATAGTGTGAAAAATTATTATGATTGGTTACTATGGATACCTCAAAAATGTTGTTTTATAGAGCCCGTTCAGTTCAAGAAATGATTTAAACAAAATAATAATAATAAAAAAATCTTTAAACAGCTAAATGTTACTCTGTTATCTAGTAGAATATTACTTAATAATAATAATATATTATTATTTTCCCAGAGGTTATAAATTGACCTAGAAATCTAGAAACTTTCATAGACTGCTTTATTCCTCTTGCACTACTATTGCTGGCATTCAACTTGGCATCTATAAAGCTAATAATCTCAGCAAACCTTTATAGCATTTTTTTTCCCTTTTCCTTAGTATATTATTATCATGGTTTTCCAGATATCTAGTGCTATACGTTTTGAACAGGAAAGCAAGGGCAGAGTCTGGGCAGCTGCCTCACTGTGTTAATGGAAGTACATTGTTTTCTCTTGTGTGCACAGGATGGGTGTGGCCAAATGAGAGGTCTGGAACAGTTTCTTCCCTTTCGTCATTCTTTTGCTTTATTCTTTGGGTAGAAGTCAATTTTATTTGACTTTATAGAAAATAAAAAATATATTGATTGCTTTAATCATAAAGTTACTCATAAAATTATTTATTATTATCTCATTCCCGTGCGTGTGATATTCTTCCCCTCAACTGGAATCTGAACCACTCTGTGTCATTGCGTCAGTAGAAGTGCTTCCTACACTTACACTTAGTGATTCATGCGTTTCTTATGACAACCTGTGCTTTGTATCTGTACACTGGATGGGTGAGGCTAAGTGAGAAGCCTGGAACTGTTTGTTCTCTTTCTCTTTCTTTGTCTCTTTTTCTTTCTCACACAAAGTCATGTGCCCAAAACTGTCCTGTTTTCCCTGTTACAATCCCTCTTTCTCATTGTATTTAGAGAACAGAGAATATTTTTAATATTCTTTGATATTCTTTATATTCTTTTATAATGTCTTTATTAATATATTTTATATTATACACACACACACACACACACACTCACACATAAATGTATATATTATTTCAAATATACACTGCCCAGCCAAAAAAAAAAAAAAAATTGCTCACCTCTTGCATTGTCAATACAAGATCTTGACCAAAAATTGATGCACCTCTTGATGGAAATAAATGTTGTGATGTTATTTCCATCAAGAGGTGCATCCATTTTTAGGTTAAAAGAACGCCCAAAAATATAACATGCTAGAAACATAATAATCATAGCAATAGTGATCCAATCATAGATTCTTTCTTTCTTTTTTTTTAACCGGGCAGTGTTTATTGGCTAAGACAATTAATTGATCCTTTTGAGATTATTGGCAAATTATTGGACAACAAAAGATCTTCATATAGTACATTTTCTGTTTTCATATTTTGAAAGTTTGACACATAAGTATTTATAATAAATGATTATGATGATGATTTATGATATTTGTAATGTATGCCAGTCATTAAATTGTATTATATATCATATTTAATATTTTACTGGGATAATATCAACCATGAACTATTGGTGAAGAAGACATTTTCCTTATCTTTTGTTGTTGATGTCAAAAGCTGTGCATCAAAACTAAATCCAAACACAGGAAATGCCAACATGGGCAGGTTGTGTGACATGCCCTAATCTTTAAAAAGACACATGAACAAAACTAAGCGAGGGAAAAGAAAACAAGACCCAGACTAAAGTAAATAATCATTGGTTGCCAAATGCTAAAGCCTGACGACAAAAATAAAACAGAAAATTGTGAGATAAAGTTTAAAATTAGAAAAAAACACATTTTAAGATACAAAGTCACAATACGAGATATATAATTGCAATGTTTAGATATATCAAGACTTATTTTGATTTATTGCACTGTATCAGCCATCATGTTCTCTAGACATTGCATCAGTCATTGAACCCATAATAGTTACAGTATGTGTAGTTATATTATGTAATATCATATTCCTGTAGTCTACCTGTAGACATGTGGATAGGTAGATGTCTCAAGCTTTAACGCAAAGTCAGCGTTTAATGAGGCCACACATCCATCCCTGCATGTGTAGTTGTATAAATAATCTTCCAAATTCTCCAATCTCATTAGCCTCCTGAAATTACTGACTGTATCAATAGCACCAAAACACATTACCCTGCTAGATTAACACAGATGTGCTTTATATAATTAGCTCACCTACTGCTAATAGCTGCAACATGTGAAGCCTGTTTCTATTCTAAGCTACTTATTAGGCTATTTGTAATCACTCCAGGTGTATTTCTGACCCTCAGCATGTCACCTGCAGCTGGACTTTGGCCTTGCAATAGTATCAGCGCACTAAGTTGAGCGGTTTAATCCATCTCGGTCTGTCTCGGTTACTAGAAGCCTACAATACAAGCCATTCTTAGCTGTGCTAATGGTGACGTGGCTGGGAATGGCACATGCATAGTGTTTTTGAGGCAAAGAGAAGACGGATGAAGATTATATAACCTAGATAGATGGCAATGTCCAAGTGACCTCTGTGAAAGAGGAGCACCCATTTCTTGTTCGATTGTCCACAGTGATTGAAAATGTTGTGTGTGAATGAGGTTTTGACCTGAAGCTACTGCTTGATTTTTTTCCAGCCACTTTATTCTTATTGCAGCAGCCGGTCCTGACTAGCTTCAGCTGGTGTACTGAATCATTTCTCAATAATGCCATCATGTTTGTTGCAGTGGCACACAGGGTTTCCAAGTGCTGGATGTGATGTTGAACAGTTTGCAATTAATGCAAAGATATTCTGTGTGCGATTCCTCACTGGTTTGAGGGCTGCCTTTTTCACTTTATACCTCACTTAATCACAATAGTAAAGCAATCAAAGGTAGACATGCCTTTATTAATTTGTCTGTCTTCATAAAGTCAGTTTATGACTTGTTTTATGATGGCTTTTTGTGTGTGTACTCTTTTTACAGCTCCAACTCTCACAGTCCCTCACCACCCAGCAGCACAAACGCCTTCAGCCTTCTGAGTGCCAGTTCAGAGCAAGACAACCCGTCTACCAGCGGCTGCAGGTTAGACACGAACACACCAGACAACCCCTTACTACTAGTGACTGTGGATCTGATTATTTTACTTTACTTTACTTTATTTATTTATTTTTACTTTATTTTACTTTTTATTTATTTTTTTATTTTATTTTACTTTATTTTTTAATTTATTTTTTAAATTTATATTATATTATATTATATTATATTTTACTTTACCTTACTTTGTTTTTTATTTATTTTATTTATTTTTATTTTATATATATATATTAAAAAAAAAATTTTTTTTTACTTTATTTTACCTTACTTTACTTTTTTATTTTACTTTTTTACTTTATTTTACTTTACTTTATTATACTTTTTATTTCTTTTATTTTACTTTATTTTAATTAGTCATTTTTAGTTAATTTTTTTTTTTATTCATTTGAATCTTTTTTATTTATTTGTTTATGTATATTTATATATATGAGGAGTTATATACTTTATTATTTCATTTGTATGCATGTTGTAAGCATTTGGTTAACATGGGTTTTATTGCTGACACGTTTGTGCATGTGTGTTTTGGGCACCTGCAGTAGCGAAGAGTCTGCCAAGGCAAAGACACAAAAAGAGTTGCTGAAAACTTTGAAGGAGCTGAAGCTTCATTTGCCGCCAGAGAAGCGGAACAAGGGCAGCAAGTCAACAACACTCAACACTCTGAAATATGCCCTGCGCTGTGTCAGACAGGTGGAGGGTAAGCAATACCTTTAAATTGTCATTACACAAGTCATCAGTAACGCAGAAGCACTTGCCTGACCACAGGGACATAGTCCTGCTTTCTGGTAAATTATTAATATATATTATGAGTTTTATTTTGCTTGGCTACAATGAAAACGTAGCTAGGCACATAAAACAACAACTAATGCATTGCAACATGGAAACAGTGCCAGCAGTATTTCAGCAAATCGGGTAGAACTTCTGGGTAAACATCACGTCATGTGATTAATAATTTTATAATGTGTTTTCCCATTTTTAGATTGTTTCTATTTATCTCAATTAACAATAATCAATTATAGCAAAAGACTATGTGTATTTAAATCTATGTTGGCTTATTATTTGTGTAGTATGAGAAAATATCTAATGTAGGATTGATTTGTTACTTGTTATTTAGTGGATAGAACACTTTTTTTTTAAATTTTTGTTTCTGTTTTTTATTAATTATTAGGAATATATCACATACTTAAACTGCACTACATTACACCAGATATGTTAATTAGACTTGCAAAATAGATTTATCTTGTTTTTTTATTTATTTCAGCAAATGAAGAATACTATCAGCTGCTTATGATTAATGACAGTCAGCCATCAGGGCTTGACGTCTCATCATATACCATAGAGGAGATAGACAGCATCACCTCTGAATACACCCTCAAAAACACAGTAAGTTTGTTTGTTTGTTTATGCGTGTATTGATTCATTTATTTATCTATCCATTTTATTTATTCAGTTTTTTTATTTAATTAATTTCTTGTGTTGCAGTTAATTTGCTGTGATCAGTTGTGATATTTATATTGAGTTATTTTTCAGAAACATTTGCATGATTGGACATTTCAGTTCTCTTTGGTTAAAAAAAAAATTGATCATGTGATCTTTGTTACGCAGGATATCTTTGCAGTGGCAGTGTCCCTCATCACTGGGAAGATCGTCTACATTTCAGACCAGGCCGCCTCCATCTTGAACTGCAAACGGGACGTGTTCAAGAATGCTAAGTTTGTGGAGTTTCTTACACCGCAGGACGTTAGCGTGTTTTATAGCTTCACCACACCGTACAGACTGCCGTCCTGGAGCATGTGCACTGGTGCAGGTATGACACACAGACACAGTAGCAATATCTACAGATAAGTTAAAACTAAAGACATGAAAGAATCATTGAAAATCTTTCACATCCTTAAAAACACTGACATCAAAAAGACTTGGTCATCACCAACGGTTAATTTGTCCCATTTTCTACACTGTATACAGTACAGTCCTCTGACAGGACAAGGAAATTCTCAGAGAAGGACCAGTTGACTCAGTTTTGTTTTAATACTGACTTCCAGTCAACGGTGAAATAAACATTCAGATGAAATCAGCAATAGACAAAACACAGGCCCAAATGACTCAAAAGACTTTCTGTTTCTTATTCATGAACAAAACCAGTGTTAGTTAATTAGCCTTCTTTGTGGTCCTTGAATGCATGTTGCCACAACTGGAATTAGTTTAAGTTGACAGCTGATCTGGTCCCCTCTGAAACACAACACGCTGTTGAATTAAACCTGAACTCATGTCATTCTTGTTTTTCCTCCCTAAAGAGTCGTCACCGTCAGACTGCATGCAGGAGAAATCCTTCTTCTGTCGTATTAGGTGAGTTTGTGTGTGTTAGAAGTAAGTTTATACTGACTGCATCCTGTACACCATCTGCTCAGCATGATTTTATTCATAGATTTTCCTTTTTGGATCAGTCTGTGGAAATGAATTCTGGTGAACTTTTGTCCCTGTAAATAGGAAGATTGATTACTAGTGCGTTTGACATTACCATGAATTAGATTGCATTCAGTAAACAACTGTTAAGCAACATAGTGCAGTCAATTACTAATGAAATTTGGGATTGAGCACTTGGGTGGTAGAACAGGGTTCAATTTATCAATTGACATGGCTGCATATGTGTTCTTTAATTTGCGCATTGTCAGTAGATCACCTGCAGAACTTTCTACTTTCATCAGCACTTTTATGAGATTGCAGTCTTATGCTAATTTGTCCTATTTATTAAATCTGGCCCTAGGTTTTTGACTGAGCCAATGTTTAATTGCAGGTTTTTGTTGAAAGTGTGCAAAACTCTCTCTTGTCTCCTTCTCCAGTGGTGGTAAAGAGTGTGAAGGGGATCTTCAGTACTATCCCTTCAGAATGACTCCTTATCTGATGAAGGTGCAGGATACAGAGCACTCTGAAGATCAGTTTTGCTGCCTCCTGCTGGCCGAGAGAGTGCACTCCGGCTATGAAGGTCAGTTCTTTTACATGTTCTTCTTATGTAGAACATATTTTTTCAAGTAAGCAGTGGTGCATTTTCATTAATTTCATATTATACTACACGTCCAGGCTTAGAATCTAGTAATCATGCACTCTCCTAGATTGTGTTCCCTCAAGTAGCATTGAGGAGACTGAGCAAATCGATTCATTTGAACAATAGTGTTTAATCAAATAGATAGAACTCTATCCAAATAGATACGGTATAGCCAGCTGTTTTGTTAGTAACTTGTTGCATATTTAACTACTCTCCAAAAAGGTTGACTATAGTTTAACTTGTTCAAATTCTGAGTAGCTTTCAGCTTGAAAAGTAGCTTCCTCAGTATGTGTATACACTGAAGTGTACTTTTTCATTTAAAACATTGTCAAAAACTCTTATGTTGATTCCTCAGCTCCCAGGATCCCCACGGACAAACGAATCTTCACCACAACACACACACCCAGCTGTGTTTTTCAGGATGTGGATGAGAGGTACGGGTGTTAATGCTTCACTGTTGACGAACTAGATGAAGATTAGCTGGAAATTTAAGCACTGGGTGTTTCACGCTACAGCTGTACCTGTACACCTGCTTTTTTCCATTTCTCATATTCATGCATATTAAAGGCAATAGCTGTTGTTGTGCAGACTAATCAGAATTGGTTATGTGATGTTTTTTTTTTTTTCTGTAGGGCTGTTCCATTACTAGGATATCTACCACAGGATTTGATTGGCACACCTGTCCTTCTGCACCTACATCCCAGTGATCGATCAAGCATGCTTGGCATCCACAGGAAGAGTGAGTGCTTTTTTTTTTTTTTACAAGAAAAAGGCTGAGACAGCCTTTAAAGTCATAAAACCAAAGAAGAAGAAAAAATAGCCCCTTTTAGTTCATTGAAGGTGATTGTATTTTTATTGGACAGTACTTTCTCCTATAGCATCTTAATCCAATTTTTTGGAACAAATTGGGACAGATCCATTTGTTTATAAGCAAAATGGATTTTAAATTTACACTGTAACTTTTTGGCATCCTAGTGGTTAATAAGCAGAACTGCATGTGTCTTGTGGGTTGTCATCCCGCTTGGTCTAAACACAGTTTGGATGAATTCATGATGTACTTGCTCATAATTAAATTTTTTTGTAAATTTTGAAAAAAAAAAAAAAAAAAGTTACAAAGTGTACCTTTAAATATCTTATTTGCAAATAAAATCTTCTACTTTGTTTGTCTTATCAGTCCTGCAGTATGTTGGCCAGCCGTTTGATCACTCAATCCGCTTCTGTGCTCGTAATGGAGAGTACATCACCATAGACACCAGTTGGTCCAGCTTTGTCAATCCTTGGAGCCGCAAAGTGTCTTTCGTCATCGGCAGACACAAAGTTCGCATGTGAGTGTGCAGGGTAAATGAGGGAATGTGTCTGAATGTCCCAAGAACCTTAAAGGGATAGTTCACCCAAAAATGAAAATATTTTCATGATTTACTCTCATGTTGATCCAAACCTGTATGAGTTTCTTTCTTCTGTTGAACAGAAAAGAAAATATTTTAATGAATGTCAGCTAACGGCAGCCATTGACTTCCATGTTTTTTTTCCTACTATGGAAGTCAATGGCTACCGTCAACTGTTTGATTACCAACATTCTTGAAAATATCTACTTTTGTGTTCAACAGAAGAAAGAAATTCATACAGGTTTGGAACAGCTTTAGAGTAAGTCATGACAATTTTCATTTTTGGGTGAACTATCCCTTTAATATTTGTTTAAAAAAAAAAAAAAAAAATTGCTGAAATTTAAGGAACCAGAATATTGTATCACTTTATTAAGAAAATGTGCAAATCTAGTTGTAATTGCAAATATATACTACCGTTCAAAGGTTTGTGGTTAGTAAGATTTTTTGGGGGGAAAGAAATGAATACTTTAGTTCAGCAAAGATGCATTAATTTAATTAAAGGTTACAGTAAAGACAATTACAATTTTACAAAAGATTTCTATTTCAAATATATGTTGTTGTTTTTTCCTATTCATCACAGTATGCTGAAAAAATTAAGCAGCACAACTTCTTTTAATATTGATAATAATAAGAAATGTTTCTTGAGTAGCAAATCAGCATATTAGAATGATTTCTGAAGGATCATGTGACACTCAAGACTAGAGTAATAATGCTGAAAACTTAGCTTTGCCATCACAGGAACAAATTACTTTTTAAATTTCTATTCAGATAGAAAACATTTAATAATATAATTTTACTATTTTTTTTTTATCAAATAAATGCAACCTTGGTGAGCACAAGACACATCTTTCTAAAACATTAAAAAATCTTACAAACCCCAAACTTTTGAACAGTAGTGTAACTGTATTTTTCTTCCATACTACCAGGGGTCCAGTGAATGAAGATGTGTTTGCAGCTCCGGCCACAGCTGAGGGCAAATCCATTGACTCAGACATCCAGGAAATCACTGAGCAAATTCACCGACTCCTGGTGCAGGTGCAGAAACTCATTCATAGTTAAAAGAGGAAGATTAATGCAACTCAATTTAAATAAGAGGGTTTTAACATCCTGACAGTGGAATAGGCAGTTTAACAGACTGGGAAACAAAGAGTTTTAAAAGATATGCATGTTTCTGCGTGAGTTTGTTGTGTTTGGAGCGACTTGAATGTCGTAGTGTGTGATCCTCAGTTGTTCAGTGTATGTGTATGATGCTCAGTTTTTCTTCTTATCTACAAAGTAAACAAGTTTATAATGCCAAGTTTTTTAAAAATGTCCTTGTGTTGTGTATTCCAGCATTTAGAATGAGAGAAATTAAAGTCTTTTTTGTTTTTGTGCATTGTAGCCGGTGCACAACAACGGCTCTAGTGGCTATGGGAGTCTGGGCAGCAACGATCACCTGATGAGTGTGGCGTCGTCTAGTGAAAGTAACGGTAACGGAACACGTCAGCGACAAGAGGAAGAGGATGGCAGTAGAGCCAAGCCGGTGAGTCGCATGATAAATTCTAGTGGTTCTCAACCTTTTTGTTTTTCTGGGGAGCTAGTCAAATGCTTCACGGTCACCCAATGGCATTTAGCCATAGCTTTTTTTTATTCATACAATGAGAACCAAAAAAGGGCTCTGGTGGATTTATTTATGTTTCTATGTCCGTGTTTTCACAGAGGACCTTTCAGGAGATTTGCAAAGGAGTTCACATGCAGAAAAACCAAGAGCAGCAGTTGAAGAAGAGCCCTTCAAGTACGTACCAATATCCACCACCATCTGTGTACCTCATCTGTCATCAGTGCACCCTCATGTCATCAAAGTCTGTATATTTTATTGTGTGCAACAGAAATGTGTCTGAAAACTGTGGCTCCACTATATGGTATCAAAGAATTATAGTGAGATTATATAAACAAGTATTGCAATTGTGATTTGAACTGTGGAACAAACACACTTTGAAACAGCACACTGTATGTTAAAATCCTTCATAGTTTTTTTATCTACTGTAAAATAATCTTTTTTTCAGTTGACCTAAAAATTAGTGGAAAACATCTGTCATTTGTTGTCACATGCATGTTAATGATTTTAATATAATATTATAATATAACATAATATATAATTGATTTTATATATTATTTATTTACATCGTTTAAATACCCCACATTTTAAAATGCAAGCATATATTATTTCATTTATTCTCTTTATTATAATAAATATAATATAAAATTTGTTAAATTTAAAGTTAAAGTTAATAATGACACTAGGCCATAGAGCAATTTTGATTTTAAATCGACTTTAATTAATTGTGCAGCCCTTCTGAAATTCCCACATTCTTCCCTGCAGAGTTTGTACAGAAAAGTCCAGTGGTTCGACCCAAAGACTCAGCATGTCTTGCCACCTGGAGAGAGTCTCCTGAGGAACAGCGTGCCGCTGGGCAAGAGGAGCTGGCCTTCAAAGACCAGACCGTCTACTCCTATCAGCAGATTAGTTGCCTGGACAGCGTAATCAGGTACAAAGGTGTAAAATCACGGCACTGTGAGAACTGATGGGACATGTTCTTGACCCAAATTTAATTGAGATATTGATCCTGAACAACTGAATTAAACATGCAATAAAGAAAAATTAGAACTTGTTTACATAGGTCGGCAGAGAACATTAAGCTTTGCAGGATGTGGAATCTCATTAGCACATCAGCATAATGCTAATGCATAATATAATGCATAATAGTTCAACCAAAAAGCCAAACCAAAAAAGATAGATGGAAAGTGATACAAAAATACATCAAGCTCCGTTTTAATGCATTTGGCTGTTGTGTTTTATATAGTTTAAAAAGAGGCTGAAGTTGAATATTTACTACAAATATACACCTTTTCAATGGCGATTTGTCCATCTTAGTGCAAATAGGCCTTCTGTCTCCTGTTTGGTAATCGAGGACCTTTATTTTCAGTGAGGGGTTTCAAAGAGATTAGAGCAAAAGTAATAGGACTACTACATGTGTGTTGAACACGTAAACCACAATAAACAAATTATTTTTATAGACTTAATGGTACAAAACAATGTAATAAAAAACAAAACGGAGCAGATCAGACATGCTTTTATTTTACATTCATCCTGGTTAGTGATTTGTAAACCTTGTTTCCATCGATGATGTCTTTCTTTCTCCGTCAGATATTTGGAGAGCTGTAATGTGCCCATAACAGTGAAGAGAAAGTGCCAATCCTCCTCAAACACAACATCCTCAAACTCAGACGAGGACAAGCAGAGAGGTGTGGAGAGCTCCATGCAAGTGTCTGAAGGTAATGGAAAGGTCCAGTTTGCTTAAAGAGCAGGTTATTTTCTCCAGAGAGAATTTTTAACAATAGCATATAAAACGTTTAAAACAGACCTACCATGAGCTTTGAGATTTTAAAGAAATGGTTAACCCAAAAATACATTTTAAAAAATCTAAATGTAATTTTTAAATATTCATTTATTGTATTTTTGTATTTACTTTATTCTTTATTTCATTTATTTTAATTTTAATTATAAATATTTTTTTATGAGATTGTATTTGCTTTTTAATTTTGCAATAATATCTGAATTTTATACTGCTATGTTATGCCATGCCAGATATAAATTCATTTAAAAAAAAATTCTGGGAAAACAATGGGATTTTGAATGTATCAGACAGTTCCAACAAAACTAATAACATTACTCTGGTAACATATTTAAATCAGCAGAATTTGCAGTTTAGGAATGTTCCGACCATCACGCAAAAAAAAACAAATGTTAAAGTTCGCAAAGCTTAAAAACACATTTACAAGAATAACAAATGTTAAATGAATATATGTTAACAGGCCTTCTTTGGTGTTAATCCTGTATATATATAAATGAGGGTTGTTGAGTGACTGTTAACCTTCTGTTTGTTCTGCATTTTCTCTGTATTCAGCAACAGGCCATCTAAAGGTCCAACCAGGACTTTCATCATTAGATGTCTCTAAGAAGCCTCCAGGCTCTGGTGTAGTGACTCCATCTCTGACCCCACTCCCGCTGCCCAGTAAACCTGAAAGTGTTGTGTCCATTACCAGCCAGTGCAGCTACAGCAGCACGATTGTACACGTGGGAGACAAGAAAGGTAAATTGATTTATTCCTGTCTGTCTGTCTGGCCTGTCTGTCTGTCCGTCTGTCTAGCCTGTCTGTCTGTCTGGCCTGTCTGTCCTGTCTATCTATTCTTATAAATAATGTTTCTATTCCAAAAACTAGTGAGCTGCCTGGATGTCTGCAGCTCACTAGGTTTTGGATACGTTTATCTGTATTAGAGCTGTATGTGATTTCTCTGTTCCTTGGTAAAACACCTTTTTTGTTTTAGTCGTATCCTCAACAAGACACATCTCTCCAAAGCAAGAATTCTCTACCAAACTTCACTTGCAAAGTTAGTAAAATCTTACCACAACATGGGGACAAAAAATTGATCGCAAAGACTTTTGATTGAGTTGATGAGTAAAATAAAGGTGCAAATCAGCCATGCAGGACTCCAAAAATTGATGCATCCTGCTTGCATTTCCCCCTAGTTCCCATCCCATCATGCATGAGATACACATGAGAAGTCTTTGATGCAGCTCTTAAACAAGTGCTGGTCCTGTCACCTGTGAGAGAGCACTGCACTCATTGTTGAGTTAAACGTCTTTTTTTTGTTCTTTTGTAGAGATCATTGAAGATGTCCCCAGCACTGAAGGAACTGAAGGTCAGGGTCTCGCTGTCCCTCCGGCCGCACTCTCGCCGCACAATCCAGAGCGAGAGGCTTACAAGAAACTGGGCCTGACCAAGCAGGTTCTGGCAGCACATACCCAGAAGGAAGAGCAGGCGTTCCTCAGCCGCTTCAGAGAGCTGCGAGGTGTGCATGCTTTTAAAGCCGACTGCTCCCTCTATCTGGAGAGACAGAAAGGACAAGTTGGATCTGAGGGTAAGGAAGGATTTAATAGTCTAAACCTGAGGTTGAATGTTCTTGTGTACACATAAATCTTCCATTTGCTGCTTGTGGAATTAAGTGTATAACATCAGAATAGAGAATTTTTTAAGGGCTGCACGATAAATCGAAATAAAACCAAAATTATAATTGGTGATATTAAAAAATGGCAATTTAAATAAATATATGCACTGTTTCAGAGTGAAGCACAGTAGGGCTGGGACAATAAATCAATGCATCGCAAATCAGGATAGATTCTGAGCTTAGTTTTCAACAGCAGACGACTCTGCATGCTTTAGAAACAGCCATACTCTGGCTTGAATGCTTTCGATTCTTTATACACACCACTTAAACCTTCTATAAATAATCCATTCATTTTTTGAAAGAATCATTCAAGTTTGAAAGGGTTGAAGCAAATTACAAGGGTGTGTGCAGTGGGCTGTTTACATTAATCTCAAGTCATAAAAGCATTCTGAGGTGCAAGTACATTCTCAGACTCAGCCTGAAGCACAAGTGCTCTTCAATGCATTTCTTCGTGAGTGTTTGAGCGTGCGGTTAAAAACTAGCCTAGAGCGCCATCTGCTGTTAAAAACTAAGCTTAGAATATATTCGAGAGAGGATCGCGATGTATTCGGAAAATCTCAGAATCAATTCACGAATCGAGATGCATTGATTTATTGTCGCAGCCCTAAAGCACAGCACTGGGTTCTTTCAAATGCGAGCAGCTTGTGATCCTGTGTATTTTAGTGTCTCAAAGCAGCTCTGTTCTGCTCTGAGTTTGAGTTGCTTATACGTGCAGTCAATCTTCCCACTCTTGTAATGAGAATAACTTAAAATCCAGCTGTTGTCCAAAAAACGAGAATTTTTAAGTGCTTTCTGTGTTTTTCTACCAAAATGAATGCTTGATGGTTTAACATGAAAATGAAGAAATTAACACAGCTATGAATATTATTATTGTAATTTTACAGTTTTTTTATTTAATACTGTTTTTTTATAGTAAAATATTATACTTGTAACATTTCTTATTTTGTTTAATATTATTTAGTAATAAATATATATTAGTAATATATATATATTATTATTATTATGGTTACACTTTATTTTAAGGTGTCCTTTACACTTTATAGTGTCTATATACATTTAAGTACTGAGTAATATTAACATGTACTTAATAGAGAGTTATATAAGTAGTTGCACTTTATTTTACAGTATGTGCACTTATGTGTATTTACAGTGTACTTACCTAAGAAAGTACTGGGTAATATAAGGTAACTACATGGTTTGGTTTATGTGTAGGTTCAGGGTTAGTACTTAGTTATTACACAGTTATTTGCAGTTAATAAGTACATTGTATGTACATGGGGAACAGGACTGTAAAATAAAGTGCTACCGGTTAGAATTAGGGTTTGGTTAGTTGCATGTAATTAGATATAATTTACTGTTAGTACATTAGTTGCCTCTGGCTTGCTTAGTTGGGTACACTTAAAGGGTTAGTTCACCCAAAATGTAAATTCTGTCATTTATTACTCAGCCTCATGTCGTTCCACACCCGTAAGACCTTCGTTCATCTTCGGAACACAAATTAAGATATTTTTGATGAAATCCGATGGCTCAGTGAGGCCTCTATTGCCAGCAATGCCACCGAACTTCTTAAGATCCAGAAAGGTACTGAAAACATATTTAAAACAGTTCATGCAAGTACAGTGGTTCTACCTTAATATTATAAAGCGACAAGAATACTTTTTGTGCACCAAAAAAACAAAATAATGACTTTTCAACAATATCTAGTGATGGCCGATTTCAAAACACTGCTTCGAATCTTTTGTTTCGGATCTTTTGTTTTGATTCAGAGCGTCAAAGTCACATGATTTCAGCAGTTTCGCAGTTTGACACGCGATCCGAACCACAAGATTCGAAGCAGTGTTTTGAAATCAGCCATCATTGAAAAGTCGTTATTTAGTTTTTTTGGTGCACAAAAAGTATTCTTGTCGCTTGATAATATTAAGGTAGAACCACTGTAGTCACTTTAACTGTTTTAAATATGTTTTGAGTACCTTTCTGGATCTTGAGAAGTTCGGTGGCATTGCTGGCAATAGAGGCCTCACTGAGCCATCGGATTTCATCAAAAATATCTTAATTTGTGTACCGAAGTTGAACGAAGGTCTTACGGTGTGGAACGACATGAGAGTGAGTAATAAATTACATTATTTTCATTTTTGGGTGAACTAATCCTTTAATATTCAACAATATTATTGATCTGACTATACTGACACTTAAATGAGAACTGAACTGAGCTGGACATCATGTTTTTGCAGAACTACTTTGTAGATGAAATTAACTAATTTAATAATTGATAATTTTCCTATTACTGCAAAGCTGCTTTGAAATGATCTATATTGTAAAAAGTGCTATATATAAATAAAGGTTACTTGACATTATTATAATAATAATTATTATTATTATATAGTTATATTGACATATAATCGCTAAATTTTACCAGAATTGTGCAGCCCTACAAACAAGCACAGCAAACCTGAAACTGTTTTATAATTTAAAAAATTTAATTGCAATTTTTATGAGAAAATTTGGATTTAGATATTTCCCCAAACCTTGTATCCAGAGTTTTGTTCCTTACTACATGTAGTTCATAATGTTCACATGAAGAACCACTTTTTCTGTAGCTATGTTTATTAAATTAACTGTCAAGCAAAAAAAAGTCAATCTATTTTAAGTCAATAACAGCTTCCTGTCTTTCTCTCCAGCTGTTCCTGCTGCTCGCTCATGTAAGCAAGGTGGTGGCGGTGCACCGGAGACCACCGGAACACGCCGGGGTCGCAACAAGAAGACCAAGTCCAAGCGGATCAAGCCGAACGAGTCCTCTGACAGCACTCCTTCAGGCCGTAGGCCGACACCCAGACCTCAGTTACAGGGCCTCAACCAGACCTCCTGGTCTCCCTCGGACACATCCCAATCCACCTTCCCCATCGCCTATCCAGCTGTGATGCCTGCGTACCCACTGCAGATGTACCCGGGAACCGGCAGCATGCAGCCCAGGGTGGATGCTCAGATGCCAGGCTTCGGGGAGACTCAGTGCAGCCAAGATCCACGCATCCCGATGCAGCCCATCCAGACGCCATACTCTGCTCCTCTGGTCACCCCCATGGTGGCGCTTGTATTGCCCAATTACATGTTCCCACAGATGGGCAGTCCTCCGCGGCAGCCATTCTACCCCAAGGAGGGAAGTTTCCCTGCGCAGCCTTCCTTTCAACCTCAGCCTAGTTTCACCACACAGGCAACATTCCCTCCGCAGTCGACCTTTACCATACAGACTCAGTTCACCTCCCAGAACCCCTTTACCCCACAGGCTCCATTTCAGCCACAGCCATTCCAGTTTGCTAGCCCTGAGGAACCCCCAAAAGCACCCGAGCCTGAGCTGAGGGAGGAGCTGTTGCGAACCCCCACCCCACAGTCCATGGGAGGAAGCAGCCCACCCTCCCCGCCTTTGTTCCAGTCACGCTGCAGCTCGCCTTTGCAGCTCAACCTGCTGCAGTTAGAGGAGACCCAACGCTCTGCTGAGAGGCAGGAGAGCATGGCGCCATCTGTTGTACCACAGGGAAACTGCAGCAGTAGTGTGGAGAAAGCAGGGAGTGCAATCGGGCAAACCAAAACTGACAAAGATATGCTACAGGTTGGGACTCTTTTTCTCGCTTTCTTTGACTTACAAGTACCATCATATTACAGTGCATTTTTGTACATGGTAATACCATGGTGCTCTTTTCAAATTGTTTTCTTAGTCTCACTTCTCATTCCTTCATTATGTCTTTCATTCAAGCAACACACACAAAAAGAACCCCTCAAATGCAACACTTTTTATTGACCAACAGGTGGCAGTATTTACTTTTTTCAGCAAGACGATCCTAAGCTTTCAATCCTTGCATCTTGTTGCAGTCACATTAGGCTTAAAGCATGCAAAATTATTGCATGGTTATTATTGCAAAATTAATATCTGTATTTAAAAAAAGAATATGCAGCTTAAAAGTTTGTATTCTGCACATTAGGCTTTAAAGCATGCAAAATTATGTAGGATCTCCCAATAGCATGTCATGCCCAAGTGCTTCTGTATTAAAAATAAGTAATTATTATGTAATAATAAATTTAAAAATACCATCTCCATTTTCCTTTAATGAAACAAAGCATGCAGCATAAAAGTTTTTCTTCATATTGAGTCTAGAGGTAATTCTTGGACATTTAGATCCTTAAAGCGTTAGTTCACTCCAAAATAAAAAAATTCTGTCATTAATTACTCACCCTCATGTCGTTCCAAACCCGCAAGACTTTCGTTCATCTTCGGAAGACAAATGAAAATCTTTTTGATGACAGAATGCTGTCAGATTTCCATCCACTGACTGCCTTCACAACTAAGACTTTGACGCTTCAAAAAGTTCATAAAGGTGCGTTATTCAAGTTAGGTTGAGCTTCTGTTTATGTTTACTGATCAATGTTTATATGCGAGTAAAAGCCTAAATTAAACCTTTTCATCATTAAAAGTGATTGTGTCTCTTTAGAAAATTTGGACTAAACCACTCGATTCACATGGATTAGTTTTCCGATCTCTTTATGAACTTTTTTAAACATCAAAGTTTCAGTTGTCAGTCAATGGAAGGAAATCTGACAGCATTCTGTCATCAAAAATATCTTCATTTGTTTTCTGAAGATGAATGAAGGTCTTACGGGTTTGGAACGACATGAGGGTGAGTAATTAATTTTATTTTGGGGTGAACTAACCCTTTATACCTGTCATTTCTGTATACAACTGGTATGCGGGGATATAAAATAGCCATTAAAGAACTATGCAGTTACTATTATGGGTGTGTAAATAGTGAAGAGTTGCCATGGTGCTTACATGTGCAATTAATGCATTTAGCAAACTTTAGATGCTTTACATAACATTGTGTAGAAATGTTTTAAATTAATGTTGATGTTATACTCTATTTTTGTTGTTTTTCTAGGATGAAGGGTCACCTGTCGATGGTCAACATAGCGATGAGTTCTCATCATCTGGTGACCTGCTAGACATTCTCCCAGAGGACTCACGCTCCGGCACCGGCTCTGCCACCTCAGGCTCCATGGGCTCTGGTTCTAATGGCTGTGGAACGTCTGCCAGTGGCGGATCTGCCAGTAGAACTGGTGAGAATTGGAGTTTATAGTTTATAGATCTGAAATGACACATGTCCTGTTAATTGCTGATCTGAAGTGTCCTTTGTAGCGTACAGATTGTAGTGCAGGGTTGTCACTATGCCATATCAGAAAAATATAATGATTTTTTTTTTATACCAATTTTAATGCTGCAGCAAAAACTAATATGCTGTTGAACACACACCTTAAAACATTGCACATTGATATACACTACTGTTCAAAGTTTAGGGTCAGTAAGATTCTTTTAAAAAGAAAATACTTTTATTCAGCAAGGATGAACTGATCTAAAGTGACAATAAAGACATTTATAATGTTACCAAAAAGTTTTATTACAAGTAAACGTTGTTCTTTTGAACTTTCTATTCATCAAAAAAAATGTATCTCAATTTTCACATAATATGAAGCAGCACAACTGTTTTAATATTGATGATAATAGTAAGAAATGAAAAGTACCAAATCAGCATATTATTATGATTTCTGAAGGATCATGTGACACTGAAGACTGGAGTAATGATGCTGAAAATTCAGCTTTGCCATCACAGGAATAAGTTACATGAAAGCAATCCTAAAAGAGAAAGAATCTCATATTCTAAGCCCACAATAATCAAAATGTACCAAAAAGATTTTCCTACTTCCTCTAAATTATTTTGTACTATGTTTGGTTTATCCAATACAGACTTTCCATTAGAAAACTGTGCTTTTTAAAAGGTCCGCTTCTCTCACCACCCCTTTAATTTTTTCCCCCTTAGGAAGCAGCAACACAAGCAACAACAGCAGTAATTACTTCGGCAGTGTGGATTCCTCCCAGAAGTCCCAGAAGGCCAAGGGGCAAGGCTCTGTTGCGCTGGAGCTGGATAGGAGTGAGAACCTGATCAAGTATGTACTGCAGGACCCACCGTGGCTGCTCATGGCTAACATAGACGAAGATGTTATGATGTCATACCAGTTACCATCTCGGTGAGTGAGTGGAGAAAGAAGAAATAGACCCCACCCCACTCCCCACAACTAGCAGTTATGCCCACTTACCAGTAACCTCTCCTCCCCTGCCTTCTTGCCCTTCATCCTTAGACCTATATGGCACCGATATACTCACCGCAAAGTTCTTTTTCATTCTTCGCTTAGGGGTAAAAAGAAGTTTGAAATACCTTTTCAGCATATACTGTTAGCGAACATCCTGACACCGGCCACACTGCTGAGAGTGACATTTAGATGAATATGTAAATATGTGCTGCATGCTTTCCTCTCAATAACAGAATAAGCACAACGAGAATGATGAGATGGTAAGAAAATAGTAGTAAGGAAGCATCTTATCGTAGCGATGTGGATATTTTTGCACCAGCTCTGTAATTCAGCACACCAGTAAAGTCATGTCACGTATATTTATATTGCACTTTATACAATAGAATACTTTAAAGAAAGCAGCTTTACAGTATTGGACATGAAAGACAGTGTCAGGGTCTCTTTTAATTAGACTTACAACTTCAGTTTCTACTATAAAGCGGCTCTCCAATGTGTTCATGTTTTAACTGGCGTCTGGCCTCGACGCACTGAACAGAAGAAATTAACCAGAGAAGATTTTCATTTCAAAGAAGGCGGAGCCTCAGTGCCGCACCCACTTATTACGTAATCGGCACAGACCAATTGAAGTTCATAGGTGTTCACCAGCTGGAAAGTTCACTTTGGCAGGCTGTTTTGAACTCGCAATACAAACTCCAAACGAACTTCGTTTTAGCCTGATTTTGTTTTAAATTACATCACACCAGTTCCTTCTTTGTGACAACACTGAAGAAATTACACTTTGCTACAATGTAAAGTAGTAAGTGTACAGCTTGTATAACAGTGTAAATTTGCTGTCCCCTCACAATAACTCAACACACAGCCATTAATGTCTAAACCACTGGCCACAAAAGTGAGTACACCCCTAACTAAAATGTCCAAATTGTGCCCAATTAGCCATTTTCTTTCAACGGTGTTTTGTGACTCGTTAGTGTTACAAGGTCTCAGGTGTGAATGGGGAGCAGGTGTGTTAAATTTGGTGTTATCGCTAAACTCCCCTACTAGTCACTGGAAGTTCAACATGGCACCTCTTGGCAAAGAACTCTCTGAGGATCTGAAAAAAATAATTGTTGCTCTACATAAAGATGGCGTAGGCTATAAGAAGATTGGGAAATGGATGTATGAGTGCTGCCAGCATTGCTGCAGAGGTTGAAGGGTTGGGGGGTCAGCCTGTCAGTGCTCAGACCATACGCTGCACACTGCATCAAATTGGTCTGCATGGCTGTTGTCCCAGAAGGAAGCCTCTTCTAAAGATGATGCACAAAAGCCCGCAAACAGTTTGCTGAAGACAAGCAGACTTTACTGGAACCATGTCCTGTGGATAAACTTCAGATGGTGTCAAGCATGTGTGGCGGCAACCAGGTGAGGAGTACAAAGACAAGTGTGTCTTGCCTACAGTCAAGCATGGTGGTGGGAGTGTCATGGTCTGGGGCTGCATGAGTGCTGCCGGCACTGGGGAGCTACAGTTCATTGAGGGAACCATGAATGCCAACATGTACTGTGACATACTGAAGCAGAGCATGATCACCTCCCTTCAGAGACTGGGCCGCAGGGCAGTATTCCAACATGATAACGACCCCAAACACACCTCAAAGATGACCACTGCCTTGCTAAAGAATGTCTCCAGACCTAAACCCTATTGAGCATCTGTGGGGTATCGTCAAACGGAAGGTGGAGGAGCCCAAGGTCTCTAACATCCACCAGCTCTGTGATGTCATCATGGAGTGGAAGAGGACTCCAGTGGCAACCTGTGAAGCTCTGGGGAACTCAATGCCCAAGAGGGTTAAGGCAGTGCTGGCCACACAAAATACTGACACTTTGGGCCCAATTTTGACATTTTCACTTAGGGGTGTACTCACTTTTGTGGCCAGCGGTTTAGACATTAATATATGATATGTCCATTAGAGGGCGCTACATATGTTATTTGTGTGTACTTGGCCACTGTTTGAGTGTGTATGTGTTCATATTTTTTGCATCTCTTTTGAAATTGTTTTATTTAGCTTTCACTTTATCTTTCACAAAGTCAGACCACATTCAGTTTTCAAGCTTGTGTACACCTTTTTTCTTACAGAGTATGGAATTATGGGAGTAACTTCTGTTATACTGTTAAAAAAAAAAAGAAAGAAAGAAAGAAAAGAAAAGAAAGGTTCACTCTATGAACGCCGTAAACATTTTCAAAATATGGGTACAATTAGATGACATTATTCTATTCACCCTTCACCCTCCATTGAACATTAAAACGAAAATTTAAAAGTGTATAAGTATTAACAAATTACTACAGCAGACCATGAATAACCCCAAAAGCCAGATTATTTCCACAGATATCTCTGTTGTAATATATGTCTGTATTATGTAACATACGTTGCCTCAAAAATGTTCAATAACTGGAACATTTAAGTGATAATATTTCAAAGTAATTTTCCATCATTTTGACAGACAGCAAATATTGTATTTACCTGCTTTAGAAAATTCCAGTAAACACTGCTAATAGGGATTAAAAGTGAAAAGGGGAGATAATTACATTTTGCAGCATCTGTGTGAAAACAAATCTGAAAAGAGACATGAGGATTTGGGGAGAAATTATTATTCATGGGATATATCTTAAATCGGGAGAGCAGACCACAAATGAGCAGTATGTTGTCATTTTTCATACTATTACAGCGGAATACAAAGGAAAAGAAGAAAATAATCAGGAGGAAAAGAATGCAGCCACTGAAAGGAGCTCTTGCCATAAATATTCTTGTTACATTAAAATACCAAGCGTTACAGATGACAGATAGCTTGACAGATAAGGATTATTTGTAGCACATCTTTGATTTGAAATGATTTGTTCAGTCTTTTTCCCAAACTGGAAGTGCCTCCCATAATCTAAAATGCTGGATACGTTAGGAAATAGGTGGATAGGTTTTAAACTTGTATTGTTTTTTTGCCATGAAAATATCAATGGATGCCGGCATGGCATTAAATCACAAACAAATTCTTCCCTTTTGCAGTGACATCCAGAAGGTTCTGAGAGAGGACAGGGAGAAGTTGCGGCAGATGCAGAAAAGGCAGCCGCGCTTTACAGAAGATCAGAAAAGAGAGCTAGCAGAAGTGCATCCCTGGATGAGAAGAGGCGGACTGCCCAAAGCCATCGACGTCAAGGTCTGTATACATTGATATTTTATTTAATATGTACTGATGTCAGTTTTTAATGCATAAATGATGTCCTGTTATGATGCATGGACAATATACACTACAATTCAAAGGTTTGGGGTCAGTAAGAATTTTTTATGCTCACCAAGGCTGCATTTATTTGATCAAAAATACAGTAAAACAATATTACAATATATAATAACAATTTTCTATTTTAACACATTTTAAAAAATAATTTATTCCTGTGATGCAACTTGCAAGATGAATTTTTAGTGTCTTCAGTGTCACATGATCCTTCAGAAATCATTCTTATATGCTGGTTTGCTGCTCAACAAATGTTTATTTTTACTATCAATGTTGAGAAAAGTTGTGCTGCTTAATTTTTTTGTGTGGAAACTAATACATTTTTTAAGGATTCTTCGAAATTAAAATATAATTGTTTCGTAACATAAATAGCTTTAGTGTCACTTTTGGTAAATTTTATGCATCCTTGCTGATGGAAGTATTCATTTCTTATTGACCCCAATTTTTTGAACAATAGTGTCTGTGTGTGTATATATATATATAATATTACAGTGGTCAAATGTTATGTGAAATAGAATTTTGTTAAATAATTCTTAGATATGTCTTTGTAACTTTTATCAAAAAGTAATAACTTTTACCACATTTCACTATCTAGTCAATTCCAGATGGATAAAATCAAGCGCTACATTTTTTTAATGGTGGAATAGAGAATAAAATGAGTTGCGCACTCCATGTAGACTAATAAGTGTTTATTTGCAGGCGTGTGTCAGCTGTGAAGAGGTCAGTGAAACCCTGACAGAGGAGGATCCACCAGATCTGCACATGGGGGAATCAGAAACCAATGATGTCACCGCGCCTCCAGCGAATAGCTGTGAAGATCCTTCACACTCAAAAGCACATGGCTGTCCAGGTCCTGTCACCTAAACCAGACCTCTTTTCCACATGTAAAAACACAGACCTCATCTGATCGGGTAATGCGGACATTTTAGCATTGAGAAAATGCTTCTGCCACAACCACAGACCTTCACAAAGACTCGTTCTGGTTGCTAGTTTGTGTGAGTGTGTACAGATGTGTAAATACATGAGTGAGTGAGTGAGTGAGTGTGAAAGCATATCAAAGTCAACAGATTATTTCCAGAAATTCTGAACTGTCTTTAAAGCCAAACTCTGTGCTGTTCAGTGACCATTACTGTTGGACTGTAATATTAAGGAATAATATTTCCTTTTCAGTGTTTCCCTGGCAGTTTTTACCTGTGTATATATACAAACTAACTTATTTTCTTCTTTAAAACTTTCTTTTTCTATAAAAGAAAATATTTTATATGTTTTTTTTTTCTTCTTCTTCTGAAAAGACATAAAAGCACTTGACACAGTTCTTCTGGTGTTTGATAGTTGTGTTGTGGGATAGATTTCTGATATCCTTTCAAATTCACAATTGTACACTGAGGAATTGTAGTTTATGAGCTGAAATATAATTTATTAAACTAGGGCAGTTGAAAGGTACACAAACCACAATAACTTTGCTTTAGCACTTGCAGCTTATTTGATCAGATTGTGAATGTTTTAAGACCTCAAGTGCAATGCATTAGTTGCATTAGGGTGAATTTTTCAGAAAAGTATTTTGGGCTAAAGAGTTTAGGTGCTATTGTTTTGTTCAGACTGCTTGTCTGATTGCCTGTTGCTATATAGAACCTCAGTGTTAAATGTCTCCTTTTATAAGCCCAAACACAGGTCGAATCTGCTGAGACAGAGGTCTAATCTCTCTGACTGCCCCCACCTAAACCTGCTGTATAACCTCAATTACCATAAATCCACAATTACTACAGCTCAAAAACACCTTATACATATGGGCAGAATGAAGATTTAAATATCAGATTCAAAGGTCTCCATGTCAAGGTCAACTTGGCATTAAGCTTTTAGTATTGAGGAAACCATTTCACAACATTCAGTCCACGTTGTATATAAATGTCCTTGCATTTTGTCACTTTCAAACTTGTGGTGTTCCTTTATGCTGCCCCTTTTTGTTGTTTAATAATTTGAAATAAAGTCTATTTTTTAGAAAGAAATTACCCTTGGCTGTGTCTTTGTTCATGATTATCAAGATTTAAAATACAGTGTATGAATTTAGTACAGTGAGGTTGGAGAAATCGGACCACTTTTTGGTAAATCGTTTAGATCAGCATTAAAATGTCTATGCGCTTAAAAAATATTGTCCTGATCATATAGCTTTTTACACTAGCCATGTACAAATATTCACATGAAATCAAGACAGTCTTCGATTTCACTGAAAAATGATAATGACATTGCAGAACTGCCTTATAGATGAACTAATTTAATAACTGATGATCTTTGCAACGGAACTGAATAAACACTGAACTGACTTCCGCTGAACAACAGCCAAAATGCATAAGTTTCCTGTTATCATTTCCAATAAATAAAGGTGACTTCACTTGACTTGAAAGTCATCTATAGCCTATAAGATGTTCAGAGTCCAAAGGAAAAGTCAGTCTTTTGTGATATTAAATGTATGATGAGGTTGTTTTTGACCGGTCCTCTAATATAGACTGTTTTATGTATATAACCTCACTTTGAAACATACTTTTGTATATAAAATGCCCATTTCCATTCCCCAGTATTTAGTTGAGCTGATAATGACGTCTTTGCTTGTCAGTGTACAGCCCAGTCCTGCGCAAACGGGCCGTTGGGACAGAGGGGCCCATTCTACGCCATATGTTCAAAGTCAAACGACCGTTAAAACGTTTTTTTTATTATTATACAGCGCACATCCGACGCACAACTTCCCTTCATGTGATCAGACTCTCCTCGCTGTGAGCCCAGACAGGGGTTTGTGTCACCACACATGAAAGGCGCGCTAGTTCCTTTCTTTCACACCTGCGCCAATTTGAGGACAAGGTGTGAATAGCTCTACCAGGCCTCCTACCAAGACAACAACCTTCAGACGCCGAAAATCCGGCCCTGATCCTGATGAAAGCAGTGGTAATACAACCTGTCAACAGTCTGCGAACCTTATATGTGGATTTAAAAGAGTTAATACGTATTTACATCAAACGTGCTCAAATCTTGGTTGTGGAAAACTGCAGTTAATGGTTTATATAAACTAAGACGGATCTACAAACTATAGGTCATTCATTTGGACTACTCAGTCTATTAAGCTATTCTTTAATCAGTCGTATTCAGTGATTTTAGCAGCGTGGCCTACTTATTCTGTCAGTTTTACAGCCGCAATGAGTTAAGGTATAGTCTCGCGCAGCCCTAGTAAGCTACATATTTGAAATAAAAAAAAAAGTGATTTTGTGCTAGTCAATATTTGTGAAGTATAAGTCTCTAAAGTGTCACTTATAGCCGACGTCTGATACACAGACAAAAACCGCGCGAGTAACTATGTTCCTAACCACAGATGAATTGACCTCGCGAGCGTCTATTGAACACACTCTGACTAACTTTTGTTGGAATTAGCCTTTGTTTTTCACACAGTACGCTAAATATAGACAAAGAATCATGCCTTGGTAACTTAGCTACTGAAACGTTTTCTGAAAACTCTTGTTTATAGCGTAGTCTCTATTTTCGACTTCATTTGTAGATAGATAACGTATATATATTTCTGTGCTCAGCTGTGTAGATTTAATGCTTTTTAATAATAGTAATATAGTCTATGTATCTTCCGTAATCAGGAACGAAATAAAAAGCCGTAACTTCGAGTAAAATTTATACTAAACCACGTGGGTTGGCGAGTATGGTTGCAGACAAGTTTTTATTTTTACTGACCATTACAAATATAAAATACAATGGCAACTATATTTTCCGCCATTTTTACTATACTTATTTTTGATGACAACAAGTAGTGGACAGTAGACTTGATCTGCAGCACGACACCTTTTAGCGCTAGTCATTCTGTGCAACACTAGTGTGGCTAATCGGTTATGGGTGCCAACTTTTACAAGCGGACATTCACACTTTCAGACGTGTAGAGAAGGTGTGATATAACCAGAGTATGCTACCTAGATAACACCTGCGCTTCGTTATTTCAAGAAAAGCCTCAAATTCGCGTTACTGTAACAAAAATTTAAAGACATAACATGACACTCCTTACAGTAGGAAAATCAAAATATTTTAATGAAGGGTGAAGTCACAATCACATATAAAACACATTAAATGTCATTACATATGACATTTATTTATTTTAAATTCCTTTATCACAACGATTACATACACTTTTAATTGTCAAGAGATCTATATCTACAGCCACGACATTGAAATATTTACATCCTACCCTACACTCTTAAAAATAAAGGTTCAAAAGGGGAGTTTCACAGTGATGCCATAGGAGAACCCTAAAGAACCTTTCAGTGAACAGTTCTTAAAAGAACCATTGTGTGTGTGTGTGTGTGTGTGTGTAAAACTATAAAGAACCTCTTGTGCAATGGAAAGATTTCATGGATGTTAAAGGTTCTTCGTGGAACATTTATTTTTAAGAGTGTACAATAATTAGGGAAGTGGGAAGACACTCACTAGAAATATTATTTATCCTTACAGTGTTGTTTTAACTTAGCTTATACAAAAGAAAACAATTAAATAAAAATACAAACTATGTGTGAAACTGGATTGAAATGCACATTGTTGCACCAAGAAGAGCTTACTGAGGGGTATCCACAGGTCGATGACAAATGACAAAAAAAAAAGCAACATTGCAGATGCCCTATTTAACTGTAGAACTGTCCATGAATGGTCTATCACAAATGTGCTCAATCCTGGACTAATGCAGGTTTTAATAGCTCTAAACTAAAAAAAAAAAAAAAAATGCACTCAAATGTTCATGAATCGACACTACCAGGGTCTCCAAACGGACTTGGAGAGGTACATGGTTGGCATGCTTGGCGCTTGATCCCTTGCATCCACCGAGACGCGGCTGTGCTCCGTGTCCGTGTCATCCAGGTCAGAGCAAAGGTCATCGCTGGAAATGGTTGAAGGGGCCGGGGACAAGGCAGAGGAGGCACTGCTGACAGCGGGGGACAGCGTAGCGTACGTCGGCTCGCCAGGCCAAGTGCCACCGTTGCTAGAGTCCGTCATGAGATCTGACAGGATGTCCTGAAAGCGATCCTCGTCGTTCAGAGGCATGCACTCCAGGAGGTGGTTGAGCAGGTCGGCGGCGATGGTCGCGTCGATTCCCGGACAGCTGGACACGAAGGTGTGCACCTCATGCATGCACTGGATGTAGCCCGCGGCGAAACGCTCGTTAGCTTCGCGGTTCACGCTGTCAGCCTCTGCGGAGGAGAAAAGCGGTATGACGTCACGATCCAAATAAGCTACATGAGACTCGGGATCATTTTAAATGCAACGGAAAGCGTGCGCTTTAGGCCTGTATGAAACTTGATCTTGAAACGGCTCTTACCCTTTGCTTTGTTTTGTAGAATACTTTCCACGCGCTTCACGGTCATTTCCAACACCTCGGCATTCTCCATTTTTACCTGCGCCTAAAAAAGATGACGCAAAGTGCGATGTTAAGACTCTCTTTGCACTGTATGTTGGCGGTGGATACAGATGCTTTAAGAAGTGATGAATGAACTTACATCCGGGTCGGCTAGCAGTAGCCTCAGCTCCTGTAAACTTTCATTTATGCGGGCGCGTCTCTTTTTCTCCACCAGCGGTTTCCTCGTCTGAAGAGGGAGAGAGAAATGCGTTTAAGTTGAGGGAAAACGTCGATAAACTTTTCCTTGAGCTATTAAAAAGACATGTTGCGTACCTTTCTGTCTTTTATTCCGTAATAGTCCTCCTCTTGTCTGTTGCTGCGGGACGCAGGGGCCATATTGCTGCAGTTGAGACCGCTGAGAGGACGCCTGAATGGGGGGCAGATGGTCGGCGGTTCAATTCGAGACAAAAGTCTGTGCTAACAAGCACTACATATACTGTGCAAAGTGGGCGATTGAAGAGGGACATTTATGAGGTCTGATTTACATGTGAATGGACTGACTGGCAACCAATCAACAGCCATGCCTTTGTGCACTGTAAACCAACCCACCCTGTGAACCTGTAGATGGACCAAAGGACAATTTACTGAATAAAATTAAGCTCAGCTACCATAGTTAGATAGATGGATAGATGTCATACAGCCATTTAAAAATAATAATAGTCAGGGTCAATAAGTTAGAATAATTTATTGAGAGACAAAATTTTAACACTCTTTTCTTTGTTTTCAGTGACAGGTATTCGCCTGTCAAAAAAAAAAAACTATGATCTTTTAATGGGTTATTGTTCTTTTTTTTATGTTTGAAGTCCTTAAGCTTAAATTGACTATCATATTGAAACTACTGCCAGCAATATTAGTAGTATTAAGTAGCCTATATTATAATTATGTATCATAGATTAGTAAATTGTGTCTAATTCATAGAGATTAACAGATTTATTCCTGTCAGTAAACTGAGAACAAAGTCAACTCAAGTTTCTTCACTTAAGTTCAAAGTGGCTATGTTCACACTGCAGGTTTTAACTGTGCAACTACTTAGGCCTATTTATTTTTACTCCAAAATCTAATCATTAAACTTAGGTTTTCAAGTTTAGAGGTTTAAAACTCGATGCTTGGAAATTACGGATGGAATTAAACTCTTCAGAAAGGTAAAGGGACATGGAATGAGAGCTGACCCTCAGAAACGAGAAGAGACAGAATGAGGAAACTTCAGCTCTAGAGATAATATTTATCATTATCAAAACAAATGATACAGGCAATTCTCTAAAGCAGCTTCATACATGTAACGAGGTTGACATAGGCTAGATGTTTATTTAGCCTACCTACTATAAACTTTAACTTCCTATTGCTTATCCTGCCCCTAGATCTTACTAAGAGAAAAAATAGGCATAACCAAATAGCCTAAATGTAAAATACATAATCTAAATGGCTTATGTATTGAATGTGACTGAATGTGAACAGAACAAAAGTGCGCCCTCTACTGGAATTCAGTGCACACTCACGGCACCATTGCCATTAATGCGCAGTTGATCTAATTCACGTCGTCCTACTTCACCACCAGTGTGCGTATGTGGGACATCGTCATTGCCTACTTGTTTGTAATGAGGCTATGTATATATAAATGTAATGCAAAGCATATGAAAATGAAAGCATTCTGGTGTGTTGACATTTAACAACCATGTTAGATCATGTCCGGTCAATGTCATATTTACATTAATAATATGTATATAGGATATAGCTTATATTTACCCCAGATAGCAATTCCCATTGTTTTAGTGAATAAAATAAACACATTTTACTAGCTACATTTTAATATTTTATTATTACATTTAATATGTTACATTTGACGACATACATACAGTTTTATCTGCTTCATTTGTTCGCCTGTTTAAATGGACATTAAACAGAAACCCGTTTAATGCCACTAAGTCAATCTTTGAAAAAAAAAAAAAAAAAAAAAACCCAAGTGCTAAGATAAAACATAAAATTCAAAATGATTCTGTTTCATAGCTTGTAAATACTTGGTTATGATTTATTTGCGCTATAGATTATAATTTATAGATTCTAACCTGCATCATAGCCATAAAAAGCATTAATCAGTGTCAAGTTATTTATTGACTTCCGGCAGTCTGATGCAAATCAGAACGCGTAGTAGAACACCGTAAACGGCTAAAATAGAACCGGAATGGACATCCATTTGTGGAAAAATTCCACAATAAAAGTTCAAGACCTGACCACGCGGAGATGAAGGGCTGAGTTTAGAAATTTCATTGGATCATTTTTGTATTATTCCAGGTATTGGCCTACTTTTAATTTCATTTTACATATGTGTAAATTGCCAAATTATATATTTTCCTGTTAAAGTATGATCACATTCATGGTAAAACACTATTTTTTACATATAATTAAATGAATTTGTCAAATAAACATGACACATTAAGAATCCTCACTTTCACTATTAATAATGCAAATTACAGATGAAATCTATAATCTCAATGGATCAGTATATAATTAAAATATCAGTAGGTTACATCAATACTGATACAATACATAACTGTATCTTTAAACTGTAGCAATAATATATTGAAGAGTTACATTCAATATTATTATTATTACATTTTTAAGCACAAAAAGGTATTCTGTATACTACAGAAAAGTTGCTAAATGTGATCTCAGTTAAAATCACATGGGAATAAATGAAGAATGAAAATCTTAAAAGAATGGATAGATTGACAATGCTTATCCTGCAACACTCAATGTGTTTTTCTTTGGAAAGTTGTTGGTGGTGTGGCACTGTGGGGGGGAGAAAAAAAAAACCAGGATAGCTGCTAGTCACCAAAAGTTTGCAGGGTAACGTAGTAGAACCCAATAGATTTCTTGAAATAACACAACAAATTCATATGTATAACAATCTGGATGTTTAACCAGTGTTTTTTGTAATAGACATTAGAAATAGCTATTAAAATATTAAACTGATTTTTTCCCCCAAATGATTATGATTTATGGTTGCATTTAGAGTAAAATAAAGCATAGGAATTCTTGTCCCTTGCATAGATAGGATCTGGAAGGGTTAATAAACGAGAACGTTATTTATTTATTTAATGTGTGGAAATTGTGAGTGATACTAATTTTAGAAAATTGACACCGATTGGTGGACTCTTACTTTGAAGTGTACCGGAAGCGAGGGAATCCTCTTTAAGTTCGCCCTCTGTAGAGCGTTTCATTCACAGCTCAGAACTGTCCTTGGTGGTTCAATCACTACTGGACGTCCTAACCGCAGAAAACTAGGAAGAAACGTCAAAATGGTGAAGATATCGTTTCAACAAGTAACTGTACAGAAGCCGGAAAAGGAGAACGATGGAGACAAAGAGGAAATTCACATGCCATACTCTCACGTGAGTTATAGCTTCCTATTTAAATACACATTACATTGTTGTTTTTGTGTTGTTGTCTGATGTGAAACCATCCTTTGTTTTGTCATGTTCCTCTTTGCAGCAAAACGAAATAAAAAATGCAACAAGCATTTATCTATTTTTTTATTTTTATTTGAGTTTATTTTTACCTATGCTTAAGAAAAGAAAAAAACATTTTATTGTAATACTTCGTTGTGTCTCTAAACCAATTGGGCGATTAGTATACAAAACTGTATTGTGTATATAATATATAAAATATTATACAGTTGTTATTATTATTATCAATTTAAAGCAATTATATACTATTATTGTTTACTTTATCAGGCTTGTGCACGTTTAAAGCAAGAATAGGAGATAATGTAATTCTGCAATGGATTGCACTTGATAGATGTGAGCCAGTATTGAGATGCACAAGAAAACATCAATTCTTTTGTCTGAGTGTTCTAATCGGCACAGAGGGAAATTATGCTAACAGAAGATTTCAGAATTTTCTGAGAATGCATCAGTTTCTGTCTTGATTTTCTAATTACAGACTGATAATACATATTCGATGTATTTATTCTAACTGAACAGCTCAGAGTTTTATGAATATATTAATATTAAAGTATATATTATTAAACACTTTGACAGGCTTAGACCTGCAGTTCTGCATTGGTTTACATCTGATGGATGTGAGCCAGTATTAAGATGCATAACAGGATGACATTACATCATCCCTCGGCATGTAGCCGCCACTGCAGATTAGTGCCGAACAAATCGGCTTGAGCTACATTTGTGTGTGTGTGTGTGTGTGTGTGTGTGTGTGTGTGTGTGTGTGTTCTCTATATGGATGCTTGCTGTTTGTTCCCATGATAATAGTTATTCAACCACACATCCTTTTATCACCACCTGACTTGAGCTGTAACAGTGCAGATGACCGCAACCTTTTGTTTTTGTGCCTGGAACACTCAGTACTCGCTCCAACCCGGATAGGCACACGCTTGATCCTGCCATCCGGGGTGAAATAGGATCTTTTCCTTCACAAAATGGATGCCTGACATCCTTTTATTTATTTCTTTGTCTGAGGCTCATAGGAATATGATGCTGACAGCACAATTTTCTCATTTCTGAGAATGCTTCAATTCAGAGTCATTGCAGGCTGTTAATATGCATAAAATCTTTGGGGTTTTAACTAAAAAGCTTACACCCAAAATAAAGTACCATTTATCCGAATTCAGCTCAGAGTAACTGAAATCTAAATGCATTAAAAACTGGGACATTTGTGGGCGACGCAGAACGTTCCCTTCTCTAGTGCGTCACATTTTCAATTTGACCTCATGTGCCTGCATTCATTTTCTCTACTAGAGTGAAAATGACGTGGATTCATCTAATCTGATACTAGTGCTGTTATTTTCAGCCTGGTACCCACACACTGTCTCCTACCCGCTGCTACTGTGTGTCCTCTCTACGTAGAAAGGAACTCCTGTACAAATAAGGAGCGTGGAAGTACAGTACATGCCTAAAAATATCGCTCTGCCAGGCGGAGATAGTAGCTCTGTCAGCAGTCTGTTTGATTCACGATGATCCAGAGCTTGCGTGGGCCGATCCGAGCTGGTGTCCTCGGCACCATCGTCTCTGAGAGACTGGAGGCGGATGGATTGCTCACGCCACCTGACGTCTTGAGACGCTGCCGTGACTAATTTATTGGCGCAGTTGGGTGCTGAAAGTAAAGAGCTGCAAAAAATGGTTCTGTACTTTTGTCTTGTTTTTCATTACAAATATATGTATTACAACTATTCATATATTAAGTCTTGTTTTTTCTGAAAAAAATGTAGGAAAAAAGTGAGTTTATGCTTAAAACAAGAAATATATCTGTCAGTGTGGTCAGAAAAATAGTCTTGTTTTCTCTTTTGAATAAAGTACACCAACTTTTAAGCATAAACCCACTTAATTTTGATACATTTTTCAGTGAAAATGAAAATTCTGTCATCAGTTAACTCAAAATCCATAAGACTTAGGTTAATCTTTGAAACCCAAATGAAAAATGTCAAATTTTAGGTTTAGATTTTTTATTTTATTTTATTTTATTTTTTTATGATGATCGATTTAATTTTACTCTTATATAAACACACATTCTTTATGCATCACATATCTTGTCACTTTTGGTTACCTGGACTGAAACCTCTCAGGTTTCATTGATAAATCTATGAAACGCAAAGATATTTTTAAAGTCTTATGGGTTTGGAATGACATAAAAGATAAAAAAAATTCATTTTTGGGTGAACCATCCCTTTATTATATCCAGTCTTTTTGCATATCAAGTAAATGTATCTTGATTTAAGAATATTTTTATAAGTAAGAAAACCATCTTTTGTAGAGTGATTTGTGGCAGCTTGCACATACAGATTTTGGTATGAAAAACTGAGATATGTAGATCAACCCTAATACTTATCATTGCCTATAATTTTGAAATGAAACATTCAATAAGCATGCATGGTATATTTGACTTGTTTTGTCAAGTATGAATCAGCCCAGACCCAAAAAGTAGGAATGCATATATATCGGCCAATAAGAAAATTTGGCCTAATATATGAAGAGTTCATTTGCAAAAACAGTTAACTCCATTTTTATTAATTCTCTTTTTTATTGTGCATTTCAAGTAATATCAATCAAACTGCAGTTGGGTTGTTTTGATTAAGTAATAATAATTCTAAAAAATACAGGTAAATTAAAAAATTTTATAAAATGAAAATAAATAATGGATTATTTCCTTCAGCTAAGACACTTTAGATGGTTTTGAATTACTTGACTTAATAATAGTCACTTCAAAAAGAAAAATGCAGTTAAGTACAACATGTGCAGCGCAAATCTGTCATATAGGCTACATAAAATTATAATGATATCATAATTGTGTGCTTGGGGCATGGCTTTTTAATGGTGAGACTTTTGTTTTTGTAATCAGGCTCTCAAAAATTATATGAAAATTAGGATTTAGATTTATAGGCAAATTTATCGGTATCGGCCAAAATTTTCATATAGGTGCATCCCTACCAAACAGCCGATGAAAGGCATACCGAGTGTTTCAATTAATTAATCCTAATTGTAATTGTTTTGTGTTTCCCAGAAGGATGAGTTGGTGCTTCCGGTAAGATCTAAGAAGACTCCCTTTAGAGGCCTTTGGTGCGTCGTGCTCGGCCTTGTGATCTTCCTGTCAGGCTTGATCATGGCATCTGTATGCCTGTACCGATACTACTTCAGCCCTCAGGTGAGACTCCAGACGTCATCGGATCTGTTAATAATCTTTTATTCACGAACAAGTTCATTGCCATAGTGATCACCATAGCAACACCTTGCTGGCTCTTTTACTCAGTCTTCCATTCACTAGACTAGTTCAAGTTCTCTATAATAAACCGCTCCGCTTTCCTTCCTCAGATCCCAGAGGACAGTTTGTTCCACTGTCGGGTGATGTACGAAGACCCCCTGTTCGCTCCGTTACTCGGACGGCAGGAGATAGAGGAAAACGTAGGCATCTACTTGGATGATAACTACGAGCAGATCAGCGTGCCAGTGCCCGACTTCGGAAGTAGTGACCCGGCTGATATCATTCACGATTTTCACAGGGTGAGGATCTTTCCAAGATGTGAAGTGAAGTTCTGCCCATTCAACTCTAGTACAGTTTCTTCTAGTTCTTTGGCTGCACAAAAGATGCCGTTAGTCATCACAGCTCCCCCAGATGGACTGTGAACCATCTCTAAGGAAACCTTTTGTCTGCTGAAATCATTGTTTAATATGCAGCGCAATGTGCCAGGCACAGGAGTACATGCAAATGTTTCTGTGAAAGCCACATTCTCAAGTTCCCCAGCAGCTATAAATCTATGAGAATGTCAGTCTGGCAGAAAGCAGAACATTTTGTTCTCCCATATGGGTTTAACTGATCAAATATTAAGTAAAAACAGTAATATTGTGAAATATTATTACCATTAAAAATAGCTACGGCAAATGGAAATCTTTTGTGATATTATGAATGTCCACTGTCACTTTTCATCAATTTAATGTATAAAAAAGGTAAAAAGTATTTAACCCCAAACTTTTACACAGTAGTCAGTGTATATATTAAACTTTAACATACATTTTTTTTTTTAGCTCTAGAGTCATTTTTAACGGAGGTGTTTCTCATTAACAGGGACTCACAGCTTACTACGACATTGCGTTGGATAAGTGCTACGTCATTGAGCTCAATACAACAATCGTCATGCCGCCCAGGAACCTGTGGGAGCTGCTTGTCAATGTCAAGGTAACAGATTGCATAAAATTTTATGTAACACTTGAACAAAAGGTATCAGTTCATGAGTCACACATTTGATGTGCAGCCTTTATTTCTGAAATATAAAATGTGAAAGAGTAAAAATGAACCTTCGGAAATCAGTTGTTGAAAAAAAACGTATATATATATAATTCATTTTATATTCATTTTATATTTTAAAAAAATAATAATGAATTACATTTATTTAAAATGTTGTACATTTTAAATTGATTTTTTTTATTTTTTTATTTATTTTTTTATACATTTCTTTTAGTAGAATTTATTTATTTAATCCATAAATGCTGAAAAAAAAAAAAAAAAAAAAAGATGTAATTTTTATTTTTCAGAATGTGTACAACCCTCAAACGGAACTTGTCACTTCCCTTACAGAGGCGATGCACAGATTTCTAATGTTTGATTCATCTTAGCCAATGTGTCAATGTTGATGTAATGAAGTCTGCAGTCCCATGTGACCGTTTGAATGCATTTGTGTTTCTGCAGCGGGGGATGTATTTGCCCCAGACCTACATCATTCAGGAGGAGATGGTGGTGACGGGACGCGTTAGGAACATGCGTCAGCTGGGACCCTTCATCCACCGGCTCTGTTACGGAAAAGAAACCTACAGGCTGAGACGCCGTAGTAGCCAAAGACGTGAGTTTCATGACTTTTATTATTGGTGTTTGCTAAGTTCATTGACATTATTATCACTATTACCATTGATCATACTTGGGATTTGTGTTTTGAACAAACCCTTAACACTTTGGTTTGCATAGAGGGATCAAATATTTTGGAAGAAGTCTCATCGAGGCTGAAAACCATGATACATTTTTGGGGGATTCTTTGAATAGAAAGTTGAACAGCATTTATTTAAAATAGAAATCTTTTGCAACACTATAAATGTCTTTACTGTCGCTTTTGATAAATTTTGATTAATAAAAGTTTTTTTTTTTTTTTTTTTTTTTTTAATTCTTAATCCTTTCTGCTCTGTGACACAAGAATAGTCATTAGCACATCTTTTCTTAATAAGCCACACAATTTATGATATTATTCATAAGTAAAAACCTAATTTTTGCCTGCATGGCCATAAAAAGATTGAAAAGAATAAAATAATAAAATAAATCCAGAAGGCTTGGTTTAAAATCTTGCGTTCTTATTTATTATATCCCAGTGACTGTATAACAACATCCAAACATCATCAGTGACTTTTGTTTATTTAAACTAAAAAGCTTTTACATCTTCTGAATAAAATATCAGTGATATTTTTTTCAGAAGATGTAAAAGCTTTTTAGTTTTTAATTGTGCCTTTCGTTTTCTCATGTTATTTGTAACTAGCACCTGCACATACGCACACACAGATGTGGCTGTGGTCTATCTGCTCGTTTTCTTCCTGTTTTTTTTTTTTTCTGTGCTCCCAGTTATGTTGTGACAATCAACCACATTAACTGTTGCTGGTTATAAAAGCAGCATCTTCATCTTTTTAGGAGTTTTGAGTACTTTAGTCTAATAGAAATGATTGCATTCAGATCTATATGGGCACGTACTGCGTTCTTTCTAATCTGGTGCGTGTGGCATGCTGACACTGATCTTCATCCTGATTAATGCGTGTAAACGTGGGCATGCGAGCGTGACTCATGTTTGTATAGTACACAGAACATCTCCAGTTAGGAAGCCACACAGAGGGGGATGTGATGCACGTCAGACACCGATGCATTGTGGGAGTTGTCGTTTGGATCAAAGGGGCATCTCTCTTGGGTGATGCAGAGGCTGAGGTGTGGGTAGTGATGCGGTGTGGGAGCTGTAGTTTGGCTCCATAAGAACTTCCTCTCACTCATCTATGTGCAGATGGTGTCTGGGAAGCCACAGGAAATAGAAATGCAGTGACTTGCAACATTTGTGCCACACCAAGAATGGCCACTGAGTTCATCCTCTCAAAAAAAGAATAGAAATTTCATAATTCTTTCACAATTCGGCCAGCCCCAAGATTAAGACATTTTTTTATTAAAATGTTTAATTTGAAACAAAAATTAAAGAAAAAAGTGAGGGTACAAAAGTGTACACTTCCAATTACCATTTAGAGTTTTTTTTTTTTTTTTTTTTTTTTTTTTTTTAATGTTTGATTTTTAAATTCTAAAGTGGCAGAATCATCTAACATTAGGTGGGTCTGTGGAAACAGAGCTTTTCTTTGGATCTCTCTGCAGTATTGTGGGTAGTCTAGTAAATCTTCAGGAGTAGTTAGTAGTGGTTTCTGACACGTCATGCAAGCCTGTTTTGAATTGTTTATATAGCTCTCTATGGAAAAAAAAAAAATACACACAGTCCATTTAATCCAACTCGAATCTGCTTCTTCCTCAGACATCGATAAGAGAGAGACCAGAAACTGCCACAGCATCCGGCATTTCGAGAACACGTTTGTCGTGGAGACGATGATTTGTGACCGACTCCTGCTGTAGTTTCCTTCCTTTCTCCTCAAATCTACTGAGCAAAACCCAAAAGCGACCCTTCCCCATCTGTCCAGCTTAACAGCACTTTATCAGCATGATAAACCTGTACATAATGTTACATAATGCCATCTTTGTGTATTTGTTGGTTCATTTTTTTTTTTCCAAGGATAAGCTGTTTTGTCTTTGTCTAAATTATTTTACAAAGTTTTGATTTGCATATTCTGAAGTTTGTAGTTCACTCTCAGGTTATTTGTTTTTCTTTCTTCTTTTTTTCATTGGGGAAGTTTCTTTGAAAATAACTGTGAGATTAATCTCCAACATCATCTGTATTCTGGCTTGTACTGACAAATGATTTGCGCATTTCTTTTTTTTCTCTGTAATGCCTCAGTTTGTGTAGACTGATGGCAGTTCCTGTAGTTTGTTTCTTCTGTCCAAACATGTTGATCATTTCCTCCTGTGTTATAGAAGAAATCCAGTATTAGAAGATTGTCTTCAATGCCAAAAGATGTATACCTCATATTTTAGAAATGTATGACTTCAAGCCTGTTATTTAAGTCATAGCGTGGGTTTTATGAACGTGATCTAAGCAATATAAGTTTTCTTATCTTGGATTTCCTAACTTGACATTCATTTCTTTGTAGTAATGTCGATTTAACTGAGCAGTTTATCATGTTTAAATACTCTGTGTGTTGCTCTTTATTACATGCAAATAAAGTTTGTAGAAAGATGTGAAAAACTATCCACCGGATGTTGGTTTGAAATGTTACATCTCTAAACGGTGAGATGTTATCTCCATTCTGATTAAATTCTGAAGTTTCAGATTGTTTTGAATTTATGTAAAGGTGAATCTTCTTAGGCACAGATGTGAAAATATTTCTTGCTGTTCCTTTACCTTTTTTTTATTTATTTTTTTTTTATGTACGATTCACCCATGGATAATGGTGGATCCTTAGACCTGTCTGAGGTGGAATCATTTCATATCGCTTGCACTTTTTCTAATTGTACCATTTATATGCGTTTGTTCCTCTTCCACATACTGGTGTAGCAAGTTTTGTCTGGAATAAATGAGGCATTTGATTTGATGCACTCTATTCTGCTGCTCTCGCTTTGTAAATAATAATCGCTTGTAAAATCCATCAATAAACTGCTGAAACCCTACTTCTGCATTTTGTTGATCATTACAGCTACTTTACCCTAGTGAAAAAAATTACTAATACATATTTAAAATGCAATTATTTTGTGCTAAGTATACTACAAATACATTTACATATTTATGTGCTATATAAAAATACCCTGCAATTGTACTTTTGGTATACTTAAAGTCTGCTAAACTGGAAAAAACTAATTTTGGAGCACTTTAACAGTGCTGAGGTCCAACAAAAGATATACTTGAGTATATTTGATTGTGCTAAAGTGGAATTATTGCAAGTATACTTTATGTACACTTTATCTTGTATTTAAAGACCGATATTATACAAAGATCATACAATCTGTATTAATAGTGATATTAAAACACTTTTTAGGCATAATATTAAGAAATGTGCAGTACTCCAAATAAAGTTGAATTATAATTTAAGTCTTAAGCAGGGTTGCAGGTTACTTTTGAAATGTGTTTCACTACAGATTACAAAATATATGCTTTAAAAAGTAATTTGTAACACATCTCATTAGATTACCCAAGTTTTGTAACTTAATCTAAATACTTTGGAATACTAATATGCAACACAAAAACAAGGTAATTGCGAGTTTTTATCACGTAACTCTGACTTTACAACTTGCAATTGTGAGTTTACATTTCCCAATCCTGACTTAAAAATGCAAAAAAGTCAGAATTGTGAGATAAAAAGTCGCAATTACAACTATCACAAAACATGAAAACAGTCGTGGATCATTCAGATAATGACAGACAGTTAAGATTTAAAGGTTACATTTTTGAATGGGGCAATTTTTATAAATTCAGAAATTTTGTCTTGTGGAGTATATGTAAACATCTGTTGTGATATAGCTTATACAGGACAGTAGGCTACTAAATAAAAATAACATGCAATTTTTATGCAGAATATCCAAAATGTTGCATATTCTTCAATGGGGTATGAATATGAGCAGAACTGTAGTTTAGGATGCTTTTGCAGTCAGAGAATCACCAATTGCTGTTTACATTAATTGCCCACCACAGTTTACATTCATGTTTAAATGAAATAAATGACTAAAATTCAAAGTAATCACTTTTTTTTTTTTTTTTTGATGTAACTGTAATTTCATTACCACCCATTTAAAATGTAACTGTAATAAAATATAGTCACTCAAATTTTTGAATTTTAAATATGTAACTAATTACATGTATTTCATTACTCCCCAACCCTGGTCTTAAGTGATGTGTCAATAAATAAGTTTTAAGTATATTTAGTATGAAATCAATGTAGCCTATTTTAAAAAGCAAATAGTAAGAACCATTGTGCAAAACAACAGGAGAGGGTGTTGAACACTGCTGTTGACTCAGAAATTTAGCTTTCACTTCCTTTTTTGTCACCCTTTGAGCTTCATGCAACTGTGTGAACACTGAAGTTAGAAAAAAGTGAGGAACCATTATATTGTAGGTATCATCTGAGAAAATATCAAAGTCGTGGATTAAACTTGCAGTAGTATGTTCGGTTTATTTCTACTAACATAATGCATGACACTAAAGTAAAACTGTATATACTTTGCAAAGTTAATGAAACAAAAACACAATTATAAAAAAGACAAACCATGATAATGCTGGTAAAAAACAATGCAGTTAATGCGGCTAAAAAAAAAAGGAAACCACAGCAATACATGACTAGAGGGGCCAAAATTTTTAGCTACAACCTTTTGGCTCCCAGTGAAAAGCAATTATACAGCTTTGTTGATGATTTATTACATTAGCAACAATGCAAGTTTACCAAAAACACATTAAAGTATTCATGTCACATTGGCCACCACGTTCAACCACTTCAGCTCAACATTTTGTTCCCTTTTGTTAGGACGCCAAAGCGAACTAAACAGATTTGATATTTTTTCACATGATGCACATGAGAGAAGATGTGCAACATTCTCTTGCGTGAGTCAGCTATTGTTACAGGGTTTGGTTTTTTTTGCATAACCATTTCCTCTTGTTTACCTCAACAACACAGGTTATTCTCATAGTTTGTCGCTTTACTGTCCTGTCCAACTCGTGCTCTGGACCAGACCGAGACCGATGGTTTTGGAAGAAGAATCGCATCTGCCCCTACTTTGTATTCGCTTTGAGCTGAAGTAGTAGATCAAGGGGTCCAGACAGCTGTTCGTGCTGGCCATGCACATGGTAACAGTTTGCAGGTTAAAGAAAAATTCTTGAGATTTTTGTTGTATATGCCAGATTCCAATTTTGTTAATGCCTAGGAGGATGAAAGCAATGTGAAAGGGGATGAAACAAATGGCATATATGAGCAAGTTGGATAGAAAGAGATTCACAATCTTGCTTTTGCTCAGCTCGGTGGTGCTCGAGGAAGTCGTCATGCTGTAGCCTCTCAACTGCCGCACGACTGCCACCGTACAGGCCAGAATGATACCGAAAGGTACTAAAATACCGAAGAAAGTGGTACAGCAGAGGATGATGAAGCCTGTTTTCCATTCATCACTTGTGTATTTTTCAAAACAACGCATAACGCTACAGTTTACATCCACATTTTCGGAGTGGTTTATGGCAGTTGGCACTGCCAATCCACTGATGAGCAGCCACACTGCCAGACACAGCGCCCAGGCCACCGGTGCCGTCCGGAAAGGCCGAGATCTCAGGGGATACACCACGGCCAGCATTCGGTCCACACTGATGAGAGTGATGAACAAGGAGCTTGAATAGATGTTGACGGCAAAGAGGGTCCCTGGAATCATGCATAGAAAGTTCCCCAGCGTCCATCGACCTGTGGCGAAGTAGAAGATCCGAAAGGGCAGGGAGAGCGTGAAAAGAAGGTCCGATAAGGCCAGGTTGGCCATGTAGATCACTGGAACGGATTTCTTCATGCCACTCCGACATAGCAATATCCAAAGAGACACAGAGTTCAGAGGAAAACCCAAAACCAGCACAATGCTGTAGGTGGAAGTGAAAAGTGGATATCTAAAATGTGATGTAGAACAGTCTGTGTCGTTGTATGGCATTTTCCAAAAGGATGAGCAGATTTAGGAGAAGTGCTGTGCTAAAATGTGCAACGGCTCTGTAACGATTTTTTTCTGTGAGGTACCTTTTTTTAAGTTCCACTTGGTAGCAACAGGAAACAGTGGGAGGTGTTAGCATTTGTACTGCATTTACATGAAAACATTTAAGAAGAGGAGCAAACCTTTTTTTTTTTTCTAGGGGTGTTGAAAATGTTCTGACTTGTGGTCAGAACACAGAAATTGATATTAGGTAATTTACTAAAGCTTTTTGACTACAAAAAAAAACATTTTAGATACAGAAATTAACATTCATCATGTACGTGCAATTTTTAGATCAGTACACAGCAGTACAATCAGAGCAACAACAACAAAAAACTGCTGCATCCTTGGTAAAGTAAGCATGGTCACTATGAATGTGAACTATTTCATTCAGACCTGAAGTGTTTTTGTATGTTGTTTAGCTGTAATGTCATATACAAAGCATGCAACAACAACAACAACAACAACATACAGTTAATGATACAATTGTATGTGCAGATAATTTATGAATAGGCTTCAATCTTACATCTACTTTTAGAGCAGAGAAATAAACAAGTTCCCATAAAGGTCAGTTTAGTAACGCAAGCACAGATGCAAGAACCTTTTTATAAGTCTTGTGGGTGGAGGGGCTCAGTGCAAACAGGATGTATATATACACACACACACACACACACACGTATTTTATTTATTTCTATGATATATGTTGTTTTAATCTTAGCTTTTTAAATTTTAAAAGTTCTATGTACTCTTTTAATATTAGATAATGAACGCTGAATATGTATATACACACATGTTACAGTCACATGGACTTTCAGTTTGTTGTTATCATCTGTCACGTGTTCCTTTGTTCTAGATTCCCGCCACAATCTGTTACTCTGGACACTCATCACATTCATCATAGCTGTTCATCATTTGAGTTCAATCATCAGTGTATTTAAGTTTCTGTTTCTGTTTCTGTTGTTGGGTATCGTTTGCGTTTAAGCTGGTGTATGTTCCTGTCTGTTCCTGTATTCTCCTATCAGATTTTCAAGTAAAGACTCAATTAGCTCTATCTCCTCGTTTGTGTGTTTAATACACCGGTGATATTATAACAGAATACCCAAACAAAACTTTAAGCGACGTGTTTTTACTTAGGATTTTCTTTTTGGTTTTCGTGTTCAGTTTTTTTTTTCGTTTCTCACTCCTGCTTGCACCATGTTCCTTAGCTGTCAAACTCATGTGCCTTGAGCAGGGAGAAAGCTCCCTCGAGAGACATTTAGAACTATTTTTGGATCTCGCTCATCAGACCACCTTCCCGGACTACTGCCTGTGCACGTTGTTCCTGTACTTCGGACTCAACACCACCACACGTGCACAGCTGTCCGGGGAGGGTCCTCGAGGGAGCTTCGAGTCCTATGTGAAGTGGGTGCTGGCATCCTGCGGATCACCATTCACCGTCGAGGTTGCCGCCAGCCCCACTCCCCAGCCAGTGCCCAGCCAGAACCACCCAGACGGCGAGGATTTACGACCTGAGCCCACCGCAGGTAGTACGACGGAGACCGCCGCGATTGAGCCACCCACGCCCACAAGAGTGATCGGGGGTCACATCGCCACGGAGCCCGAGCAGCGTCTACCTGACCAGGTGTGTGAGCCGGCCGAGTCTTCCATTGCCAAGGGAGTGTTGGTGGACCTCGAGGGTCCAGAAATGAGCCCCGCCCACCCCCACTACTGAGAGTGAGTTCGCTCAAACACTGCTGGACTTAAGGTGTGGAGAGGAAACCTGTCTTGCTCCAGTATTGTCTTCATTCCAGCTGGTCCCGTCCAGCGTGCCTCTCCCACCATATCACCAACCTTCCTGTGACTCACCACTGCTCTTGGATGTTTGCATGGAACTTCAGCCTGTTTCCCAGTCCACAGCCATCAGTGCCATCCAGTCATCTCCGTCTCCCTCCAGTCCCTCCATACCACCTCCTCTCAATAGCGTGGTACCATCTCGGGCCTGCCGCGATCCGCCTCCTCCTGGGCACGAGGAGATAATGAAGTTGTTTATATTTTTTCTCTTTTATTCTCTAGTATTTTGCAGTATTAAACACGTGTATACCGACTTCATCAGGCTCTGAAAATTCTTCAAAAAGAACACAAAGAATGGCCTTTTCAGCTGCCGTAGTTGCAACTCTTGCGTCATCAGAACAGGGTGTTCAACGCACCACCATTTCCGTTTAAAAAACGTTTTGTCGGGGCAGCCCTGATGATGACACAGCTGTTTCGTGTTTATTCTGAAAACTTTAGTTCCACTATTGCTCACAAATCTGTATTTTTATAACAGTTAAAGCTCTTTTCATGTAGTCGCGATGTACTACATTGGTATTTAAATAATATATGCTTATGTTGAACTTTATTCTTGTAAAAACACATTTTCTTCAGGAAATGTACATTCTAGTGTTGAACTTTATTCGTGTAAAAACAGACGCTGTAAGCAATACATAAAGTATTGAATGAAAATGCCTACGAAACATATGTGAATTAGTCAAATATTGCATTTATTTAACTTCAGCTGTGAAAAGGTACGCAAATGCAGCGCGAGCGTCACTACGGAAAGCAGAACGTGCCCGACTTCAGGTCTCTGTTTTCAGCTCCTCCCCGCCTGTACGCGGCTACTCTCGCCGATCGGTTGCATCCAGCTGCAGCCGATGTTGAACACACCTGATATTTCAATAGTTCACGTGACTTTGGCAGTTTGATACGCGTTTCGAACCACTGATTCGAAACAAAAGATTCGTAAAGCTTTGAAGCTTCATGAAGCAGTGTTTTGAAATCGCCCATCACTAGATATTGTTGAATAAAGTCGCTATTTTGTTTTTTGTTTTTGGCGCACAAAAAGTATTTATAATATTAAGATTGAACCACTGTAGTCACATGAACTGTTTTAAATATGTCTTTAGTAGCTTTCTGGGCATTGGAAAAGCAAATTATCTTGCTGGAAATACAGGCCTCACTGAGCCATCGAATTTTATCAAAAATATCTTAATTTGTGTTCCGAAGATGAACGAAGGTCTTACGGGTGTGGTACAACATGAGGGTGAGTAATAAATGGCAGAATTTTCATTTTTGGGTGAACTAACCCTTTAAACCAGAATTAGGCCTTAGTTCAATTAGGGCATTTAAGTATCTTTTATAAACATGCCCTAGAAAAAAAACATTACTGGTGTGCATCTTGAGACAAAACATTGGCACTGACATATTTTAAGATACACTATATTGCCAAAAGTTTTGGGATGCCTGCCTTTACGTGCACATGAACTTTAATGACATCCCATTCTTAATCTGTAGGGATTAATATGGAGTTGGCTCACCCTTTGCAGATATAACAGTCTCAACTCTTCTGGGAAGGCTTTCCACAAGGTTTAGGAGTGTTTTTATGGGAATTTTTGACCATTCTTCTAGAAGCGCATTTGTGAGGTCAGGCAGTGATGTTGGACGAGAAGGCCTGGCTCGCAGTCTCCGCTCTAATTCGTCCCAAAGGTGTTGTATCGGGTTGAGGTCAGGACTCTGTGCAGGCCAGTCAAGTTCCTCCACACCAAACTCGCTCATCCATGTCTTTATGGACCTTGCTTTGTGCACTGGTGTGCAGTCATGTTGGAACAGGAAGGGGCCATCCCCAAACTGTTCCCACAAAGTTGGGAACATGAAATTGTCCAAAATGTCTTGGTATGCTGAAGCATTAACAGTTCCTTTCACTGGAACTAAGGGGCCAAGCCCAACCCCTGAAAAACAACCCCACACCATAATCCCCCTCCACCAAACTTTACACTTGGCACAATGCAGTCAGGCAAGTACCGTTCTCCTGGCAACCGCCAAACCCAGACTTGTTCATCGGATTGCCAGACACAGAAGTGGGAACACGTCTCCACTGCTCTAGAGTCCAGTGGCGGTGTGCTTTACACCACTGCATCCGACGCATGGATGCAGCTGCTCGGCCATGGAAACCCATTCCATGAAGCTCTCTACACACTGTTCTTGAGCTAATCTGAAGGACACACCAAGTTTGGAAGTCTGTAGCTATTGACTCTGCAGAAAGTTGGCGACTTCTGCGCACTGTGCGCCTCAGCATGTAACCGTGGAATATTTAGTAGTGAGGAAATTTCAGGAATGGACTTACTGCACAGGTGGCAACCTGTCACGATACCACGCTTGAATTCACTGAGCTCCTGAGAGCGACCCATTCTTTCACAAATGTTTGTAGAAGCAGTCTGCATGCCTAGGTGCTTGATTTCCTGTGGCCATGGAAGTGAATGGAACACCTGAATTCAATGATTTGGAGGGGTGTCCCAATACTTTTGACAATATAGTGTATGTCAGTGCAAATTCCTTTCAGTTCAAACAGCTCAAACATGCATTTTAGTCTAGGACTAGGGTTAAGCATGTCTGTGAAACCGGGATAAGTGTTTTCAAAAGGGCTGCCGCTTTTGCATAATTTGTGCTTGCTGTATAATAATTTATTTTAAACTGGCAGCTCCAGTAGTAAGATGAAAAGATTTAGCTGTCATGGAAACGTATACCTGTTTTATACCTGTACGATATTATGCCGTAGCCACATTGGACCAGCGGTTTGGAAAATGGATGTATGGATGGATGTCTGATTCAGCTGTGATTCTCTAGCTGTTGAGCGTACAATATAGAACATACTTTTTTAACAGTAGAGAAGTAATTACTTATTAAAAATAAGTACCTACTCAAGAGAGTATTCGATTTCAGATACAGCCAAAGGCCCTTTCAGGCAATTCATTTCACTCAGCGGTCATCTTTGAAACACCTCTCGGGCAGCTATTTCAGTTTTGCAAGTACAGCTCCTGTCTCTTTGAATGGAAAAACATCAAATTCACCAAAGCTGTTCACCAAGCTTGCAATTAAATTTCATATTTGAAATCACTATTAAAATCTGATAACAACTGTTACAAAAATTGTTTCTAAACACATTACAAAAAATGCATTGTAATGCATTTATGCGCAACCAAGCATGCATACATCAATTGTTTGGTTACCCACATTCTTCAGAATATCTTCCTTTGTGTTCAGCGGAAGAAAGAAATTCATACAGGTTTGGAAAAACTTAAGGGTGAGTAAATGATGACAGAAATTTTCATTTTTGGGTTAACTATCCCTTTAAGACAGTGATCTGGCGCCACCTATTGGCGTTTTTAGTTTCTTATCTGAAAGTATAATTTCATTTAAACTGAGGGGTTGAGAGAGTGATGAAGATTGAATGCCATTGAATAGACTATTAAAAGTGAAATGAGAAATAAAATTATTAAATATAACAGCGATAATAAAGTAATTGCAGTAATTTATGTGTGTGTGCATAATATATTTGTTATAACATATAATATGCATGTTATATTTTATAAAAAATATATTATGAATTTATTTATATATATAACATTTTATTTATCATTTTTATTTATTTTTTATTATTATTTTATTTTATTCTCTTTTTTTATGTTTACCATTACTTTACCCTTCTGAGTTTGTCCTCTCTAAATCATTTTTATTTGCTCACAAATACTATGTTATTCCGGCGCCATCTGCTGGTCATAGATGGAAGAAAAAGTTTAATCTATACCGTAAAAAGGAGGAACTAGCACAACCTACAAAGACATGACAAAGCATTATGAGAATAAATAAAAGATTTTACAAAATTTAAACAAAATATAGCACAATGATTCACATAAACCTTCAACAACTGTCCAAAAAAATGTCCCTTTCAAGCTTCTCATTCTACTAGTTTTGTTCCCAAATAGAAAGAAAGTCGAGCAGTAAAGTAGGTCAAAGTGCATCAAGAGCATGTGGTCAAGGATGCACTACAGTATGAGAAACGTTTAAAATAGACAAAGGAGACACAGTGGATGCAAAACAAACACACACAGACTTTAGTAGTTCAGTTTGATCTATATGGCTTCATCTTGCACTCCAGTGTAATTTTTCTCTTTATCATGACTACCAGGGGTAGAAGTAATTTTAGTAGCTGACTGTAGCACTAAGCAACAACTTATACCGCAGCATGTACTGGTGTAACCATAAGCAGGTCTTTTTTTGTACTTTCACATGACACACTTGCAGTGTGCAACTGATCTGTGGCTGTATACCACAAACACAACATTTATTCATTTTAATATCAAATCCAAAAGTTATTACTGAAAATGTTTTGTTCAGCATTGTGATTCTGCGTGCTTGAACTTCTCACGAAAACCTTCCGCCTAATTCACAATGCATAGGCACATGAATTTGTTCTTAAAGGGTTAGTTCACCCAAAAATGAAAATGATGTCTTTTATTACTCACTCTCATGTTGTTCTACACCCGTAAGACCTTTGTTCATCTTCAGAACACAAATTAAGATATTTTTGATGAAATCCGATGGCTTAGTGAGGCCTCTATTGCCAGCAAGATAATTAACACTTTCAGATGCCCAGAAAGCTTCTAAAAACATATTTAAAACAGTTCATGTGACTACAGTGGTTCAACCATAATGTTATGAAGCGGCGAGAATACTTTTTGTGCGCCAAAAAAACAAAATAACGACTTTTCAACAATATCTAGTGATGGGCGATTTCAAAACACTGCTTCGAAGCTTTATGAATCTTTTGTTTCAAATCAGTGGTTCGGAGCGCCAAAGTCACGTGATTTCAGATTTTTTAGTTCACTGATTCGAAACAAAAGATTTGTAAAGCTTCGAAGCTTCATGAAGCAGTGTTTTTAAATCGCCCATCACTAGATATTGTTGAAAAGTCGTTATTTTGTTTTTTTGGCGCACAAAAAGTATTCTTGTTACTTTATAATATTAAGGTTGAACCACTATAGTCACATAAACTGTTTTAAATATGTTTTTAGTACCTTTTTGGCTTTCTGACCTCCCTATTCACAGCAATCCAGTCCAGAAAGGTAGTAAAGACATCGATAAAATAGTCTGTGTGACTACCAGTGGTTCAGCCTTAATGTTATCAAGCAACAAGAATACTTTTTGTGCACAAAACCAATACAAAAATAACAACTTTAATCAACAATTTCTTCTCTTCCATGTCGGTCTCCTGTGCTGTTCATGTAGTAGACACAGTGCAGCGCTTTCAGGTTCTACGTCAGAACAGCGACTCAGCATTGGCCAACTCCTGCGTCAGCATCATACACATGTGACCACTGTAGTCACATGCACTATTTTAACGATGTCTTTCTGGGCCTTGAAATTTGTTATGATGTTGCTGACATAAAGCTAGTACTGAACAATAGTGCAGCTATTCAGAAATAATGTATTCCCTAGAAGGACTTTTATGCATGATGCACAGATATTTTGGTCTTCAAGTTATTGTTTTTACAAAATGTGCATTAAAAATTACCAAAAACATTAGAAAGCACATTTTGATGTACAATAAATAAAAAATTTAAATATGGAATTATATATATTTTCTAGTCTAAAATGAACTCACTATAGTGTCTTGACAGCATGTGACCTAACATGTGCCAATGTCTTCTTCACTTCCTTGTTGCCAAGCACATGGCTAAAAGAATTTCATTTTATTGGCTGAAATGGATGTCATAAGATATTACTAAAATGTAATTTTTTTTGTTCAAACAATTAATGTATTTTCAAGTCAATTTGCTTAGCATCATTTATAAGGGGTTAATTTGAGGCAAGGTGCAGTTTTCCTTGCTTTACCCTGAGCAAAAAGCCATTTTCATCAAGCCGTGTTTGTTTTTCTGCAAACAATATGCTTTCACTTTAATTTAGTGCATATAGCACAGCAAAAATACACTGTGGAAATTATCGCTGCACTGCTGCATACGCACTGCTCCTGGAACGCATTGCCGGACTGCATCCACGTGCAGTGTGAATGCTCTAACCTTTTAACATGGTCACTGCATATGCACTGCAAACAGAGTTTGTGTGAACCTGGCGTGAGGGTGCATATACAGTATGTTTTCATCTGCGCTCTGCCACACTTCGTATATCATATAAACACCGCTGAAATCCAGATATGATGAGAAAAATCACCATCTGACTTGGTGAAACTAGTGGCGTATATCTCTGTACTCACACATGCTTATCCACAACTTCAGATTCAGTGACAAAACTCTTGCTCAGTGGAAATCTGTTTAATACTAACACAACACTATAACAAAATAAGTGATTCTTGTCTACACAAGTCTACACAAATATTTTAATATTCTGATTTAAGGGGCAGATTACAGAACACAAGAGGTAATTGTGAAGTATGTAATGCCATGACCAGCATTGCATCAGAAACGTTTATGAGTCATTGTGAAGGTTTGCCAGACGACGATCGCGTGTGAGCAGGAACACCTCAAGTTTTTCATGTTGACAGTATAGTCTGTTAGATAAAGAAAAAATACAGAATCTTTGGTGAAAAATCCTAATCACATGACAAATGGACAGACACAATTTCATTTAAAATAAATTAATTAGAGCACTGCAGTAATGACATTTTTTTTGTAGGCCAACAAATACAACAAATAGGATTTTTTGGATTATTGCAGAAAATAAGCTCTTTGACAAACAAAGGTTTGATTTGTCAGGTTTGATCATTTTTAAATGATTTGATCATCATGATAATCTTCACAAACTTATGTGAATTTTGAAGCCTAAATACAATCGACAGACGTAAAAAGATATCGTAGGCTATAAACGAACTACACCACGGTCGCATAACGTCAACCGAAACAGGAGTGCTAAAACTCATTTATAGGGTTTTGGCCTACAAAATATGTCATCCCTGCAGCACTCGAATAAATGCGGTAAACATTTTGAATACCACAAATGAAATGTCCCGGTAATCTTTAAATTAGTGTCTTGAGATACCACATCTCTATGACAGACCTAGACTCAAAAACAGCAAAAAGGAGTGAGGGGTGCGGAAATGCTTTCAGAAATGATCTCAGATTGGCAATCATTGCCATGGCTTTAGAGCGGATGGGGTTCAAGGAATAAAGAATTATTTATTGCTTATAGTCCAATTTCACAAATGGGATGGATTTGGGAGGTCCTGATCTTGAAATTCCAACCAGCCAAAATACCAGATTTTGGGACTATGCAAATCAGGGTAAAGTTTCTATTCTATTCCTGTTTAATCTCGATTTTGACACACTTGGTAAAATTAAAGGGCTAGTCCACCCAAAAATGAAAACTGTCATCATTTATTCACCCTCATGCCATTCCACACCTAAAAGAAGATATTTTATAGACCATTGGGAACCAAACAACATTAAAGTTCACTGACTTCATTGCATGGGCAAAAAAACAGAGAGACATTTCTCCAAAATATCTTTTTTTTTTTTTTTTTTTTTTTTTTTATAAAGTTAGCATGAAACTGAAGCTGCAATAGACTTTTCTTCACTATTGTGACATATATCCAGTGTTGGGGAGTAACCAGTTACATGTAACGGTGATACGTAATTTAATTACAAAATAAATGTAACTGTAATCCGTAAATGTAATGTAATTAAATGTTAATGATTACAAAGGGGGTTTCCACATTGCTGCTGAAAGCTTTAGTCTACAACCTGTCTGAGAGTTGCCACCAGTGATAAAAATGCGTTCCAGTGCTGGAAATGTAAAAATCATTTAATCCAGAAATCTGTATTTAAACTCAGAATGATCTCAAAGTAAAAATGAGGTGATAAAGTCTGATTTTGGGGTGGCTGTGCTTTAAAATTAAATTATTATAATCTTAATTCAAGTGACTGAGTATTTTGAAAGTCTGACACTAATCAGTGTTGAGTACTACTGTAAGGTTAACCCTGCCTGGTTTAAATGTTTGAAAAGGATTAACAGTTGAAATTTAGAAAAGTATCAAAAAGTAATCAGATGTAATCAGATACATTACTTTAATAAATAAATTACATTTTAAATAGGGTAACTTGTAATCTGTAACCTATTACATTTCCAAAGTAACCTTCCCAACACTGTGTATATCCAAATGAAACAGCTTCTCAAACAAGAAAAATGTAGGGCAGGACTTGATTTTGTTCACTGGGAATTGATTGGATCGTTGGATTGTTGTGGTTTTCTATTGGTCAGTCTTATGTGAGTGACAGGTTGTCTTGCCCTCGTGTCATTAGAGAAGAGATGTCAATGCAAGAGGGAGAGGAATTATTTTGATTAAAGATTATGAGGGCACGTGAATTTAAAAAAACTAGTGTGCATGGATAAATAATTTCTAATAAATACTGCAATGTTCTATTAAAAAAATAAGAATTGTCAGTTTTGATTTCATGACGACTTTAAAAAGAAACCATAAACAAAGTCATACAGTTTTAAAATTACATGAGGGTGAGTACATTCTTTTTTTCAAGGATGGGGGGAGGGGGTTACTAGCCTTTTAACTGGAATGAAAGCAATAATATTTTGTCCATTTACGTCCATGAAACATGCAATAAACCTCAAGAGCCTTTGAAATTGGTCCAAAATATTTCCTTGTGGTCTCTTACTGCCGCCGACAAGCCACCAACACGCATTCTGAAAGTCTAATAAACTGAATTTAACTTCTCAAACTTCTGAGGTGCTAGTGGTTCTTGCTCTGCTGATGGACAGTTTAAGTGTGCCCTTGGTGGATCGGACTTCCTTTGCGATGAAATAGTAACATAGCGCGTCCAAGCAGCAGGTCACATTTGCAATGTTCATTGACACCTGTATAAAGAGGGCGATGTTCTTTTGCTGTTTACAGTCTAAAATAAAGTCATTACGCACAAGGTACTGAAGGAATATGGCTATGTGACATGGAGTGAAGGGCACTAGAAAGGCAGCTAGGCTGCTGTAGATGATTCTCACACCAGCTTGCTTCTTGGGGTTGCTGTTTTTTGAGGCTTTGAGAGTACGGATGCTTTGAATGGAACAAAGCACCAGTACTGTGGCGGGCAACAGGAAACCAAAGAGCTCCAGACACACAATTATTGCAGTGCTCCAACTCTTCTTAGAGAAACCATGGAAACAAGTGAAATTACCCATTTTCTTATCTCGGAAGCTATAGATGGGTGAAGTCGCAGCCATAACGAACACCCAGATGAAAACACAAACAATTAAGGCATTTTTTCTCGAACGCACCTGCTTGGCGCGAAACGGGTGGTTTATGGCGATGTATCGGTCTATGGCTATGGATGCAATTGTGTAAATGCTGCCGTACATAGCCACAAAGTAAAGACTTTCCAGGAAAGAGCAAAGGAGCATCTTGTTTTCTTCCCACTTGTGGTATGCTGCGTGCATTTTGAAGGGCAGCTGCAGCAGCAACAGCAGGTCCATCATGGCCAGGTTGGTCATGTAGATAGAGGACTCTGTCCATTTTTTGAGCAGCTGACAGAACACCACCAATGCCGCAATGTTTAATGCCAAGCCGAACATCAAGACGGGCACATAAATCACCAAGTCCAACTTCTGCATCAAAGTATCCACATCTTCAGTTGAGCAGTTCGTCATAATGAAACTGGCAGGAGAGAGGCACGAAAAATCACTTATGTATTTTTGAAATTTCTAACTTTCACAACTGAAATGTTTAAATCACATACAGACTGATCAGTGTCATGCTTTCATTTTTAACTTGTTGATGCAAAAGTTTACGTTTGTTTATGTATTTAATTTAAATTTCAGAATATGCAAATGTCTTCAAGAATAAAAAGAGCAACTCTACAGTCTTTCGATTAGTGAATATTGTGAATACAAAATGTATTTTTAAAACTGCCTTTACACACAGAACAGCATGTTTTCTTTTTAAAATTTAATAGAAGTTATATATAAAAAAGTGCTTTTTGTAATTGAAAAAAAAATTGTTAAAAATATCTGGGTGGTTTTAGATCAGGCAGAAGAAAGTACCCTATTTTTTTATTAAAATGATGTTTCATATTTTGGACACATCAAACATTTCACAGGGCTCTAAGTTTCTGTTCTTCTTTTCACTTTGAACAATTTTCTACTCATTAAAAAAAAAAAAAAAAAACGAACACGATACCAATGTGCTGATAATAAACATTTATTTTCTCTATATGATAAACCCTTCATTTTATTTGTAAAAATTCTTTCTCATCATACCAGCTACCACAAAATGAGGCAGAGATGAAAATTCTTCATACACTCGTTTCATATAGAATTCAAATATTAGCAAGATTAATAAATATAACTTGCTGCAATCAACTGTATCAAGCACTTTGCTGCATTGATGTATAAATATTAATATAGTCTAAATTTCATCATTGGTTGTTTGACAAATCTTATATGATACAAATGTATGTACATTTTCTTCAGCAGACAGAGTGTGAATATTCGTTTAATTAAAAAAAAAAAAAAAAAAAAACATAAGCAAATGTATTGATTGACAGTTTTGCGCAATTCATTCAGTTGTTGTGCATATAATTTTTTACTGCTCTTTAGTACATTAATAGATATTCTTACCTTAACTAAGGATACTTCAAAGTATCATTTCTTGTAGAGTGAAACTGGTGGTAGTTTTCCGTGATATAAACACTCATGAAGGAAATCTTTTTTAAGAAACAAAATATGACCGTTAAAAAAAAAAAACAGAAAGGAAATGGTGAGTGTGTAACAACAAAATTACCAAATACCCCCAATTTCGGACACATGCTGGCAAACACACACACACACAAAACCTGCGTTAATCTCACAACACCCGTACAGATCAGTGTAGTTGTATGAGACATACCTCTGCTGCCAAAGATCAGCAATATTTTCTCAAAAGCAATAGACCACAAGGACAAAATCCGTTGAACATGACCTAAGCAGGATAAACTGACGGATGTATTTTTTTCTTCCTGCATTATCTACAAAATACAGCCATATAATGTTTAAGCTTCTCTCTTACACATGCTTCTGAAACGTTAAACCTTTTTGACATTTTATATGCTTCTATGTGAGTCTGAGACGCATGTCAATAAACCACACTCTTTCCCCTTTTTAGACATGTGGGTTGTATCTCTCACGAAATCATGTCTGGTGCACAAAATCACCTCACCTTTACTGATAGTTCTGTGAATGAAGTGAGGACTGGTTTTGTTCCACTTGTACACTACATTGAATTACTGTGGTATTTATATGTACTAGTTACCAACTATATATCATACAGCTATAATATTTTTCCACACACACTGTTAAAATGAACCTGCAAGCAATTTTTCAAAATTTACTGGAAGAGAGAATGCATTTACTGAAACTATGCCTCTGTGCAATATCTAAACTGACTTTATGAAAGGTTATGACCTGAAACACACATACACACACACACACACACACGCACACACACACACACACACAAATAATAATAATAATAATGCTGAATTAAATGTGTCTGTGCTTACCAGGATGATAGTGGTCTCATAGGAGATACTATCCCTTCACTGCTGTCAAGAAAACTAGTTAGTAGCACTTCTGTTTTTAGAGGTTTTGTCTGTGACCACATCCTTGCTAACAGAAACATAGCTTTGGTACTTTTCTGATATCTTCCTGTTAGCCAACAGGCTACTTCATTTTCTCTTAGTCAGTATAATTAGAGGTCATATATGGGTATAGCTGATATGAGATAAGTTTGGGAAGTTAATATGCCCTGCGGTGTGATACGTTTACTTAATTTTAAACAGCATACTACTATTTTACAAGTATAATGCATTCGGCTTTGGTGAGCTCATGTAAGATCATTTTTTTAAAATGCGTATCACACAACAAGCATTTAAAATGAACGTGAAAACCGATTAAAAATTATGAAAAGAAAATTTTATTTGTCAGTATCTCAAATGAACTTCCTATAATGATCAATTATTTTACTCACTAATGATCACTGATGGAAAATTATTTATAAATAATGTGTTAAAATTAGGGGTGTAACATTATATCATGTCACAATATATCGCAATACAAAAATGCAACAATATGTATCGTGGATAGTGACAATATATATTGTGTATAGTTCACCCAAAATGAAAATTACTGTGGGAATATTTGTGGGTCATGATAAATGTCTTATGTTACCAGTAAAAAGTGGCCTACATTATTTTAAATATATCTAGTCAATGACAGAGTGCAAGCATATTCGTATTTTTCTGTATTTTCAGCCTCAAAATCATGAATATTTTATTCTGGTGTCACCATTGTCCTGTGCATTGGGTTACCAGCACCAAGTCCAAGCCTATTCATTTCCACCCCCAATTTAATACCAAATTTAGCATTTTAATCAACAGTTCATTTTTGGTAACCTTTTACCATATGTCTTGGAGTATCTTAATAATATCGTATTGTGAGTTCAGTATCGTGATATGTATCGAATCGTGACGTGAGGGTATTGTTACACCCCTAGTTAAAATAATTTCACTGAAAGACAAAAAAAGGTTGAAAAGCATATGTGAATTTACAGGCAATTAGGCAAACATAAATGATAAAAGATTTAATCATACAGGATACTTAAGTCATTGCTTGTATGGTAGACAAAGAGGACCACAATACAATTCAGAGGAAATAGAGATTGTTTCCTTTTTGTTTTGACTGTTTTGGGGGCAGTACGTAACCCACATAGAGTATAGATACTTTAAAGTGAAGTTTACTATATGCCATTTCTCAGAATTACATTGTTGCCTGACACAACACATTTGTCTGTTTATGCGCTTGCTTTCAGATCTAGATGATAGCAGGTTACGATTAGGGTTAGTGTGATGTTTCCATAGAGAGGAAGAGACAGAATTATGATGTTCACAGATTAAATAATCAATCATGATTTAATAATAAGCTGTTTTCTTGATTTGCAGACAAAAAGAAATTGTGTCCAACATCTTAAATGCATAGAATAGCATACAAATAAAATATTTGTATTATAAAAGTGTAAATGTGTTTTGTTACGTCTAATGATTTCACTGAAAGACATTACTGTTGATTTGCTTTGTAACTTTCCTTTTAGCAGGGGATTTTTAGTCATTTAGAAAAAAAAAAACCTCTGATAAGATAACTTCTATCTCAATACTTTTATTCTACTGTATTGTGACTTTTTAAGAGCACAACTCAAAGGAAGTACCTAGTTATAAATTGTGTGGAATTTATATACATTTATGTATGTAAAAATAAGTTAATAAAAAAATAAACACACACACACACACATATATATATATATGTGTGTTTTATATATATATATATATATATATATATATATATATATATATATATATATATATATATATATATGAGAAATATAATCATAGGCTAAATGCATCTCTACCGCAGTGACAGGAAGAGTGTTATTGTGTGGGCAGCCTTGCTGGTATTGGTGAGATGCTTCTTGTGAAAAGTTAAAAAAGTGCTTCTTCATTTAATGCTTTGGAGTACAGGAGAATATTGCAGAATGGCTTGCTTCCCACAAAAGAGAAGTTGTAATCTAAAGAGGAATTCTTCAACAAGGCAATGCTTCCGCCCAAACTCCAACGACAACCAAGAAAAGGCTTGATAATAAGTCCATCAGGCTCATGTTTTGATCTGGTCAGAGTCCAGATTTGAACCCTATAGTGAATATTTAATCTCATATTAGACTCAAACGAACTAGGAGACATTTTTCAACTATGCATGATCTATTTGAAACCAGCATTAAATAGAACAACACTGACTCATCTTCATCTAAAAAGCTGTCTGCAATTTGGGGAAGGCTATTCTGTGCTAAGCTACTTTATCTACAGTATTTGTGCAATTCTTGCTAATTTCCAGACACGTGATTTTATGATTAAAATGGTTAAGACCATTAAAACACCACTAGCAACATATTTTGCCATTTTTGGCTTGGTCCATTTTGTTTGTTATGTGGACCAAATGTCCCCACAAACTTAGTAATACCAGTAGTTTTTTTACCTTGTGGGTAATTTTTTTGGTCCCCATGAGGAAAACAGCTTATAAATAATGCATACTTATATTTTTAAAAAATGTAAAAATGCAGCATGTTTTCTGTGATGGGTAGGTTTAGGGTTAGTGGATAGGATACAGAGTTTGTACAGTATAAAAATCATTATGTCTATGAAAAGCCCCATTAAACATGGAAACCCAACGTGTGCGTGTGCGCAAGGAAACTGCTGCTGTCAGCACGCTCACTCTCATCCGGGCAATTTTCAGCATACGTGTTGTCATGTGACCTACATTCAGCCATCTTGTGGATACGAAACGAGAGACGCCACTCGCACACAAACTCAGCGCTGTCAGTAAAAGCAGAGGTAAGACAGCGGGCCCGGCGTACACGGTTTTGCTCTAAAATAAAACTTAACTATTCCTACGCTAACTCTCAGTGACATAGGCCCGCCCCAACTTATCGGACCGACGCTATTCTAGCCCGCATGGTTGCTAGGCCTTGAAGCACCGGGCTCGATTTGACCGGCTTACCGCTGATGATGCTATCAGCGATCCGTAGGCAGCTGTAGTGGAATGCGATGTGGCTGGAAACTGTAAGCACAGGCCGCACGGATTAAAACTCGTGTCAACACACTTACACATTTACTCCGGTCGGCCGTACGATGCGCTTCTATGCTCATGCTCATTTATTAAGGGAATATTTGACAGCTCGTACACTTAACGGCGGTGCGTGGGACTAATTTAAAGTTGGTAGGAGTTGGAAGTCAAAGTTAAATGTCCAGCGATAGCCAAACTATAATAATTCACCTTATTAAAACTCATCTTGAAACGGTTACATGACATCTGTAACTATCAATTCAATAGTTCACTTTACATCTAAACGAGCTTAAATGGATTTATTGGTGTTTTCTTGAACTAGCATGTGGACTGCAGTGCTTATAGGGTGTATAAAGGCATGTACCGACAGGGACGTGATCGTTGAAACCTTAAACTGACATTTATCGGCCTTTACTTTTGAGGTTTGTGAAAATAAAAACATGTTAAGTCTTGATACGGATCATTCAACGTTACACACAATTACTTATACAAGCCTTAATAACTGATCAAGCCACGTATAGAATCTGCAATCTATTAACCATCTGTTTTCAAACTAAACTAGCTTTATTGACTTTCATTTTGTGTTCAGCTGTTTCCTTTTTTCCCTGACTGGTGTTAAGCAAATAAAAGAGCTGTGCATGTCTGTTTGGGATCTGATGCAACCGCGTAATCGCATGATTTGATCAGATAAACCTACCAAAATGTTATATATATATATATATATATATATATATATATATATATATATATATATATATAACAAACCATATATATATATATATATATATATATATATATATATATATATATATTTATATATATATATATATATATATATATATATATATATATATATATATATATGGTTTGTTTTTTGTTGATGGCATGTGTGATCTGGATCGGATTGCTTCATTGGGTTGTACACGTGGTTTAAATCCCTGCAGCCACAAGTCACTACTGTTTGTTTTGTATAGACCTTATGTCATCTACATAACGTGGCTGTGTAGAAGTTCATACTAAATTTAAAATATATAATATTAAGCCGAAAATAAAATTGAAAGGTCTCCTTTTTCCCTTAGGTTAAATAGGTCTGGTTTGACAGGTCTGCCAAGATGCCACTGCAATATGTGGTCAGTTCTAATAAAGTTCAGAAAAGTTAGTTGCACTACGTAGTGGGCAAGGGAAGCCATGGTTTGCACAGATGTCTGAGAATGCCCTTCCTAATCGGGAGAGTTCTTAAAATAGCTCTTACCACAGTTAGGGGGATACACTAAAGTGCTGAATGAATGGGGGTCACCTCTTGAATATACTGGAAAAAAATGTTTTACTGCCAAAGTAACTAGTGTGAAGGCATATGAAAACTTGTTTTTGGTTACTTGTCACGCTTTATATACATTATTATACCTATCTGGCACTATAAAATTGAATAAAAATGCACATTCTTTAAGGTGTTAATTTGGAAATACACAGTCGCTATGACAGCTTCAATTATTTTAGAGCAAAGTATGTCACTTCAACAGAATTGATCCACTTGTGTGTATTCATAAGCTTTGCGTTGGTGAGTATTTGCTGTGTGCATCTGTTTTTGCAATTGCAACCAAAGGGGATGACCCCAAAAAAATTTTAATAGGAAAACATGCAATTTTCAGACACCTTGTACTAGTGCAGAGTTTACCATTTATGATCGGTTGTCCTTTTTTTTTTTTTTTTCTTTCCTCAGTGTATAGGTGTAGTTTTCATTTCATGAAACCGCTCACACTCAACACAAAGATTGTTTTTGTATGTTTATTGCAAATATGTTTGAAGTACATAGAAATTTTTTGTACATTTTATAAATTTGATGGTACACTGCAAACATGTAAAGTCATTTGTTGTAAACCTTCACCAGTAGATAAATGTATAATCCTATATGTCGACATGCGTCCTTGCACACATTGTAAACCATGAATGATGGCATTTTTCAGATATGTTTTTGGTATTTTTCAGATTTTGGTGTATTGACTTGGGGTACGTTATAGGGCTGGGACGAACATCGATTCTCGATAGATACAATGAATCTGGATCGATCCAGATATATTCTCTCGAATTGATTCTGAGCTTAGTTTTAACAGCAGATTGCGCTCTAGGCTAGTTTTTAACCGCACACTCTTAAACGCTCACGAAGAAGACTGCTGGACAGCACTCGTGCATTCGGCTGAGTCATGTAAGTGCTTAAATATACTTGCACCTCGGCTCAGAATGCTTTTATGATGTGAGATTTGTAATTCACTTAAACCTTTTCGAACATTATGAAAGATTATTTTAGATTTAAGTAGTGTGTAAAGGAACTGGAAGCAGGCAGTGTACGAGTGTTTCTAAAGCACGTATAGTAGTGCCATCTGCTGTTTAAAAACTAAGCTCAGAATCGATTCGAGAGAGAATCGCGATACATCTGAAAATATAAGAATTGCTCCAGATTCTTCGTATCGTGAATCGAGATTCAATGTATTGTCCCAGTCCTAGTACGTTACGTGACATTAATGTATTAAAAACATAAGTGTTTTTCCTTTGCGTTTTTGCTTATAGACGACACCGTTGTCAAAATGATCCCCGTTCACATGGATCTGTGAAAAATGAAAACAACTAAACAAAATATCATAATTTACCAAAAGTCCTGACAAAATATCAAATGCGGCAGTCTATTTAAATATGGTTAAATAATTTTAATGAATTATTTTTTAAAAATTGGTTTGAATGAATGATTAATAAACACTTCACCTGTTTCATTAATAAATAGTTTTTGAACAAATCTCTTCAATAAATGATTCAATGACAATACATTTTTTTAATAGTCACTTGTCGCCACCTACTGGTGTAATGATGAATTCAATACAGTCGTTATTTGAAGCGCCAGGTTCCTTTCAAAAGGTGACTTTATTTTGATCACTACCGTAGACATCAGTGTTTATATCCAAACTATAAACTTTTATCTCAGTACTTCTGAGATAATTTTAATATTTGTAACAGAATAATGATACTGTGTGGTTGAAAAGACTGCCTGTGAAGCTGTTACATGACCACTGCTCCGTCTGGGTCAGCAGCAACACAAACACAGATTTGAATGTTCCTCTGTAATTTTGTCAAAGGTTTAATAGACCAATGAATCATTGTAAATTGTAGGAATAAGATCATGTGGGTGTTTAAATTGAGATTACAATCTTTTTAACGATTAATTGTGCAGCTCTGCTACGTGGCTATAGACTGAACAAGTAATACGCATGCGCATGAGGTCACTTTTCACAGATTCGCGTTTTTATAGTTTACATGCCATTGTCGTGCAAATGAACGGCCAAAACGCATACGTTTTCCATTTTTAGTTGAAAACTTGTGTAACTGGCCCCTTATTTTCTGAATTATCAGTACTTTTTCATGTCTCATGTCAATTTATTTGTGTGCTGAGTTATTAATGGAATCATTTTAATTTTTTTTCAGACTTTCAAGGAAAATGGCAGAAACCCAGACGCTTAACTTTGGACCTGAATGGTGAGTGTTGTTGCTGAAGCATAAGCGTCTGAAGCAGCATTGTGAATTGTTTGTTAATGACACGCCATAAATGTTTAGGCTGATTATGTATGTACAGAGCCTTAGTCAGGAATGCTTCGGAAGCTTATCTATCAGTTTTTGGAAGTTTAGTGATTATACAAAATGAAACTTGAGCTCTATGGACATCATGTGGCATACTGTCAATTACAGATAAAATTATTTTTCCCAGAGAACGTGAAAAGCAGGGTATTGCCACTGATTTGTCATTTTGATTGATTCACAAGTTAAGCGTTTTGTTAAGTGGAAGATCTCATCTTAATGTCTGGAAACACTATTATTTAAGATTGTAGGTGATGTCGGAATTATTATAACATATTAGACTTATTGGTAACACTACAATGGGTAATGTTTTGTTAACATTAGTTATCTACATTTAGTTAAAATAAACTCAAATGAGCAATACTTCTACAGAATTTATTAATCTTAGTTAAAGTCAATTTCAACATTTACTACGTTATTACAATCAAAAGTTGCATTTGTTAACATTTAATGTACTGTTAACTAACATGAACAAACAATGACTAAGTAACATTAACCAGGATATTATACAAGTCTAGTAGTCTTTAAAAAAAAATCAGGGGCGTTTCCTCTGAGGAGGTTGGGAGGCAGTGTCTCCTCAAACTAGATGACAAAAGCGATATTACAAAAATAAAGCAATGCAAATATTACAAAATATACAAAAGTCACTCGTTTTTAAAAAGTAACGCTGCCCAACAGCAACGGCCACAGGAGAGCCTGCGTCTCTTGTGCCTCCCCTGATCCCATTGACTTATAACAGACCACTTAATGTGTGTGGTGGGTTTAATGGCGGGTAATTGAGAATGAGTGGGTGAAAGTCACGTGAGAGGAGGCAATGTCTTCACAGCGCTATGAAGGGACATGATCGGTTGTGATTAGATATGATTGGTTTGTACAATAAATCCCGCCTCTTGTTTTCGTGCCTGTTTGTGAAACTAATGTAAATTAGTTTAGACTAATTAAAAAGTGCGTAAACAACTCAGCCAGATATCACCGCTTTGTCATGTCAAAATCAAACTTGAAATGGCCTGAAAACATGATAACTGTGGGGGGTTTTTAGTAAACAATCTGTCTGTCTGTGACCAGTATGTACAAGCTTGATGACTGCTGAAAATAAGTTGACTATTAAATGTATTACTATTTACTATTAATTGTACAAAATTCAGAATGAGATTTATCTGTCACACAAATGTATAATATACATTTTCTTGGTTTTCAATGTTCTTGGTGTGAGGAGAATACAGTATTTGTGTCTACTGACATATCAAATGATATGATGACGTAGCATATTTTCTCTCGGCTGTGTCCCAGGCTCCGCGCCCTGTCTGGTGGAGTGGGTAGCAGCAGTGTGGCCTCCCCTCCGCTCTCACCTGCATTGCCAAAGTATAAACTTGCAGACTATCGCTACGGGAGAGAAGAGATGCTAGCACTTTATGTAAAGGATAACATGGTGAGGATGCCGGTCAGCTTTTGCTGACGTTGGATTTTTCTGTCATGCTCTGAAGTCCCATTTGTCTTCCTGATTTTTATGTAATTTTTTAGAGCAGGTTATGAAATTTAAATATTCATGTTTAAAATGTTTTATTTCCTTTAGATTCCGGTAGATCTTCATGATAAGGAATTTCTACCTATATTACAAGAGGAGCCCCTGCCACCATTGGCATTAGTCCCATTTACAGAGGAGGAACAGGTGAGAATTTGACCTATTTACTCTGAAGAACTGCAAATGAATTAGAAATGTCAAAGAGGTGCTTCCTGCAGCAGCTCTTTATGAAACTAAAGTCGGTGGAACTTCAATAAAAAGCTGTGCCTACGTATTCAAGTAGTGGCATTTGTTTTTTTGCATATGATGTAATTTTCTCGTTTTGGCATATGCCGTGGTCGAAACAGATAGCCTACTCACAGTCTCGCTGTCACGCAACCCATTGCCAAGCTTGCATCTATGTATGGGTTGGCCTTAATGTTGCTGTGCATGTGTGTCTGTCTCCACAGAGAAATTTCTCCATGTCTGTAAACAGTGCAGCAGTACTCCGTCTGACAGGAAGGGGTGGGGGCACGGTGGCAGGGGCACCCAGAGGCCGAAGTTCTTCACGGGGACGAGGTGAGCTACGTTGCAACCACAGACTTTCCTTTTTTCTTTTTTTTTTCGTTCCAAAAAATAATGCTCTAATTGAATACGTATTTAGGAGCAGAAATGCTGCACTTTCTGTTAAACCAGAGCAAAGTGCAGACCTTTGTCATCTTGTCTAACACTTTCCTTCCTAAGTGGTTAGGGTTATGCATGGTTAAGGTAAGCAAAGGTTATATATGCTCATGAGCCCTTTTTTGTTTGCTTGACAGGGAGGGGCAGAGGAGATGGAGGGTTTTACCAAAGAAGTTTTGATGATGTGGAGGGAGGATTTGGCCGTGGAGGGAGAGAGATGCATCGCTCCCAGAGTTGGGAGGAGAGGTATTAAAAAATAATTGCACCTGCATGACAAACTGTCTGTGAGCTTTTTGCAATATCTACAGCATGTGATATGTTGGTAGGTAACTCGGTGTATGCAGACTAAGTGCTGAAAGGATCAGTTTTGTGGCCCAGATATATTATCTAAAATAAACCAGGAGAAGGGACAAATTGTCCCAAAGTGTGTCTTTGTTTTTGCACATTTGGTTAAGGTTACGCTGATAACACTTTTTTTTCTGTCCTGCCCAGGGGAGACAGAAGGTTCGAAAAGCCAGGTCGAAAAGATCCAGGTTAGTATGCTAGTTTTTTAAGACATAAGTCAGAGTGGGCTCAGATCTGTCCCCCATAATCTAGAAAACTGCACAATTTTTGTCATGTCACCATGTATTTAGAAAGGGTCATATACAGCTGCCTGTGATTACCAGTGTTTCCACTGTTGGGCCAAATACTTTGGTCCAAAGCGGGCCAACTGGGACTTGAGGAGTGGTCATGAAAAAAGGCAGAGTTTACCTGAGTAAGGACACGGACTGCACCGCTGCTCATTTCCAGTGTTATTATATCAGGCTACCAGCAACTTTTTGTTTAAAATGTCTCATTTAAGACATTTTAAACAGTGTTCAGCTCAACTCACTTTCAGACACCAGCGAGTTTTTTTTTAAATAACTTCCTTGCGATCCGATGGGGATTCTGATCACCATATGAGGCAGAAATATATTTATATGTGATGCTAATGTGATAACCTTGTGAAAATACCAGGCTAAAGAACGTACACATCATATATGATTATAATCAAAAGGAAATAACATGATAGTGAGATGGGAGAGATCGTTCAAACCTCCTCAGGGTGCATAATGTGTAAGCCTTTGGACTTAAAAGCCTTAATAGAGTTGTTTTGTGCATTCCTGTGATGCCAGTTGAATGGAATCAGGTGCAACTGAATAGGTTTTCTCCTACAAAGCGTGACCTGATGTAATGTATCTTATTATTATGTAATGTATATGTCAGCACTGAACCAACTGAATTTCTCTGTCCATAGATGGAGCACCAGCCCATTTTCCACTCAATCACAGTAAGCCCTCTTTACTAACAGACTGATAAAATGTACACTACCATTACCATTAGGTTGAGGTCAGTAAAAAAATTTTTTTTTTTTTTTTTAAGAAAATAATACTGTTATTGAGCATGGATGTATTAAATTGATCAAAAGTGACAGTAAAGACTTTTACGTTGTTATACATTTTTTTGATTTTAAATAAATGTTGTTCTTTGAACTTCTGAACTTTCTGTTCATCAAAGAATCCCAAAAAAATGTATCATGGTTTCCACAAAAATATTAAGAAGCTCAACAGTTTTAATAGATGTATAGCAAATGCGTCAAACATTTTTTTGAAGCAACTTTTTCTTCCCAAAAGTACGGGCGAACTATGAGGATGCAGGTGCAGGTAACGCTCGCAAACATGAGTTCATTCGCTCAGAGAGCGACAACTGGCGCACAACTCGAGATGAGCAGAATGGAGAGGATGATGATGGAGGCTGGAGGCTTGCAGGTTCTCGTCGGGAAAACGAACGATGGTGTCCTCCAAGTCCAGGTGTGTTGCATGCCCTTTTTTTCCTCAAGAACTTGTATACCTAATTTGAAAATGTTGGAATATGAACAAATTCCTCATTTGCAGATGGCCCACGATCAGCAGGGTGGCGGGAACACCCGGATCAACGTCGACGCTTTCCTTTTGACTCAAGGGATGAGGAGCGTGTCGGTTACCGTAGACCTCGGTCGGGCAGCGGGAGCGTAGAGGAGGAAAGGGACAGTTTGCCAGAATGGTGTCTGGAAGATGCAGAGGAGGAGACAGGGACATTTGACTCTTCAGGGGCCTTCCTCTCACTTAAGGTGAGGGTGTGGGAAGTGAGTTCTTGATCTTTTATTATATTCTATTGTATTAGTAGTAGTAAATAAGGATGTCTGTTGAGATGGTGTTTTTGATCAGTAAATTTTCCCCATTGCTCAATTAGAAAGCTCCTAAGGAGCCGATCCTGGAAGAGGCGGAGCTGGACTTCAGGCCACTGGAGGAGAATGATGAATACACAGAAAAGGATGACAGTGAATCAGAACAAACCAAAGATACTGACACAGAAACTAGATGTGAAAGTGATCGAAATGAAGGTGAGAAAGCAGTAAGACATCCCATCGTGTACTCTCAAGTTAATCAGTTTAGTTGCATGCAGGCAAGTCTCACAAAGGCTGCATTTATTTGTTCAAAAATACAGTAGAACAGTGATATTGTGAAATATTACAATTTCAGACAACTGTTTTTTATTTTAATATATTTTAAAGTGTAATGTATTCCTATGATGGCAAAGCTGAATTTTCAGCATCAGTAGTCCAGTCTTCAGTGTCACATGATCCTTCAGAAATCATTCTAATATGCTGATTTGCTGCTCAAGAAACATCATTTGAAAACAGTTGTGCTGCTTAATATTTTTTTGGAAACAGATTTTTTTTTTCTGGAGTCTTGACTAGAATGTTTAAAAACTAGAACAAGTTCTGGACTAGAAAGTTCAAAAGAACAGCATTTATTTTACTGTATTGTAATTTTACCATTTTTAAGTCTTCAATCTTGTATGTTGTCATTTCATTTCTGAACAACTCTTTAACAATTGTCATTTATTGTCATCATTTTTAATCAAGCTTTATTTTGGTTTATAGAAGGCAGTAAGTCGGAAGAGCCATCGCCGGTTGCTGTACCGTTTCCAGCTGTGGCAACACCTCCCAAGGCTGCGACTCCGGCACCCCTTCCGTCTGTGAACCCGGAACAGGCTGAAGAAAGTGAAAGACCGCTGGAGAGGACAACAAAACCAGAACTCAGACCTGAACTCAGTAAAGCACCACTACACACAAACCTACCAAACAGCATTGTGGAGTCCATTTCCATACCACATGTCACAAACACACTCCCAGGTAATAATCAAATGAGTAAAACGTATGCAAATACTTAAGCAAAAATAGTTCCTTTGGGAGATATTTTTGGAAATAAACCCTGTAGCCTTCATTTAGGGAATGCTGAATTGAACTGTCTCTGCTTCCAGATCTTCCGCTTTCTACTACTTCTGTGCTCCCTGTTCAGCCAGTGCCCACTCAAACCCAGCAGGTCAAGCCTCTGGAGATGCCAGTGGCGGTGGCTCCTGTTCTCCCCCACTCCACGGGCATTGTGGGTCCTATTAGCCGGCCCTCTGCACTGCCCTCTGACATGGATGAGGATGAGGGACTCAAGCACTTTGAGCAGGTGTGAATGGCTGTTTATTGTACACATGGCTTGCAACTAAATATTAGTTTAGTGCCTTACACTGTGTCTGCACTGGACGCTACAAAGCAACAGTTGCAAATCCATTTGCTCTTCGTGTCAGAAATAACGTAAGCACCCAAAGTACGTCAGAAATAGAATGGGGCATCAGTTTACTGTCGGGAATTTGTTGTTGCTTTGCACCACATCCAGTGTAGACAGAATCACTGATTGTAATGGGTTGTATTTGCATTTGTCGCGTTGCATCGCGTGAGTCTGGTGTAGACACGGTGTAAATTATTGGTATAAAATACTGCTAAAGGTATCAGGTCTCAGTCATATTATAATGCTGCTGTGAAGATAAATTGTTTGAACAGTAGACTTTTTCCTAACTGAAACAGGAAGCTGAGAAAATGGTGGCATACCTGCAGGACGGCGGTGTGGATGACGACCGTTTGGCCACCAAGATTGGTCCCAAACCTACAGCTCTTCCCGTTACCCATGAGGCTGCATTCAAATGGTTTTACAAAGATCCACAGGGAGAGATCCAAGGTAGTCAAATCAGGATTCAAACTAATTTTATCACTGCATTATAAATGCAGGTGTGAAGATTTTAAAGATTCAATTTTTAAGAATTTTAAATGTTTCTGAAAGAAGTCTCCTATGTTCACCAAGGCTGCATTTATTTTTATTAATTAGGGGTTCAAGCGCGTAGCGCTGAAACCCTATTGTAATTGTTAAAATTTCCAAGGATCAGCATTCTCCCCTAAAAGTGATCTGGCAGACGTAAGTCGTAGAGACTTGAAACTTTGAGGGCTGGTAGTACTCGCACCGTCAACAACGTCACCAAGGCTTTCCCCGATCGGCTTGACGGGGGCACTACAGCGGTCAAAAGTACGTAATGGCTCATAACTCCTAATCCGTTAGGCTCAAGTGTCTTATATTATTGGAATCCTTGGCTCAAGATGGACAAAATGCATGCCAGAATGGTGGATTCGCTCGTCGTTCTGGTGAAATTTTCGGGTATTTTGGATTTTTTGAAAAACCTACTTTTGTGAACTAGTCCTAGGTTTTTGGGCTGATCAGAACCAAACCAGTCTGATTGTCAATAATTATCCAAAAAAAATAGAAATTTCATTTGTGGGTGCTGTGGGTCATTTCATTAAGTGGGTGGAGCCACTTCTACTAAGATGGCTATAACTCGTGAACGAAATGAGATATTGGCTAGAACCACTACACCGTTAGTCCGATCGACTTGAAAATTAGCATGCAGCGTCTTTGTCCGAGATGCCACGATGGTGTACGAGGATATTGATGTATCTCAAAAAAATGTCTGCCATTGGCCAATGAAACTTGAGCAGCTATCATACAAGGTTAACGGAGGCCAATCGAAATGAAACTTGCTGAGCCTGTTTGACTCATGGTCTGTGAAGAATTCGAAAGAAATCGACCACCAGGGGGTGACTTTGCGTTTTTCACATACGTAAAGCATTGTGTATAGAGCGAATTATTATTATTATTATTATTATTATTATTATTTTATTTTATTTTTTTTTTACCCATGACATTCATACTATGTGTTAGATCTTGGAGCAACTAGAGCAACTTTGCCTCTAGGACGGCCACTGTCCATCGAATTGTTAATTAAATATTGGAGATTATTTCAAAAACCAACTCAACCTCAAAAACCATTATAAACCAAAAATTTCCTATTGTACATTGCCTGTATTGGGTCTAATTGGTCTTTTCCATCTATGATCCAGATGGTTACAGGCTTAAAACATTATACCTTTTTACGCTTGTGCTTATAGGCATTAAAATGCTTGAACCCCAATAATTGCCATTCTTTTTCTTTAGCACTTTAAAGTGTCAATAACTTTAAGTAATATTGTGCTGCGTAGATATTTTACACATTGAGATATGATATAGCAAAATCTTTAATGACACTTCTGTCACATTGATAAATATTGTCATACTGCCCATCCCTAATATCATGTACATCATTCTAGTTTAAACATTTTTATTTTCAACTAATCAATTATCTCAGAGTACTCAACTAGAAATTACTCAATGCCTTATTAAATCAGTGCCATGTATGTTAAAACCTGTACTTTGAAAATGCTTTTCAAAGAGCATACAACTTTTTCCCCTTGCCTGTGATGAAGCCTTTCAACTGCAGAGATTTCAAAGTTTTACTGTGTTACTCTGAATAGTCACATTCAGTGACCCCAGTCTGTCTGTCTTCTCACAGGACCATTTAATAACCAGGAGATGTCTGAGTGGTTTCAGGCAGGCTATTTCACCATGACCTTGCAGGTGAAGCGAGGATGTGACGAGATGTTCCAGCCCCTGGGAGAGATGATTAAGTTGTGGGGGCGAGTGCCCTTTACACCCGGCCCCACACTACCTCCCATACTGGTAATAAGAGATTATCTGTGTTAAATGTCAGACCTAAGACTTCTTCCCCTCTTGCTCAGCATCCTAAAAGTTTTGTGTGTGTTTGTCTGTATATAGGGAGATCCAGATCAAGAGAGGATGAAGAGACAACAGGAGATTAATGCTCTAAATATGTATCAGCTACAGCAGCTGCAATATCAGTACTTACTCAGGTATGACAGCAAACGGTAAAGTCTTTTTTTTTTTTTTTTTTTTTTTTTTTTTTTTTTTTTAGCACAAGCAGAAAGAACATCAAAAATTAATTGGGTAAACTTCTTCATTCCACTCGTCTGTTGTTTGGAAAAACAGGTAGTTCTGTCCTAAACTCTATAAAGGTAAAAAGTCAGAATTACGTGTTATACAGTCAGAATTGCGAATGTCTCAATTCTGACTTTTTTTTTTTTTTTTCACAATTGCGAGTTCTTACAAAGTTATGAAGTAAGAATTGCGTGATATAAACTCGCTTTAGCATCTTACCAAGAATTCTGAGAGATAATCTCAGTTCAGTCAATTCTGACTTTATATCTCGCAATTCTGACTTTATATCGCAATTGTGAAGATTCAAAAGAACAGCATTTAGATCAAATCAAAATCAGCTATAACATTATAAATCATGTAACGTAACATTTTTTAAAGAGAACAAAAAGTTAAGACTCTCTTGTCCTCTAGGCAACAGTATGCTCTGGCTCAGCAGAAAGTTTTAAGCTCTGCTGCTCCTCCTCCTCAACAGCAGCAGCTCAATCTTCTCCTCCATCAGGCACTCAAGATCAGGTGAGATTCATTTGCTTATGTTTTCAGCAACCCTGTCAGAATCACACATTCGTCAGGGCAAACAAAGGACAATAGCATATTAATGCATTGCGTGGGAAGTGTGATATACTGCATTGGTATTGCGTTTGAGCGTCTGTGACACCATCTCACATTTGATTTGTGTGCCTTTGCAGAACATCAGAGCCGCAACAGAGCCTCTTACCTCCCGTTACACGTTCCATGTCCGTTCCAGACTCGGGATCTGTTTGGGAAATGCAGAACCCTTCCACTCAGGCATCCTGTTCTCCAAACATGCAGCCCACCACTCCCAGCAGTACGTCAAAATCGATAGCTGCTCTGCCAAGCAATATAAGATCAGAACATGGACATATTTAGAACTAGAAGTCTATTTAGTCTAGAATATGTTAACGAGTCAGTTTATGTATTCATCTGTGTCTCAAACTTTCAGATGTTTTAGAATTGATGGTAGCAGTTTTTTCACTTCATTTTGTTTGTTGTCTAGAATTCCTCAGCTCATTAGATCAGCAGTTGAGTCAAGAGTGCCACAGTAGCTTTAAATGGAAAAAGTGCTGTGGTTTTCCTGCAGCTCTTGTATTGTGTGTGTGGTGTGCTTGTTTTCTACTTTCACTTACAGTAACGCGCCACTTGTTTAGTTTTGGATATGACTCATGCTTGTCTCATGTTATAACCCTGTTGCAAGTGATTTGACTCAGCTGAATAGATGCCACTCAAGCAGAACAGAGACATGGTATTTGACAGTTGTTTTTTTGCTTTTAAGAAGAACAGTGGCTTGTTATCGTATTTTGTTTACATTCACAATATTCATGCTCTTTTACATAGCATAAAACATTGATGACTCACAGATAAGACAGTCAAATTGAGTGTACATTCTTATTGTAAGTCTGTGTTTTTTTAGCATGGGAAGGGAGTAGCGTATGGGATCTGCCTCTAGACTCCATGCCTCAAGCGTCTTCCATTGAACAGATGCAGCTGGAAAAAGCCAAAGCTTTGAAGGTGAGAAAGATACGAGTTGTGATGTAAAATTTCTGGTACCGTTGGACCGAGGAGTCTCATTTTGTAAATGTAATTGTGTTTTATTTTCTTTTTAAATGGTCTTTTCTGCTCTAAAGCTTGAGATGGAGAGACGGGAGGCAGAGATTCGGGCCAAAAGGGAAGAGGAGGAGAGGAAGCGACTGGAAGAGGCACTGCGTGCCAGACAAGAGGAGGAGCGGAAACGTTTAGAGGAAGAAGAGCTGGCACGCCGCAAGCAGGTCAGTAGAGAAGGGAAACTATGTAATGATTAGTGCTGCATTTCATAATATGTATAAAAAGCTGTGATATAAAAAAAGCTGTGTCTTCTGTAGGAGGAGGCTCTTCAGAGGCAGCGGGAGCAGGAGGCAGCGCAGCGGAGGCAGAAAGAGGAGGAGGAAAGGTTAGCTCAGGAGGAGGCCCTCCGTCGGCTGGAGGAAAGGAGGAGAGAAGAGGAAGAGAGGAGACAAAGGGAAGAATTCCTCCGCAAGCAAGTAAGATTTGCCTGCGTGTGAATATTTATTATAAAATGGATCTGAAATCGAATTGGTTTAGCCATATTCAAAGCATTTGTAAAATAGCATTTGTTGGGTCATTATCAATAACTAAGTTTGGAGAAATAGGTTTGTTTAGGCCAGTAGTTTTTAAAATTGGTATTTTGAATGAACAGGTGAAATGTACAACATGTATAAAAAAGTCTTAATGTTTAACTTTTTTTTTTTTTTATGCCTACTGTTGTTACTATGTCCGTCTTAGTAAGTGGATTAGGGATGTGCGGTCACGTGTTGAAGGGATGTGTGGTCAGTACTGCCACTCCCTATACACAGAGTTCACTTGGAAAGTGAATATAAAAAGCGTGCGCACGTTCACAAACTATTTCAATACCCTGCATATTTATAGCGGCTCCCTGATGCCTGCAAATTATATACAATATAATTAACTATATAACTTGACCACTTGTCTACTTAGATAATGCATTTCCTATATTTGGCCCAAGTGTTCATGTAGGCGTGAAGACTGCAGGTGTATAGAACTTTTAATAACACTGCAATTTGGCATTTTAAAGATGTGAGACAGTCTTGCGTACTCACTTCCTGTCGCGTACACGTGCTCTTAAGTGGCCATGACAACAAGTGTGGGTAACTAACAATGAGTAATATATTTGTTACAGTATTTATTAGTCTTAAATGTTAGTTAATGAAAATACAGTAATTCATAGTTTGTTCGTGTTAGTTCACAGTGCATCAACTAATGTTAACAAATACAACTTTTGATTTTTATAATTAGTAAATGCTGAAATTAACAAACTAAGATTAATAAATGCTGTAGAAGCATTGTTCATTGTTAGTTTATGTTATTTTGATATTTGATATTTTATATAAGTTTTGTCGGAACTGAGATCAGCAATTAATCATGGTACAGTCACTAATGCATGGCTTTATTCTACCACAAATGACTTGGTTCTTCTGAGATTGGTCAAATTGGCAATATTAGCTGTGATGACATTTGGTGTGGTTTAGTGCTGTTATTAATTCTTTTGTTCATTATTTTTGTTCCAGCAGGAAGAGGAGCGGCGGAAACAGGAAGAACTGGAAGCTCAGAGGCGGCGTGAGGAAGAGAAGAGGCTAGAAGAGGAGGCAGCGGCTGCAGCGGCTGCAGCAGCTGCATTGGCAAGGCAACAGCAGGAGGAGCAGAAGAGGAAAGAGCAGGAGGCGCAGAGGCAGCAGGAGCTACAGAGGCAGCGGCAGCAGCAGCAGGAGGCGCTCCGTCGACTGCAGCAGCAGCAGCAACAACAGCAGCTCGCACAGATGAAGGTGAAAAGTCCTGCGGAGCATATATTTGCTGTCTTTGTAGAGTTCAGTTCCTGAAAGAATGTCATTTTGATATAGACTGATAGATGATCCGTTATTCATGGAAGTGAATTTTTTTTTTTTTTTCATATTTATTTGGATTATTTGGGCCTGTGAAGTGAATTGAATTGAAACGAAGCTTTTTTTCCCCTCAGATTTAAGAAAATACATTTTAAATGCATGTATTTCATGCATGTTTACCACTCGCCAACCATCTTCCTAATTTGTAATGAGAATTGTTTATAAATCTGTCAACAAAAGAAGCTTTAAGGTCTCCTTGCGGTTTTTCTCTGTAGTTTATTGTTTGGAGTCAAAGAATTTAAGGCAGCCATAAATAATATTATTGTAATAAATAAATAAATATACATACATACATACATACATACAATTTATTATTACTATTATTAAATGTATTTACAACTCAATGGTATTATTGCAGTAGTTATAAATTTGATTTCATTTTTATACTTTAAATAACGTGATTTTGAGTATTTATAAATAAAGTTGTAAATATAATTACAAAAAGTAATTAGAAATAACTGTTGTTACTATTACGTTTTTACAGTGCAATAGTATTATCGCAATTGCAATATAATTATAGATTTTTATCAGAATTTTTGCATCATTTTTATCATTTAAATAAATTCAATATGATTCTGTGTATTATAAAAATGTAAATATAAATATAATAATAATTAGAAGTAATGAATTATGTTGTATAGTTATTATGTATAGGTTTTCCTTTTATGTACTTAGCTGATCACAAGGTTATTTTACAAAAGGGAATTTATGATGATAACATGGTTGGTACATAACCCGAAAATACCTTATTTTTTTTCTGACTGACCGGTTATTTATTTATTTTTTCGTGTCTATATTCCTAGCTTCCTTCATCCTCCAAGTGGGGCCAGCAGTCGACCACAGCAAACACCCTGTCTCAGTCTCAGAATGCCCTGTCGCTTGCTGAAATCCAGAAACTGGAGGAGGAGAGAGAACGACAAGCACGAGAGGAGGTATGCCAGGGATGCCAGGGATTCTTCCCCAAGCTTTCTCATGTGACCAAGCATTCGACAGGTTCCCATGTGACCAAGCAGGAGGCAAAAACCATTTCATAGAGAACTTTTTTTTTCTCATTTATCTGTGTTCATTTTTCCTACAGCAAAGACGACAACAGCAGGAGCTCCAGAGGGCCCAGCAGCAGCAGCAACCTCAGACAAAGCTCTCGGGTTGGGGCAGTGTGGCCAAGCAGCCAGCGGCCACCAAGTCCCTGCTGGAGATCCAGAGAGAGGAAGCGCAGCAGATGAAACAGCGAAAGGAACAGCAGCAACAACAACAGCAGCAACTGCAACAACAACAACAACAACAACAGCAGCAACAGCAGCAGCAGCAGCAGCAGCTACAACAGCAGCTGCAGCAACACTCAACCGTCACTCAGCAGAACCGAGTGGTGAGTTACACACATCCTGATGCAATTAGCTACCTTTTAACGTAAGAGTAGGTATGGTCATTTGTAATTTGAATGTAAGCTTCTGGTGTCATCCACTTAGTTTATTTTAGCTGTACAAGAGCAGTCCGTTATGCTGCTTATTGCAAACTGCTATTTATTATCATAATATTGTAATTTTTTTGCAGAAACCATGAAAATCTGCTTTGAGTACATTAAAATAGATTGCATGTCCTCTCTCTTTCTCCATCTAGGCTCTCAGTACATCGGTGTGGGGTTCTGTCAATAATGTGGGCTCGAACTGGATGATGGACAGCAGTGTGTGGGGTGATGCTCAGAACTCTAATATTGGCTTCTGGGATGAAGCAGTAAAGGAGGCCGGCCCGCCTCAGGCCACACGCAAAAGCCACAATCAGAAAAACAAGGGCAATGCTAACCTCAGGTAAACCACCACCACCTAATAATGTCTTTCTATTGCTCTAAAATGTACAACTACACCTCAGACTTTAGTATGCTAACTAGATCCATTGTGCAAAACTTCTTATTGTCATTTCCTGATTGTATTTTGTAAAACAATATGTGGTGCAGTAATAGCAGCAGTGGTAAAGCAAGTAAAAAGGTGGAGGAGGAAGAGAAGCTACTGAAACTGTTCCAGGGAGCCAATAAGAATCAGGATGGCTTTATGCAGTGGTGTGAACAGACTCTTCACACTCTCAACACAGCCAATAACCTTGATGGTGAGTCACTGGCACACACTCGTCTATCTCACTCAACCGTCTTGAATGTTGGCGTTTGTTTAATGCGCAAAAGATGCACAGATAACACTTCCCTTCCCACTTTCCCTCTTTTTCATGAGAATTGTCATTGTATACACCGAATGTAGCTTCTGACGTTACTAGGGTCATATCTTTATTATCTTTTACAAAGTCTTCATTTTGTTTTTGAGATTTACTAGAATAGGTTTTCATGCTTGAATTTCTAAGAAAGACATTATTTTATTTTTCACATATTTCACATTGTTCGCTCTGTTTAGCTCCTGTCTCTATGAAGCCCCTTTTTCAAAAAAGCGCAGTGTGCTCTGATTGGTCGGCTGGATCAGTGTATTGTGATTGGTTAGCCGCTTCAAGCGTGCTTGGTAAATGTCGCATCCCTTACCATAACAGCAAGTTATAACACACTACTCAACCAGGAATGATTTAAATGAGGAATATTGTAAAATGTACGTTCTCTTAAGAAAACTCAAGACTACAATCGAGGCGTTTCAGGCTTTGCAGACCTTTTTCATTCTCAAATGGCAACATTACACAACAAAAAGTTGAAAATGTAAAAAAAAAGCATACGTCCTCTTTTTAAAGCATCTTTTTATATATATATATATATATCTTTTGACATGAGAGTTCATTGTACTCTGAAAACCACCAGTGTGTGTGTTCAAAAATTTGGACTGTAATATGGTAATGAAAAAGATGCAAACAAAAAATCATGTATCATGCATAACCTCTTAAAATGTGTGATTTAAAGACAATGTAGCTTTCTGAAATTCATCAGTCTTCCACTCTTTCCACAGTTCCCACCTTTGCATCGTTCCTGAAGGAAGTGGACTCGCCGTATGAGGTACATGACTACGTGCGAGCCTACCTGGGCGACACTCCACAGGCCAAGGACTTCGCCAAGCAGTTCCTGGAGCGGCGTGCCAAACAGAACGCTAACCAGCAAAAACCTCAGCAGGGCCAGCAGCAGAAACAGCAGGTTCGTTTGCGTGTGTGTGTCAGTGTTAATTTTGACAGCAAATTTTAGGTTAGTTTTAGTCATAGTCTTTGGACTAAAATGCCGTTTAGTTTTAGTCATTTGAATTGTTTTTAGATTTAGTCTAGTTTTTCTCAACTAAATCTACAGTAGATTTAGTCGACTAATCTAATGGGTTTAGGTAAATTGTAAAGCATCACTTAAACATTTCTCTAAAATTACCAAACTCACTATATACTCCTGGAGAAAACATCCATTAACCTGCTAATATGAATGATATTAAGGTTTGAACATGCAATACAGACACATATTTAACTGCTGTGATTATATAATGTCTTTATTTATGTTAAAATTAAATAAAACCACTTGTCTTTAAGAAACAAGAACATTGTGGTCTTTTTAATTAATGAAATCTGCATTCTTTATAATAACTTGCATACAACATTATTCATTCTTTCAAGCAGACATATTTATTTGTATAAATTAAATATAGATTAATCCTTATTAAATCTATTAAAGTTATTCAGTAAAGAGCAGTGAGTGATTTTTCTCTTTGTTGTTTGATTAGCATTAATGACACAGCAGCAGGTTTATTAGGCTGCTGTCACTTTAAGGCTGAATGCACGGATCCAACATACTGATACACATCCGATATTCTCCTAACTGTTTATGTATACTTAAGATACAACTGTTTTTACCTGAATACTCGCCAAAACTGATATTTTGAAATAATTTGGTGTGTATTTGTCCTTTCAAGCATGAAAAGACTCGAAAGAGAGCTCAATTTAGCACCCAAGCCCTGACTGAGAGGCTGCTTTCTGTGTGGGCCAAATTATCATCACGCATTATTCATCAATGAAACTAAGACTGGTGTGCATGTGTCAATTTGCTGCTGAACTTCCTATTTGTGTCTCAGGACTCCGTGTGGGGAATGAGCCAAGTGTCACAGTCAGTCTTGCACCAACAACAACAGCAGCAGCAGCATCAGCGTTTTGAGACAGTCACTTCTGGCAAGAAGAAGAAGAAACAGAAGATGGTACGGGCTGACCCAAGCCTCCTAGGTGAGTGTCGGCGAAGTCGCTCATTTAACAAACTTTGTCTTTTTAAAACTTGATATGATCTGCAGGGAAATTACTCATCAGTAAAAAGTTTGAATTCCTGTGAACTGAAGTTCAATTCGTTAAAACCTAACAGCATGTTATTGAGCCGCAGATAAGTTAATCATGATGGCTGTCAGAACAGTTTGATTTGATTAAAATTAGGTAGATTAGATAGAGGTAGAGTAGATTTTAATAACCACAAATTAGTTGCTTGTTGACATTTACACATTTATATATGCAGTATATGTAAGAGATAATCCATGGCTAGCTGTGCATTAAACTATTTTAATGCACAAAGTGAGGCAAAGAACCACCTGACACAAAGTGGAGTGCATTAAAATAATTTAATGCACGGCTAGCCATTGATTATCTAGTTTATATCATGGTCATTTGCCAGCATTGACAAGTTAAAGCTGTTATTGATGTTTGCAGCACAATATTTGACTGCAAGGATAATGATGGTTATTTTCGTCAGATGGCTGATTAGATCTAGCATGAGTATACACATATAGTAGTGTGTAAGATTACATTTATATGATTGAATTATAGCATTTATTTGAATTAAATTGTGAATAATCTGACTGGAATTACCTGTACATTGAATGGTTTTAATGCACACCTTCCAGCCAATTAGAATTGAGTATTCAGACAATGGTGCGTGTGTGTGTGTATACATATGTGTATATATATATTTGATGTATGATTAATTAGATAAATTAATCGCCGCCACATGTAATTAATTAGATTAAAAATTTGAATCGCTTGACAGCCCTAAAATGTGTGCGCGCGTGTGTATTGTCCAGATGGATTAGTGTAAAAGAAATAAAATAAAATATATATATATATATATATATATATATGTCATTATAAATGTATTCTCTCTAATAAATAAATAAATAAATATATATATATATATATATATATATATATATATATATATATATATATATTGCCTTTCATAAAAAGTCAAAAGCATAGTCAATTGTCCAGATTCATTACAATGAGAATTTAGAGGAAGAATTAGGGAAGAATCATAAAATGAATTATCTCTATAAAAAATAAAAAGTTTTTCTTTATGCAAAATATTTTCCCCTCCCTCTAATGGTTATCCTTTTTCAAATGTCTCTGCAGGTTTTTCTGTCAATGCCTCATCTGAGAGACTCAACATGGGCGAGATTGAGACCGTGGAAGACTTTTGAGGCTGCTGATCAACAGGCTCCCCCTACCGTCTGTTGCCCTTCTGAACAGCTGCCCTTGTATTCCCCTTTAACTTTTTCCTCTTTTCTGTTTCTTTTTTTCTTTTTTGTATTGCCAATTCTTGGAGTAGATTCGGGGCAGCAAGTTTTTCTTCCTCCCTAATCCAGAGGAAACCACAGTTGCAATAACAGCGCTGCCCCACGGCCACGAAAAGAACCAAAAACACACAGCCCTCATTAAAGGAAGAGAGAGGATTGCATCTGCAAGAGAGGAGTCAACCGATATCGTCTGCTCTTGATCATCCTCATCTCCCAACTGATGTTTCTTTAAGCATGAATATAAGGAGTGCAGAGGAAAAAATATTATGTATTATCCCCATTACAACTTCCTTTTTTAATTTATTTGTTCCTTCCCTCATTCTTTTAGTGTTTTCCATTTTCTTCCCTTCTCTCCTGCTTTGCTGCCCCATGTTGACGGACGTCGAAAACAATATAGGACTCGAGGAAATGTCATCAACAGTGTCCTGTTTTAAGGACATGTTTGAAAGTTCCAGACACTTATCCATTTCTTTGTAAAATACTAGGCTGTTTAAAGAATAAACTTTCAATTCTGCATCTGTATTATAATATATGGAAATGATGAACCAATGGAGTCATACTTTTTTTTTTTTATTACAGTACGACAAATAAATCAAACAGTCTCTTATGTGGGCTGTTCTGCATGCCGTTACTCCTAATGCACAAAGCAGGGTTGTGCAAAGTCGACTTGCAAATGTTTACCCAAGTTGCCATTTACAAATTTGCACCATACAGATCCCATGTTTATGAAAAACCTGGAAATTTCTGGGAATTTTAAAGCTGAGTTCCAGGCCTGGTATATTTAAAGTGGAAGTGCATAGAGTTCAGTATACATTTTTCTAGTTCTCTTCTCGGCTTTAATTGGCTATCAGTATCTCTTTATATGAAGTCATATATTATTTAAAAAGAAAAAAATCCTTTTCCAGTAGGTATGAACTACTAAAAAATAAAAAATTAATAGATCCCTGGTCTGATTTTTAGTAAGTTTATTTTAACTTGTTGCCAAAAAAAAAAAAAAATCCTAAAATTGACATACTTCAAGATTATGCCTAATCCTGGAATTGTTTCCTATAACTACAGGAAAAAATTTTAATGCATCATTTCTAAACAAGTAAAAATGGTTTACACTAATTCACTTACAATTAAAGTCAAAGGGGCCCTGCACCAGAATAAATGTTAAAATGCAAACTTTAAAACAAAGTATAGCTACAAGTCACAAAATGTTGTATTATGTCCTTTAATTAGTTCTCTGAGATGCATAAAGCAGGCAAATTCAATGGTTAATCCACAGTGTCAGAGAGACCCTTCAGAAACTGTTCAGCGTTGCTTGTAGCAGTTTGTTCCTGTCTGGTGTTTATGAAGGGGGACTCAGCATCTAAGACTAATATTGATATGTATATACTCAATTCGTGTCTCTATAACATAACTTCAGTTAAAGAGTTTGATGGCAGGTTTGAAAAAAGCCTTACAGGAAAAAAAATTAAATTTTAAAAAGCAAAAGTAATAAGGCCTATGTAATCTCTTTAACCTTCACTCAAAAAAACCCCAAAACAAATGAATTGCTGGATTTACTTAAAAAAAGAAGTGTCAAGTGGTTCCATGCAACTATATTGAGTAATTTGTACAAATAATTAAGTTGTATGAACAAAAGAAATTCAAGTAAAGCTGACAAAATTTCTTTGAGTAAATACAAATCATTTGATTTTGTCACGGTTACATAATATTTATATGTGCAGTTTACTTATGTTTATTATGCAAGGTGAGAACACATTTATTGACTTAATTTACCTTATTAAATTAACTGTTTGCTCTACAAAATGCACTCAGAAAATAACTCATTAAACAAACTCAACTGAATTGAGAGCCGGAATTCCATTCTATAAATATGCGTATATGAGGCTCACAGCCTAAACACAGGCGCCACTCTTCTGCATAATGGTAACCACAAAATTCAAAAACATTACAGAAACTCCTCTAAATGTCCAACATAACTGAAAATTAAACACTAACAAAAACAACATATTTCACTTTACTGAAGAAAAAAAAGAAAAAAAACATAACACTTTAATCCCTAAATTTTCTCTCCTAATCCAGTCCCTTGCAAAGCATGTTGGGAACTACAGATCCACTGCCCGTTAGTTATGTCAACATTAATTTGTGCATTTCACTCAGCAATATTAAGTTGACTGAACAAACACTTGAATAAAGCTGACAATACTCATTTTTAGTAGAACCAACTCCGTTAAATTAAGTTCATGTAGTTACATGAGTTTAAGTAATGTGAACAAGGACGGTTTGAGTGAAACTAACAACAGTGAAAGTTAATTTTTTTGAGTGTTGACTGCATTTACAATATAGCAACAGCTACTACAAAATAATATTAAAGACACTATACACTTACATTAAAACATTTTATTAAGCAAATTCACAGGATGAAGCAAAGTGAAGAGGTAGTCATAGTCAACCTGATCTCACAAGAAAATGTTTTTTTTTTTTTGTGAGGTGGCAATGTTGTATGAATTAATATGTGAATCATATGAAAATGTAAGAGTTTTAGAAAAAGCAATCATGTAGGTCTACTCCTATACATAACCATCACTGGGAAGTAACCAGATCATATGAAAACATACAAATTCATACGAATTAGCCACCAATTCACCATAACATTGGTCCTAGCTGTTAATATAGGCTATTGGTTTTTTTTCTGCATTAGGATCCAACTATGCACTTTGTATTAATTGATTATAATAACTACAGTAATGCCCAACATGTTATACTTGCATATTCAACATACAGTTCTTGAGCCTGTAAAAAAATTTCCCTAATTAAGAATCATGGCAAAATAATTAAACTGATTCATGGTCTAACTTCGGATTTCATGATGCCTCACATAGTTTGATTACATCAGTTGTAATAAAACTGAATTGTCATCACCTCTATGATCCTAAATCCTACAGAAAAGAAGTCTTGGACATGAAGGCCATCTGCATCATTCTGCAGGAGTGGAAAGACTCTGCTGGGTTTGAAGAAGGTGGGCAGTTACTAGAAGAGTTGACAAAAGTCTGCACTGTCCATACAGAGTCCTCCCACCTAAATCCAGCTACCCTACCTCTCTCACTCAGTCTCTCACTTCCTCTCTGTGTTCTTTCATTAACGTACCAGTCTAGGATCGGTGAACAGAACCAGGAACCATGGGCGTCAGCAGCAGTTCCAGCAGTTTATCTCGACTCGTCTTCATTACCGCTCTGGCCATCTGCATGGCTTTTGTGCAGACAGGTAACATCACTATCTTCCCATCTAAACAATGATGGAGTCCTCATAAATGTGTTGAGTTATTAGGAAAAGTTAAATGGGTTTTGATAAGTGAGTAATTCTGATTGGGTGGTGACTATGAGTAAGAAATTGAGTTTCTGTCAGCTTTAGTGAGAATTTTGTTGCTTCTTGACTTGTAGGTGTGTAGATCAGTGTCTTTCTGAGCCCATGTTGATGAAGGTTCAGAAAAACCTAATCTCTGAAATCTCTAATTGTGCATACGTGTCATTTTTGCCATGTTGACCCTCTTGGTTTTGCAAGGCCCCTTTCCAATAGCCATTGCTGAGCATGAGAGACCTTCAAAACTGAATAGCAGAAACTATTTTAATGAACATTTGCTTAAGTTTCCTAAATGCTAGGATTATTTCCATGGGCAACAAAATGAAAACAGGCAAAAAGGGTTAGCTCATTATTGTAAAAAGGTGTTAGTATAAAGCAAACCAAAATAACATAATTGAAATGTTTCACTGAACCAATCCCAGGATCAAGTCTTTACAGCGAAACTTGCAGACTGAAACGTCACACTGTCTTCAGTGACTCAGACCTTCTCTTTTTCACATCCAGGTGTTGAACCTGAATTTAGTCTTGGGTTCATTGCGTACAAAGACAAAGAGTTAGTTTGTTAGACTCTTGGGAAAAACAAGGCATGTATACAGCTGTACAAAGAGCACAAAGTTCATTTGTACAAACAAAAAAAGCATTTTTTAAAATCAGAATTGCCTTTTTAAAATTGTATACCTTCCAAAAGATATATTAAAATCACAAACCTGCTCATAAATTAGGAGAAAATTATTAAGATAAACTTAGACTTTCCAGCCGGAATACATGATGTAATACTTTTTTAGTACACATTCAAGACCCAGAAGGAAGTGGCGATTGAGCAGTTGCTTGATATTTCTAATGTGAACTCATTTGCATTGATGTCATGGCAGCAGAAATGGTTCCAAAAGTCTGGATGATCATGATGTCACTGTCTGTTTTGATACACTTCCAGTACATAACAGAATTTGTGGAGGAAGAACTCTCTTTTTTTTAATCTTCGAATTCATTGAAGATATTAATAGCCTTTTTTGCATTATAATAATTGCAAAAGATTTACTTTTACATGCTCTGCTGAAGAGTCAGTATTGGACTCTGAATTTAGGTGTAAGGGGACGACTTTTAATCCATGATGCTTCTTCTCAACCATAACTATGGCTGTTCATTTATATTACTTTAATGCCATTTTTGCTTTATTTTACATGTTTTATTGGGTAAAACAATATTCATGAAGACAACAAATTCTGTAATACTGAACAGTGTTGACTAGTCCTCATCAAGTCAAGTAACCTTTATATAATGCTTTATAAAGTACAGATTGTTTCTAAGCGGCTTCGCAGTGATAAACAGGAAAATAACAATCAATGATGCAAACTTCAAATATGAGCTCTGAAAAGATCATTATTCTGCTCAAGTGTCAATGTCGCTAAATTGATCAATTATGAAACATTTGATTCAGCTATAAAACAGCTCTACTGGAGATAATAGTGTCATCATCCAGCTCAGGTAACGTTCTCAGAATGTTAGCTAATGTTCTGGCAAGGTTTTCTCAAAGTTATGAACAAATGTTCTTTCAGTAACATTATTAGAACATTTATTCAAAGTCATCTGGTCTTTAATAATGTCCTTAAAACATAAAAATGTCCATTCATGGAGTGTTTTATCAGAAACATTTTAGTTGAACTTGTTTCAGAATGTTCAGAGAACATTGAAACGTAACGTTCCCATAATGTTTGCAGAATGATAAAATGGATTTTCCATTGACATTCATATAAACAAGAAAAAAATGTTTTAAACATTTTAACTCTTTCGCCGCAATTGACAGAATTTTTCGTCATTTGCAAGACAACTCTTCCCCGGCATTGACGGGATTTTTCGGCTTTCCGTGTTTTCACTGTTATATGGTAGGGGCCTAGGGAGCGCCGTTATGCAACTTCTGAAAGAGTAGAGAATCTCTGGATCCAAACACAGGCAAAAAAGGAGCAGAAACGAGCGATAAAAAAGCATTGCTTATGCACGTTGTAGTCTTTGAAAAAAACTAGATTTTCCCAGCTTTTTGTTGAAAATGTTGCTTTTTTATGAAACTTACCCACAGTCAAGTGTCGATAAAAAAGTATGCATGAATCTAGAATAAAACATTTGTTTTTTTGTTTAAAAGCAGAGGCTCTGTTCTTTCTTTTGAGATATTGCATGTTCAGATATTCATACAAGAAAAAGGTAACACTTTACTTTAGAGTCCAATTCTCTTATTATCATGCATATTACTAGGATATTGGCTGTTTATTGGTACTTATAAAGCACATATTAATGCCTTATTCTGCATGACTAAATTCTACATCCTTTAATAACTACCTACTAACTATTAATAAGCAGTAATTAGGAGTTTATTGAGGCAAAAGTTGTAGTTAATAGTTAGTTAATAGTGAGAATTGGACCCAATAGTGAGAAGTGTGACCAAGAAAAATATTCCGGGGGCTTTGAAAGTTTTGTAAGTTCAGAGAACATTCAGAAATAACATTTTCATAACTTAATGGGAACATTAGAAAAACGTTCTTAGAACATATTGTTAACTGGGTATTAAGTGTCTCTTAATACCCTAATGCGTTTGTGTATTTTTTTACTCTAGCGGGAGTAAGGTAAGATGAGGACATGGGCACAGGCAACACCCTGGCACACGCACTGTGGTGGAGGATTGTGTCATTCGCACACACCTGTCTGCATGTTGTCATCTCACTGTTGTGTGTTAAAATAGAAGAAACGAGACAACGTCCTTAGCCTTCGCCAAATGTTTAAGCAGTACTTAATAAATATTTTAGCAGGCCATGAAGTAACAAAAAAAGTGTACTTTTTCAAATCAACGGGTTGCGTATGCTGACGCCGAGGTGCGTGCTTTTCCACAGACTTTATAAACAAGCTTGTTTAACTTGCAGTATACTGGCTGTGTTTAGGCCGTTGGTTCCTCTGCCTCAAGCCGTCCTCTCTGACCACACAAGCGCCTTTTTGTACCCTCGAGTGAAGGGCTCATTGATGTATGGCTGGCCTAGTGCCCCTGTGTGCCGTACCTACAGCCTGCTTCAAGTCCAGAAAGTGTGTCTCTCACTGAGCAAACACACTATTATTAAAAATACGCTAAAATCATATGCTGACCATTCCCAACTTGATGACTCCAAATATTAACCTTTTATTTTAAGATTTAGGGTGGAATATGAGCATTTTAACATGTTTAATGGCATAGAAAGGTGGTATAAGTGGCCGCTACATGTAAATACGTCTATTTTTGAAACCTAACTGGGCTTTTGATGCAAAAATGAACACTGTTATGTTTGTCTGATTGTTTGCTTGTTCTTACTTGTAGCTCTTATTTAGTTATTTAAATAAATTGGTTTTATTACTTTATTTAGTATTCATACTTGTAGCTGTTATTAGTTATTTAAATATATATTCCTAGTTTTTTTTTTTATTTAGTTACTGTTTTATGTTTAGTATTCTTGTAGCTTTTGATTAGTTATATAAATACATCATATGGGTTCTTTTTATTTATTTTTATTTGTTTAGTATTCTTAGCTATTATTTAGTTACTTAAATGTATCGTCAATGTTCTTTTATTTGTTTAGTATTCTTTCTTGTAGCTATTTTTTTACTTATTTTATATATCAAAAATACTCATATGTTGGCCATCCCCAACTCGCTTACTCCAAATATGAAACTTTTATTGAAGATTTTGGGGTGGAAAATTAGCGTTTTAGCATGTTTAATGCCATGGAAAGGTTTTATAAGTAGCCACTACATGTAAATATGTCTATTTTCAAAATCTGATTGGGCTTTCGATGCAAAAATGAGCAATCTGTTCTCAGTCTGCTTGTTGGGTTAGTTTTGACCTGTGCCATATTGTTCAGTTCTTACCTGTAGCTCTTATTTATTTAAATAAATTGGTTTTTATTACTTTATTTAGTATTCTTACCTGTAGCTTTATTAGTTATTTAAATATATCCTAGGTTCTTTTTTATTTAGTTAGTTAGTTTCAGTATTATACCAGTACTATATTCAGTATAATACTAGTTTAGTATTCTTACTAGTATTCTTACATTTGTTTCAAAACGTAACCCGGTGTGAGTCTTATATTAAAAATTTTCGCTTATTTTTTGGAGCTTTGGTGTGCCGACAAGTAAGTATTCTTACTTGTAGCAATTGTTTACTTATTTTTAAGATCAAAAATACTCATACGTTGGCCATCCCCAGCTCGCTGACTCTAAATATGAACCTTTTATTTAAGATTTAGGATGGACTACAAACATTTTAGCATGTTTATTTGCATGAAAATTTGATGTTTGTATAAGTTGTCGCTGCATGTATACACCTATATTTTCGAAACCTAATTGTGCTTTCAATGCACAAATGATTTGTTTTGACCCGTGACATTGGGTTGTTAAAACAAGGTCAGGCTATATCCCACTGTTTATCCATGTTCACTCTGTCTGTCTTTGTCCCTTCATTTTGAGGTCAGAACCTTTCTCCATAAGGTGCCCTTTGGGAATGGTGGGCAAGCAGTAAGATAGGAAATGGGCTTTGTGCTTCGTGAGTATGGTGTAGGTGAGAAAAGTCGCATGGCTGTTCTATGCCTGTGGAATGTCAGTGAGAGATGTGAGGAGAAGAAGAGGGGAGGAACATGCAGGACAGGATGCCATAGTGAGGAGCGAGTGTTAATCCTCCATAAAGACGCCCATTGAGTCATACATAACGTGACTAACATTTGCCACTTTGTAGACCTATGCATTCCCTGTGCTTAACGTTAAAAAAAAAAAAAAAAAAAACTTTTCCAGCTCACATGGAGGCAGTGTGATGCTTTAAGCAATGTTCTGCTGGGAAACCTTGGGTCCTGCCATCCATGTGGGTGTTACTTTGACACGTACCACCTACAAAAGCATTGTTGCAGACCATGTACACCCTTTTAATGGAAACGGTAATCCCTGGTGGCTGTGGCCTCTTTCAGCAGGATAATGCTGCCACAAAGCAAAAAGGGTTTAGGAATGGTTTGAGGAGCACAACGAGTTCGAGGTGTTGACTTGGCTTTCAAATTCCTTAGATCTTAATCCAATCGAGCATCTGTGGGATGTGCTGAACAAACAAGTCCGATCCACGGAGTCCCCACCGCGCAACTTACTGGACTTAAAGGATCTGCTGCTAACATCTAAATTTTGATGTTCTTTTAATGTTGGTTGCCTTTCCGTTTTGAAATGATTTTTTTGTGAAAATAGCTTAAAAACATTCTCAAACTACATATGTTGTTTTGATTCACCTTCATTTTTTTGTCTTCCATCAGAAACAGTGGCTGATTCCTCCCCTACACTGCAGAATGATAACCAGGACACACTATCCGGTGCTGGAGCCATCGATGTGACAACAAAAGTCCCTTACCAGGACCCGACAGAAAACACCTTCACCTTTGACTATGAGGACAGTACACATTTAGTAACCCTGGATGAGGAAGGTAAAGTTATTCCACCCATGTTCACATACTTAATCACACTTACTGAAATAGAGCATATTTTATATTTACTAGCTCAGAAATGGCTTGGTAATTAATCCTTCTCCAGTCATTGAATATGGTATAAGTCTTTGTTAAAGAGAACATTGCTACGTTTATGATATGGTGTGTGATTGACAGTTGTATTATTTCTATTCTCAGGTGTGCTGGGGCCAGGTGCCATCACAGCTATCGTCATCGCAGTGTTCCTTGGAGCCTCTGTTCTTCTCGCTCTCATTGTGATCACACTCAGAAAGTTCACTGCATCTTAGGAAGGGACATTTATGTGTTTTCATTTTCTCCCTTTCTCAATCTCATCTCTTCTCTCATTGTTTTCCCCTCTCCTCCATCTGTACTCATTGGTGGCAGGTCCCTCGTGAAATGGTTGTTTGCAGCTGCTCTTTACTGTTCCTCTGAGACATGTTTTGTGATTTCTTTCTCCTGTATACTCTTAAAGAACTTTTCAGTAAACGTTTTTTTATTGGCATTGATGGTTCCATGAAGAACCATTAACATCCATGGAACCTTTCCACTGCACAAAACGTCATTATAGTGGAAAAAGGTTATTTAGATTATTAAAATGTTCTTCACACTGAGAAAAACAAGGTTCTTTTTAGAACTGTATACTGAAAGGTTCTTTGGGGGACCAAAAGTGTTTTTTTTTAAAGAGTGAAGACAAAGCAAACCAGACTGATGCTGAACAAAAGGGCAATTGCAATCAAGAGAAATTATGGATGCATTTATTTTGTGACCATATTATCAATGTTGATATCCTCTTGTAATTAGGTTTAGACTGAAAGATAATAGGTTTCTTCAAAAGAAGTTAAAATTATTGATATTAGTGACATTTTAAGATATTGTTTAATACCATTCATGTGCAACTATTTTTTTTATTTCATATTGTTTTCTAATGTATACCAAGTTTTGCCATTTGTTTGCCATTACATTAGACTGATTTCTGTAAAATGATCATGTTTAAGATAAAGTGTGTGCGTGTGTGTATGTATTGAGAATTCAAAGCAGTCTTTGAGAGTGAGTGTTTTAATTGAACTTTTATACATAAACTGATGAATTTGTGTGTCACTTTGTGATTGGTCACTGAACAGATTAAAAGACCATGTTTAATCCTCCTCCAAGAGTGGTTTCTTTCTCTTAAGCTTTTAATCTTATGAAATAATTAAGTTATTATACAAAATCGTTGGTTATAGAGTGGTGCAGGTATGACGTCACTTTGTAGGCCAACCGGCAGTTAGCATCACACTGGTTCCCACAATAAAACCCAATAGTTTTTTCTCACAGGCTTTTGGATTATCGCAAAAAATAAGCTCTGTGATCAACAAAAGTTTATGATACTTGCACGTTTTGCAGTCGCCAGAATAAAAAGCTAAAGGTAGGCTATAAACGGACTACGCGACGGTCACTCAACTTTAACGCCACCACTAAGCTTCTGACAACTTTCAGTTTTTATCTAAAAATATTTTCGCAGAAAGTTTAAGTTAGACTACTTTATAAGTGCACAATTATGAACATAAAGCGGACAGAGCTTACCTTTCGACGTGATGACGTTTAATGCCTCTGTGGTCCAAGCCACTTGTTATCAACATTTTAAAAAATCACAAATGGGGTAATACTGATGGATTTTATGTTGTATAATAAAATGTGAAAGTGCCTTGAGGTTGTGTTCATCATAAACCTTATTTCAACCATTTAAACAAAATCCCGTAAAAAAAAACAACATTGATTTTGATATATCGCATCTATTAGATATTATGATAACACTTTACAGAACCAACAATGACAAATACTTCTAAAGCATTTATTAATCTTAGTTAATGTTAATTTCAACATTTACTCATGCATTATCAAAATCAGAAGTTGAATCTGTTAATATAATTTAATGGAACTGAGCTGACATGAACTAACAGTGAATAGGTTTTTTTTATTACCTAACATTAACTAGGATTAAATACTGTAACAAATGTATTGCTCATTGTTAGTTAATGTTAGCCTATATTAACGTTAAATTGTGGGGTCTTATTGTAAAGTGTTGCCGATATTAGATCGATTATACCCTATAACACGTTACCGATATTAACGTAGCATAGATAGCTACAAAGCTAACACACTCACAGCCACAAAATCAAAATCTGTACAATGTTTGTCATTACAATGACCAGTGGTGGACGAAGTAGGCCTATTTTTAATGTTTTACTTCAGTACGTTACATCAAGTAAGTTACGAAGTATTTCATTTGTGTACTTTGTCCGCCACTTACCATGACTTAGGTTTATTTGGAGTCTGTGGAATTATGGAAAAAGCATAGGATGTTAAAAGCATATACTTGTGCTCACCATTGCGGACTGGCAGTAAAAACATCTGGAATCCTTTATAGTAACCTTTCACTAATGTGAGTGTTATTTGGAAACTTTGCATGTCGGCTCGTTGGTCTAGGGGTATGATTCTCGCTTAGGGTGCGAGAGGTCCCGGGTTCAAATCCCGGACGAGCCCTTCTTTTCTCCTTTACTTTTTTGACATGTTCCAGTATTGAAGTGTGGACCTATCCTCTGACTATTCTAAAAAAAAATGTGGCAACGAGACTTAATAAAAAGCTGACGCTTCTTCAGCTGACGTTCCTTCATAATAGAGTCGTCAACACCCTCGCTAGTATGTACTTACAGCGCCTCTTTGTGGTGAAAAAACACGCAAAGTCCATCCATGTACTGCATGTGATTTTGGATTTGTAAATAATTTGAATCGCTGATCTTACGTTTCCTTGGTATGAGTCACTTGAATTGTTATATTCCTTTATTCCGTTTCATAGATTCAAAAGGGTTATTGACCCCGACGTGATTTGAACACGCAACCTTCTGATCTGGAGTCAGACGCGCTACCGTTGCGCCACGAGGTCAGTCGCAAAAGGGAGTCTTCAACCGGACTATGACCTATAAACCTATGTGGGTTTTCTCTTAATGTGTATGTGTGTGTGGTTTTGGATGCAAGAAAAGAACATAAATAATACATGGGAATGTATGATCATATTGTACTAACATGTTAGCACTTGAATAAAATAAATATAGAGAAGGCAGGCGAACGTGGCCGGTTAGCTCAGTTGGTTAGAGCGTGGTGCTAATAACGCCAAGGTCGCGGGTTCGATCCCCGTACGGGCCAATTGTGTTTTCTTACTTTTCTCATATTTGTTCAATTGTTTGTAAAAATATGTAAAAAAAAAAAACTTTGAATCTAAAAGTTAATAATCAAAAATGGTGATGACAGGTCATTACTAGACATGTCAAAATAAGCAAATATAAATGTTAAATGTAATTTTTTTTAAAAAAAAAACCCATTATTTTAAATTTCTTGTGCATAACACAGATGTAAAAAAAACAAAAAACGGACATGCGCAAGGTTCTAAATGTACAACTGTTTCATATTTGAAACTGATACATATTAAAAATGTCTTGTTGATGTGTTTTTTTGTTTTGTTTTTGGCTTATGTATCAGGGATTATAAAACAACTGCTTGGCCCAGTTAAGAAAGCAGTGCTCTGAAACCCAAAATGTTAATTATTACAGCTTGTTGGTTCACTTTTTTTTTTTTTTTTTTTTTTTTGGAATTTGGAATTTGTGTAGTAAATTACAATCTGAAGATCTTTCAACTTGTGCTAAGAAAGTGTGAAGGGTAGGGTTAAGTATATCTGTTGGACAAATTTAAATGCTACATTATACAATCACAAGTGTGTGAATTCAAGTGTCTGATCACTGTCACACTGCCTGAACTGCAGCCACTGTCAAGCATGTCAAACTCGCTCTTGCTCTCTTTATCTTATAGCTTTGTGTGCTGGTCTGTCCTGTGTTTCAGATAGACATCCCACCCTTAGGCAGACTGAGAAGCAGAGGTAGGGAAATAAGGATAAAACATAATGCACACACACACCATTCATTCATTCAAACCAGTCTCTTCAAGTATGGAGGAGGCCTTTGCACTATATTTTTAATTCTTTACTTTTAAAAAAATATTGTATCTTGCAGCATGGTGGACCGCAGGTTTGCTTTTATCAGCTGCAGGCGTAAAAAATATAAATATAGAAAATTGAAATGATGAAAAAAAAATGAAATGAAACTTAAACTGCCAGTAGATGGCAGCAAATCATTGTCTTAACGATGTGTCTTTTGTGTCTTGTCTTTTGAATGATTCGTTCAAAAAACAGATTCATTCAGTAAGGAAACATCACTTTGTTGCTCAGAGACGTGGAGTGGCTGAACTGTGGATTTGTCTGAAACTAATTTTGTTGGTGAAATAGAGCAAAAACAGACAACTAAGTCTAAAATGAAAGTCACCTAACATTCTTAATTAAACTGTTGTATGAAATCAATAGGTTGTCACATTTGCAATTGTGCTGATATTCGGGAAAACAGCATTCTAAATCCTGTTATAAATATTAAAAACAAGAACTCATACACGGACATTTTTACCCCATATATTTTTAATTTTGGGGGCATTTTTTTTTAATGCATAAGCAATTTTGAGCAATCTCTCGCTACGAATTACAACCCATGTAAACATCTTTGTATTCTTTCATGCTAGAGTTGTAAAATTAGGGTACTTCCTAACCTCTTCGCACAATCTCTCGTCCATGTAGGCCTCCATCGTCGCTGTAGCTTGCATGAGTTCCAGTCTGTTTTGTTTATGTGCGACCTGAGCGTACAAGTACATGCGGTTACAAAATACGGCGGTACTCTTCTGATGACAAAATTCGCATCACGAGCACTGTATGCTGACCCCTCGCATACGCGTAAAAAGTGGATTAAGTGGACTCTATGTACTCATCCATGTAGTGCGTGAATTGTATAAGGTTATTTTGTCATTTAACAACGTAGTCCGATAGCCCCTCCCCCTCCGCTATGTAATTAAAGCTGCGACAGTTGAGTGCATGAAGTGTCCAACATTCCACACTTTGTTTTTTCTGTTAATTTAGTGCATCATCCGGGTATTTAATACGCACTACTCATACTATTTGTACTTAAAAACGTAATAGAATAGTGCATAAGTATGTGAATTGGGACGCACCTATAGATAAAATAGTCCATGTGACAGTGATTTATCCTGGGCCTTGAAAGGTGCAATGATGTTGCTGTCTATGTGTGGTTCAGAAACCTCTCGGATTTCATCAAAAATAGCTTAATTTGTGTTCTGAAGATGAACGAAGGTCTTACAGGTTTGGAACGACATGAGGGTGAGTAATTAATGACATTTTTGGGTGAACTAACCGTCTAACCCTTTAATACACGTGCTTCCTACTTCAGAATGAACGGCTGTAAAAGTTGAGTAATTAAACAAGTTGTGGAATATGTTTCCTGTTGAACTCAGTGGTGCAATGCTAATGTTGAGTGCTCTTCTTTAAAAACTCAACAGATGATGCCATTACTTGACACATTTTTAAAAAATAATAATAATCTATAAGAATGTATAGAGACGTTAATTTGTGTAAAAGAAAAATCTGTAATTTAAAATCTGTATTAAGCTCTATACATTAGTTTTATCTTTGTGCAGTGTCACTGTCAGCATGATGTGGTTGCCCTTTTCTTGCTGTAAGCCCAGACAAACCCATTTGTCTGTCTTTGGCAAGGCAGTGCTCTCTCTCTCTCGCTCTCTCTCTCATACACACAAATGACCTCTGAATGAATAATATGTCAAGGTCATACAGTGATTCCACTGTCTAGATTTAGTTGACAGAGTTTCACTTTTTGTTTACTAGATGCTGTGCAGGGTGTTCTATAGATAGTATTCTATTACTAGACCACAAATGCATACATATTAATACGTTCTGTCTTCGTTTCATTATCATGAACCAATTTGTGTGTGACAAATGAGTGCATAAACTACTTCCTTGTAACGTAATCTGTTTTTCTATGTGCAGCAAAAAAAAAAAAAAAAAAAAAAGAGTATCGTGTTACATTTAGAGTAGGCTGGATCTTTACTGTGTAAATTGTTTTACAATAACTCTCAACTTGATGAAATCAAAGTAGGACTTCCTTGTCACTTATTTAATCACAACATCGGACAGCAATTGGTCTAAATTCGTCCAGATGAGACGTGATCGGCAGGACTATTGCCTGACGCTGCTGTCAATCCAGAATGGGGCGGTAGATGTCAACCTACCGGACCGCGCGAGGCGCCGAAACGCACGTCTGACACCGGAGGAGAAGTTGATCGGCGGAGTCTTTTATCCTCTCCAGTCTGCTTTGGATTTCTTTTACTTCAACCAGAAATTAAAGGCATTACTCTGTTCGCAAAGACATCCGAGGAATAATGCCGGACAGTAAAAAATTATTCGAGAACCTCTCTGGAGCAGGGAAGTCCATTGGCGTCTTGACAAGCGGTGGAGATGCTCAAGGTAATTTTTGTCTATAATAACAAGGATTAGGATGTCAAGGGTGCTTGTTTGCCCAACCTAACAGTGGCAGATTGACCTGTTTGCATCTAATGATTAACGTTACACATCTTGGCAAAACGCAACCGATGCAACAGATGATAAAAGAGAAAGGCGAGGCAGTTCCGGGCTTTAAAATGACGCTAAAATTACTTTATCAATGCTTGTATAGCGATTCTGAACTATTTATTCAGTCGTTAATTAGGCTACTAAAAATATGATTGGAATATGTTTATGAATAAATTCAATATTTTAGTGTTAAAACACAATCATTTAACACATAGTTTATATATTGAAATTAAAATAATTAACTTGCATCGCTGCACTGACCGCTCGAGCGTCGTGACAACGCGTATAAACTGGGTGCGCTCGAGCGACTACAATAAAATATTTATACAATTAGCTACGTGACGCAGCATTTACGTTATGTCATACGTATTATTTTATGCTGACACTGGCATTTCTATACAGTTAAATCATGAATGAATGAAAATAAATTACAGACTATCTGTTGCATTTTGGCCGTCTATGTGTTTCCTCACCTGGTTTCCTGTGCATCTTTGTGCGCATCGAGTATAATATTTGTTATATGTCATAATAAATATATAATAGTGAAGAATGTCTACGTGATGACAGGCGAGTATTAGAGCGAGACTCCCATGATGCCGTGTTCACGTGATAAAAAAACCCCACGGCATCCCAAGCATGAGCGCGCAAGTTAAAAGCTCGTAAAATCACTTCCGTTTTAAAAGCGCACCTTTCCCGTCGGTCGTTTATTTTTTGGCGCAAATTTTGCTCTCGGATGCAATGTCTGACTCCTTTCATCGGTATTATACGCTACATCCAACCTAGAAGAGACGATTGTATTTTCCTCAGAAACATCGCCTGTTTGTTTACTCTTGAATGCGTGTGCACATTTCCTGGACCAGCCTAAAACACTTGTTTTAATTTACATACAGTAATTAATTATTTAATGTGAGTCCGTAGGAAAAAGGTGTATTTAAAGTACAGCTAATGCTAGAGTTTCCACTTTTGACCCATTTTGCCTTTTTAGTTCGGTTCTGGCTCTGATGGCACTAGGTATCCTAGCAACGGTTTCCTGGCAGGAGACCTCCCATCACTATGGGTTAGGCTGGACATAGCCTCAGGGGAATAGATGCTTGATTCAACTTGTCAGGTCACAGCACTATAGGGAACATACTGAGCAGAGCCTCTACCTTTCATTCCTCTATTTGTGCCACAAATGGTTTGGAGATCTTTGTTGATTGTTTAAGGGGTGTCCGATCCTGCTCCTGGAGGGCCACTGTCCTGCAGAGTTCAGCCCCGACCCCAATTTAACACACCTTAACCAACTAATCAAGGTCTTACCTGGCATACTAGATAGAAACTTACAGGCAGGTGTGTTGAGGTAAGTTGGAGCTAAACTCTGCAGGACAGTGGCCCTCCCGGACCGAGTTTGGACAGCCCTGGTTTAAAATGACTTAATCTGCACTGTAAAACCGAACAGTGAAATGAATTATTAAATAAAATATAAATAATAATGATAGTTCATTGTACTTAACAGAAAAAAGTTGCATGAACTCAAAATTTCATTGTAGTAAGCTGAACTTAATATGATTGAGTCGAGTTGCAGCAGATTTCTAATTCCCAGCATGCTTTGCGTCAGACTGTATAAATAAATGTTGAAATTAAGTGTTATTTTGTGTGTTTTTGCACAAGATTAACATAGGGAGACATACGTTTGTGTTTAATGTCATGATTTAAAGGGGTTTTGTTATGTTAGTTTTGTAGGGTTACCATTGTGGTGAAGAGTAGAGTCTGTGGTTAGGTTGAGGATGGGCTGCAAAACTTTTAAGACCACATATATTGTATGTTGTTTGATTACATATGTACATGCAAGTGTATAATGACAGTCTCTTTGATAGTTATAATAGCATGTATTATTTGCTATGTAACATTTGACCAAGATTTGAATGTGATGTTTATGTAAATGAACTGAATGTAATTAACATTATGATGAGTGAGGCGAGGCTGAGAACTGTGGGAATGAAGGGATGCCGGTGGCGTGATTGTTAATGAGAGACACCTGTGCACCACACTGGCGTTGCTCCGCTTTCATGGCTCTCAGCCCCGCCCCACTTGTCACAAAAATTTTAAGTTCTGCTAACTTAAAAAAATTAGTTAGTTTACTTAAATGTTTTGAGGTAATAAGTTTCTTCAGATGTTTTAAGTATTCTGAACTTATTGAGTTTTACAGTATGTTTGATGCATCAGAATTTGTGAATCACCAGTCTTTTCTGTATTTCTTCATGCAGGTATGAATGCCGCTGTGAGGGCAGTGGTCAGAATGGGAATCTACGTAGGAGCAAAAGTTTATTTCGTCCATGAGGTGATTTTTCTTTTGATGTATTCTCTGAAATGTATATAGGACATTGACATGTAAAAGATAACATAAAATGAATGTTGAGATAGTCTTTTCTTCCCTATTGTGACATATATCTAAATGAAACAGCTTCTCTAACAAGACAAAATGTAGTGCGGGACTTGATTTTGTCCATAGGGAATTGATTGGAACGTTGGATGGTTGTGGTTTTTGGTAACACTTTTTTTTAAAGGGGTCCTATAATGCCCCATTTACAAGATGTAATATAAGTCTCTGGTGTCCCCAGAATGTGTATGTGAAGTTTCAGCTCAAAATACCCCACAGATCATTTATTATAGCTTGTCAAATTTGCCCCTATTTGAGTGTGAGCAAAAACACGCCCTTTTGTCGGTGTGTCCCTTTAAATCCAAATGAGCTGCTGCTCCCGGGCCCCCTTTCTAGAAGAGGGCGGAGCTTTAACAGCTCACGCTTTGGTTGCTCAACAACAAAGCTGGAGAATCTCACGCAGCCAAAATGACGATTGTCAGTAATGGTGTGATTCAACTCATCGACTAGCATGTGCCGTCATGTTAATCTTTTGTGCAAATCCAGCGTTGAATTGACCCTCGTTTGTGAAGCAGTCCGGAAAATGACAGCATGGCAACAACACCCTACTACAACAACTCTTTCTCTTCTCTAAAGCAGCCCAACATGTCACCAACCTGGGAAGAAGCTCGTTGCAATCCCTACCAGTCGTTTGTTGTAGTCCTTAAACAGAGAATTCTTTAAAAGAAAATATTTCCCTTTGCATTGAACTTTGAGCATTGTAACTTTGCAGATGTTGTTTATGCTGTAACAGCAACATTACACACTAACTAAAGTTAAAAAAGTGAAATCATAATCAACTTTAAGGTAAAGTAGTTACATGTTACTACATGTACTTACTATAGTAATAACAGTAAATGATGCATAATTACGCGTAACTAACCCTAAACCAAACCCTTACCCTAACCGTAACTATATAGTAAGTACACATAGTTCATTAATATTAGTCAGTACTTATTTGAGTAAGTACAATGTAACTACGTCACCTTAAAATAAAGTGTAACCTGGTTTTCTATTGGTTGATCTCATGTGTTGCCTGTAGTCATTTCATGGTGGCATCTATGGCCAATGTTGTGCAGTGATAAATAAAGATTCAGGTATTTCAACAAGCAGCATGGTTTCCGTGAATCTCAAAGCACATACATGAAAGCTTGTGACAGATAAAAGGTGTCCATTCTGTGGTTGCCTTGGTAGAAAGGAAAATTAATTCAGCCTATTAATATGTCACAATAAATGTTTTTTTATCCTCAGGGCTACCAGGGCATGGTGGACGGAGGTGACAACATCAAAGAGGCATCATGGGAAAGTGTTTCCAGCATGTTACAAGTGGTAAGCAAACTTCCATATTAAATTAAAAGCTAAAATAGTGCAGAAAAAATTGAGTGAACATGGAGAAGATACATTGCAGGGTTGTTGTGTAGAGCTGTATGAATGTGGATAAATTGAGTCTTTTTTTTTTTTTTTTGATCCTGCATGATTCTCAAACTCTACAGAAGGGGTAAACATACATCACCATTTTTAATGTTGCATTATAAATAATGCAAAGGTGCAAAGAAATAATTTGCATTTATGTTTTTATTCAAAGTGACTTACAAATGAGGAACATCACATGCAGTTTGTCATCAGATCCTTCAATATTGGGGAAATTAAGCTAGATTTGCATACAAGCTAACTTAAATGCAGAAATGTAGGAAGTTCCAGTGTTTATGGTATTTGTTTTGTTGTTGTTTTTGAATGGATGATTCAATGACAAATACATTTTTAACTGTCACTGTGTACAACAGTGTAGCCTTTTTTCTTAATGTCACTGTGTGTGTGTGCAGGGTGGCACTGTGATTGGCAGCGCCCGTTGCAAGGATTTTCGTACCCACGAGGGACGTTTGCGTGCTGCTCTAAACCTGGTGCAGCGTGGCATCACTAACTTGTGTGTGATTGGTGGAGATGGCAGTTTGACTGGAGCTAATCTCTTCAGGGAGGAGTGGAGTGGACTGTTGGATGAGCTTGTCAAATCAGGTAGCAGAGTAGGAGGGGCTTATACATGGGACAAAGATTTGTGATTTGTAATTTGTAACTGTATTGAATAACATAATACCTGCGTGTTTTTTTCTGTATCCATGATTTGTTTCTGTCTCCCAGGTCAAATCACTGAAGAGGCTGCCCAAACTCATTCTGTGTTGCATGTCGTTGGGATGGTGGGCTCGATAGACAATGATTTCTGCGGGACAGATATGACCATTGGCACTGACTCAGCACTGCACAGGATCATAGAGGTGGTGGATGCCATAATGACCACTGCACAAAGGTATATGCTAACAATTACAATATACAAAAATTAAAAAAAAAAATCCCAGTTATTCCAATAAATTTAAATTTGCAAACATTTTTGTTGCCCAACAGTAGAGCATGTCACTAGCCAGGGCTGGATTTACCTCATAATGCGACATAGGCAAAATATATTTTTGGGCCCCCTCAATACCCCCCACCCTGACCCCAGTAGCTTACATACATACTAAACTATATATCATCGCTGTTGGGCGGAAACTCAATGTCCAAAACTGCAAAATCAAAAAATGAAAGAAAAAAAAAACACTGTTTTTTAAAAAAAATAATTAAAGTTGATGTTGTGGCTTTATATGTGGTCAGACACTTACATGTGTCATTATATTATTAACATTCTACCAAAATCAACGGTAGAGTTACTACGTTTTTGACCAGCGAATTTAGGACATACGGCAATAAGTTCATCGCATTACGTTTTCATTAATTTACAGGTTATAAAGTTTACTGAAGCTATGTGGGCTCTCAGTTTTTTCTGTCATTTTCCCCAAATCTCATGTTATTAAAGATGAAGTGATATGCACAGGCTATTTAAGACAGTATTGGCTATGACTCGACATTCAACAACGAATGCTAGACCCACTACTTCGGTCCTCAAATACATAAAACATTAGCCTTTATATATATATAGTGTTTCTTGAGTAAAAAAAAACGCTGTACTTATTCAAAGAACCAATTCTTTATTTACTCTTGCATTGCAAACAAGCAGACACGGTCCAAACCGTGTGCAGAACTTTATTCATGATAGAGGCGGGGTGGAGTTGTGAGGTTTAGTCACAAGCTCTTTTTAATACTTTTCATTGGTTAAATATTTGCACAACCGACAGACAGACGTAAAGGGTGACCAATAGTAATGATTTATGGAAAAAAATGACAAAATAAGGAGATAAGCGTTTTTTTAATTATATTTTCAATTTTGTTAATTTTATATAGTATATGTCTTAAAGTGTTTTACCATTAGACTGAAATAATAATATTTAATAATATTTATAATTTATACACATGCAAAGCTGCTTTGAAATGATATGTATTGTGAAAAGCACTATACAAATAAATGTGAATTGAATAAAATAATATTTCTCTTCATTGTAACCCCCACCAGACATGTGAGCGTAGGCATGTGCCTAGAATGCCTATGCATAAATCCGGCCCTGGCATTAGCAGTGCCAAGGTCATGGGTTTGATACCCATGCACGCACTGATAAAATATATACCTTAGATGTCAAGTCATGCATTTTGAATATCAAATACATTAGACATGGTTTTGAACAATTTAAGCCTAACATTAAAGATAAATTATGTTTTTTTTAATTATTTTTTTAAAATTCATATTGTGTGTCTTTTAGCCATCAGAGGACCTTTGTGCTGGAGGTCATGGGTAGACACTGCGGGTAAGACCCTCGACTAGAAACACTCAAAGAGAAACATGCGCTATAGTTAAAATCAGCACTAAACCGTGGGTATATGTATGTGTAGGTATCTAGCATTAGTCAGTGGTCTTGCGTGTGGAGCTGACTGGGTGCTGATTCCAGAAATGCCTCCCAAAGATGGCTGGGAGGAACAGATGTGTCACAAACTATCAGAGGTAACACTCACACGCACATAAACATGCATGCAGAAACCCACAGCCACACTCAAACTAAAGCAGAGAAACTACTAACTACGTTGTTCATTAGCGTGACGGTACTCCAGTTGTAGCTAACAAGCTACCTATTACAGCAGTTGCAGTGTAGTTTGACCAAACATTACATCACTGTTTTTTAATGTTTCATCATATTGTGCATAGTGTTTTTTATAGTGTTTTTATCATTAAATATTTATTTATTCATTTAGTATGTGCTTTTATTCAAAGTGACTTACAAATGAGGAACATCACACGCAATTTGTCATCAGAGCCAACAATATATAATGTAAAATTAAAAGAGGATTATATGAGAGAGAATAATATGAGTATATATATATATATATATATATATATGTATATATAATCAAAGCTTCTTTCCTGCACTAAATAAAAAAATAATAACATTGCAATTGTGACTTTTTTTTATTTTTTTTTATAAAGTCAAAATTGTGAGATATAAATCGCAATTCAGACTTTTTTCTCAGAATTGTGAGAAAAATAAACAAGCATGATTCATTTTAATGAACTGGTTCAAAAAATTCACCTAATCCATTGATTCATCACTTGTGTTCCTGGAACTCTTGAATTTTTTTGTAGAAAGAATAAACATTTAAATAAAAGAGTGTTTTCTTATTAATTTAGTGTAAAATTATTTGTATTAATAGATTAAGTTTGATGTTGTCACTAACTGATCTATTGTTTTTGTGCCAGAAAAATGCTTCTCTTTTTAACTGAATCATGTAATCTGATATTTAGATTATTTAATAGCTTATAGCTTCAATTTACTTTTTTAATTTTTTAGTAGCTTATAGTGTAGCAAGCCACTTTTTTAAAGAATAACTTGACAATACTAGTTGAAATTAAAAATAGCTTGTTGTTTAGCTTGCTACAGTTTCCCCAAGAAGCCATGCTCATACACATGAACACATTCACACAACACACTTATGCATACATGCCAATGCACACACACACACACAGCTTGTTTCAGTCCTCCAGTGTTTGTCCTGCAGAGCCGTTTGCGAGGTTCTCGTCTTAATATAATCATAGTGGCCGAGGGAGCCACAGACAGATATGGAAACCCCATCAGCTCTAATGCTGTGAAGGACGTGAGTATCTCCTCCCCGTTCTCACCAGTGTGTATGTATGTATGGATGTGTGTGCGCATGCTTTTTTTCCCTTGTAGAATCGCGCTGATAAGAAACGACTTAATATCATCATAGTAGCTGAAGGTGCAATAGACCAAAACAACAAGCCCATAACCACAGACCTTATAAAGGACGTGAGTAATGCACAGCCACAGGCCATACAGCACATCCATGCTAATGAGTGTATAAATGACTGCTTTCCTTCTCTTACACATAACACAACAAAATCTTTCAATTTTTTTGTTCTAATTTTGTTACAGAAGGATTAACAAATGCATGTTTTGTATTTGAGTTTTGGTAGACACTGCTTTTGGTGTAAATATCAGCTTTGTGTGTTTACATGTGATACTACCCTTCATTTTCTTTTGTGCCTTTAAGTCACACATTTCTCTCACAACATGCACGTCTGTGGTTATGTTTGCTGAGCTTGCATTTTATGGAATGCCAAAGCTGCCGAAATAAGAAAGAAATAAATACACAAAGAAATGTAAAAAATACATAAATATACAAAGAAATACATTTCTTTGTATATTTGTATATTTATTTATACATTTCTTTATATATTTATTTATGTATTTATTTATTTATCTTTTATTTCGGCAGCTTTGGCATTCCATAGCCTTTAGAGTAAACTGCTTTAGAAATATTGCTCTGTTCATGCATGTGTGTTTTAATTTATGGTGGAGTTTTGGGGTTTTGGGGTCAGTCTGACATTAATAATAAATCCATCTACACTACCGTTCAAAATATATTATTTCTCCAAATGCGCTCCGCACATAGTATACGTTCATCAAATACTTCCGCTTCAAATCTGCTAAATCCCAGCATCAGCCCATTCAGAAATACCGGTTAGTTGGCAGAAAGCGCTAAACGCCACTTCCCCTTGTCAGCAAAAGCCTCTAAAGTCCACAGAAGAACCAATCAGAAGATGCAAATCGAATCATATGATTTCAAGATGAATGACGGTGTGCGTATGAGCCGGCGTTCAATTGCCGAGCTGCAAGTTTTTGTCATGTTTTGTCCATTGTTGCAGTGGCAATGACAGGATTTCACGAGTAGCAAGTAAACACAACAGTGTTCCTTCTGCTGCTGTACAACTGACAGAAACTGACATTTTACTATGTCTTGTTGTCCAAAGAGGTGGACTTTAGGTGGACGCACAAATGCATAAAAATTGTTAAATACCAATTAATTGACTAAAGTGACATTTTTGAAAATAAGGCATTTCAGTAACTGACTAATAACCTTTTCATTGCCATTAAAGTTAAATTACTGAACCTAAACATAGGAGCCTGGTAAAAAATGTCAGCTGGACTTAGAGGTTTTTGCAATGGAACTCTTCATATATACAATTATTTATACTAAATTGAAATAATATTTAACAATATTACAGTTTTTACTGTATTTTTGATCAAATAAATACAGCCTCTGTAAGCATAAGAGACTTCTTTCAAAAACATAAAAAAACTTTTGAAAAGTAGTGTGTGTCTGTCATTAATCTTTTAAGTTTGTTGGATTTGTTTGAGAATCATCTGTATTTCCGTTGAAGTAAAGATTGTGTTGACTCTCTACTGCAGCTGGTTGTGCGCTGTTTGGGGTTTGACACGCGGGTCACCATTCTTGGTCACGTCCAGAGAGGAGGAACACCCTCTGCCTTTGACCGCATTTTGGTATGGTCCTGACTGTATTTTATTGAATTAGACAAAACACACTTGTAACATGTTGTATTCACTCTCTTTAATTCTCTATCTCTCCTCTGTTCCTCTGTAGGCGAGTCGTATGGGAGTGGAAGCCGTGTTGGCCCTGTTAGAAGCGTCTCCTGGTACTCCAGCGTGTGTGGTGTCTCTGTGTGGGAACCAGGCTGTCAGGGTGCCTCTGATGGAGTGCGTTCAGATGGTGAGAATGTAACTCTACTAATGACTATGGTAAAGTTTAATAAATCTGGGAGCTTTGGTATAGCGGTTAGTGGATGTGCTCAACTTCCTGTTTCCTGTCGTCTTTCCACATCTGTATCAGTAAAAGTGGTTAGATTTTTATTGCATTTTTATTTCTGAGAAATAAAATAAAATTGTCCTAAAGCAATGTTTTACTTTATTGCTGCAATACAGACAGCGTGGTCCATATAAACAATATTAAAGGATTAGTTCACAAATTTTCTGATAATTTACTCGCCCCCATGTCATCCAAGATGTTTATGTCTTTCTTTCCTCAGTCGAAAAGAAATTAAGGAAAACATTCCAGGATTTTTCTCCATATAGTGGACTTCAACAGTTACCAAAAGGTTGAAGGTCCAAATTGCAGTTTCAGTGCAGCTTCAAAGGGCTCTACACGATCCCAGATGAGGAATAATGTAGTCTTATGTAGTAAAACGATCGGTCATTTTCTAAAAAATATAAAAATTATATACTTTTTAACCACAAATGCTCATCTTGCACTGCGATGCGCCACGCATTAAATAATCATGTTGGAAAGGTCACGCGTGATGTAGGTGGAAGTACCGTGGTAGGGTGAAAAACTCCACCAACTTCAAAATTGTCTGACGTTGTTTTACCTTTTTTTTGTAAAGGCTGTTTGGCTTAGTCTTTGCATGTTCGCTTTGTAGACACTGGAACTGTACTTCCGCCTACGTCACACGTGACCTTTCCAACGTGATTACGTAATGCATGGTGCATCGCAGAGCTAGTGCAAGATGAGCATTTGCGGTTAAAAAGTATATCATTTTTTATTTTTTTAATAAAATGACCAAGCGTTTGGCTAGATAAGACTCTTTTTCCCCCGTCTGGGATCGTGTAGAGCCCTTGAAGCTGAATTGAAACTGCAATTTGGACCTTCAACCCATTGGTAACGGTTGAAGTCCACTATATGGAGAAAAATCCTGCTATGGAGAAAAATCCTGGAATGTTTTCCTCAAAAACCTTCATTTCTTTTCGACTGAAGAAAGAAAGACATAAACATCTTGGATGACATGGGGGTAAGTAAATTATCAGAAAATTTTAATTCTGAAATAAACTAATCCTTTAACAGCCAATCCTGCACTACAAAAAATGATATAAGATTATTTTGCTTACCCCACTGGCAGATTATTTTGCTTGTTTTAAGGAAAAACTCACTTAATTTTGACTTATTTTTTCTGAAAACAAGAAAATAATTTTTACTTGTCAAGAAAATGCTTCTTGATTTAAGAACTTTAAGATATTTTGACTAGAAACAAGACAAAAACAGACATAAGAACAGCTTTTTTTGCAGTGTGAATCTCTGTTTAGATCAATCAAAAGAGTATTTACTAAGTAGTTTGATGCTCTTTTTGGGAGTTTTGGAGTTGTCAGTTTGATTGTTTGTTGTACTGTAGACGCAGGAGGTCCAGAAGGCCATGGATGAAAAGAGATTTGAAGAAGCCGTAAAGCTGCGTGGCAGGTAAACCACAAAAACCACATGTCAATGTTAATTGTAAAAATATTCATATTAGTTTATGCACTTTTATCACATCAGGAAATGTCTGAATGGCCTTTTTCTCTTTTTTTGCATTTTAGAAGTTTTGAAAACAACCTGAATACCTACAAACTCTTGTCCCACCGCAAAATTGATGCTGAACTTCCACGTGTAAGTCATAATGCGAACAAGACATAATGTATATTTTGCACGACATGTTTAGTCTGATTTAGCCTCTTTCTGTTTCACTGACAGCTCAATATGTTTATTTATTTTCTTTTGTGGGGATGAGGATGGAATGCAGGAAGGCTATTGTCATGTATGTACTGTACATGGAATATAGAATAGAATATAGAATAGAAAGCTTTGACTCCTGATTAGGTTTTTGACCTTTCCCATTTATTTTCTCCACAAGCATTTGATTGACATGTTGTAAGTCTAAAATACAATATATACTTTTTGTTTACAATTTGTTTATTGCAAAATATTTAAATATATGCAAATATATACTACTGTTTAAACATTTGCAGTCGTTCATAAAATAAAATACAGTGAAACAGTAATAGTTTATGAAATGTTTTATTTTACAATTTAAAATAACTCTTTTCTATATGAATATAATTTAAAACGTAATGTATTCCTGTGATCAAAGCTGAATTTTCAGCATCATTACTTCAGTCTTCAGTGTCACATGATCCTTCAGAAATCATTCTAATATGCTGATTTGATGTTCAGGAAACATTTATTATTATTATCAGTGTTGAAACTTACAATTTAAGGATTCTTCGTTGAATATAATGTTCAAAAGAACAGCATTTATTTGAAATGATAATCCTTTGTAACATTATAAATGCCTTTACTGTCACTTTTGATCAATTTAATGCATCCTTACTGAATAAAAGTATTATTTCTCTTAAAAAAAAAAAAAGTAACTGACCCCAAACCTTTGAACGGTAGTGTATTAGCTAGTTGTTTGAGGGTGTAGGGAGAGTGTAGTCAGTTGAAATCACATTAACATGATGCTTTCAGAGATCACTTAAAGGGATAGTTCACCCTCAAATGAAAATTCTGTCATCATTTACTCACCCTCAAGTTGTTCCAAACCTGTATGAGTTTCTTTCTTCTGTTGAACACAAAATATTAGATATTTTGAAGAATGCCGGTAGCCAGACATTTGACGGAAGCCATTGACTTCCATAGTAGGAAAAAAATGGCTATTGTCAAATGTCTGGTTACCAGCGATCTTTAGAATATCTTTTGTGTTCAACAGAAGAAAGAAACTCATACAAGTTTGTAACAACTTGAGGGTGAGTAAATAATGACAGTATTTTAAGTTTTGGGTGAACAGTCCCTTTAACGAAACATGCACTTTATAGAATAGATTAGAAGGTAGTAGCATAGACAGTAAAAATAGAACAATTATATCTTTAATGTGAAGAAGGTTTAAATCAGAGGCACATGACTAACAGACAACAACAAAATCAGAGGCACATGACAACAGACCACATGTACATAGTCATGGATTACAGTGTTTTCTTGAGTGATTTACTCACATACGCACAAATGCAGCTTAATTCAGGATTTTTTCTGTTGTGTATCAGATTAGACTTAACACTAAATGTATCTATAAATATTTCTGCATGTCTTATGCAGTCTTTGTAATAGCAGAGAGCAGATACTTTTAGCTCATCTCATTTATTTTGAGAAGCAGGCCTGACTTCTAATTGAATTGCTTTGTGTTTCATTATGTTTATATTGTGTGATAATGCTCTCTACTCTTCTCTTCTCTAGAGTTCATTTAATGTGGCCGTATTGAATGTCGGCGCTCCTGCAGCTGGCATGAATGCAGCCGTGCGTTCGGCCGTCAGGGTCGGGATCACAGAAGGCCACACTATGTTTGCTGTTAGTGACGGATTCGAGGGCTTCTATAAGGGACAGGTAACGCATCACAAACTAACAGACCTTTTTGCATAATTGGTGTTTCTTTAAATGTAGACACTTTTATGTTGATGTTTTATCATTTATTTTTGGAACTTTTCAAATGGTTTTTATGTGGATGTTTATTTTTTTTACTCCTCTCCCAGAACCAGACTTTCAATTTTAAAATAAGAAAATATGTTTTAAAAATATTACAGAATTTTTAAAAGTTTATCTAAACAAAGAGTGAAATAAATGTAAACAATTTCAAAAGTTAAATTATTTATACACAATTTTTACACATATTACATTGTTGTGGCATCATTTTCATCACAACCAACTATTTTGTCATTTTTAAGAAAGTTTTTTGAAACGTAGTGTACTTGGTTACCAAGAAGACAAAGTAAGATAATACATTATTATTATTATTATCATCATCACTATCATTAATTGTGCATGACTTCCAATCAAGCTATAATTTAATTTTGTCAAATTATACAAAAACTGTATTTAAAAATGTGTGTATTTTGTGAAATTAGCCTTTGTAAGACGAATGAGTCCAGCATTTTATTCCAAAATTGTTTAGAGTTAAATGTTATCAAATACAATGCATGATTTAAGATGTGGAGGAAATTGCACGATATTTCGACATATTAATTTTGCAAAGCATCTGTTGGCAACTCAGTCTGTGAAACACTGTGAGACAGCATATAGATGTATGTGAATTAGTTCTTTGCCAAATGAGATAAACAGTCATGATTACAGTAAGCCCATTATTCCCTCCCACAATCCCCTGCTGCATTGTGCTCAGTGCCATATTTAACCTTGTGTAGCATTACAGATCCACTTTATACTGCTTGCCTCATTCAGAGGAAAAGTGCTAATTCTGCTTGTAAGTTTTAGAAGGGTTTTTTTTCTTGCCCATTTATCCCTTAAATGTGATTGGATGTGTTTCCAGTGGTTTCACAAGGTTTCTCTGTGTAAGAAATGAATGCTTTATATCTCAAGTGTATATTATTAGAAGGAAAAACAACATATTAAACTCTGTTTGACTTGTTGAGTATCAGTGGTCATACTCATTTTTAGCATAGCACAGTTTATAAAGAGATAAAAGATTTAAAACTCAAGCAAAGGTCCATGATCCCGTATTTACTTTGATTTATTCTGTAGATAAAAGAAATCAAGTGGGGTGATGTTGGGGGCTGGACAGGCCAGGGCGGGTCCCTGCTAGGCACAAAAAGGTAAGATTATATTTTTTATTCATTGTCAATAAAAATACACCGATATTCCTTTATGCATTGAATAAGTTGCTTTGTAATATCCTGAAATGTCTTTTTCAGAACTCTCCCAGCAAAACACATTGATAAAATTGCAGAACAAATGAGGATTCACAACATCAATGCTTTATTGGTTATTGGGGGATTTGAGGTATGTAATGTAATATTTACAGTATTTGTCTACAATTTTGTACATATTTTGCTGTGTATTAATAAGTAAAATAACATTTTGATTCTATTACTTTGAAGTTTGTACTGAAAATCAATTTCTCCTTCCCCCAATTCTATTTATTATAATCACGTGTCATGTCTCTTTTTTGTCCTAAAGATGCAGTAAGCAATTTCTGAGAAACGCTGTTGATAGTTGAAATCACCAAAACAAACACACCCCTACCCAAAAGGATCACGCGTCTGTCTTGATAGCTCCTCCCCCAAATTCACAAACACCCTATGCAACACAGGCACCTCGCCCCTCATGAGTGTATACGCCCCTTAATGCTGATTGGCTACACGTGTGGTTTGGTGTCCAATCCACTTTCTCAGAATTCTCTTACTGCACCTTTAAATGATGTCATGATCATATTATATCACTGCTTTATAGTATTCATTACAAATTGTTATTTACAGGCAAAAAAAGGCAGTGTTTTTAATTGCTACCAGATATTCCTTAGTTTGTAATAAAATAACATTTAATTTAATGATTGAGGCACAACATCTGTTTTGAGATTATCTTGTTATTTTAACAATACATTTCTTACAGTATAATAAATAGATTAAATTTTTTTACATCATACACTACATTTCAAAAGTTTTGAGGTCAGTGAGATTTTTCAGTAAGAAAGAAATTAAAATGCATAATTTATAATATTTTTATTTATAATTATTTTAATTATTTTTTTTATTATATTATAATATAATTATTTCCAATCTTTATAATATCATACCAGAAAGAAGTAAAAGTTTCAATTGTTTTGTGTTTCATCTATCATTTCACCATCATACTTTAAATCTTCTACATAAATACTTGCAGTATCTTCCTACCTTCATAATCAAAGTGGGCATGGCTCTCTGCCCTTCCCCTTCTTAATATTACTCATAATTCTAGCCAGTGACCTATAAGTCCTTGCTCTGACCGCAGGCATATTTGGGGTTGATGGAGCTGCAAGCAGCTCGTTCCAAACACACAGAGCTTTGTGTTCCCATGGTGATGGTCCCGGCCACTGTGTCCAACAATATCCCCGGCTCAGACCTGAGTATCGGGGCAGACACGGCCCTCAACGCCATCACGGACGTAAGACGTCACACACTCATGTCAGAGAGTGTGTGTGTGGGGTGGTGGGCATGTATATCTGTTTGTCAAGAGCACTGTCAGTAAGATACGCTGAAAGGTCAGGGCTGATGATGACCAACCTCCCTGCCAGGAAACACACAGGTCACACTCGAAATACTTGAAGGTTAAATGACATTGACATGGATGGCGGTCAGCCTAGATAAGTAGGTTATTTTTGATTTTAGATGCAAATGCAGACCTTATGCAGAGCATAGAAAAAGAACAAAAGAGTGATGTTTGGTGGAATGAGGTAGATTTCAATGCGTTAAAGGGATAGTTCACCTAAAAATGAATATTCTGTCATCATTTACTCACCCTCAAGTTGTTCCAAACCTGTATGAATTTTTTTTTATTCTTCTGAACACAAAAGAAGATATTTTGAAAAACATGGTTAACCAAACAGTTGATGGACCCCATTGCCTTGCATAGCATCGGGGAAAAATACTATGGAAGTCAATGGGGTCCATCAAATGTTTGGTTACCGACATTCCTCAAAATGTCTTCTTTTGTGTTCAGCAGAAGAAAGAAACTCACACAGGTTTGGAACAATTTGAGGGTGAGTAAATGATGACAGAATTTTCATTTTTGGTTGAACTATCCCTTTAACAGTGTAAAGAGTATAATATGTAGCTAAGCAAAACTGTTTTAATGATAGAAATGTTAAACGACCAACAGTAATATTCAGTGATAGAAACCACTTGACTTTTTCATCAAAAAATTTTGAATTGAAAATATATCTATTTAATTCATAGCTGAGTGTGACGAGACAAAAAACATTAATAGAGGCCTTTTTTGCCACTGTATTTGGCATAAGACTTAATGTGTGCATATTTTAAAATAAAAATACTATTTGCAAATAGTACAGATTGATTAATGATCCTTTCATTATTTAATTCCTTTAAATAAAAATATTATTACTACTTTGGTTTTGTCCCCCCAATGTTAAAGACATGGTTATGGCCTTGATATAATATTGGAAGGGTTATTGGATAATATTGGAATTGTATTCAAATTAACGTGCATACATACTGTTTGCAAAAAACAAAATACACTGAAAACTCAGAAATTCTGTCATTATTTGTGAAATTTACAAGTAACATTAAATTAAACGTGAAATTGTGAAGTAAATAGACTGAAATAGTATTTTCTTGTAAAACGTACTTCAATAATCCTGTTTGTTTGCAACTTTGAAAAATATTTTTTTTTTACAGACAGTGTAGTTTAATTTTACTCTGTATGTGACATTTTAAACAAATTACTTTTGTCTGACTGAAATCAAACTTTTAAAGTGCATGTAAACATACTTACAGTGTTTATGTTGGCTTACAGTTTTGTATTATGAAGTAGAGCTGAATGTGTTTCGGGTGGGATATCGTTGTGTGAGATGATGGGCTGAGATTGGTGGTCACTGCAGCCTGACTGAATCAGCGTGTCTGGAGACGAACGCATGTGGTCACTCAGCACAACCTGTCACCCAGTCCTGCTTCTGACTGTATAACTGTGTGTTTGCACCTTTTGTGTGTGCTTATATTGCAGGCCTGGTCCAACAATGTAGCACAATCATACTGAGATCCTTTCCTGAGCATTTTATGTTTGATTATAATGCATGTACTGCCAAACATTATCTAAAAGTTTTCCATTCTGTTTCATTTATAAATATACCTTTTTATATACACTGTGAGATTAAGATTAATATACTTATTAATCTTGTACCTTTGAGCTCAGTTCTGCTGTTTCCAAAAAAATAAAAAAATAAATAAAAATTAATAATAATATTGAATGAATAAATACTTCTGAACAAATTAACACATGAATTAATGTCCTGGGACTGAGTTCAAAAGCATTTGATACAGTGAATAATATCACTAACAACTAAAACCATTTGGTGGACAAAAATCAAAACAGAATTTTTCATAAATATAAATTGGTAAACTTTAATTTATATAATATATATGTTGTGGAATAACCTTTTATTTTGTGTGTTTGAGCAATAACAAATAATTAGATGATTAAGCTCTTAATCACAGATGCAAATGGATTAATGAAATATTTCTCATTCATTAAAATGTAATGATTATGAACAGCATTGCCAGCTAACAAAAATGTTCTAAGAACATTTCGCTAAAGTTATGAAAATGTCATTTCTGAACGTTCAAAACGTTCAATTTTTAAAATGTTTTGTTATGCCAATGGCAAGGAAACATTCCATTTTATCATTCTTCAAATGTTACATTTAAATGTTATTTGAACATTCTGAAACAAGTAGTAACATTTAAAAAACGTTAGACCAACATCCAACTATAACATTTCAGAAAAAAACATGAACAGCATATAAATAACGTGTTTGTTTGTTTTTTTTTTTGTTAATGTATTGAGAACATTATTAAAGACCAGATAACACTGAACAAGCATTCTATTAATGTTACTGCAAGAAAGTTTGTTCATAACTGAGAGAACCTTGCCAGAACATTAGCTAAAGTTCTGAGAACATTCTTTATTAGCTGGGCTTTGTGGCACACTGCCAATTTCATGCATTCATTTTTCAATTTAAATTCATGCCACATATTCTGTCCTTGGACATTAAGTTGTACTAATCAAATCAAACAAGTGCAACTAACTGCATGCTGTTTTGGGCTTGGCCTGAAATCTTGTGTGTTTCTGTCTGCATGTGTGTGTTATGTCATGCTATTTAAGGTGTGGTTGTGCTGCTGTTTAGTCTGGTTGTGAAGTCGGTCACGCTTTGGTTATTGTGAGACTTCCTGCTAATCTAAAAAACTCGCCTCAGTCACCGTTTAGCCAATGCCATGCCCACGTCACGAGGAACTGGTGGTCAACTGTATTTGCGATCTAGTCGTCTTGAGCAGACAGGAAACACTTTTTCTCCCTCAAAACAATCAGAAAGGTCTTCCTATTTAGGGTACAGTAGGAAGAGAGTAAGTGAGCAATCGTCCTAATGCATGTGCACTGCTGCAGGCCTTTGAGAGTTTACTACAGCTGGTCGATGCCCGCAGCAGTTATGAGGAGTTCTGTGTGCCCATGTGCATGCTGCCCGCCACCATCAGTAATAATGTATCCGGCACTGACCTCAGCATTGGCGCTGACACTTCACTCAATGCCATAGTGGAGGTAAGACACACCACCCTCGCCCAGAACGCCAGATGTTACTATGTCAATTAATACAGTGGAAATGAAAATAATTCAGCAGACTGTATCTTTAAAGGTGCACTAAGTAATTTAAGTAAGTTTCTGCCACTGAATAAAAAATAAGGCAATTGCGACTTTTTTTCTTGCAATTGCTAGTTTATATCTCACAATTCAGACTTTATAACTCACAACTGCGAATTTAAGGCGAGACACCACAGGTGAATAGGGTAAAAAAATTTACTAACAGATATAACCATACTTCCCCAGCTGGTTGATTACATTAAAAATTGCAAACATTTTTTTGTATTACAAGTTTTCTAAAATGTTATGTTTAAATATGCAAATGAGGCGTTATCTAATTAAATATGTGCTAATTTGCATACATTTCTAGAACAAAAATCTGATTATTGGATGACGTCAGGTTTAAAATTCTCGTATAATTTTTTGGACATATTAAATTAAAAGGTTTTACAGAGGGAATTTTGGATATCTCTTTTTATCACTCCATAAATCAGAAAATACTATCAACAGCCAGAAAAAAAATAATTTTCACAATTTTTTTTAGGAATAAAATGTATAAAATCAGGCAAATTATATATCAGTAAATCCCACTGTAAAAACCTTCAAAATATAGATAGGAATAAAACTGTAAAGTTTGGTGTATGTAAGTTCTGCTGAAGTGGAGATTTCTGACAAAACTCATTTTGAAAAAATGGCCTTTAAAGATATTTACTGTAATTGAAATCTATAGATGCAAATAGATAAAGTGCTATAAAATATACACTTAAAAGTGTATTTTGGATGTTTTCTTTCCACCAGTCTGAAAAAACACTTTATGCCTGTAGTGTCCCCCCTTAAATCATGCAATTCTGAGAAAAAGTCAAGTCTTTTTTTTCTTCAGAATTAGACTCATAACTCAAAACTGAGTTTATATCACAATTCTGAGGGAAAAAAAGTCAGAATTGCGAGATTTATTTCAAGTTTGATTCTAAAAATTTTGACTTTTTTTCTCAGAATTGTGATATAAACTCACAGTTATGAGTTATAAAGCCCAATTCTGAATTCACTCGCAATTGCGAATTTACATCACGCAATTCTGTGAGAAAAATTCAGCCTTTTTTTTTTTTCTTCCAAATTGGACTTTATAACTCGCAATTGCGAATTTACATCATGCAATTCTGAATTCGCAATTCTCAATTCAATATCAGAATTGCTAGATATAAACTTGCAGTTGCAAGAAAAAAGTCAGAACTGTGAGAAAAAATTCAGAATTGTGAAATTTATTTCTCAGAATTATGTGATATAAGCTCGCAATTGCGATTTATAAAGTCAGAATTGTGAGATATAAAGTAAACTTGCAATTGTGAGATAAAAAAATCGCAATTATCTTTTAAATTGTTTTATTCCATGGCAGAAACAAGCTTCCATAGGATTCAGCATTACACACAAGAAAATGTTTTTTGTTATCAGTACCATTGTAGAACTTCCCCTTTCGCAAACAATTTATTAATTTATTCCAAGAGGAAGTGTACAGTAATGGGGATATACCAAGATAAAGTGAGTATAGTATTTGAATGGTCATGTGATCTCAATAAGACATTAGGTACAATAAAAAAAAAAAAAAAACTATATTTTAAAAAATATATATTTATCAAATGTACTATTTTAAAAAAAATTATATACTTAAAATTACTTAAAAAATATTTTTCAAATGGAAAAAAATCTATTTAGTGCACCTATATTATTTTACAATTATGCCTGTGTTATGAGAAATATCATTTTTTTATAATTTTATAAGAATATAATTTTTTCAAGTGGAAAAAACTATTTAGTGCCCTTACGATCATGCCTGGAAGTTATAAGAAACACTTTTCCAGGTTTCATTTAATTGTTTTTTTGTTTTGTTTTTTTCTTATTTAAATATCTGCCCATGAGATATTGCACTTTAGATGTGAGATAAATTATCTGTGGATATATAACATACCGAACTGTGTTTGTCCACTACAGGAACAGATTTATATGCTGATCTGAAACGTTTGTATATTTTCCCAAGTTGCATGGCAAACATGGATCCTCACAAAAAGCACATATTTATGAGTTGGAACCACATGCATGTTCTTTATTGTGAACTATATTGTGCCTTTTGCTTGCATGTGACCTCTTGCATACAGGTCCAAAATTAACAACCAACTGTGAGTAAAAAAGTTGGACAGAAGTACAACATTATACATGGTGTAAGTTGAATTAATAATGGTTTGAACCATTGCTGAAGTCACATGTATAATTCAAAAACTTGACTCTAATAAGGTACATCTGCTTTGACCTTTGTGACTAAATAATTTAATTGTCATAGGCACAAAATATATATTTTTAATGTATTTATTACCCACCATTGGTCAGTTAATTTTGGACCATGCTTCAGTACTTCTGTAATGCTGTATGTCTGAGTTTATGGTTGTGTGTCAGAACTGCAATCTGTCCGTTCATGAAGTGTGTGTGCACGAGTAACAGATATTTTTCATTCTTAAACAATTACAATGTGTGTGTTAGACGTGTGATCGTATAAAGCAGTCCGCCAGCGGAACCAAGCGCCGCGTGTTCATCATCGAGACGATGGGCGGTTACTGTGGTTACCTGGCGACGGTGGGGGGGCTGGCGGCCGGAGCAGATGCAGCCTACATCTATGAAGAGCCGTTTGACATCCGAGACCTACAGGTGAGAGACGTACTTCTGTCCATATTAACTGCAATGTGTTATCTGAATATAATATTTAAAAAAATATATACACCTATGTTACATCTGCACTGTAACTGGATGGAATGGATAAGGTGATTAATTAAATGTCCTACTGAATATACACTATATTGCCAAAAGTATTGGGACACCCCTCCAAATCATTAAATTCAGGTGTTCCAATCTGTGGTTCCAATCAAACCACAGGTGTATAAAATCAATCACCTAGGCATGCAGACTGCTTCTACAAACATTTGTGAAAGAATGGGTCGCTCTCAGGAGCTCAGTGAATTCAAGCATGGTACTGTGAGTGGTTGCCACCTGTGCAATAAGTCCATTCCTGAAATTTCCTCACTACTAAATATTCCACAGTCAACTGTTAGTGGTATCATAACAAAGTGGAAGCAATTGGGAACAACAGCAGCTCAGCCACGAAGTGGTAGGCCATGTAAAATCACAGAGCGGGGTTAGCACATGCTGAGGCGCACAGTGCGCAGAAGTCGCCAACTTTCTGCAGAGTCAATAGCTACAGACCTCCAAACTTGGTGTGTCCTTCAGATTAGCTCAAGAACAGTGTGTAGAGAGCTTCATGGAATGGGTTTCCATGGCCGAGCAGCTGCATCCACGCCTTACATCACCAAGTGCAATGCAATGCGTTGGATACAGTGGTGTAAAGCACGCTGCCACTGGACTCTAGAGCAGTGGAGACGTGTTGGAGTGACGAATCACGCTTCTCTGTCTGGCAATCCGATGGACGAGTCTGGGTTTGCCGGTTGCCAGGAGAACGGTACTTGCCTGACTGTATTGTGCCAAGTGTAAAGTTTGGTGAAGGAGGGATTATGGTGGGGGGTTGTTTTTCAGGGGTTGGGCTTGGCCCCTTAGTTCCAGTGAAAGGAACTCTTAATGCTTCAGCATACCAAGACATTTTGGACAATTTCATGCTCCCAACTTTGTGGGAACAGTTTGGAGATGGCCCCTTCCTGTTCCAACATGACTGCGCACCAGTGCACAAAGCAAGGTCCATAAAGACATGGATGAGCGAGTTTGGTGTGGAGGAACTTGACTGGCCTTCACAGAGTCCTGACCTGATAGAACACCTTTGGGATGAATTAGAGTGGAGACTGCGAGCCAGGCCTTCTCGCCAACATCACTGCCTGACCTCACAAATGCACTTCTAGAAGAATGGTCAAAAATTCCCATAAACACACTCCTAAACCTTGTGGAAAGCCTTCCCAGAAGAGTTGAGGCTGTTATATCTGCAAAGGGTGAGCCAACTCCATATTAATCCCTACAGATTAAGAATGGGATGTCATTAAAGTTCATGTGCACGTAAAGGCAGGCGTCCCAAAACTTTTGGCAATATAGTGTAGCTCTGCATCTTTATATAGATTCATTTGTGACCTAGATTTGCGAACACCACTAACAAAAAATGTACTGAAACTAAAACTTTTTGGACATGTACCAATATAGTACCATTGTATTCTGTGAAGAAAGTACACTAAAATGTCATAGATATGGTAAATATGAATATGGTAATCACTAAGCACTATGGTATATATTATATGAAATCATCAATCTTGTACCATGGTACTTCCATGTTTTTGTTTTTTTGTTCATGAACATGATGACTGAAATAATGTGTACAATGTTTTTATTCTCTCTCCAAACTTTGTTTTTGAACATTTGTATTTCACATATGTTTGGAATATGAATATTCTTTTGAATTTTCAGTGTCACATTATCCTTCAGAAATTATTCTAATATGCTGATTTGGTGCTTATTAATATCAATGTTCAAAGTAGTTGTGCTGCTTAATATTTTTGTGGAAACTGTGATACAAGATTTTTTCTAACAGTTCTATATAAAACAATAGTGAATTTAACATCAAAATTGAACGTCTAATGTATGTAAAATGTCATTTTTAATGTAACCTTCTCCATTTAAATACATGGGTCAGTTTGATAATAATTAATGCAGTTTTATATGATTTATTTGAATGAAGTAAAAGAGCAGTTTCATGTCTGTCCTTGTATTGTTCAACTGTTCGAGGTTGATATAGGATTTAGAAAGTAATAAGTAATGCAATACTTTTTACAGAGAGTAATTAGTACAGTAATCTAATTACTCTGTTGAATATGTAATTAGTAGACAGTAATTAAATACTTTTTTAGAACAACTTGCCCAACACTGGATAAGGGTTAAAGGTCATGTCTGCCCCCTTCTGTCAGACACAGGCATTACACTCTCCTTCCCCGTCCTCTGTCTGCTCTGTCCCACGCACAGGGAGGAATATTTAGCAGTGTGTACTATTTAAGGAAAGAGAGAGAGCGTCAGGCTGAGTTTTTATGAGTGTTCTATTTTTCAGTCTAACGTCGAACATTTAACTGAGAAGATGAAGACTAGCATCCAGAGAGGTTTAGTGCTCAGGTAAGATCTATTTATCGTACATACAACATTAATACACTACACTGATTTCATTCTGTAATTATAGAAGCAGTGAGATGTGATTGTGTGTGTTTTACAGGAATGAGAACAGCAGTGAGAACTACACCACTGACTTCATCTACCAGCTGTACACTGAAGAGGGCAAAGGAGTCTTTGACTGCAGGAAAAATGTCCTGGGACACATGCAGCAGGTACACACACACACACACGTGCGCGCACGCAAACACTGTGAACATGATCAGAATATTGTTCATTTGCCACGTTATGATGTCCTGTAGGGTGGTGCTCCTTCACCATTTGACAGGAACTTTGGCACCAAGATTGCTGCTAAAGCCATGCAGTGGATTTCCAAGAAGCTCAAAGAGTTTTACAGACAAGGTAAAGAGAAATCATTCAGGTAAAGATGCAGTCTGGGATTGTGTGAACTGAGAAAATGTGCTTGGTACAGCAGCTACAGAAAACTTGCATATTCAACACAATAGGAAATGACATGCTGATAGTCTCAGATCTCATTTTTGCACCAGATACATTTATGTAATTTTGTAATTATACAGAACTGTCTTGATTAACTAAGAGGATAGTGCAATTTTGATTAGCAAAATTACACAATTTTAGTAAATTAACATCAGTGCCATGTGTTTGTCATACTTATGGGTTGCACATTTGGATGTAAAATGTAATATAATATTTGATATTAAACAATAAAATAAAATAAAGTATAATTATGCTAATATAATATTATTAAAAAACTGTTATTAATAATGAATTGATAATAATAAATTACTATTAATAAAATAATGTAACTTTTTAAGTTAAAACTATAAAATATTATAATAAAATGTTATACATATAAATTACATACATTTTATTATGAATGTATTAAATTTAATACATTATAGTACTAGTAATAATAATAATAAAAAATAATGGTAAAAACAGTAATTAATAATAATAAATTACTATTAATAAAATTTATAAATATAAAAATGTAAAATATTATAATAAATTGTTTACATTTACATTTAACTGTGGTAACACTTTACAATAAGGTTCATTAGTTAACATTAGTTAACTACATTAGTTAACATGAACTAATAATGAACTGCACTTATACAGCATTTATTCATCTTTGTTAATGTCAATTTCAACATTTACTAATACATTATTAAAATCTTATTAACATTAGTTAATGCACTGTGAACTAACATGAACAAACAATGAACAACTGTATTTTCATTAACTAACGTTAATAAAGATTAGTAAATACAGTAACAAATGTATTGCTCATGGTTAGTTCATGTTAGTTAATACATTCACTAATGTTTAACTAATGAACCTTATTGTAAAGTGTTACTAACTTTGTTTAAAAAAAAATGTTAGTTACTCCACAGTGCATTAACTAATGTTAACAGATACATTTTGATCTTAAAAGTGTATTATTAAATTTTAAGATTATAATTAACTAAGATTATTGTAGGTGTTGTTCATTGCTCATGTTAAAACAAATGTAGTTAACTAATGTTAACAAATGAAACCACCTTATTGTAAAGTATTACTGAATATATTATATACAAATATAACCGTACAGATTTTTATGACATCATAGTGAGTTATTTTCTTTTGCTCTTTGTTTTTTGCTTTCTTCCGTTGGCTCAGATGAAGGTAAATGATTTGCATGATTTGCAAAAATATATTGATTGAGTTCACTTCAAAATGCAAAGTAATTATGCTTGTAACATTGACTGGTGATTTTGCAATGCTTGTAGACTGTGCGCAATACCGTATTTTTGTGTATTTGGTAGGACGCGTGTTTGCGAACACAGAGGATTCTGCTTGTTTGTTGGGGATGCGGCGCAGAGCTCTGGTTTTCCAGCCTGTTGTACAACTGAAGGATGAGACTGATTTCGTGTAAGACAACACACACTTCACAAAGCTGATTCTAATGTCTTAGTAATGATGTCATAATATTTGTTTCAAAGGCAACTCTTAAAGGATTCTATTTTGTAGCATTTTACTTTTTCCACAGAAATCCATGTGTAATGTTAAGTTTCTTGCTCCAAAAACAGTCATAATTTAGTCTTACTTGACATTATCTCTCTGACCTTTAGAATTAAAAAGGCTGTATGATATTGTACCTTTTAAGACTTCCAAATACTGAACAGCCATGAATATGTAAATAGGGCGATGATATGTTAATGTTGTTATTGTTTTCTGCTTAATTTTAACAAATGGTCTGGGTGGACTTGAGAGTAGTGATGGGAGAAAGTAAGCTTTTTAAAACTTTGAATCAGTTGATTCCCCCAGGCGGCAAACCATTGAAATGGTTCACTTGTTTTTGGATCCGGAGATTCTGTATTTTTTCTGAAGATTCGTAATAGTGCCCCCCTACCGTTTAACAGTTAAAACATGAATTGCCAAAAAATGGCGGGAAAGCGCTGTCGTAAATGACGGAAAATTCCTTCAATGGCAGGGAAAGAGTTTTTTTATGTTCCTTGAGGTTCTCTTATGTTTTCTGCATTATATATATATATGTATATATATATATATATATATATATATATATATGTGTGTGTGTGTATGTAAGCAATCATGTCGTGCCTAACAACACCCTCCAGCCGTGACTTATTCACGATACAGCACTAGCCTCGAGTACCTTATTGCTTTTATAAAACTGTTACCACACAATACAAATATTAACGCCAAAAATATGTAACAATGCAACTTTCATGAAATAAACTCTTACTAAGCCTTCCTTCTGCCGGAAAAATAGTCCCTGACCGTGAACCGCAACAGAACATTATTACACCATTAGCAGTCTTTATGAGTGTCAGTCAGTAGCGAAGACTTTAACATTGAAAAGACTAAATTGTTGTGAACACAGAACAAGACGTAACTGACAAATGCTTTGACTAGCGCTGTCAGTCACGGGAAAACCCCTTAACTGTTAAAAGGACAAGATAATACATCGGATATTTAAACATTTTTTTATTATGAACATAGGACTGACCTGAAGGAAAATGCTAAATCTGAATGCAGGTAATAAACTCGCTCATTCAATCTTTTTCTCACAGTACTCTTCTACATAATACAGTAAGCTTAAATAAACAATATCAATTGAGAAGATACAGTTTACATTGCTAAGAGTGGTCGCTAAGGGTGTTGTGTAGTGATACACAGAACCGTTGGGTCAAGCGGTCATAGCCGTGTTTTATTGACCAATTAGAATCACTTGCTATTGTACATGACTGTGTTTTGAAAATATTATACATATAAACTTGACTTTTGGACTTGATTTAAGAAATGTTTTGTTTATAGGGAGGATGTTTTTAATGGTACTAGGATATGTCAAAAAGATCAAAGCAAATTAGATTTCTCATGTCCTGGCCTCTAACTCAAAAGAGCAAGGAGAAAATAATCCTGTGTTCCATGGTATTTCCCTTTAACATTTCGAAAACATTTTAAAAATGAGACAGACTTGACCATTGACCTGATACTTGTTTATTTCCAGTCACAGGATCCCGAAGGAACAGTGGTGGCTCAGACTGCGTCCACTCATGAAGATTCTGGCCAAATACAAAACCAGCTACGACGTGTCCGATTCGGGCCAGCTTGAACACATCGTCCGTCTGAGAGCTAAAGACAGCTCTGCTGTTTAAAATCAGCCCAAGAAAAGCCTAGTTGTCTTTGACTTGTCTATAAATGTATTTATTAAGGGACCTGTGATTCCATAGCAGATCTTGTAGAAATCTGTCTTGACCTGAACACATAATCATATACAGTCTGTGTAAAGCAGTTCACATTAAAGTGTGACCATATACATACAGCCACAAAATCCTTAAATACTGTAGGTCAGTGTTGTAAGTGACAATCCATATGCTCAAGCAAATGGCTTATCCCTTAAATGGGGCCAAGTGGTATATTTTGTTAATATGCAAGATTTCCATATTTATATTTATTCTGATAGAGCTTAATTTACGTTGACTGAATGAACAGTCCAGCTCCACTGGCGTATAGTGACGTAATTCCACCTTGTTTTAGTTTAAATGAAGTCTTCCAAACTGCTATTCTGTTTGTTTGCGCAGACACTTTGTACCAAAGCAGATGTTGTGTTAGTCATGATGTATGTGTGTATATGATTCTAATGCTGCATAAACTCCCTTTAGAATGTAAAAAGGTGTGGCTTGTCATTTAATTTATTTGAGCAGTTGTTCAGACCATGCAAGTATATTAAAAAAGACAAAAGCAAAATACAAAAAAAAAGAAGAAAAAAAAGAAGTCATTTTAGACTGCCACCCAAGCAGCAGGCTTTAAATACCTCAGTGAATGTACTATATTTTAGTTCAATAATGTTTTTTTATTTAATATTTTGTATTTTTAGGGGATTTTTGGTACTAAATTACATTTATGGAACAGTTACAATCCATTTATTACCATTTATTCAAGCATAAACTTGAAAATGAAATTTCCAACTTAAACTGTTGTACATCTTGAATGCTTTGGACTTAAGTTTGGTCTGTTTTAAAGAATACACTTGGCATATTGTGGCAGTAAAATAAAAATAAAAAGTTATAGAAGTTTTACTATTATTATGAAAAAATACTATTTTGAAATTAAAACATGAGAAAAATCAAACCCATAAATCTAAAGTTTTGTTCCAAATTTGAAGTTGATATCTCAAAAAATGAGCTTTCAGTAAGATTTTGTTTGGGGCGCAGTACCAAACGTTTCCACTAGATGAAATTAATCTCCCATTAATTTCCAGTGATGTCATTTTTTTTACCCTGAACAGCACAAGTGCTAAAACCTTTACCAAGTTTCGTACCATCCCGCCTAGGCAAAAAAATTCTAAAAAAAAAAACAAAGCGTTAAATTATTTTGGTCAAAAAGCACGAGAGGGTTAAATTAATTAATAAGAATTGGATAATGATTTAGGATTAAAGAAGAAAATTTTTGAAAAATTTTAATAGAAAAAGTTTTCCATTCTAGTCAAACATGGTCACATTTATTATAATTCTATACATGTCATAAATAATCTTTTTCTATTTTATAAATCTCAGACTTGTGTTTCTAAACACTTTCAGAATCATATGAGCTGCTTTTGTTTATGTTGACCTTGTTATAAAAACATGGAATCCACCATAAACACTGTGCATTGTCAGTGTAAACAAAAGTAGATTTGCTGGTCTAATAAGTGGTACTGTAATTCAGGTACTTTCAGCACTTGACTGTTTAGGAGCACTTCTGTTCATCAAGATGACTCCTGTAATCAGAAGAACATTTGTCCGTGATCCTGGAGTGTGTGTCTTTCATCCTAATAATAAGAACAGAGGAAAAATGGTCTATTTGACAACCCAGGAAGGGTCTTTTACGATGCTTTCATTTTCTGGGCCTAAAATAGCCACTCCACATGTCTGCTGGCCAATACCCAGATACCTGTAAAAAAAAAAATAAATAAATATTAAAAATAGGTAATTATATTATACAAATATAAATAATCGCACCATCACTCAAGCATAAATATTTTTTATTAATTTTTTTTCTTATTTCATATACATTTGATTAGATAATTACTATAGTGCTAAGGAAATTGACATCTTCACCCTTTATTCAAATAGTTAAATTGTTATTAAGTTTTATGTTTGTGGTAACGCAATGAAACATGGCAATCTGCGAACATAATTTTTGGTCAGGCTGTCATGCAAAGAAATTATGAACACATGCAAAACAAGAAAGAACCAACGCATTCTATGCAATTTTTTTTTTTCCGCATAGTAAAATAAAACCTGTACTTGTAGTTTGCCTTTTTTGCTAAATAATACCTTAACTAAGTTTAGCATTTTGTTTTTACCCCATATTTAAAATATATATTATAATATATTTTCCTCATATTTTGCTGGTTTACTCAAACTTGTAGGGTCATTAAAAACGAACATCCTCCCAGACATCACTTTTGGCCACTATTGTACATTCATGAATGTCTTGTTACCTGCCAGCGACGTCAATTAGGTTTTTGTCGGTCACAGCGAACAGTCTCTCTCTGTATCTTTGCTTCATTTCATCTGTAATGCCATTTAAAAAACGCCCCAAACCTGCAGCACAATTATAAGGTCCTTAAAGACATTCCTACACATTTGAACATTCACACAAAATATCCACAGATTCAAGCATCTAAATTAACATGAACTGCAGCTAAATTATACAGAAAGAGACTAAAACATCATTCAGCAAAGACATTCGTCAGATCCTTCAAGAGGTGTTCTAAATGACTGACCCTTATCTGAGGGAGCAACAGGTGCATCAACGGCAGAGAAGACTGAGAGCTTGGCCTCATCGATATCCTGCTGGGTAAACTTTCCCGCTCGTGCCCACTCTACTCCGCCACGGAAAGCCGACAATGTCTGGGTGGAGTTTGGATCTCTGAGAGATGACAACCAGATAATAAAACCAGATTATATATATATATATAATATGTGTGTGTGTGTGTGTGTGTGAGATATATATATATTATATATACATATATATATATATATATATATATATATATATATATATATATATATATATACACACACACACACACACACATACACACATACACACATATATACATATATATATATAAATAAAGAAAACATACTAAACAGAACACTGTCAGATCTAATGAAACGTGCCATACACACCTATAGGAATAAAATGAGAACAGGCCGCCTCCTCCCATTCTAGCTCCGCCTCCATAAGCCCCACCCTTTTCTCTGATCTCTCCATGGAGGAACTTAGCAGTCATCATCCTTCCTAAAATACACAGACTGAGAGAGACACACAGATGGCAAACTATAAGTGAGTGCATGATCCATCGAAAAAAGCGATTTGATGGTCTAATCATAAAATCAAAGATTTTAATAATTAAATTAATATATGCATTGCATACACTTGTAATAAAAAGCACTTACGAATGACTGTTGTTTTTTGCCAAAATAAATGCTTGATGGATTAACATTTGAAAATGAAGAAATTTAGAAAGCCATAAATACTAGTATTGTAATTTTACATTTTATAATAATATTATTATTACTATATTTTATTTTACAGTGAAAATTAACTTATTTTGTTTAATATTTATATTAATAAAAATAAAAAATAATCTGTAATAATATTTATTTATAATAATAATATTATTATTATTATTATTATTATAATATTCATATTGCTATATAGAAGCACAACATTTTTGGCCAAATTGTACAGCCCTACCAAACCTGGAGCATTTTAAAAATCGCAAATTGCATTTTTTAATCAGGAAAAAAAAAAAGATTAGATTCTCCCCCCAAATCGTGCTGCCCTAAGTGAGCATAATGACCATCTTTTTACAAAAGTGCACGAGTGTTTTTGTTGTACCTGGCGTAATCATTGTGTGTGAACGGAACCGTGCGCACACACTCACTGACAAAGTTCACAGTAAACGGAAGCTGGAAATACGTCTTCATCTGACAGGGTTTAAAATGAGGCTCCTGGTAGGATGAAGTGGGAGATCAGTAAGAATGCTACCAATGAATGAAATTTGAATGTTGCTGTAATGTTGTACAAATGCACTTACTGAGATGAGTTTACGGCTCACAGCTGATCCAGCATTAGGGTCTAATGCTCTCTATGAGGGGATAAAAAAATAACAACAATCAAAACAGTGAGATTTCCTCTTCATCTAAACACAACACATGAATGAATTGTCCTTTTGAGTTAAATCCTTTTTTTTCCACTAGGCACTATTCTCTATAAAGCTGTTATGGAAAACTATATTAAGTATACATTTAACAATTCACATATTCGCTGGGAATCGAACCCACAACCTTGGTGTTGCTAGCGCCACACTCAACTATATTACATTTATGCATTTGGCAGATGCTTTTACCCAAAGTGACTTGCATTTAAAGCATGCATTTTTATCAGTTCATGCATTCTCAGGGATTTGAACCCATAACCATTGCTAGTGGCATGCTCCACCATTTGCGCTACAGGAATATTAATAAGCTTAATAAAGTACAAAAACTTGTGTCTTTAAAAAGTAAAGTATGGCTTCTCACCTCCACAATGGTTGGTCTAATAGGTTTGCGCTCCTTCCTGTTGGCTGCTATATTACCTATAAACCTCTCCACTTCCCCAGCTGCATCTGACATTTTCTGGGGTGTGGCATTCACGGCACACCTGAAACGATGACATCATAATCGTATTTAAATGCATTTGTAGCACTTTAATAATTACTTTTTCATTCAAACATCCCTCCATTTATTAACAAATTGCACCCTGTAAATAACTACACCATTTCACAGAAGAAATTATTCATGTGGATATGATTAGTAATCTGCCTAAATTAAATGAAGTGTTAATTGTTTCGAAATGTGTCTTTTGTCACTGCTTTAAAAAAAGTAATCAGCCTACAGAGGCCATTTTACTTCAGTTAATACCCCTAAACACCCCCTAAAATAGTAAAATCACTGTAATACAAAATTACTTATTGCATTAGCATATATAATGCTACATATATTGTCATTTACTGGCTGATGTTTACCTCATGTTCTCAGGATTAAAAAGGTGTCTCTTTATCCGGGGAAGTTTCCTCAGAACTGAAGTCAGATCAGTCATCTCAGCGATTCTTTTCATAAATTTAACCTAAAATTAAATTACCATAAATTTATGAAACAACTTCTTGAATTCCTCAAAGGCTGGCGCACAACATCAGGAACATGTCTCATCATCAATCACCTGGTCCATCCCACCGAAGGTCTCCTGCAGGTCTGCTGTAGGTGTGAGCGATCGAGCTGCCCGTGTCATCGCGTACATGTGACCGGAGTGGGAAATGCCATTGGACAGCTCTTGAGCTGACATCATGACCAGCACACGCAGACGCTCCTCATCATCAAAACGAGGGCTGGAGGTATGCACGACAAATTCAGTTTAAAATAATAATTCTTGCACAGAAACTTAAAGAATCATTTTTCTCTCTCTTTAAACAAGACTAACCAGTTAAATATGTCACTCCACAGCTGAAACATGTCAGGTAGATTCCGTTCCAGACAGGAAGAAGATAGAATAATACCCTAAAAAACACAAATAAAGACATTAGCATAGATTGCACACTCACTCCAATGCAAGTAACATGTTCAAACATCAGCAAAAAAAAAAAATCTCCAGACAAATGTGTAGTTTCAAACCTACAACCTTCTGGCAACCAGGTCTGAGCTTACCTCAATGTACTTGTAAACAAAAGAGCATCATATTTCTATAAATTCACATGGTAGATGAGGAGGAAAGAGGGATACCTGCTCGTACAGATCAAGATCATCAGTGTCTGGAATGATTTGTGGCGATACAGACATGCCTCCAGTCTTCAGCTCAATACGCTGGGCCTGCTGACGATAATTCAGCTCCCCACTGCCCAACCTGAGATTATATCATCATTACATTAGTGTTATTTACTTACACTACTGTTCAAAAGTTTGGGGTCAGCAAGATTTGTTCTGTTTTTTTAAAGAAATTAATACTTTTATTTAGCAAGGATGCATTAAACTGATCAAAAGTGACAAAGTAGGGCTGCCCCCAATAGTTGACTAAACATTAGTTTGGCTTAGTCAACCAAGATTTTATTAGTCGGTTAGTCGCTGAAAAAAAACTCCATAGGAAGTGGCAAAGTCACGCAGTCCGTGAAGGACAGTTAACGGCAGGTCCTTGTAATAATTACAGTATGTCTGGCAGGAAATCCAGACGTTCGCCTATCATCCATCGACCCCAAATATGGCTTATCATTTGAAACATGTAAGTAGTAGCAACTTTACATGGCTGCTTGCTCTAACGTTAACCTAAATAAAAGTGCGCTATTATATATCCAAGTGTTTGTGCGTAGCGTGGAAGGCAGCTAAAGTATAGCGCGCTATACTGCACAACATGGAGGCGCCGGCACGATGACTTGCAATTTTTTAACTTAAAATACTCATAAAAATATGTCATACAGATAAGAGTAATTCATTATTCCAAACTGTAAAGGGTCTACTTTATTTGTGTACACTCACAATAACAAAATGTTGTGCTTTGGTAAAATAAATAAAACAAACAGGATGTGCTTTCTGCCGTCTCGGTCTCCCTGAACATCAGCGCCTCACATAAATTAACCAAAACTCAGCATATAGGCTCCTTGTCTCACAGACATGAGAAATATATCTTTAGAAAGCTTGAAATGTCTACTTTTAAATTAACCAATTCGAATGTAAAACAAATACCCTCCGATTACGTAATTCAAATGAAAGTTGCATTTCTCTCTATAGGCGTTACCGTGGAGATGACGAGACAGCATCGTCAACTTCAAGACACTGACTCTGACTAAAACGTTTTTTTTATAACAACAAACTTAGTCTATATAAACCTGCTATTTATTTCGGACACACTTGCCAGTGCTTTGTGGCAAGCTTTATGCGTGTGCTTGAGCGCGAGGTATATATCTATATCGTGCGATTAATTAATTAATGGCTTAAATAAACGACTACTAGTCGACTATACTTCGAGAATACTTTTTGTGCAACAAAAAAAACATCTAGTGTAACACTAATATCTAGTGATGGGCGATTTTAAAACACTGCTCCATGAAGCTTCGAAGCTTTACAAATCTTTTGTTTCGAATCAGTGGTTCAGAGCATGTATCAAACTGCCAAAGTCATGCCCCCCGGTGGTAAACCATTGAAATTTCTAAACACTTATCACGTAACGAAGCCTTGTTTACTGAAATCACATGACTGTGGCGCTCCGAACTACTGATTCGAAACAAAAGATTCCCAAAGCATGTTTTGAAATCATACTCTGTTACAGTATGTAGCTGGGATAAAGCACAAAGGGTTTCATACTTGGTAATGACACTGCAGAACAGAGGAACGTAGATCTTGAGGTCTTCAGGGAGGGAGTTGAGGTTGCACAGGGCTCTGAAATAAACCATGCCATTGGTGGGCTGCTCACAGTACTGAACAGGTACACTGCCTACAGACACAGAAAGAGATAGCAAATGTAGTAAATACAGTAAATGGCTTTTGCATCTATAATTTCAACTTTGAATGTGCTTGTTACATGCATGCATGCGCATTTTACCTGCGCTACCCAGCTGTACAGGTGTGTAGGGAATAATCGGCTCAATGTCGGACACCTTTAATGCAGGCAGACAGGAAGTGTCTTGAGTTGTGCTCTGAGCAGCCAACAGCTGCAAACCTGAAACAACAACATGGTTTAATCTCTGCAACAGAATGAGAGTAATAACTCTCATCCTTCCTGGTCCTTCTGAGCATACCTTTCTCGTAGATGTCTTTGCGGTCTGCATCGCTGAGGATCTGTATCTTCTGCTGTAGTTTCTGTTCCTCAGCTTCAGCCTGTTTCTCCAAGAAACTCTCATCAGGACTCATGGAAAGGGTCAATCGATGTGTGTTATTCTGAAACACAAAAACCCAGATACATATTTTAAAGCACCCTAATTCAACAAACATGCATGAAAAAAAACTGTTATTCTAGAGCACTCCCTAGTATTCTAGTATCCTAGTATTCAAATCCCTGATTTTGATGAATGAATAATTTTACTTTTTATTTCCTATTTGTCCTATTTAGTTACAGTTTAGTTAGGGTTGTCAAAAGCACTGGTACTTCGGTACCATGTAGGTACTGAAATAAAAAAAAAAATTGACGATACCAGCATTTTCACCTAGCATTTTGAGCATTGTTGAGCGGATTCTGACTAACTGAAACACCTCTGATTGGCCATTGTGTTCACATGCTCAACAGATATGTCTGTAACTGGCTACAATGATCAACTTTTAAAAAACATGTTGTAAACCAAGCACTGATAGACGCCTGCTTTCAAACGCTCCCGTGTGTATCAGTGCAAGCACTCTGTGAACATGTTTTTGAAGCCTTTATCATTGTAGTCAATCACAGACATATCTGTTGAGCGTGTGAACACAATGGCCAATCAGTGGTGTTTAAGTTAGTCAGAATCTGCTCAACAGTGCTCAAAACGCTAGGGGGAAATGCTGGTATCGTCACATTTTTAAAATTTCAGTACTGACTTGATACAGACTTTTCACAACCATAGTTGCAGTATCAATCTTTTCTCAGTGTTTTTAGTTTAGTTGTAGGATTTTAATGTATTTAGTAATTTTAGATTTAGCATTTTAGGGCTGCCAAAGTTAATGATAAAATTGATATTATTTAAATGTGCATACATTTTGTTAAATGTGTTAAATTTCTCTCAGCTGTCTGTTGTTATTGCTATTTAGTGCAATTTGTCATTCAAAAACTAAAATTTATTTGATCATTTTTAATTTCTTTTAGTTAGCTTTGGAGCCATAAAAATATACTTCACTTTGGTTTTAGTTACTCCAATTATGTTTGCATTTAATCTTTAATACAGCTGTTTTAATTTTAAGTTTTCATTAACAAAAACAACACAGCTGCTTAAACACATACACACATAATTAGCATAGCATATGATGCACAAAGCAACATCCATTGCATCAGAATAATTAGTCTGAATGACTGAAGAAAAGAATATTACCTTAAAGTAGTGTTGGACTTTGTCCTGAAGGTAGCGAGGGTTCTCCTTCAAACACTGCCGGAATCTGGACACATTCTCACTGATCTTCAACAGCTGCACCGGATCACCATCATGATTCCAGCAGGATGCAATATACTGACACATAGCGAGAGAGGGTGTTTCTGCCATGCAGGTTACACATTTTAGGCTGTCTGTCGGAAGCCAGTTATTATAGCTAATAAAGTTTTAAATAAGGATATTTTTCTTACAAAAACCAATTGCTTCGCTTCCTTTTTGGGTATCAAAACACGCCCCCCATTCACTACCATTATAAAGCATGGAAGAGCCAGGATATTTTTAAATATATCTCTGTGTTCGTCTGAAAGAAGATAGTCATATACACCTAGGATGGCTTGAGGGTGAGTAAACTATGGGATAATTTTCATTTTTTGGTGAACTGCCCCTTTAAGAACAATAAAGAGCCATGGCATGTGTTCCAACATGTTAATCAAGGTTGCTTATGCAGAAAACATTCTTTTTCATTTTTATAACATAAAAGTAGCAAAATAAAATATAAAATACAAGTATACATTTGTAAACACAAATGTATGTGTACTTGTACTTGAGTTTACTCACTGAAGCGAGAGCTAGGCCGAAACTGGTGGACTGATGTTTCATCTGAATCTCGATTCTATGCAGCAGAGCTTCAATCTGCTCCTCTTCAAAACCAGTTCTGAAACAGCAATTCATTTTCATTTATTCATTTAACAGGTGCTTTTATCCAAAGTGAACATCACAAGCAAATTCAGATTCTCTCAAACTCATAACTGAGTGGAAACTGAGTTAAATTAAAACTCTTTATTGTAGTAAGGCAATAAAACAGTCAGCCAATCTATACTCACGCAATGATGTCATCGATGGTTTGAGCAATGATGTGTTTGACCTCCTCAGTGTCGGCCTCTGCTATGCCTTGAAGACCGATGGTGAAAGACGCTTGTCTAGTGCTGCCGTCAAACCTGCGTGAATCACACATTTATAAAGCTCCACTCTCACTGATCAGAAAGAGGAATTGATTTTAAAGTCTTGCCAAACAACGTACCCCACTGAAGAGGAGAAGTCAGAACCGATTTTGGGCTCGATCAGGGCTTTGTAAAAGGGAGAATTTGGGCCAGAGATCATCAGAGAGGAGAGGAGGCTCAGAGTAAACGCCTCAAACGTGTCTGTAATGCTAAAACACACACAGACATGAGGTCAGAGAGTTGTGAAAATGAAATGACAAGTGCTGTCAAAAGTCCCGGTATTACTCTTTGCATGCTTTAAGTATATAACCCATTGATAATTTGAATATAAGTTTTATTTTTCATGCTGCTAAGTACACATTTGAAAACAAAATTTCAGGAGTGTAAACTGTATCAAAATGCAGGACTGAATCTGAAATTGCGATGTTTGATGTTTTGATAACCATAGCAACTGATGGGACAAATTTTTTTTTTAAAAAAAAACTTTAAAAAAAAAAAAAAAAAAATTCATCTGTGCATCAAGTCTTGCAGTTTAATTTCAATAGGCCCGACACTTGTTCTGTTACCTGTATTGTGTTTCATTGTTTTTAATTTTATTAGTCATTTTTCATTTGATCTTTTTAAAGTGCCCCATTATGCTTTTTCGGATATTACCTTTCATAATAACTGTTTGTGAAAGTAAAAAGTCTGCAACTGCTAAAACGAGTCGCCAGTAATTCCAGTCTTACATCATGCATAAACCTACATAGGTTTATAACAAATTTGCATAATGCCAACCTATGGCCTTCATTGGCTGCCCGTGAACAACATCTGCTTAGACCCGCCCTCAAACACTGCAGTTGTAGCTGAGGCCTGGAAGAGTTTGGTTCGTGTTGTCGACATGTCATGAAGACATGGTTTTCCATCTTGTGCTAGAATTGATACAGTAAAACTGACGCCACTATTTGGTATCACTGTGTAACAAGTGCTGAGGAAGATCCGGAGCTGAAATTCAGATATGGCATTGGACGTTTTGTTTCTGAAACATTACACTCTAAGCAGTTGACCAAACACAACAGTCTGGGCCATCTGACTAATCAGAGCGGAGTAGGCTTAGGAAGGGTTTAGAGAGACTGCATACTTTATCAAACCAATCTCAGAAACTGTGAAAAAAAAAAGGTGATGCTGCAATGTATATTATGAGAAAAAATGTTTTTTGACCTTTTGATGCATGTAAATCTATTATAGGAGACCTCCGAAACAAAATTAGGAACCTTTAAAATGGCATAACAGGGGTAGTTGACACAAAAAATAATCATATAATTTACTCACCCTCAAGCCATCCTGGGTGTATTTGACTTTCTTGTATATACACATTCTTGGGTGTATATGCCGAACATAATCAGAGTTATATTAAATACTATCTTGGCTCTTCCAAGCTTTGTAATGGCATTGAATAGTGCCTGAGTTTTTGAAGCTCTAAAAAGCATCTTTTTTAAAGAAAAATATCCATATTTAAAGCTTTATAAACAAAAATCACTGGCTTTTGGCAACGGCCATAATTGCATTCATGAGAGACCTGATGTAGAATGTAGCTCCTCTTCTCTTATATTGATCCTTTAAATCCTTTGACATTTTTCTTTAAAACTTCTCGTTTTAGACTTCTAATTCATGAGCTTACGCTACACCTACGTCATACATCCTACATCGGGTCAGAGGTCACCCTTCCACCGAAACTCTACTCAAAGCTGGGAAGAGCCAGGATATTTTTTTAAATAACTGTGATTGTGTTCAGCTGAAAGAAGAAAGTCATACACACCTAGGATGGCTTGTTGGTTTACTACTTGAACAATATTTGAAGGCTACATGCTAATGTTTTAATGTATTGTATACTTATAATTATTAATAACATTAGTAATGAACTACTTGAACCAAGTAGTGACTTTTACTGGTACTGCAATTTTGCTATCGTGACAACACTAGAAATGACCAAAACATACAAGTGAAAAAAGATGCTGTAAATATTTGTCCACTCACTCTCCCAGCAGATAGCTCATGCAGAGTGTGTTTTGTTTCATGGGGTCAGGAGCCAGTGCATCAGGCCTGCAAGTCACATGATCTGCTCTCTGAACAAAAACACAAAACATGAACAAACCTCGAAAAGCAATATTTGGACTGAATGAGTTTATTTTACAGGTCCTTCTCATGTGTATATTGTGTAACGTACGGGTTTGTCCCAGAACATTTGGGTAGGAACCGCAGTGTTGGGTTCTGTTCTCTCAAATTTAGACAGAGCCTCTTCCTCTATCTGTTGTAGGTGCTGCTCCAACGGTAAGTCCCCGTATGTGAAAAACCTGCAATAAACACGCAGAACAGACAATGAGTATTGTCTGCTTTTAACACACATTCATTTAGTGAGTCTGAGTGTTTTATGTTCGTACCGTGCATTGCTGGGGTGGTAGTGTGTGGCGTGGAAGTGTCTAAGCTGTTCCCAGGTCAGGTCAGGGATGGCCAGCGGTTCTCCTCCAGACACAACAGAGTATGTGTGATCTGGCAGGAGTTTATTCTGCAGGTGCTGAGCGTATATACGCTCATTATCTGACTACACACATACAACATATAAGAAGCATTTGTTAGTCTAAAATAATTATAACATCATGAAAACCTAAATAAATGTAAATCTGACGTCCAGCAGTTATATTTTAACTCCTATGCTATTTGTAATTATGGACAGATGCAGTGATACATTCAGTATATGGATGTGTGCATTATGCATCTTATTATGCATACTCAGGGATGCACTGATGATATATATTGGCATATGCAGATATTCATTTTTACACTTTTTACAAATCTACAGAGATTTTTGTAATATTTGTGACAGACAAATTTCTGAAAATGCCCTCACAAACCTCCTAAAACCACTTAATAATAAAAATAGTTAATAATGAGTTAAAATGTAATGACAAAAATGTGACATGCTAAATTATTTATATATATATATATATATATATATATATATATATATATATATATACACACACACATCACGTATATATTGCGTAAATACAAACTTTTATGTTAGATGCAATTAACCGCGATTAATCGTTTTGATAGCCATTTATATGCAAGTAATCTGGTAGGTTTTTTTTTTTTTTTTAAAGAAAAAAGAAAACATAATATTGGCCGCTACCTACACTACCATTTTAAAGTTTGGGGTCAAGATTTTTTTTTATGTTTTTGTCTCTTATGCTCACCAAGGCTGCATTTATTCAATCAAAAATACAGCAAAACAGCAACATTATTTTCACATTGTGAAACATTATTGCAATTTAAAATAACTATTTTATTTATATTTTATTTGTATTTATTTTACAATGTAATCAATATATTCCTGTGATGCAAAGCTGAATTTTCAGCATCATTACTCCAGTCTTCAGTGTCACATGATCCTTCAGAAATCATTCTAATATGCTGCTCAAGAAACAACTCTTAATATTATCAATGTTGAAAACAGTTCAGCTGCTTAATATTTTTGTAGAAACCGCAAAACATTTTTTCAGGATTCTCTGATGAATAGAAAGTTCAAAAGGGCAGCGTTTGTTTGTAATAGAAATCTTTTGTAGCATTATAAATGTATTTACTGTCCCTTTTGATTAATTTAAAGCATCCTTGCTGAATAAAAGGTAATTAATACCTTAAAAATTCTTCAAATCTTACTGACCCCAACATTTTTGAACAGTAGTGTACAAGGTCACTGATATATCATACATGCATCTCTATACATATTACTTCTATATATATTACCAATGTTTTTTTGTTTTTTTTTAAATCAGAAGAGCATAAAGGAGTTTCCTTACAAACACTCCCTTCATCTCATTGAACACCACACCCTTGAACACCAGACGACTCGAGGAGTCTGTGGGGGTCTCGTGCTCCAGCCTCCAGCCCTCTTGCCTGAAAAAAAACAAAAAACAAACAAACATGAAACCCTTTTCAAAACCAATTTATGTGCCATTAATTACACTATTTGAGGCCTTTACCAGAAGTCCAGTTCTCTGAGACAGGGGAAGAAAACAGCATCCAGATAGACTGACAGAAGGTTCTGAAAGTCTTTGGCATTCTGGGTTGAGAACGGATACATTGTGTAATCACTCGCTGGAGAGAGATAATGACATAATCAGAGAGACAAATCATACACACATACACTAACTTAAACACAAACCCACATCAGGTACCTGTGAAGGCATTCATAAAGGTGGAGAGAGATCGATTGAGCATCTTAAAGAAGGGGTCTCTACAGGGAAAGCGCTGAGAGCCACACAGGACCGTGTGCTCGAGAATGTGAGGAACTCCGGTGCTGTCCATTGGTGTGGTACGAAACTGCACACTATAATAACACACATACAAAGGAATGTGCACATCACAGAGCATATAATGGGCTTCAAATAAAAATCCTCAGATGTTTTAAAGCATATCAGTCTCCATCAGATGCAGACTGTACCTGAAGAGGTTGTTGGAATCATCCCGGGCTGCATGCAGATACTGAGCTCCTGTGGCATCATGGGAGAGCTTAACGGCCGTTAGGAACAAATCCGGCACCGCTGTAACCTAGAAATCCCAGTCGATGTTAGCACAAGGTCACTTTGACATGCATACAACATGTCCAGAAGTGCGGTGATGGTCTGGCGGACTATCACTGACCACATTTGAAAGCAAAATAGCTAAGAAGAAAATTAACCCTATAAAACCTACTGTATCATATTTGATACATAAATTTATAAGGCCTCTAAATTATCAGCATGATAATTTCTTTTAGCAATTAAAAGGCCTTTTAGTATCATTCTTAAATAATCCACCTTCAGGTCATGGTACACAGTGAAATCTTTAATAAGTTTTATAAAATAAACATAAGAATAGCTTTTATATTGTTAGTGATCAAGACGAACACTTACTGGACTGAAGCAATTTCAGTAATTTCCTTGATTACCCATACATTATTTTTTTTATTATTATTATTATTTGTTAATATGCATCAAATATGATCCATCAGGCTTTTGAGTTTTTTTTTGTTTTGTTTTTTGTGTACGTCTTTCAATCATCATTGTATTAAACTGCATTATGTTTTAAAACTACAGAGCTTTGATAAAACATATTATTAAAAGACAGAGTGACAACTGATATTCATACGCATTTTATGTCTGCTACACTGTAATAAAGATCTTATTGATATACATTACAAGCTATTAGAATTCATCTTACTTTTTGGCCATATAAACAACATCTGCACCAAATTGTATATTTTTGCTCAGTTTGTGCCAATGCTCCATATTGTTATATATCATACGAGATGAGCTGTATGTATCAAATATCATTCAAAACATAAAACATACACACACACTTTAATATATTTCTTTCATGTTTTGTCTAAACATTCAATAAATTGTTCCATTTCAAACTAAACAGATAGTTTTAATTTACACAATGTAATGAATCTTGTCTAGAATCAGACTGGGAAGGTTTAAGCACCCCTGCTTCACTGTATGTGATGAAATAGAAACAATACAAGCGTCACATGTATTTTCATGATTTGTTTACTCTTTCTTTACCTCTTTAACAGTGAATCCGTGGATCTTCTGTCCCACTGTATACTGCAGTGCTCTTTCTACAGCAGAGCTGCCTCTCGACCTCCATGAACCCTGCAAACTACAAACCCCTCATTCATCAGACTTACAGATCACACTAATCAGCATGACTGGGCATTTCTTAGTGAATTACATCACACACATCAAAATTATACCTATAAACACGATGACAAGTAGTTACACTGACCTGAATAATAAATTAACGACCATTAATATATTAATAACGGCCTAAATAAGATAGCGCATATGTCTGAAACCGGGAGTGAAATTTACTTCAGCTGAGATGTGTAGTATTACTCACCACAAATTTTTTAGCTTCGTGACGATTGTCTTACTTTGACGAAACATTTTAGATGCTTAAATCCACTATCTCTAATAACTAATGTGATTGTGGTCTAAAAGTTAAAACGCATTATATGTGAATTTCTAGATTTATGTTTCCGTTACGATTAGAGCTCTGTCCTTCCATGTCCCATGGCACGCTGTACACAACGCATGCGCACTAGACGCCGCAAATAACGCTGTTTTCATTGGCTGCAACACGAAGAGCGTAGAGCCCTTGAACACCAGACGACTCTACAAAATAAAAGTATGGGCAATAATTAAAAAACTACATTACATGTAAATTTTAAGCTATATAATACGACTTGGATAACTATACAGACTGTTAAGATAAAGGAGATGGAATTCAGGATGCGTGTTTTATATATATATATATATATATATGACAATTAACTTCCTAAAATGACCAGCAGATGTCAGTAGAAACAGGGAAACAGAGGTCACGCCGCATAAAACGTAAGTACTTAGAAAAGGAGGGAGCTCCAAAATAAACGTTTTGGACATATAGGGAGTTAGCCATTAGGGTTAAATATTTTAAAAAGTTTTAAACTGATAAGGTTGTTGCTAGAGGGAGTTTTCCTTACAAAGAATTATCATGATTTCAAAGAATTATCATCGTTGTCACTGAAAAATAATATACTGTAACTAGAGCTGCACGATTCTGGATAAAATAGAGATCACGATTTTTCCATGATTCCGAATAGATAACTAAACAAAATAGTGTGTAATTTGCTAGAGGCTCTGACAAAAGGTAAATTGCTGAAGTCTATTAAAAAATATATACACTGAACAAAATTATAAATGCAACACTTTTGTTTTTGCCCCCATTTTTCATGAGCTGAACTCAAACATCTAAGACTTTTTCTATGTACACAAAAGGCCTATTTCTCTCAAATATTGTTCACAAATCTGTCTAAATCTGTGTTCGTGAGCACTTCTCTTTTGCATATCAAGATGCTGATTAGACAGCATGATTATTGCACAGGTGTGCCTTAGGCTGGCCACAATAAAAGGCCACTCTAAAATGTGCAGTTTTACTGTATTGGTGGGTCCGAAAACCAGTCAGTATCTGGTGTGACCACCATTTGCCTCACGCAGTGTAACACATCTCCTTCTAGTAGAGTTGATCAGGTTGTTGATTGTGGCCTGTGGAATGTTGGTCCACTCCTCTTCAATGGCTGTGCGAAGTTGCTGGATATTGTCAGGAACTGGAACACGCTGTCGTATACGCCGATCCAGAGTATCTCAAACATGCTCAATGGGTGACATGTCTGGTGAGTATGCTGGCCGTGCAAGAACTGGGATGTTTTCAGCTTCCAGGAATTATATACGGATCCTTGCAACATGGGGCCATGCATTATCAAGCTGCAACATGAGGTGATGCTCGTGGATGAATGGCACAACAATGGGCTTCAGGATCTCATCACGGTATCTCTGTGCATTCAAAATGCCATCAATAAAATGCACCTGTGTTCGTTGTCCATAACATACGCCTGCCCATACCATAACCCCACCGCCACCAAGGGCCACTCGATCCACAACGTTGACATCAGTAAACCGCTCACCCACACGACGCTGTCTGCCATCTGCCCTGTACAGTGAAAACCAGGATTCATCTATGAAGAGAACATCTCTCTAAAGTGCCAGACGCCATCGAATGTGAGCATTTGCCCACTCAAGTCGGTTACGATGGCGAACTGCAGTCAGGTCGAGACCCCGATGAGGACGATGAGCATGCAGATGAGCTTCCCTGAAATGGTTTTTGACAGTTTGTGCAGAAATTCTTTGGTTATGCAAACCGATTGTTGCAGCAGCTGTCCGGGTGGCTGGTCTCAGACGATCTTGGAGGTGAAGATGCTGGATGTGGAGGTCCTGGGCTGTTGTGGTTACACGTGGTCTGCTGTTGTGAGGCCGGTTGGATGTACTGCCAAATTCTCTGAAACGCCTTTGGAGACGGCTTATGGTAGAGTAATGAACATTCAATTCACGGGCAACAGCTCTGGTGTACATTCCTGCAGTCAGCATGCCAATTGCACGCTCCCTCAAAACTTGCGACATCTGTGGCATTGTGCTGTGTGATAAAACTGCACATTTTACAGTGGACTTTTATTGTGGCCAGCCTAAGGCACACCTGTGCAATAATCATGCTGTCTAATCAGCATCTTGATATGCCACACCTGTGAGGTATATGGATTATCTCAGCAAAGGAGAAGTGCTCACTAACACAGATTTAGACAGAGTTGTGAACAATATTTGAGAGAAATAGGCCTTTTGTGTACATAGAAAAAGTCTTAGATCTTTGAGTTCAGCTCATGAAAAATGGGGGCAAAAACAAAAGTGTTGCGTTTATAATTTTGTTCAGTGTATACATATATATATATATATATATATATATATATATATATATACTTTTCTTAAAATATCTTTAAAAAGGTTTGAATGTCTTCACTTGTTTCATTACTGGATGAATAATCATTTTTTGAACAAATCCCTTGAATGAATGATTCAGTGACACATTTTTAATATCGCCCCCAACTGAAATCTACTGACAGCCTTATTTAAGCGAGTATTTGAAAGAAATTTTCTTCCCTAGTGTTTTTGTGTATGAGGGTGGGTCTGTAGAGCATGTTGTTCATCTCACTGATGTCTGTTTTAAGTTCATGTAGAGGTAAAAATCTGTAAAACACTCCCATGAACTTGCAGTACTGAACATTTATTGTAACATTGAACAAAGTGCTTCATATTTTGGTGTACACAATGTTCCAGAAGAGTCTCTGTTTACTGTTTCCACACAGTCCTCCTGTGGATCTTTATTGTTGTCTCTGATACAGGATCCCTCTTTTATCCCTAATGCATGAAGTGCAGCAGTCCAGGCCTGGAAGAATGGAAATCTGATGTGTAATGATTTGCACATTGTATAATAAAGAAACTACAAAACAGAAGTTTATAAAAATCATTTATTATTGTTGTAGTATAAAATGTATTTACAAAGATAAAATAAAAATGTATATACTTTATACTGTATATAGATCTGTTTTTAACAAAGAAAACAATAAAGAGCAAACAAAAAGTACCATTGTTTACAATAAAAAAATGAAACAAAACCATCACATCAGGCTATCTAGGCAGAGATACTTGAAAGGTTACAAAAGTCATGTTAACGATCATGGTATACAGGAAACTGAGGAAAAACTCAAGTCAAATTTAAAACTATTATTCAAATAGCATGAAACTAAAGTAAAATGTGTTACATTGTTTAGCTCCTAACCTTTAAAAATCTTAATATGCACATCAAGTATTATCAAGAGATAATATTGGAGTGCATATTAAATTCCCCTAAAGATAGTGAATTCCAGTTAGACAGTTAACAGATTTCATATTATCATTCCCTGAGTGAACACCCTTGTCTCTGGTAACACCTGCAGGGCTCTAAACATCTGGATGAAATATGCTAAACATCATGTAAATCTGTACTCACAGAAACCAAAAACCGCCAATGAAAGGTCCTGATGCATTTTTTTTAAAACAACCACAAAATGACAGCATACTACACAGTAGCAAATCCAGTTCCTCTCATTACGTAACAATCATTTAATAACACAATTCAGAAATTTCAGTCTTTATGACACAAAATATACAGTCATCGATTTTCCAGTTTCATCCAACGGATCTAGGCCAAAATTGAACTTTAATTGGCAAAAGTAATTCTTCCATTAATTGGCCAAAGATCAAGAGGATGATTTTATGGCACTAATACAAAAATCTTAGCAATTTTGTTGCTTTGGTGGTTAAAAAGGTTTTGTTACCAGTAATATCAGCACAATTAATGAACCTGTAACTGCTGGATAAAGCAGGTCATTTGCAAACTACAGACAGCAAAAAACACTTTTATTACTCTTAAAAATGTATTCTTATAACCTACATGGACACATAGTACATAGCTGCTCTGGATAAAAACATTTCAGCTGCGCAATAAAGCAGAGGGTTTTCAGTGTGTTAATGCAAAGTGTTACTTAAAAATAAAGCTTTATCTTATATATATATATATATATATTCTAACACCTTTGGTGCAGTTTCTTTATATATATTTTATATAATTTATACAAAATACAAACTGTAGTTTTTGTGGTGTGGATCATTTTCAGTACAGAATGGAAAAGCAGGCAGATTTTAATATGGTAATATATGAATTTAAATATGATAAAATACATCAAACTGAATTTTTTTTCTGTGCGGACCATGATTTTATTTTTAAGGCAGAGTGAAATTAATACACTACAATTAGCAAAGCCTGCAAATATGTTAACATGTATTTAGCACCAGACTTTCTGCATTGTCAATGCATTCATAGCTATGCTATAACCTTAATCAACAAGTCAAATGTCACCAGCATACGAACAAAATCTATTACCCTTTTGCTGAAAACATATAATTGTCAAGAAGGTGCAACACTGACACTCAGTGAATACATAGAAAACCAGCTGTGCTGGTCTTTGGGATTTTTACACACATTCTGTTCATTCTTGTGCTGTACCAGTGTGTCTGTCCCTCACTCCTCTCATTCAGATGTGTCGCTTCATGTGAAGGGCCAGATGATCAGAACGAGAGAAACACCTGAAACAAGACATAATGATTACGTATAGCTTAAAATCTGTAAAAACACTGTGTCCGATCACACACGCACATTCGCGCTCACCTGTCGCAGTGGCTGCATTTGAAGGGTTTCGCTCCGGTGTGTTTTCTGAAGTGCCTTGTCAGTTCATCACTTCGAGCAAAGCGCCACTCACAGCCATCCCATGAACACCTGTATGGCTTCTCACCTGCAGGGGCGAACAAACACACAACAATACTCACTGTTTAATACGGAAGGTCTTATTTTCAACATAACATCACACATAGGCTAATTCAGGGACTCCCAAAATGGGCTCCATGAGTTGATGAAAAGCTAATAATTACTTAGTTCATTAAATATTTAAAAAATAATACAAAGTATATCACTTACTAAAATGAAATGAATATTTTATTTGTTAACCTGCATGTCGTGACGTGATCAAATAAATGTACAAGTATTACTGCTTGTAATTTGTAATTACTTTAAAAAGTACTTATAATTAAATAAGTAATTTAAAAAAAAAATGTATAAATTAAATATTTAAAGTAGTTAAACTAATTAGTTAGTACTAATACTAATACTAATAAAAAGTAAATCATGAATCAATTTGAAATCATGACACCCAGATTCTGACTCAAATCGACTCAGGATGTGCGTAAAGATTCCCATCCCTATACATTTTGTATAGACAATTCACGCTTGCAAATAAGTCAGATAAATAAATAGTATTCATATTTGGCGTGCTGTCCGAGGAGAGGGCTCTGAGCTCGGTATTTGGCCCGAACCCAGAGTACTCCCCCGTATTCTGGTTAAGGAAGATAACCAGGCGAGTGTGAGATTTGGTTAGGAAGATAACCAGGCGAGTGTGAGGAGACGGGGTGGTGGAGGGATGCTGAAAAACTGTTGAGGAACATGGGTGAGTCGACTGCGTATTTAAAGTGTTCTCCACTTATGCTGACTGGGTAGACATGTTGAATTACGGATTGTTGACAGCTGGTTGGAATGACGTGATGATTGAAAGGATCATTTGAAAGTGCTCCTCCCAAATTTTGTTAATAAAACATCATTTATGGAATTGTTCCAGGTAGCTCCACCCACAATGAAATCTCATTGGACTGTAGTACTGGTCCTCATGTACAGTCAAACCAAAATTTATTCAGACACCTTGAACATTTCATTCATTATTAATTTATTCTCTATAGATTAAAAAAAAATGGTAATAAAATATGACAAGATCTCAGAGTTAAACTGTCAGAAAAAAATAATCTTAATTATGTCAGATAACACTTAAGCAAAACATGGTCAGGTCAAAGTGTCTGAATAATTTTTGGTCGAAAATTTTTATCAGTTTTACTGGTAGTCCACTGTATGAAGAATTTTTGGGTATAATATGTCACAGTTTACTTTATTTTGCTATCCTCACTATAGTGTCCTGCACCCACTAGTGAAAAAATATTTAAAAAAAATTATATCTAGCATCTGAATAATTTTTGGTTTGACTGTATAATAATTATCAAGTAGAGATGAGAAGAGATTGGTTGTGGAAGTTAAGAAGCATTGTATATTATATGACAAATCCATCAAGATTCATAAGAAAAACTAACAAAGTATATGCATGTGTAAGAACACATGCTGCTGAATTCTGGATATGCTGCAGCTGTTTGATTGATTAAGCAGGTAATCCAACAAATAGTGAATAAGCCTTTTAGCATCAGGCAGAGTGAGGTAAGGCCTAATTCTAGCAATGTTTCTGAGATGACGGAACAAAGATTTTGTAATTTTCTTAATATGGGTGTCTAATGTCAGATGACTGTCAAAAATCACACCAAGGTTACGAGCTTGAGTAGATTAGAATAAGACACTACCATCCATAATCAAATTAAAATGGCTACCTTTGTGAATAGCCGCTGATGTGCCAATAAGTAGAACCTCTGTCTTGGAACAGTTTAATCTCTGAGATCAAACCATATTTCCTAATGATTTGCCCCAAAGGAAGCATATAAATGCTAAACAATAAAGGACCTAAGACAGATCCCTGAGGGACACCATGGCAGACCCGTCCAACTTCAGATCTGTTGTTTCCCTAAACAACAAACTGAGAACAGTAAGGTAAGATTTAAACCATTTAAGCACAATACCAGTGATACCAAGCCAACTCTCTAGTGTCGAATGCTGCACTCAGATCTGACAAGACCAAGATGGTTCCATAAAGAAACTGTAACATCCATGGAACCTTTCCATTGCACAAAATGTTCTTTACAGTGCTATAGTGGTTCTTTTAGGTCTTCACACAAAGAAAAAAAAAAAAAAAGATCTTTTAAGAACTGTTCAATGAAAGGTTCTTTGGGGAACCAAAAATTGTTTTTCTAAGGCATTGTTGCGGGAAAAAAAACTAAAAAACTTTTGGAACCGTTATTTTTAAAGATGTAGGACACACATTGTTATTGTGTCACCTCGCCGATTCTTTTAGGGTTTTATTTTTAAGCTTTTGTCACTTTGTATTTAGAGGACATTTGAAAACCAACAAAGAATAGTAAGCCCACATCTACAAGGTGTTCTTTGATGTGATCTGGGTTTCTTTAAGATCTTTATTAGTTATTAGTGAAGTCAGTACATTTTGCAAGCATTTTGAGATTTCATTCAAGATGAAGTGTGAATACAGTGTCGTAATCTTCCTAGAGTGTATGACCGCATCATGAAGAATGAGCATTTCAAAAATGTGGGGAGTTACCAAACTACATTCACACACACTCAAACATTTGCCTCTAGAGGAGGCCTCTGCATACTAAATATTCAAACAATGAGCGTTATGCAACACCAATGCCGCGTGGGAATCAACACATACTGTGCATGCATGCACTGAAACTGTGAAGAGGAGACGTTTACTTTCACATTTATGCATTTGGCAGATGTTTTTATTTAATGTGACTTGCAATGCATTCAAAGTATACATTTTAGCAGTTCATGCATTCCCTAAGAATCACTGTAGTTCTGCCAGTACTCAGTCTGTTATCATTTGTGAAGCTTTAACCCTGACAAATGAAATAACAGTCTGAAAAGGTACAGTTTACAGAACCTTCAGACAAAGCATTAGAAACTATCTAAAACAAGTTCGCATACGTGTTTTTTTTTGTTGCGCACTATACTTGAAACATCAAATAGTATGATAGAGTGAGAATATGATTCTTGAGGAAGAAAAAAAAAATAATAATAATTTGAGGTCCAAACTGAGCATAAATGACGTATGGATAATCTAGTAAACCTAAGTTGCTTCAGTCCAGTTAATAAGTGTCAATATTGAAATATTACTAACAATATAAGTTATTCTTACATTTGCTTTATAAAGAATCATTAAAGATTTCACAGCAAAAGATATGTATCATGACCTGAAGGTGGACATTTTTACAATTATCCACTGTAAAAAAGAATTGTTGGTTTAACTTAAAAAAAGTTACTTGGTTGCCTTAAAATTTTGAGTTCACTGAAATTAAAAATTTGAGTTAATACAATGAAGGCAATTGGTTTAATCAACAGAAACTCAAAATATTATGTTATCTGAACCACATTAATTATGTTGATTTGATAAAAGAAAAAAATGTTGTGATAAATCATGAAAATAATTTTTTACAGTGTACTAAAAGGCCTTTACTTAAGTATAAACTATCAATCAGATGACAGAAGACGCAGAAGTTTGTGTGCAACAGGGTTTTCAGCAAAGTTTTGATCATGTGTGTATTTGTATATCAAATATGATAAAGTAGGCTTTATAGGGTTTGGAGTAGTTTTAAAAATGCTTTGTAAGGCTGATTTATTGGAGTGACTTACAGCATGATCCATATGAGAGAAGTTTTGTTTCCCAAAGCTGAGAAAACTGTTGTGGCAACAGTGAGTCAAAATACAGGTAGGATTATAGACCCTCATAGAAACTGCTTACCGGTGTGCGTGCGTTGATGTGCTTTCAGGTGAGAGCTCTTGGTGTACACCTTCCTGCAACCGTTGAAGTAACATCGATGAGCTCTCCTTCGTCCTTCGGGTGACGCCTCACCTTTGACCTCTTCCCCTCTCGCCTCCTCTGCCTCTTCTTTAACCTCGATAAGAGCAAGTGAGGGTGAGGAGGGCGGCGTCGGTGGCGTGTGTGTGGTGACATGCTGCTGCTCAGATCCACTGTGACCCAGTGGGTGTGAGAGCACATCAGGAGAGGAAATGATCTTCTCACAGCTGCCAATTGATGAATGGGAAGAAGTAGACATCCCGTCCTGCCTGGGGATGGAAGCGTCTGGTGGAGATGAGCTCGCTCCAGTCTCACAGCACTGCAGAAACTGGTTCCACAGATCGTCACACTCACACACTGATCTCAGATCAGCTGCAGAGACGTAGGGCTCGTTCTGCAGATAGCGCTCAAGCTCAAGACAAGTCTATAAGAGAGAAAAGGGCAATCAAATCAAATTTTTTTTAAATGAAACTGAAAATTCTAAAATGAAATCCTGTCATCATTTATTCACTAAGCCTGTATGACTTTCTTCTGTGGAATATCAACGTAGCAGATTTCAAGGTGCTCTTTTAAAGCTCTAAAATTGACAACGTTACCATTTTTTGGAAAAGAACACCTCAACAAAAAAAATATCTGGTCTGAAATTACATGAGCGTAACTGAAATTAAATGATGACTTTCAAAATGATTTTCATTTTTTTGCGTGCCACATTCTTCACTAGAGTAAAAAGTATGACAACTACCCTGGTAAATTTTAGATATGTATTTTTATATTAAACTTATATACACTACTGTTCAAAAGTTTGGGGCCACTAGGATTTGCATTGATCAAAAGTAAAAACATTTATAATTGCAGACATAAAAAAATACAGATAGATTAAGCATCAAATCTAGTATAGTTTCTCTGTTATCGGGGCCCTGAAAGGTGGGGGCCCTACACTTTTGGGCCAATACGCAATATGCATTGGGCCATGTTACATAAATTTCTATTACAACAAATGCTGTTCTTTTTAACTTTCTATTCTTTAAAGTATCTTAAAATGAAAATATTTTGCGGTTTCCACAAAAATATGAAGCAGCACAACTGTTTTCAACATAGTAACAAGAAATGTTTCTTGAGCAGCAAATCAGCATATTAGAATGATTTCTGAAGGATCATGTGACACTGAAGACTGGAGTAATGATGCTGAAAAGCATACATTACATTTTAATATGTATTAAAAAACAGTTCTTTTAAACTTTAATAATATTTCATAATGTTATAACTGTTTTTTAAATGTGTTTTGATCGAATAGGCCTAAATGCAGCTGCAATAACAGCATAAGAGACTTTTTCCACAAAAATAAATAAATAAAAATGTTTTACCGACTTTTGAACTTTATCATCTGTCAAAAAACATATATACGCGTATATACTGTAGCACGAGAAAGTCTTTTATACTAGTGAAAAGAAAAGTCATTCAGATTGACTTTGAAATTATAATCTCTTATCAAAGTCGGATAAATAATAATATATTAGTTATTGATTTCACTTAATAGCGCGTGTCATGTCATCCATTTGAGTTTTTTTTAGATGTGTTGCTTTTTATCCCCTTTCAAAACTAAAAGCAAAACGTAAGCTTAGGAAATCTTATATAATCGCATCTTTGCTTTTATTTCTCATATGTTTGTAACAGGTGCTTTAAACTGTACAGTACCTGTTGCCAGTACTCCTCCAAAGATGGTAGTGCGGACAGGTATCCCGTGTCAAGGACACTCTGTAGCTCCTGGAATATACTGCACATGGGAATAACATCCATATCCCTCCCACGCAGATCTGTCGAACCCACTTGGAAATACTGGAAAAGGCAATTTTCCCGCCGTGTCTTCATGCGCGGACGTAAGGAAACAGTTTGTTTGTCTTTAGCGGACGCTCGGTTGCACTGAAGCGCTGCAAACTTCCCATTTCAAAACAAGCGAAACACGTTGAGTGTCGTCACCAGCGGTGAGCGGACAAATCAGAGGGTTCTGCTAGTGACTCGCCCACAGTTTTAACTCCACCCACTGGGTGTGTCTGTCCGCAGATCTGCTTGGTGATTGGTTATCCGTGTGGCTCTCTGGGTGATGATTGGTGGGTTGTAGTTGGCGCTATTTCTGGGGAGGTATATAAACATACCCCTTCCATTGCCATTGAGGAAGTAATATTTGTGGTAAGCCTATTTCAACACACACAAAAAAAGAGGGAGTCAGAATATTAGAATACAGAATATTGTATTATAGAATTCTGTAGTATTCCAATGTATTTGGAATGCTCTTTTTAACGAAGGCATGTAGCTGATTATTGCAAAGCACTTAAAAAAATTAAAGTGTAAAAACGTTATAGAAGTTTAAAGGGATAGTTCACCCAAAAATGAAAAATCTGTCATCATTTACTCACCCTCAGGTAGTTCCAAACCTGTATGAATTTCTTTCTTCTGCTGAAAATGTCAGTAACCAAACAGATCTCGCCCCCATTGACTACCATAGTATTTATTTTTCCTATAGTAGTCAATTTTGGAATCTTCCAAATATCTTCTTTTGTGTTCAGCAAAACAAAGAAACTCATACAGGAACTACCTGAGGGTGAGTAAATGATGACAGAATTTTCATTTTTGGGTGAACTATCCCTTTAAACTTCTATAAATTTTTTACACTTTAATTTTTTAAGTGCTTTGCAATAATCAGCTACATAACTTTGTTAAAAAGAGCATTTCAAATACATTGGAATACTACAAAATTCTATAATACAATATTCTGTATTCTAATATTCTGACTCCCTCTTTTTTGTGTTTTTTCACAGGATGAATTTTTGAGTGTTTAAGCTTTTGAATGATACCTGATGATTACTAAAATATGTGATATGAAAAAAGGCAATAAAAAAATATTGACAAAGACAGTTAAGGGGTTAACTTTAGGTTTGTTATTCATCTTTCCCATCATATGAGGTGAATGGATCATTGAGTCACTGATTTCAATGATTCTGTGTCTTCTGAACTGGATCAGTCAGATTTATGAGCAAATCGTTGGGTCAAGTGATTCCTTAAAAGGATCTGCTTTAAAATAATGATTTTGAATAAATTACAACTTCAATTTTAAATGCATACAGAGCCACAGACACATTAGTCTGTGCATGGCATATATGTACACTTCATTCACCCTTTTTCATCATTTACTCTCCCTCACGTTGTTCCAAACCTGTATAAATGTCTTTGTTCTGCTGAACACAAAGGAAGATATTTGGAAGAATGTTTGTAACCAAGCAGATTTCGCCCCACGTTTATTGCCATATATGAATTTTCATTTTTGGGTCAACCCTCCCTTTAACAGTGTAACAGTCGGTTAATGTTCATCATCAGTGCTACAGTCGGAGTAACAAATGCATGGAGGGCATTTGAGGTGAATCAGATCTGAATCAATTTGTAATGTCTGTTATTGTGCTCTGCACATTCATAAAAGCCTTGGATTAGAGACACTGCTGTGAGGATTACTGAAAGTAAATAACTGGAAGCATGTACACAAACCTGAACCCATACATTTTTTTTTTTTTTTTACCTGATTAAACCACTGCAGCATGTCAGTCTGTTTACAATCGTAACCCTTTCGCCTTATCAAGGCTGTGTGAATGGATGCACGTTTACACACACATGCACCAACATGCACATACACACAGGGAAGGGAGTGTGTACAGTGATGGTGACTCATATTTTCTGTGATTGCACTCGCAGTTTGTGTACAGGCTCTCTCTCTCTCTCTCTCTCTTACACACACACACACACACACTCACTCTCTCTCTGTCTCTCTTTCTCTCTCTCTCTTTAAAGCTTTCAGAGATATAGTCTTTTGCAACATACTCAAAATCACAGAGACTGTTTTCATGGTAAATCACGACAGTAATGGGAAGACATCCACAATCACATAAGTAGACAATACCCACAACTACACAGTAATTGCATACATATTAATTATATATATATATGTACATATAATTATACATTAAGTTGGATTTTGAGTTCAAATTGTAATTTGAAAAGTAAGTAGGAATAGCCTATAAGAAGTGAGAAGTGGCATTTTAAAAAAAGTCAGCAACTAGGGCTAAGTGATATATTGAAGATCCACAATATACACTATATTGCCCAAAGTTTTGGGACACCTGTCTTTACGTGCACATGAACTTTAATGACACCCCATTCTTAATCCGTAGGGATTAATATGGAGTTGTCCCACCCTTTGCAGATATAACAGCTTCAACTCTTCTGGGAAGGCTTTCCACAAGGTTTAGAAGTGTGTTTATGGGAATTTTTGACCATTCTTCTAGAAGCGCATTTGTGAGGTCAGGCACTGATGTTTTGTGAGAATGCCTGGCTCGCAGTCTTCACTCTAATTCGTCCCAAAGGTGTTCTATCGGGTCAGGACTCTGTGCAGGCCAGTCAAGTTCCTCCACACCAAACTCGCTCATCCATGTCTTTATGGACCTTGCTTTGTGCACTGGTGCGCAGTCATGTTGGAACAGGAAGGGGCCATCTCCAAACTGTTCCCACAAAGTTGGGAGCATGAAATTGTCCAAAACGTCTTGGCATGCTGAAGCATTAAGAGTTCCTTTCACTGGAACTAAGGGGCCAAGCCCAACCCCTGAAAAACAACCCCACACCATAATCCCCCTCCACCAAACTTTACACTTGGCACAATGCAGTCAGGCAAGTACTGTTCTCCTGGCAACCGCCAAACCCAGACTCGTCCATCGGATTTCCAGACAGAGAAGTGTGATTCGTCACTCCAACACGTCTCCACTGCTCTAGAGTCCAGTGGTGGTGTGCTTTACACCACTGCATCCGACGCATTGCATTGCACTTGGTGATGTAAGGCGTGGATGCAGCTGCTCGGCCATGGAAACCCATTCCATGAAGCTCTCTACACACTGTTCTTGAGCTAATCTGAAGGACACACTAAGTTTGGAGGTCTGTAGCTATTGACTCTGCAGAAAGTTGGCGACTTCTGCGCACTGTGCGCCTCAGCATGCGCTGACCCCGCTCTGTGATTTTACATGGCCTACCACTTCGTGGCTAAATTGCTGTTGTTCCCAATTGCTTCCACTTTGTTATGATACCACTAACAGTTGACCGTGGAATATTTAGTAGTGAGGAAATTTCACGAATGGACTTATTGCACAGGTGGCAACCTGTCACGATACCACGCTTGATTTCACTGATACAGGTTTATTTGACGGATTAAAATTATGGGATAACACAGCAATGTCAAAACAATCATACTAAAAATACATTTGAGTGTGTTGAAACTTATGTAATAACCAGTGTTGGGGAAAGTTACCTTTAAAAGCAATGCATTATAATATTGTGCTACTCCCTAAAAATTTAACTAATTGCATTACTTAGTTATTTTTTATGGAAAGTAATGCGTTACGCTACTTTTGCGTTACTTTTCTCTGTTTGTTTGTTTTTATAACAACAAAAAAAGTCCTATTTTTGGCAAGCGTAAAGGCCTTTTCACACCGAAAGTGAAATTAATATTCGAATATTAAATTTCCTGAATTCAAATTCAGGAAAATTCAACATGTGGACAGGAGAGCTGTCAGTCAAATGAAAAAAAGTACTTATTACTTATTTGAAAAATAATTTTGCATTTTATTGTAAATTTAAAAGTAATGCGTTACTTTACTAGTTACTTGAAAGAAGTAATCTGATTACATAACTCACGTTACCCCCAACACTGGTAATAATGTTACATAACATATAATTTATAACAATAATATATATAACAATGATTAGTTTTCTGTTGATAAAGTTATCCAAACAGTTGCTTACCTGTGTAATAAAACACATAACCAGAAATCGAGGGTACCGCAGATATGATGTCATTGACAGGTGATGCAAAGTCATGGGCCGTTACACTGGTTAAAATGACCGATTTCTCTGGATTTAAACATTGTTCAAAACATTTGGTATCATATAATTACACTGTTCTAGTGTTTTTTGATATTTTAATTAAAAAATCTTACATACTGTGCCTTTAACAAGAAGTCTCAGGAACTTTGGGAAATGTAGTTTTATTGTGTTAGTGTGCTATTTTCCCATGCATGATCCCTCATACCAAGCCTGACAAAACACATTGTTAATGAGATAGAATTTAATGGAAGTAAAACAAAGACATACAAGATTGCACAGGTTTGAATGCTCAGCCAAGGGTGTGTGTGCCTGAATAAGAGAGCATATTGTTCTGTTACTCGTCGTTATGGAAATCTAGCAAGACTGACACATATGTGACTGAAAAATGTTCCTTATAAGGGATCGACATTGCAATATTATTGTATACTGATGCAATGAGCTAGTACATCTGTTCTGTACTTTTGTGGTTTTGTTCCAATAAGGTGGGGTTCTGCAGATTTGTGATGTGTTTCTTTGTTGTGTGGTGAGAAAAAATTACTGAAATACCATGAATGTACGTGTATATGTGGCCTACCACATTAATCTGACATCGCTAGCTTGTAATCTTTGAATCTAAATCACTGTTACAACGCGTTTGCATCTCGCTAGCTTGTTAACTTGTCATCAGTCTCTCGTGCGCTCCTTTTTCAACGTGTTCATCAAACAGCTGTGGTAAGTCGGATCAGTCTATAAACACGGTGAGTCATGTCATCCTCTCCTAGCATTGTTACCTGTTCCATTTGCCACATGTTCAGCATAGCTCTCTCTGTCAGCGACGAGGGATTTACATATCATAAATGTAGGGAAATAGTCAGGTAGAATTAGAGACACGCATCCAAACTTTAATCGAGGATAGTAAGAATGCAAGGGCTTCAGATACTGGTTTGAATGCGACTAGCTTAGTGAACTCTGTACATTGTTCGGTTCCGGCTGTAGAGCCCGTGCAGCAGGGCACCTGGGTAACGGTGAGGCGGCCTAGCCGTGGAAAACACCACTCTTCCGTTCCAATAAGAACATCAAACAGGTTCTCCCCACTCAGTGCACCCACTGAGAATCCTGTTGAAAGTGCCCTAGTCATTGGTGATTCTATTACACGGAACGTGAAAATAGAGACACCAGCCACCATAGTCACATGTTTGCCGGGAGCCAGAGCACCTGACATCAAAGCAAATTTAAAAGTGCTGGCTAATGATAATCGTAAATACTCTAAAATTATTATTCACGTCGGCACTAATGATGTTCGACTTCGCCAGTCGGAGATCACTAAAATTAACATTAAAGAGGTGTGTGAACTCGCAAGTACAATGACAGGAGAAGTAATTTGCTCTGGTCCCCTTCCTGTTCGTCGGAGTGATGAGATAGTTAGCAGATTGTCATCACTCAATGGCTGGCTGTCTAAGTGGTGTCTGCAAAATAATATAGGTTTCATAGACAATTGGAAAAGTTTTTGGGGCAGACCTGACCTGTTGAAAAGAGATGGTATTCATCCCTGGTGCTGCTCTTGATGAATACGATGGTGCTGCTCTTCTCTCTAGTAATATGGCACATAGTCTTAGAGCTGAAACATGACAAACTGTGGCCCAGGTCAGGAAGCAGTCAGACCGGCTAAACCGACCGTCTGCTAGCTGCCTCACGTTACAGAAGTCAGATAAATCCCAACACATAGAAACTCTTACACCTAGATATTATCACATAGAGACTGTGTCTGTACCCGAATTAGTAAAAACAAAAAACTTCCAAACCCATTTAATGGAAAAAATTTAACTGATGTTTAACAAAAAAAAAATAGAGATAATAATGATAAACAAATGATAAAGCTTGGGTTGTTAAATATTAGATCCCTTTCTTCAAAATGACTTATTGTAAATGATATTATCACAGACAATAATCTAGATGTGCTGTGTTTGACAGAAACTTGGCTAAAACCAGACGATTACATTACTTTAAATAAGTCTAGCCCTCAAGGTTATGATTATCGACACAATCCTCGTCAGAAAGGCAAAGGGGGAGGTGTTGCTGTAATTTATAGTAATATTTACAGTATTAGTCAAAAGTCTCTCAAATATAATTCCTTCGAAGTGATGGTACTTTACGTAACATTATGTAAGTTGACATTTGTGTTGGCTACTGTATACAGGCCACCAGGACAACATACAGACTTTATCAAAGAATTTGCTGATTTTCTATCTGAGTTAGTACTAGCTGCAGATAAAGTCCTTGTTGTTGGTGACTTTAATATCCATGTAGATAATAAAAAAGACTCATTGGGATTGGCATTTGTAGACAGTCTAAACTCTATTGGTGTTAGACAACACGTGTCAGGACCCACTCATTGTCGTAACCATACTTTAGATCTAATATTGTCACATGGAATTGATATTGATGCCGTTGAAATTCTGCAGCAGAATGACGACATCTCAGATCATTATCTAGTCTTGTGTATACTACATTTAGTCAAAGCAGCTAAACTGCCTCCCTGCCATAAATTTGGTAGAACCATCACTTCTACCACTAAAGATCACTTTATAAATAATCTTCCTGATCAGTTACATCGCCTTAGCATACCAGACAGCTTAGAAGACCTCGATGTTGCAACAGAAACTATTGCCTCTGTCTTTTCCAGCACATTAGACTCAGTTGCTCCTTTGCATTTAAAAAAGATTAAGGAAATTAATCCAACGGCATGGTACAATGAGCACACTCGGGCCCTAAAGGTAGCAGCCAGAAAAATGGAGCTATTTTTCAAAACTTTTAGAAGAAAATAAACAAAACCCTAGGTATTTATTTGATAGTGGCTAAATTAACAAGAAATAAAGGTTCAACTTCTGATGTTTCCAAAGAGCACAGCAGTAATGACTTTATGAACTTCTTTACTTGCAAGATTAATAATATTAGAAAAATAATTATAACCATGCAACCGTCTACTACAGTATTGCGTCAGACAGTGCATTGTAGTGTCCCTGAGGAAAAATTAAATTCATTTACTGCTTTAAGAGAGGAAGAATTGTCTAAACTTGTTAAATCATCAAAATCAACAACATGTATATTAGACCCTATACCGACTAAGCTATTGAAAGAAATGCTTCCAGAGGTCATAGATCCTCTTCTTAATTTCGTAAATTAATCTTTATCACTAGAATACGTAGCAAAAACTTTTAAGCTGGCTATTATTAAACCTCTTATTAAAAAAACACAACTTGATCCTAGAGAATTAGTCAATTACAGGCCGATCTCAAATCTCACTTTTCTGTCAAAAATACTTGAAAAGGCAGTATCATCACAACTATGTTCCTTTTTAGAAAGAAATAGTATCTATGAGGATTTCCTGTCAGGATTTAGACCGTACCATAGTACTGAGACTGCTCTCATTAGAGTTACTAATGATTTGCTCTTATCATCAAATCAGGGTTGTATCTCTCTATTAGAGTTACTGGATCTTAGTGCTGCATTTGACACTATTGATCACAATATTCTTTTAAATAGACTCAAAAATTATGTTGGCATTAGTGGAATTGCATTGTCATGGTTCAAATCATACTTATCTGACCGTTATCAGTTTGTAGTAGTAAATGAAGAGAGGTCATATCGATCACAAGTTGAATATGGAGTACCGCAAGGCTCAGTACTAGGACCATTGCTTTTCACTCTGTACATGCTACCCTTGGGAGATATCATTAGGAAGCATGGTGTTAGTTTTCACTGTTACGCTGATGATACTCAGCTCTATATTTCTTCGCGCCCTGACGAAACTTACCAATTCACAAAATTAACGGAATGCATAGCTGATATAGAAAATTGGATGACCAGTAATTTCCTACAACTAAATTCAGAAAAAAACTGATATTCTCATTTTTGGACCAAAAACCTCACGTAATAACCTAGAATACTGTCTAACACTTGATGGCTGCTCTGTTAAGTCTTTGTCGTCAGTTAGGAACCTGGGTGTGCTCTTTGATACCAATCTTTCATATGAAGGCCATGTTTCTAGCATCTGTAAAACCGCATTCTTCTATCTTAAAAATATATCTAAACTACGACATATGCTCTCGATGACAAATGCGGAACAGTTAGTTCATGCGTTCATGACCTCAAGGCTAGATTACTGTAACGCTTTACTGGGTGGTTGTTCTGCTCGCCTGATAAATAAACTACAGCTTGTACAAAATGCAGCAGCTAGAGTTCTTACTAGAACTAGGAAGTATGACCATATTAGCCCAGTTCTGTCAACACTACATTGACTTCCTGTTAAACATCGTATAGATTTTAAAATCTTGCTAATTACTTACAAAGCACTAAATGGTTTACCTCCCCAGTACCTGAGCGAGTTATTAATGCATTATAGTCCTTCACGTCTATTGCGATCTCAGAATTCAGGCCAGTTGATAATACCTAGAATATCAAAATCAACTGCAGGCGGTAGATCCTTCTCCTATTTAGCACCTAAACTCTGGAACAATCTTCCTAGCATTGTTCGGGAAGCAGACACACTCTGTCAGTTTAAATCTAAACTAAAAATGCATCTCTTTAACCTGGCATACACATAACACATTATCAATTTATTTTTTCAAATCCGTTAAAGGATTATTAGGCTGCATAAATTAGGTCAGCCGGAACCGGGAACACTTCCTATAACACCAGATGTACTCGTTACATCAGAAGAAGAATAGCATCTACGCTAATATTAGTCTTTCTGTTTATCCCGAGGGTTACCGTAGTCAACTGGATCCAGGCCGCATCCGGGTGAGACCAAGGACCTGCGCCTTGACACGACCACAACGCAGCCCTGAAGTGTCAGCAGAGATTGAGTCAACTAGATCATCCACTGTGAAGGCCTCATCAACATGACAACCAATGGCGCAGCTCCTCAACAACCATCCATACCGGCGTGATGAATACGATCCTCAGCTGGATGGAACTGAATTAAATACTTTGAATGTTGCGATCCTATCTGACATATGATAGCAACCTGAGTCATAACAAAGCACTGTTCGCCAGAGGAGAACTGGCCCCCTGACTAAGCCTGGTTTTTCCCAAGGTTTTTTTTTCTCCATTTTAACACCTGTTTGCCACCTGATGTCACCTGTTGGAGTTTGGGTTCCTTGCCGCTGTCGCCTTTGGCTTGCTTAGTTAGGGACACTTGACAACTGACATTCAATATTCAACAGTGCTTTGATCTGCCTGCATTGACACTATTTTTTAAGAGCTGCTGTGCAGCCAAAATAATGTACCAGTTATCAATGTAAAGCTGCTTTGACACAATCTACATTGTAAAAAGCGCTATATAAATAAAGGTGACTTGACTTGAATTAAACATGCCCTTATGTAGGAACACTACTGCTTGAAATGTGACACACTGTTTTTTTTGTTTTTTTGTTTTTAATTGTGGGCAGCACATATGCTATCCAAAACTTAAACACACACATCCATGAAATATACCATTGAAAATCTCTAAAACAATGAGAGGCAGAAAGACGGATGGACATAAATAGACAGGCAGACATACAGATGGAATGACTGACAGACAGATTAGACTGAACAACAGATAACGATGAGCGATAGGCAGATTGAACAATAGAATTTAGATAGATAGATAGACAGACAGACAGATACAGATTTTTGAAGTATTTGCCCAGAAAACCAACATTTTACCACAAGCTCTTTTCAATGAGTCTAACAGAAGAACCACCAGGAACACTGAGCACAATTCTGCACAATCTTCAGATAATTGCGTTTAAGCAAAAACCTTCGTGAGTGTTTGGATACATGAATCCAACCAGTCTGTTATACACACACAGCCACACATACTTGATCAGACTTGTTTAAAGGGGCGTTTTTGTTCTTAGAAACAGATTAATTTTTGTAGCATCTACTTTGTTTTGGAGGTAACTGGCTGTTCCTAGAAGTACATTTACACAAACACACATACCTCAAGCTTGAGACATTCTCCTGTTCTGTTATTATTCTAGACTTCTTTAGAACATCCACTGTAATAACAAATGTGGTTCCAGTCCAGGCTTGCCATCATACATTTTTTTTTCTTTTTTTTTATGAGATCTTTCCTGATATGCTTGGTGCTTTGATATTCTGTCATCCGATTCAAACATTTTGTCGTTATAAACGAGACTTGTTTTATTTTCTCAGGAAAGCTAAACCATTACCAAGAATTCCATTGACCCACATGCTGTTTTGACAATGACAATGTTCTCCGGCCTGAAATTCCTAGAATTTGTGCCATATCTGCATCACTTTGTACAATTAACCTGCGCTGACTCGTTTGTGGGCACGGGATACACATGAAAGTGCTGATGGGGCAATGAATACACTACAGCAGATATAAAAGGACTCACTGTCCCACACCCTCTGTGTCTGTCAGATGTGTTGGGATGGATAATGGAGATATGTTCCTCAAACATAGAGAATAACTATCTATCTATATATCTATGTATGTATGTATCTATCTGTAGGCCATCTAGTATTAGTTATATTGTATACAAACCGGTTCTCTAAAATGATCTATAGAATTGGCCCTGCAGTCACTGGCTACTCAGAAACATTAAGCCAGAACACTATCATGTCGATATTTCTGCCCTCAAACCATATTTCAGCCGTGTGTTTGTCGAGTAAGCAGAAAGCTCAGTAACAGAGAGAGGACAGCATGTTCTAGCTCAGACACATCACACAGTAATTGCCCTAATGGAAGCAAGATATAAAGCAGCCGTGTGTGTGTGTGTGTGTGTGTGTGTGTGCACGTGTGTGTGTGTGTGTGTGTGTGTGTTTGAGAGGGAGAGAGGCAATGAATCATGAGGGTGTATCCTCACTATTATCCATAAGTCTCCATACTCTTGGCTATCTTCCTGACAGAGATATGTAATATTTATGTTTGCAAATCTGCTACTGACAGCACACAGACCCACCCTATAAACATACTGTACACACACACACACACACATTTTACTAAAATACTATTACCGTTATTTTGGTTAAAAATGTAATGTTTAATTCAATGTTACTTGTTTGTGGAAATTTTTTTAGCAATTTCTGAGTGAAAATAGTCATCTACAAAATGAGAAACTAAAGCTCTAACATAACTGTGTATATCTTTCCTTAATATTCATATTTATCACTCCCAATCTTTTTTAAAAAAATGTGTTTTTAATTACGTAATTCAATTATATAACACTATAAGTCAATTTATTTATTCATTTGTGATTTTTTTTCTTCTTCTTTGAACCCAGCTTTTCTGACTGAGGGCTTTTGGGATTGTTTTTTATTGTCCATATATATTTATTACTATATATAATTTGTTAATTAATAATTTGTTATTGTGGTTGCTACTTTTACCACTAATAATAATAAAAATGTGTCACATACTGTTGTTTGTGAATTGTAATGCTGTTTAATGTTTTTTGTTCTCAGTCATTTAACAGAAAACAGAAAACGCAGACAGAAAATGTTTCATAATCAGACTTTTTTGTTAAGTATAAGGGTTTCTTGTGTTTGGGTCTCAATGTTTTATGATTGATAAATTTTATGCATTTCATATGTAGAAATCAGTGGAGTTTTCAGTCTATTTCAGTGGAACTGGCGCCCTCTAATGGGCCTTGTCTTTCTTGTTTTTTTTGTGTTTTTTTAAAAGGGATAGTTCACCCCAAAATGAAAATTCTGTCATCATTTACTCTCCCTCAGGTTGTTCCAAACTTCTATGAATTTCTTTCTACTGCTTGAACACAAAAGAAGATATGTTAAAGTATGTTGGTAACCAAACAGCTGATGGTAGCCACTGACTTCCATAGTAGGAAAAAAAGTCACTGGCTACCATTGACTGTCTGGTTATCAACATTCTTTAAAGAATGTATTTAAAGAAGAAAGAAACTCATTTAGGCTTGGAACAACTTGAGGGTGAGTAAATGATGACAGAATTTTCATTTTTGGGTGAACTATCCCCTAAAGCACAACCCTGCATGTAGTACCTGCAGAATGAGCACTAATTAGCCAAAATTATGTGGAAAATTATACCACAAATGCACAGGAAAGTGGTTTCAAATTATGTAATAATAAGCGTGAATCAAACGTTTAAAAACACGTAAAAATATATAGCACAAACTTGAAAAAATAATGCAAAATGATCAGAATGGCAAAGAACGTGGTCACGTATCAAAAAATAACAAGCATGAATCAAAACTTTAAACACATTAAAAATGATATTGCACAAATCTTAAACTTGTGTTTATGTGTTCCTTTAAAGTTGCTTTTCTTGCTTTCATTACTCTGTTCTTTCTGCTCTCTTACATTTTCTGCTCGTATTTTACTCTTTTGTGCGCTTGTGCTGTTTTTCTATTTGCTCTTCTTTCTACTTTCTGCTCTTTTCCAAATGTTGCAGTTTGAGTTTCATGTAAATTAAGGCGGGCTTAAGCGTCTCCATTGGTCCACTAGTTCTAGACTGACAGCTCCTCCTCTAGCCAATCAATGGAAGAGAGGGAGATGACATCACTTCAATGCGACTCATGGCTACTGATGCTCACACTCATACAGGGAGGATAAGTTTCATTTGAAACTTTACAAGGACTTTCAAGCTATGGACAAATAATTCCTCTTTTTAATGTGCAGTCTTGTTATGATTGTTAATCTTTATGTTCATAATATATGGTATTTGGTGTTAAAATATTACTTGGCTCATAATGCTAATATGCTAAGGCTACTGTAGCTGATATACTTCTTAATTGTTGTTGTTAAATCATAGGTAACCTGGTAAATTAATTCTAAGACTGTATCATTTCATTGCATTGACTACGATAGTGTTACAGAGGAGATGGATTTGATATGCAGTGATTTATTCACACATTTATTGTGTTTATTTACATAACTACATAATTGCACAATACTATATGATTAATGTTTTAAATAGAGTTTAGCTTTTTAAAAATTAAAAAAACAAAAAACAAAACCCTCACCTGTCTATAGTATTAAGTATATAGTATAGTATTAGACACTGATTAGCTCACTTTCACAGGTTATTAATGTTTATAACGCATTAATAAATGGTTCACATGTGTTCACTTTACATTAAGGTTCACTTTCACAGGTTATTAATCTTTATAACTCATGAATAAATGGTTCACATGTGTTCACTTTACATTAAGGTTCACTTTCACAGGTTATTAATGTTTATAACTCATGAATAAATGGTTCACAATTGTCCACCCTACATTAAGGTTCACAGGTAACTAATACTGGAATTAAATTTTTCATTATTATTATCTCATCAAGTTATGGTTATTATATTTTATTTTCAAAATAAAGTTGGAATTTCATCTTAAAAAAACAAGAAATCAGTTTTTATACACTGCTGTGGATAGGCATCATGACCTTTTGGAGAGTATCATGGGTAAGAAAGAAACTTCAGGTAAGCAACATAGTAAGAAAAGTGGCAGTCATGAGATATTAATAAGAAAACCACAAATACAACACCCTTCAGTCTAATTATGATAGTCAATTTTTGCTGCATCATGAAATAAACCAGGAATCTGGTTTTGAGTTAAATAAGTGTGAATAAATACATTTATTAAGCATTTATAACGTGAGTTAAAAACGGTCACTATTTGGCAGGTATTGCATTAAAGTCGCCCTTTTTATTCATGCAGTTATAACTGCATTATTAATGATTTATATTGCATTTGTAAATTACTTATTACTCATTAACAAACACCTTTATAAACCCTTTACAAAGGGAACCTTAATGTAAAGTGTTACCGAAAAACAGCACAAGCGCACAAAAGAGTAAAATATGACCAGAAAATGTAAGAGAGCAGAAAGAGTAACAAAAGCAAGGAAAGCATAAACACAAGTTTAAGATTTGTGCAATATAATTTTTAATGTGTTTAAAGTTTTGATTCATGCTTGTTATATTTTTAAATGCGCTTTTAATTCATGCTTATTATATTTCGATCCATGACAATGTTCTTTGCCATTCTGATCATTTTGCATATTTTTTTTTAAGTTTGTGCTATATATTTTTACATGCGTTTTTACATTTTTGATTCACACTTATTATTTTTTGATCCATGACCGCAATACTACTGGCGGGAATTTAATCCCATAGGACAGGCTACTCTCTGCTGTCTCAGACAATGACATCTTTGTCTTGTGTTGGCCACCATAGCTTCTCTATATTGTAATTTGCAACCTCACCACTAGATGCTGCTAACATTTACACACTGCACCTTTAGCTAATACTAACTTTTATATTAAGATCAGAGGAATCTGTCTTCTAAAAAATAAAAGATAAATAAAAATTCAATGTATTTTCGAAAAATACATGACCTGAGCCTAGTTTCTCCTCAGTTTTTTCCCCCTCCATTTCTGTCACCTGATGTCAAGTTTACATTCTTTCTTTGCCACTGTTGCCTTTATTCAACAATGTTTTCTCTTCCCTGTCATTCTCCTACACTGTTTACATTGTATAGACAGTGCAGGCGTCCAGGTTCTACATCAGTACAGCAGCTGTACCCAGCTGTGCCTGCTTACCAACAAGGAGTGGGGCAGCATAAAAGCAGAGAAGAGACTCTGAGAAGTTGAAAAACATTCTTCAGAGTGCTGTCTGTGTCCTGCCTAGCTTATTGTGTTGAACTGTTTTACATTCTTATGGTTGATTGTGAGTGTTTACATTGCTGTATAAGCTGAGATAATGTAATTACTTTGCTGTGATAGTGACTCCAACAGTGGAATCACTATCACATAGGTAAATGCAAACCTATGTGCTCATTTACAAGTGCTTACCACTTAATCTTGGTTATGTTTGTTTCTTTCTTGTATTAACTGTATAAACAAAACATTTGATCTTACCACTAAGAGTTCTCCTAATAGCTCTTAGATAAGAGTTCTCTCTTAAAGATGTAGGTTAAGTGTCACTAATAATCATTTGTAAGTGTGAACTCGTGAAAACAACTGACACAGGTAATCTGACATTATTTTCGCCGTTTTTATTATGATAGGACAGTGAGTAGACAGGAAGCGAAGTGGAAGAGGGAAAGGGGGGAGGAGGGGGGGCGGGATCGGGAAAGGTCCACAAGCCAGAATTCGAATTCGGGTCACCCGAGCTGCCCACAAGGCTATCATTGCAGATGACTGGATATTATTTTCAACTTGATTGCAATGTTTTATTCTGCATCATTCAATACATTTTGCCTGTACATAAATTAACCATCACAGATTAAAATCTATAAATCAAAAATGTATTGCATTAATGAAGAAAAGGCTCAGCACCCAAAGCTCTATCGCCTAAATGGTGTACAGTGTATTTGGGTGGATTGCTAAAGCAGAAGCAGCTATTTTAGGATTGTTCAGATTTGGTCAGATTTAGGAGCTATAGTTTTAGCACTAAAATGCTTTGTGAAATACTCTTAGAGCAAAACATTTAGGAGTCCTAAAATTAGAGTTTTAAGAGTTTTGGCAAGTTAGGAGCTACTTTAAGCCTTAAGATGTTTTGTGAATACGGCCCCTGATATCTGTTTTTGATATCACTATTTTTGTGGTTTAGATGTTGTTTCAATCACTTTGTTGGCCTTTTTGAAATAGTTCTACAAGTACATATGAGCAAGGGCTTGTAGCATGGCATAAAGCATTTTGAAACATTAATGTAAATTTTCTGATCTGATTATTATTTTAGGGTAATATATTTTGTAATGAAAATACAAACTGATTCGTGACACACTTGGTAGGATATTAATCCACCAGGGCTGATTTCCCATTAGTGCTAATGCTTTTCTATGCATTCTACTGTAATGCAGCCCTGGAAAAAATACAGGGAAATATTATCATGCCTGATTGATAAAATAAAACTATGCTCACTGGAACAATTCTTATTAATGAATAAATGAAATATTATATTATTATTATTTTACCTCAGTAGAAGTGGAACCACATACTTCGGTCAGTACCTTCTGAGCTCTGCAAAAATTAAAATAAATAAAACAAAATTATATGATTTGAAATTTAGGAAAGTATTCCTATATAAAAGTACATGACAGACTTTATGCTCTTGTCAAGCTCAGGCACTTATAGTGCATGATATCATTGATATACTAATTTATGTAACTTTATTAAAAACTGGGTGTTTTAAAGACAAACCTTTAAAAACCTTGAGACAATCTTTTTTTTTAAACTCTAAACTCCAGTATTGTCCTGACTACCAGAGATTTAGTCAGACCTTTTTCCCCTCAAGGCAATGTATTATCTCAAGCACACTGGCAGATGGCGACAAACTATATCAGAAAGCTAGAAATCCAAACCAGCACCTGTTCACATAAAGAGCAAATTCCAAACAGCATTACAAGCCCTTGTAGATACAGGACTCAAATGGTCGTTGCACAAACAACTGTTCATCTGAAGTAATGTTAGTGGGGATAGGATGGTCAAATTTGCTGTTTATGATCACATGATCATGCATGGTGATATTTTAGGGTAGATAGGAAAACAAAAAAAAAAAACTATTATTATTATTGGCCCATTATATATTATTATTGTGTATTATTGTCAATTATCATTCTTGGTGTGAACAGGTGATAACCATAAAGAACTATATTGACATCCACAGTTTTGTTGTCGTTATCGTTAACATCATTGATGTGAACAGGTCTTCACCCTTATACACTTGCCCTGTCAGAATCTATCATTTTATAATACTTTTAAATCAATTATATCAGATGACATGAATAGTGAAAGGTTGGTTACCTGCCATTATAACAGACCATTTTAATTCATCCAAAACTGCTTACAGTTCATAAATTGGAGAGGAAGTTTCTTGAAGCAACCTGGAAAAGTGTCTTGCTCTAGGGTACAATGTAAAGGAAGTAGGACTGAATTCTCAGCAGCTCTCGGGTTCCTGGCCATGCAAGGACCTGCTGAAGAAGCTCAGATAGAAACGGAGACATGCAAGTTATTAGTTAACTGAGGTTTCCATTGTACTCCTGTGTTTCTAGTGCACACTAAGGCTTTGATGGTGCCTGATTAGATTCTAGTTTGAGCTCTAGTTTAAGTGTGACAACATGTGCTGCTACTCAATCACTTCAGTTTAATAAACACGACAACCAAACGCAGGAAACATACAATATAAACTCACTCATTACCCTGCCAACAGGAAAATGAGACAGGAAATGTGTCATGAAGCTCATTCTCAGTCAATTGGAAATGTCTGGCTGATCTGGCTTATTGATGTAAAGATTTTTTTAAAGCTAATGGACATTTAGATCTAATTTTGTCAAATGATCATTAATCATTATAGCAATGAGCACAAAGTGAAACAGTTTGAGCAGATTTTCAAGAATGTACGTGACAGGACGGCAGCTGGAGGAGAGGAACAATTCCACAGGATATCTCAGAGATAAAAATAAATGAAAACAAGACGGATGTCACACTCAGTGAATTGAAAAACCCAAAGTGAGAGACAGACTAAATAGTCTATTTTGATGTGTATATTTGTTTGAGAATTTATGGAATTATTTATTTTTGGTTTGTTCAGGTCACATGTTGTCTGTCTTCCTGTTAGCTGTGTTGAAAGAATTGTTAAAAAGCATTCCATACAGTATGTTTTGTACTGTTTAGAGTAATGGGAATTACAAAAAAAAAAAAAAACACACGAGTAAAATGTGCTTAAAATAATGTCACAAAAACAAAAAGCAAAACAGAAGCAAAACTACATTAAAATAAATGGCACCAAAAAAAGGTTTCATTTTCTACATTCATTTCATTGTCAAAATTCTACTTTTTAAATCTTTTGGAGTGAAATATGACTGAGCGTCACCAAAAATATAAGAACAGTAAGAAACCACCTGCAGAAACTCAGTATGTATCAGCCTGATTCATAGATAGAGATCTATATCTATCAAGGTGTATGGCATTTTCCACCAAGAAGCTTAAATCCCATTTTCCAAATAATCAGCGGATATGTGTATGTGCTGCATGACTGGTGTTATCTGTCCCTTCACCATCCAAATTCATCTCCTGTCACATATTTCAATCTTTCACTATCTTTCAAATTGCATTGGGAATCTCAGAGCATGTTGTATCCAGCAGGAGGAGGAAGATATGCAGTCTGCTGGGAGACAGCTCTGAGGTGGCAGTTTAAAAAAGATGATTATCTGGTGCAGATGTGCTGTGGAGATTTGTAGAATGTCATCTCTCAGGTTGGAGCAAACTGGTGCAAAAAATTGATTTCAGTTAAGGATAAACAGTGTACTGGGAACATTTGCCATCCTGTAAAACCTAACTAATGTCCTAACTCTGCTCTGCTTCAGACCCTAGGAGTCAATGTTGTTAAGGAAAAATGTTTGCAGTATTTACAAAAGGGAAACAAAAAATAACATCTATAAGAAAGTATACAAATATATTTTTAATGCATAAAGGTTTTTTATATTTTAAATATAGTTAAAAATACTTGTGTTGATTGCTTCTCCCAGGCAGCAATGATAAGCAGCAGAAAAAAAATCTTCTGCAAACAATATCCAGGAGCCAAAGAACTGAACCAACCATCACGTCTGAGACCAGATATATGAAAAACACACATATGTGTGGTAGGGGGGAGAATTGGTGAGGCACGACCGGAAAGGGTGTTGAGATTAATGATTGCCACACCAAATTAGATCAGGTGAAAATAACTATTTTAAAGGGAAGATAAACCATCAGAAGAATAGAATGGGAACGGGAAGCTGGGCTCTTTGATTGTTCAGGAGCAAGCTGATGCTAATTATAGCAGTGGATAACGCAAGCTGCTAAGGCAAGGTAGCACCTGCTTTTATGGTTTTGTTGGTTTTCCAAGCATAATGTTATGTTCCTTGTTTGTTGCAGTATGTTGATGGTTCAGGAGCAGGACTGATGACTATTATATCTGGATAGTACAGGCAACTAAGATAAGGTAGTAGCTGAATTGGTAGTTTGGATTTATTGTTTCTGTTTTAGAAATGTTCTAACATGTATATTTTGATGGTTCAGGAGCGGGGCTGATGACTATTATATCAGAGGATAGCACACACTACTAAAGACAACAAGGTAGTAGTGTGTGCTATCCTCTGATATAATAGTCATCAGCCCCGCTCCTGAACCATCAAAATATACATGTTAGAACATTTCCCAAAATATCTGTGGCAATAATTAATCTCAACACCCTTTCCGGTCGTGCCTCCCCAATTCTCCCCCAGGTCCTAGTGTCCCCCTACCACATACGCAATATGAAGCAATGCAAACATAAGGCTTGCTGTGTGTGTGTTTGAACGCCTCTGGGAATTCCAGCTAAAATGTTTGAGAAAACCAGATTTAGAAGTGTGCGAGAGAAGTGACGGGGTAATGATTCAGATACACTGTCCAAAATATAGAGCTGATAGCCTGACAAAGTGGATAACCACATGCAACATCAAAATGTTGTACATCTCAAAATAACTGATTTTGGCTTATTTGCTGTTGAGTACATTAAGAAATTCTAATAAAATAATAATAAAAAATTAATAATATTTAAAAATACTTAATTGTAAGTATTTACACATACACACAAATAGATATTTTTAATCATTTTATTTTACCCACGAATTGTTTAGAATTTTTAGGCTTTTAACACAATCATGAATGCAAAATAACTGGAAACCTACAGAACCTGTAGAGGTCTATAAAATACCTGCCATTTAAAAAAAAAAAAATACAACATTGGCCATTAAATCATGATACGAGAGGACTTTGACACTTACTGTGTCTACTAACTCTGAGTATGTTAACCCTGAAATGAGGGAAACTGTTTCAGAATAGGAGGTATGTCAAACCCAAGAAAGCATGGTAAGTCAAGCCGGTTTCTAAAAGGGAGGTCATTTCTACTCAGAGTCAGTTACCATGATCGGTGACGTTGCCACATTTTTTCATATAAATGCTCCCTCTATCTCTCACTCCCTTTCCATGTTGTCCCTCATAGCCACTAAAATCTGATGGATTGGATGATCAAAATCATCTAAAGCCAGTGGCCTGTAAGGTAAGTTCAAGATTAGTATGAGTAAACAGTTTTTTCGGGCTTATGAAGGTGGACTGATTTTTAGCGGGGTTCATTGCTATGGTAACTTAAGCTGCATGGCTAACCTGCTCCGGAGCAGGTTTTATTCTGGGTTCGAGATCGCAAACCCAAACTCGACCAATCAGCTGAGAGTAAAGTGACATGTATCTGATGCAATAAAGCCACTCCCCCTGTATCTCTCACTCCAAATTAAATCAGTTTATAGTGAAAACATTTGAGACAAAATTGCTCATCTTTTGCTGCTAATTATTTGTTATATTTATATTATATGAATTAAAATAATGTATAATTCATATAATAGTAATAATTGACAATTCATATTAAACTTTGCTTTTAAATTGATATAAATACAATACATGCATCGGTATATAAAGCTTTTAAACAAATTAAGCGTATGTGTATTCATTTGAGCTCTTTGTGAAACTAATATAAATTATTATATTTTAAATTATTAGGCATATTTCTTTGATTCACATGCATTGACATAGTCAGATATTTTCTTTCAGTTGCCTTCTCAAACTTTCACTGCAGTAAAACTTATTCCTGCCTTGTAAATGCATTTAATTTCATAATTTTTTTTTTTTTCAAAACGATCTTTTAATCTTCAGAAGAGATGCGAATTGCGCGGCTCTCTCGCGGGAAGTAAATCAAACGGACGCTCTGCCTGTTCTGTGATTGGCTGTTTGCGGCACGTATCACACTTTCAGGTGCACACGCTTCAGAGTTAATCGCAAACTCTGGATTAAATCGGAGTTGACAGAGTAAGTTTATACAGAGCATTGTGAGACATCTGAACCTGATTTAAACCAAGTTGGATTTATCTGGATTAGTTAACTCCAAACCTACTCTGAAACTCAAGAGTTTGTTCAGCTAGCTTCATGCAACAGGCTACTGTTCTTTTGTTTGTTTAGTTCTTATTAAAGACCTTTGTCAAGGTAGTGCCATATTTAGTTACATGAATGAAAGTGAGGCTGTGAGGGACAAAAGTACCATGTGTTCAGTGGATTTACAGTAACAGTTGTTTAACAACATGCCAATTCTTTAGCCGACTTAACTGGCAGCAGACAAAACTCCATAAAAAAATTTGTAAATGTTGTGAATTTTGAAAATTACATATACCTTTGGTACAGTGCATGCCATTGCAAAGACTGGAAGTGTATCCCTCACAACCTTGTTTTGTTCATCTTCAGAACACAAATTAAGATATTTTTGATGAATTCTGAGAGGTATATGACTCATCCATAGACAGCAATATAATCACCACTTTTTAAGGACCAGAAATGTACTAAGACATCGTTAAAGCAGTCGACGTCACTACAGTGGTTCAACCTTAATTTTATGAAGTTCTATTAAATTACCATTCTCAGGGTATAAATACTGGGTTTAGGTCAGTAATCCCAACAGCAGTCATGGGGAAGTCTACGGACTTGACAGTTGTCCAGAAGACGATCATCAAGACCCTCTACAATGAGGGTCATTGCTGAAAGAGCTGGCTGTTCGCAGAGTGCTGTGCCAAAGCATATTCATGGAAAGTTGACTGGAAGGAAAAAGTGTGGTAGGAAAAGGTGTACAAGTGAAAGGAATGAACACAGGCTTGAGAAGATTGTCAGGTGAAGCCGATTTAAGAACTTAGAAGAGCTTCAAAAGGAGTAGACTGAAGCTGGAGTCGGTGCATCAAGAGCCACCGCACACAGACGTCTTCAGGAAATGGTCTACAACTGTCACATTCCACGTACCAAGCCACTTCTGAACCAAAGACAACGTCAGAAGCGTCTTACCTGGGCTAAGGAGAGATAGAACTGGACTGTTGCTCAGTGGTCCAAAGTCCTCTTTTCAGATGAAAGTAAATTTTGCATTTCATTTGGAAATCAAGGTCCCAGAGTCTGGAGGAAGAGTGGAGAGGCACAGAAACCATGTTGCTTGAAGTCCAGTGTGAAGTTTCCACAGTCAGTGATGATTTGGGCTGCCATGTCATCTGCTGGTGTTGGTCCACTGTGTTTTCTGAAGTCCACAGTCAACGCAGCCATCTACCAGGAAATTTTTGAGCACTTCATGCTTCCTTCTGCTGACAAGCCTTATGGAGATGCTGATTTCATTTTCCAGCAAGATTTGGCACCTGCTCACACTGCAAAAGGTACCAAAAGCTAGTTTAATGACCATGGTGTTACTGTGCTTGATTGGCCAGCAAACTCGCCTGACCTGAACCCCATAGAGAATCTATGGGGTATTGGCAAGAGGAAGATGAGAGACACCAGACCCAACAATGCAGAAGAGCTGAAGGCCGCTATCAAAGCAACCTGGGCTTCCATTACACCTGAGCAGCGCCTCCATGCCACGCTGCACTGATGTAGTGATCCATGCAAAAGGAGGCCCAACCAAGTATTGAGTGCATAGAAATGAACATACTTTTCAGAAGCCTGACATTTCTGTTTAAAATAAAATGTTTTTTATTGATCTTATGAAGTATTCTAATTTATCGAGATAGTGAATTGGTGGGTTTTTGTGAAATGTGAGCCAAAATCATCACAATTAAAAGAACTAAAGCACTGAATTTATTTAATACACGAGTTCCACAATTTGAGTTGAATTACTGAAATAAATGAACTTTTCCACGACATTCTGATTTATTGAGATTTACCTGTATCTGCCAGTATAAAGTATAAATAGCATCTTATAACTATGTACACTTATTGCAAAAAACTGCTACTTTTACATGGTAAATAGAATATATCACTATTTTCACTAAGTGTTAATAGCATCTTGAGCTATTTGTACTTACTGTAAATATGATCTATCGCTAAGAAAGTATGCTCATTCCAATTAGTGTAAATAGCCGCTGCCATATTTTTCTTACCCTATTGGCAGATAATTTGCAAAATAAGAAAAATCCACTTAAATTATTATTATTATTTTATTTTATTTTATTTTTAGCAGTGGGATACCATGAAAATGAATAGCCTATTAGTTCAATAACTTACCGTTCTGCCAGTTTTTATCTGCGATATTATAACAGTGATAAGAATTAAGCTTGTATTGACTCGGAAGTATGCAGAGGTCTTTTTGTCGGGTGCTGTTGCCATGGTGAATCGTAATATCGGAGCTCCATTGATCTTGGCTTTTAATAGTCGTGGTGCACGCACTTAACTCAGAGCCAACCTACTCAGAGTCGATTGAACTAACTCAATTCAGCTGTTCTGAAACCGAAACCGAGTTTCCCATCTCAGAGTAACTCAACGCACAAAAAGTATTCTCGTCACTTCATAAAATTAAGGTTGAACCACTGCAGTCATGGCGACGGGTTTGTCTTTAGTAACTTTCTGGACCTTGAAAGTGTTGATTATTTTGCTGTCTATGGATGAGTCATATACCTCTCAGATTTAATCAAAAATATCTTAATTTATCTTCCTAAGATGAACGAAGGTCTTACGGGTGTGAAACGGCATGAGGGTGAGTAATTAATGACAGAATTTTCACTTTTGGGTGAAGTAACCCTTTAAAGGGAATGGGTAAAATTAGTTGAAAGTGAAAAGTTCTCTCAACCAAATAAGTGTAATTTAGTAAACTTAATCAGAAAACTGTAGCTCAGCCAAACATGAGAAGCTGGTGGCTTTTATGTGTGTGTTTGTGTTAGACAAGGGCTAGATAAAGCTTGTCTGTCTCTTTAGTTAACATTAGTCCTAATTACCACCACAATACAGCTTTACAAATACACAAACATCTGCTGACAATTAGTGTGAGGTGGTTGTCAAACAGTGATTATCAGCCTCATTAAGGGGGAGGCGAATCTCATTATGTGTGTTTAGAGTCCTGACGACATAGATTAGTGTCGGGCAGTTTGAATCAACCCTCGCCCCTCAAACACAGACCACACAGAGGGGTAATGAGTCTTGAATACACAACTCACTTAACCAATACATCAGAGTACATCTCCTGAAAACTTCATTCAATCAAACTCTTAAACAAACATCAATGCCCTGCCAATGACATGATAGGCTAATTTAATTATTCTAATGTCTTTTTAAATGCTATTTCAGTTTGTGTAATTGGGTAGTGGACATGCGGACCAACTTTTTTTTGATCAACGTCAAGATATTTTTAACGTTTATATTAATGTATAGGATATATTTTAGGTCTGTTTTATAACTTGTCACTATTCTTCTAAAAGTTTTCCACATCCACAGAATTTTTAAGAAATGCAATTTCCCTGTAATCTCACTTAATTCTACAATCTGCATACATAATAACTGTAAAAAAAAAACTTAGCAAAACAGTTTAAAATACTTTGGAGTTTAACATCATGCTAACATCAGGTTTATAGAGAAATTTCATTTTAACTAATCAACTAGGCTACAAAAACCATCAAATGAATAAAGTGCATCAAGCTCCATTACACCAGTAATTAAAAATGTTTAAAAAAAAAAAAAAGTAGATAATCTAATATATAGATACTTCTAATCTAATATGTAACGTTACTGTACCACGATTTTACTAGTTCAATTTCTAATTTGCAAAACAGTAATTTAAACATATTTTGTCATCTGTTCACCTTATCGTTGACTCATCAAACAGAAAGTAAATTAATGGATCGTTTGCTTTTTACACATTAGCAGAAGGCTATCCCACTAACGTTACATTCATTCACACATTTAGCGACATTTGACCTCTTAAAGACGTATTTACTTGACGTTTCTCAAAATAACCTTTCCAGAAAAGCACGCAGGTATGTATGGTGATGGTATCGAATGGTAATATTACAGTACAATGGTTGTTTTGATACTTTAAGTGCTTTTGTGTACTGTAGTATTTTGATCGTTAAGAAGTGTTCACCTTCAGTACAGAGTCGTTCAGATGCAGGTGTAATAAAGACTTTCTTCAACCCTGGCAAACAGATGGCATTTGTAGATTTTGTTTCATCTGACTATAGGTAGGCTAAACATCCACTTCATTAATCACTCTTTTCTTTTCTGTGTTCAGAAGTATCCAATTTCTGTTTAACAGACTGAATAACCGCGCCAAGGGATTCAGTAGGCTACGTGAGACTGAATCACGAACCGATTCGGCAACCGTTTGTTAGAGGCACGTTTTACAGATTCAATGAGATGAACCGACTCAAAGAGTGACTCATCGGACTCGAATCGGACACCTGATTATAAACAATCGACAAAAACCCATGTACATGACATAATTGTTTAGGTATCGTCAGGGGAAAATTGTCTCAGTAGGCTAAAAGTCTAACGAAGAGGCTGGTTTGTTGGCGACATTACATTTTGTTTACATGTAATTGTTATTTTTTAAATTATACTTACTTTAATAAACAATTATTATTTTAAGAATTATGTTTTGTTGCTATGAACGATAATAATACTGATAGAAAAAAACCCTCGATCAATTCAATGTTTACAAGTTTTTTTATTTGCAAATGTGTGTGTATGAGTAAAGGAGTGTATATGTGTGTGGTAGGGTTGTTTTGACTGACCTTTTAATGTTTAGTTTTCCTCAAAACAGTATAAAATTAGCCTACCCTGTTCAACTTGATTGAGAACATATGCAACCTGATGTAGTCAGATGTTCCTCTTTGTTGGTATCTAGACACCTTCACCACATAATTTGTGTTTGCAGTGGTTGAAAGCATGTTCTCAGATTAACGAACTGACTAAAATGAGTTTGATTACATATATTAGGACCATTAGGTGACAAATTAGACACATACATCAGCCTAAATACAGAAAGTGGACACATATTTAAACCAAGCATATGTTATTGAAAGCTATATACTAAACCTATAGCACTACAGTAAAACAGACAGAGTCTTGATGTGTGTGTCTGGGCAAACTGCCAGTGAGAAGCTATTGACCTGCGGGCCAAAAACAACCCACTGCTTGTTAAACCTTCAAATGACTGTTTGTGTTCAATCAATAAAACCCAAGACATAGAATTTACTTTAAATGTTGGGGTTGCCAACATTTGCATTTGACAGATGCTTTCATCCAAAGAGAGTAACAGCATCAACATAGGTTATTTTATTAGTAGCTGTGTTCCCTTTGTTAGCTTGTTCTACCACTCAGTTTTACATGTTTTCTCGTTTTATGTAATTATTAGGGAACTGACTCAGCTGCCTGCATGTCCAATTTATATATGACATCAATCAAATGGTGAAAAAAGATCAATCAGTCAATCTAAATTATTTCTCATGAGTCCACATCCAGAACAATCAATAGCCTTCTTGCAGGACAAGGTCAATGCTGATGTTCTACATTTGCAGAAATGCAAACTGGGTAACCTTTACACATACACACAATGTATTGATCAACCACTATGCTGAATGAGGGATGAGATTCATCCAAACATCAAACATCAGCTCATATTTTTTTCTTAATGCATCATTTGAGCTGCCACTTAACACAAAATTGGATAAATAATTCAAAACAACATGACACAGCATAATATGTAAGCCGTAATATACAGTATTGTCTTTATTGTACACCAGGGTGGAAAATTGTCTTTGGCTCACCAGCACATGAAATAGCTATACACGTAATGTTAAAAACAACAAAAACAAAACAAAACAGACAAATTCACATTTTATAAAAATACAGTTCATGCCACTATTTGGTTTGTCAAACACTTGCGGAGTTGAGAATTTTATTCGCGTTTGGAATAAATGACCTCAAAAACACATTTTTTTTTTCGCTAGAGGGATTCTGTAGTGCCTACTTGATTTCAATGGCTTAAATTAGCTAAAAAGTGGGTAAGAACTATCTGCAAGAATACTCCTCGCCGCCTTCTTTGCCCTTTCAGAATATGTAGGGCTTCTGTGGTCTGCCGACTATTTTGCTTGCCATTGACACAACTGTGGTGAGTTAATTCTTAGATCTACAGATTAAGTGATCATATCAGGCATTGAAATGAAAAGATAATACTGTAAGAGTAAGCTGGTCATTCTCACAAAATAAACCTAACAAGGTGATCAGTGATCAGTTTACATGAAATGGAGGGGTAAAGTATCACTCTTAAAGGGTTAGTTCATCCAAAAATTAAAATAATGTAATTTTTTTACTCACCCTCATGTCGTTCTACACCCGTAAGACGTTCATCTTCGGAATACAAATTAAGATATTTTTGATGAAATCCGGCTCAGTGAGGCCTGCATTGACAGCAATGGTACTGAACCTTTAAAGAGCCAGAAAGGTACTAAAGACATATTTAAAACAGTTCATGTGACTACAGTGGTTCAGTGGTACAGTGGCCAAAGTCACGTGATTTCAGTAAACGAGGCTTCGTTTACACAATCCGAACCACTGTTTTGAAATCGTCCGCCATTAGATATCGTTGAAAAGTCATTATTTTGTTTTTTTGGTGCACCAAAAGTATTCTCGTCGCTATATAATATTAAGGTAGAACCACTGTACTCACATGAACTGTTTCTGGATCTTTAGAGGTTTAGTGGCATTTCTGGCAATAGATGCCTCACTGAGTCATCGGATTTCATCAAAAATATCTTAATTTGTGTTCCGAAGATGAACAAAGGTCTTACGGGTATAGAACGACATGAGGGTGATTAATAAATGACAGAATTTTCATTTTTGGGTGAACTAACCCTTTAAGGGGTTTATTTAGCATATTTTTCATATTTCCGTCTTTAACCAGCTGAGTATACAGTATCCAACTTATGGTACAACTATTTACCAAATAAAAAAATACACTCTTAAAAATGGATTCAAAATGGGGGATTTCACAGTGAGGCTAAAGAGTAACCATTTTTGATTCCCCAAAAAATCTTTCAGTAAACAGTACTTATAAGAACCATATATTAGTGTGAAGAACATTTTAATAATCTATGTAATAATGTAAAGGTTGGAACAATGTGGCAAAAAAACTTTATTTTAAGGGTGATAGATAGATAGATAGATAGATAGATAGATAGATAGATAGATAGATAGATTTTGTCTGTCTCTTGGGAACAGTTAATAATGAAGATGTTTATTGCTCTAATTAAGCAGACACATTCACAGATTCTTATTCTATGCCATTTAACAGGCTTTAGAAAGAGAGTGAGGGATGGAGAGAAGGCTATTGTGGAGACATGAATGTGTCTGTCTGAAAATGCTGCCTAATTATGTCCTTTGAGACTAGGTCAAGAGGAGGGGAAGGAGAGAATGAAGAAGGGGAAAAGCAGGATGAGGAAGAGGGAGAGAGAGAAAAGAGGGGGAGGAGAGATGTGAGTGCCTGGAGGAGTCTGAGAGTAGAGGTCTTAAGCCACAGATGAATGGTGGAAGACAAACTAAACAGACGTAAGAATGACAGAGAGAGAGAGTTGGGGGAGGGCCAGGCAGACAAATAGAAAAAGAAAAGCCGTTGAGAGGAAGGAAAGAACACACAAAAGAAAAACAAGAGCAATACTTTCAGTCGGGCTTTCTATTATGATGTGGAGGACTGTATACAAGAGACTTAATGGCAAAGACACACACACACACATACTCACACACTCACACACACACAGATTCACTGTGAATGCAACATTTATTTATAAGGTATTTACTTTTTTTTTTTTAACATTCATTTAGCATTATGTATATAGGTTTTGAACATGTAGATAAACTCATTTATCATTTTTTCCCCCCACTATACATCTGGCATGCAATCATTCACATTGCTGTCCTTTGTGTGATGAATACTGTACCTGGAAATTCATCACAGATTGACTCACCTTTTTCTGATTTTATTAGTCTTTGGATATTTTCAGAAAAGCATTCTATACCATATTTATATTTCTGCAATATGCTGTGTACATTATGCAGATTTCCTGCAGAATTTCTGGATCACCAACTACACTGGCTGAAAAGTGCAGCATACAACCAGAACACATTTTGTGAAATGCTGTGTCCCATGATGCAAAGGCCTCGATTTGACAGTCCATTTCCAATGTGTTAAATGAACCACAATTTCAGCTGTGATTTTTATCTCATCTCTTTATTTAATATAATAAAGTCAGTCCATGGATGTTAAATTAATAGGGATGTGATAAAAAATTAGCTGATATTGTGACTGTTGGTATTATGTATATTAAAAGGATAGTTCACCCAAATAATCTTTCTTCTGTTCAACACAAAAGAAGATATAATATATAAATATATTAGAGGTTTTTCTTTTGCATACAATGAAAGTCAGTGGGGTCCAATGCTTTTTGGACCGTGATGTTCTTCATAATCTGAGTGTATATGTGTGTGTGTGTGTGTGTGTGTGTGTGTGTACAGGTTTGGACAGTGAGTACATTTTACTAATCCTCACAAGTTAAAAATGCTTAAATCAGTCGATACATGTTTTTATTTAAATCTGGTGTTTTGCACGTTTCTGTGACAGGTAGGTTTGGGTGTAGGGGTTGGGTTAGGTCATAGAATATATCATTAACATAATATAAAATTGATGGAAGTCCATGCAATGTTCTCACAAAGATGGCAATATCTGAAATCCTTGTCCTTGTGGTGCATTTTTTTGGTCCCCATAAGGAAAACAGCTTATAAATCATACATATGGTTTTTTTTTAAAAAAATGTAAAAATGCAGAAAGTTTTCTGAGGTGGGTAGGTTTAGGGTAAGGGGACAGAATATACAGTTTGTACAATATAAAAAGTATTATGTCTATGGAAGTATGGAAATCTCATAAGGGTGACTAAATAATGACAATGTTTTAACATTTTTTTTTGTGAACTATATTATTATTATTATATTATGTTTTACAAAAAAAAAATGGATATAAATACACAAACAATGTAACATATATTTGAATTACTAATAAAAAAAATATTCAGTAAGCAGTGCTCAAGTATTCCATTCCAAACACAGCCTTTCATTTTCTCTTTTGGCATTAAGGGCTACAACTGCATTGTTTCTTGGCGGATTGGGTTTCTCTCCTCAGACTTTCATGAGTGACCCATGTCATGCTTTCGTAGGTCGAGGATAGAATGGGCCCCTGGATCACCGGGTTCAGTAGTCTGAATGCACATTCCCAGTTCTGCAGGTGTCAAATAAGGGTCCCAAATGAGACAAACACTCACTCACTCACTCACTCACACACAAACACTGTGGTTAAAGGTGAAGTGGGATTTTGTTTTCACTGCCATTATTTACTCACCCTCATGTTGTTCCAAACTATAACTTTCTTTAGTAGGACACAAAGATTGATTTTTTTTTTTTAAGCATATCCAGAGAAATATCCTTGCTTAAAATAAAATTAATAAAAAAGGACAGGGGCTGACAAGCTGCAAAATGACAAGTAAAAGTGGTATATGAGTTATAGTCTACACACCAAGTGGACATATAGATGTCAGTGTATTGAATTTTCTGTTTGGAAACCCCATAACAGTGTGTCTCAGACTAGACTGCCAGGTGCCGTCTGGGTGGGCTTGTTGCCATGGTGAGGAATCTGGTGAATGCATTTGAGAAAGGTGGAAGGGGGAAAAGGACAGAGAAGATGTAGGAAGACTCTGACAGAAGCAAACATAACAGTGGATCACTGCTGTTCAGTGTGGAATTGAGCCAAAAATTGTGTATGTGTGAAATTTATGGTCATTTCATGGTCTAAAATAGTTGTGTTGTGTAGGTGCCATTTAGCCCTGTTTTTCTAGTGTTTCTGGGAACAAATTTTTAATAAAAAGTTTGTATCTACAAGCAAATATGGAATATAATATCCCTGTAGCTTGTATTTTTCTGAGCAATTCCAACCCAGTCTTACAGGAAAACGCAACTATTTTATGAGGCGGCAATTTTGAATGAATTCAATCTAATTAATTAGAGGCTATGTTTACATGACACATACAGTTCTCACTCACATTGTAAATTACATTATGTGCACATTACATGGATGAATGAATAAATTAATGTTCTATATTAGTATTCTACATTAAGTACAAACATGCAGGTTATTCCTTAAAGAGATTAGTTCACCTAAAAATGAAAAGAACAAAAAAAAAAGTCATCATTTACTCACCCTCATGTCGTTCCAAACCCGTATGACTTTTGTTCATCTTCGAAACACAGATATTTTAATGAAATCTGAGAGATTTCTGTCCCTCCATTGACAGTCTACGCAATGACCACTTTGACACTTCAAAAAGTTCATAAAAAGTTCATAAAGAGATCATAAAACTATCCATATGAATCTAGTGGTTTAGTGCAAATTTTTGGAAAAGACTTTTATTCACATATAAACACTTATTAGCAAACATAAACAAAAGCTCAAACATACTTTCTTGAGGTGTGAGTGTGAACTTCATTGGTTCTTGCGGAAGCTAAAACGTGCTGCGTAACACACGAGAATGAGCCTCATTGGTTCTCACACTTCCGTTTACCACATTTGACATGTGAATAAAATCCTAAATTAAATCTGTTCATCATATAAAGCGATCGAGTCTCTTCAGAAAATTTGGATTAAATAGACTGTCAATGAAGGGACTGAAATCACTCAGATTTCATTAAAATATCTGAAATGAATGAAAATCTTACGGGTTTGTAACGACATGAGGGTGAGTAAATGATGACAGAATTTTCATTTTTGAGTAAACTATCCTTTTAAATTCTTCCTCTGTGTGTGTGTGTGTGTGTGTGTGTCTAAGCCAGGTGGAAACTTAAGCTGTTCTCTGTTTCTGATAAAGAGACTTGTCACACAGACACATTTTAGAGGGAGAGAAATTGAATGCAGTGTCGTTTGCACTGGAATGGAATTGTGGAGGCAGTGTGTATCCAGACTCAAGGTAATATCATTACCTGGAGAAAGAGAAGAGGAGAAGAGAAGAGAATTTGGTGGCCAGACTTGTGAGCATATCAGTGTTAATCAATACAGGCTCAGCTACGCTACACAGAATAAGACACACACACACACACACACACACACACATACTCACACACACACACACACACACACACTCTCTCTCTCTCTCTCTCTGTCTCACACTGCCTGAAGCTACAGACACAAATGGAAATCTGAATTTAAAGCTTAAGATACTTTCACATTTTACAAAATACATCAATATACCCCACTCATTATTTTTTTTAAGCTTTTACATGTCTTGAAAGAAGGGTTGCTAACAAGTAGCTTGATAGGACTACAGAGGTTGTCAGGGACATTAAACATCATCACACCAAACAGGTAAATTAATCTACTCACTAGTACACTTTCACAGCCTTGTTGTGTTTATAATCGCCCTCCTTCAAACTTTTCAAAGTGGAATTTACCATCTTGTAGATTTTAAATAAAGATTAAGCCTAACTTTAGCTTTTTACTGATTGCATTTAAACTTCAAAATTCATAAAAGTTTTGTTCATTTGCGAAAAAATTATATTGGCTTTTTGTCTAGGGAACTAGAGTGATGCTAACTTCAGTGTTGGCCTACAAAATGATGTCCTCCCTGCTGCACGCTTGTAGCCAAATCTTGTGTCTATGCAAAAAAGGAAAAAAGGAAAAAAAGAAGAAGTGTGATTTAGTAAACCAGCCCTTGTCTCTCTACTTCTATCCATAAATAATTTGTTTTGGACTTGTTTTAAATAATTAGCAGACTTGAATGTACGAGGTGTTTCACTGTATCCGCAGTCTGTCACACGCAGGAAACCAAGGCATCCGAGTATTCATCACCCAGCTTGTCCCGGGCTGTATGTTAATTGTCCCCCCGCTGCGCGCACCCCGTTGAGGCACTAAACGGAACATCAGCGACGCAATTAGGGCGAACAAGAAGTTCGCAGCGCGCGACAGCCCTCTCTCCCCCCGCGCGCGCTGTCAGCAAGAGCGCATTCAACTTCTCTAGCTGGAGGCGTCGCGCGTGTCTGCATCCGTTCGGTAGCCCCAACAATTTTTGGGCGCTTAAGGCACACTTCAAGTGACATATGCAAGTGACAAGATTTCATTGCAAGTGCTGCTAGAGATTTTTTTTTTCAGAACTAACCATTTTTTCAATGACCATTGACTATTGATATAAATTATTTTTAATGGATAGCCTATATGACGTCAAGTTGTAACATATTTCAACAATTAGCCTACTTGGACTGATATCTTCAACATGATCATAAACATTTAGGGACAATCTTCTCCATGCTAAATTTAAGTTTTTCCTTACATATAACTCAACATTGGTCAACACAGCCTACATTTTCAGTGAATGAATTAAAGCTACCAAATTGTTTTAAACTGATTTTTATTTCCACGTAGCCTACTGATTTTTTTCAACAATCTCTGAACAACAGGGCTATTGTTTTTATATGAAAACTTTTCCAAAATATTTTGCTTAAAAATGGGAAATGTGGGGGGTTGGTGTTTTGTTTTCAAATGCAATGACAATGAATAATTTAAAGAGTGACATAAGTGTCCAAATACATTTTGGGGGCATGCATTAAATAGCGAATTAACAGCAGGAATTTGGTAATTGTTATTGTACTGGCACGAAAACTACATTTTATTGTTCAGTAAGCCTCGTTGGTACAGCTCTTGCTTTTCGGTCTCCTTTTAAATCTTATTAACGTAGACTAAATGTGAGCTTATCTATGCAATAATTACATTTTCCAGAGGATACACATTCTGGCAAGACCTAAACATGCCAGGAGACTTGTTTACATCCATAAACTCTGTGTTTGGACATAGGGTGGGATGTAAACATAGGCAAAATAATTTAAGACATACAAACCGTCGGCAGCGCAAACATTTACTCAAAACTCTCAGGGGATGCTTGATTAAATTACTATTAGGTCCCGCCCCTGGATTCCTATGACTGGGCGCTGGGATAAGTGGGCGTGCCACGGCTGTCCTTTGTATAAATAGACACGCGCTTCACTATTTGACAGTCAAAACAAACTAGACGCTGTAGCCTACAGAATTGCACTTGTCGGCTTGTAGACACAGCATGTTATTCTGTAGTGTTACGTTATATAGTTTTTATTATTACAATTAAGTACCAGACGACTACTACGCATATGAAAGCGCATCCTAGAAGACAGGCAGCGGGTGCGTGCAAGTGACCGAGGATGGACTCGCCTATGCAGGGGTCCTACTGGCTTCCTCTCGCGCTCTGTGCCCTGCTATTGTGGAGCTCCGTGTGTGCTCGTGAGCCGGTCTGTCAGGAGATTTCGGTGCCATTGTGTAGAGGGATTGGCTATAACTACACCTATATGCCCAACCAATTCAACCACGACACCCAGGATGAAGCAGGACTTGAGGTGCACCAGTTCTGGCCCCTCGTGGAGATCCAGTGTTCCCCCGACCTGCGCTTCTTTCTTTGCAGTCTGTATACGCCCATTTGCCTTGAGGACTATAAGAAGCCTTTGCCGCCGTGCAGGAGTGTGTGCGAACGGGCGAAAGCGGGATGCGCGCCGCTGATGAGGCAATACGGTTTCCCGTGGCCGGACCGAATGAGGTGCGATCTTCTACCCGTGCAGGGGGATTCAAACACTCTGTGTATGGACTACAACAGAACTGACGCTACAGCTTCACCGGCTGCTGCAAAACCAACTAGCCGCCAGGGGAAGCCAAACAACCGGAAAAATAAAAGCAGTCATGGATCTTCTTCTTGCGAACCGGAGTGTCACTGTCGCGCGCCTATGGTAACCGTGAGCAATGACCGTCATCCTTTGTATAACCGGGTCAAGACGGGGCAGATCCCCAATTGCGCCATGCCGTGCCACAACCCCTATCTTTCTCAGGAGGAAAGGACCTTTGCCACATTTTGGATAGGGATTTGGTCGGTTTTATGTTTCCTGTCCACGTTCGCTACTGTCGCCACTTTCCTCATTGACATTGAGAGGTTTAAATACCCCGAGCGCCCTATTATTTTCCTGTCCGCCTGCTATATGTTCGTGTCCGTGGGATACATCATCAGACTCATCGCGGGACACGAAAGGGTCGCGTGCAACCAGAATCATGAGGTGGACCACATCCACTATGAAACCACAGGTCCTGCGCTTTGCACGCTTGTGTTTCTGCTAATTTATTTTTTTGGTATGGCGAGCGCCATCTGGTGGGTGATTCTGACGATTACGTGGTTCCTCGCGGCAGGAATGAAGTGGGGAAATGAAGCAATCGCGCGATACTCGCAGTATTTTCACTTGGCCGCTTGGCTCATTCCGAGCGTGAAATCTATCGCCGTACTCGCGCTGAGTTCGGTGGACGGAGACTCGGTTGCGGGAATCTGCTACGTGGGCAACCAGAACTTGGATAACCTGCGGGGATTCGTGCTCGCGCCACTGGTTATTTATCTTTTTATCGGAACAATATTTTTATTCGCGGGCTTCGTGTCTATGTTTCGGATACGGAGCGTAATTAAACAAGGAGGAACGAAAACGGACAAACTCGAGAGGTTGATGGTTCGTATCGGGGTATTTACTGTGCTGTATACGGTCGTCGCCATGGTGATTGTGGCTTGTTACGTTTACGAACAGCACAATCGTGAAGCGTGGGAAATAGCGCACGCGTGTAACTGCTCGTCGGAGAAAAAAACCCCGAAACCTGATTACGCCGTGTTTATGCTCAAATACTTCATGTGCCTTGTGGTTGGGATCACGTCAGGCGCGTGGACGTGGTCCGGTAAAACTCTGGACTCTTGGCGAGCCCTGTGCACGCGCTGCTGCTGCAGTTGGGGAAGTAAAGGCACGAGCGGGTCAGTTTACAGTGACGGCAGCACGGGACTGACGTGGAGATCCGGCACAGCAAGTTCGGTTTTGTACCCTCCAAAACAAATGCCACTGTCGCGAGTCTAAAGACTAGGAAACTTATCAAAAAGACTTTGCAAACTGACTGCTGCTTTCCTGACAGATGAGGGATGCATAATACCAGCGTTAGGTGAGACCGGGGCTAGTTGTCACACGGGGAAGTTGCCATAACACTATATACTGTGAGAAATATTCTTGAGTAAAAAGTGTGACGACTATTCCCGATCTCTTTACCTACACTAAATTGCCTACCAGTTATTAAACCTGTTTATCAGGTTACTATGAATGTGCCTTTAAAAGTGTTATACGGGTTTTTATATTTTTCTTATGTATTTATATTAAGATTTTATTGTTAAAACAACGACATAGAATGTTTAACATTTATACAAGATTGTGTATTTATCATTTACTTTGACAGAAAACTATTTTGCCAATAAAACACTGTGAAATATTACCAAAGCATCTTTTATTATATGTGTATTTCATGTTAACAGAGAGCTCTCACACTCACAGACTTGATCTTTTAGGTCATGACGTTGTGAGGTGTAAGCCTAAGCCCACAGCAAGGACACTGCCATCTATTGGTCATAAGAAATACAAAGTGGTGAATATTTGGCTTAGGTCAAAATAATAGCAAGTATTAAAAACTATTTCTCAGTACAGGTACACGGCATATATAATACTAAAATATAAATTATTAACTAAAAATAAAAAAAATACAAGTTTCATCAAACTTGTATAAAATGAAGAATTTAAGGTACTTTTGATATTTGATGTTAATAAAATGATTTATGAAAACATGCAAAGGTCATGTGCTGATATAATTTATCTACAGTGCTTAGTAAATATGAGCAAAGGCAGCTGTGAAAATAAATCTGCATTGTTTATCCTTTTGATCTTTCATTAAAAAAAAAAAATTCGAAACTTTTCTTGAAGTAAAACAATTGAAAGTGGGGGGAAACTCACATTATGAAATAAATATTTTTCTCCAATACATGCCCAAAGCCCACAGGCTTATTTCATCACATTAACTATGGACATGTTCCACTTTTGTTTGACAACCAATAAGCATTAATCAATTAAATTACACATTTTCTATAATTATTTTGATTAAACGCACCTAACATTAAAGTTTTTAATATATTTTTATTAGTGCTGTCAATCGATAAAAAAAAAATTCACTAATTAAATCACATTTTTTCTGTAATTAGCAATTTTTCTATTGGTCCAGTCAGGCCGGTTCAGATGTTTACTTGCCTTGCCAAATTACACAAAGTTTTCATTGTTTTTGACCCATGTAACCTTGTAAACAGTGCTTTAAGATTTTCAGGTGGGTCTAACAGGTAGGAAATATACAGAAATTGAATAAAGTTATCAAACACTTCACAGTCTACAATGCATAAATTATAAATTAAATCTAGATTAATTCTTATTAAAGCTACAAAAGTTATTTTTTGTCTTGTGGCACTTGAATGGTTTAAATGCATTTGCATTAATAAGAGTGTGATCATATGATGTAACGCTAGCCAAAGGATGATGGGGGAAAAAAACGGATCCTGCGATAATTGCATTATATATTTTTAAGACATTAAAGGTGCTCTATGTAAGTTTTTGACAGTTCTCAATCATAAAAAAAAACATAATATGTTTGCAGATATTTATTAAACATGCTGAGTTCACATACTCGTTTCTCTGAAAACCATTGCTACAGCCAGTTATTTTACTTTAAAATTTGCGTTCCGTGTTGGAATTTCTGTGTTTGTTTTGGTCTGTGTAAGACCGCATGTTGCCAATTTACCCAATAGTATTTTGCCACCCCGGGTTGCCAGAAAACACATTCAGCGAATTGCAGCCATGGAAGCCAGGGAACAAACTGGGTCAGAGATCGCAGATTCTACCCGAACTAAAAAGCCTCAGCATCCATCTAAAAATCTCTATGAACGGAAGAATATTAAAACGCGATATCAACTCATGAATCAACTAATTATCTTACAGTGTGTAAGTCTCCTCGCCTTCCAATGTCAATTGAGCTCGCTCCTGTTGCGTGTCTTCAAACTGGCAACCCGCGAAAGCATCCAGTCTGAGGAGGAGGGGGAGGGGCAAACAATATCTTGAATTTGGACTGCAGTACCCATTTCAACCACTAGCTGTCATTCTTACATAAAGCACCTTTAAACAACAACAACAAAAATGTGTTAATTTTGACAGCCCTAATCTAAATACAATTTTCTCAATTTTGAACAGTAATTAAAAATAAGCTTATTTTTGTGAAGTATTTTGCTTAAAAGTGTGTTTGTGATCTTTCTTTAAAATAAATGCCACTTAATTTGATATTTTATTATTCAATGCATTGACGCATTTTTAAGTGTCTGAGCAAAAATAATCTCCAGTATTTTACCTTTATCATATATATATTCTATCCCCTCATCACAAAAATCCTCCAGATTCCCTCTTAGCCGTGCGACATATATCTCCACATCATCATACTGATGCTGTCTGTAGATCCAGGAGGAACAGAGAGAGATTGGACACTCTACATATAGACATATAAAATAAAGATGCATCAATAAAGACAAAGAAATTCATTAAAGCTTGCAGATGTTTTGGTGGCTCAAATCAAATTTAGATTGTTTAGATTAAGATCTCAGTTACCTGGAGGTAATGGATGTGATTGTCTGTGTGTGAAAGCTGCTCCAGCTCATCATCTTTCCTCCTCAGATCATCAATCTCCTGCTCCAGTTGTTTCAAGAGTCCTTCAGCTCGACTCACTTCAGCCTTTTCCTGATCTCTGATCATCTGTGTCACCTCAGATCGGCTTTTCTCAATAGAGCAGATCAGTTCAGCAAAGATCCTCTCGCTGTCCTCCACTGCCGCCTGTGCAGAACGCTGTTAGGACACACAAACAATCAGACCGTTCACTCATTGAGCTCCTCTGACTGGTTAAAATAGGGTACTTGGTTAGTCTGAGTATCACCTTTTGAGTCTCCTAAGCCTCTCTAAACTCCTGAAGCTCTTTCTCTCCAACCTTTTTCAGAGGGATGAAAAAATAACTTTTAATAAAAAATAAAATGTAACATTAAATGTCTCAGTGAGTAGACTTTTAAAGATCAATTATCACCTATTTTCTTAATTGGTTTCTGGATAATGCAAATATATTATTAATATATTTAGATTGAAAATATCATCATAAAAGCTAAAAAAAAAAAAAAAAAAAAATTAAATTCAGTCCGAATGCAATGATAGGGGCTAAAAAACTGAAAAATGCTGCAAGTCATTTTTTTACTATTTTTTTTTATTATGAAATAAAATCAATAACTTTACTGTAACACACTGTACTGTCATCAAATTCAGTTCACACATCACTGCTCTTCTAAATACTACAGCACTTAGTTTGAAAAAAAAGTATTTTTGCATAATTTTTATGATTTTTATTATGAAAAAAATTTAATAACTTCACTGTAACACAATGCAATGTCACCAAATTCAGTTCACACATCAATGCTCTTATGATTATTGTATTACAACATTTAGTTTGATAAAATATGTGCTTTTGCATAATTTTCAAGATTTTTTTATAAGCACGTTAGGAAGAGCTTGAAAGTTGCTTAGTCAAGAATCATGCAAAAAACTAGTCGTTACTAGTATGTTAGCTGGTTACCAACATCATTTGAGTAAAGAATACTTATTTTTAATGCATTACTAGCTAAAGTTAACTGAAAAGTAACTTGATTCAAACTAGTTCAATCAATGTTTTGTTGGGGATGAACAGTTTAGGACCCTTGACCAGATATGTCAAATGAAAGACCAGGAGTCAGAAGTGCAATCAACTGAAGAAATTTTACTGAAGAATAGTTTGCAGAATCCACCCCTTCAGTTTAAATTTAGTTTAGTTGACTCAATTCAGTTATGTTCATCCCACTTTAAGTATCTGAGTCGAGATAACATGATTTTATTGTGGAACCACTGTCCATAATTTAATTAAAGTATCATTTGAGTGTGAGATCTATTACAGTTAACCAAAATAAAAAAAAATTCAAATCCTCAATATTATGCAAAAGCATAAGTTGGCACTAAGTGCTGTAGTACAACCAGCAGAAGAGCAGTGATGTGTGAACTGAATTTGGTGACAGTACAGTGTGTAACAGTTAAGTTATTGAATATTTTTTGTAATAAAAAACTGACATACAACTAAGTGTTGTAGTATAACCATCAACAGAGCAGTGATGTCTGCATTACACTGTATAACATTGAAGTTATTGACTATTTTTGTAATACTTTTTTCGGGTTTTGCGCTTTGCAGACAGTCCCTTCGGACTTGTCTCTCAGCCGCCTGCGCATTGAGATCTGATAGAGATCAATGTAGCTATTGTCCAGTGCGAAGGAAGGCTCGTTTTTAAGGAAAATTAGGTTGTATCTTGTTGTCTACGTTACTACGACTGAAAAGAGATGTTTAGCTCACGAGTTATTATCCGGGAAATTCGAATCTGTGAATATGTTGCCAACAACGGTCAGAGAATAGATAGACTGCTAGAGAGAGAGTGACAGGTAGACAGACAGTCAAAAAGATAATACGTCGTAAATACATAAACGACTGTTTACCTGAGTTTCCTGGTTCTGCGTTTGAGGAACTGTCTGAAACTCATTTTGTGAAAATGCAAAGTCAATATTGGCCGGTAGAGGGCGCTCACACACTGCCTACATCAAACGCCATTTCATAACCATATTAAAGTATGACACGTTTTATTAATTTACAAACCACAATCATATATAAAGTGTCTGAACTGTAAATGTGAGGCCTAAACTCACAGCAAGACCCACAATAAATAATTCAAAACCGTTCAAAATAATAGATTTAATTGTGTTCACATTTATATTACAATATTTCACAGTGCTGTGCCTGATATTTCTAGGAAAAAAACAAACAAAGCATAACATTAAATCCAGACCTTTATCTTAAAGAAAAAAAAAAAATCAAGTTGTTTTTTTATATTCTGTTTTGTGAAAGTGCAATGTACAAAAGCATTTATCAATCTAAAAAGTTCATGAGAATTATTTAAAATCTTTCATAAAGCTAATGTGAAAAGGAGAAATTAATGATTGTATTGATTGTCATTAATAACTTAATCTGACTCTAAATGTCATATCATTGTGATGATTTGTAGAAGCTCTATATCATCTATACTTCTAGATGACACAGTTTCACTGATGTGTCCTGATTTAAGCCAAACCCCGGATAGAGCGGCTGAGTGAATGTGGTCTGGACTCTGTGGATGAGGGTCATTGTGTCAGAGACGCTGTAGAAGGACAGAATTCCTGCATTGTGATCCACATACACTCCTATTCTAGAGGAGCTGGAGACCACAGGGAGTTCAGATTTTTTGTTATTGTGACTAAATATGTATACAGAGGGAAAGAGAAACAATCTCCAGGACTGATCATTACTTCCAAACTTACACTCATCCCCCCTGCCCTTCCTGCTGATGCTCTTATATGACACTGATATTCCCAAACCATGAGTCCCACTCCACTCCACCTCCCAGTAACAGCGTCCACACACACTCTCTCTACACAACATCTGAGGCCAGACATCAAATCTGTCCGGGTGATCAGGATACAGTTGGATTGTGGCAGTGCAAGTAGCCACTCTGTTCCCCTCAGACAAACAGAGGTTTTTATGCACTGACTCTGAATCCAGAGTAAACTGATGGGAATCTGAAACACACAATCTGCATTTTAAAAATACTGTAATACTGTACAGTAGTATTGTAATACTGTCAAAGCATTCATTGAGATATAAAAGGTAGCAACAAGATCACTGATCTATTCCACAAGTTTTCAGGTGAAATGATTTTATTAAGTTTAATTAAAAATGTAAATTTATTGCCCTTTATTTAACCAGATAAAACTTTCTGAGATTGAAAATCTTTTTTGCAGAAGTGATCTGGCCAATCACAACATTGTCAAAAAAGAAAAAGAAAGAAGAGATCACCATGACATAAATACACATGATCAAAACAATTAAAAACATTTACAAATTGTTTCTTCCTTTAACAGCTCACTAAGCAAATTTTACTTTCCTGGCTACTAGTTATACAGAATTGCAAAATAATGACTGCTTTCATGAAAACTTTCAAACACTAGTTTGTAGAGTAGCTAATCCAAACTGATAGTGACACAGAAATGAAACCCTTCACCTTTAAGTATGTATATTTGCCTGTGTTTGCTTTATTTGTATTAATATTTATAACACTTACAGTGTAAGAAGTCCTCCCTTGTTCTGGGTCCAGTGACTAAGCAGATTTGTATGTACTGCGCTACAGAAACAAACAGATATTTAAAGTGTAATTTGTGCTGATAAAAGTATCTATAATATTTATTTCAAAAACAATAATATATTAATTATTAATAATAATTATTTTTCTATTCACATCCACACGATATTTATTCATTCACTTTGTTGTGCTCTGTTTTATGAGTCGGTACTTTACCTTTACCAGATAACTTTTCCATCTCCTCTTTGCAGAAATTCTTAAATTTACTTATTAACTCAGAGACAGAGCTTCTCACATCATCATAAGACAAGCCAGAATGGACAGTGCCGTCTGTAGATGCAGGAGGGACAGAAACAGACTGGAAACTCTATATATACAAAAAGACAACAGACATATGGTAAATATGAATCACACAGTGTATGACTGATACATTACAGTGAGATCATCACTGTGGGGGTTCGTGGGGGAATTGGGGGGGGGGGGGGGGGGGGTGTGAGTTGACAAAAAGCTAATAATGAATTAAATCATACAAATGTAAAAAATAAATAAATAAAATGAAAATAAAGCATTTACTTAAAGATTAAATATTCCATTTGCTTACCTGCAAGTATGACCATCAACTGACACAGAGAACCATGAATTATGGTTATGAAATTACTCCCTTTTTGAATTTCGAATATAAATGAATAGGCCTATATGAAAAAATAGACAGCGGTCTATTTACACGCAGGCGCAGAACGCACATGCTGGCTGACAGTCAGCAGTAGTTCTCTCGCAATCGGCTTTTATCAGTGCTAGTTCTTTAGAGCTGGTTTGGTGTGTCCCTACCCTTAAACAGTAAACTATAATGGCGTCTCAATTCAAATGTCTATTAAAGAGTCTGCAAAAACAGCCATAATACTAAAATCATTCTAAACCTGTAGGAAATGGATGTGATTGTCTGTGTGTGAAAGCTGCTCCAGCTCAGCTTCTCTTTTCCTCAGATCATCAATTTCCTTCTCCAGTCGCTCCAGTCGTTCTTCAGCTCGACTCACTTCAGCCTTTTCCTGATCTCCGATCATCTGTATCACCTCAGATCGGCTTCTCTCAATGGAGCGGATCAGCTCAGTAAAGATCCTCTCACTGTCCTCCACTGCCGCCTGTGCAGAACGCTGTTAGGACACAGAGGGAGAACCACTAAAATCAATCCATTCAATCTGACAGTTATTTTCCTCCTCTTTTCAAAACTCACCTTGTGAGTCTGCACAGATTCTCTCAGCTCCTGGATCTTTGTTTGCCTCTCTTGAATTCTCTTCTGTAATATTATTACTGTCTCTCCAACCCGTTTCTGAGAGGATGAACAAATCATTTTAAACATTAGAAGACTTAAATATTTTCTCTCAATAGATTTCACATACTTCATCTAGATATATTTTATACTGGAATTTATCTATTACATTAAATATTTTCATGAAACAATTACTTTTGTTCACATTTCCATTGCTCTGACAAAGAACTCACATTAAGAAAGAAAAATAAACACATGACAAATGACCCAGAGCCAGAACTAAAGTGCTAATAAAATACTATACTAGGCTATTAACAGAGATGGAAACTCGAGTCTGAGTTTTAAAAAATGACTTGCAACTTTCTGGCAACTTGACTTGGACTCGTGAACAACTGGGACTTGGAGAAGTCTTGGACTTGAAGACAGAGACTCGTGAAAAACAAATGTAATTTTGGTATGGCTGGCTGCAATATTCCCGATTAAAGGGTTAGTTCACCCAAAAATGAAAATTCTGTCATTAATTTCTCACCCTCATGTCGTTCCACATCCGTAAGACCTTCGTTCATCTTCGGAACACAAATTAAGATATCTTTGATAAAATCTGATGGATCAGTGAGGCCTCCATTGACAGCAAGATAATTAACACTTTCAGATGCCCAGAAAGACATATTTAAAACAATTCATGTGACTACAGTGGTTCAACCTTGATGTTATGAAGCGACGAAAATACTTTTTGTGCGCCAAAAAAACCAAAATAACGACTTTATTCAACAATATCTAGTGATGGGCGATTTCAAAACACTTGCTTCATTAAGCTTTGAAGCTTTATGAATCTTTTGTTTGTGAATCAGTGGTTCGGAGCGTATCAAACTGCCAAAGTCACATGATTTCAGTAAACGAGGCATCGTGTCAAAACCACTGGGGGGGCGTGACATTGGCAGTTTGATACACGCTCTGAACCACTGATTTGAAACAAAAGATTCGTAAAGATTTGAAGCTTCATAAAGCAGTGTTTTGAAATCGCCCATCACTAGATATTGTTGAATAAAGTTTTTTTTTTTTTTGGCGCACAAAAGTATTCTCGTCGCTTCATAACATTAAGGTTGAACTACTGTAGTCACATGAACTGTTTTAAATATGTCTTTAGTAGCTTTCTGGGCATTGAATGTGTAAATTGTCTTGCTGGCAATGCTGGCCTCACTGAGCCATCGAATTTTATCAAAAATATCTTAATTTGTGTTTCGAAGATAAACAAAGGTCTTACGGGTGTGGACCGACATGAGGGTGAGTAATTAATGACAGAATTTAAATTTTTGGGTGAACTAACACTTTAAGGTCTCTCGTCTTGACAACATAAAAAACACCACATTTTACTATTCATTCATTCCCTATCAATATGCGCTGCAGCAACAAAACTCACAACAATTCATCTCTAAGCACACCACTGTTAATCACCCATTGGAAAAATGCTGTTATGAACAACAAGCAATAACAATATAGCCAAGTCTTAACTTGTGATCACATTTATGTCATTTAATTTGAAAAGCAATCAATTAATCAAAAGCATTTAAATTTTATACCTGTTTCTCTGTCCTCTCTGCTTCAGCTGGAACAGTTTTGTGATTTTTGTGTTCATCCATCGTACACATCAAACAAATACATCTCTGGTCAGTGCGACAAAAAACCTCCAGCAGTCTGTTGTGTTGTGGGCAGATCATCTCCTGCAGTCGTCCAGTGGCATCAGTCACTTTGTGTCGTTTCTTTAAGGGAGATTCTTCATGACACTTAAAGTGACTTTGACAGTAAGAGTTCAGACATACCAGACAGGACTTTAGAGCTTTGCGTTTCCTTCCAGTACAGAAGTCACACCCCACATCTTCAGGTCCAGCGTAACTGAGAGCAGCTGTTTTTACCTTTTTCTTCTTCAGATTCTCCACCATTTCAGCCAGCATCACATTCTTGTTTAAAGCAGGTTTTGAAGTGAAGGTCTGTCTGCACTGAGGGCAGCTGTAAACTCTGTTCTGATCTTCTTTATTCCAGTAGTCTGTAATACAGCTCATACAGTAACTGTGTCCACAGGGGATGGTCACTGGATCCTTCAGTAGATCTAGACAGATTGAACAGCTGAACTGATCTTCGGCCACTGAAATACGAGATTCTGCCATTTCACTGCACGAACACACAGATACAGCTAGACAACAGCTGAACAACACATTAGTTTCGATTTCTCTCAACTGAGAAGTGTTTCCTGTTTTGAGAAGTGTGCAAAACAGGTGTGTTTGTAGGTGTGACTCAACTTTTGATCATAAAGAACATACATGGGAGTCTGAAATGAAATGGATTTCTGAAATGGAAACTGGGGACATTTCCTATTTGAGTGGTCAAAATACCACCAAAATCTAATTTATTATTATCTATTAATTAAAAAACGGGGGCAATACATTTGTAAATGTTTTTTTTTTTTTTGGGTTCCTTATTATCATACATTAAAAAATATTATGATTTAGTTTGATTATTAGGATTTTTGGTCTAATAGCCTACAATTCACCAAAAAAAAAATTACACTATTAGTAGTAACCATTGTAAAAGCAGTTCAAAACAATACGTATGACTTTTCAAAAACACATTACATTACAAAAATAAGACAATGTAAATATAAGAAGATAAATAAAATGGCATTTAGCAAATATTTTTAATATTTACTATTGAATTTAATATTTTTATGTTCACAGGCTGTTTTTACTGTATACAGAAATTACAACTTTTTAAACTTTTAACTATTTTTAACTATTATTTTGCATTTCAGACTCATTTTAAGCACAAAGTAAGTTGCAAGTGTATTATTTATTCATATCTAAGTGTACCTTCATCACATGATATAGTAGATGTGAGTGTGGAAAAACTTTTGTGGGCGTTTAAAATTGTGCGAAACAATCCTGCACCCTGTTATAAAACACATACAAACAGTATTACTTTAATTTAACATGAATAGTTAGTATGTTACTACCTTGAAACCGATGTGTATATAATCACTTACATGATTTTTCTGATAACCAATAGGCTGCTGTATGCTGGTCAGGCTTTTTTGCAATGTATTTGCGGGTTTGTTTTGAACGAGCTGTAAAATGGGGACATTTCCGGGGACAGAACACCACAAACAGCTGGGTCCTGAGCACCTTAAATATTCACTTCCAATTTTACACAGCATGTATACAAAATTATATATAGCCTACACTAAGACCTTAAGTTTCTATCTATCTGAGCGTTCCCTGGTTCTGCGTTTGAGAAACTGAAAGTAGCTCACCAGTGAAGTAGGCTAGTTTGTGAAAATACACAGCTAAAATGAAACAGTAGCCTAGCCTAGGTGGTGCTCAAACGCAGACGTGTTTTTCAATACCTGCCCTATTACTAGTTGGGCCAGTATTTACATATAGGTAAGAAATGTCAATATTTTAGTAATAGAATATAAAATCATACATTAAAACAGCAACATTATTTAATTGTGATCCATTTAACTACTGTATGATAAAATATGTAAGACAAAACATTATTTTGTGGCTAACCTCATGTTATCTTAAAAAAAAAACAATACAATAGAGTCATCAAATGTGTTTATATTTTTATTAGACAGGCCTAAGTTAACTGTTTATTCTTATTTTTGCTATTAGTTGTGTACATCAGGCTTATTACGTTTGAGCTTTATTGCATCATTATACAACATTTTGGTGCTAGTTTCTGATTGGCCAAATACAGCAACCCAGTCGATGACATTTATAAAATAACTTTATAATGAAAAACAATTAACAATATCAAAGTAATTTCGCAAGAGTATTTTATCTTGTCAAAAAAATGTAAAATATTACAGTATATTTTAACAACATTTTTATTTTATTAAACAAATTCATAAGACATCGGAGTTCATTTCAGATATTTAAAAATTAAGAGTTCAGTGATTTGAAGTACATAGTTGTGAATACTAGCAGCAAAGCAGTCCATTTATAATTCATCAATAATAGCTTATACAGTTACAGTGTCCACAGGAGATGTTCACTGGATCCTTCAATAGATCCATAGAGCTTTAAAGAGCAGTTTTTATTGATTGATTGATTGATTGATTGATTGGCATCAGACACAGATTTACCTGCACAGTTTGTGGTAAATCAGTGTCCGGATTCAAATGTACGTGAGATTGTTACCTGGAATGATGGGAGAGAAGACACTGCTAACAACATATACCCATCCCTTTTATCATGATGCTGTAATATGACATAGAATCCTGTAATATGACATAGAATCTTTTAAGACGACAGTTTCAGTATTGATCCTAAATTGATCCCAAACCCCAGATAGAGCGGCTTAGTAAATGTGGTCTGGACTCTGTGAATGAGGGTCATTGTGTCAGAGACGCTGTAGAAGGACAGAATTCCTGCATTGTGATCCACATACACTCCTATTCTAGAGGAGCTGGAGACCACAGGGAGCTTAACCACTTTCTGATTGTGTCTGTACGCATAACTGGAGTCAGAGCAGGACAATCTCCAGGACTGATCATTAAATCCAAAGACACAATCATTACCATCTCCCTTCCTGCTGATGCTTTTATATGACACTGATATTCCCACCCCAGCCTTCCCACTCCACTCGACCTCCCAGTAACAGCGTCCACACACACTCTCTCTACACAACACCTGAGAAAAATCATGAAATCTGTCCGGATGAACAGGGTACTGCTGGTCAGCCCCAATAAAAGTAGCCACTCTGTTGCCTTCAGACAAACGGAGGTATTTATGTGCAGTGTTTGAATCCATGGTGAGTTGGTGGGAATCTGATGGTGCAAAAAAACAAAAAACAAAGTTGCACAGGTACCATGGTGATGTGTGGCCTTTAAATATTGTAAGGCAAAAAATTAGATGCAGATGATAACAAATAAAAAAACATGTTAGAATTCAGGCTAACAACTGATTTATACCCTGTTGGAAAAAAAACAGCAAATGCTGATTAGGTATGTTTTGAAGCATGGCAGCTGGTTTAATCTGGTCCTTAAATGGTCATGAGCTGGTTTAAGCTGATCCCGAGCTGGAGCTAGTTGCTTAGAACCAGTTTATGGCCAGCACTTGACCAGATTAAACCAGCTCAAACCAGCTGCCATGCTTCAAAACATACCTAACCAGCATATGCTGTTTTTTTCAACAGGGTACTTCTTGAGAATTTGTAAATATCTTGACAATTTGTGTTTGCTTTTTGTTAGTAACACTTACATTGCAAGAACTCATCTCTGGACCTGGGTTCAGGGGTGGTAACAATCTCAATGTATGTTACTAAAGAGACCAAAAGACATAATTCACATGTAAACACAATATTAAATCGGTTCCATTAAAAATGTTCTCTCAGTTTGTTTTTGTAGTTATTATATGATACATCACTCCTTAAAGTGAACAAATCTATAGTACTTTACCTCTACCAGATATCATTTTTATGTCCTCATTGCAGAGGTCCTCAAGTTTCTCTCTTAGCAGAGTTACAGATTTTCCTATATCATCATAAGAGACAAGAGAACTGACATTGATGTTGCCTGTGGATGCAGGAAAAACAGAGAGAGACTGGAAACTCTGGAAAAGGGACAAAAATAAAACAGAATTGAATAAGAAAAGCTTTCCAGTGTTCAAGAACTTTTTAGATAAGAGGTCTGTTTCTATTCAGATAGATCATTACATGCATACACAACACACAACTTGCCTAATTCATGACACCATTACTGTCAGAATAACAACCGCTAATTATACCTCCATTTAGGTTTTAAAGGTTATGTAATTTAGGGTCAATTAAAGGTTATGTTTTAGTTGGTTTAACCCTAATGACCTCCCTGTAATAATATCATCATAAAGTTCATGTTTTCCATATCTCAGTTACCTGTAGGAAATGGATGTGACTGTCTGTGTGTGAAAGCTTCTTCAGCTCAGCTTCTCTTTTCCTCAGATCATCAATCTCCTGCTCCAAGACTCCTTCAGCTCGACTCACTGCAGCCTTTTCTCGATCTCTGATCATCTGTGTCACCTCAGATCGGCTTCTCACAATGGAGTGGATCAGCTCAGTAAAGATCCTCTCACTGTCCTCCACTGCCGCCTGTGCAGAACACTGTAAGGACACTCAGACTGTTCACTCATGGTCTTCAGTGGGACTGGAAAGTGTCCCAACACTGGGCGACACAATGACGTAATGACCTAAGTCCTGACAGAACTGGAAACATTTCTCATTAAAACTTAAGACTCACCCTATGTGTCTTCACAGCCTCTTTCAGCCCCCAAAGCTCCTTCTCTCTTTCCTGGATTCTCTGCTGGAACTTTGTTTGAATGTCACCCAAAAGTTTCTGTAACAGATAACAGTAAACATCAGCAATCCTCCTTAAAGGGATAGTTCACCCAAAATGAAAATAATTTACTTAGCCTCATGTTGTTTCAAATCTGTATGACTTTATTTACAAAATGTTTTTAAAAATATTCTAGACATTATTTTATGTATTATAAAAGTGAAAGGGACTAAATCCATGCTGATTATTATTTTTTTTTTTTGCATCTCAGACGCCCATAGACCGTTGGCTAAATGTCTGATGCATATGGCACACTTAACTGGAAACACATCAGGATTTTCTAAGTCATCTGGTTGGTTGAATTCTACAGGATGTCTGGGAGACATATGTCTCCCCGTTCACACTAGTGCGTTTTCATTTTAAAACGCATACGTTTTGCTACTGTTACGCCTGTCATTTACACTACGCTGGTGTTTTCGAACCTCAAAAACGGAGACTTTCGAAAATGCTGCAGACCCCGTTTCAGTTTGAAAATGCCAGGGTTGCGTTTCAGCATAAACGGACCAAAACAGAGACTTTTAAAAACGATGGCGTGGCTTTGCTGGCTTTGTTGTCATTTTTAGCAGCCACTGTGTAGCTGAACTCAGCATTTTTTAATACTGCAACTACGTGTGCACGAACAGTCATGTGACGTGTTTTGGCTGTGTAGTTTAGACGGAGATTGTTTCTGAAACTGTGGAAACACCAGTGTAGACGAGGATCGTTTTATTTTAAAACAAAAACGCACTAGTGTCATGGTCCGCCTGGAAACAAATGCTGTGATGCCAAACCCCCTTGTGGAAGAATTCGACGCCGTCGTGTTTACAACTGTGACAATGAGCGCTTACCAGGATCAACTAAATGCTGGATTTTCAAAAGTAGGCCTATGTGAAGTTTGCGGCTCCACTGTAAACTGCACAACACTCAATCCTGTGCTTTCCATTCTGTAACAGTTGAGCTAAAAAATAAAGATGACATCTGAAAGTTGCGGTTGGTGGTCAGTTTGTGTGTAAATGTACTTTTTTGACCATTGTTTTCCACTTTTGATGTCATTTTCTAATGAGAAATTACTATTGTAGTACTTAAATCTTTGCTTAGTTATCACCAAAGCTTGCGCCATTTTGCTGTTGATCATTAAACCGTTGCTGCCTCAGAAGTCTGTCCGAAATCAGTCGTGTAAGTTTCTTGTGGGCTTACATTTTTAATAACAATTCCAGTCTCACGCATGACCTTATGTTATTTCCTTATCACTTGTTTGGTTGTAAAACGTAGTTTGCGGACCAGACAGAGTTGTTGGCGATTCTTCTTGTGAAGTCATGCAATGTGAAACTCCGTGTCGCTGATCCATCGTACACAGTGTACACAGCAGCTACCGATTCCTACCCCAGATAGTTGTGCAGTGTGAAACGAACAGTGATCTGACCGCCTTTGAAAATCGTGCAGTGTGAACTCGGGATTACTATATTGCACCATGAACATATGATTATAAATGCACCGATACTAAATTTCTCCACCGATACTGAACACGATGCCGATAGTTTGGGGGTTCTGCCTTTTATACCTTCTTTTAAATTAATGATAATTTCATTATAATTAACAATTAATCATTATATTTTTAATTATTATATTTTGAAAGAAATGCAAATAAAAACTTTATTTTCTCCATTTCATCAACTTGTTTTAGAGTAACTGGTATCAGTTATAAACAAACATATTTCTCAAAATAATATTAACATATTAACTCAATTCTGAAGATTAAATTAATATTTCTTAACTTTCTGAATGTTATTAATTCATACAATTACTATTATTATTGAACATCAAACTGGTTTCTTAGCATTTTTTTCCACAACGCACAAATTCACTGCATTTCCTGCTCTCTTTTGATTGACAGGATATATCGGCTCTGACTATCGGCTGACTATCAGCCAATAATGTGAAAATTTGCTTTTATTGGCCGATACCTATTATTGGCCGATATATCGGTGCATCTCCAGTTTATACACCACATATATGTGCTTTTTGTACCTGTTTCTCAGCCATCTCTGCTTTAGTTGAAAGTCTGATGATTGTTGTGTTCATCCATCACACACATCAAACAAATACATCGCTGGTCAGTACGACAGTAAACCTCCAGCAGTCTGTCATGTTGAGAGCAGATCATCTCCTGCAGTTGTCCAGTGGCATTAATCAAATGATGTCTCTTATCTTTAAAGAGACCGTCATGTTGTTCGAGGTGACTTTGACAATAAGAGTTCAGACACACCAGACAGGATTTTACAGCTTTGCGTTTCCTTCCAGTACAGACGTCACACTCCACATCTCCAGGTCCAGCATAACTGAGAGCAGGACGAGCAGTCTTCAGTTTCTCCACCATTTCAGCAAACATCACATTTTTGTTTAAAGCAGGTCTTGGAGTGAAGGTCTGTCTGCACTGAGGGCAGCTGCAAACTCTATTCTGATCATCTTGATTCCAGTAGTCTGTAATACAGTTCATACAGTAAGTGTGTCCACAGGGGATGGTCACTGGATCCTTCAGTAGATCCAGACAGATCGGACAGCTGAAATTATCCTGAGCCACTGAAATACAGGCTTCTGCCATTTTCTGTGCCACACAGAGAGATACAGACAATGGCTGGACAACACTTAAGTTTCAGTTTCTCTCAACTGAGAAGTGTTTCCTATCCTGCGACGTGTGCAAAACAGATTCTAGGAAGTCATTTTTATCATTTATGGTCATGTGACCCAGCAAATACTCGTTATTCATTTTAAAGCTAAAAGCTTAAATAAGTTTCATAGGTAACAGTGGCCGCCACTTTTAAAGTCATTAAAAACCTAAAAAAAAAAAAGGGTTAATAAATGTTGTAAATGTGCCTATAAACAATGGTAGTCAACAGCCAACATGTCGTTTTTTATCTAAACCTATAGATTAATGTCTTAAAAAGACCGTTGCATCTCCTCTGCTTTTTCAGTTTCTCGCGCCGCGTTTTAAAACGTTAAAAGTTCGACTTCCGACGTCTCGACACCCTGCGCTCTTTTCCATGTTGTTTGCGTTTTAAAATCACAATCGCGTTCCTTCATTTAACTCACTGCAGTATAGACGTACGTATATGTCTATGGGACTGTAGTCGACAAGTTTCAATAAACCGATGTGGATTCAAAGAGCTGATAAGATAATACTAAAAGGTGTTAAGCAAAATCGATAGGCTACTGTGTACACTTTACTTTTCAATGAGACCTTGCAAATGTATTTTTTAAAGTAAAATGGAAAATTAAAAAAGTAAAATACAATAAATGCAGGGTACTGAAGTTATTGATGTACTTTTTTTTTTTCCTTAGCACCCCCTTTGAACTGTTAAGCCCCCCTTAGCATCTGCTACTTATAGGTAAGAAATGTGGCTAGGTAATGCAGGGTCCAAACAAGAAGAGACGGCAAGTTTTAAAGTTGAGAGCAGAGAACTACATTCACACACACATATATAACGCATATTTTAAAAACTTTTTATACAAAATGTATATTTATTTCCAACAGCTATGTTAACAGCAATAATAAGTCATTTCTGTCGTAAGAACAGCAATCAGTTAATCACAGGTAAAGATAATAAGGAAAATTACATCATCTTTCGTTGCTCCCTTCGCCAAGTGCGTTCCAAACGACTACATAATGGCATGCAAGTGCTCACTCCAAATTCCCCACTTCAAGGACTCTGCCCTTCGAAGGGAGTCGGGCATAGGGATGCTCACTTAATCTTCAGAAGAAATGTGAATTGTGCCAGCTGTCTCACAAGAAGTGAATAACATGGACGCTCTCAAGGTTTTGTGTGAACGGCTGTTTTGTGTGAGTTGAGAACATTTATACAGGCCCTTTCCCAAATGGCACACTTCTATGCACTTTCGGTCTTGTCGACTTACAATGGCTGCACGTCTCCCTTAAGTCCACGAGACCGTAGGGTGTCCCATTTGTCGATTTTAGGCTTCAGATTCAGAAGGGTGCTTGCGAGTGCCCCCTTTGTGGCCGATATGCGCCCACGATGCACACTTTTGCTAAGCCCGCACTAGTGCAACAGTCAAAGCAGCGTTATGTCACGAAAGTGCAGACTCGTAGGAAGGGTGCCATTGAACCTGATTTAAACCAGGTTGGATTTATCTGGATTTGTCAACTCTAAACCTACTCTGAAACTCTGAGTTTGTTGAGCCAGCTTCATGCAGCAGGCCTCAGGAAACTATTTTCATTTAAGAGAAACCTAAACCTAACCTGTAATCTGTGTGCAGTGAAATGGCAGAAGGCAGTGTTTTAGTGGCTTGGGATCAGTTCAACTGTCCAATCTGTCTGGATCTACTGAAGGATCCAGTGACCATCCCCTGTGGACACAGTTACTGTATCAGCTGCATTACCGATTGCTGGAATCAAGATGATCAGAAGAGCGTTTGCAGCTGCCCTCAGTGCAGACAGATCTTCACTTCAAGACCTGCTTTAAACAAGAATGTGGTGTTTGCTGAGATGGTGGAGAAACTGAAGAAGACAAAACTTCAAACTGCTCGTGCTCTCAGTTACGCTGGACCTGGAGATGTGGAGTGTGACATCTGTACTGGACGGAAACGCAAAGCCATCAACCTGTCTGATGTGTCTGGAGTCTTACTGTCAAACTCACTTTGGCCGTCATGAGGAATTTCACTCAGGTAGACGACATAAGATAACTGATGCTACTGGACAACTGCAGGAGATGATCTGCGCTAAACACGATAAACAACTAGAAATCCTCTGTCGCACTGATCAGCAGTGTATCTGTTATCTGTGTACGATGGATGAACATTAAAACCATGACATTGTTGCAGCTGTAGTCGAGAGGACAGAGAAACAGGTAGGAAAGGAATAATCAAACAAAGTTAGCTTTATTAACTTGGAGAGTAAATGTATGTCACCTGACACATTTGTTTTGCTTGTGTTGCGTGCAGACAGGAAACTGTTTCACCTCTTCATTTCAGGGGAAACGAAACCTTAGTGTAGATAAGGCGCTGTGTATTTCTTTCTCTCCGTCTCTACTGTGAAATGGCAGAAGCTAAAATTTCAGTGGATCAGGATCAGTTCAGCTGTTCTGTCTGTCTGGATCTACTGAAGGATCCAGTGACCATCCCCTGTGGACACAGTTACTGTATGAACTGTATTACAGACCACTGGAATCAAGATGATCAGGAAAGAGTTTACAGCTGCCCTCAGTGCAGACAGACCTTCACTCCAAGACCTGCTTTAGGTAAAAATACTATGCTGGCTGAAGTGGTGGAGAAACTGAAGCAGACTAAACAGTCTCGTCCTACTCTTAGTTACGCTGGATCTGGAGATGTGGGGTGTGACTTCTGTATTGGAAGGAAATGCAAAGCTGTAAAGTCCTGTCTGATGTGTCTGGAATCTTACTGTCAAAATCACTTTAAGTGTCATGAAGAATCTCCTTTAAAGAAACGACACAAACTGACTGATGCCACTGGACGACTGCAGGAGATGATCTGCCCTCAACACAACAGACTGCTGGAGGTTTTTTGTCGCACTGACCAGCGATGTATTTGTTTGATGTGTGTGATGAATGAACACAAAATTCATGATACTGTTCCAGCTGAAGCAGAGAGGACAGAGAAACAGGTGTGAACTGAAAGCACATTAATAAGCTATGCTGATTCTTGCAATCATTATGCCAATTACTATACAGTTAATGATGTCATTATCACACAATAATATTAATGTTGATATTTATATTAAGATAGTTGCAATATCCATTCAAACAAAATGACTCCTCTAGAAAAAGGTTGGAGAGATACAAGGAAAATTCCAGCAGAGAGTCCAAGAGAGACAGAAAGAGCTTCAGGGGCTCAGAGAAGCTGTGGAGACTCACAAGGTGAGATGTTTAATCACCGAGCAAAGTGCTGGCCCAGCTTTCCCATCCCACTGAAACCCACAGTGTTTAACATGCTGACCCGCGTGAACGATCTGAATGTCTTTGTCTCCTAACAGCGCTCTGCACAGGCGGCAGTGGAGGTCAGTGAGAGGATCTTTAATGAACTGATTCGCTCTATTGAGAGAAGCCGATCTGAGGTGACACAGATGATCAGAGATCGAGAAAAGGCTGAAGTGAGTCGAGCTGAAGAAGTCTTGAAGCGGCTGGAGCAGGAGATTGATGATCTGAAGAGGAAAGAAGTAGAGCTAGAGCAGCTTTCACACACAGACAATAACATCCATTTCCTACAGGTAACAGATCTGAATAACAGGACTGTTGTCATAAGTAACATCTCTCCTAATTTTATTGTAAAAACTATTATCTAAGCCACTAAAATAATAATCCATATCTGTCAGATCCATTTGCTTTCTTAGATCTTGTCAGAAGATAACTATTTTGTCTGGTATTCAAAATCAAAACCAGTTTTGTCTGATAGCAGTTAACACTATTTATTATTATACCAACACAAAGGCAATTGAGAGTTTCTGTAGATTTACTGCTTCACAACATCACATGCGCACAGATGGCTTAAGTACTCAAATTAAAATGTTAATGTTTTTCATAAAAATGTTTTGCTATACTGGTTGAAAGTCTCTTTACAGCCTGATAGCAATCAGTAATTAACATGGTCTAAATAACTTCTTTAAAAGTCTCAGGGCCTTAAAATGTTTATCCAATCATTGCATTCGGACTGAATGCAGGATGTCATGAGGGAGGGAGGGCACAGTAACTGGCACCAGCCTTGATAAAACAACAGAATACAAAGAAAAATCCCTCATTGCCCTTGACTGAATAACTTTTTTAACTTTAATAAGGATTAATCTATGTTTAATTTATACAATGAATACTATGCGTTATTTTTTCTGTACCTTAAAATTTTGAATCCTACCTATATTTGTTCTCTATAAAGCTTAATCAATTTATAATGATTTTAATCAACACTAACAAATAGTATTACTTAGAGCCTAATGCTTAACAGATTAGAGCCTCAGAGCTGCTATTCATCTTTAAAAAACAGCTTAACTGAACAACCCGGAAGTGCAGTCACCCATTTTGTGAATATACATGAGGCGCGATTATCATAGTGACACAGGGTAGAATAGAGAGCTCTACAATTAAATTTTGACTAGTAAGAATGCAGTTCTTAATAGTAACAATCAGTTTACCTTGACAGGTAAGGTAACTTAAAGGCACACTATGTAAATTTTCGCCTCTAGAGGTCGCTTATTCAAAACAAAAGCGTAGCTTGATGGCGCCTTGATTTCACGGAACGATGGGAGGTGTTGTCTTCACGTCTACAGCCAGTGGAAAATAATCGGAATGGGACTCAGGGCAGAAATCATGTTTATGGATAAGATTATTAATGTTACTGTAGTATAAAGCAGAGCAGAAACAAGGCCGCTAGAGTGATTGCTAATGAGAGACAAGCGCGACACACGTCTTGAGAGCAGTGAAACTTTTATTATACCGCAGTCACCGCTTCCGCTTCTTTCGGTCAAGCGTATGTGGGGTAACAGCGCTGTTTCATCATATTAGATACATTTGTGTGTTGAAAGTTGTTATAGTGCTACTTTGCACACATTATATATTAAAGCGTCTTTGGTGTTTCCATGGTTTCAACAAAATAAAACCGGAAACCGAGGGTAACGCGGGTATGATGTCACTGATCGGCGACGCATGGATACAGCCCGTGTCCTGGTTAAAATTGCTTATTTCTCTGGATAAACATTCTTGGAAACATTTGGGATAATGTAAATACACAAGTCAACAAAATAAATAACATTTTTCTAGTGGTTTTTGGCTATTTTAATCCAAAAATCTTACATATTGTGCCTTTAAAAGTATTCCTAATATGTTGCACCTTTTATTGTAAGAAGCCTAATTTTACCTGTTAATACATGCCTTCACATTTATAGACCAGCTTTGTGTGATGCTCGAAAGGGGCGTTTGCAAAAGTTGTTTGACAACATGCTTTGTTTTTGTAGTTCTGCTAGGCGACACTAGTAGTGCAGAAACAGCTATACTCCAACTATACTCCAACTTTAATAAAGCACAAATTAGTGGTCAAACGATATGGAGCAGGGTGGCTGATGGATGATATGATATCACACTGTTTTGAAGATACAGTGCGATTTGAAGATGGTAAATAACAGATGCTGCAATTAAATTTATATTTATTTTAAATAATATTTACTAAATTAGAAATAATATGAAAAAAAGTCAATATAAATAACTTTTATTAAGAAGAACTTTAACAGTGCTGCATTATCTATATTGCTTAACGGATCATTAGTGAAGACCATTAGATAAAAAGTTAGAAAATTACTAGTTTATTAGTTAAAAAATCTTTAAAAGTGACCCCAAGGGTTCATATACCCCTGGTTGACAACCCTGGTGTTGTATGTGTTAGAAAATTAATACAGATTAATTTTGAAAAGTAAGTGCAATAAATATCTAGGGGAGGATGCTGCTAATTATGTTTTTGTGTTTTGTATCTTTAATATTTCTGTTTATTTATTCTCTCTAGAACTTCCAGTCTCTCTCTGAACATCTGGAATCCACAGATGTATCCAGCGTTAATGTCAGTTCTGTCCTCTCTTATAAAGATGTGAGAAAACCTGTCTCTCAATTGAAAGAAAAACTGGAGAAGTTCTGTAAAGAAGAGATGAAAAAAATATGTAGTCAAGGTAAAGTGACAGTAACAGTTACTTCAGAAATGAGTTACATTATTTAACAAGGGACAAGAAGCGTGAGGCTTGTTAAAAATAAATATGAAAGTGCATATATACATTTTTGAATAATTATTACAGTCAAGAATTAGAATTATTTGTTTACATTTAATAATTTAGCAGACGATTTTATCCAGTATGTAAGTGCTGTGACAAGTCCCAGTATTCTAGCACAGTAAACGTAGCAAGTTAAAAAAAAAAAAAAAAAAAAAAAAAAATATATATATATATATATATATATATATATAGAGAGAGAGAGAGAGAGAGAGAGAGAGAGAGAATAGAAATAGAATATTAAATGTTAATATTAATGGGTCAAGTGTTGACGAAAAAGATGAGCCTTTGTCATTTCTTGAAAATGGCTAAAGACTTAGCTGCTCGGGTTGAGATGGGCAGGTCATTCCACTAGCAGGGAACAGGCCCACGAAAGTGAATTTGTGCCTCTTTAGGATGGCACTACAAGGTTTTTATAACTATTCTAATTACGTAAATGTGTTTATTTTCTTAGTAACAAACATCAACATCATTTCCAATAATGAACCCAAGACTAAGGAGGAGTTCCTACAGTGTAAGTCACTATGAAAACACACAGACACACAGACACTTGCATATGTTTCACAAGATTCTCAATAAGCATAATTGTGCTGAGCTAATCATATTTTCTATTCTATAACCCCAACCAAATGTCTAACAAGTAAATATTCCACCTTATTTTAGCCTAGACAAAGAAAATGCTGACTATTGTTAGTCTTTTTAAAATTCAAAACACAAACACAAAATTCGAGAGACACTGTCTCTCATGGGGTGTCATACATCTTAATATTTGGAACAATGTTCAATATATTGAAAGTTCAGAACAATATTAAGTTGAGAAGACCACATAAGGTTATATGCAAGGTACTGAATGAATGAACGAGTGGTTTATGTCCCTGTTACACTTAATTTTCATGGTTAAATAAACATTACATAAAAAAGAGATTCTATTTGGTATTTTTACGCTATGTAATGTTGTATTTATTAAAACCAAGTATAAATTTAATCAAGTTAGTGTTTTTACGCATTTTTACATTTATTTCAAAATAATAAAGGCAGTAACAATTTAAACAATAACTAATGTTCAGTTTTTCTTTTTAATAGTCAACTTATTTTCAGCAGTCATCAAGCTTGTTCACACTGGTCACAGACACTGACACGAAGATGTACCTTTAATTGAATTGCTCACTAAAAACCCCCACAGTTATGTCTTCAGGCAATTTCTAGTTTGATTTTGACATGATATTAAGCGAAGATATTGAAATGGCTGAGTTGTTTACTTACTTTTTAAATTAGGCTTCCCATTAACGCCATCATTGTCTTCATTCAAGCCAATTTGAGAATGTGAAGCAATCATTATCCAATCATAACTGATCATATCCAATCAGCGCGATGGAGGCATTGCCTCCTCTCATGTGACTTTCCCCCATTCATTCTCAATTACCCCCCACTAAACCCATCGCAGTCATTTGTTGTCATGGACACTGATTATGTTCAGCTACACACTATTCATTATGTCACTATCCTTTAATATCATTAGTTTGTCTGGGGCATGTTCACGCTCAAACCGGTTCGCAACGTTTTGCTACAGTTTCCGGGTTGAACAACATGTTTCCTGGAAAAGGTGTGCAACGGGGTTTGAGATACGCTTTCTCTTGTTTGGTGGGTGTGTCAAAAATGTCAGCCCAATCAGCAGCAACGTGTATATAAACCACAATGTAATAAAGAGACCGCTCTCACAATGGGTCCAAGTAAAGTCGTTTACAGCTGTGTTCTCTTTTATTCTGGACGGCAAGGGCAGTGACTGTAACATCAAGCGTATTTTGCAGTATTAAACACGTATTTATACCGACTTCATTGGGCTCCGAAAATTCTTCAGAAAGAATACAAAGAATGGCCTTCTCAGCTGCCATAGTTGCAATTCTTGCATCATCAGAACAGGCTGTTCAACCAAAACCACTGGAAGCCTGCAACCTTTTGCCAAAAAAGTGTAACGGCTAATGCTAACTGGCGGTAAGGGGCGGTGTGAATTGGCGGTAAGCAGGAAGGAGTTTTGAACGGCGACAAGATAGGCTGAGAGGTGCCGCACGTGATTAAGTTAGCCGTTACACTTTCTCCAATGGTAAGAGATACAGACCCTCTTATCTCCCTATAATAATACGATCTCTGGTTCAACGCACCACCGTTTCTGTTTAAAAAAAAAACGTTTTGCAATGTTTTGTCGGGGCTGAAAGCAGCCCTGGTGTCGTCAGTTTCTGGATGTATTGTATGCTACACTGTTCTTGTGGATTATCGTGCGGACTTAAATATTGCCTGTTTATGTTTATCTTCATCTTTGTGTGCATTCTTACAACCACCAGTTGTGACAGAATCAAGTCAATTCACCATTACTTCTAAGAAACATTTTATTAGCTCTTTAAATGCAAAGCTTCCGCGGAGAGAGCAGTTGCTAGCAAGCGGCAAGTTCAAACTAGACGGACATTTAAGAGATACGGTACAGTCATACCACATATTACACGCCATTTCACCAAACAAATAATTATAGGGATAAAAGGTATTGATCTGAGATTAAATTGATTTAAAATCGTACCTGTTTGTTATCGTATAACAAAACAATAGTCACTATATACACTATAAAAGACAAAATTTAACTATGTATGCAACAAAATACAATATACTGCCAGTTACAACACAGTAATAATTAAATAAATAAAATCTGCACCCACAGCTGAAAAGCATTGCAGTATTGGTAGTGAATTACAGTACTATAGCAGTTCATTGGTCTAGCAAGACTTTGTCTACTGTTGTCCACTAGGCAGTCGCTTCTCAGTTCTAAAAAAATATAGTACATGTAAGTAGTACTTAGCTACAAATCCGTTTGAGGGTACAACATGTGCAGTGAAAGTCTAAAGTGAGTACTGTATGTATAGGCCAGCTTCCTACATGGTCATTCCGTGCACAAGAACATGATCAACGAGTGCTTCATATTTCATCAGTCCTCTATCCTATATTTTCCTCTTCTTCTCTCTCCTACCTTTTTCAGCTCTCCCACCAGTGTCAGGATGTATTTTCCAAAGCACATCATCACCTGTGGCCCTATTTATATGATCCTGAGATAGTGATTCATCAGTTTTGCTACATACTGTTTACACATGGATAAACGTGTTATTTAAGTTCACATTGTGATGGCTTGAGTTATTTATATTCTGTACTTATGTCTTCTGAATAAGAACATGGTTAAACCTGTGCAAATTTAGGGCATTTTTGTGTAAAGTTTTGTAGAAAACACTGAGAAAATTGGAAAGTGTGTGAAAACAGGTGAAATGTGTTTATAGTTTTGAGAAATGTCGTATTAAGAACTGAATTAACGTTTTGTAAAAACTGTAACAAAGTTCATCAATTGTGCACATATACTGTATATACAGTGTATTTGTGCACATACATGTACGTGTGAGTGCTATGACAAACTCCTGTGCACTTAACTGCACACTGAAGAAGCAAAAGACGCAAGATAGTATTTTACATTTGTGTAGTTTGGCATGCTAATCATTTGATGGTTTTTGTGTAAAGTTTCTATCCAAAAACACCATTTTTAGATGAGTTAAAATAGTTTTAAATTAAATGTTTGCTTTTGTATGTTTTGAGGTTTTGTGTGTAGAGTTTCGAGAAATGGAGCCATAGTTTCATAAATTGTGTGCAAGCAAATTTAAAAACTGTAATATATGTTAATGCTTTAGCGCCACCATAAACAGACTCATACAAAATGCATGTTAATGCATTAAATTATGTTGTTAATGATGAGTTAAATTATTGTGTTTTTGTCTCCATCAGATTCCCATCAGCTCTCTCTGGATCTAAACACAGTGAATAAACACGTTCTTCTGTCTGAGGATAACACAGTGGTTACTTACACTGACACAGTCCAGGCTTATCCTGATCATCCAGACAGATTTGATGTCTGGCCTCAGGTGTTGTGTAGAGAGAGTGTGTGTGGACGCTGTTACTGGGAGGTGGAGTCGAGTGATGGTATGGGAATATCAGTGTCATATAAGAGCATCAGAAGGAAGGGAAAGACTAAAGAATGTATCTTTGGATTTAATGATCAGTCCTGGAGATTGTCCTGCTCTGCCTCCAGTTATTCATTCTTGCACAATAGCAAAACAGTTAAACTCCCTGTGGTCTCCAGCTCCTCTAGAATAGGAGTGTATGTGGATCACAAAGCAGGAATTCTGTCCTTCTACAGCGTCTCTGACACAATGACCCTCATCCACAGAGTCCAGACCACATTCACTCAGCCGCTCTATCTTGGGTTTTGGCTTTATAATCAACAGTAAAACCGTGTCATATAAAAGAATAAGTAGGCTAATAGAAAACCTGCAAATATTTTCATATCTCATGCTTGAGCTACATGTTGAATAACCTACAGTAAGAGCTTTGTTTTGGGCTTAAATACTAGCTGAATTTATGTCACTGAAATAACATATAAGCAAGTGGTGTAAGCATGTGGTGTCGATTTATGTTTCTGCTTGCTGGTGGGTGCCCACCCTCCAGTACACTGCCAATATAATTGTTTCATATTGTTGTAATATATACACATTTGTTGTACATTGTTATTGACCCAGCCAGTATAGTGACAATGAAAGCGCTCAAGCTGAATATGAAATATAGTAATATGTAAACAATATGATTTATGCATAAGTCACTGTTTGGTATGGGTTCAGTACAGCAGGGGGGAGACAACTAAACATAAAATTGCTTCTTCTTTTTTTTTATTGAACAGTGGTTCACTGAACAAATTGTGTCTCCGTCTTTAAATAAATTTCTGTCATGACAACTCTCTGAGTGTTTGGCATGGTAATGGGTATGACACTGTAGATGTGTTTTGTCTTGGCGGAATAGATCTGCTACGCTGCTGCTGCTGCTGCTGCAGAGCAAGTACGGGACTTGCTACTGCCAATACATACACGACACGCTGCTGTACAATATAGCGTACATGAATAACCCGTAGCAGATCTATACAGGTGGAGCTGGGGAAGGTGGAGGGTTTCTGAAGCACGCTGCACTGCTAATGCTAACTCATGTATTTAAAGATTGAGCACGCAAGCTCATTGGCTACTAATACAGCAGGAACCAATCATCTGTGTCCTATAGATAATGATGTGATTACAAGCAGGTGAGTTAAAGGACCTATTAGCCTGCCTATTAGAGTTACATGCCAGAACTTTGTATTAAATAACTAAAAGTTTCTTAAGGATAAAAAAAAAATATCTCTGCTAATGCTGTAAACTATGTAGGGAGCCCTTACTTGAACATTATTATAATATTAAAGGTTAACAACAGAGCCCAGACTATTAGCCTAAATTCAATTGCTATTTATTTTTAGATATAATAAGTAACACTCAAATAACAAATTGTATGCAAAACATGTAAACTGCACATAAGGCAGTTTTTGCATATAACTTCTAAATCTAATTATAAAATGATGTTTTACTCCAATTCGTCGTTGAAATATAATCATTTGTACACAGTGGCTGTCATTTTCATGACAGATGTATTTAAACATATATTAAATAATTAAGACAACACTAACAGGTTAAGTGAAATATAATGAATATATAGGCTAAAACAGAGCATATATGAAGCAAAAGAGTTCATTTCTCTGGCGAACTAACAAGCTGTGGACACTGAATGGCTTTTCTGATACGTGACATTGTTTACAAGCTGGTTTTACTGATTTCTTCTGAAACACCGATTGAGCGATACAAGAATATATAGGCTACGTTTTAGGCTATACCACGATACTCTGCAAAAAAGGTCATGATGATGCCTATCCACAGCAGTGTATATAACTGCTGGATTTTAGTCGGATTTAGTCGGATTACCTTCGTGTGACTGATCTATTTATTATATGAAGTTTAGCTTCGGCAGACATTGAATAGCTATGAGGTTTATTTCTGTTTAAATGACATCTTTGATCATGAAACTAAGTATTGTAATAGCCTATAATGTTATTAAGATTATTGTTGGGAGATGCCGCGTGACATGCATTTTATGTAGGCTAAGTAACAATTCCATTAATTTACATAATGTCACGGTTCCAGTCATTCCCGGACTCCATTTCCCACAATCCTCCCTGGTTATCACCTGCACTCACTCTACCAATCAGTAATCACCACACCCAGCTGCAGCACATTACCTGGACTATTTAAGCCACTCACATCCACATACACTTTGTGAGGTCTTGTTTAACTCTGGTTGCAATTCTGAGCGTTTGTCATTGTGTTAGTCTGCCTGTTTCCTGGTTATGATTCTGCCCTTGGACTGTTTATTGTGTTACTGGTTTGTGAATGATATCTGCCTGCCCTGATCCCCTGCCTGTTCAGCGACTACGATTTTGCCTGTTCCCTGCCATTCCTGTTTGCTCCTGTATGACCCCTGCCTGTACGCCTGTTAATAAAGCTTGCAGATGGATCCTACCCTGAGTCCCGCCTGGTTACACCTAACAAGTGCTGAATTTCATTTTAAATTTTAGTCATATAAATAACATAATCTGCACCAAATTGCATATTTTTGCTCAGTTTGGGTCTCAGAATAACATTGAGTTGTTTTTCGTCCTCGGGTTTTCTTATATATCATGATCCATAAAAGCCATTATGTATCAAATATAATACGCTACTAAAACACATGCATATATATTTTTAAAGATTTTATCTCAAGTTATAATGAAATGTTCCATTACAAATTTTGATTTTCTCACTTTTCTCACTTGATTTTCTCACAGGCTTTATAGAGTTAATACCACCTCAGGTACTCCTGCAATGGGGCGTAGGGCACTGCACGAGTGCCTGGAAATTGTGCCCAGAGTTTTCTAAGCCAGTATTTATTTCTGATAGATTTTTTTATTATTATTATTTCCCATGGCCCCCCCTGTGCCACCCCATTAAAAAAAATCACCCCTGCTGATTTGAGGAAATCATTTTCAAAATAATTTTTTTGACCAAACATCTAACATATCTATTATTTTATTATTACAATAATTTTATTGGATGTATTATTTTGAGTCAGAAGTCACAATGAGCTTTTTGTGTTTTATGTAACATCCGATTAAATAAAGTCTCAGCTTTCATATTATGTATATTTTTAAAAAATGTGGTGTGACAAAAGACAAATGCGAGTGGAAGTTAACATGAACAAACATCAGAGGGTATTGAAAGAAACAGTAACTTCCTGCATCATTTCTCATGTAATTGTATGCATGTAATCTATTTTTTTTGACTTTTGAAAAAAAAAAAAAAACGTCACAACTAATGTGACATTTACCTCAGGAAAGTCATTCAAAGTCCATAGCTCATTAGTTTGCTAGACAAATGAACTAGTTATTGATGTCTTAATTATTTAATGTATGTTTAAATAAATCTAAATTTTATTAAAAAAAAAAAAAGTTGTTTTGAATCTTCAGAGGGCATTTATGATCTGTTTTTACGACAACCACCATTTAAATGATTAAATCTCAACAACAGATTAAAACAGAGTAAAAGCAAAAATTATGTCAAAGTGGAGACTTTGCTTTTTCAGTGCATAAAACTCAAAACGTGTTTCTGGTTCAAAGCGATTTACAGTGATGGAGCTTGTCACATTTATTATACATATAATCCATATAATCATCTGCACCTGTTGTTTTAATTTCCCTTCAGTTTACCCAGAATAACTGTGAAACTCTGAAAAAGTCTCACAAATACAGTAAACTCTTCATTTCAGGGAAACCAAAACTTAAGCATTGATAAGCCAATGAATGTGTCTATGTACTTGTAGTAAAATGGCAGAAGGTAGTATTTAATGGGCATGGGATCAGTTCAGCTATCCGATCTGTCTGGACACAGTTACCATATGAGCTGTATTACATACTGCTGATTTTATCAGTGGTTGTATCTTAATATTATAAATGAGGGTGAGTACGACATTATTTTCATTTTTGGGTGAACTAACCCTTTAAAGCTATGATTCTTTAAGGGAAACGATTCGAAGCATTAAGAGTGTCGAAAACATACCATCTTGTGGCAGGTAAAATTTATAGCAGTTATAAACACGACTGCGCAGCTCCGATGTTTTATCCATTAACCACAAATAAAAGCCTGACGATGCTAAATGTGTTAAATTTTCTGATAATATAATTCACATATGTGGATGTAATAATGTAATAATAATAATACCAAGAGTTGTTTGAGGCAAGTAAATGGTGCTCTAATTATTTTATGGCGTTTATTGTATATATTGCAGAATATATGATAAAATAATATATAAATAGTACATGGACCTGAGCTTCCATAAACGAGTAGAGTGGATTCAAACATGCAGACACGCAAAGTGAAGCATTCACACGACGTGACTGGACAAAAAGTGAAGATTCGTTTTACGTTGATCACGTGTTTCTCTGTAAACTATATGCGCTGCGTAGCTACTCGATGCGAGCTTTGAAGCTTCAGTGTCACATGTAACTTGTAAACATGTCACTACAGTCCATCATCCAGCCCTTTTTTCATTGTGAGACTGACAGAGTGGATGTTCTTTTTCATCTGCAGTAAAAGATGAGTCACACCAGTTTTGTATACGTCGCTTACACAATAACAGTTTAATTACATGAGAAAACGAAACCCTTTTCTCTGTAATGAAAGTTTCCTGGTTTCCTTCGCATAGTGTAGATAAGCGGCTGTATCTGTGCATACATGCAGGGAAATGGCAGAAGCTAAAATTTCAGTCGCTTGGGATCAGTTCAGCTGTTCAGTCTGTATCTATTGAATCTAATGAGGTAAGCCACAAAATAACATGTTTTGTCTTAGTTACATATTTTTACAATACAATAGTTAAATGGATCCTTGAAAGGGACTTTGGTCACACCTACAAACACACCTGTTTTGCATACTTCTCGAAACAGGAAACACTTCTCAGCTGCGAGAAACTGAAACTTAAGTGTTGTTCAGCCATCGTCTAGCTGTATCTGTGTGTTCGTGCAGGGAAATGGCAGAATCTCGTATTTCAGTAGCCGAAGATCAGTTCAGATGTTCTGTCTGTCTGGATCTACTGAAGGATCCAGTGACCATCCCCTGTGGACACAGTTACTGTATGAGCTGTATTACAGACTACTGGAATCAAGATGATCAGGAAAGAGTTTACAGCTGCCCTCAGTGCAGACAGACCTTCACTCCAAGACCTGCTTTAAGTAAAAATACTATGCTGGCTGAAGTGGTGGAGAAACTGAAGCAGACTAAACAGTCTCGTCCTGCTCTCAGTTACCCCGGACCTGGAGATGTGGGCTGTGACTTCTGTATTGGAAGGAAACGCAAAGCTGTAAAGTCCTGTCTGATGTGTCTGAACTCTTACTGTCAAAGTCACTTTAAGTGTCATGAAGAATCTCCTTTAAAGAAACGACACAAAGTGACTGATGCCACTGGACGACTGCAGGAGATGATCTGCCCTCAACACAACAGACTGCTGGAGGTTTTTTGTTGTATGGACCAGAGATGTATTTGTTTCATATGTATGATGAATGAACACAAAAATCACGATACTGTTTCAGTTGAAGCAGAGAGGACAGAGAAACAGGTGCTGATTCTGCTGATTTTTGCAGTCATTATGCCAGATATTATGCAGTTAATGATGACATTATCATGCAATAATATTAATGTTGATATTAATAATAATATTAAGATAGTTGCAATATCCAGAAACCATTCAAACAAAACAATTTTTTCTCCTCTAGAAACAGTTTGGAATGATACAAGAAAAATCCCAGCAGAGAGTCCAAGAGAGACAGAAAGAGCTTCAGGAGCTCAGAGAGGCTGTGGAGACTCACAAGGTAAGATGTTTAGTCAATGAGGAGCACAGTGGTGGCCTACTTTTCCATCCCACTGAATGGTCTGAATGTTTTTGTGTCCTAACAGCACTCTGCACAAGCAGCAGTAAAAGACAGTGAGAAGATCTTTACTAAACTGATCCGCTCCATTAAGAAAAGCCGCTCTGAGGTGACACAGATGATCAGAGATCAGGAAAAGAATGCAGCGAGGCGAGCTAAAGAACGACTGGAGCGACTGGAGCAGCAGATTGATGATCTGATGAAGACAGACGCTGAGCTGGAACAGCTTTCACACACAGAGAATCACATACATTTCATACAGGTAACAGAGATCTGAATAACAATACTGTTGTCATAAACAACATCTCTCCTAATTTTACTATTATCTAAGCCACCAAAATAATAATACATATATCTGTTAGATCCATTTGCTTCCTGCCAGATCCTGTCAGAAAATATGTTTTGTCTGGTATTCAAAATTTGAATGTTTAATTTGAATGTTTAAATCCAGAAAAATAAGTAATTTTTAAATGTCGCCTATCAATGACATCATACCTGTGTTACACTCGGTTTCCGGTTTTATTTTGTAGAAACCATGGAAATACGCTTTAATATATTGCATGTTTTATTAGACAAGAAAGCAACTGTTCTGATACATTTATATACAGAAAACGAATTATTGTTATATAGCTCAACACGCTTAATCTTATTGTTTTTTTTTTTTTAAACATATTTTTGTTGAACTTTTTTGGTGCAAAGCTTAAACCAATATGTACAAAAGACCGTCATTACACAAACAAATTATCCTCTCCACTCCAGAAAAAGAAAGAAAAGAAGAAGAAGAAAAAAAAAGGAAATATATTACAAATATTGGCAATAACAATTACAAAGTATAAAATTAGTACAATTCTTTAGTCCAAGAAAGGTCCAGCAGGATTTGGGGATCCCCAGATAATCAGAGAAAGGGTTCCATATCCTGTAAAAAAGAAAAGGTTTGTCATTCATGGCTGTCGAGAAGGCCTCAAGAGGAATAATATCCAATACTGTATGTAGCCATTGATTTAACGTGGGAGGGTCCTCGTCAATCCACCTTCTCAGAATGCATTTCCGAGCTGAATATAGTAAAATGTGGAGGAGGTCTCTATTCTGTGGATCTAAGGGTCTTTCTTCGCTGAGGCCAAGGATACACATCTTTGCTCCCAAATGCAATGACCGGTTGAAAATTGAGTGTATCTGTATATCTATAAGATCCCAAAAACACTGTACATTGGGACAGCTCCATAGGTTGGATTCATTTTATGTCTGACCTCCAGTGACATATACAGTCTATGCAAAGTCTTAAATTGTCTTTCCCAAGCAGAGTTATTTAATAGACTAGAGTAAAAGCTATAACCGGAATGGGTTTGCCACAAATCTCCTTCCATGACTCCACATCAGTTGTGCTGCCCAATCAGTTTCCCACTTGTCTTTAAGAGTATTCAACAAATCAGACTTAGGCTATTGTATACACGTTCTGCAACAATTTAGTCTGTTTGTCAATTGCTAATAAGGATTCAATAGGTGAGGTTCCAAAGCCACCTGGGTATTCTCTTAATTTAGCCAAAATAAAATTCCAGGAATAGAGTTGTTCTGTATAATATCCCCCACTAGGCCGGAATGAAGGCTGTTGGGGAAGTCGGGCTTATCATGGAGAGGAGTTAACAATGAAAACCTGTTTCCATATCCCTTGTGCTTCCTAATCTGTCTCATTACATTCACCATGATCCTTAGAATAATGTTGCCTCTAATTAGGCTTCTAATTTTAGCAGGTGACATATATAACAAGTTAGATAGCGGAGCCCCATTCAATGTTGCCGCCTCGCACCCAGTCCATATGGAATCTGGATCGTTTATGAACCATTCCAAAATAAATCAAGACTGAGCAGCCAGCAGATAAGGGTAACACAACACACTATATCATAGCCTGGGTCTTTTCTTTGCCCATATGAATGAATGAGCTATTTCAATCGGCTAGGGCTTTTTTCGCAACTATGATAGAAAGCATTTGAAATACATAGAGAAGGCGCAGAAGAATATTTATTTTAATTAAATGAATACGACCTAACAACGATAAAGGCAGGCCGCACAATGTCTGCAGGTTATGTTTCACTGATTGTAAAATGGTTGACAAAATTTAAACTATATAGCTCTGATAATCAAGGAGAGATCATTAAACCTAAATAGGAGAACCCTGTCGGGACCAATGGAACAGCTGTTGGGGTCTGCTTTATACGCACTATTAAGGGGCATAGCTTAACTTTTCGGAAAGTTTATCTTATATCCGGAGAACAAACTATACTCATTAATCAGGCTTGTCAGCTTAGGAATGGATTGCTTGGGGGATTCCAGATACAAGAAGAAATTTTATGCTGACAGCCTTTTAGCATAACCCCTTTAATATTTACATCTTGCCTTATATCAATCGCAAGGGGCTCCATTGCAAGAACAAATAATAGCGGGCTCAGGGGACAGCCTTGCCTGGTCCCTCTGCCGATATTAAAGTTATCTGACCTAATACCGTTAGTGATCACTGCTGATAGGGAAAAGGTATATAGTACCTGAATCCATTTAATGAAGTCCTCACTTATTCCAAATTTCTTAAGTGTGAGAAATAGGTAGGGCCACTCCAAGCAATCAAACGCTTTTTCAGCATCTAGAGAAACAACCAGAGCTTTTGAGCTATTCACAGAAGAGAAATGTATGATGTTAAGAAACCTTACTTTGTGCGAGGAGAACCTCCCCCGGATAAAACCTGTTTGGTCGTTGCTAATAATAAAGGGGAGAAGGGTCTCCAATCGTGAGGGCAGGACTTTGGCGAGGAGCTTAAAATCTGCATTTAGGACTGATATAGGCCGGTATGAGGAACATTCCTCCGGAGGCTTCCCCTTTTTGAGAATTAAAGTGATATTCACCTCCCACATTGAGGGGGGCAAAACCTCTCCCTCAAATGAATGTAGGATAATTTCTTACAAGAGGACAGATAGAACTTGCTCAAACATTTTAAAGAATTCTGCACTGAGGCCATAGGGACCCAGAGCCTTGTTATTGGGAAGAGACTGAATGCTGTTCTTAATCTCACTAAGTGTTATTGGTTTGCCTAAGGCTGCTCTATGCAACTTAAGGTAGAGATAACCTCGCAAAGAATGCATTCATGTTGGGTTCCAAATCTGTACAAAATTGTGAAGTGTTATAACAACTTATAAAAGGATTTCAGTCTGTTGTTAATTACTTTATTATTAAAATGTAAAGAACCATCTGAATCTCTTATACATGATATATTCTGTGACAGAGTTCTACCTCGAATCAGATTGGCCAGATAACGGTTAGGCTTATTCGCGAATTCATACATTCGTTGTTTCATAAAAAATGTTTTTTTAGTTAGAATGGCTTCTAATGCCATTTTGGTTGTCTGTATATCCTCCCTAAGATCATCCGAAGGGATGAAATTATATCTGATCTGCAGATTGTGAAGCTCCAGCTCTAATTTCCACTGTTCTCTCACTCTGTCTTTCTTGAGCCCTGCTTATTTATTTTCTAAAAAGAAAAGAACCATCTGTTCTGTTAGCAATAGTTCAAATTTGGGATCAAAATTCACAAGCGTGTTGTATCTCCATCTCCTATTAGGCATGGCTAGGTTAGAATAAAATAACCCAGTAAAGACAGGTGCATGGTATGAAATTATAATATCCCCAATTTGACAGAAAATTAGGTCGATCAAATAAGTTTTAGGGGTTAGAATAAGATCAATCCTACTACTAGTTCTATGAATAGTTACACATTCTAATAGAATGTGTAGCGATATTAGCTCAAAGGGGAAATATTAATAATTATTCATAATTCACTATGATTGTTAATTATGATTAATTCTGAATATTTGAATCAGTTAATCAGATTAACTTGAAGTAGCTACATTAAAATTACGATCAATAACTCAGTTCATTCTGTGAACACTCGGTATTGATTATTAATTCATTCTAAGAGAATGGTATTTTTCATGGCCACAGAAAAATAATTCTTTCTTAGTATTTACAGAAGAGAAATCCTTGATGATTTGGTCCGAAGTTGTAATCAGTATCTTCTGGCTGGGTTGCAGGCCTTGCAGGCCCACAGGAGGCCTGAAGAGGCCTGCAGCAAAGGGGGTCTCTTCAGTCGTCCAAGAAGTAAGAAAGAGCGAAGGAGGGGTGTTGTGCATTGGCTTTTAACCTCTGGTCAAAGTCCCACCTCTTAGGGTTGACCTGACCAATAAAAATGTTGTATTTCCTGGCAACGATATCCCTCCTGTCAGGGCTTTTACAACCGAATTTTAAGTTGTTGAATAAGAACTATTAAAGATTCTTGTAATACTGATGTGTTGCACAGGTATCGACATATCGCATACACAAGCATTTAAATCTTCTGAGTACAATACAACAAACAGTAATAATGTATACCATTTCCTGGGCATATGCATGTTCATTTATAGAACAGTCTGTCTATAAATGAATGCAGGAAAGTCTGTTTTCTGTGGGAAAGATGCAGGTTTTCTGTGTGTCTCTTTGTCCCTGCTCTTCCATGTGGCGCATACATACTTCGGGGAAATAAAACTTGTAACTGAGAACTTCTCGGGGGATGGGGGACAGACCCCAGAGTGAGCTTTAAACAATTATTGGTTAACTGTCGGCTAGCTTCCCCTCAGAAAAAGGAGAAGATGCAGGACCAATTATGAACTTGATCACCAACCACTAACATTACCCAGTAACCGATGAATGACCACATCCAATGGTCTGCAGCACTAAACCAAAATAACGACAATTCGGTAGGCAGCGTTCTGTTTCCCCCGGCAAAAAAAATAAAATAAAAATATTATATACCCCCATTTACTTACAAGCACCCTTCTACAAAAATATCTATATTAAGGGGAACCAGCCTCAGAAATTGTAGCTTGTAAAAATGTCTAGAACTTAGTACTTGGAACTGAAGTATTCATATAGAGATACCAGGATCCAGAGTCCCTCAATCAGTAGAAGCATGTCACAGGGAGCCGTCTCGAGAATCCAAAAAGGCTGCAACCTCCTTTGGGTTCTTAAAGGATCTTTCTTGTCCGTCCACTTTAATCCTTAGAATGGCCAGGTAGAACATGGAAAAGGCAATTCCTTTCTCATTGAGCTTTTGTTTAACTTGAAAAAACTAGGAATGCCTTAGAGTCTCTTCCATCGAATTTATAAAATAAAGCCAAAGTTCGTCGTAATTATGATACTAAAATAACAACGTGCTGCGGGAGACCGATCGATGTGCTGTTACTCTGCCATTAGCGTCACGTGACCCCCTCCTTAGTCTTATTGTTTAAATCTCGGTTTCTCAATTTTCTGTGAGTACCATGCTTTTACCATGCCTCAGCCACTATTTTGTCAAGTAGCTAACATTGCATAATCAGATGCAGCTTTAATTTTAGTAACAGTAATACAGAATTTTCTCCATCATAAAATACGTTTTAAAATGAATTGCATGCCATTTATCAACACAAGCCATCCAGCATTTATTAATATGATATTCTAAAATCGATCGAGCTTACTGCAGTATGTAACAAGTGTCTCACAGCAGCCTCTGAGCGAACGCACAGAGTAACGTTATAACATCATTTTCAGCACACTCAGATGTATCAGATATGATAAACAGAGCTGCATTACCTCATACACTTGACCAGAAGAAGCGGCGCCGGCGACTGTGGCATAATAAAAGTTCAGCTGCTGTCGTGCTCGTCTCTCATTAGCAATAACTTCAGCGGCCTCGTTCAGCTCCCACAGCAGTTGGCCCAACTCTGCTTCATACTACAGTAACATTAATAATCTCATCCATGAACATGATTTCTGCCTGAGTCCCATCCCAGTTCTTTTTCATTGGCTGTGAGGTGAAGACGGCATCTCCCAAGATTCAGCGCTCAAACTCAGCGTCATCAATCTGCGCCTTTGTTTTAAATAGGCGACCTCTAGCGGCGAAAATTTACATATTGTAGCTTTAAGTACTCAAATTAGATCCACAAATCCTTCACATATGACCTTGAATGAGAGCATTATGAACTGTTGTTCTGAAGTTGGCTGGAATGTTCTCAGGAACCTTGATCTCACTGTACAGACAGGCAAAAGAAAGGATAATTTTTCTGTCAGACTGAAGTTTTAAAAAAACATGTTAATTTTTGAACTTTTTTTTATTAACAGTTGCTTGTCTTTTAAATTGCAATTCTTTTTCTAATTTATGTTTAAAGTAGATTCTTTCATACCTAGTGGCTGGAAAGTGTATATCATGTAAGTGTAAATTACTCAAATAACATGGGGAAAAAAAGAGCACATGAGAACATGGTTATAATTAAAGTAGGCAATGTTTACTATGAAAGCTTGTTTTCGCCACAGAATAGAAAATAAAAAGGTCATTTACTTTTTATCTCACAATTCTGACTTTTTTTTCTGACAATTCTGACATCCCGTAATTCACAATTATCTTTTAAATTGTTTTAATCAAGCAGAAACAAGCTTCCATACTTTATAAACTGATAGCAATCAATAATTAAAGTGGTCTAAATATATATTTTATGTGAAAGTCTCAGGACCATAAAATGTTCGTCCAATCATTGCATTCGTATTGCATTGCAACCTATGTATTTCCATAACTATGAGCAGTAACAGTTCTGGATTATTTTGGTGCTCTAGAATTTTACAATTCTTACTAGTAACAATTACAATTAGAGAACTCTGCTATTGCATTCTTACTAGTAAGAATTGAATTAGAGCTAGCACTAGTAGTAAACAGCACTGCGATTAAACTAGTTTTAAATAGCATGAAACAGCCTCAACATTCCCAACAAGACTGATGAAGAAAACAGGAGAAACATTGTGCCATGAATGAAGTTAGAAGACTTTTAAATCCCAAAATCACCACCTTTACAAACATTTACCATGAATGTTTTGTAGTAATTTACCATGGTTTGGGCAGAAATGTGGAATATTTATATTGAATACTATGTTATAGTCATTTATATTGCATTATATTTATTAGGTGGGTAGGGGGGTATCTAACTAATTTCTTTGTGAAGGTGTGTATAGTTTTTACCTGTGTTTAGGTGTTTTTTTTATATATATATATAACATATATATAATCATAATATCATTTGACAGTGGTAGTGAGTAGCCATGCATGGTTTTACCTGTGCTTACCTAGTCTCACTGTCAGTACATTTTCATTTAAGCCTATAAGATTTATAAATAAAATATGTGTTTTGGAGGAGGCGTGGCTTTGGAATGGCGATTTGCAGGGAGGGTGGGATCATATGCTTTAAATGCTAGCAGGCTAAAGTTAGCATTTCCCAGATCATCTATTGCACCTACCACCCATGGTACAAATACCATTCAAAAAGAGACCTTAGGAACGCTAAGGAGTTAATAAAGCACAAATTAGTGGTCAAATGATATGGAGCAGGGTGGCTGATGGATGATATAACTCTTTAGTTTGAAGATAGTAAATAACATTTTTATATTTATTCTCTCTAGAGCTTCCAGTCTCTCTCTGAACATCTGGAATCCACAGATGTATCCAGCTTTACTGTTAGTTCTGTCCTCTCTTATGAAAATGTGAAACATCTGGTCTCTCATCTAAAAGAAAAACTGGAGAAGTGCTGTAAAGAAGAGATGAAAAAAATATCTGATCAAGGTAAAGTGACAATAACAGTTACTTCAGAAATGAGTTACATTATGGAGCAAGATGCTTGAGCATGTTAAAAATAAATATGTTAGCCTAGCTGTAATGAATGTCCACTGAAGGCGAGCATAGCAAACCCAAGTGCAGTTTATTTAACAAAAGCATGAACTAAATACAAAGACTTGACTTGACTTGACTTGACTTGACTTGACTTGACTTGACTTGACTTGACTTGAAACAGAAACAGAAACAGAAACAGAAACACCAACAGTGGATCACAGGGAAACAAAGCTAGACAAAAAAACAATGAAACATGAGGGCTATATATACAGAGAAACTAATGACAAACAAGGAACACCTGTGAACAAATGAAGACAATGACCCAATCACAAAACAGAATTTAAAAACCACATGACTAAATCAACCAATGGCAACAAGCTTGTTCGACTTGATGTAGCACCACACAGGCCGATCGGCGGCTGACTTGAAGCAGTGCATGCTGGTAAGAAATTTTGTCGGACTTATTCTGCATTCACGGCACCTTATATTTACCGGAATTTTGAGATGACAACACGTCTTATCCGGAGCTATTCATGTCCTTGGACAGGGAATTATGCGTTTCTATGGCACCACTATCAATGCCTAAATTAATCTACAGTGGTCAGGTGGTACAGCGGCCATGTGGTACACCTGGGAGCCTTCAGAAAGCTCCCAGCTTACAAGCTGTAATTACGAGCTCTATGAGGACGTGAACGCTTTTTACGAGCCAGAATCTTGTAGTTACAGTAATTAGGATATGGCGTAAATGCACCTTTGAGACAGCGCCGACGCCACGTGACTGTGACGTATGACTTCAAAGTACCGCGAGAGCAATTCGAGTCAGCCAGTGCAGTTTCTCAAGAGGAGCTGCACAAGCTGGTCTGACAAGTAGCTCCAGAAATGCCAAGAGCAGAGAGTCGTGTGATGAGAATGGTTTGAGAAATGGTGTCAAATGCAGAGGAAATGTCAAGGAGAATTAAGATGCAGACAGAGCCTGAATCAACAGCCATGAGAAGATTGTTCACCACCCAAGAAAGAGCTGTCTCAGTACAGTGCTAAGTGCGGAAGCTTGATTGAAAATGTTCATAAAGGCTGTAGGATAACAGATAGTCATGGAACTGAAAGTGATTTTGTGCCTCTTTAGGATGGCACAACAAGTCGCCGTTCACTTGCAAGAACGGAAGCTTCTGGGGGGCACATAAGTCTGAAGTAGTGAGTTTTATATCTATTCTAATTATGTATATGTGTTTATTTTCTTAGTAACAAACATCAACATCATTTCCAGTAATCAGTACCAGGGCATTGGAGGAGGATTTACAGTGTAAGGCACTATGAACACACACACACACTTGCATATATGTTTCACACAGCCATTAATGTCTAAACTGCTGGCCACAAAAGTGAGTACACCCCTAAGTGAAAATGTCCAAATGGTGCCCAATTAGCCATTTTCTCTCCCCAATGTCACATGACTCGTTAGTGTTACAAGGTCTCATGTGTGAATGGAGAGCAGGTGTCCATGTAAATTTCACTGGAAGTTTCAACATGGCACCTCATGGCAAAGAACTCTCAGAGGATCTGAAAAAAAGAATTGTTGCTCTACATAAAGATGGCGTAGGCTATAAGAAGATTGCCAAGACCCTGAAACTGAGCTGCAGCACGGTGGCCAAGACCATACAGCGGTTTAACAGGAAAGGTTCCACTCAGAACAGGCCTCGCCATGGTCGACCAAAGTTGAGTGCACATGCTCAGCGTCATATCCAGAGGTTGTGTTTGGGAAATAGACATATGAGTGCTGCCAGCATTGCTGCAGAGGTTGAAGGGGTGGGGGGTCAGCCTGTCAGTGCTCAGACCATACGCCGCACACTGCATCAAATTGCATGGCTGTTGTCCCAAAAGGAAACCTCTTCTAAAGATGATGCACAAGAAAGCCCGCAAACAGTTTGCTGAAGACAAGCAGACTAAGGACATTGATTACTGGAACCATGTCCGGTGGTCTGATGACCAAGATAAACCTATTTGGTTCAGATGGTGTCAAGCATGTGTGGCGGCAACCAGGTGAGGAGTACAAAGACAAGTGTGTCTTGCCTACAGTCAAGCATGGTGGTGGGAGTTTCATGGTCTGGGGCTGCATGAGTGCTGCCGGCACTGGGAAGCTACAGTTCATTGAGGGAATCCCCTGATGATCCCCTCCCTTCGGAGACTGGGCCGCAGGGCAGTATTCCAACATGATAACGACCCCAAACACACCACCGAGACGACCACTGCCTTACTAAGAAGCTGAGGGTAAAGGTGATGGACTGGCCAAGCATGTCTCCAGATCTAAACACTATTGAGCATCTGTGTGTTGAGTTATTTTGAGGACAGCAAATTTACACTGTTATACAAGCTGTACACTCACTACTTTATATTGTAGGAAAGTGTCATTTCTTCAGTGTTGTCACATGAAAAGATATAATAAAATATTTACAAAAACATGAGCGGTGTACTCACTTTTGTGAGATAATGTATGTATATAAATATATATATATATATAAATATATCTCAAATAATAACTCAAGGCAGTTACAGTTTACACAATATATCTTTATTTGTGAACTAATGTTCTGCTTTTCTTTTTAATAGTCTTCCCTCTATCTGACGATGAATCAGACCACAGTGTTTCTTTCATACCGTGAACAAAGAGCCAAATTCCGAATCAACACTCAGGACCCTAAATCAGAGGATCTGCCATTTGGGACACCATTCAGTCTAGAAAACCCCAGCTAAGTACTTCATGGCCATGCAAGCTTGAAAGAGATGATCCTAGCTAAAGGAAGAATGTTGTCAATGATAGGCAGTTAACCCAAGACTAATGGTCAAAAGGACAAGACAAGACATCATGACTCGCACAAAGAAAACCACAAAGATAACACTAGAGGTTGTTTGTTCACACAATTCATGCAATTGTTCTAACTATTAAATGGTTTAATGGAAGCATGGAGTGTTTGATATCAGTGTGAATGTCGTCTGACTTTAATTATTCTTTTAATCAAATCTGTCTGAAATGTATTGTATTCTTATTATTGTCACAGACACGCCAGGCTCCAACATCCACCAATCACAGCGCACTCCTTCCCCTGAGTACTAATCGCGCACACCTGCACCTCATCAGTTCACTCATCAGCACCCACATAAAAGACACTCACACACTCACCCTCATTGTCCGGTCTCGTTCAAGTCAAGGTGCTTACCTCTGGCTTGCTGAAAGGACTCTCATAGCTACTTACCTGTCTCCTGTGTCTCTGATCTACCTCCTGTGCTTCCCAGTCCGTGTGTGAGTGTCGTCATCCTTCCTTGTCTCCAATCTGCCAACACCATCTTCCAACTCCCTACCTTCAGATTGTAAAGGACTCTATTTACTATTTACCCATCCACTAGCACCCTAACTTCCACTGCAGACTCACCTTTTACTCTACTGTGTTTCAATAAACCAACTAATCAACATCTTTGGTCTCCGTCCGGTCTATACTGTAACAATTATAGAAATCACATCTAAATTGTACTCTCTGCTAATAGCGGGGAAGCTAGGAGACCATCAGACAACATGCAATTTATGTGAGAGGAGGAGAAACAGCCACCACTGAACCAAAGATACCTAATTGGTTAGAACACTTAAAAGAGGCTGGACATGTGTTAGGTATGTGTCATTATTTCATTATTTCCTTATTATTACTATTGTCATTCTATCACTATTATTATTATTAGTATTACTGTTATTATTATTGATATTACTGTTGCCGTATAATTATTACTATTTCTGTCAAAATATTATCATCATCAGCATATTTAGTATTACTATTGTTATTATTATTATTACTGTTCTTACTGTTACTATTAGTATTGATATGAATGTTGTTGTTATTATTATTATTGATATTACTATTGCCGTCAAGACAAAATATTATCATCACCATCTTTAGTATTAGTATCACTACTGTTATCATTGTTATTATTATTTATTTTACTATTGCCGTCAATACAACTTATTATCAACACCATCTTTAGTATTACTATCGCTATTATTACTATTATTATTACTGTTGTCATCATCACAAAATATTATCATTATAATTATTCATGCTATTACTATTTAAATACTTCTACTATTACCCGTTTGTCATTTTTTGCTTTTCATTGTTGTTACTATCATTGCTGTTTTATTGTTGTTTTTGTGTTTTGTTGTTGTGTTTTGGGTTCACCCTATGTTGTATGTTTTGCACTCCTAATAATAAAAAAAAAAGAAAAAAAAAAAAAGAGGCTGGACAGACACCTCAGGTTAAAAGGCATTGCCTCCTCTCACATGACTTTCCCCCATTCATTCTCAATTACACCCAATCAAACTCTTTGCACACTTTGGGGGGATCTGTTAAAAGGCAATAAGCTCAGGGGAGGCAAGCCTCCCGCTGTAACTTTACCTGCAGGTGTCGCTGTTGGACAGTTTTACTTTAGAAAAATGATTGACTTTTTACACTTTTTTTAATGTCACATTTTGTAATATTTGTATTATTTTATATATATATATATATATATATATATATATATAACTGAACTGTATTTATGTTTATAGTTTAAAAAAAAAAAAAATTAAAATAGCTTTTTAAAAATAGCTTTAGTGGGCAACCAGCCTTGGGCTATAGGGTGATATGGCTGCTGCTGAAAGGAGTGAGGGAAGGCGGGTTTGTGTGTCAACTTGTTGTCAGAGGGATGAGAGAGTTAGAAAGAGCTGTTCATTGTATACAGTTGCATGAAAAGTATGGGAACCCCTTGCAGTTAAAATTATTCACAAATTTTCACAGATTCTGCAAGGGGTTCCCATACTTTTTCATGCAACTGTACATGCAAATGTTTAAATACATTACATATAGCCCCTTACATTTTTTATTTTTATTTTTAACTCCTGCAAAGGCATGTCACATATTATTAGAACTTATCCCAGGCTTCGTAATTATAATATTCTACTAAAATAAAATATCAACTAATATAAAAATGTATGTAATGTAGGAGTGAGAGAACAATGACTTCAGGAAATTGTTTGCAGTAATCACAAATTATATCAGTACACCGTGTGTTTATGCAAATCCTAAATTCCAGTTTAAATTTGTATTTCAAATTACTGATGATTTTTTTTTATACCATCTGTATTTGCAAGTAAAAATATTATTCACAATAACAACAAATAATATCAGTTGTTTTTTTTTTTTTGTTTTTTTACTATATTTGTGTTATTTAGATTTTGCAGTATCATTCACTGCTTTTGCTTTATGAATCTGCTTTTTATTACATGCAGTGTGAAATATTAATAAATGTGAGTATCCAAACACTGTTTTTTCCCTCATCGAAAATAATCAAGTCAGCATGATTAAACAAATAGAGTTAATAGAAAATAGTGACTCAAATATTTACCTTATTATATGGGCAAATATTTACCTTATTAAAATAGCATATTGAAAGATGGTGCCGGGTTTAAATTCCCACTTTGAATGGTATTCATTTAAACTGTCATAGCAGTAGTAATAGTTAACAGTTCTTCTGGGCTATCTTTTATGTGTTTTTAAAGCTTTTTAAATCAATAACATTAATCAATGGAAGCCACATGAAAAACACATTTTAATGTGGACAGTTTGCTCAGTTTCAAAAAAAGTTTCACTGATTCATTTAGGCCATCCCTACTGTTCCTAGACCTTCACAGAAAAATCTAAAAGGCTATGTATATTATGTATATGTACCATGTAAACCATGATGTTTGATGTTCAATGTTCAGAGATGTTTGTCAGCTTTATTTGCATAGTGTACTCCCACTCTGAAGCCCCTATTTAAACCACAAACACATGCACTCTGGAGCTAGGAACCGTTTTTCTTTATCAGAGCTCCAATCCAAAATTAAGAAATTTTACTTTGATTATACACTTTTTGACTTCTGTATTCATTTTCATTCATTTTTAATTGACATTTAAAAAGTGTCATATCAGATTATTGTCCCAGAAAGCTTTCAGTCAGACAAGAAGACGCACAATGGCTCCGTTTTTATCAACCTACTTCTTAGTGTTGATATCAGCACAACTAGTGAGTATTTCTCATACTTAGACCTATATTAATATGATCTATTGTTTTATAAGTCTTGTAACTACATGTGTAGTGTGCTCATATACGCATCATATTATTTTTTTTTTATAGGTCAAATCATTTGGTGTGTTTGAGTTGAAGGTTCACTCTTTCACAACCACCAGCAGCAGTGTGTGTAAACAGTCCAGAGACTGTCAGGTTTCTTTCCTTGTTTGCCTGAACTACACGCAGGACGTCATATCATATAGGCTGGCATGTTCAAATGGCACTGGACTGACAGGAACATTCACAGACCAGAGCTCCATTTCCACTAGTGCACCAATAACTTTGCCCTTTAACTTAAAGTGGCTGGTGAGTAGCTTAAAATGACTGAACATTGAAAAATATTTATTCAACAGATATAACATAGACTTTGCCTAAGCATACACAAAAAATGTCATTATTAACCGACAGATACCACTAAAATAGATCCTAAAATAATCAAGTTTTTCTCAGTAACGCTTAAAAAAAACGATCCAGGGGGCGGGGTTGATCTAGATCCAACTCCTCCCATATATCCATAAACCTACCCGTCTCTGCCCCCTGGATCTGGATCCAACTCCTCCCACTTTACATAGCCCTTAATCAACCCATCTCTGCCCCCTGGATCTTGTGTTTTCTGCAGTGAGGGGCTACTTGAGGTCTTTGTTTATTTAGTCAGAAGACTTTGAGCCGCGTTCTGCTGGTAAATCATTTTCCGGGTTCTCAAGACAGCCCATATATGGGAATCAGGAAGCTGGGAAAGACTGTCATGTGAGAATGCTGTGTTGCTACCATTGCATTTATTTTGACCACTAACATCGAAATACCAGCGTAAAGTAGATTCAAAATAAAGCCTCGTGAAGCTTTTAAAGGATTAATTCACTTCAGAATGAAAATTTCCTGATAATTTACTCACCCCCAAGTCATTCAAGATGCTCATGTCTTTCTTTCTTCAGTGGAAAAGAAATTAAGGTTTTTGAGGAAAACATTCCACATTTTTCTCCATATAGTGGACTTCAATGTTGTACAACGGGTTGAAGGTCCAAAATTCAGATTCAGTGCAGCTTCTACACGGTCCCAGCTGAGCGAAACGATCGGTCATTGATGATGCATTTTTGCTCACCTGTCACCCAATGCGACTGATGGAGCATTCTATTTCTGATGAACTCCACATGCTTGCGCTACATTCTGACAACTGTACAAATGATTTGGAACATTTTCTTTGAGTGCAACACGACAGCGGTTGCCCAGTGTAGCACGGTGTTACAAAATTACTACTGTCATTACAGGGAACTGTCGCAGTGATAATTGAAGCATGGAATACAGAGTCCTCCAATGATCCATCAACGGGTATGCCCCTTAATTTTTATTTATTTATTACGCAATTTATTTATTGTTTAATAATCCACTTATTGTTTTTCAGAGAATCTAAACAGTATGATTAGCCGCTTCACCACCAAAATAAATCTTACTATTGGTGAGAAATGGACCCAGGATGTGCATCTTGGAGAGCAAAGTAAACTACGCTTTTCTTACCGCGTAGTGTGCGATGAGTTCTACTATGGCGATAACTGCTCTTATTTCTGCCGTCAACGGGATGACCCGTTCGGTCACTTTAACTGTGACATGGCTGGAAATAGAATTTGCTTGCCTGAATGGAAAGGCGAATATTGTGCAGAACGTAAGTTCTTTTTGTTTGTTGTTCATTAAAGGGATAGTTTACCCAAAAATTATCCTGTGATTTACTCACCCTCAAGCCATCCTAGGTGTATAAGACTATCTTCTTTTAGATAAACACAATCGGAGTTATATTAAAAAAATATCCTGGCTCTTTCAAGCTTGATAATGGTAGTGAACGGGTCTCCCGATTTTGGACTGGAGTCCAAAAAAGCGCATCTATCCATTATAAAATCTATGACATTATGGACATCTACAGCTCCAGGGGGTTAATAAAGGCCTTCTAAATTGAAACGATGGATTTTTGTAAGAAAAATATCCATATTTAAATCTTTATAAACTAAAATGTCTAGTTTTTGGCAGACGGCCTACGCAAATCGACTTAGGGCGGAAGCGTAACCTCTGACATGACGCATGACGTATTGAAGAATGTAGAAGCACAGAGCAAAACAAAACACCAGTCTAGAATAAGAATTTGAGAAATGTCTGAGGATTTTGATATAAAAGAGGAGGATCTTGAGTTTGTTGCCCAGCCCTACAGTATTTGTTTGAACCGAGAGAGGCATCTAAGCTTACACTACTCATTCATCCTACATCGGGTCAGGAGTTACTCTTTCGCTGTAACTTGACTTGACTGGAAGCTAGTTATTTAAGTTAATAAAGTTTTAAATATGGACATTTTTCATACAAAACCCCCTTCAGGCCTTTATTAATCTTTAACCTTTAACACTAACACTTTTTTTGGACTCTAAAATCAGGAGCCCCATTCACTACCATTATAAAGCTTGGAAGAGCTTTATAATGGAGCTTTATAACTCCAATTGTATATATATATATATATATATATATATATATAGCATTTTAGTCACTTAGAATTTTAGTCATCTACATTATTATAATTATGCAATAACAAGAAATTATTATAAATAATAATAAAGCAATATAAATATTGCTGAACGTGATGCACAGTCATTCTAATTTCCTCATTCCTCTCCCTCTCATTTTTAACAGCTATCTGCTCATCCGGCTGTAGTGAGGAACACGGTTATTGTGAGGCCCCCGGTCAGTGCAAGTGCCTGTACGGTTGGCAGGGCCCCCTCTGTAATAAATGCATACCCTACCCAGGGTGCATACATGGCACCTGCAATCAACCCTGGCAGTGCACGTGTAAGGAGGGATGGCACGGCCTATTGTGTGACAAGGGTCAAAATGTCTGAATTCAGAAATTCAGTGTTTTTCTGGTTAAATGTTTTCATTTATAATAGGCTGCTATGGGGAAGAAAAACTGAAAATAAATAAAAAATCCTTTCTTGGATTATGATAGACTGTGTTTGAGGCTAAATGTGAATTTTTTTTTATTAAACTGTTTAATATTGTGAGCACATTTTAGGGGTGAGTATAATATCAAGGGGACATTTAAATAGCAAATGTGATCTGAATACAGAAAGGAGTCGGACTCATACCAATCACACCGAAGGTGGTAGATTTTGGAACTACATCTTCTGGCTGCAAAGAGCATCTTTTTCCATTGACAGTCATTCTAAAAATATTTGTGTATTCTGACTGCATTTTTGCAGGAAAAATTGTGGATTGTGAATATTTCATTTTCCATATTTATATATAGTATATATTCACTTTAAAATGCAAGATGCTTTGCCAGTGACCTTTTTTGAGGGCTCTTAAGAGTTGGTTCATAAAAAAATTAAAATTCTGTCATCATTTACTCACCTTCACGCTGTTCCACACCCGTAAGACTTTCATTTATCTTCGAAACACAAATGAAGATATTTTAATGAAATCTGAGAGATTTCTGTCCCTCCATTGACAGTCCATGCAATGGAGTACTGCACTTCAAAAAGTTCATAAAGAGATCATAAAACTAATCCATACGAATCGAGTGATTTAGTTAATTTTCTGAAGAGACTTGATCACTTTATATGATGAACACATTTAAATTAGTTTTTTATTAACAGATAAACATTCATCAACTCACAGATAAGTTGTGGTAAATGGAAGCTCAATCATGCTTGCGAGAACCAATGAGGTTCATTCTCGTGTATTACGCAGTACTTTTGAACTTCTGCAAAAACCAATGAGGTTTGTTCTTATGCGTCAGGCTTTACGGTTGAGCCAAAGCCACTTGAAGGCAAGCCTGCAAACTTAGCCGAAAAAAGCGCAATGCATGCTAACAGACTTAAAGGATTAGTTTCAATTTTTCCTTAGCCGGAGCTCTAAAATCTCCGTTGGGGTGCCCTATGCTCCCTCAAAATGGGACTTTAGTCCGTTACTAACCTGATGCAGATTTGCGGTAACAATGGATACATCGTAATCTACTGAAGTCAGTAATTTCAGAGTAAGTCAGAATAAAATCAAATGTGACAATTTATTAGTCAGGTAAATGTATCATGCCAATTACATAATCAATTCAAAGATAATCGATACAAAACATCAGATGCTCAGAAATAAAGTAAGATGCATACCTGACATTAGAAAAATGCACACTCAGCTGATCTGATTACAGAATCGCCCCGAGCCTTTTGCAACATTTCTTTAAATACTCAGACCAAGACAAAACATCCCCCAATGCGGGGCAGGAACTTACAATCAGAATTTGCATGGACTAGGGTCACAGACCTAGGGAGTTCGCACCTTGCTGTGGAACAGAAGGTAGTTTGGATGAAGGACCCTAGGAAAGGGGCACACCCACGATTGGAACCAAAGTATCTCTAAACTCTTAAAACCTTTATTACCTTTTGGTTTACGTCCATGTAGACGAGACTACTGTACCAGTCGCATTGAGACATTTTAAATGATACCAAACATGACTGTTAATTCACTCGCATTGACAGAACATTATAATCTTTATATAATCTTTCTAAGTGAGGGAAGAAGTTAAGGGAAGAATGTGTAAAGGGAAGGAAGTGGGGGAGAAGGAACAAATGTGAAGGAAGGACAGGACGGAAAGAAGCTTTCCCGCAACTTCACTCTGTGGGGTGTGGAGACAAATGGCTGTATGTGTTTGTACTGTCCATATCTCAGGAGATCAAAGTATCTGAGGTTCTGTTTATCTTACACTATTATTCATAGAACCTCTGAAGACAAGTTTTACTGTTGATCCTAAATTAATGCTAAACCCCGGATAGAGCGGCTGAGTGAATGTGGTCTGGACTCTGTGAATGAGGGTCATTGTGTCAGAGACGCTGTAGAAGGACAGAATTCCTGCATTGTGATCCACATACACTCCTATTCTAGAGGAGCTGGAGACCACAGGGAGCTTAACCACTTTCTGATTGTGTCTGTACGCATAACTGGAGTCAGAGCAGGACAATCTCCAGGACTGATCATTAAATCCAAAGACACAATCATTACCATCTCCCTTCCTGCTGATGCTCTTATATGACACTGATATTCCCACCCCAGACGTCCCACTCCACTCGACCTCCCAGTAACAGCGTCCACACACACTCTCTCTACACAACACCTGAGAAAAATCATGAAATCTGTCTGGATGATCAGGGTACTGCTGATCAGCCCCAATAAAAGTAGCCACTTCGGTGCCTTCAGACAGATAGAGGTATTTATGTGCAGTGTTTGAATCCAAGGTGAGCTGACAGGAATCTGAATGAAAAAGAAATTATATAACATAATTTTTATAGTTCTGTCTTTTTATTATAGTCACCTAAATTTGTGAAACAAAACATGTAAGGGTGATTTTAAAACCACAAATTTAAAGGATTAGTTTAAAATGAAAATTAGCCCAAGCTTTACTCACCCTCAAGCCATCCTAGGTGTATATGATTTTCTTCTTTCTGATGAATACCATTGGAGTTATATTTATAAATATACTGACACATCCAGGGTATATAATGGCAGTGAATGGGACCAACGAGTTTGAAGCTCAAGAAAGTGCATCCACCAACATCCATCCATCATAAACGTACTCCACACGGCTCCGGGGGGTTAATAAAGGCCTTCTGAAGTGAAGTGATGCATTTGTGTAAGACAAATATCCATATTTAACAAGTTATAACTGACAGAATGTCAGTTACGCTTTCTTTGTAAGTTGAATACGGATGGTGTTCTGGCAGAAGCTAGATATTTTACTTTATAACTTGTTAAATATGGATATTTTTCTTACACAAACATATTACTTTGCTTTAGAAGGCCTTTATTAACCCCCCGGAGCCGTATGGAGTACGTTCATGATGGATGGATGTGGATGGATGCACTTTCTTGAGCTTCAAACTCGTTGATCCCATTCAATGCCATTATATACCCTGGATGTGTCAGAATATTTATTAATATAATTTTGATTGTGTTCATCAGAAAGAAGAAAGTCATATACACGTAGGATGGCTTGAGGGTGAGTAAAGCTTGGGGTAATTTTCATTTTAAAGTAATAAAGTAAACTAATCCTTTAAGGGTCCACAAAATCCCCCATCCACCCTATCACCCCGGCAAAAACTAAAGTAAACAAATCAGGAATAATAGAGAATTGTAAAAGCAGTGTGAATAAACTGGACCATAAATACTGTCAAGCAGGAAAATAGATGCCACTAGACAGATAACTAATAACAAGTTAGAATTTAGGTCATCACTGATTTATTTTTCTTGAAGATTTATATATTTCTGAATTTGCTTTAATAGTAACACTTACATTGCAAGAAGTCATCTCTGGTCCTGAGTTCAGTGGAAGTAACAATTTCAATGTATGCCATAACTGAAACCAACAGACATATACAGTGTAATTAACAAGCTGTTTTCTTAATTGCATATTATATGGTGCATGATTTTTTTTTTTTAAGTAAATGAAATTCCAGTACTTTACCTTTACCAAATATTTCTTCTGTTGCTTTTTTGCAGACGTATTCAAGTGTCCCTCTTAGCATAGAGACAGATAGAGACAAATCATCATAAGAGAGCAGAGAACTGATGCTGTCTCTAGAAGCAGCAGGAACAGAGAGAGACTGAAAACTCTACAAAGACAAACAAAAGAACAGATTTTAATAATCAGTGGGTCTCATTCACTGACCATGCGTACACATATATTTGTGTGTAAAATCTGTGTCCACGTGTTTTCATGCAAGGTTAGAGGTTTGTATTTCAGAGTTGTGTAATCAGTCAGCACTGTGATTGACATCCCCAATGAACTAACAGAGATGAGAGTCTGTCTGCTTGCCTGTTTACTGTGATCATTAAATATTGATCATTACATACATGCACATAACTCAGCATGATCTGATTCATGGCAGCATTACTGTCAGAATTCCTCTGCTCATTACACGTCTGTTAAAGCACTTAAAGATATGGGTCTCACCCAGGGGGTGATAAATTTAATTTAAACTTAATTCAAACTTAATTGGAGTGCTAAAAACCCTCAGTACAGTTCTTGAAACAAAATGAATTGAGGTTAATTAATAACTTGATATAATACTTACATATATTGTATGATTATAGCAAAAATACCACAGGAAATATCTTAACCAATATAATGGGGGCCTTTAAAGGGTTAGTTCACCCAAAAATGAAATTTCTGTCATTAATTATTTACCCTCATGTTGTTCCACACCCGTAAGATCTTCGTAACACAAATTAAGATATTTTGATGAAATCTGAGAAGTTTTTTTATTCTCCATTGAAAGCAACGGAATTACCACGTTCAATGTCCAGAAAAGTAGTAAAAACATAGGTAAAATAGTCGATGTGACTACAGTGGTTCAACCTTAATGATATGAAGTGACGAGAATACTTTTTGTGCACAAAAAACAAATAAAAAATAACAACTTTATTCAACAATTTTTCATCTTCCCTGTCAGTCTGTTAGGCAGTTGGCACAGTGCTGCGTTTACGTGTTTAGGTCCGAACGGCGGCTCATTATTGGCCGGCTCTTGCATTAGCATCACACGTATGCGTCGTTCTGCTCACATGGCCAATACTGAGCCGCCGTTCGGACGTAGAACCTGGAAGCGCTGCAATGAAAATAACGTAATGATAGGGGTGAGACCAATTTGTTGATTGAAGTCATTATTTTTCTTTTGTTTTTGCACACAAAAAGTATTCTCGTCGCTTCATAACATTAAGGTCGAACCACTGCAGTCAGTCACGTCGACTGTTTTAACTATATTTTTACTAGTTTTTCTGGACATTGAATGTGGTAATTTCATTGCTTTCAATGGAGGATAAAAAACCTCGGATTTCATCAACAGTATCTTAATTTGTGTTCCGAAGATGAACGAAGGTCTTACGGGTGTGGAACGACATGAGGGTGAATAATTAATGACAGAATTTTCATTTTTGGGTGAACTAACCCTTTAAAATAGTTTTGGACAATGGTGAGGGGGGCTGTGGTCAAAAAGATTTGAGGAAAAAAAAAAAAAAGTCAAAAGACTCGAAAAGATTGAAAAGCACTGACTTTGAGCACTGATATTTAGAAACTCTTCACTGTAATAATAAGATCATCTTAAATGTCCTGCTTCTGAGATCTGTTACCTGTAGGAAATGGATGTGATTGTCTGTGTGTGAAAGCTGCTCCAGCTCAGCTTCTCTCCTCTTCAGATCATCAATCTCCTGCTCCAGTCGCTCCAGTCGTTCTTTAGCTCGACTCACTTCAGCCTTTTCCTGATCTCTGATCATCTGTGTCACCTCAGATCGGCTTCTCTCAATGGAGCGGATCAGCTCAGTAAAGATCCTCTCACTGTCCTCCACTGCCGCCTGTGCAGAACGCTGTTAGGCCAAAAAGACAATCAAACTGTTCACTCAGTGAGCTTCAGTGGAACTGGACTCCTCAATGACTGGAGTCCTTCAAGAACCTTAAACATTTCTGACTTCTCTTAAACTCACCTTACGAGTCTTCACGGTCTCTTTCAGCTCCTGAAGCTCTTTCTCTCCCTCCTGGATTCTCTGCTGGTACTTGCTTTGTATGTCCCACAACTGTTTCTGTAACAGTTACAGATAACGTAGCTATTACTGTATTGCATCATAAACATATGTTACTAAGATTTGCTTTTCATACCTGTTTCTCAGATCTCTCTGCTTCAGCCGAAACAGTATCGTGATTTGTGTGTTTGTCCATCGTACATAGCAAACAAATACAATGCTGGTCAGTACGACAAAAAACCTCCAGCAGTCTGTCATGTTGAGAGCAGATCATTTGCTGCAGTCGTCCAGTCGCATCAGTCACTTTGTGTCGCCTACCTGAGTGAAATTCCTCATGACGCTCAAAGTGAGTATTACAGTATGATTCCAGACACATCAGACAGGACTTTACAGCTTTATATTTTTTCCCAGTACAAACATCACACTCCACATCTCCAGGTCCAGCATAACTGAGATCAGGATGAACAGTTTGGACTTTTGTCTTCTTCAGTTTCTCCACCATCTCAGCAAACACCACATTCTTGTTTAAAGCAGGTCTTGAAGTGAAGGTCTGTCTGCACTGAGGGCAGCTGTAAACTCTCTTCTGATCTTCTTTATTCCAGCAGTATGTAATACAGTTCATACAGTAACTGTGTCCACAGGGGATGGTCACTGGATCCTTCAGTAGATCCAGACAGATCGGACAGCTGAATTGATCCTTAGCCCACAAAATACTGGCTTCTGCCATTTTACTGCACGAACACACAGACGGAGAGAAACATAGCTAATCAGCACTTGAGAAAGGTGTAAAAGGTGTGTTTTAAAGATGTGACTCAAGCTTCTTCGCACAGAGAGACCATTACTTACCTTAAAAAATTTCGTCGATCCTTATTTGAAAATCTTGAACGTTGTGTACCTACAGACCCTACATTAAGACAAGCTTATAACCAGAGAGAGAGAAACAGACATAGATTTCTATTCTTTTTCAGATTTCAGGTTTCTTTTTACCCGAACCTAAGTATTTCCTGGTTCTGCGTATGAAACTGAAACATGCAGTTTGTGAAAATACGAAGTTAAACTCGACCGGTAGAGGGGGCTCATACACTGCGTTTTAAATGACTGTTGTGCCAGATCTAGCATCTCCCTGTAAAAAAAAATGACCGTTTTATAGTAAAATAAGTTTAAAATGCTACATTAAAACCACAAAATTAGTTAATTGTGAGTCAACTAAGATAAAATATGTTATAATAAACCTCATTCACATTATAGTGAAATATAAGCGTTCCCTGAAGTGTTTATATTTAGGCTATATCCACCTTATTTTTCAACGCGGAAGTAAGGTTTTTTCTGTGAATGTGATTATTAGCCGCTATAGGGAAATAATGAGAAATAATGAGCTACAAACCAGCTATGATTATAACAATACATTAAGATACTATGGTAAGAAATACCAGTGTGCAGTATCAAGCAGCATAATGAGCTGTTTTGTGCAGCTAAAAATAACTAGAAGTTAATGCCACCGGAAGCCAGACGCATTAAATTTACAAATGGCCGCGCCCGCTCTTACCTGAAAAATAAAGTGGATAGGGTGAATACTGGTATCTTTACACGTATTTACTCCCATTACTAAAAATCAACACTGAGCTTATTATAAGCAACTATAAGGAAAAATATAGGGTCACCGTATATATTTTAAAAATTAGTAACACTTTACATTAAGGTTCCCTTTGTAAAGGGTTTATAATAAAGCTGTTTGCTAATGACGAATTAACAATTAGTCATTTGTTAATGACTATCTTATTAAATGTTATTAAATGTAAATCTTATTAAATGTATGATTACTTTTAAATTCTTAAATTTGATCAATACATCAATTAGAATAAGACACTATAGGGCTGTTACTAATCAAATTAAATCACTTACCTACACTGAAAAAACTGTCTCATTTAATTTAATTTCGAAGGCTGCATCCTCCAGAGGACACAAGAAGGATGCGGTATACGGAGTGTCCTTAACCAGAATTAAATGAGATGTCCTTTGTAGGACACGTAGGCAGGAAAGGAAACAGGAAGTATCATGTTGCTATGCTAATGCGTTCATGGCAGGGTCAATGAGCAAATGAATGAAAATTATTTATAGATTTGTAATTGGAAAAGAAAATGTATTTACTTGTTTTATTTTGGTTAATGCTTGAGGAGCTGGTGTATGTACAGATATCTGTTACAGAGAAAGGAGAATATTAAGAAGAACAAAGTTTAAAACAAAAACAAGCTTGAAACTACTTACATTTAAACATGCTTGTAATGTACATGTACATCTGCCTACGCTGCCATTTTTTTTTTTTTCAAATAAATGACGGTTGTTAACAGCGACATCAAGCGAATTGTGCAGCAGCGAAGGATACACCTCATGCATCCTCCGAATTCCTGTGAAAGAAGGGCGCATTCGAAGGTCGCATTCAGAGTGTCCTATATGACGTATGCAACCTTCGAATGAGACCTCCGGAGGACGCAGCCTTCGAAATGAGACACAGCTTGTGTACGATAGGGCCCATGAAATGACGTCAAGGCTGTAATGTGATTGATTGTCAAGGCACACCAGTTAGTCGTTACGCTTTCTCCAATGGTAGAGCCATGGACACTTGTATCTCCCAATAATAAGATCATCGCTGGTTGAGCTTGTGTTTATGTTCGCTGATCAATGTTTATATGTAAATAAACGCCTACATTAGATCTGTTCATATAAAGCGATCGAGTCTCTTCAGAAAATTTGGACTAAACCGCTTAATTCATATGGATTCGTTTTATGATCTCTTTATAACTTTTTGAAGAGTCAAAGTGGTAGTTGCATAGCTGTCAATGGAGGGACAGAAATAATTTAGAATTCACTTAAAATGTCTTCATTTGTGTTTCCAAGATGAACGAACGTCTTACAGATTTGGAGGGACATGAGGATGAGAAATTGATGGCAATTTTTGGATGAACTAACACTTTAAAAATGTGAAATGGCTTTGGATTGAGTGTAATGTTTAGGTAATATGCTCGTTTTAAGAATTTACTACCATCATATGTTAAAAAATAAATATTTAATATTTGACAAAACTGATTTCTACTCTCATTAATCCTCATTTAAGAAAGAAAAATAGAGTATTTTAGTACCATAGAGTACCATTACCATCTATGAAACTTTTTCATTGCATAAAAGGTTCTTTTTTAAACAAAACAAAATATGGGGGAAAAGCATATTGAAAAACCCTTCCACAATTCTAACTCCAACTCTTAAAATAAAGGTTCAGAAAAAAAAGAAAGTTAAAAATGTTCTTCAAACCAAGGGGAAAAAAAAGAAAAAAGTTTCTTTTAAAAACTGGAAAAACAGGTTCTTTTGAAGACCTAAAATGGTTTTTCTATGACATCACTGTGAAAACCTTCTTTCGGAACCTTTATTTTTAAGAGTTTTAATGTTGAAGTTACAATTGTGGAAGGGCTTTGAATATGCTTTTCCCCATATAGCCCCCAAACTTTGTTTTGTCAAGCATCCAAAGTAAATTAAATATGAGAAGCAAATCTTACTAAACAAAACAAGAGGACTATAGACACACACACAAGACAAATGGGTTAACATGATCAATTAACAAGACAGACCTATGACCAAGCTTTCAGGACCATAGAAACTAAATCATAAATGTGATTTTAAACAACAAAAAGACATATGAAGTTCAGTATTCAGAAAAAGAAAGAAAACAAAAACAACTTTGTGACTAGAAAGCTTTTAAGCATATTACACTATACATAAAAACAAAATTTACAGTATGTAGCATAACATTTTAAGGTTTAAAGGTGTAATAGATATAGTATAAAGAAGGAAAATTAATAAAAATCACACAGACACCTCTTGAGCAAATCCATTTTGTTTTATTAAGGTTTTTTTTTTTTTAATTCATAACAGTAAGAGTCAATTCTAACAATAATAAATGTGCATAAAACAAGTCTTTTAGAATGCAGCACAATATCTTACAGCAACTATAAGCAAAGGGCAGGTGTAAGATTCCATGGAGGGCGTTAAGCATCCAAGCAAGTGCTTTCAGCAGGCAGGACCACCTGTGGTTTGGCCGTTTGGAGCGGCCGACCAGCTTTTAGGCATTGCGTTTAGTGAAGGAAAGTGATGCTTTGGTTTAATAGCTCTTGTGCAGCAACCTCAAATGAGTAAAACGCTGACCTCAGCGGAGGATTTGACAGTTACATTCATTTTGTTTGTTTTTTCGTGTGTGTGGTTGGTGTCCTTACCCTGCTGAAGGCACGTTACAAGAAACAAAGCAACTCTTCTGTTGTCGTGTGTTAAGTGGACGTCTTTTGCTAGCATCTAGAGTCGGTTTGAAGGCCTTTTTTTTATAATTGTACTGTTCTTACGGTTATACTCAGATGGATTACCGGTGAACGCGCCTCATTTCAGGCTCAGATATTGATCGAGATACTTGATTTACACTATGCTGTGGCGATGATAGTTACGGTACTGTGAGAAATTAACTTATCTACGTACTTATCTATTATGAGAATTTTACTGTTAATTTTTATTCTTCATGCAGTTATTTATGTCCATCATATGACAAATACTGTGTTTTTGAAGGTGTATCTATTTGTAAAAAACCCAAATTTCCCACAGTGGAAATCATGACGAGGCGGATTGTACTGCCAATTCGGACTCTCGGTACGTGTCGGTACTGTGCAGGCAACGCGGAGCTTTATTTATTTATTTTTCTGAACGTGATGGCCGGAAATGATAATAAAAGAGCTGTGCCATATTTCTGCAAGCATCATTTGTTAGCTGGACTATTATTCTAGTTCTTAAATTATCCTAAGAAAATTTCTCATAGTTATAGAATCTTTTATTATTCAAAATAAGATCTCAATATTATACATGTTCCTTTTCTTTTCTTTATATTGACTATGTACAGAAGTGCAAAAAGTCAACCTTCGTCCCTTAAGTTATGGCTCTCTCTCTCGTTTGCAGCTCAAGGCCCGACCCTGTGACCTCCCTCCTTTGTTTTTCATCTTTAAATATTCAGAAATCTCTGATGCTGCTCGTTTTGGCCTGACATTGAGGGATGTTTTTTGAAATAACACAAGACGATTTTTCAATTCTGAAATGCATACAGTAGAAAATAACTTCTTTTACTCTAGTACGTACAATTGATACTTTAACCAGCTAATTGTAGACGTGGTCTCGATTCGACACAAAATAAAGGGTTAAAATATCAACTTTACCAAATCTACAAATAAACTCTTTCTTTGTCATTTTCACTCTTTTTTAAGACAAGATAAAACATTTTGTTCAACAAATTCAAAACCAAAATCCTTAGAGCTGAAATTTCAAACATTCTACCATGAAAAATAACATGAAGAATTAAGAATACAACACTACTAGCTAAACATTATGAACTTAACATGATGTAAAAGAAAGTGACAGTAAGAAAAACAATATTTCATTTCCTACATTCTAAAACAGTTCTATGACAATATTGTCAAATACAAAAAAACAAAAATCTTTATATGCCAACAATAACACAATATATTTCTAACAAAGGCTTTGAAACAGAGTGAACGTTAAGTGTAACATGATTAATAAACATGTAAAATAAGAGTGAAGAATAAAATCTCATCTGTTGTAATTTTTCATTTGTGATTGAGAGAATGTTTGGGTGGGTTCAAACACTGAAATATAAGGCTTTAGTGAGGAAACGGCAATGGCGTGCATCCTTTCAAGTCTGTGCACCTAAACCAGGCTGAAATCCAGACTCAAGCGAACACGAATTTCCAGCCAGATGAGCCGAGAAGCTTGGGTTCATTCGTTTAATCTTGAGTCTGGTTTTGGCGCTAAAACCCTTGCGGGTAACGCGAATGTCTGTTTCCTGGTTTACAAGCAGCCTTGTACGTAAAATGAAGCTATACAAATTATTCATCTTCCGTCATCAGTATACCCAGTCAAAACACATTTAAATAAAAAATAAAAAGAGGAAAAAAAAAAAAAAAAAAAACTTTGGCACAACTTAAAAACATCTCACTATATTCTCCATTCCTCTTTTCAAAACTATGTTGTTTACAAGTCATGAAATATTCGAAAACAAATCGAAATCAACACAAACGAGAACTGAAGACGAACCCTGACCCAACACTAACCTCATCTTTCTGTGTACCTAGTCTCGAACTCACAATCTGTAACGAAATACTCAAGCAGTGCTTTTCCAGCATGAATTTTAGAGTCCTCGCATCATTTTTCGCGAAGACTGGAACGCAATCGCTCTTTTCCAAGCGCGACTGGTGACTCTACTACACTCTTGTTACCTTGACGACAACCTCCTAAAGACACTCTCGTTAGCTTCTCCGTTCCATCGTGACATTCTCTCGAGCAAGGCAATTTAAAGAAACAGGGCATTAGGAACAAGGCAACCCTGTTCTCATAGGAGTCAAAAAGGCTTCATAGTTCTACAAGGCCTAATGGATGATCGACAAATAAAAATGGCACGTTTCATAAAAACCCACACACTTGTGAAATTATGTATAAAAACAAGCGCTGTAAAAAACATTAATCTCTGGTAAACATAATAACACTGTTGATATAACACTCTAGATCGGTGTCTGGTATTCAGCCGGTGGTTATGGTACATAAAGCTTGCAAGAATGTGCTTTTGAAAGGTTTCAGGTGATCAGTTTCTACCCAAAACATTCATCTGTCAATCTCGTCTCTGCGCTTACAATCTAGTTTGACTAGAAGCCAGAACTAAAGATACAGAAAACTACATACATTTAATTATTTCGCTGGATGTTTTTGTGCCATATCGACTTTTAATTCGCTTTTCAATTCAAGGTGCACCTTTTATAACTTTGTAAACCATCATACAAATTTCGAGGAAAGATAATCAAGGTGTGAATCACAAAAAATATCTCTTGGTCTACTAACATGCCAAAACGGTGTTAGGTCAGACATGAAAATAACTTTTTCTACTAATCCGGCTTAAGAGTAAAAATGCCGTCCTGTCTGACATAATGATGTAGTTCACTCAAATTCTACATATCATGTGGAAGGACACTCAGTTTCACCCCAGTAAAACTTTACCATCATGTATGACCAAAATTCTAATCTTCATAGTATTTTCTATCCGCTGATGATCTTGATGTTAAAATTTTGAATTTTGTTTGTTTGCCTTTTGTCCAGGACAACAGCACATTCCTTTGATCTGAGGAAAAGTAGAAAAAGAATAGATTTAGAACACATGAGAATATTAAAGGAATTGTTTGACAAACATATATGACGAGTCTGTCATTATTTAAATGATTTAGAATTTTGAAGAAGTTGTTTACCATACAGTGATCATTAAAAAGGCCACATTATGACTAAAAAGACTTTTACAAAGTCTTGATTTTGTTTTTTAGGGTCTACTAGCATAGGTTTTCATGCTTGAATTTTCAAAAAACATTATTTCACCTATTTTACATTATTGCAGCACCTCTCTTCCCAGTCTGTCAGTAACACTGTGTTTTGTTTCTGTCTCTATGAAGCCCCTCCTTCTGAAAAGCACAATGTGCTCTGACTGGTCGGCTGGACCAGTGTGTTGTGATTGGTCAACCGATGGCACGCCCCTTACCATAACTGCAAATTTCCCACTACTACTACTAACACACTACTAACCAGGCCTCGTCCCTTTTTGATGTATGCCTTAGGCAGGAATTATTTAAAGAGGACTCACTCTGGGGTCTGTCCTCCATCCCCCAAGAAGTTCTCAGTTACAAGTTTTATTGCGCCAAAGAATGTGAGTTGCCACATGGAAGAGCAGAGACAAAGAGACACACAGAAATCTGCATCTTTCCTGCATTAATTTATAGACAGACTGTTCTATAAATTAACATGCATATGCCCAGGAAATGGTATCCATCATTACTGTTTGTTGTATTGTACTTAGTATTGTATTCACATGTTTTATGATACATTTAAGGTAACTTCAATTATGAAATGTTTAGTGTCTATGGGTTCGTATCGAGAAGATTTAAATGATTGTGTATGTGATATGTCGATACCTGTGCAATACATCAGTATTACAAGAATCTTTAATAGTTCTTTTTCAACAACTCAGCCAGTTAATCTTGCTCAGTCATAAAATCCCTGACAGGAGGAATGTTGTCACCTGGAAATATAACATTTTCATTGGTCAGGTCAACCCTAAGAGGTGTGACTTTGACCAGAGGTTAAAAGCCAGTGCACAACGCTCCTCCTTCGCTCTCTCTTGCTTCTTGGACGACTGAAGAAACCCCTTTGCTGCAGGCCTAGGCCTGCAACCCAGCCAGAAGATACTGACTACAACTTAGGACCGAATCATCATGGATCTCTCCTCAGCCTGCAAATCCGATGCTACTCGACCTAAAGGCATTTTGCAAGTATTGTACTTTTGAACACTAATTTGTGAACCAACTTTGTTAGTAAAGGTGCTTTATTACTGAGAAAACTGATGGTCTGTTCCAGATTGTTTTTGGCTTTTTCCCATAGCTCCATCTCCTGTCCCACGTCCAATTCAACTCTATCATTGCTCATGTGTTTGTTAGTTTAGTTATGTGTTTGTGATTTAGTTAAATAAAACTTGTGTGCACACTCTTGCGAGTTGATTCTGACCTGCTTATAAACCCAATGTCCCTGATAACGTTTCGATCACATCCACGTGCTAAGAAAGCGTTATTTTTCTGTCTTGAAAAATTGATAGACAATCAATACTGAGTGTTTGCTGGCCAAACAGGCTGATTGATTGTCATATTAATTTTATCACATTAAGTTAATTTTATTAACTGATCAAAATATTTATAATTAATTATAACTAGTTATGATTAATTATCATATTTGTTTGAGCTAATTTGCTGCATACCACTCAAGATAATTTATTATAGCTTGTCAAATTTGCCCTATTGCCCCTAGCAAAAACATGCCGTTTTTGTTTGTGTCCCTTTAAATGCAAATGAGCTGCTGCTCCTGGCCGCTTTCCAGAGGGCGGAGCTTTAACAGTTCGTGCTTCGGTTGCTCAACAACAACAAAGCTGGAGAATCTCACGAAGCCTGTTCAGCCTTACATTGTTCAAACTGGAGTCAGACACTGATGGAGAGACTCAGGAAGAAGTTACAACTTTTAGAATGCAACTGAACGTTTCTGAATGGTTAGTGGATAAATCTATGTAGTTGATGTGGAGTTGATTCAACTCATCGACTACCATGTGCCATAATGTTAGTTTTTCGTGCAAATCTAGCGTTGAATTGACCCTCGTTTGTGAAGCAGTCCAGCGTAAAATGACGGCATGACAACAACACTCTATTACAACAACTCTTCCTCTTCTCTAATATGACCTCACCCCCGTTTGTTGCGTGTTCTTAGGGGCAGGGTTTATGAAAATTTTAGGGTTAGTGATGTCACTAACTCAGGAAGAAGCTCGTTGTAGTACCTACCAGCTATTTGTTGTAGTCCTTAAATAGAGAATTCTTTAAAAGAAAATATCTATCTTTGCATTGAACTTTGAGCGTTGTAACTTTGCAGATGTTGTTTATGTTCAAACAGCAACATTACACACTAACTAAAGTTAAAAAAGTGAAATCATAATCAACCACCCCTTTAAATGAGGAATATTGTTTTGTGTCCATTCCAAGAACAAAACTCAAGACTACAGTTGAGGCGTTTCAGGGAGCTCAGAAACAGTACTTACTGATAGAAAGAATAACTCCCATTGGAGTGACTTTGTGCTTTGTAACTTTTCAGACATATTTCTTTCTCAAATAGCAACATTACACACTAAAGAAAGTTGAAAATGTAAAAAAGCATAATAGGTCCCCTTAAAAAAGCACCATAAAAGTAATTCATGACTTGGTTATTGTATTCCAAGTGTTTTGAAGCTTTGTGTGATGAACAGCCTGAAACATGCACAATAGGTGCCATATATTTTCTTTTTGGAGCTTGACACATCATGTGGTCACTAGAAACTGTAGTTGTATGGAAAGGAACTTCTTCAGAATTGTCCTTTTGTGTTTTAACCAAATACTAATTCTTTCATTCATGTTAAGAATTTTTTTTAGAAGTTTGAACATTCTTTTCCATACAATGACAGTTAATGTCATCTTGTCATCAACACTATAAAAGTGGTTTATATGACTGAAACTGTGCCACAGGTACCATCATTGGTCATATTTGGTCACATATTTGGTTATTACTAGGAACTGTAGTTGTACGGAAAATAATTTCTTCAGAATTTTCCTTTTATGTTCCATGGAAAAAACAAACATGTACGGGTATGAAATTACATCAGGGTAAATGAGAGTAAACAATGACCAAAACTGGGTGATTTTTTGCTTCAAATCAAAATTGAATTTAAATTAAATTTAAAGGGATAGTTCACCCAAAAATTAAAAAACTTTGTGATCATTTACTCACCCTCAAGTTGTTTCAAAACTGTGTGAGTTTCTTTCTTCTGAGAAATACAAAATACGATATTTTGAAGAATGCTGGTAATCAAACAGCTGATGGGCCCCAATGACTTCCATAGTAGAAAAAATAAATAAATACTATGGAAGTCAGTGAGGCCCATTAACTGTTTGATTACCAGCATTCTTTAAAATGTCTTATTTTGTGTTCAACAGAAGAAAGAAATTCATACAGGTTTGGAACAACTTGAGGGTGAGTAAATGATGACAGAAATTTAATTTTTGGGTGAACTATCCCTTTCAATTTCTAAGGAAGACAGGGCACAAATCCAGCAGTTTCTGGAAACAATGAAAAATAGAACAGAAATGTGTGAGCACTCACTGTTGTGGGCTGGAACTACATCTGCGTCAAGTACTTGTGACTAGTCAGATGCTCTGCAGATATTATTGGAATCTGAAGATGAACAGAGAGAAATGCATGAAAAAAAGATTCATTGTGACCGTTATTTTTACAAAAATCATTTCAAAGACTAAAATATTCTCCCTCACCCTCACTCCCTCCCCATGACAGTTAAGAAGAGAATAAGTCAAACACAACACAAATTAAGAAATGCCATTAAAGAAAACGACGAACCATTGCTTATTAGTATAAATCTTTCTCACGTGAGGCAGGGAGAAGTCAGTGATTTCCCATGCACATTCCATTTTTCCAACTTGTTGACCTTCACTTTTATTTCAATATTGAAGGTATTTGAAATAGTCTCTACTAATGATTCAATCTACGTAGAACCTTTGCAAAATGGTAATATTTGTAACAGACTTATGTCATGGCGGCCTGCAACGCTGATTTGTATTGATCATATGAATTTAAGCTGTTGGAAACTCTTTTCTGTATCTTGATCAGCAAAACAACAAAATGAAGCAGAAAAAAAAAAAAAAAAAAAAATGAAATAATTTATACTTCACAGCCGGCAAAGATGTACCCGAAGCAAAACACTAAGAAAAACTACCTCATACATACCAATTGCATGTATTCGTTGGTAGTCAGCTTTGATAGAGAAGAGTCCTCAAAATAAAAAAGGACAAAAAAAACAATATTAAAATGCTATATATAACCGTCAAATACAACATGAAATGGAACTCTAACGATGCTTTAATAGAAATTTCAATTCTTATTGAAGCTTTAATTATATTTTACATCATTTTAACAGCGCTCAGGCATTTTCAGACACATTTTTTATTGTAGTTTGTGTGTAAACCCTGTACAGAAGGTACTTCAAACAACTCAATATACTTGTGCACAAATGTTTTTTTTTAGTACAATCCCTCAGTCAGTGTCTGCAGTGAAAAAATTACAGGTCAAAATAAACATTTTTCATTGGGAATCACTGTTGTTTGAAGCACCATAAAAAGTTTACGCCTTTTAAAAAACCTGTGTAGGCCAACAAGGGGGAGAGATTACTTTGAAAGGACCCCCATTATTTAGAAACATCCCTCAGACAGAAAGAGAAAGATCGAGAGAGTGTGTATATGTGTGTGTGAGAGATAGAGAGAAAAAGCCATAAAAGAGCAAACCTGATTGGCTGATGCAGATGCGAAGGGAACACTTGTGGCAGATGTGGTTGCTGCGGACACAGCGGCCGGGGAAGCGCCGTGCATCATGGGAACTTTTCAGAGGGAAAATGGTATAAGCACACATACAGGGAGTGTGGCCAACAGGTGCACAAACATGATGAGTGAGTGGACACAGAGGGGAATGGAAAGAAAAGTGAGCATTGAAGGTGATTTCAGCAAACGGCAAACCAAAATTGGTGGCAAGAGAGATTGTTCTAAAGAAGACATAAGGGCAGGTAAAGTGTCATATGAGCCAACACATCAAGAGCTACAAGAAGAAGGAAACAAAGGCATGGCATCTCATAAACTTTGCATTTAGGTTTCAGCTTCCATCTACTATAGTTTGTTAACATTTATCATATTTTCTGTTACTTGAACATCATGCTCAACACTGATTACAAACAAATGCAGTCAAATATAGTATCAACTACAAAGTGTTAAAAGGATAGTTCACCCAAAAATAAAACTTCTGGCATTATTTATTCACCCCCAGTTCATTCCAAACCCATATGTTTTTTATGTGGTATACATAAAGAGAAAATCTGCCATCCATTTTGGGTTGTTTTTCTTTAAAGTGCCCCTATTATGTTATTTTAAAGGATTCTAATTTTGTTTTGGAGGTCTCCAACAATAGGTTTACATGAATCCAAGGTCAAAAAACACTATCTCATAATATACACTGCACATGACCTCTTTACTCACAAGCTGCGTCTCATTTTGGAGGCCGCATCCTCCGGAAGTCGCATTTGAAGGCTACATACGTCATCAAGGATGTCTTATTTAAGAAAAATAACCGTAATAAAATTGACTGTTATTGCTCGTGAGGTGTAAAATACTGTAATTTCTTTCTTACTTTGAAATCTAATGATTACTTTTCTTAAATGAGAGCGCCTCAATGACGTATGCGGCCGACAAATGCGACCTCCGCAGGATGCAGCCTCTGAAATGAGACGCAGCTACAGTGTCTGAAAAAGGATTCAGTATATCTAAACTCCTCCTTTCCGAGAGCCTACTCTGCTCTGATTGGTCAGATGGCCTAGTCTGTCGTGGTCTACCATGTACAGCATGTGTCGGAAGTGTAACGCCCATTACCATATCTAAATTTTAAACTCTGGAGGCTTCCTCAGTGCTGGTATACACAAATAGTAACAATGGCGTTAGTTTTACCAAATCAGTTTGAGTGCGAGTCCTCATTGGAAGTGCATGCAAAGTGGTTTTTCAGCACAGAAAACAGCAATTTCTCGACATGTCAACCATTGGACTAGTTTTGGGCTAGTTTTGAGTGGCAATTGGGTGGGTTTTGTTGTGAAAACCTGGCAACCCTGCTCACGGAGGATCTCCAGAATACTGTAAACCCTAATGCTCAAAATAATTTATTGGGTTGAGTAGGATAAACTTAAACTAAACAAATTAGTTCAGTCAAATGAACTTTTATGAGTATTTAGAACTTTCTTTTTCTTTCAAGTTCACAAAACTGATATATTTTATGTTGATGATTTTCCAGTTCCTGCTTCCTTCTTCCCTGAGCCTTTAAAGGCACAATATGTCAATTTTAGCCACTAGAGGTAGCTTATTCAAAACAAAGGCGTAGCTTGATGACGCCTTGATTTCGCAGAATCATGGGAGGTGTTGTCTTCACGTCTACAGCCGGTGGAAAGTATCTGATGAGCTAATGTATTAAAGATTTATTAACATTACTGTAGTATGCAGGACGGTGTGGCTGAAAGCTGTTGGAGCTGAACGAAGCCGCTGGAGTGACTGCTAATGAGACACAAGCGCGACACACGGCTCAAGAGCAGTGGAGCTTTTATTATGCCGCAGACGACTGCTTACGCTTCTTCCAGTCATGCGTATGTGGGGTAACAGCGCTGTTTCATCATATTAAATACATTTTTATGTTGAAAGTTGTTATAATGCTACTCTGTGCATTCGCTAGGCAGCTACAATGAGACACTTGTTACACACTGCAGTAAGCTAGATCGATATTAGGCATGGTAAAACATGGTACCCACAGTAAATCAAGAAAACAAGATTTAAACAATAAGACTTACTGTGTTGAGCTATATAACCATGATTAGTTTTCTGTTGATTAATGTATCCAAACAGTTGCTCACCTGTATAATAAAAACACATATTAAAGCATCTTTGGTGTTTCCATGGTTTGTACAAAATAAAACCGGAAATCGAGGGTAACGCGGGTATGATGTCATTGATATGGTCCGTGTCCTGGTTAAAATTGCTTATTTCTCTAGATTTAAAACATTCTTGGAAACATTTGGAATAATGTAAGTACACAAGTTAACAAAATATATAACATTCTTCTAGTGGTTTTTGGATATTTTAATCCAAAAACCTTACATATTGTGCCTTTAACTTTGCTACAACGACATATTTCTACATGTTGCTTCTCAGCTACAACTACAGTGTCTGAAGGTGGGTCAAAGTACTAAGTAGACGTTGTTCTGGCAGCCATTGAAGACCGTAGGCTGGCATTATGCAAATTTGTTAAAAACCTAGACTGGAATTGCTGATGACTCTTTCGGCAGTTCAGAATCAATTCTTTATTGTAGGAGACAATAACTTTATCTGTCGTGCACTTTGATCTTTAAAACTTTGCAGACTTTTGCATTCACAAACAGCTATATTACATACTGCATGAAAGGTAATATTCAAAAAAGCATAATAGGGGCATTTTAAAAATCACTCAAATTTCATTCTTCATTCAGCATATTTGAACATGCATGAATAGATTATTTAAAATCTTTTGTCTTCCATGAGGGTTAATTAATAATGACAGAAATTTCAGTTTTAGGTAAATTATCTCTTTAAAAAGCCACCAAAACCCACAAAACGATACACAAAATGCTAAAAATGCTTACAGTAAAATATATATATATTTTTGTATATTTAAAGTCAACATGAAGTCAAAATGCTTCCTATTTACTTTCTTAATATGCACATTAACATCTCATTGGTGCACATTAATGCATTATTTTTCAGCCACCCCTTCAAATTCACTATTTGAGTGTTTGAAAGCCACTTTTCGTAATTGAATGCCATTGCTGATGGATAAAATCAAGTTCTGCCCCTATATATCTTCTTGAATATTCTGTTTCACTTGGAAATATGTCATATTATGGAAGTAAAATGTGTTTCAAATGCTGTTTCATGTTGACTTTAATTTCGAATCACAGATATATAAATGCTTCATATGTGAAGCGCTAACAAAGATGCCCAGTTATCAATGCCAGTTTGTCGGCCATGTGGATTTTGAGGGCGTTACAACAACTAAGAGGACGAAGTCTAGAAACCTACCCACGCTTGCTGCAGGGGTCATGCACAATATTGAGCCTGCCCATCATGCATTGCAACAGGAAGTGGATTGGAAAGGGAGAAGAATCACAACAGCCCATCACAAGGTTGGTTAGAGTGAAGAAATCATAATTAAAGGAAGACAATAATCATTACAGTGATACAGCATGATGTCCATAAGAGACCAATTAGTTGACAAAACCATGAACTCAGGAAGGGAGAATGTGTATTTGTAAGCTCACAGAAACGTGTATATGTGACAGTCATCATAGCAGACATTAGTGTGACTTAGGGGCATCCCAGGGTTATTGGCAACTGTATTTCGCAGTGAAAGCCATGAGCCCAACTATAAGTATGTACCAGAGTAGTAATGTGATACAATGATGAGGTGATACAGAGAAACTGACAGACAGCCCCATTTCTTATTGCTCAGTTTACTGGGTGCATAATGCAAGGTTCCCACACCTTCTGACCAAATAGTTTTCCATAACCTTTCCAGGAGTTTGAGATTACTGGATAAGGATTTTTAGAATTAATTTTAAAGGAGAGACTACTTGCACCATGTGTAAAAAGCATTGCATTCCAGCAGTTTGATGGAACTACAAATGCTGCATGTTGTTAAAAATCGTGTGTGTGTATATACAGTCAAACTAAAATTCATTCAGACACCTTAAACATTTCATTCATTATTACAGTTTATCCACTATAGTTTAAAAAAATGGTAATAAAATATGACTAAGATCTCAGAGTTAAACTGAATAAAATAATCTTAATTATGTCAGATAACACAGCAAAACAGGTCAAAGTGTCTGAATAATTTTTGGTCCCAAATTTTCATCAATTTTACTGGTAGTCCACTGTATGAAGAATTTTTGGGTATAATATGTCACAGTTTACTTTATTTTGCTATCCTCACTTACATGAACTATAGTGTCCTGCACCCCCTAGTGAAAAAATATATCTAGTGTCTAAATAATTTTTGGTTTGACTGTATATATATATACATATATATATATATATATATATATATATACTGTAAATTTTATTTTAATATATAAAACAATAAAATAATGTATACAATATCAATATATACAATAAATATAAATAATATTGTAAAGTAATAATTGTAATTGTAACGTAATATTCATACTTTATTATATTTGCATTATTTCAATAAATTATACCATACTATAATGTTATACTATATTTATAAACTTAAAAAGTTTACCATATATATTATAATATTTATATTATTATAATATTATATTATTACTAGAATTATTTAATATATAAATATAATATATGAAATTACAAATACATAAAAAATGTAATACATATATATATTAATGTAACATATATAATTATAATATATGTTTTATATATATATATATATATATGTGTGTATTTCTTTACTACATATATATGTTATGCTATATTTAATGAAATTATACTATATATACTGTCATATACTATATTATATTTATATTATTATAATATTATTATATTACATTAAAATATTGCCATAAATAATATATATGACATATGACAATAAATTGTTATACATTTATATTATTAATGATTAAATATTGATTATATTTTACCATAGTATGTTACTACATAAAATGCAAATACTTCTAGTATTTACACCAGGGTGCAAGAAATTTTCCTGATATTCACACAGTTTTATGGCTGTGGGAACCCTGTCTCTGTAAAAAAAAAAAAAAAAAAGTATCCCATGTCTTCGTGCATCCCTTGTGGTTTAGTAAGGTCAAAGGTGAGATCAAGGGGTGGTCAGGGGTGACAGGAAGTCCTACCTGACGGAATAAAGGCAGCTTGCTGCTGAAACTGCATGTTGGCCAAAGCCTGCTGGTACTGGAGCATGCCAGTACTGAACATGCTCGTGGCACCGTTGGCTTTCTCAAGCGCAGGCCGCTTTGGTAAAGGTGGCATGACACTGTGAGGAATTCCCTGCTCCGATAAGACCACAGGGAAGGGGGGTGGAGGAAATGGGGAACGGGTTGAGACGTGTAGAAGAGAGTAAAAACAGGAAAGGAACAAGAAAAAGACAGAATTATCATCAGAGGGCAAAACATCACAGGGCTTGATTCTGACAAACAAGCAAGCAAGCGGCAGCTAAAACATTTCTACGGCACAAGCAAAAGCCAAAGAGCCATTTTCTCTCGCTATTACTAAAATTAGCACCTGTGATTTACATTATTAGTTTTACATCAGGAGAATATTAATTCATTAACACTACAACATCCATACTGCTAACTCAATGCAAATGAAGCAAGCGTAGCACTACTCAAATGTTTTGCAGACAAGAGTGACGAAAACAACTCATTAAAATAAAAGAAAAAAGAAAAAAAGAAAAAAAACTGCACTGCTCACTCCATGATAAGTGTGAGAAAGAGACTAGATCTTTTCTGTTGCTTTGGTGGTGGAGCTTTAGTATTCTTCTGCTGCTACCCCTCCCATAGACATGCACTATATAGAGATACTAAACATGCACCCTATCAAGACACTGAATTTAAATGCTTGTATAGACATATAGAAGCCATGTCACTAGAGTTTGGAACATCTGGCCCTGTCCTCACGCCCTGGAATAACACACGTGTGATGATCTGATTGCGGCAGACTCGCATATCTTGTTTCCGGTTAAAGCCGAGCATATGCTCGCCACAGTCAGTTGATCACACAACATGGTAACATAGAACACAACAGAGGCATTAAATAAACACATAACAAAAGGACTATGCTTGCAAATTATCTTTCCTTTTTTTTTTTGTTAAGACACTACAATAAAGCAACATGCCAAGCAAAAAGGTGAAAGGTCATAGTACCAGGTCAAAGGTGGCTTCGAGGGGTCGCTTCAGTGATTTGACAGCCGACTGAGTCTTAATTAGCAGGCAGCGAGCACATGATGGCAATGGGCCAATGGGGTTCAAGCGCATTAACATAAACAGCAAGCAGAGGTGCATCATGGGGGCAGCAGTGCATTTTGGGTAGGTGAGAAAAAAACAAATAAAAACAAATCATTGGAATGCAGTATACAGGGGGATATCAGGACTAAGGCATGCAGAAATACAGTCCATTCTGTTTTAGGAAACTCTGTACTGAGATTAAGATTAACAAGTACATAATTTATCGTAACATTTACAGGGTTTCATTGACAATAAACAGTTGTGTAATACGTCAACAGTGGATAACATTGATTGCGCTGGATTGCAAACATACATTTAATGTGCAGAAATGATCAAATGTTACATAAAAGTAAGTATGACACTGCTCTCTGCTCGACAGGATGATGTAATTACGTATTTATGCAGTTTAAATGGGAATGGCAATGACTTGAGGTATATAATATCTTATACAGAGCTCTATCAGAAATATAATGCATAAGAAACATTCCTAAAATGCTCATAAATCCTTATTTTAAAGACTCCTTTAAAATAATAGACTTTACAAATGCCACAGAAATGTCAATGTTAACCCGAGATCAAATATATACCATCTAAGAAAGTGTTCATTCTATATACAGTATGATGAATGGGAACAGTACTATATAACTATGTGTGTGCATGTGTGTGGTGTGCAGTAGAGGACGTGCTCACCATGGCAGCGGCGGCCGTGGCCTGATTGACCTGGTGCTGGGCTGCTTTGATCTTGGCCTGCAGATGTGCAGGAGGGTGGAAGTATTTGCACTTGTCTCTGGAGCAGCGGCCCTTTATGTAATCCATACACACCGTCACTGTGTTGTCACTGGGGTCGATCATTGTGCTGTCTGCAGGGTGGGCAAACCTGCAGTCCGTCTCCCCGCGAGAGCAGTTGCCACGCTGGTATTCACGACACACCTGAGAATACACACAAATGTTATGCATCACATTCACCGTTTGCATATTGAGAGATCACTAAACTTGAGAGAAGTTTAGTGTTTGTGTAAAAAGTGTGCACTAATGTGCACTAATAAACTTTCATTATTTAAGAAAGCCTGTAAACTTACATTGGTTAATTATGTTCAAAATGGCATGCTACTACTGAAACAAAATAATATGCAGTATGTAAAGTGTGTGCATAATATGTGAACTTTCTGTATGCATGGAGTACTTGGATGGCATTGTGCAGAATATCGTATCTCACAATGAAATATTATAGATCTCTTCCTTCTCTTATCATTTGCCAATAAGACAATGCACTCAACTAATCCACCTTATGTCATTTTATAATCAGTGTTGGGGGTAAGTAACGCAAGTTACGTAATTATATATTTTTTTCAAGTAACTAGTAAAGTAACACATTACTTTTAAATATACAACAAAATATCTGAGTTACTTTTTCAAATAAGTAATTCAAGTTACTTTTGTTTATTGATTGACAGCTCTCCTGTCCACATGTTGAGAGAAATCGGGAGTGCAGAGGCGTTGTGTATGCTGTGTAAACATGATGGTTATTCTAGACTAAATGTGAGCATACATTTATTTCTTCTCCTGCGTCATATTCTTCTGCAATCCAGAATGGCAGCACAGCTGAAAAGCTTGTTTGTTTGAACTGCTCCCTCTACTGTACAGGCATGAAATTCATTTCCTTCAGTCGGAGGCTTATTCGTTTCACTTTTGGTGTGAAAGGACCTTTACATTTGCCAAAAATACTTTTTTGTTCTAATAAAGACAAACAAACAAACAGCCCAGATGAGAAAAAGTAACACAAAAGTAACATACATTACTTTCCATAAAAAGTAATAAGGTAACGCACTAAGTTACTTTTTTAGAGAGTAACGCTATATTGTAATGCATTACTTTTAAAAGTAACTTTCCCCAACACTGTTTATAATATAATATAATATGACATAATATATGAATATTAAAAACATTTAACCCATATGTTATACCAAACTGAACCTAACTTGTTGTATTATAGACAACGTTTTTATAAATACATGACAATATACAATATAATTAATCTTAATTTATTATATTTATTAATTGAAATATGATATTAAAAACATACAACCTTCTATTTCCAGAGTTATGATGGAAGTAATATCAGCCTTAATTTGTACTGTAACCCTCTTTTTCATTTTTATTTGATTAATTGCATTAAAATGAAAAAACAAACAAACAAACAAAAAAAAACAACAACCTTATTTATTCCCAATAAATGCGGCAGTGTAGCATACTACAGCTTAAAATAGGGCTGGACGATTAATCGAAAAGTAATCGAAACCGAAATTCAGAACCTCTAACCGGCGTAATTTTCCCATGTCGGTTATTCCGGTTTTTTAATCCTGTTAACTCCGCCCCGTACAGTCAACACGCAGATGAACGCCGAGTCAACACACAGAGACGGTGCACGAGCTGTGAGTCTTGCGTCTTCAATAAACTTTGTCAGTTGTATATGCTCGCACAGCTACATTGTGGCACAAACACTCATACAAACAGTAGCTACGCAAAACGTGAAGGTCGCGCGCACTGAGGGGAGCAGAAACTAGTTGTCAGCGCTGTCCTGTCATTCATCACTAAAGTAGCTTAGAAACTCAAAACTTATTATAGCATATATTTTTCTACTTTTGAAGTAACTATTTACAACCCACAGCTTCACAATTAATAGAGAGACGGTATGACTAATTCACACACGCAATCGCTCTCATTACGTACTGGTACTGTGCTAATTTATCTGTATCTGATTTACAAGGAGCAGAAATCTGTAAGAAATGTTACGAACCATAGATAAAATAACTGCTGATAGTGAGCTAAGTGAACTATGAGGGCAAAAAAAAAAAAAAAAACCCAGACACAAAATAATCGTTCATTAATCACAATCGAGGTAAAATGTTAAATTAATCAAGGCTACATAATGTTACATACACACACACATACAGTATATATATATAGTGCTCAGCGTAAATGAGTACACCCCCTTTGAAAAGTAACATTTTAAACAATATCTCAATGAACACAAAAACAATTTCCAAAATGTTGACAAGACTAAGTTTTATATAACATCTGTTTAACTTATAACATGAAAGTAAGGTTAATAATATAACTTAGAGAACATTTTCAGTTTTACTCAAATTAGGGTGATGCAAAAATTAGTACACCCCACTGAAAGTCTCTGGAGCAAAGCTAAATTTTAGACTACAAATGTCTAATTTAACAGGAATTCAACCACAGGTGAATCCAATTGGTGTTAAAGGGTGTTAAAACCCCTTCCCATTTCATGCTGTCAGCAATGGCACCACATGGAAAAGAAATGTCACAAGACCTGAGAAAGAAAATAAATTCTTTACACCAGAAAGGTGAAGGCTACAAGAAGATCAGCAAAGCTTTACTTATCAGTCAGAATACTGCAGCAAAAGTGGTACAAAAAAAAAAAAGAAAAGAAAAAAGATGGAACTGCAACCATCTCACAGAGACGTCCAGGTCGTCCACGGAAGTTAACACCTCAACTCGGCATGCAAGTTCACTGCAGTTATCTAAAGAAGTAGAAAGCCAAACTGGGGTGACTATTTCCTGTGACACAATACACCGTACACTGCAGAGGAATGGCATGCATGGGTGCCGTCCACGAAAGAAGCCTTTCCTAAAGCCCAGGCACAAAAAAAGCCTGCCTAGAGTTTGCCAGGGCCAATGCTGACAAAGATGAAGACTACTGGGACTCTATACTCTGGAGTGATGAGACCAAGATAAATGTTTTTGGAACTGATGGCTTCAAAACTGTATGGCGTCGCAAAGGTGAGGAATACAAAGAAAAATGCATGGTGCCTACAGTGAAACATGGTGGTGGCAGTGTCCTTATGTGGGGCTGCATTTCATTGATAGCATCATGAATTCACAGATGTTCTGCTCTATACTGAAAGATAAGATGCTACCATCACTCCGTGCCCTTGGTCGTCGTGCATTTTTCCAACATGACAATGATCCTAAACACACATCTAAGGCCACTGTTGGATTTCTGAAGAAGAACAGGGTGAAAGTGATTCAGTGGCCAAGTATGTCTCCTGATCTGAACCCAATCGAACACTTATGGGGAATTCTGAAGAGACAAGTTGAGCATCACTCTCCATCCAGCACCCAGTCTCTAAAAGAGGTAATTCTTGAAGAATGGAAAAAGATAGATGTTGCAAAATGTCGCCAATTTGTTCATTCCATGCCTAGAAGACTTGGTGCTGTCATTAAAAATCATGGAGGCCATACAAAGTATTAGATGTAGTAGTTTTTGTTGTAGGGTGTACTCATTTTTGCATCACCCTAATTTGAGTAAAACTAAAAAATGTCTAATCCTTACTTTCATGTTATAAGTTAAACAGATGTTATATAAAACTTGTCAACATTTTGGAAATTGTTTTTGTGGTCATTGAGATATTGTTTAAAATGTTACTTTTCAAAGGGGGTGTACTCATTTACGCTGAGCAATGTGTGTATATATATATATATATATATATATATAATTAAAAAAAATATATATTTTAACAAAACAGTAGGCAGTATAAAGTAGATACCAGTATGTAGTGTGCAGTATGTCATTATTTGAAGGGTTAGTTCACCCAGAAATGAAAATAATGCCATGTATTACTCACCCTCATGCCGTTCTACCCATAAGACCTTCGTTCATCTTCAGAACACAAATTAAGATATTTTTGTTAAAATCCGATGGCTCAGTGATGGCCGATTTCAAAACACTGCTTCATGAAGCTTTGGAGTGTTATGAATCAGCGTATCAAATCACGATTCGAATCGCGTGTCAAACCACCAAACTGCTGAAATCACATGACTTTGGCGCTCCGAACCGCTGATTCGACATGCTGATTCATAACACTCCAAAGCTTCCTGAAGCAGTGTTTCGAAATCAGCCATCACTATATAAGTCGTTATTTTGTTTTTTTGGCGCACCAAAAATATTCTTGTTGCTTTATAATATTAATATTGAACCACTGTACTCACATGAACTGATTTAAATATGTTTTTAGTACATTAATGGATCTTGAAGATGAAAGAAGGTCGTACGGGTGTAATAAATGACAGAATGTTCATTTTTGGGTGAACTAACCCTTTAATTCAGAACATAGCCAATGTTATAGCGCTGTCTCAGATGGGGAAATGTTTTTCCATTCAGTGGTCAGAAGGGGGCAGCAGCCCCTTTATTTCTTACAAACTACCCACTGTGGCTGTAACCTACCTGCATGCATACAGAGTTTTAACATGTATACCAGGGGTGTCCAATCCTGCTCCTGGAGGACCACTTTCCTGCAGAGTTTAGCTCCAACACACCTGCCTGGAAGTTTGTAGTGATCCTGAAGAGCTTGATTAGCTGGTTCAGGTGGGGTTAATAGGGCTAGAAATAAACTCTGCAGGAAGGATTAGACACCACTGGGGCCAGTTGCATAAACACAGCCATTATGTTAAGGCTGTGTCTTAATAACTATTATGATCAACTAGCAGTTAGTATGGGTAATCAGTGTTACTTTTCAGTAACAAATTAGACCATTATATGTTTTTATGTAACACACTTGAAAAAAAAAAAAAAGATGACTTAAGTTAGACTAGTCTTTAGTTTATGCAACCGGTCACTGGTTTATACATGTGAAAGAAAAAAATATTGATTTGCTGTCTTAGTATGGCAGTATGTTATGATGTCGTCGCTCTCTGATGACCTCATACCTCCAGGCGGTCTGTTCTAAGAAGTTTCTGGGCAGCCACTGCTGAAGCAGCAGCTGCAGCGTTGGCAGCGGACGGCATGGATGCCACTGCAGGGTTGCCTGCCATCAGCACAGGTGCACTGGGCAGGATCTCAGCGGACATCAGCCCAGGTGACACTGGGCCCAGGTACGGATTAAACGCAGCCGCGGCAGCTGCTGCGGCAGCTGCACTGGCGTTGGTTGCAAGGCTTGGCGTGACCGAAAACATAGGCTGAAACAGACAATAAATAACAAATTAACTTTCTGTTTCTGTGACTTATGTAAATAATACAAGAGTCAAAAAAATAATGGTTATTTGACTATTATCCATGCTTACAAAAATGTACTGTGGCAGTACAGGTTTTAGTGGTATTATTACATTTATATTATCATCATGACATTGTCCAAAAAAGCATGCCATCATTTTGTTTTTTCTTATTTATAATTTATGACATGTACACATTAATATAAAACATTTGATATAATATAACAAAAATGATTATAATTTATTACATTAATAAATTATAATACATTATATTAATAATAATAATAATATTAAAAAAACATATTACCCATATATTATACTACAATATTGTCAGGAATGGTTGTTGTAGTAACACGCACGACGAAAGGAGTAGAGAACAAAAACAGTTTTTAATAAAGCCTGTTTTTTAGGCAAACTCATATTAATATACTATAATAAATTATATTAGGAATATTTAAAAAAAAAAAAAAAAAAAAAACATTTCACATGATAAATTAACTTAATACAATATAATTCATTGCAGTTTATTATATCAATACATTATATTATTAACAAAAAAACATATTACCCGTATTTTACACCAACCCACCTTATGGCATTTTATAAATGTAATAAATTAAAACAACATAATATAATGAATTATATAAAATATAAAATATTTTGACAAGTAATAATAATAATAAAATATTTTATATGTAATGCACCTTTCTTAAGGCCGTTCACACCAAGGATAACAACTATAAGGATGATAATAAAGATATAGTTCTAAAAATCCACAACTATAATGATAATGGCAAAGAGAAACTATAGTTGGAATTACATAGTTGATAAAAACATTGACAGCCAATCAGAATTCATCCTACTTTAAAGAGCACGAGCATTTAAAGTGGCAGATGACAAACCACAGTGCGCAGTTAAAATAAACAGAATTATATTGTCCACTGGTGTGGGCGGTTATATATTTATCGTTATAGTTATTGTTCTTGGTGTGAACGGCCTTTATACTCTACAACACATTACAAGTGTCCAAAAGCCAAAGGTCTCTACATTTTGGGGCCATTGTATATATATATCTTAATACAAATCATGCTTATCCTTATTTACAAAAATATGCTTTTGTATAGAAATGGCCTGTGGGTGATCTCTCTGGCTTTTTTAAGGGGGCAGGTTATAAGAATCGAGCCTCACCATTGGCTGAAGCTGACTTCCAGGCATGATGGCATTGGCTAGCTGCATCTGCTGGGCGAGCATTGCCATGTTCTTCTGCTGGATCAGATTGTTACGGCCATTTATCTCCAGCTGCGTCTTCAGGTGAGGAGGAGGGTGAAGGTACTTACAGTTCTCTCTGGAACAACGACCCTGAGAGAAAGAGAAGACCGGCAGAGGAAGAACGTGAGGAGAAGAAAACAACAACATAAAATAATATATTAAACCTCATGTTTTATTGAGTCTGATTTTAATGTTTTTACGTTACATTTGAACCTGTAAAAACATAATAGTAATTAATTTGTAATTGTATAAAAAATAATACAAATTATTTTATAATATTCTGTCATCACTTAATCACCTTCATGTTTTTCCAAATCCATATGACTTTTTATATTATAATTTGTTTATTATTATTTAATTTTTTTAGGAGTTATTAGGCAGAATGATGACTAACATGAGGATGAATAAAATGAGTATGAGTAAACGATTACATAATATTCATTATGTGGGTGAATTAACATCTTATTTTCCCCCAACTTCCACAAATATGTTCTTCTGACCCACTGAGCAGATATTATTCAAGCTTTATGCCTCTTTACAGCAAAGTAGACAAATGTCTAGCAAATCAAACTGCAGAAAAATACAGTATACAGATCAAAATAAACAATTAGTAAGGGTATAAATAAAATAAATTAATACAATATTGCAAAAATTGCATTATCACTATAGACAGTAAATAGAATGCAACTGGCATCTCCTGTTCTGGTTCATTCTCTCTGTTAGGGTTAGTAGATAAAAGGAACACCCTGTTCCCATTCCAGCTGACAGTATTGAGTGCATGGGAAACCCTCTGCTCTAATGCATCTGAATGCAACCTCGCAGCTGCTTTCAGCCCATGTGGAATCGGCCCTGACAAACTGTCACTCCATTGATTAGCAGAGTATTGATTAACTAGCCACATCAGTGCGAGAGAAATTCATCTGATGAGTTTATGGATGTACAGTAACCCCGTGTGACCCCCCCGTCCTCATACACTGAGATGATGAGTGTCTTTATCTGGGCTGTGTTGGCGAGAGTATGTCCAGTACAGACGCTTATTAACCTGCTCTCATCTGACGCTGTCATCATGTCTGTCTGCTGTGACCAAAATAAAGCCTTTTTGCCATTTTTTGTGGTTAAATGTTCAATTATCTCAGCAACCAGCACTTTAGGAGAGTGCTATGCAGTTGTGTACTGTGCAGATCAGTGGATGGATCCTATCTGGATGACAACACAGGGCTAAAATTTTTCTGGAAATGGAATTTACTTCTACTATAAGCTCACAAAAAAAAAAAAAAAAAAAACTTATGCAAAGCATTTACAATCACTAGAAGAAAAAGCAGTGAACTGGAACAAGGTTTACATAAACCAAAATAAAAACACAAAACATTTCAAACAACTTCAATTTATTTCATAATGTAAAATTACATTCTAAAAATTATTTTACTATTATTTATTTGTGGCATCGTGTAACACTGCACAATCTGGTTTATTTTATTTATTTATTTTTTACAGCTAATTTATTTTTTTGTGTTAAAGCAAAAACAACCTAGCCTGCTTTGATTTTACACTAAAGTTTTTTTTTTTAATTCTTGTAAAATTAGTGTAAAATACAGAGCAGTAGGGCTACTCGATTATGGCAAAAATCCTAATCATGATTATTTTGGTCAATATTGAAATCATGATTATTTAAAGTCCACTTTCAAGTCCATTTAAAGTTCACTTTCAAATAAAAATGTCCTGATAATTTACTCACCCCCATGTCATCTAAGATGTCCATGTCCTTCTTTCTTCAGTCGAAAAGAAATTAAGGTTTTTGATGAAAACATTCCAGGATTATTCTCCTTATAGTGGACTTCAATTGGCCCCAAACGGTTGAAGGTCAAAATTACTTCAAAGGGCTTTAAACGATACCAGACGAGGAATAAGGGTCTTATCTAGCGAAACGATCTGTCATTTTCTAAAAAAAAATTAAAAATGATATACGTTTTAACCATTCTTCTACTTCTCTATTAGAATTCTGGCAGTGTAGACGCTGCTAAGTATCGTTTAAAGCCCTTTGAAACTGCACTGAAACTGTAATTTTTACCTTCACCGTTTGGGGCCAATTGAAGTCCACTATAAGGAGAATAATCCTGGAATGTTTTCATCAAAAACCTTAATTTCTTTTCGACTGAAGAAAGGACATGGACATCTTGGATGACATGGGGGTTTTTCTCAACTGTTTACATCCATTTAAGACATAACCGACTGTGTTTACGTGAATACTTGCCAAAAAGGCATTTCAACATTTTTGTTTGTAGACTATTTGACCATTTAGGCGTGTATCCAAAGCCCACAGTATAGGCTACTTTGCTTACGTGCGCACAGAAAGCCGCCAAGGGAACAGTATCTCTGCGCTTAATGCGCTTTTAATAGCACTGTTTAATATCAAGTACGTCACACAGTTTAGCAACAGTAGACAGGATTTTACAACACTCACTTATTCGGCTGATTTGGATTAAGGTTGGCATAGAAAGGAACGAAAGCGCACCGCTGTGAAGGAAAAGATGTTGCGCTGGACGGAAAGCGGCAGTGGCGCAATAATCGTTTTACATCGATTATATTGTTTTCATAATCGTTGGAAGCCAAAATTGAAAAATTTATTACGAATAATCACACAGCCCTACAGAGTAGTTTCTCTATTAAATTAATAACATTATATGTGATGACTTTTTATTAAAAAAAAAAAAAGTTTACTTTTTAAACTATTATTTAAAAGCCACTGTCCAGCAGAATTGAGCTCCAACCCTAATTAAACACAACTGAACCAGCTAATCAAGATCTTCAGACTCACTAAGTAGAAACTTCCAGGCAAGTGTGTTGGAGCTAAACTCTGTTGGACGTTGTCCCTTCAGGAGCAGGATTGGACAGCCTTGAGCTAGATCAAGTCCATAGTATGTGGTAGACATGTTAGACAAACATTGTGTACAAGAGGTCAGGTCAGTTAATTTGAGGGGAAAATAGCAGAGAGTCAGATGTCCCCCAAGCAGTTTCCCCACAGTATCACACACACAAACACCCTCCCTAAATGTTAAGCCCTATCTGGGTTTGTCTTCCTTCACTATCATACGTTGACAGGCATGAACAATTCATTCTGGTCACTGATGATGTCACAACTGAAGATCTCCACAGGCTGCAAATACTATAAATGAGGTTTTCTAAACACAAATAAACTAGGAACTTGATTTGACTAAACACCTGTATAATAATCACATCTACACAACAACACAACAGCAGTTTTGTAACATATAAACTCCAAAAACAACATTAGAGGATTAAGAATAGGCTAAGACCATTAGCCTTTTATGTCTAATTGGAAATAATTCAGATTGAATTCACTTTCTAGAACTGGTCAGCAATATACCAGAATTAGAGGCTAAAGCGGATATCAGAACATTCTAATACTCTGAAGTAAGTTTCCTCTCCTATCTACGCAGTATGTAAAAAATAAATAAAACACACACGTCCTCGGCTGTGAGCTGGCCAATCAAAGAGTGTCTGGCTGGTATTCTGTGAGCTGAAGTTTCTACCATCTGTTTAAGACATTAGGGAAGCTGGCCTCTGTGAAACGACACTGAGTTATGAGAGGTTGAATACTCAAATATATCTTTCTCAAAACTCTGACTTTATTTCCTACTGCATTTCTGCTAATTTGATTTATGCAACTGAAATGAGAGTGACAAAGTGTCTCATACTCAAAAATTAGTTTCATAATTCAATTGACCCTTGCTAAACCCTAACTTGAAATGTTACTAGGAATGAAGGGGATCTTATTATAATATTATTATAATTATTATAATATTACCGCCCCTTAATCTGCACATTTCCACCCACGGTGCTGCCATTTTGTTCTAAGGCCATGGCAAATGTTTGAGCAAAGCATGTTAACTGTCGTTGGCTGCACAGACGAGCACAGAACACTATTTAGAGTCTTGTTAGCTTGGATAGCCTGCAAGTTGACCCTGGCAAGCTCGATTGCTAAAAAAGGAGCGTTTCTGTCCGAGCAAAAAATATTAGACCATTCACAGCATTTGATAGCAATCATAAACGTTAGCCTGGTGCGTACGGCTGTTTGGCAAACAGGTACGTACGCTATGTATAATGAGCGTCCATAAAGGTTTTGCACAAAAGTTTAAAGGTGCAATATGTACGATTTTTGCAGTAAAATATCCAAAAATCACTAGGCCAGTGTTATATATTTTGTTCACTTGCGTCATACCCGCGTTACCCTCGGTTTCCGGTTTTATTTTGTATAAACCATGGAAACACCAAAGACGCTTTAATATATTACACATTTTAATAGACAAGAGAACAACTGTTTTGATATATTTATAGACAGAAAACTAATTGTTGTTATATTATTGTTTAAATCAAATTTTCTTGATTTTTTTGTGAGTACCATGCTTTACCATGCCTCAGAGAAAAACACAATTTTGTCAAGTAGCTAACATAGCATAATCAGATGCAGCTTTATTTATAGTAAAAGTAATACAGAATTTTCTCCATCATACAATATGTTTTAAAATTAATTGCATGCCATTGATCAACACAAGCCATCCAGCATTTAATATGATATACTAAAATCGATCTATCTTACTGAAGTGTGCAACAAGTGTCTGAGCGAACGCTCAGAGTAACATTATAACATTTTCAACACACTCAAATGTATCTAATATGATAAACAGTGCTGTTACCTCATACTCATGACCGGAAAAGCGGAAGCGGCGCCCACTGCTCGTGAGGCATGTGTTGCGCAATCGTTCCAGCGGCCTCGTTCAGCTCCCACAACACTCGGTCCTGCTCTGCTTCATGCTACAATAACGTTAATAATCGCATCCATGAACATGATTTCTTCCCGAGTCCTATCCCGATTCTTTTGCACTGTCCATTGAGGTGAAGACCACCTGTCCCAAAATTCTGCGCTCAAACTTGGCGTCATCAAGCTACGCCTTTGTTTTGAATAGGGACAGATTGCACCTTTAACATGACGGCACATGCTGATCGATGAGTTGAATCAACTCCACAGCAACTACACAAATTTATCTACTAACCATTCAGAAACGTCCAGTTTCATTCTAAAAGTTGTAACTTCTTCCTGAGTCGCTCCATCAGTGTCTGACTCCAGTTTGAACAATGTAAGGCTGAACACCGTTACTGACAATCGTCATTTTGGCTGCGTGAGATCCTCCAGCTTTGTTGTTGTTGAGCAACCGAAGCGCAAGCTCTTTTAGAAAGCGGCCGGGAGCAGCAGCTTATTTGCATTTAAAGGGACACACACATAAATGGCGTGTTTTTGCTCACACCCAAATAGGGGCACATTTGACAAGCTATAATAAATGATCTGTGGGGTATTTTGAGCTGAAACTTCAAAGACACATTCGGAGGACACCAAAGACTTATCAGATCATTAACTAGTCTCATGTACACTACATTTAGTCAAGGCTGCTAAACTGTATGACCCTGCCACAAATATGGTAGAACCATCACTTCTACCACTAAAGATTGCTTTATAAATTCTGATCAGTTTCATCGCCTTAGCATACCAGACAGCTTAGAAGACATATCAACAGAAACGATTGACTCTGCCTTTTCCAGCACATTAGACTCAGTTGCTCCTTTGCACTTAAAAATGATTAAGGAAATTAGTCCAACGCCGTAGTACAACGAACACACTCGGGCCTTTAAGAGAGCAGCCAGAAAAATGGAGCGCAGCTGGAAGAAAACATTTCGTGGAGAGAGAGAATGATTGAGTACAGAAAGGCCTTAAAAACTGCTAGATCACCTAACTCTGGAACAATCTTCCTAGCATTGTTCGGGAAGCAGACACACTCTGTTAGTTTAAATCTAGACTAAAAACGCATCTCTTTAACCTGGCATACACATAACACATCATCAATTTATGTTTTCAAATCTGTTAAAGGATTGTTAGGCTGCATAAATTAGGTCAGCCGGGAACACTTCCTATAACACCAGATGTACTCGTTACATCAGAAGAAGAATGGCATCTACGTTAATATTAGTCTCTCTGTTTATCCCGAGGTTTACCGTAGTCAGCCGTATCCGGGCCGTATCCAGGTGAGGTTGAGGACCTGCGCCTTGACACGACCACAACGCAGCCCTAAAGTGTCAGCAGAGATTGAGCCAACTAGATCATTCACTGTGAAGGCCTCATCGACACGACAGCCAGTGGCACAGTTCCTCAACAAACCGGCCATACCGGCATGATGAATACGATCCTCAACTGGATGGAACTGGAATAAATACTTTTACTGTTGCGATCCCAATCGGACTTATCATAGCTGCCTAAATCATAATAAAGCACTGTTCGCTGTTGGCCAGAGGAGAACTGGCCCCCCGACTGAGCCTGGTTTCTCCCAAGTTTTTTTTCCTCCATTTTAACACCTGTTTGCCACCTGATGTCACCTGTTGGAGTTTGGATTCCTTGCCGCTGTCGCCTTTGGCTTGCTTAGTTGGGGACACCTGACATTTGATATTCAACAGTGTTTTGATCTGCCTGTATTAACACCATTGTATGCGAACTGAACTGAGCTGGATGATGACATCACTGTTTACTCTAGTGCTGATATAGATAAATTAACTAAATTAATAACTATTGATTCTTACAACGGAATGAATCAATACTGAATTTACTTAAGATAGACAATGACACCATTTTCTTTAAGAGCTGCCGTGCAGTCAAAATTATATACCAGTTATCACTGTAAAGCTGCTTTGACACAATCTGCATTGTTAAAAGCGCTATATAAATAAAGGTGACTTGACTTGACTTATGTTAACGTTTGTGAAAAGGGGTATAATAGGTCCCCTTTAATCAAATGTACAACATTTTACACTTTTCAAAGGAAAATGGCAGATTAAAATACTTCGTAATGTCACTTTATTTCAGCCTATTAAGTTTTTTATTTTAAATAATTAAAAAAAATTGTTATGATTGTCATAATTATAATAATTTAATATACTAATTAAAAAATATTTTACTCAATAAATAATGTTTTTATTATATTATTTATTCAATTATTCTAATTTATTTGCCACATATTCAGACAATGATCCTCTAACAAACATCTCCAACCTATTAAAAAAGTTATAACAATCTTTTTTTTTTTTTTTTTTCATGTAAAATAGTAAAAATGTCCCTGCATGCATGGACATTATTATTCCCAGACATGGAGTCACTTAATATTTGTCAGCACAATCAAAAATTGGAGGAAAGTCAGATTCAACTGTGAATGTAACCAATGAAAGTGGTTATTGGATCTCTATGTGTGTGTGTGTGTGTTTATGCGTTTTAAGCGGGTTTGTGCATGTAGAAGGGTGTGCATGTGGGGTGAGAACATTCTGTAAAAGGTGTGACATGGCCCTACTGAGCATGTGCGAGAAATGTACTGTATTCTCCCTGACCTGCCGAGAAGAAGAGGAAAAAAGAAGACAGCATGGTGGAAGGGAAAGAATAGCGAGAGAATGAGGTTAAAGAATAAAAGAAAAAAGTGTTTATGTGAGGTGGGTGAAATGGGGCGAGCTGTGCATGTCAGGGCTGACGGAGTCGAGTTGCATTCACCCCAGCTAACCCCACTCACCCCTACCTGTAACCCTCTGCAGTACAGCTACAGCAGCATAGGGGCTCAGGTCACATGACAGGCACATGTAAGGACATGCTGCACATTCATTGATTTTCTTACATATTGTGTTGTTTTAAAATGATTTATATAACTGAAAAGTTATACAGTGGGAGAAAATGAGTTGTGTAGTGAGATCTGAGTTCTTAACCAAGCCTTAAGTCAACCTAGAATTGTTTTTCTCCAAAGTAACTCTTGTCTTTTGTAATTGCAAACACTGAAAGAAAAGAAAGTGTTCCTTTTTATGTTCACAAAACTTTATGAAATTAAGTTGAGTGGATTAAAAGTGCCCATGTTAGAAATAAAACATACAGTGGACCCCCAAAGTATTCAGACACTTAATATGAATATGTTTTTTATGTAATGCAAAGACATTTATAGAGCATGAAGGTAATTTATATATTGAAATATGCAAAATCATCCTGACAAAATTCAACAAAGTTGAAAATTAAAAAAAAAAAAAAAAATCTATCTTTTTTTGAAGACCCAACCTGTGTTTTTTTGTTTTTTTTTATATATAAATATTGTGCAATTATTATTGAATTGTTTGCATATATGCAAATGAACACTTCACAATAAGGTTTCATTTGTTAACATTAGTTAACTATATTGGTTAACATGAATTACCAATACACAATCCTTCTACAGCATTTATTAATCTTAGTAAATGTTAATTTCTACCTTTACTAATACATTATGAAAAAAACTAAAGTTATTTGTTAACATTAGTTAATGCACCGTGAACTAATATGAACAATAAACAACAAAGGTTAATAAATGCTGTAAAAATATATTGCTCATAGTTAGTTTATGTTAACTAATGCATTAACTAATGTTAACAAAAGAGACCTTATTGTAAAGTGTTTTTTGTATATGTTGTTGGTAGTTTAAAAAAACAAACAAAAAAAAACCTTCAGTTGCGCAGGGTAGAAAATGCTTTTGAAACAGGATCCTCAAACAGAGTGCATTATAGAGAGCGCTGTCAGTGAAATCAGAGAGGATACAGAGAAAGTCATTCCTCACCGTCACTCGGCCTCCCAACAGCTGAGAGAGAGAGAGTGAGGGAGAGAGAGATAGAGAGAGAGAGGATGCACTCTTTCCAGCACTGGTATGGCAGGTCGTTTAGGTCACTGCTTGCATATTGCAACATAGCACTGTTCCAAAAAACAGAGGGTACGTGCATCACCTCAGTTGAGGATAAATCCATATGAATTGAGCGGTTTAGACCAAATTTTCTGAAGAGACAAGTTCATATGATGAACAGTTTGAATTAAGACCTTTATTATATATATATATATATATATATATATATATATTATATAAAGATTCATCAACGCACACATCAGTTGTGGTAAACAGAAGCTCAATAATGCTTGATTGACATGCGAGAACGTGCGAGAACCAATGAGGTTCATTCTCATGTTACGCAGCACGTTTGAGCTTCTAAAAAACAATGAGGTTTGTTCTTGTCAGTCAAGCAGGTTCAGTTGAGCTTCTGTTTACGTTCACTGGTCAATGTTTATATGTGGATAAAAGACTAAATTCAATCTGTTCATCATGTAAAGCAATCGTGTCTGTTCAGAAAGTTTGGGCTAAACCACTTTATTCATATGGATTAGTTTTACGATCTCTTCATGAACTTTTTGAAACGTCAAAGTGGTAGTTGCATAGACTGTCAATGGAGGGACAGAAATCTCTCAGATTTCATTAAAAATATCTTTATTTGTGTTTCGAGGATGAACAAAAGTCTTACATGTTTGGAACGACATGAGTGAGTACATGATGACTTTTTTTTTTTTTTTTTCATTTTTGGGTGAACTATTCCTTTAATATAAATTTTGCTTCTGATGCACATTCATGTTTTAAGGTAGTTTTACTGTAAAACAAAAAGGAAAAATCAATTAAGAAATTGGTGATTTTTATCACTGTATATTATGTCAGTGTCAATAAAGGTTTCTTGCATCAAAAATGATTTAGTTCTTAGAGATTTAGTTTTGCATGACCATTTCCACCCTCTCTCTGTTAACTTGCTGATGTTTCCTTTTACAGCTGGATTTAAATTCCAGAAAAAAATCTCAACTCAGCCCATCTCAAGTTTCAGAAAGTTTAGCTGACTGTACAAGATAAGATAGAAATCTAGAAGTCTAAAGGCATTCTATCTGACTTATATCATGATATAAAATTAATTTAGCTTGAAGTTGCTGACAGAAAAAAAATCTAGTTATATTGCGTTGCTTTGCTCACTTGCAGGGTAAACATGATAAACAGCTATTTTACAGCTAGTTACAGGCTAATGTATAAATATAGAGTAACTGGTATGTGGATAAAATTATTAGCACAGATGAAATAATGGTGTGTGTGTGTGATTTTAAGGGGATAGAGGAAGGTTTCATCCTTGTGTATAGTGTCAGCCGCTGCTGTCCCTCAGAAACAGAGTCCCTTTGTACTTGCGTTGACTTACATTTTACAGTCGGACGTCTTTTACAGCGTGTGCGTGTCAGAGCTCAATAGTGATCTATTATCCCCTCATTCTGTGTGTGTATATTACTGAAATAAGTCCTGCTCTTCATTTTCACTAATGAAGTGAATTCAATCTTGTGGAAACTGTTTTCCATTACATAAGAAAAAAATTATGGTAAATTATGGTAAATCATAATTATGATGACATAAAAAGTCAAAATTATGAGACACGGTGTCACAGACAGGGCTTAGATTCAGCCAGGATTAGGCCTTAGCTCAATTAGGGTGTTTAAGTAACTTTTATAAAAGTGCCTTAGAAAATAATAATTCTGTGTGCATCTTGAGACAAAACAATGGCACTGAAAACAATAGGGACAAAAAGTCGAAATTACGAGATTAAAAGTCATAATTATGAGATACAAATATGATAACAATTAAAACATTTTGAGATACCAAGTCATAATTATGATATAAATCATCATGTAAAGTCTAAAATGACAGAAAACAATTATGACACAAGTCAAAATTGACAAAAAGTCGAAATTAAGGGATTAAAATACCAAAAGATAATTATGAGATACAAATATGAAAAAGTCAAAATTAAGAGACAAAAAGTCATAATTATGAGATACAAATATGACAAAAAATTCTAAATTATGAAATACCAAATCATAATTATGACATAAAGCATGATATAAAATCGAAAATGACAAAACAATAAGGACAAAAGTCAAAATTGATAAAAAGTAGAAATTAAGAGATTAAAAGTCATAATTATGAGATACAAATATGAAAAAGTCAAAATTAAGAGAAAAAAAGTCATAATTATGAAATACAAATATGACATAAAAAGATAAATTTATGAGATACTAAGTCATAATTTTCAACATAAGTCATATGTAAAGTCAAAACTGACAGGAAACAATTACGACAAGTCAAAATTGACAAAAAGTCAAAAGTAAGAGATTAAAACTCATAATTATGAGATACAAATATGACAAGTTAAAATTGAGATACTAAGCCAATTACGACAAGTCATAATAATATGTATATAGTCAAAATCAATTATGAGAAATCAAAATTATGACAAAACTCAAAATTAGGAGATGAAGAATTATGGCTTAATATCTTAATTTCGACTTTTTATCTCATGATTGACTTAGTATCTTGACTTAGTATCTATAACTTGTGTCATAATTTCAACTTTTTATCTCATAACAGTTTTTGTGCCATAATTTCAACTTGTCATAATTGTGTTTTACCAAAGCATGTTTTTCCCCCTTATGTGTCAGAAAAGGGCTTTCTATACATTAATTTTTATTAGTGGTATTACTATTGCTCATACTTAGGGCTAGTGATTTAAACAGACCCCTAACCTTAAGTGTTACACCTTGGTGTGTAACTAAATTAAATAACTTTGTGCCAAGTATATGAATGATACCTCAAATCATGCGGCTTTTGAAGAGAAATTTGTTATTGCTTTTCTAAGCAATCGGCAGGTCCAGATCTGTTTTTGCATTTTAACAAACTCTTAGCAACACCATGATAACCACACACAACAGTGTAGCATCATGGTAGTTTTACATCATTTTGTTTAGAAAATTGTATATATATATTTTCTGAGCACTGTCACCTCTCGCTCCATCTATGGCTACAGTTTTGTAGCTGCCGGGGAAAGAGAGAGAGAGAGAGAGAGAGAGAGTCAGATCTTGGTCAGCTGTCATGTTGGCTGTGCCAACTCCTTTCTCGTTAACAGTTTCTTTGCTTCTTTATTTTTTCCTCGCTGTACAAGACACTGCCAAGAGTTCTCACGGTGTGTGTTTGTTGTCGTTGTCTCACGCCTGTCAAGATTTACTTACACATTTCTCACGCGACCACACGCCTGGCTCATCTGGAGCGAAAGGGTGGGGTCAAAGGTCACAGAGCTGTCTGCAGTAATTAATGTCATTCGGGTTTGTGTACTTCCACACACAGATGTTTGTTTGTCTATATCATGTTGGGGACTTTTCTATTGAGATAATGATCTTTTCTATCCCATAAAACTAATACCATGGGTTTCACACAAAAGAATGTTTATATTTTCAGTAAGACATAAGGATCACTGGCTGGTCCCTCATGTAGGCAACAACTGGCATGCACATACACATTTAACTCTCTGTACGATTACCTTATCAGTGTGAGATTACGTGGATCTCAGTAACAGGATTAACAGTGTTCACAGTGGCTTTAGGGCGCTACAGCCGATTAGCGGCAATGTGAGCTGTCCAGTGTGACATAGGATTAGGATTATAATCCCGGGATTATCCGTATAGTCTCCACGGGATTATCTGTTCCTCCCCCCTTTACCCTTAAAGTCGGGGTGATCTCTTTCAGGTCCTGTGCAGGGCTTCTCAAATGCAGCTTTGGTCTGTTCTAAATACTTTCAGTAGTTATTATTATTATCAGTCTTGGGGTAACGCATTACAAGTAACTTGAGTTACGTAATCAGATTACTTTTTCAAGTAACTAGTAGAGTAACGCATTTCTTTTTCAATTTACAACAAAATATCGGAGTTACTTTTTCAAATAAGTAACGCAAGTTACTTTGTTTTTTCACATTTATTGACTGACAGCTCTCCTGTCCTCATGTTGAGAGAAATAAAAGTGCAGAGGTGTTGTGTGCGCTGTATAAACATGTTGGTTATTGTAGTTCTAGACTAAATGTGAGCATGCATTTAGTCGTCTCACATGCACGAAAACATTCAGTATTCCTCAAAATGAATAAAAACAGTGAAATGCAATCTCAGAATTTTACACAAACCTGTAATAATTAACTATATTAAATTACACAAATATACTTTATGTATTTAATCTCACTTTAGTAACCAATGTCTTTGCTGCTGACCTTCAACGATCTAATTGAGGGGTGGCGAATTATAAAGTTCAGAATAAAGAATAAAGTTTAACGCTCTTATTTCTAAACCTAATCTAAAGTCATTTTTGCTTATTAGTATGGTTGAATTAGTAGCTCCTGGAGAGCCACAGTCCTGCAGAGTTCAGCTTCAACCCTAATAAAAACTCACCTGCCTGACCTTCATTAGCTTGTTCAGGTGTGTTTGATTAGGGTTGAAGCAAAACTCTGCAGGACTGTGGCTCTCCAGGATCGGAGTTCGCCACCCCTGATCTAATTCAACCATACTAATAAGCAAAAATGACTTTAGATTAGGTTTAGAAATAAGAGTGTTGAACTTTATTCTCCTGTATCCTACAGTATTCTTCTTTAATCCAGAATGGCAGCACAGCTGAAAGGTTTGTTTAATTGTTTCTTGTCTCATCATATTCAGTTATGAATATTAATCGTATCATATTAATCAAATAATAGCATGTTTTCAATTCAAAATGGCGAAATTTCATGAAAATGTTGAGTAGTTTGCATTACTGGATAATACTGTCGGTGGCTGAATATTTCAAACATGGAATTCGCAATCATCTGTCAACAGTAAGCCCCGCCTTCTTTGATTTGATTGGCCAGCTCACTCATTCTGACAGCGATGAGCGCTGTTACACCACTGAGGCAGACCAGCCTAAAAATGTAACTTTTAAAACTTTTTTGTCATACTAAAAACAAACAGTGCAAGATGATAATTCAATGCATGGTTAAAATATGCAACGTATTGAGGTCTTGTGAGAATAATATTAATGCGTGTAATGTTTACTGTTGCATACTGTGTATAATTTCACATACTATTTAAAAAATTGTAGGCAGTATAAATTGCTAAGTATACAGTAAGCACTACGCTAATATGGCATTTCAAACATAGCTCCTATGAGACAATGTACAAACTGTCAGTCATCATTACTGCAAAATAAACAATCACAAGTTGATCAGGGAGCATAGAGATCTTGTTTCACCCTGAAAGAGTTTATTTTGGGATAATGTCCAGCTGTCTGTATATTAACTGGCGTCTTCTTAGCAAATAACGAAATAAATGGATATGAAATGGCAATTTAAAATTATTTCATACAGTCCTGTGAAACGAGAGCACAGTTAAGAAAATTCCTCAAATGTTAAGTTTAACAGATATTATACAAAAAATATTTACTGAAGAATGCAGCGACTGACCAGTCAAAATCAGAGTATAATCAATAACTACAGTATATATTCTGTAATATACATATATTATCAGAGTTTGTGAACGTAAATAAACAACAGATTCATTTCCAAAGATAAAAGCATTAAAAAGTGACTCCTTTCCTTTCTCTTTCTTCATTATTCAAGGACTTCGATAATTGAATTCAGTGTGTTTTCAATCCTTTTTCATAAATACACATCAGAATGAGCTGGGCTTAGATGGAAGGCTCTGTTGCTAGGATACCATGACCAAGACAGACACGAGGTTTGAGCAAACAGTCTGTGGAGGGCTAGTCACATCTGTACCATCGCTTGTTTGTGTGTGTGTTTTTAAAGAAACCCACATGCACAACCTCAAAAATGTCTGTAATTATATGCATTTCACCTATAATATGATGCTTCACAAACACGAAATGCACAGCATTTGCTTATTAAGGCTCTACAAAGACAATTCTGTTTGCTTATGTTATATGAGAAAAAAATGTTCCCCAAAAATGGAGTGCATCACGTGTACTGTCTGTACGTTACAGTCATTGCGCTAATGAATAATGCAGTTCGCTGACCCCTCCCTCTTAATGATTGATGCATGAGGGTTGATGATGCATTTCCTGTCAGTCGGAGCTTTGATGACTCAGCCCGTTAAGCTCTACAGGAAGTGCAGGGTCCACTCCCAGAGTTCACTAGAAGCTGAGTCACGCAGCGATGAAATCTCTCTCTCACAGCGACACATAGGGCTGGATGACCAACACACACACACACACACACACACACACTGAAGTAGGTCAGGGTCAGGGTGTTCCTGATAAGCTGTCTATCAAACTCTTTCAGGGGCCAATTCAGGTTTAAAGTTTTTAAAACTAATACGCACGTCCTCCAGTACACACATGACTGCCACAGTGTTTTGAAGTTGAGCAAACTTTATTTTTTTCAGTAGGACAGGAAATTGCAGTGTGTGATTTTAAAAAAAAAACTTCAATAATCAATTATTTACAGTATTTTTGCCTTACAAACTGTACTATACCATCGTATCAGATGGCAATTCGTAGTCACACATGGCTTCCTCCATTTCCCGCCACTAAGAAATAACAAATGTACTAATACAATGATATTAACCCTTGTGCGGTGTTCCCGGCCTTTTAAAAATTGCTTATAAATCGCTTAAGCTTTATTATCTTTTTGTCAACTTGTTTTCTTTCAGTTAGGACAGGTTTTGTATTTCTTTTTGGAACTGATTGATAGTAGGCCTCATTGATATGAGCTTATCTAGCTCAGTTTTTGAGTGAAAAAAAAAAAACATTAAAACATTAATTTTGTCAATATTCAACAAAAAATTGAAAAAATTGCACTGTTTATCACACTAGTGTGCTTTAATGTTTAACCAGGAAGTTTGTTTTGAAATGCTTTTATTTTGTACAAAATGGAACAAAGTCACACTTGTGGTCTTCCCAGTCAAAAATGACCGGCCTACAAAAAATATCTTATAAATCTCGTTATGCTATATTATCACCAAATATTGTATTCAATCTTTTTGTAAAACTTGTTTTTTTTTACAACTAAAAAAATTGGTCTGAGCATAAAGCTTATCTCTGTGAAAATAAAGCCTGTAATACTCGTGTGTGCATTCAATTTCAGTTTTTCTTCTCCAAAATTTTGTTTAATTCAAATTTATTTGTTAAATTAAATTTGTTTCTACACCATTTCTTTTGTGCAAGCCAACAGATGTGCCCAGAATAAGAACTCAACGTACAATGTTTCACATTAAGTATTTTTCCTTACAAAACCATTATAAAGGAAATGCTTAATGTGCCATAGCACATTGCATTTATATTCTGGGCTCATCTGCTTTCCTCTATATATAGTATGCATCATCAGTAAGATTTATATTTAATTTGATCTGTTAATATTACTGTCTTAGTACTTAAGAGCACGTCAAACGTTTTTCACGTTAAATGTTTTAGAATGTCCTTGTGTTTTAGTGACTGAAATACTGCGACAGCAAATGCCCAATACATACAGTATGTTCACATATCTTTTTCTTCTTTAGAGAGGTGATCTAAATATTCCTGGCTTGAAATTTTTAAAATTGGCAGGCCTGTGCTGCAGGTCTATGGATGTTCTGCCCTCCAGGTCTCCACGACAGTTATGTGACTGAAAACTATGAATACCAAGGATCACAGTCCTTGATATTGGACAATCAGGCCCTATGACAAAGGGGACCCACTCTATAGACCCTTATCATTTTATACTTAGTAATACCATGCTTCTTTTGATATCTACCATAGTACTGAATGATTAACATGTTCATGTAGCACATTCTTTACATTATACTCCGGGTGATTCAAAGAATAAGATCGCATAAGATCAATAACATTGAGATTCTACGACGATGTAACACCTCGTGCCTGCAAAACCGCCTACGTTTCGCCGGACATGTTCTTCGGATGAACCTGGATCGCAAGCTGAAAGTGGCTATGATATGGTTGTCACCGGCAGCTAAACGTCTTTTTGCCGACCCTGGCATTCCTGGTGCGGAACTTTCCTGAACGACCTTAAAGGGACAGTTCACCCAAAAATGAAAATTCTATCATCATTTACTCATGTTTACACATGTTGTTCCAAACCTGTATGAATTTCTTTGTTCTGTTGAACACAGAGGAAGATATTTTGAAGAATGTAGGAAACTGAACTGTTCTGGGGCACCACTGACTTCCATAGTATTTTTTTTTTTCTACTATGGAAGTCAATGGTGCTCCAAAACAGCCTGATTACAAACTTTCTTCATTTTTGGGTGAACTATCCCTTTAAAATCATTGATACTCCTTGGGACGAAGCAGAGGCGATAGAGATGATTAGATGATTTTGCTATGACACATTAGGACAGTATGTCAGATAAACACTTTTTTCTGTCTACTGGTTGGGTTCATGCTCTGTCTGTGTGTGTGTGTGTGTGTGTGTGTGTGTGTGTGTGTGTGTGTGTGTGTGTGTGTGTAATTTCTCAGTGCTGGTTTGTTGCTATGGCGTGATCCAGGAATGAAAACGTCCTCTGTGGATTTACTGCGCTCGTGTTTATGCTTTCAAACAGTCATTTATTCTCTAATGAATGCCCAGTGTGTCTGTGTTTTCTGTGAGTGTACATTCCATGAGTGTGCTACTAACAGTGGTCCGGCCGCAGTAGGGCATTCGGTGTTCTGTCTCCATACATGGTGAGACTAGTCAAGTCTCCTTCTCTAGTGGCTGTTGAGTGTGTTGAGGTGGACTGCATTTGCTGAATGTTACTGTAATCACACATTACTCACACAAGACCACTGAGCAAAAGATCTATCTATCTATCTGTCTGTCTATCAGTGTTGGGGAAAGTTACTTTTAAAAGTAATGCATTACAATATTGCATTACTTCCTAAAAAAAAAAGTAACTAATTGCGTTACTTAGTTAATTTTTATGAAAAGTATTGCGTTACATTACTTTTTCTCACCTGGGCTGGGCTTGCTTGTTTGTTTTTTAAAAATAACAAAAAAAGTTCTATTTCTGGCAAATGTTAAGGCCTTTCACACCAAAAGTGAAATGAATAAGCCTCAGGCTGAAGGCAATGCATATTTAAACCTGTACAGTAGAGGGCACAGCTCAAACAAACCTTCTCTGCTGCTTCTGGATTAAAGAAGAATAGGATGCAAGAGGAGGTTCAACACTCTTATTTCTAAATCTAAAGTAATTTTTGCTCATTAGTTTGGTTGATTGGATCATTGAAAGTCAGCAGCAAATACATTGGTTAATAAAGTGAGATTAAATTCATAAAGTATATTTGTGTAATTTAATATAGTTAATTATTACAGGTTTGCATAAAATTCTAAGATTACATTTCACTGTTTTTATTTATGTTGAGGAATACTAAATGTTTTCGTGCATGTGAGATGACTAAATGCATGCTCACATTTAGTCTAGACCTACAATAACCAACATGTTTATACAGCGCACACAACACCTCTGCACTTTATTTCTCTCCACATGAGGACAGGAGAGCTGTCAGTCAATAAATGTGAGACCAAAGTAACTTGTGTTACTTATTTGAAAAAGTAACTTTGATATTTTGTTATATCTATCTATCTATCTATAGATAGAGTTGAAATATCTGACTTATCTTTGTACATTTGGTATCTTTGGAGCAACACATTTGAGACATTATTACATTCTCTTCTCAAACACTAGCTCAAACAAAAAACTACAAAAAAAGGCTGCATTGAATCTGCTTGCTGTCTGGGAGAAAAAATTCGGATATTAAAGAGCTCTCATTAACTTTATGACTGAGTAATCTAACAGATGGAGCCCTATATTAGTGTCTCAGAGAACTAAACTGACTTTAGAGTTCAGTAGCAGAATAATGTTTAGCTTTGATTTTTAATAGGTGTTTAGTGTAGGAAAACCCTGACAAGAGTGTACTGTGTTTGCCATTACTTAACGAAATGTAAACAGAGCGAGTCACACACAACTAAAAAGACTCTCTCCCTTCAGTCTCAGACTTTGGAATGTAAGCTTGGTGTCAAAAATAGCCATATACAGAGAGAGTGAGTGAGTGCACACACACACACACACACACACGCTAAAGTTGATACAGGGTCAGAGATGACGTGAGCTTTAAAAGCTGTGAGTGTGTGCAACATGAGATTGACCCAGCCGCCGTGATGACTTCTGTAGAAGCTGGCTGAGTTTGGCCGAGCGCTGAAGGCCGTATTCCAAAGCGCTGAGGTCTTCAGATGTAGAAGATCAGCTCCTATAAACAGGAGGCTGATGGTATTTGGATCCCAGGCTACAAACTCCCTTAAGAAACTTGCATGCTAACTAAACAGTCCAAAACAAGACAAGAACAACAATCTATTATTGAATGTTGTTCTGCAAAAAAAGCCTAGAGGAAAGCTTTTATCGCTCTAAGGTTGCTCATTCTTATATCTGTATTTCAGTATCAACGCCTCAGATAATTTTCCTATAGTTAACAAATAATTCAGAACAACGATTTGAAATGAACGTAGAGAAATTTGAAAGCATAGCTCAGATAATTCGTGAATAAATGATGCCCAGTGTTATTTTAATATTATTTATATAATATTATAGTATTTAAGTGTATAAATGTAAGTTTTCAATTTAATTTTAGTAATTTTCTCACATGCATTTTTTTTGTTTTTTTGTTAAAGCTATATAGCTTTAATTTTATTTTTATTTCAGTTTTACTTTTAGTCATTTTAGTACATCAACTTATTTCAGTTGATTGCCAAGGCATTTATAATAATAATAAAAAAAAGTTTTTACATTTTTAATCTAATATTTATATTTTATTTTATTTCTGCTTTATTTCATTTTTTAGCTAACAATAACCATTTTACAATAGCTAACAATAACCATTTTAGTTTTAGCTAACAATATTTTAAGTAAGTAAACTATATAGCAACCAATCAAAACACCCGAGGAACTGCAAAGCAATGGCCTGGCAACCATTTTGTGGGCAAATTTTGCAAAGGCTAGGAACTCACATTTTCTTCAGGAATAAAAGGTTCCCATTGTTGTCTAGGAAAAACAATCAAGATATTAAAGGCGTGCTGTTTGTATTTTGTCTTCCCTAAGAGTATCAAGCTTGTGTTACAGAACATATTGAACCAATACTAAAATAATAACAAGCATTGGGTCGATCTAAAAAGAGGGCAAACAGGAACATTCAGCCATGTGTCGCTGATATATAATCATAGCTTCCTTCCTTTAAAGAAAAACAAGTGTAAAACCATCTAAGAAAAAACAACAACTCTGAATTAGTTGCCATTTAGCATCTCTAGTCAAGAAAATCCAGATTAAATAATTTGCTGCCAAGGCTGAGTCCATTAGCCGTAAGAAGTCTTTGCTAATGGATTTGCAGACGTCAGTTTTGAAGCTGGTAATGTCATACACAACAATGCAAAGCTCTTAAAAGGCAATTAACATCGGGATCATGTCAAAAAATGTCTGTAGTGTCTTAGAGTCACATTGATCAAGCATCCTTGGTAATGTTATGCAACATCACTAAAGTAGCACAGCATTTGTCTGAGATTCAGGCTTCCACACCTTACTATTGAAAACAAATCCCATTAACAAGTCTTTTCTCAGCATCTTTGTAAATTCATTCTTCTGATGTCCTCATGCCATGCCTTGCTTTCTTTGGACAAGTATGTAAGGGCAGGGCAGGTTCATGATTGATGGATGAATTCTAAGGTAAACCTGAAAGGTCCTTACAGTTAAATCAGTTCAGATTTAAAGCTGAAGTGTGTCATTTTTTTGCAGCCCCACACAGCAACATGAGCTCAACTAATGTTGTAAGTTTGGGGCGAGGCTATCTGTTTGTTCAACCAATGGCAGATGGAGGGAGTGTTCAGGAAACCTGTTCGAAAACAATCATTGTTTTAGCAAGTTTCGTGATGCCAGTGGCACAAAATTACACACTTCACCCTTAAAACTCGCAGTAGTTACACACGACTTCTTCTGGTACACAAAAAGACACCTAGAAATCTCTAAAACCATAGACTTGCAATTTTAAAAAGCTACATTGTATAATGCTGATATATAATAGTTAATGTTCATTCAAATAGCTGAAATTATAATAAAAATGTCTTATCTGCAGACCTGCTGCAAAATAAGTCACCAGGTTTCTATTTATTAATGATAATTATTAAAATAACTAAATATGCCACTATGTAATTCAGTTCATTATACTAAACGTAGTCCGTATAATCTAAACGTACAAGACCAAATTTAATTGATGTGCGGTTGCAGGTGTTCAAATATCGGCTATTTTTCATCGGCTTTGAACATCCTGTTTAGCATTCAGATTTGTTCTGTCTGACTGAACGAGGTCAAAGGAGTGTTTGTTACCAGCAAACAGCACCATTTAAAAATGGGAAGAGCCCTCTGGTACATCACATAATTGCGCAACTCAAGCCAAAATGGAGAGATAAGCATTAAGGGGGAGTGCTGGTCCTCTCTACTACTGGTTGATCTCAACTTCACCTCTGTCTAGTTGGATTGGAGCTTGTGAGGGCTGCTGGGAAGGGACAGCATATTTGACTATATTCAGGCAAATGATTTGCATGATATGCAAATACACTTTGTTGAGAGCATAGATGTGATGTGTTTCTGGATGAGTATGTGTGTGTGTCCGCATAAGTGTGTTTTAGATGCCTGGTCATGTGATACCTGTTCTAATTATATCATCTGAAAGAAGGCCATCCACAGTCTGCTCTAATCGTTAAGCTGCGAGCTGCCCTCATAACGCAGTGACATGCATAAAAACACTATATGAAACATCCTTACAATGACTGAAACAGATTTAACTTCCATAATGTGATGTACACTACCGTTGAAAAGTTTGGGGTCTGTAAGATTTTTTAATGTTTTTGAAAGAAGTCTCTTATGCTCACCAAGGCTGCATTATTAATTATGAGGTAATGTGTATGTGATTTTTATGTAAGCTTTCCACCATGAAATAAAAAAAGGTAGTTGCAACTTTTTATCTCACAATTCTGACTTTTTTTCTCGCAATCGCAATTGTGTGATATAAAGTCAGAATTGAGTGATATAAAGTCAGAATTGCGAGTTATAAAGTCAGAATTGCGTGATATAAAGTCAGAATTGCGTGATATAAAGTCAGAATTGTGATATAAAGTCAGAATTGAGTGATATAAAGTCAGAATTGCGTGATATAAAGTCAGAATCACACGTTATAAAGTCAGAATTGCAAGTCATAAAGTCAGAATTGCGAGATATAAAGTCAGAATCACACGTTATAAAGTCAGAATTGCAAGTCATAAAGTCAGAATTGCGTGATATAAAGTCAGAATTGCAAGTTATAAAGTCAGAATCACGTGTTATAAAGTCAGAATTGCAAGTTATAAAGTCAGAATTGCTTGATATAAAGTCAGAATCACACGTTATAAAGTCAGAATTGCAAGTTATAAAGTCAGAATTGCTTGATATAAAGTCAGAATCACATGTTATAAAGTCATAAATGCAAGTTATAAAGTCAGAATTGCGTGATATAAAGTCAGAATCACACGTTATAAAGTCAGAATTGCAAGTTATAAAGTCAGAATTGCTTGATATAAAGTCAGAATTGCAAGTTATAAAGTCAGAATTGCTTGATATAAAGTCAGAATCACACGTTATAAAGTCAGAATTGCAAGTTATAAAGTCAGAATTGCTTGATATAAAGTCAGAATTGCAAGTTATAAAGTCAGAATCACACATTATAAAGTCAGAATTGCTTGATATAAAGTCAGAATCGCGTTATAAAGTCAGAATTGCAAATTATAAAGTCAGAATCACGTTATAAAGTCAGAATTGCTTGATATAAAGTCAGAATTGCACGTTATAAAGTCAGAATTGCAAGTTATAAGGTCAGAATTGCAAGTTATAAAGTCAAAATTGCGTAATATAAAGTCAGAATTGTGAGATATAAACTTGCAATTGTGTGTTATAATGTCCAACTGTGAGGGGAAAAAACATGGGTTTATATCTCACAATTCTGAATTTATAACTCGCAATTGCAAAACACAATTTTGGAGAAAAAAAAAAAAAGACTATGCTTTTTAGCAGCAGTGCAGCAAAATGTACCGAAAAAATGCGCATTAGGTGTGTAACTGTATTTAGCTGAGATTCATGGGAAATGTAGTTTTGTCACGTAGGCCTGTCACCTCATAAATTGTATAAAGTTGTAGCATTTTCTGGCAAACAAACTTTTCTCTATTCTACATAAAATTAAACTACAAAACTTTTACAAATGAAACTCAATTATGACTTGGAAAGTTGAAAAGTGGGTCTAAAAAGAGATCCCAGTGGTAATTATGTCATGATCCCAGTGGTACATTAAATATCATCATTCTGGCTGAAAAAAATAAAAATCTACCTCAAAGTTACAAACACTGACAAGCCAGGAACATTTACATAGGGAAAAATCCTCTTTGGCCTCATGAAGAGGTGTTTTCATGGATGAGGATGCACCTACTTGGTCTGTTTTGACCCACACTTAGATCTTCCTGTTTCTCTGTTCCCGCCAAAACTAGTGCAGTGGCCATCTTGGCTCTGTGGGCCATATGGCTGGTCTGTTTCTTGTTAGAGATGAGGAAACTGGCCAGTCGGCTCAAACATCTCTCACCCACATCAGCTTCACTCAAAAGCCACTTTTCCACTCTATGATCTTTCATTTCGCTTGAAGCAAAAGTGTAAAACAACACCAAATTCATAGCTGTTCCTCTCTCTCTCTCTTTCTCTCTGAAAATCCCTGTTATTTTTAGAGGTTCCTTTTTTCCTCCATAGTAAAGCTCTCCTTTTCTGTCAGTTTTATTTACTTAATTTGTGTCATATTCTCTCTCTCTCTCTCTGTCAGTCTGGTTATATTTATACAGACAGAGATAACAGATCTATCATTCTGTCAGATGGAAGGATGATAGATAAAGCCGAGCAGTGTGTGTGTGTGTGTGTGTGTGTGTGTGTCTGGACTTTGGCCCATGGCAGTCAGCGTCAGCAGCCTCACAGTGTGCTTTTCATCCAGCCAGCATGATCCAACATGGCCAAGAGAGCTGTTACACACACACGCACACACACACTAGACAATGTTCTTCTGTCCACATCTGCACTGAAACAATTTCTTTAGATCTTTACCTCTCTTTCTCTCTCAAACACACACAAACACATGAGGCCAGCACCAGATTCACGACTCTCGCTGGCCTTTATTCACAGTAGATCTTCACATGTTCACAGTTTCATCTGTTTTTACTCTACCTCCTTTAGAAAACAGTACTGTGGCTCTACCAGAACTGTGAGGTATGACGAAATATATATTTTTAATTGCAACAAATTATCTTGTCCTTTAGTTTGCATTTATTAGTTTGCAAATAAAAGAAAAAATAAAGCAATGAGGTTGATTTTATTAATTACTCAAAACAGACACTGGCAAATGTAAATGTAAACCATTTTTACTTTTCCAGAAAAATTATTACGTACACCATTACTTTGATATAAAATATATAATAATAATAATTAATATATAATTATTAAATACTATAACTATCATATAACAATATAATAATACTGTATGAAATATATATATATATATATATATATATATATAAAATAAGAATATACACTAATGTTCAAAAGTTTGGGATCAGTAAAGATTTTAAAAGAAATTTATATTTTTATTCAACATGGAGCATGGATCAAAAGTGACAGTAAATAAATTTGTTATGTTACAACAGATTTCTCTTTCAAATAAATGTTCTTTTGAACTTTCTATTCATCAAAGTATCCTGAAAAAATTGTATCATGGTTTATACAAAACTATTACACAGCACAGAATTGATAATAATAAGAAATGTTTCTTGATCATCAAATCAGCATATTAGAATGATTTCTGAAGGATCATGTGACACTGAAGACTGGAGTAATTCAGCTTTGCATCACAAGAATAAATTATATTTTAAAATGTATTAAAACAGGTCTTTTAACAAACATAAAAAATAAATGTTATTTTCATGGTAATGTCAAAAAAAGCTATAGTAATACAATAGTACTTTTTTGTAAATGAAGGTGTCTCTACTACTGAATACATCTAACATAAACAAATGTCTTGGTGTGTATGTACAGTATGTGTATGTGAGCGCGTGTCTGTGGAGGGGAACACCTGAAACATTGCCAAGGTTTCCCAGCAGACCTGGGATTTAGCTTGAACCCCCCCTGCCAGTGTGTGTCTGTGTGTGTATTTGCTTTTCTCCTGCCGTGTAAAAATAGATGGAAAATTACAAAGTGGCATTCCCTACTGCTCTGGAAGGAAGTGGTCATGCACACACACGCACACACGCACACTCATACAGCGAGTTGTTTGAAAAGTCCTGGCGATACAAATGAACAGCTAATAAACTCATAACTTATGTTTTTAATATTTCAGCGTATTTAGACATTTTAATAATTTAGCACATGTGGTCTTTTTAATATTTAAATATATTTAGTTATATTAATAATTTAGTAGCTCCACACTAAGCCAAACACTGGACGACGTGAACCAGAGTAATGGATTGGTGGAACTTCACAGAAGCTCGTTCTGGAAAGATATAGGCCATAATTCATTTATCAAAGCTTAAGGTCTAAACATTACTGGAAAAACCTTTTAGACATCCTTGCTAAACAAGTCACTTTTATTACTGCTCATATGTTGGGAATTAATTTAACTTTCCAAACTCATTTTATTTGAGACACCCAGGTCATATAATATCACAAACACTATCATAAAGATCTAGGAGTGGGCCACCACCACCGAAAACACCTTAGCAATGCTCCCTACCAATGACCTATCAACCACCCAGCATACCCTAACAGCACCATGGCAATGCTCTAAAAACATTGAGTACCTTAGCAACAATAGGAATGCCCTGAAAAAAAATAATATAGAGTATATATATATATATATATACACAATTAAAAAATGTAAAATATATTTTTTAATTAATTTATTATATAAAATTGTAGGGTTGTAACAGTACATGTATTCATCCGAACCATCATGATACGGACGTCACGGTTCGGTGCATGCAGTCAGACGACGAATACAGTCAGTCAAAGGCGATCCACACTCCAATCCAGAACGGGGGTGTGAGTGGTAATGCAACGCTGTTTGCTAACTGCCAAAACAGAAAAAAGAGCAGAAGAAGAGATGATCTATGCCCTAACCCAGAACAAGTGTTCAGATGGCACGCAAGAGCTTGCTATTGACCTATATGCTTAATTTCGATACATTTTTGTGACACACTCCACTAACTTCACAGAAAAGAAAAACGTGACGGCATCCTGTTTGTTTGTTTTATTTTACAAAAGCACAATGTTTTGTTTTTATTGTGAGTGCACACAAATAAAAATAGTACAGTTTCTTTACAGTTTCGAATGATGAGGGAGTATTTTAAGTTGTTTCCGCTGTTATAATGAGACAAAATCATTTGGCATTGTGCCAATTTGTGTCGTGAAAGCGGAACAAACTGTTATTTGCACTACTGTTCAAAATAAATGAAAAGAATTCTTTGACATCAAAACCGAGGTACGTACCAAGCCGTGACTTCTGTGTATCGTTACACCCCTATAAAATTGCATTAATTACATAAAACTTGCATGCCCTGCATGAGCACGTGTTAAGCTTTTTGGCCAGAACTTTGTGACTTCTTTAAAATAACAATTGAACCACTTTAAACATCTCGTTGCAACACAATTTTCCTTCCTTCTTTAAACACCAAACAATAGATGCATCTAAATGGCACAACGTTGTGAGAACCCTAGTTTCTTCTGCTAGGCACTACAGACTTTTCTGTCTCTGTTGACTCAGATTTTTGGAGAGGGCCAATCTTGGGGTCCGCACTGATGGATGTGATTTTCTGTGTTATTAGAGGGAAAAGCAGAGGGCTCATGGACGAGGATCAGATCTCAGTGGAGTTAGCGGTTGGTATCAGCCTGTTCATCATAGAGGATTTTGATCTGGAGGGAGCTTGAACTTGGGATGAGAAATGGGAATGATGGAAACACATGCATTAGCTTCCACGAGCGGCCTCTCTCTCTCTCTATATATATTTCTCATATTTTTGGGATTTGTCCTAATACTAGTGGCTTTTTGCTGAATATTCGAAGGGTTTAAAAATACAATATAGCCGTATAATTATCAAAATTAAATGAAAACCATTATCGTGAACACCAGATCTCCAGAACCTCCAGTTTTGAGAGCTTAATGTTGTCTTGCTCATCCAGGCTTAGGTTCTGGTGGTTTTAGAGTACATAAGCTGTACTGAGTGTCTATTTCATTCTGACCAAATGAAGAATTGAACTGAAAAACTGCAGAAAAGAGCAGTGCTGGACTCTCAGCAAGCAGAAACGCTCAAGCACCATCTCACCAGAGTAATTCCACACATAAGACCTCAACCTCAGTCTTGTCCAAACATAGGAGATTCAGTGTGTCATTACAAGGCAGCAAAGCACAGAATAATCAGTTTATGTTTAGTCTTCTCCTCTGAGAGACCTGGATTTGGACATTTGTAGAAATGTTTTGCAACTTTGAGAGTTTGCAGGAACTTCTCTATCCAAAAAGCTGAGTATTCCAGTTAAACAAGGGTAAAAAAAAAAAGAAGAAGCTATTTTATTCTACGTAAGACTTGTGTTCTTTATGTGACAGTGATCATCACAGTTTCAATCACGCCAACAACACTGGTGTGTTGCCATTGTGATGGGCTCCTCCCATAAGTCTTGTGGTCTAGACCAGTGGTTCTCAACTGGTTTGGCCATGGGACCCACATTTTCCAAGGGTCATTGAGCCGTGACCCAAATTTTTTGGAATTTTAACCAAGCTGATTTATTTCTCAAAAATGGTTAACACACACGAGTACTGTCCCACTTTACTTAACACACATAAATTCTAAGAATTTCGCTAACACTGGTGAATAAACAATATTATAAGGTAAGGCTATTAAATAGCAGTAACTAGTTAGGAAGTTGGTATGAGCCACCAGTCATCAAAAATATAGGTGGTATTTTGGGTTAAAGTTACAGAAACTGTTAATAAAACATATGGACACTGATCCTGATGAATCATACGAACATCATACCAGCATGCAAATCCTTCCCAGCTAACACATGACATACTACTTACGTAATTTATTGGTACTTTTTGGTATGTTGGTAAATAACGTATGTTTTTAATAAGGAACTAAATAAGACAGTTTGGAGTGTGAGTGTGTGCAGTCTACGTTGTAGAACAAAACATCAAGTTATGTTTACGACAGGCTTTAATTTACTCATAAATTGAATTTAGCTATTTTAAAACCCCATAGGAAAATCTCAAAGGAACCAGCAGCAAATTAGACTTCCAGGTTCTGACATCATACCTGCACCACTCTATGGAAATATAATGCAGCGGAATTTAAAAAAGGGCGACTGCAGAAGAAATCAACAGCTTTCACACACATCTTTTAAAATAAAAGTCTTGCATCAGAAAAAAAAAAAAAAAAAAAAAAAAGTTGTTGTCCATGACCCACTTTTGGGTCACAACCCACCAGTTGAGAAACACTGGTCTAGACTACTACACCTGTAAAAGAAATTCATATATAAAATTCCCTGTGCTTTACAGTGCAGTTGATTTGCATTTTTATATACTGTGTGGAATGCTTATGTTAGCATCCAAAGTAAGTAGGAAGAAGGAATTTATGGCTTAAGTTTCAGCCGTGTCATTCTAAGGTAAAACACTGGCCCATTTATACAGCCAGATAATATGGAAACTAATCTTGCTTATTTTCATGCTCATAAAAGTGCTATTTGACTAGTAAAATGAATAAACTAGTAAAACTTTGTAAAAATGTATAATCAATGAATGAATAACATTTGCATCTTTAAAAACAAAAACTGCTAAAAACACTAGCAGTAGGAGTTCTAGTCTAGCTCGCAACATTTTTCAGTCTCACTTCTCTTCCTGCTCTTCTTTTCCTGTCCTTTCTCTATCATGGTCAAAAAAAAGATGAGTTGAAAGGTAAAAATAATTAATTAATTAATTAATTAAAAAAGTAAATAATAAATACAAATAAAATTGTAATAATAAATAATAATAAAATAATAAATTAATTCATTAAAAATAAATTAATGAAAAAAATATATACTCATGTGACCAAAAGTGTGCACACATATGTCATGTGGGTGATCAGAGTTCTAGTCTAGCTTGCAACATTTTCTAGTCCTGCCTCTCCTCATGTTTTCCTGTCCTTTCTTTACTATGGTTACAAAGTAAAATGTCAAAAGGTCAAAAAAAGAAGAAATAAAAAAGAAAGTTAAATAAATATAATAAAATTATACAAAAAAAAATTTTATATATATATATATATATATATATATATATATAAAATCATGTGACCAAAAGTGGGTGAAGAGTTCTATTCTGGCTTGGTAAATTTTTCAGTATGGCCTCTCCTTCATATTTTTCTCTGCTATGATCATAAAAAAATCAAATGGTCAAAAAAATAAATAAATAAAATAAATAAAAATAATGATAAATTTAATCATGTGACCATAAGTGGGCATACTATTTATATACTATAAAAAAGATCAGAAAGACTGACAGATTTGAACCAGAATGTAAACAAAAAATTTTTAGCATATCTATATACCTGAAATACCTGTATATACGGCATTTACTTTCTGACTGTGCACACTAGAGTTTGAAGTCCGAGGCGTCTCTTACCTTCAGCGAATCAAAGCACGCAATGACTCGCCCGTTTTCCACCTGGCAGCTCTTGGCAGGATGCGCAAACTTGCACTCAGCATCGGAGCGTGAGCACGTTCCCCGCTGAAACTCTCGACACACCTCCAGCGTCAGCCATTTCGTGTCCCGCATGTGAGCCATATTCATCGCCATCTCGCTTTAGCGGCAAGCAAACTTCAATTCCTTAAAATCCCAAAGTGCTTTGGGTGTGTTTGTCAAAAGCAGTTTGTTCTTTTAAAAATGTTCTCTTTCTTAGATCATTAAGCTCCTGTTTCCTTGTGGATACACACCAGGCCAAAGCAAAAAGAACAACAACAAAAACAATGTTGCTGCAAGGAAAAACTGAACTGCAGTAATGGATCCCAAAGCAAAAATCCTTGACTCTGATTGGCTGATTCAATAGTGCCCACTTCAGCTCTGTCTGTTTGAGTATGAGCAAAAAAGTAGGGGTCGTTCGGGGTCACAGGGATTGTGGGGTTGTGCGGGCAGTCCTTTCACTGATGTGGGCAGCAAGCAGGCAGGAAAGCTGAGGCTGGTACTATAAGCAGCTCCAAGCAGCGGCAGACGCAAGAAAGGGCACAATACTCAGTACCCACCTGCAACAGAGAAAAAGAGGGGGAAAACAGCTTTATAGGACCTTCCTAAAGGACTCTTCAGCAAACATTTTCATCAATTAAGTCTGTGATTAGATTTTTTCACTGTGGACGAAGCTGTGCGCTGAAACGAACCGAATAGGCACTTTCAACCTGAAATTTTGAAAAATGAAACTTCTTCAAAAACAAAAACAATAGAATTTAAAAAACTAAGAATTTTACATTTTATATAAATAAGGACAGAGGTTAAAAAGCCTGGGAACTGAAATTATAGCAAATTTCACCTTAAAACTATGAAAAAAAGTTATATAATACACCCACACATACATACATTGTATATATATATATATATATATATAGCAAATAAAAAAATGAAAGCTACTATAATATATAGTAGATACGTATATAGATTAAAAGATGATATTTTAATCATCTTAGGAGATACAAAAATGTTCCCCTAACTGAAGAATCACCCAAAGCATAAACGACTTAAAAAATTTTCAAAATAGCATGTGATATGGGATGCATTATGCAGCAATAACCATTTCAAACTATAGCATGCTACATTATCATCACATGAGCTAATCATCATGAGGCCATCACATGACCTCTGTTTATTCCTGCTGTCCAGTTATCATCTCCAAAATAAACTTAGTGTGCAATTTTGATCCTGTTTCATGTAAAAATAGATCAAGTATTCATGGAATGTCAAGTTGGTTGAATTACATTATGGGATGCAGCATAGTATACTGCATACTGCATATTTTGGCAGATGTAGTAGATTATCCAGGTATTCCATGCATACAGAAAATGCACATTCTGAAATTTCACTGCATGGAATTATACTAATTAGGACAGGCAGCATGAGTAGAATTGGGACGCAGCCCATCTTCCACTTTATCTCTGTCACTCAGTTTCTCACTCATTCTCTATTAGACTCTCACCAGCTGCATAAATCCTTCACACCCCTAAAAATGCCAGAAATGCACTGAAGTCTGCAGAATACTGTCAGTCAGAGCAAATAAAACATTGTCACACACATTCCTGGACTAACACACACCCCACTGACACACATACACACACACACACACACACACACTGGTCTCTGTCTTATACAAACACACACACAGAACACATACAAAGCAATCCTTTAGAATTTTAAGTTTCATTTCAGGTTGAGAAAAAATAACCCAAAATGCACATCACAGCTACAGCTAAGAGTTGTGACATACTGTATCATATAACAGAGCCTGAGAAGGTGGAAAGTGAACGGTGAGGTCATTTCCTGTTTCTCTAAAGCATTGTGCGACTAACAGTGAGCCAATCACAGGAAGAGATGTAGCAATGTTCCGGACGCATGTTAGTTGAGAGCAGCAGCTCAGTCTGAGAGAGGGTGAGGAACGACACAAAAATCTACCAACATTTCAACTTAAATGACATAGTTATTGCAGTTATTGTTAATAAAACTATGCAAGCTTGGTATCATCTACCAGTTCCATAAAAACAAGAAAAGAAAATGAAAGAAATGACTACATTTCTAAAGTTTCTTACTCACTGAGTCATATCTAGAGACTAGAATAACAGAGAGACTTGAGAGTGGCCTCTTTTAACTTGGGCCAGTAAGTAACCACCTAGCAACCAATCAGAATACCTTAGCAACCATCCACAACAAAGTGCTAAAAACCTCTCTGAACAGGGTCTACATGTGCAAGAACAATTTCACTTCAGAAAATGTATTAGTATTTTCCAGTAGTAAAAAACAAACAAATAAATACATATTTATAATTCTATAATATATTATAAATAAATAAAAATCAAATAATAAATATATTTATAATTCTATAATATATTATAAATAAAAAATAAACACATGGTAAACAAATAATAAAACAATTTAAATGAAATATAAATATTTATAATTCTATAATATATTAATATATACAATACATAACACAAATAATCAAATTAAATATATTTATAATTCTATATTATAAATAAATAAATGTAAAACAAATAAAATGAATTAAATTAAATGTAAATATTACATATTACATTAAATATACTATAATTTATTATAGTATATTATATAATAAAATAAAAAAATATTACAATTAAATATATTTCTATTTCTATAATATATTATAAACAAACAAACATGGTCCCCCTAGTGACATTTATCAACATTTATTTCATACTAAGTATAGTACAAATCCATTAACATATTTATCCATATGACATATCGCTTGAGACTTACTGATATAAATATTATAATTAAACTTTATTTGGAGTATTTCTTTATTGCACAGTGCACATTTCTTAATATTGAGCCTAAAATGTGTTTTAATATCACTATTAGTAAGGATAGTATGAATATAGTATCAGTCTTTAAATGCAAGATATTTAAAGTGTACCTAAAGTATACTTGCAATAGTTCAGTTTTAGCACAGTCAAATATACTTAAGAATATCTTAAGCTGGACCTCAGCACTACTTACTGATGACTAAAGTGCATTAGGTACAAATTAGTATATCTATTATATCTACAGTAGTATATTAGTATATCTATAGTAGACTTTAAGTATATCTATTTAGTATACCAAAAGTACAATTACAGGGTATTTATATTAAGTACATAAATATGTAAATGCATTTGTAGTATAAATAAATGTATTTCAAATTCATTTTGGTATATTTATTTTTCACTAGGGTCTTCAGCAGAAAAACGATTACCATGGTACATTTTTGTAAAAGCACTCGTATGCTACCTTGGCCAAGTAAATTATAAAAACAAACACACATATGCACACACAAAACACAGCCCTGTTTATGGAATGACATATTTTAATCCGATAAGACTTTCAGTGTGGAAGCAAACTGGATCCTGGGAACACTGAATAATCAAAACAGGCTAAAAGATTTTGTGAAATATAAAGTAAGTGATCGCGCTGGATAATGTGAATCCATGAGCCTTGCAGCGTGATTTTGATCTCGCATTAAACAGGCTCATGCCTGCGTTATCTGTGTTTACTGAGAAGAGGAATAATCACCGTGACAATTAAAGAAAATTCATGCTCAGACTTGGATCCTGCTTTAAGATCTTCGTCTTCACTTGATCATAACGATGCTGTTTCTTTGCTCCCTCTTTTTTTGGTTAAATGATTTGGTTATTAAGTCACTGTATATCTCCCACAATCCTTTGCGGTGGAATAACAGAATTCTTAGAAGTTGCTGCAAGGTCAAACAAGGAGAGAAAATAAGAACGAGAGAGAGAGAGAGAATGATCTGGAAGTATGCCAATCAAAGCCCATTAAAAAGTCAAACATTTCTGCCACTGGGAGGAGAACTGGATGTTATGTTCTCTTTTAAGAAGTGGAAACTATTTCAATGATTCACATGAATGAGATATTAAATGTTTCAATCTTTTTGCACTTTGGCTTATGGCTTTATTTACGTCTGTACTGATTGTCCAATATTCTCCTGCTGGTGAGAAATGCCTGATTGAACATTTGATTTCCTGTGGCTCCGTTTGTTATTTGGCAGCAGTGCGATATTAAAGGACTGATTTTTAAATGGAGGAATTATAATTAAAGGTCTGAGTTTAGTCTGTGTCTAGGAAACAAAAAACAAACTGCCTGCATAGATCTTTGACTCTTCAAATATGCAGCATATTAATATTTGAAACAGCAGTGTTTGAGACTGGAGATATTAAGTCACATTTGTAAACATAATAGCTAATACCTAAGTATATGGGAAACTGTTACCGTTTAAGGCTCTAAAAGTATAATGACCTGCACCAACACTTTTATAAACAGAACCATATATTGTAAGAACTAAAAACTAGAACCAAGAAGGAATTTTACAGTATGATATCATAGAACCGAAAGTTCCTCAAAGAATGTTATTGTCTAGTTCTTTAGAAAACCATACAGTATATGAACTTGAAGAACCCAGAAACCAATCTGCTAATCTAAAGAACTTTATGAATGTATAACATCAAGAACTTCTACAAATCTCAAAAGAACCATATATAACCAAAAATGCCAAAAATACTAATACCAAAATACCAGATATTTAGCCAAAAATGTCAAAGAACTTTGTATTGTCTGGTTCTTTAGAAAACCATATATGAACATGAAGAACTCAGAAAGCAATCTGCTGATCTAAAGAACTTGATGAATGTACAACATCAAGAACTTCTACAAATCTATAAAGAATCATATACAACCAAAAATGCCAAACCTACCAATACCAAAATACCAAATATTCAGCCAAAAATGTCAAAGAACTTTGTATTATCTAGTACTTTAGAAAAACATATACCGTATGAACTTGAACTTATAAGCCAATCCGCTAATCTAAAGAACTTTATGAATGTATAACATTAAGAACTTCTACAAATCTCAAAAGAACCATATATAACCAAAAATGCCAAAAATACTAATACCAAAATACCAAATATTTAGCCATGGTTCTTTAGAAAACCATGAACATGAAGAACTCAGAAAGCAATCCGCTGATCTAAAGAACTTGATGAATGTACAACATCAAGAACTTCTACAAATCTATAAAGAATCATATACAACCAAAAATGCCAATACCAATTATTCAGCCAAAAACATTTTTCATAAAATGAAGGCTATGAGTTAAACCTAATGAGATGCACATCACCTTTATTTTTATGACCAAACCTTAGAAATAAACATTCAAGAACAAATCTGTAAGTTTATTTGAGAAAAATCCACAAACCACATAACTACAACCTTAAAGTACAGCTCATTTTTCAGATTCTATCAGACTTCACCATAATCTGAGATACAGAATGGATCCTTATAATGTCGCTCTGCAATTCCGAACAGAAATGCTTCTGATCTGGAATCAGGCAAGATGTGAACGCTCTAAACTATTGATTATATTTATTCCAAATTCAGCAGAACCCAAATCAGCATTTTTCCATGCATGAAGGAACTGGCCTGAATCTGGGTGGAGTGCTTGATCAGAAAGGTGTGCGGGCAGCGGAGATGGTTATCTAAACCACAGCATTACATCGTTTGACTCAGATGTGTGTAGGTGATGATTGCCATGTTGGAAAGGGTTGAAAATAGTATCATCACCATGGTTACACAGCACAAAGCCCTTCTACCCAGTAACTCAGAAACACGCACAGTTTATAAACCCACAAAGGATCTGCAAAGCAGTGAGAATCGAAAAGGTCAAAGGTTAATGATTTTCAACATATTATTTGTTAACTATTCAAATGATAATAGTTCAGTATGCTAAGTGTTATAATTTTATCAAAACAATAAGTATTTTTTCTATGACGCCCTCTAGATGTTAAGCGCATAAACATCTTGACACATTCAACATGCAGTCGTCATCAGATATATTTCATTAGTGGCAATAAAGACAGCAGGCATCATTTGCATGCAAAAACACAAACCATTCCTTGGCAAATGAAAGTCTAGCATCTAAAGACGAAAGACAAAGAATGTTACTGAAACAAAAAACAAGAAAAACCTAGGATAAGATGCAAGATGGCACGAACAACCAGATACCTAACGCAGGTGCAACACATTTATCATCGCAACGGTCGTATAATAGCTAGCATATGGGATTAAACCAACAGTTAATTTACAGTTTAAGTACCTTTTTGCATCAACATTACAATCCGTGATTATTCACTTTTGCTAATGCAAAATTCGGCCAAAAAAGATTCAGAGCTAGTCTGAACAGAATCGAATGTGAATTATAGAGAACTAAAGTGAAGTATGCCTCCCTATGAAGTCTCCATGTGCTTATTTTCTCAACACTTTCACTTTCTCAACTACAGCGTGCCGTCGACCAAACCCGAAGACTTGGCGCCAGACCACCCCAGACAGATTATTTGTTTATTTTTCTTCCTCCCCCTTCAAAAAACATGATCTTCAAACAACCGAAACAATTGCTTTAATCACACACAACCAATCAGCACTCAGCACTGACTTCTCAGCGACGATATTCTTTTCTCATTTTCTGATTTTTAACAGTCTGCAGCACTGTGAAACAATAACCCGCCTATTAAAGTCCTCTAAAAGTCAGCATAACCTGTTCTTAAGCAATCTTTTCTTACATGTTTCCCTTTAGCGCAGGAAAACCACCGCGGGCAGTCGACGAGCAGACTTGTGTGAGCTCGAATCCATATGTTTCTCTCTGCAGTGAGAGCGTGTTCAGCGTTTACTTACATGACTGCACGGAAGAGTGACGCACTCAGACAGAAGTGAAAACCTGCGTCAACATCTCTCTCCCCTCTCTTTTCCCTCTCGCAGACAGTTACGCTCTCTCACACACGCCCCTGTGCAGTCCCAGGGTGCCTGACTGGGTCCTACCGCTCTGAAATCTAGCACGAGCCATATTAGGAAACAGCAGTTAAACATGTCACACGTAATTTACATGTGGGGGGAGTGGAAAGCAGCTCTTACGACAGAGCCTGAGAGCATATGCAAAAAAAGAGAAAAAAAACCATGCACGCGCTGGTACGTGCATAAAACAAACAGATGGGAAGTGAGACCCGAGAGGGGGGCTTAAAAAAGGAGAAGTGCACTCGGGCTCAACAGTTAACCAATCATACGGTTGCCACTGTCTAAACAAGTAGCCGGTCGCGGAGGGGTGGGGGAGTACCTGCGCGAGGGACGTTTCCTGCCAAACGCACACGCACAGATGCGACCGCAACTTTTTAGAACGAGGAAAAACACTGCTGGGATTTGTTTGCAATCCCCAAGACATAACAAACTGCAGTTAACCACAAAAGCACCCTATAAAGTCAAAGACAGCCCACACACGTTGAACAACCCCCCATCCTCACACAGTAAGCAAGCAAAAGTGGTGCAATGCTTCAAGCCTCGGCTGTTAGAACTGCAAAAGAGAGACAGACAGGAACGTGAGAGCGAGACAGTGCAAAAAAGCAGTTCTTACCTCTCACATCATGCTTACTATTGAGTGCGCGTATGTGTGTGAGAGATCAGACACGGGCGGCAGGCCGCGACAGCAGAGCCTCAGGCACCGGGTGGACCATTCTCAGAGAGGAGGAGAAAGAGAGAGAGAGACAGATAGAGAGAGACAGAGCGCGTGTGGCTGCTGGTTGCGCCACTGTGTGTGTGAGCTGAGAGCCTGCGAGAGCGAGAAACAGCAGCACTGCGCAGAGCACCGAACTCAAGCGCCAATCATGCTCATTGGAACCGCCCACTGACACAACCAGGAAGTGCTGCTGCTGCTGCTAATGCTTTGAGTTCCTCACCGAAGAGAGAAGAAAATGAGAAGGGGAGGGGACAAAAGGAAGGAAAGGGAGGTAAAGAAAAGAAAACGAGTGTGCTTGAGAGATTACATCGTGCTTTCCCAGGAGTCTGTCTGCGTTCAACACCAGACTGCAGTGGGACACACACACACACACAGATGTACACCTGGTGCATTGTGCGGCAAAGTTATCTGCTGCTAGGAAAGGCAGGATTTAGTCTTAATTCGACTCTGAATATGGGTTACGGCCATTTCAGGAGAGAAACATATCATTGCAGTGGCTCTGCATGATGCATTTTCCCAATAATCCGCTTTGAAAAGCGTGATATATTTACACCATAAGCTATTTATTACATGACACTGAGGAGAACTGGGTTGCGTTAATTTATTCCACTGATGTTAATACTAACAAACTCCCACATGTCCGGGAATTTAGAGCCCCTTTAAACTAAACAATATTTTCCTGGAGGGCCATAAAGCATTGAAACTGGGGCATTAATTCATTATCTTCTGAAAAAATGCTTTATTGCATTATTTGCATATTTGAGCCTCACCCAGCAACGACTGCGGTTATTACTCCATCCAACTACTGGAAAAATGACACAGCTCACAATGGAATAATTATAAAGATAAAAGATGATCAGCTTTTTTTTTTTTGCAAAAGTCAATAGAAAAGGCTAACCTTGCTTTTGTTTACACAAACTAAACACAAGGAATTTTGTTTTCACGAGAACTGATTAGAGATTCGCTTACGCAGACGGTTCACGGATGTCTGAAAAGCTCGAGTGTGTCCTGGGTTTTTTTAGGTTCACAGCTTAAGGGCCAAAAATGTCAATGACATGTGCATTGCAGGAAACAGGCAATACTATAGTGTTAATTTAGTATTATTTATATACCATTATAGCATTTATTCATATTTTAAATGAGCTTTTTTCAGTTTTTATTTTAATTAAATTTTTAGTATTTTTGTTATTTGCTTTTGTCATTTTTTTGTTTGTTTTTTTTTGTTTAAGTTTTAGTAATTTTAGTAGTTCTACTCAGTGTAACTTCACCAGTTTTCAACCTGCTTTGTATTGCTACAATGTCTATATAAATAAACAATGCTTATTAGGGATGTAACAGTACACAAACATAATGGTTCGGTACATACCTCAGTATTGAAGTCATGGTTCGGTACGGGTTTGGTACAGCAGGGGGAGAAAACGAAACATAAAATTGCTTATTTCTTCTTTTCTTAAACAGTGGTTTACTGAACAGTGGTTTACTCTCTTTAAATAAATTCAATTATAATGAACATTTTTACTGTCATACAGTTACTGTCATTATTTGTTTTCATGACAAATTTATTTAAATATGAAATAATTAAGACATTACTAACAGGTAAAGTAAATATAATAAATAGCTTATATGGTGCATAAATTTAGTGAAATGCTTCCCTCTAGAGTTAATTGCTGTGGACACTAAATGACTTGGCTGAGGTAATGCTACATGAGATATTATTCTCAAGCTGTTTTATTGATGTCTTTCCTTTCTCAACACTGGTTGAGAGATTACACATAAACATATCTATGCATAGATAGTCTGTACTACTTCTTCCACACTTTTTCCTGTTGTGGCAAACAGTGTTGCATTACTGCGCGCCCCCTTCTGGACTGGAGTGTGGATCACCTGTGATTGACTGTATTCATCATTTGACTGCATGCACCGAGCCGTGACATCTATACCGTGACGGTTCAGGACGAATGCATGTACTGTTACACCCCTAATGTTTATTAATTCTCCATGTTACCTGAAAATCACGATTATTTGTCAGATAAAGTCCTTTTGACAGCTCCAGGGCTTTCGTGAAAACGGCAGTTTCTTGGACATAAAACACTGTGTTCGTGGTCATCCAGTTTGAAATGTTGACTACAAAGCAGAGGTTATTCAGATTTTTTTGTCATGGAGTTCTCTCCATATTTACGATTCTTTGCAGCCTTTAGCCGTTGCCTACAACGTGCTGGATCCTTCACTGGAAACCGAAAGTAACTCACTACCGCTAAACGTTTACTCTTTGAATTCTTGTACCCGGGAACAATACAAGGTGACAAAAAAGTGAAAAAGTTTGCTAAGAAGTATTTTCTACTAAAGCAAGGCAGTATCTGACTCTGGTAAGCGTATCCATAGCAGACTGGTGGGAATGACCTTGGCTGGCAAAATGCCCATTACAAAAAAAAAAATGCACCTTTCTACTGTATAGGCAGCCAAGTTTTATTGAAAGCCCATTTTTCCAGTGGTGGAGTACCCCTTTAAACTTATTTCAGTTAGTTGCCAAGGCAACATTTAGATTTTTTTTTTTAAGTTTAGGTTTTTCACCTAATATTTATATTTTATTGTATTTCAGCTTTATTTCAATTAACAAAAAATATTTTTATTTGTTTTAGTTAACAATAACATCACTGCTATACATACAGTACACATACAAGTCTCATAGACAGATGTTTGACTATCGGGCCAAATTTGGATTGATCAACCACAGTTTGTGGAATTTCTGTCAAAATGCATGCATATAAATTTATCTGAAAAAGTTGGGAATTGTTTATCTGTGATGGCTGATAAAAACTCAAATAAATGTAGAGTAACAAAAAACAACCAAAACATTAAAAAAAAAAAAAATAGAAAAATGTTTAAGGAATGTGAAAAGTCAAATGAAGCTAAATGAAAGACTACTGCACCAGTTTAAATTCAATTTAAAAAAAAAGTAAATTAAATTCAGAATGGAACCTGCATTGGCTGCATTGTAAATGTGGATTCTGTAACATCTATCATGTACATTTATACCATAAATAATAATACCTATTATGCATATGCCTATTTTAGCATGTACCATTGTTTCAGCTTTGTGCTTGTACCTTATGTGTAAATAATAATAATAATAATAATAAAACATATCCTTACTTGAATATAAATGGAAATAACTTTTGTAAATTCTTGTAAAAAGTATAATTGTAAAGCCGATTTCCCCATGTCTAGACATCAGGGTGGCTCACCTAATAAATGCAATTTTGGTCATACACAATTACCAACCGCAGCAATGTTACTAGTTTCCTATTAATTTAAAACAGTCATGTGAACTACACTAGGCCTGATATCAAAATGGTTAGCCTGTTTAGGTACCCTTTGGCTGGCATCAGCGATAAATATATGATAATTTATGCTGTTGACGCCAAGACCAAGGCAACAGTCCAACTCTGGTTTATATTAACAACCAGACAAACACATACACTCTCATTTTACTCTGTCTACCTCTTTCCCCATTTCCCTCAACTGACCGATTCATTCAGATATTACACATAGGAAAAATATGTCCTATCCAGTAATTCCTGTCTTTTTCCTTTCCGTTCATACTTTCTTGTCCTCATACTTCAAAAAGGTTGTTTCGGTATTAAGAGTGACGATAGTGGCAGAAATAGTCACAGAGTAAGAGAAGACGGTCATACTTTCCACTGAAACGACTCTCGCTCACTTTCAAGTTGTATGATAAATGGAACTGTATTAGCAGACTGTTAAAATGGCCAAACACTCTCAAGTTTTGTATCCGCATAAATTTACATGTTAAATTCTCTATAAATCAGTGGTTTTCAACCTGGGGGCCGGGGCATAGATGACTTTCAAGGGAGCCATAGGATGACTTAAAATTATTTATTCTCAATTAAAATGCTTAAAAGACCAAAAAAAAAAAAAAAAAAAACCCACTCACCCCACCACTTTCCGAAATTAAAAATTTTCGGTTAATTAAAATGAATTGATCACTTTGGGTTTTGGTTAGTAAAATTTTTTAAAACGCAGCATTTTCAAAATTAAAGCAGAAATACCAGAGGATATATTTGTGTTGAACAATGGGAGGCTTCAAGTCAAAAAGGCTGAGAATTAGAGAGAAGTCACAGACTTTTTAAGAGTACCGTTTCAAATAAATTCTGTTCTTTTGAATTTTATATTCATCAAAGAATCCCGAAAAAAATATATCATAGATTTTACAAGAATATTAAGCAATTGTTTTCAACATTGATAAAATAATTTTTTCTTGAGCACCAAATCAGCACATTAGGAATAAATTACATTTAAAAATATATTGAAACAGAAAACAGTTATTTTAAATTGTAATAACATTTTGCGATATTATTGTTGTACTGTATTTTTTATCAAATAAATGCAGCCTTGGTGAGTATAAGAAACTTCTTTCAAAAAGCTGCTATTATTTACATGAATCACTGAGAACAAACTAAATTTCAAAGCTAGACTATTTTGGTTATGTTACTGAAAAAATGTTAAGAAGTTAGAAAAACTTACTTTTTGCTAGTTTTTGCAGCTAGCTACTTTTTCAAAAGTGCAGCTTGACTTTATATTACAAAATAACTACTTTATATTATGATTAGCTTGTAGTTTGGCAAGCTACAGTTTCAAGTACTTTCCCCTACGCTGGTGCTCGCGCACACACACACACACACACATACTTGCACAATGAATGCATATTTATGTGGACCATGTGTTTGTGTGGAATCTGTATGTGTACAATGTGTAACAATGTATATTAATGGATAGTTAAAGCACGACCTGACTGGGGTGACCTGATTTATGTTGGTCTGGCTTCATGACATCAGAACATTCACAGTTTTCTTGACCTCACTTTGCCAAATACACTGACTCACCAAACAGACATCTAGGCGCACACATGATCGTCAAACACGCATTCAGAAGGAATTTTCTTACTGCAATCACACCGATGTGCCTCTCTTAATCCCTCTTTCTCAGCCCCTCGTACCATCTCTCACAGGTTTCTCTTTAAAGCTTCACTATTTACAGCTTAAACATGTCTGAGTGAACAAGTTGAAAAGCAAGTAGTGAAAGTGATTGGGCGTGGCTGTTTACACAGCAAGTCAAAGTCATTGGACCTGACAGTTTATAGTTTACTGAAAGAGTTTACTATGTTGGTATAAAGTGTAAAATAGACTCACCTAGTCAGCAGCTGACTAACGACATGAAGTTTGGTACTTAACGCAGCATATTCTGGCAAAGATCACTCAGTTAAGCCAAGAAGAGATTGTCTGACCTACCCTAACAACTAAAGTTTGGGGGTGCTCAGATTTTTTTATGTTTTTGAAAGAAGACTCTTATGCTTGCCAAGGCTGCATTTATTCGATCAAGAATACAGTAAAAACAGTAATATTGTGAAATGTTATTACAATTTAAAATAACTTTTCTGTTTTAAAATATTTTACATTGCTTTCTAAACAGGCGGCTCTCATCTTGTGTGAGACGCGAGTGCAGTGGTCAAAGCATTGTTTTCTTTTGTTGTTTGATTAACAGCAGGTTATTAGACTGCTGTCACTTTAAGGCTGAATGCACGGATCCACATCCAATATTCTCCTAACGATTTACTTTCATTTAAGACATAACCGACTGTGTTTAAAGCAAATACTTGCCAAAATGGACATTTTGACATAATTTCGTGTGTATTTGTCCATGCAAGTGTGAAAGAGAGTTAAGCTGACTCGTAAGCTGACACCTAAGAGTAATATTGTATTGTAATACTGTATGTGTGCCCACAGAAAACTTGACTGAATTGAGCTCTTTTTCTCACCATCATGCTTTTTCAGATTTGTCCATAACCTCTTTCTCTCAGACGTTTACATTTTTGAACGTTTTATGAGACATGCAGCAAGTGTATGTCAACTAATGTCCCACCGGGTAGATCAGCACGTTAACAATTCAAATTTGTGCATCTACCACGCAGGACACTGACTGGATCTCTTTACAAATCGTCCCTCCCTTTACTTTTTCACATTTACAATAGATTTTCATCATAGTTTTTGTCATTCGTAACTGGTTTTTATTTAGTTATCGACTCGTTTTTGTCAGTGAAAAAAATGTCATTGACGAAAATTATGACGGAAATTATTCGTCAACGAAATTAAAGAGTTAGTGCATAAAAACAAAACAAAAATAACAACTTTATTCAACAAGTTCTTCTGTTCTACATCACTATTGTCACAATATGGACTATTTTAACAATGTCTTTACTACCTTTCTGGACCTCAAAAGGTGCAATGACGTATGTGTGGATTTCATCAAAAATATCTTAATTTGTGTTCCAAAGATGAACAAAGGTCTTATGGGTTTGAGTACGACATGAAAACGACATGAGGGTGAGTACTTAATGACAGAAATATCATTTTTGGGTGAACTAATCCTTTAACACTGGGTCAAAAATGTCCGTCTAGCGCATGTTTATGTAGAAAAAAAAAAGGAAAATGGCACAGAAAATGCATTGGTTACGGTTTTACCTTAATCAAGATTTTCTCCACATTGAGCTTCTCTTTTTCTACAATGTTTTGAATGACCAACACAGCAGCGCCACGTCTAGTGGGTTAAACTGGATAGGCTAACAAAAACATTAAAATGCTCTTACATCATCAACACGCATCTTGCGCACCACTGATAAGGCTGCCTGACACAAACCTAAAATTCGAATGCACTCTTTTTGCATTCAAATGTGGATTTTTATTTTACATTCAAGGAATATTCAAAATTTTAATTCTAATTAGTAGCTATGTAAATAATAGTGACTTGACTGGAGTGCCGAATTGCAGAGCTCGTGCACACATATCCACATCGCTATGATCAGATGCTTTCTTAACTGCTGTTTTCTCACCACTTTCATTTTTGTTCTGTGTTTATTTTGTTATTGAGAGGAAAGTGCCTTCGCCATGAGTATATGGGAGCCTTTACGCCACATCCACTGGGTCTGGCTTTGCTCAGCCCACCACATTAGGCATGGTGGTGTGGAGAAAAAGTCCCTGCTGATGTTAAAACACCATTTGGAAATCACAGTTGCTCATGCGGCTTGTGTGCGAAAACGGGGCCATTTTGAATCATGCAAAATATGAAAGTTACACCTGAACATGCATGGAGCAGTGACAGGAAGTTTGCCTTATGAACAGGAAATGAAAACCATGAGGTGACAAAGACAACCATCAGCACTATCTCTATCAACCTTCACGGTGCATGATGCCTCCTTTTCTACGAAATCTGTGCTAACAAAGTACAGGTACACACACTGAATAAGGCAGAATTTTCTGTGCACAAAAAAACCTGTGTTTCATAGCGATGCCTGTTTCTTTCTCTCTCTCTCTCTCTCTCTCTCTCTCTCTCTCTGTCTTTCTCTCGTCTCAGCACTGGTATGTGTCAGGATGCTGTAAATTGTGCTGGCTGGTGGATGTGAACTCTTGCTGGGTTAGAGAATATTCTCGTTACTCAGTAAGTCTGGACACCTCCTGCCTCTGTACAGCTCATCTCGCCATCGAATAACCTCATTTAAACCCTGCAAACCACACCCTTTCTCTTGCACAGTCCCTCACATCTTTTATATTTTATTACATTATCTGCGCAGAGCTAAATGATCTATTAAATTATTCAGCAAAATCCCTGCTTTTTCTGAATATTATGCTGTTTCTCAGCACATTTTGCTAGACGCAAAGATGAAGCTTACAGACATCAGCTATCATCTGAATAACGTAAATGCGACTCAGGGTTCAGAGTTGGGCATCACCGTCTAGCTGCATTGCTGAAAGTCACCGGCGATGTTTCACATGCCCTTGATAAAAGCAGCATTGTACTGGCCTACTTTACTGATTTATCGAAGGCATTCAGGCCTTGAGTTACTACAGCACCCAAACTAAAGCAGTGCCCTACATCACAATGCTAGAACCACTTTTATAGCAGAATTACCTTTGATGATACGATAATCGGTTTGCAAACGCTGTTGAAGGATTTCTCAAGCTGCCGGTTCATTATTTAGCTCTAAATAATCTAATGCCGTGGCAAACTGAAATGCTAAGACAGCAAAACTTGAGGTGTTCTCCAGATCTCAGGGGGCCTAACTACTCACTGGTAACAACACTGATTCTTTTTATGGCTGTCTGATTCACAAAGCATTCTGGGAAGACTATATTTATACATTTTTAAACTATCCATGAACTGATTTCTTATATAGCAAATCTCTACTCATAAAACCATTCACTTATGTGGCAAAACATAAAAGTGCTGTCTTATCCATTTACATCTTTAATGAGGCTCTTCAACACATTAAGAACCATCATTTAATGTATTCCTCTATTGAAATGAATTGGTCTAATGTCTATAATCATCATCACTAAATGCATATACTGAATACTGCAAATAAGGCAAAACCATACTATACTATACCACATATATTCATTAAATGTCATGCCTTCAAGTTAAAATTCATTTATTAAATATATAATTCTTTAAAATCATACAGTGCTACAACCAGGGCCTAAAACTAACTTTTTGCCACACTTGCCAGTGGCCGATGACTTAAAATAATATACCAGCAATAAATATTTTTTACCGGCCTTGAAAATGTTTTTGCAAAAACAGGCAGTTATGACACCAAAATATTAGATACCAGTGAAAATTCACAATTCTCTATTCCAATTTCGATACCACAGCTGCTAGCCTAACTAATATAAATTAAAAAAAATTATTAAAGACATGTAAACAGTCAGTAATAAAATAAGAACAAATAATCAAATTACAAGCAAAAGCACAAATAAATACAATATAACAAAGATACAAATGAATTAAAGTTTCTGGTACAGAAATGTAATAAAGTAAGTAAATGTAAAAAGTAAAAACACTGCATAGTCTTCACTGTATAAATTAAACATCCTTATTAATTAATCCTTATTAAAGTTACAAAGACATAATCAACTATGTTTACTAGGATCCTCGCTATTTTTTTGACATAAATTTGTCCGCTCAAGTGCAAGAAGACATAAAAGAGAGCTCAGTTTAGTACTCACACGCTGTCTGACACGGCTTTCTGGGCAAGTAACGAAATGAGCTCCCTTTCGCATCTTCTTGTTTGAATGTTTAAATTGTCAAGGCTTAAACTTTCGTGACGATGCAGCACTAATCCGTCAACAGTCGTTTACATCCATGCATTGTTAGAATTCATAAAAATGTTACCGGCCAACTGGCGGGTGACATCATTTTACATATTCACCAACGCCGATTTCTACTCGCATTTGGTGCTTGACAAGTGTTAGTTTTAGGCCCTGGTTACAACATTAAAAGTTAATTAAAAGTTAGTCTAGAGACTTTATATATTATAAAAATATATAAATACACAAAGAATGATAAATTTAATAAATTGTTGTAACTTGAAGAGATACAGTATATATATATATATATATATATATATATATATACAGTTAACACAGTTGAGCTCAAAAGTTTACATACCCCTTGCAGAATCTGCAAAAATGTTAATAATTTTAACAAAATAAGAAGGATCATGAAAATTGCATGTTATTTTTTATTTTGTACTGTCCTTAATAAACTATTTCACATAACAGTTGTTTACCTAAGGTCCACAAGACAAAAAAATGGCAGAATTTATAAAAATGACCCCGTTCAAAAGTTTACATATCCTTGATTCTTAATACTGTGTGTCATTACCTGGATGATCCATGACTGTTTTTTGTTTGTTTTGTGATGGTTGTTCATGAGTCCCTTGTTTGTTCTGAACAGTTAAACTGAGCTCTGTTCTTCAGAAAAATCCTTCAGGTCCTGCAGATTCTTTGGTTTTCCAGCATCTTCTGCATATTTGAACCCTTTCCAGCAGTGACTGTATGATTTTGAGATCCATCTTTTCACACTGAGGACAACTGAGGGACTCAGACAAAACTATTACAAAAGCTGCAGACATTCACTGATGCTCCAGAAGGAAAGAGTCAGGGGTGAAAACTTTTGAACAAGAAGTTGATGTGCAAGTTTTTATTTTATTTAAATTTAATTTTATTTAAAGAACATATTTTTTCATTTAGTCCTGCCCTTTGGAAGCTACAAAAGATACTTACATGTTTCCCAGAAGACAAAAAAAGTATAATTTATTCTGTTCATCCAATTCAAAAAGTTTACATCTCCAACTCTTAATGCATCGTGTTTCCTTCTGGAGAATCAGTGAATGTTTGAACCTTGTTTAATAGTTTTGTCTGAGTCCCTCAGTTGTCCTCAGTGTGAAAATATGGATCTCAAAATCATACAGTCACTGCTGTAAAGGGTTCAAATGTGCAAAAGATGCTGGAAAACCAAAGAATCTGCAGGACCTGAAGGATTTTTCTGAAGAACAGAGCTCAGTTTAACTGTTCAGAACAAACAAGGGACTCATGAACAACCATCACAAAACAAAAAAAAAAACAGTCATGGATCATCCAGGTAATGACACAATAAGAATTAAGGGGATGTAAACCTTTGAACGGGGTCATTTTTATAAATTCAGCTATCTTTGTCTTGTGGACTTTATGTAAACAACTGTTATGTGAAATAGTTTATTAAGGACAGTACTAAATAAAAAATAACATGCAATTTTCATGATCCTTCTTATTTTGTTAAAATTATTAACATTTTTGCAGATTCTGCAAGGGGTATGTAAACTTTTGAGCTCAACTCTGTTAACTGTATATATATATATATATATATATATATATATATATATACTGTATCTCTTCAAGTTACAACAATTTATTAAATTTATCATTCTTTGTGTATTTATATATTTTTATAATATATAAAGTCTCTAGACTAACTTTTTTTAGATTCTGCAGGGGTATGTAAACTTTTGAGCTCAACTCTGTATATATATATATATATATATATAATATTAAATATATTCTTCTTTAAACTCATGCAGTTCTACAGCTATTTGACATTAAAACTTAGTTCAGAGACTCCGAAACTTCAGTTGCTAAATTAGGAAACTAAACTAGTTTCACTCGCTCAAACAGTTAAAGCATCGAGAAAACAGGAAGTTTATGAGTAACGGAGAGTGAGAAGTTCTCAGTTTGCAAACGTCCTCTTTTGGAACACAGTCTTACAAAACCTAACAAAGCCTAACAATGTTTGTCCCAAAGCATGTTGAGAAAGAAGCATTTAATTTACTTTAAAAAATGTGTTGAGAAAAACAGGAAAAAATTACAACAGCTGAACGGCTGTTCATCTCCTCCCGCCAAATATTATCAGCAGCTACAGATGTATCGCACTAAACTAAAAGCACAATCTCACATCACACCTTACATAAACACCTTTGTGTCCCAAAGAAAAAAGAAAAAAAAAACTGCTTAATGCACTCATAAAGCAAGATAAAGAAATAAATTGTCTTTTGAAGCTCTTGTACACTTAGAGGCAAATTCGACAGTGTGTTAAACACAGCCAATGGTGTTTGGCAGCAGATGCACATCCCTGGTTCTTCAAACTGACTTTGAATATAATCAAATAAGTTGTGAAGCAACATCAGAGGAGAGAGCAATTGGTAGCTAATATGACTCTTTAACAAAGTCCAACAACTTCATAAAAAATGGAAATTTACAAAGTGCCCTACTTAAAAGGCCATGTAAATGATTTGCAAATTAGAACCTGCACTTTCACAAGACAAAAAGACACAAGAGGAAGCGGTCAAGCATTTTAGAATAAACAGAATTAAAACAAAGAATGTACATTTTAAAGTGTACAATAAGTAGCCTTACCATACACAGTGAAAAATACTGTATAATAACATATTTAAAAATATGAATAATTATACCTATTGCATCACATTGTAAAATGCCTGAAAAATATATTAGTTTATAGTCAAAATCTGGCAAACAGAGCAACCCGTTTTGTTTTTGTTTTTACCATAAATTAAAAGAGATAATTTTACAGTGTACAGTATATACATACTGTATACATATCAACACATTGCTAAAAAAAGTAAGCGAAATATTATTTTAATGCACGATACACTACAAAAAAAAAGTGTAAATCAGCAAACAACACATAATTAAAAAAGTCAAAAATCTACAACGCAGTGTGTAATTGTTAGCATTTCTAAAACCTACATATAATATACATATAAATTCATTATGGAACAAACTCATTTTTCGAGATATTCCCTCATTTTAGAGCAATAGTGCATTTAATTTTAGTGCATTTGGTTAGTTCTTACCCGTGTGGTGCAAGCTGTATCTCCACTGAGAGCGAGACAGGAACTCACACATAGGTCACCAGCCAATGTGGCTCACAGCAATGCATTCTGGGCCAGATACTAACGTATGCCCCGGTGTGTCACAGTGCACGACCAAGCAGAGAGTAGCATGCATGCAAAACACGGCATTAAGCTGTTTGTGTGTGTGTGTGTGTGTGTGTGTGTGTGTTTATGGTTTCAATGTGTGATCACATGATAAAGCACATACTGAAGTAACTGTGTGTGTGTGTTCAGTGATCATTCTCTCTATCACCATGGAAACCTACTTTTATCTTATTTGCATCTGGGTGTACCAGCAGCAGAGAGAGAGAGCTGTGTCATTTTCCCCCAGAAAACACCACTGCCCTCTTCAGAGACTTGAGAAGTTTCCCATCAAATCCACACTCGTTTCACACACGCAAACACTTTGAGCGTAGAGAAAACACGGCTATAATCATGGTCCTGATCAGAATCTCACTAATATACTGGCCCTAAAAGTCAACACTTCAAAAAAGAGGAAACAACTCTCATACACTGCTAAAGATAGCAAAGTATGTTGCCTTGCACAGGAAGGGGGTTGTGTTTGCTTTTTACAGAAGCTAAATGTGAGTCACACTTAAAAGTTTGATTGCATTTGATAACAAAACATTAAACTTCAATAAGAACTTCTTTTTGTAAAATGTTTTGCTTGAAAAATGTGTTTGTGCCGTCTTTCTTTAAAAATAAATGCTACTTCGCTTGATATTTTCTTTTATAATGCTAAAAAAGTAGTATGTAAAACAATGTATGGGTGTGTGAGAGCATGTACTTGTGTTTACATGTGAATTAGTGTGCATGCATGCATTGTGTGTGTGTGTGTGTCTGTGTGTGAGGTTACTTGAGGTCTGCAGTTCACTGATGCCAGGTGTGTTATCTCAGACGTTCCACATGACTGAGCCGATGGTAGAGTTCCTCTTCTAAACTCACTCACCTGGTCCAAAAACACTCACACGTCTCACTAATGCAACCCCTCGGGTGTTATTTACACTAATGACAGTGAGAAGGAGAGAGAGAAACAGATTCAAGGCTCTTATGATGCCAAAGGAAAAAAAAAAACAAAAAAAACATTTTCAGGTCAGCATGAAACAGCATTCCCAACCTAATTTTCTTCCATAATCTGACGCATTCTGAGTGAAAAAGATTATTCAACAAGTGAAAAAAAATTGTAGGGCAGGACTTTTAACCACATAAAATTAATTGGATCACCAAAAGGGATGTTTCATTCCAGACTTAAATGCAAGTTTGCCATAGAATGTAGAGGGCAGTGTTGTTATTATTAACTAAAACATTTGGTCACACTTTAGGGTCCAGTTCTCGCTATTAACTAACTATTAACTATGACTTTCACCTCAATAAACTCCTAATTACTGCTTATTAATAGTTAGTAAGGTAGTTGTTAAGTTTAGATTTTGGGTATGAGTAAGGGATGTAGAATATGTTCACTCAGAATAAGGCAATAAAATGACCTAGTTCCGCTCCACCTCTGTGGATCTAATGGGTGGAGGGATAGAGTTATGGGTAGGGTTGGGGTGTGGTTGGACCTTCTAGCTGCACCCATTATGCCCAAATTAGACGCCCAAAAAGACGATAGAGGACCAGGCCTGGACTTTATGTTCGTGCTTTATTTTAGTTTATGCGGCAGTCGTCTGTGAGGGGCTGCTGCTTTCGTTTTGTTCTTTATGTTTATTTTATTGTTTTATTAAGTTATGTTTAACGTTCGCTGGTTCCCGCCTCCTTCTTCCCTTATCAACAAACCCAGTTACAATAGGGCTTAACTGAAATAGGTTTATGTTACTAAGTACTAAAACTACTAACTAAAATAAAGATGTATTATTTAAAAATATTTTTTAAAAATAAAAAGGAATAAAAATGACAAAAAAAAACACATAAAATTACTAAAAAATTTAACAAAGATTAAAATAAAATATAAAAATAATAAAAGTAACAGCTAACTCAAAATATTAATACAATTTATTTAGTTTAAATAATAATCAAATTACCCAGCTTCAGTGTTATTCGCATGCCAACACAGTGAAAGGAACGTTCGCCCAAAAATGAAAATTCTGTCATCATTTACTCACCTTCATGTCATTCCAAACATGTATGAATCACATTCTTTTGCAAAACATTTTATTCCACAAAAGAAAGAATGAATGACATGAGGTTGAGTAAATGATGACAGATTTTTGGGGGAACTATCCTTTTAAATTATTTTATTTAAAAAATTGTGTGTATTTGAATTTCATGTTGACTTTAAGTTCCTATGACATCATAGAAAAACCTTTTTAAGCTCCTTTATAAGCTACCTTTTTAAAGATTCTCATGATGTCACAGAAGAACTGTTATAAAAATTCCATAGAAGAACCTGTGTGTAATGTGTAGTTCTATATCTGTTTAGTTTCATTGTGTTTTGGTTTTCCATGATTCTCCTGCATGTTCATTAGATTGTGAAATAAAGACTTTCTGTTCATTCTTCAATGTTGTGCGCTCATTACAGCCACATAACCTTAACACCTTGTAAGTTCCAATGACTGTGGATCTAAACCTTTTCAACTTCAAGGTCCCTCCATTGTACACAACAATATTTGAAGCCCACCCGCTCACAAATTTTACCTGATTGCGCTTGGCATAACTGGAAAGAAACTTATAAGAAAGTGCATATAGTCCCATTAGAAGATCTTTGTAAGTACTTCTTATGGAATAGAATAACTATTTATGTTCCAATGATTCCAATGAACTACAAAAAAGAAACAATCTGTAGTTCTTGAAAGCACCAGTACAAAGATGGCGTTCCAAAGAACCATGTTACTTAAAGGGGACCTAAAATGCCCCTTTTACATGATATAAAATAAGTCTCTGGTGTACCCAGAATGTGTCTGTGAAGTTTCAGACCAAAATACCCCACAGATTATTTATTATAGCTTGTCAAATTTGCCCCTATTGAGGTGTGAGAGCAAAAACACGCCGTTTATGTGTGTGTCCCTTTAAATGCAAATGAGCTGCTGCTCCCAGCCCTCTTTCCAGAAGAGGACGGAGCTTTAACAGCTCGCGGTTCGGTTACTCAACAACAACAAAGCTGGAGGATCTCACGCAGCCAAAATGACGATTGTCAGTAACGGTGTTCAGCCTTACATTGTTCAAACCAGAGTCGGACACCGATGGAGAGACTCAGGAAGAAGTTACAACTTTTAGAATGAAACTGAACATTTCTGAATAGTTAGTGGAGAAATGTATGTAGTTGCTGTGGAGTTGATTCAACTCATCGACTAGCATGTGCCGTCATGTTAATCTTTTGTGCAAATCCAGCATTAAATTGACCCTCGTTTGTGAAGCAGTCCGGCATAAAATGACCTCATGGTAACAACACTCTACTACAACAACTCTTCCTCGTCTCTAAAGCAGCCCAACATGGCCTCACCCCTTTGTTGTGTGTTCTCAGAGGCAGAGTTTATGTAAATTTTGGAGTTTGTGATGTCACCAACCCGGGAAGATGCTTGTTGTAGTCTCTACCAGTCGTTTATTGTAGTTCTTAAAAAGCGATTTCTGTAAAAGAAAATATCTCCCTTTGCATTGAACTTTGAGCATCGTAACTTTGCAGATGTTGTTTATGCTCAAACAGCAACATTACTCACTAACTAAAGTTAAAAAAGTGAAATTATAATCAAGGACCCCTTTAAAAAAAATACACTGTTCAGAACCAATGATGTAACATCAAAAATGTATCAAATTAACCATAAGTATGTACAGCAAAAAAAATTTTTGTAAAAATAAAAGAGTTTTCTTTGCTGAACCAAAGGTGCTTATAAGAACCTTTCGAGTGATGCAGAGAAAGACAGAAAAGGAAAAACGAGGATATGGAAAAGAAAGGCACACATTAAGAAATGAACCACGGAGAGTAAGAAAGCGTGCTCAACATACAATGCCTCATTTCAAACCTTTCCGTGCTTACTTCTAACCTGGCACGTCGCTGAATATCAGGACGGCAAATATCCTTAGCTTGTGAAATACCCATTCCGATTGCTTTCCCAAGCCACCGGTGGACAGGAAGTCCATGTCTAGCCCTCTGAGAAATGGCACACAGACACAGTCTGCGGTCTTACCTGACTCTGAGCCGCTCAGATCCAGTCCCGTATGTCCTCTCTGCTGTCTGCCGACAGGAAGCACATTCAGTCCGTCCCTATTTACAGTCCCCTGGCACTGCAGTACGGCTCACAGCTGGTGCATTCCTGCTCCGCTCTGCCTCAGCTGATGGAGAGAGGAGAGATAGAGGAGAGCCGACACGGCAGACAGGGAAAGAAATGGAGAGTCAGAACGCAGTATGAACATGCTGTACAAATCATCCACTGTGAATGTGAGGTCAGCAGATGCTGATCAGCCAATCAGAGTCTTGATCTATAACAACTTGAGGTAACTGCAAAATGCATTTCTTATTATTTCATCCGTTTGATGCATGAACAGAAGCATTGATTTGAAGCAGAGACATCAGCAGTTATTGATGTCTCGCTGATGATACCTAGAGCGACGACTATCAAGTAACAAGGCCGTTTTCTTGTCCTCATGTCGGTTAGTCATCACTCAAATGCAATTAAAATGCAATTAAGGAGCAGATAGATGACTTCATAATTGAAGTTTTATGGTCCATTTAGTCCATGTCTGTGAGTTTAATGTCATGGATATGCTAGTGTACTAGACTATTACAAGTTGACAAAATACACTACTGTTCAAAAGTTTGGGATCAGTAAGATTTTTTTCAAAGAAATTAATAATTTTATTCTGCAAGGATGCATTAAATTGATCAAAAGTGTCAGTACAGACATTTATAATGTTGCAAAATTTCTAATTCAAATAATTGCTGTTCTTTTGAATTTTTATTCATCAAAGAATCCTGAAAACTGTTTTTAACATTGAAAATAATAAGAAATGTTTCTTGAGCACCAAATCAGCATAAGTGTCACATGATCCTTCAAAATATGTTGTAATATGCTGAGAACATTTGCATCACAGGAATAAATTGCATTTAAAATATATTAAAATAATTTATTTGAAATTATAGTAATATTTCACAATATTACTTTTTTACTTATTTTTGATCAAATAAATGCAGACTTGGTCAGCGTAAGAGACTTCTTTAAAAAAAAATGATCACAAATCTTTGAACAGTAGTATAAACTTTTAGCATATATGATGTACAAATGTACAATTTTTCACTTTTAGGTGAATAGCCCAATATATTGATGACTCATTTCATTTATAGAGCACTCTAAAAAATGCTGGGTTAAAAACAACCCAAGCTGGGTTAAATATGGACAAACCCAGCAGATTGGGTTAAAGGGCACCTATTATGCCCTCTTTCACAAGATGTAATATAAGTCTCTGGTCTGGTCAAGTGTCTGTGAAGTTTCAGCTAAAAATATGGGGGTAAGCAAAAACATGCCGTTTACTATATTACTATATGGCTGGGTGAAAACAACCCAATCCCTGGGTTTGTCCATATTTAACCCAGCATTTTTTAGAGTGAGGCGATGCAAAATTATGCTAATTGTGACTACAACCCCCCCTTAATTATAATTAACACCTGGCACAGAATAGCAATAGTATCTAAGTAGCAAATCAGGTCACATTGTGTTATTATATTACATTTTAAATTATTATAATTACAAGATGACAACTCAAGAGATTCTTCTACGAAGTTCTGGTTCATGTCCGAACCAGAAATTATTACTTTCTATCACATTGCCAAAATAGGTACCTATGTGTAGAGATAATTATAGTTATTTATGTGTATTAACAATCATAAAGATTTGTAACTTGACATCATGTGAAGACGAGGAACAGCAGTGTCAGTCACAAAACTTGGGCGTAATGGAAAATGACTAATGAAACGTTGTTTAAAATAAAATAAAAAAGTATGCCAGTCCAATAACATATTTTTTCAATAAAGTATATATATGGTTACACACCGATCAGGCATAACATTATGACCACTGACAGGTGAAGTGAATAACACTGATTATCTCTTCATCACGGCAACTGTTAGTGGGTGGGATATATTAGGCAGCAAGTGAACATTTTGACAAGGGACAAATTGTGATGGCTAGACATCAGAGCATCTCTAAAACTGCAGCTCTTGTGGGGTGTTCCCGGTCTGCAGTGGTCAGTAGCTATCAAAAGTGGTCCAAGGATAGAACAGTGGTGAACAGCAACAGGCAACAGGGTCATGGGGTCATGGGCGGTGTAGGCTCATTGATGCACGTAGGGAACGAAGGCTGGTGGTCTGATCCAACAGATGACCTACTGTAGCTCAAATTGTTCAAGAAGTTAATGCTGGTTCTGACAGAAAGGTGTCAGAATACACAGTGCATCACAGTTTGTTGCGTATGGGGCTGCATAGCCGCAGACCATTCAGGGTGCCCATGCTGACCTCTGTCCACCGCTGAAAGCGCCAACAGTGGGCACATGAACATCAGAACTGGACCACGAAGCAATGCTGATTTGATGTTACTTTGACAGAACATGAACACCCTTTCATGGAAACGGTATTCCCTGGTGGCTGTGGTCTCTTTCAGCAGGATAATGCTGCCACAAAGCAAAGATGGTTCAGGAATGGTTTGAGGAGCACAACAATGAGTTTGAGGTGTTGACTTGGCCTCCAAATTCCCCAGACCTCAATCCAATCGAGCATCTGTGGGATGTGCTGAACAAACAAGTCCGATCCATGGAGGCCCCACCGTGCAACTTACAGGAATTAAAGGATCTGCTGCTAACATCTTGGTGCCACACAGCACACCTTCAGGGATCTAGTGGAGTCTATGCCTTGACGGGTCAGGGCTGTTTTGGCAGCAAAAAGGGAACCAACACAATATTAGGAAGGTGGTCATAATGTTATGCCTGATCGGTGTATATAATATATAAAACCAAAGTTCAACATTTTACATAATTTAATATTAAAATAACATTATATACAGTATAATATTAATATAATTATAATATATATATAATATTTCAAATAATTAATCATTTAAAATAACAATTCTTTGGGGGTTCTGGGACCCCTCTCAATATCAAATGCCCCACTGAGCTTCCAATTTCAATATGAAAGATATTAACATAGCATTTACAAAACAACTTCATCGGTCTTTAAGGAACATATTGTGATATTCTATACAATGTTGATAAAAAATACTGAATGCATAAAATCCAGTAACAATAAATAAAACAACTACTTAAAAAGGATGTTTCCAAATAGTTTCGAGAAATGCTCTAATTATCATAGCACACAACAACTTCAAAGCTCCAGATGGCTGTCTGACTCATCTCAGCTGTTAGGATGCGTTTGATTATGAATTTAATCCTGTGTAAATAGAAAAAAGGATTAGACTCTGAGGGAGAGAGAAACTGAGTGAGACAGAGAACGAGGAAGAAGATACCAGACAAGACTAAGCTGTCTCGAGGATACACATTTTTTCATTCTGACATAATCGTATTGTTCACGCTCTCTTGCTCCTAGACGATCACTCCTAGCGAGTTAATGAATGGTACATTCGGATGTGGTACACGTCTGTTAATGCCGAGCTCTCTTCATTCTTAAAATCATGATGGTCTCAGCTCATGATGTCATTTGGGCTTGGCCAATAATGAATGACAACACACTAACTGATACACTGATGGGCTGCTGTGACTGGTCAGATCAATTTAGTCGTGCTCGCAGGCACTAGACTTTCTGTTCTTCAGGGGTCTTTAAATACTATACTATTAATACACTTATAACACACACATTATATTCAATTTTAGATTTTCCACTTTGAAAAGTTGGGTAAAAGTACATTGTTGATGCACATATCATTCAGATGATCTAGAAAGTGTACCAGAATTGTGCAAGATTAAGAACTGAAGTGTGAATGTGAACTGAAATGAGAGGAGGCATAATTTACTGGATTGCAAATCAAAGAAATTCAACACAAGTGATGCATTCTAGGAAATTAAGTGTTAATCCACCAACAGTTTATACAGACAGAATAATAGATAGAACTAACGATAGAATGATAGAATTATTTCATTCATAACATATTTTATTCATAACATATCATATAAGTTATAAATAAAACAAAGATCTCTTTTTGAAGCGTCAAAGTTCCAGTTGTGAAGGCAGTCTATGGAGGGACAGAATGCAGTCAGATTCATCAAAAAGATCTTCATTTGTGTTCCGAAGATGAACAAAAGTCTTACAGGTTTGGAATGACATGAGGGATACTTCACCCAAAAATGAAAGTTCTGTCATCATTTACTCACCCTCAAGTAGTTTCAAACCTGTATGAGGTTCTTTGTTATGCTGAACACAATGGAAGATATTCAGAAGAATGTCAGTAACCACTGACATTCTTGTCAGTAACCACTGTCAGTAACCAATGTCAGTAACCACTGACATTCTTCCACATATCTTCCTTTGTGTTCAACAGAAGAAAGAAATTCATACAGGTTTGGAACAACTTGACGGTGAGTAAATGATGACAGAATTATCATTTTTGGAAGAACTATCCCTTTTATTCAATGTGTTATTGCCAATTCTTTGTAATTATTTTTCGGAATTTTCTAGCAATTTCTGAGTGAAAATTTCTAGAAAAATGAACGATAGACCAAATGATAGAATGATAGATAGAACGAACAACAGAATGAACAATAGAACAAATGATAGTGATACATAGAACGATAGATAGAATGATAGATTAAAATATTTTAATGAGCAACGCTTAGCTTAACGTTGGCCAGTAGCCTAGTTGAGAAAATAACATTGTATTCTTTGCTAACATTGTTTGCTAAGTTAAACAAAAAGCTTTTTAGTTTGTAATAGTTTTTTTAATGGAATTTAAGATTTACTGCCTGTGATTTGGAGTGGTTGTGTATTTCACATGGGGTATGCCTTTTAAAAGTGTGTAATTTCTACTTCTTGTTTTTCAGGGAACACATTTCTCTCTGTAACAAAGTGGAAGGTGAGCAAATGTGGCCTACATTTTGGAGCAGCACCTGAGTTTTCAAGATGCCTTATATGTATTCCTTGGCTGCTTATATTTTTTCCCATTAATTTTATGTTGCCTAAAGATTCTTTGTGAGGATAAATCCAGAGGATACAACATAAAGCAGAGCAAAAAGTCCTAAGACAGGAGAAATGGTGAAGATGCACTGTCCATTTGCAGACTGTGTATTTGTGTTATATGCAATGTGTTAAATAGTGAATTTGATATTTTGTATTTAATATTTGTGTCTGTTTGAATTGAATGCCAGTGGTACTTATGTAGGATAAAAACAAAATGAATTCTATATAAAAAAAATCGAATTTATATTTTGTACAAATGAATGAATTACAGTAGTGTGCTGATAACCTGGATGTTTCTACAGTAACTGCACTGTAAAAGTGAAATACAGTTATAGTACTGTAAATCTTAATTAATTACTTAAATTAACCCTTTGAAATGTATAACGATGTAGATAGAATGATAAAAAGATTGAATGATAGACAGACAGACAGGCAGACAGAATGATAGATATATAGACAGACAGATATAACGATAGACAGACAGACAGACAGACAGACAGATAGATAGATAGATAGATAGATAGATAGATAATAAAAAAAGAAAATGTCTCATGATGTCTCGCCTTCTCTGGATTTTACATAATAGAAGCAAACCGTTCCTTCTCTTCCATTTTACCCCAAATGCTATTGGCACAAGGCTGCCATCACTAGCAAAAAAGTGCCAACTGAATCCACAAATGCAGCCATGCAGCATGTTTACAGAAGAGAAGTTTTTGCTTACAACAGTCGCTCAGTGTGAGGAATAGCCTGCCAGTGTGTTTAGATATTCACTCATGTGTTGCGAACTGCAGATCACCTTTTTCGATCAAAGTAAACAAACAAGTTACAAGGTCATTACATTATTCACTATATACCAGGGGAGTTGCCATTTGTAGCCTAACAACCACAAGATACAACATCATCTGACTAAAAACAAGAGAGAGAGAGAGGGAGAGAGAGAGAAAGTGAATTCTCTTAGGCACTGGACATAATTATACCCTCATTGAGCCAATCACATGACAGCGCCTGAAAATAGCAGAGGGCCACGCCCAGACCGAGCAACAAACGCCTTCTATTGGGATGTCATTATCTGCTTATAGGATTCATGCGCTAAAATATGAGGCAGAGAGAGAAAAGGGAGGGTTAGGAGAAGAAGAAAAGGGGGGGGGGAAATTCACAGACCTGAGTCATTACCACTGAAGGAAGGAGAGGGAGTAGTAGAAGGAGGGAAGGATGGAGTGACTGAACTACAGAGAGAAAAAGACTGTTTATTTTTACAATTTAAATATAAATTACTATACACTCCTGGGCAAAAAAGGGCAAAGCACAAATTGGCTAACACAAGCTTTTAATTGTCTTAACCACAAATTATGGGTCTGGAAATGAGCAAAATTTAAGCAAATGCAATACTTTAAGGATTAGTTCACTTTCAAATGAAAATTAGCCCAAGCTTTACTCACCCTCAAGCCAGGTGTATATGACTTTCTTCTTTCTAATGAACACAATCTGAGATATTTTAATAAATATCCTGACGCATCCAAGCTTTATAATGAGCTGAAGAAAGTGCTTCCATCCACATCCATCCATCATAAACGTGTACTCCACACGGCTCTGGTTAATAAAGGTCTTCTGAAGCGAAGCGATGCGTTTGTGTAAAAAAAAAAAAAAAAAAACATATTTAACAAGTTATGAAGTCAAATATCTAGCTTCTGCCAGATCGCCTTCCGTATTCAACGTACGAATAAAGTGTAAAACTCTCGCAATTCAAAAAGCTTACGCTACATCCTATGCCTTCCCTATTCAACTTACTGAAAAAGTGTAACTGACGCAACGCCAGTTTACACTTTTTTCGTAACCTGAATATGGAAGGCGGTCTGGCGGAAGCTAGATATTTTACTTCATAATCAGAAAATTATTTCTAAAATTTAATAAATATATATTTAACATATCACCTTATTTCATAATATATAATATTACATAATACAGTTTTATTTTATTTTATAGGTTTCCATTTGTTACTTATTATAGATTAAAAACCTAATTTAAGTGATTATATTTTCTAGCAATGAACATTAAATAAACATCAAAATGAAATAGAGAAAATTGTGAACTATACAATAATAAGTAACAGGGTTGTAAATTTTGTTAAATTAAGCTGTTCATCAGTAAGTAGTTTGAAACCAAATATTGGTTTATAATTATTGATAAATTTATTAAAGAAAAGCATTTGTTTGATTAACTTTTCCTACATTAACTTGGGTAACAGGGTTGAATGGCGGAGCTTTATGAATGCAAATGGAATGAGATCATTTACTTGTCTTTCCAAAACTTTGTTGAAAGGGTCCAAATGATGTTACTTACAAAGCATAAACAGCTTTGCTGATTACAGCTGGAGCAATCTAGTAGTTTTATCACACTGCTGGCTCTCTGTGTAGAGGGGGTGAGAAACGGAGAGAAGCGAAAACAACAGGAAAACAACAGCCCACAAAATAGCTGAGCTAAAGACAGTCATTTGCGCAACCCACACACTGAGACACCGAGGCCTTCATCACACTGTGTCCAAACACACTGTGGGTTTAATAACGCAGTGACATCACCTGTGTGATCAGATGATGCAATGTGTGAAATTTCTAATGTAATCATCCACGCCCGAGGGCAATGAGGTTTGCAGATCTTTACAAAAGTCCAGTGTAAAGTTACTTCTAGATTGAACACTACAATCTGACATAAAAAGGCTACAGAACCAAAAGGTTGTTACAGCCTGATATCAGTTGAACCTTTTAATGTTCCACTAAGAAATTATTCTCTACTGCTAAAAAATCTAAACATTTGGGTGATATAAAGAACCCAAGAACCAATATGAGAACAGCAACACCAACAAACCATAACTAAACCACATTATACAACAAACAGTGAAAGATCAGCCCTTTCTGGATCTGGATCTAATTTACTTTTAAAAGAATAAACAGAATAAAATAGATAGGCCTAGCTATTGTGTTCTCTGTCAGAAAGAAAACGTATTTTTATACTGACAGAGCTGTTTTAGGCAAATGAACGTGTGAACTGTGGGTGACAAATTACAGTTCCTTTTTAAATAATATGCTTACCTCAAACCATGTTTTTATTTAGAACTGCTTATATATAACATGACTTGACAAGCATGCACAGTGGCACTAAAAATATTTGTACACTTACCTGTAGGTCACAATAATGTCTGAATTTCATTAAGAAAAATATAGCTAAAACCACAAAAGGGCTTTTCACACGCTTATCCCGAGTCATCGTAGTTCTAAACCCGGGTAAAGGAATGTTTTACGTAATTTAAAAGCGGATTTAGCATCGCATTTTACCCGGGGTTATGAAACCTTGCTCTGGAGCGAGGTTCGCGCCGTTTTTTTCGGTGTTAACCCTTCATTGCGGCAAAGAGTATAGAACCCAAGAGGCGAAACTCTGATGCTTTTTGGGTAACAGCCACTAGGTGTCGCTTCGGTAGCGCGGCAGCCATTTTGGGGTGAAAATGCCAACTGGACAATAGAATCCATCACATTTTACGCACCCAAAATCGGCGAATCTCACAGTCAAATCAGAAACGCAATAGAAAATTTCTATTTTTTATGTACTGAATTGCAAAATTTCTCAAATTCAGTACATTTTATGACACCTACAGTAAATATATGTTTATATTATCTATATATGTTTTATATTATCAGTTGTGGAATCCAACTATTACACATCTGAGGAAACGTAGTTAGCCTACTTTATTGTGATTTCCATTTTATGCAACGTTACATATTTACTATTAATAGTAGGGTAAATTAATAAATTAATAATCAATAAAGTTAAGATCATCATGTTTGTAGCGTGATCCAGGGGAGTAAAGTGGAGTAAATTACTCCACTAGGTCTGAAATATATACGTTTTACAAACATGATGCATTGCCGTGTCTTTTATCCCATAATTCCTACTTTTGGACACAGTGGCTGTTTTTTTTTTTTATACATATGCTTTAACAGACATTAATATAACAACACTGCAAAAACTAGTTTACTGTCAAGCTGTTATATTCTGTTATATATTTATTGTCCTACATTCCCATTTTTCTGATGCATGTCCTTAATTTAATTTCATATATTGGTATTAATTCACTGTTTATAATGCTAATACTTGAACTTCAAAGAATTTTAACCCAAACTGACTGGGTTTCTATAGAGCAAAGGTTTTGTGGAGAAGAGAAAAAAAGACTTAAACACAAAGCCTGTATAATAAACCGTTTAAAGGATTTGATGATCATAGTCTAGTGTTTGTACTTTGTACGTGTTGTCATCATTCAGGTTTTCAGCTTTAATGTTTTTTGTTTGTTTGTTTGTTTTAAACAAAGCAGCTGATATTGCCATAGAAACTAGTGGACTGCTGAGTCCTTTCACCCCGAAATGGCGGAAGCGTAGGGCCGCTGCTGGGCGCCGATGTCGCAATGGAACGTTCTATTGAGTTTCGCTTCTTCTCAGTGTATATTCTTTAATTGCGGTGCAATGTACAGCAAATGTATAGCAACAAACAGCCAATGGCGTGCCTCATACTGGGGGCACCACTACATAGGCTATTTTAGTTATGAAAAATATAATATATAAACGTTAAGCCAAAACGAATTCATTTAAAGCTAAACTGAAGCAGAAACTTACCTCTCTAATTTGGCACAAATCCAAATGTTTCCATATTCACGATGTATTTGGATGCTAAACTACATTTATTATTTAAATGCTTTGATTGTACACAGAATACTTATAATGAGCAGTGTAGTCTTTTATATATTTGGCTGACTTTATTTTGACAATAAACAGGCTGCGATGTCAATTATGTTGTGTGTGCGCGTGATGTGAGGCGCCTGCGCAATCACTTTTACTTATAAAAGCGGAAACAACTTAAAATACTCAGACATTTATGGTCACATTAATGTAACACCATTTGAATCTGTGAAGGGTTAAATATGCCTATTATTTTTGTACACTCACAATAAAAACAATACATTCCTTGTAAAATGAAGAAAACAAAAATTATTTTCTGCCGTCTTGGTTTCCTTTCTGCGAACTTGTTTCTCAAAAATGAACCGAAAATCAGCATATAGCTTCGTCTATTACTTGTCGCATTGTCTGTCTTTCTTTTTGTTAATATTTTAATTATTTAAGTGAAATAAATTTCGCGTATAGACATACATTATTCTTTCTCCCCCTAGCTGGGCCTGTGCTCAATGCTAGAGCCTTTAGCAACATATCTGCATTTGTCCAATCAATTACAGTGACGCCGCAAATATGCAAATTAAGACGTTAACCCAGGGATTAGGAATGTACAGTGTGAAAAGTCCGTTTATGAATATCCAGGATTAATTGTTAACCCCGGGTAAATTATGAGCAATGGAAAACATGAGGCAAAATTACCCAGAATTTCGTTAGGACGACCCAAGGTAAAGTGTGGAAAGCGTCCAAATGCACTTTTATCTTTTATTCTATGTAGATTAATCATTTAAAACATCCTTTTGTGAAATGTTTGGCTTGAAAAATGCCTCAAATTACTTGAATTGATTTTATCTAGCAGTGTGGCCCTGGTGTCCAAATAGAGCCTGTACCATATATATATTATCCATGATCTCATATCTAACAGGCTCTGCACATTTGCTGATCAGACATATCAAAGAATATATCTTTCCTTTTGTGTAATTCTAGATACTTATTGTTTTATAGCCCAACATCTCTCACTTTTTTGGTTAAGTATGCAAAAATTATGCAAAAGTTTCAATTTTATGATTGTTATACAAAATAGAAGAATCTCTAGCATTTCTGGTGCAAATTAAATCCACTCTAAACTGAATGCTGAGGTAGGTTTTAGATGCGAGTTCTGTCTGATATTACTGCTTGCTTGCAGAATCAAGTCAAGTGATGCACCAGAACGGCCCGTCAGTCACATGGACAGCCTCACTATTGATAAAGCTGACAAATGAACAAGCTTCGAAGAAATAAAATTCTGTGTTTCTGCTAGGAGAACCATTACACATGGATCGAAGGCCACAGGCTCAGCAGAAGAGGGATTTGAAAAAGAGTGAGAATGAGGCGTGGAGGAAAGATGCAGTCCGGTGCATGACTGCTCTATCTTTGATTTTGCTTGATGGATGATTGATTATTTGTGGAAAGTGCTGTGGAAATTCACAGATGGTCTTTTGAGTTCAAGCAAACTGGGATAGTCGCCTGGATCCCAAATTGCATTTGTTTCTTATTCCCAGGGTCATAAAGTTGACTGATACTAACAAAATAAAGTGAAATTCAAATAACACTGTCTCTCTCTCCCAACCTGTTTATTTAAGTCTCTTTATTTCAGTTTCAGTAGTACTTTTAAACAACAGTACATTTTCTTTTTAGGTAATGTGACTACATTTTAAAGTGCCCCTATTATGCTTTTTCAAACATTTCATCCATATGTAGCTGTTTGTGAATGTAAAAGGTCGACAAAGTTTTAAAGATCAAAGTGCACAACAAATAAAGTTACTGTCTCCTAAAAGAAAGAATTAGGGCTGCATGATTCATCGCTATTAAATCGCACGTGATTTGGCAAAGGTTGCGATTAATTAATGCACAGCTTGTCAGGGCTGTAAGGCTCTGTGATCAGTAGTAAATGCTTCTCCATCTAAACAACAAAAAAACGCTTTGATTAAACATGACTAATAAACACACGACTGCCTTATTCTGTGTAAGAAGCCACATAATCTCACAGAAGGATGCTCAACTGTTTTTATGAAGTGAGTTTGGGGTAAAAACATGTTATTAAATGTTGTCTCTTGTTGGACAAGGTGTTAATAAATGCTTCTCATGTCTGGAAAGATGTTTGATGCATGTTTCAAATGTACATTAGAAGCAATTCAAACTTGCAGTGCTTTCAGATGGATTAGCATTTGGAGCCATATTTCACTGACAAGCTGCGCATAAAAAAAAAAAATGATCATAGCCTTTGCGATTTCATAATCGCACTAAGAATCTTGCAGTCCTAGAAAGAATCGATTCTGAACTGCCGAAACGAGTCGTCAGCAATACCAGTCTCACTTTCTGTTACATACGTATGTAACAATGTAACAAATCTGCATAATGGTCTTTTGCAGACCACTGGAGGGGTTTAGAGAGACAGTATCAAAGCCACTGGAAGGCAAGCCTGCAACCTTTAGCCAAAAAAGTGTAATGGCTAATGCTAACGCTCCAGCTGTGGCAGTACACAGGGAAGGAGACCATTCACGATAGGCTGAGAGGTGCCGCACGTGATTAAGTTAGCCATTGCGCTTTCTCCAATGGTAAGAGATACAGACACTCTCATCTCCCTATAATATAGGGAGATGACCATTTTCAGGTTTTCACACATGAAATAGTTAACACGGGGTCATTCTAAACCCCGGGTAAACGGAATCCTGGGTTATCTTGCTTCATGTTTCACACTGCTCATAATTTAACCAGGGTTAACAAATAATCCTGGATATTTGTAAGATGACATTTCACATTCCTAAACCCTGGGTTAACTTTCTAATTTGCAGTCAGTGTGACTGATTGGATGAACGCAGCATGTGACTTGTTCACATAAAAAATCTAGCATTGAGCATCCTCTTATTGCCAACACTTTACTATCAAGTTTATTCTGAATGGACATTTAGGACTATAAAGGTAAGATTGAAACAGTATCTTCACTCAAATTGTTGCGTTTTCCCTAAGCATTTGACATTTTTCCTCTCAAATCTGAATTTAGTGTTTCAAAAACCCCGGGTAAAAAGCGGTGCTAACCCTGCTTCTAAATTAAGTGTGAAACGCTTCATCAGGAGTTAAAAGCAGTGTTTAGAATGAAGATAACCAGGGGTTAAGCACAGTGTGAAAAGCCCTTTTGAGAAACGAGGTGATGTGCAATGTATATTATGAGAAATGAGTGTTTTTTTTTTTGTTTGTTTGTTTGTTTTTTTACTTTGGATGCATGTAAACCTATTGTAGGAACCTTTAAAATAGCATAATAAAGGCTTTTGGATATTTTAACCCTTTCATGCATTGGATAAACACAGTAAATTAAGCTTGCATTGCATGTACATCTGAGACCTTGCATACTAAAATATATGCCATGCTAGTGCAAATTTAGTGACATTTAAAATGAAAAGCACATTAAAAATCACATTATAGCACTTAAGAGCAATCGTGAGAAAAAAAATAGCCTTCATTCCTTCATTAGCGGCCCATGTTGCCCGCTGACCCCTGCATAGAAACGCTGATGCACTCAAAGGCCTATATTTAGATTTTATTAGCAATATTAAATTCCACCTCAGATGCTTTCACCATAACGTCTGAAAATAGTTCACAGTCACTATTAGTGTCACAGTCATGTGCATAAAACAGATAAATAACTGATTTCTCCAAAGGCAGGCCATAATTAACGAAGCAATCATTTAAAACAAGACAGAAATCATTATGAAATATGAATTATAAATGAGTTGAAATGAATAAATCAGTGCATTGAATATATGTGCACAGACCTTTTCTATTTTTGTTGATGATTTCTCGCATAAATGCACTTTTAGAAGCATCTTTATACTGAAATCCTGACAATGTACAAACTAAGTAATAATTGGTGTGATAAATAATGCATTGTGAGTAAGATCATTGCACTAAGCCATTTTACTTTTTCCAATGATGTTATAGTGAAACAATAACAGAGTTGTGAACAATGACACCCTGAGGGGACTGTCAAGCGATAAAAATGATATTCCTTTAAGTTGTAGTCTAAGCCTTTGGACAGGTTTATCTTTTTTTCCCACCACTGTGACTGTGTTAATCTGGCCTGAGGTGGTAAAACTGTTTTTAAACTGACAAATTGTTCATAATCGCCCCCCATGTCAGTTTTGCTCTTCTTTTTGAGCATTTTATGAAGGCAACCGATCTGATCTTCCATGCAGAAATGTAAGACTCCAGTATCATGATGAGTTACGCAGCAAGCCAAGCGCCACGACCATCTCCAAAAATACATGTAGCTGACCAATGTGCTTTTGAACATCTAGACATGACCGCATAAAAATCCCCTTCTGCTGACACATTTATAAGATAGTACAGACACCCATGCAGCCACACCCCATCACTCTCCTGCTTTGCCTTGTCTTGCCTCTGTTTCATTTGTGTCTTAACTCTTGAGCAACACACAGTTTTTACAGCTAGGTGTGAGGTTTCTAACATCATCACTCCAAAATGCTGCCTGGAAATGTTTGTTGGGTTCAATGCATGGTAGCACAGCAAGTAGATGATCTATTGAACAGATAGTTACTTATATGTTTAATTTGAAGTCGATTTAATTTAGTTTTAGGTCATTTCCGAATGCCATAGTAAGAAAAAAATTGTGTCAGAGTATGCAAGGAAGTGTTTGACGAGAGATGCTCGAGTAAATCAACTGTTTGTGCATGTGTTCGCGGAGACTCTTTTTGCACTAACACATGCCAAAGAAGCAATATATATGAAATTATATCAAACAGCCACCTAGTATTTAAGGTATCTAACCATTTGGCAACAACACTGCATACTTGTCAGCATATGATTAAACCGCTAGACTGCCACCTGCTGGTCGTGATTGGCATTCATGCAACAGTACCAGGTCTGTCCTGAAATGCACCTTTGTGAAAATCAAGTCTTTAGTATTATTATCAGAATTAACATTCATGTAGCCAGTGCTAAAAGTTTTATTTTACATTAACATGCAAAATAATTTAGCAATTACAAGTTTAGCTGTTATAAGTGAACTGCACATCATTATGAAGGCCCTGCATAATATATAAATAAATGAAAGAATAAAAAAAGTAAAAGATAAATACTAAAAATAATAAAGGAAATATAATTAATATGTTAATTAATGAAGTAATACAAAAATATTGTAAAATTATTATAGTAATAATTAGTACTAAATTTAATTAGAAATGAATGTATTTGTTTTATTGTAATTTATTTCTTTATTTATTTTCCTTTTTATTTATGTTTATTTATTTATTTATTTTGCAGGTTTATGCTTCTGTATATCAAAACATGATCTGTTAAACCCTTAAAGCAATAGTTCACAAAAAATAAAATGTGCTAATAAAATGTGTCAATAATTTTATCCCTTAAAACTCATCTCTGATCACCAAAATGACATATTTAAACTTTCTTCGTGCCTTAAAATAGCTTGAATGTAATTCTACACCCCTGCCTCATTTAGTATATGTGGTTCTATGAATATGCAAATTAGCCCCGCCTCCACTCACTCGCACGGGTTCAGAGATCCACTCGTTGACGATCATACGTTGACGTGATTGGTTATAAGGTAGTTTGTGATGTCAGAAACACCAGCGATTTCGAATAGCGTTTTTGAGACTGTCTTTGGTTCACTGCAGTTTTAAGGAGAAAATACTCTGCAATGGTGTTGACTTGTGAATGTGCACATGGTTTATCTTAAAGCATATTAAAAAACACCACATATACATATACACAACATAAAAAATAAACTTGCACAAATTTCACCACAGGGGACTTGAAGAATGTTGTTAGCCAAACAGTTTTGATGATCACTGATTTCCATTTGTATGGACAAAAAAAAAATTATCCACTGCGATTTTTTTTCAAAGTATCTTCTTTTAAGCTCCACAGAAGAAAGAAAGTAACACAGGTTTGGAACGACATGACGGTGAGTAAATGATGACAGAGATTTCTTTTTATTATTTTTTTGGTGAACTCCCCATTTCATTTCAGAAGCATACATTAGAATAACTTTAGTCTATGTATCTTACCAAGTCTACTTATGCATATGCCTTGGATCAATGGCTATTCAATATGTTTTGTATTTGCATATTGCATATTTATAGACTAGCAATCAATCATAGCACAGAAATGCAGGAGTTTTTTTTTAACTATACTAAAGAAATGCATCTAATATTATTTGCTTAGTAATGCACCATGACTTATAATCAGAGCTCTCTCTCACAAAGATCATTAAACAAGCAAAATAACTTAATACAACAGTTAAAGTGTGCAAAAATTTAATAAAAGCAAGTCTTCAGATTTAGCACTCAAACTCTCACTAAGGTGTATGCGAAATTATTTGTATTCATTTTTTTCTTTTGATTAATGTCTTTCATTTATTATTTTTTCCTTTTATGAAACTTATTAATCTCTTCATTATGAATTCTAATACATGGTTATTGATTTCTTTAATCATTTATATTTGCTACTATATGCTCAGATATGTTTGATTATTTCCAAATGTAAGATCTTTGGTGTCTCTTCTGTGCTGTGAGATCGAGTGGGTATATTTTCCATCAGAATTGATTATGTGATGTACCTTTGTATCAAAATATGTCTTTTTCCAGGCATTACATCATATTGTACAATCTCATCCAATACTGGTTTAAAGAGCTTCCAACATCTTACTGGTGAGGGGAGTGAATGTCCAGCACTCTCTCCACTCTCAATACCACGACTGAGGTGAGACCCTTAAGCAAGGCACCGTACCCCCAACTGCTCCCCGGGGTGTGTTCACTGCTGTGTGTGTGCACTTGGATGGGTTAAATGCAGAGCACAAATTCCTAGTATGGGTCATCATACTTGGCCACATGTCACTTTCACTTCACTTCATATTAGAAAAACAAGATTTCTTTAGATATTTACAACTTAGGAACCATTATAACAAAAATAATGACAAAATTGAAATGAATATCATCAATGTTTTTATTGAGAGTAGGACTCATAAGAGACTGATATCAAGAATATATTCAAGTATACAATCTTCTAAAAATCACTCTACATTATATGTGAAAGATAAATAGGAGAAGGACGCAAACATAATTTTATCTGATGAAGAATGGTTAAACATTTGTAAAACACAGTATACTACCTCCAGTTCAGGTCAGTGGAGAGAATTCTCATGGAAGAATATAATAAGATTTTTTATTACTCCAAAAAGAAAATATTTACAGAACTGTAATCTTCACATATTTTGGAAGTGTCCAGCAATTCAATCTTATTGGTTAGAGGTAATCACTGAAATAAAATTGATATTAGGATTCGAAATTGAGAACAGCTTCGGTACCATATATTTAGGAAACATACCAATTGATTTCAATACTCAAGACAAGTACCTACTTAAATTATTATTGGTTGCTAGTAAAAAAGCAATAACTAAGAAATGGTTGCACGAGAATCCACCGACAAAAGAAGAACGGATAATGATTGTAAAAGATATGTATGATATGGAGAAACTGACCTTCACTCTAAGATTAAACATGGATAAATTTTACAAGTACTGGTCTAAATGGTTAAAGTATAGGAGTGTGGATAGAACATAGTGAGATATTGTAAGTGTACTGCAATGTGTGTTTTTCTTTTTTTTTTGTACATTGTATGTTTTATGAGAGGACCTTGAACCTTTTATGGATAAATATTCTCCTGGTGGATGTTTTTTTTCTCCTTCCTTTTCTTTTTCTCTCTCTTCCGAGACTATTGGGAGAGCAACCCCTGATATGAAGTTAACTGTATATGAACAACATAATTGTATGTGATACCCCTAGTGACCTGTCTTTTGCATGTGTTGCATATACATTTTTTTTTTAAAAAGTTGAAAAATATGTCTTTTCCCATCTCTGCAGACATGAGATAATCCAAGATCTGCAATACTCTCTTAAAGGTCTCAAAACAACACCTTGTATCTATTTTAATCTATCTTTGACATTTGACCGGGCACGCCGACCTAGCCGTTACACCGACTATGACAAGATGTTTGACCTTTTCTTATCAGACCAAAACAAGTTTAGGAGGATGTAAGTTTCCTGTATATATATATATATATATATTTATATATATATATATATTAGTTGAAATTATATTGCCCTTCACTTTAGCGTCTTCTTCTGCTTCGTCTCTTCTACCTCTCCTTTCATTCTGCCAATTTCTTACTTCTTTTGGGTCTTTCTTTCTCTATACTCTGATCTTCCCAATCTGTATCTGTTAGATACAATACTTTGGTTTTTAGTATAAACTATTAAACTATTATTTACTTAATTAAATTGTTTGTCTCTATAATTTTACTTAATAAATTTGTTATTCCTTATTCAAATTTGATCTGTGACATAATCATAGCTTGACTGCTTGGATCTCAATGCATCAGAGGTAAAAGTCATCTTCGTTTCCTAAACATCAGTGCAGCACAAGTAATCTGAGATCAGATCCTCTCAGTGCACCAGATGCAGCCATAATGCACCAGAACACCCACAACAGTACAGTTATTAGTAGACAGGAGCCAATGATTAGGAAGCCATGACTGAAAGAGGCAGATGGGCAAATCTGGCTACTCTTTTCAAGAGAATCCTTAGAATTTTTACTGACCAGACAGAGCAACCTTGGTTTCCCAAAGGATGGTGCTTTCTAAAGTGTTCTCATTACTATAATGGGGCATGAAAACCCATGCAGATCACAGGCTGAACACCCCCTGCTGGCCTCACTAACACCTCACCCAGGAACAACATTAGTAGCTTCAATGAGAAACCAGACAAAAACAGCAGGGTGATCGCTACAATCAACGTAAATTAATAGGGTTTAAGAAATTGCGTATCATTTCCCACACACTATTAAACTGAATGATCAAATCCAAAGTGCATAAGCACCCAGAATGTTTGGATTCAGTACTCAGAATCCAGCGTCATACATCTGTGTCCATGTCCAATCATCAGATGCAGATGGTGTGGGCAGGACCTGCAGGGTGAAGGGTGTTTATATTACTTTGTACTACACTTTAGAAGTCTGTTCTATATTATCCATATTCTGTATAACATTACTCAAGAATATCTACTGTATACAATGTTCTTATTGCCCAAGTTGTGTTACATGATGATAAAATTGTAAAAAGTGAAATGTGGTGAATCAGCCTGTAATCATGTTCTCAAGCTCTGGCACTCCCTGCCTGACCCATGAAATTCATTCATAACAAAATATCAAAAAGCTTTTCTCAGAACTTGCCACTTTTCTTCAAAATTTTTAATGACTTTTAACACACACACACACACACACATTGTGTGTGTCATTGATTTCTTTTTTGTACAGTGTTTTGCTTGCAAATTGCCTTTGTGCAATATAAAATAATGGCCACTAGGTTTTATATTCTGTTAAAATAATGTATATATATTTATATATTTTAGGTGTTGCTTAAGTGTCCAAAAACATTTTGGTCTCCTGCACGTCTTCTGTGAATATAAAACAAGGAATCTCCTGTTAATGACCAAATTAACCTACCAGTAATTGTTTGTAGAATTCCTCATTTGTAAGACTCTTTGGATAAAAGCGTCTGCTAAATGACTAAACATAATTTTAAGATGCAAATAATACTCCCATATAATCTTAATGGGGTCAGATGTCATGATTAAACTTCATGACATTGCTTTAAACTTCGATACCGGTAAACCCATGAAGGTTGTTCTTTCTTCAACGGCACGCCAGACTGCTGTTTACCACATGTCAGCCCAAGCTAGCCCCCGTTCTCGCGATATTGGATGCATTCATGTTTCCATAATCATAGTCTCGCGAGGTCTTATCCAGTCATCCGCCATCGCTGTACTAGTAGAGACAGAGGAAAAGAGTATAAGCTACAGGGACTGAAACCTGGGGGGGAAAGAGGGCGAGATTTGTCCGTGTTTCCCCTCAACACACCCACCCTAACATCTGTTGATGGCATCGCTCCCTAACCCAAACATGTCCAACCTCAAACCCGGCACCAAGAAGGACACCAAGATGCGGATCCGCGCCTTTCCCGTGAGTATCAGCCGGGATAAACGCGCCTCAGGCGGCCGCGAGGAGAACTCGAGAGCCGTGGATCGGCCATAGCAGCAGGCCACAGCGAGTTTAGATGTTTTGAGGCTGCGTTTGAGAGATCTGCAGTGACTATGGAATAGAAAATACTTGTAATCAGGATAATATGAGCTCCAGGGTTTTAAATATGTTTATATGACTCAGCTAATAGAGAGATGAGCGAACTGAATTATTGAAACAGCCAGTGTAGAAAGTGACCAAAACTCAGTGATCCCCCCCCGTTCAGTCTATAGGTTTTGACCATAAAGCTGTAAATATGTACAACAGTGTAGACTCTGAAGAGAACACGGAGTCCTTCCTTTTGATTTGCTTGTATTCTTTCATTGTTTTGATCTGATTTTGGCTCTTGTGTTGTCAGACTGGTCGTTGATGGTGCGTGTTTTGTTGCAACTTATTGTTGTTTGTGGTGATGATGGTTGATTTTGTTGTTGTTAGTGGTGCAATGTATATTGCCAAACTGTGTAATGCTGTGTTGCCTGGTTAATTTAGTTTCTTGTCATTGGTTGATTTTGTGCGTTTTGTTGACACTGGTTGGTGTTTGTGTAGTTTGTGGAAATGTTAGACTGATGGCTCTGATGTGTATATTATTGTCACACGGTGTAGATCAGGGGGTTTCAGTCTTGTAGATGCCAAGAACCCTCAAATATGATCATTCTTGGCCGAGGGATCCCATTCTAAAGTTTCAAAGGCACCTGTGTATTTTCATGTATAAAGACTCAATTTATGTTATTTATATATTTTAAATTGTTTTGCTCTTTTTCGCTAGCACTCCCAGTTTGAAAACCCCTGGTATAGATATTTCATATATTATAGGTTGTTTAGTGTTGTCTAGATTGTCACATTGATGATGTCCTTAGCAGCTTTGCTTTTGTTTCAGAGTCACTGCAGCACATTTTGCATCAGCATGACATGCATCTCTCTGTAATTTTCTGCAATTTTCTGTTCTTTTATTAGCTCCACTCAGATCAAATTATGTGCATCACAGGATTGTTGGTGTTGCTCTGATGGAATGAATTATGTCAGAATAATCTGATAATATGCTGTAAAGTGAAAATGTTTGCATGCAGTTATTATTTTCCTCTCTTGAAGGCCTGGAAAACTCCTTAATCTTCTCAGAGCCTGACACCTATCAGCAAGTCCACAGGACTAAACAAATGTCCTTTTGGTTTAGATAAGTGGTAATAAGATAAGACATTGCTCTCGTGTAGAAGCTGTGTTTGCTTGTGGGATCTGACATGTTTCACCCTGTCAGAGGAATTCATTAGAAATCGTACAGCAGTCTTTACTTCTTTCATCATAGTATTACCTTTTCAAAATGTGGCCCACATTCCCACCTGTTACAGTCCGCATGCTCTCAGCTCTCTTCTGAATTCTAACCGTCTGTCAGGTTTCTCTTCAGCTTTTCAGTGTGTCAGTTATGGTTTTGCTATTCTTGAAAAACATGCATTTCATTATTAAAAATCAGACTGACACAGACATATTTTGGTCAGAATCAGGAGTGTTAAGAAGTTTGGTGCTTGCTGTCATTTTTAAAACCCTTTACTGCACATCCCTAACCAGTGCAGTTATAATTCTTCTGATTGTTCTTGCTTTTGTTCTACCTCCAAAACTTGTGTTACTGGAGATAGTCAGCTGTAATTATGTGCTCTGGCTTGAGGTGAGATTTGTCACTTAAGGCCTTGTTTACACCTGGTATTAAGATGCGTTTTGGTTGATCCGATCACAAATGGATGATGCTAAATACAGGTGTAAATGGGGTGTAAAATGTTTTGAGCTTGTCCACTTTCGACCACTTCCAGAGGCAATCAAACACATCTGACTGGATTGCTTTTGTAGTGTAAATGCTTTCGAACAGCCCCAAAAGAGCGCCTACTCTCCACCTACTGACCTAACGCGTAAACATTGTGCACGCTAGCTAGATGGGATTTAAAATTAGTCGGCTGGAGACCCAAGTTTGGTTTGAAAACGAAAAATGTACCAAGCACAATGTTCTCTCACCATTCCTGATTTCTAACACACACTCACAGCTGAGGCTGTTAGAGCAGAAAGAAAAGCTGATACTCTGATATTTTTTTCCGTCATCTCTGGTCGTGTTCATATGTAAATCATGTGATCTTATTTCGTCCAGTAGATCGATTGAACTGAAAAAGCCCATACATTTACAAACCCATAGACCCTCCCCTTAAAAAAATGAAGACAAAAGTCTGATGGACAAAAGAGATGGATTAAAACACCAGGTGTAAACAGGTATGTGTCTCAATCACCTACTTGTGATCCGATCGACCAAAATGCATCTTAATACCAGGTGGAAACCGGGCCTTAGCTGTGTTGACCTTCCCTTCACAGTCCCAGTGGGTCACTTTTCCAGGATTTATCATTTTGTAAAAATGTGTAAAGTTGTTCTATAGTTTATGTACACTACCATTCAAAATTCTAGGGTCAGTTCAAGTTGGTTTTAAATTAATCATTTGATTCAGCAGTGATGCATTCAATTGGTCAAAAGTGACAGTAAAGACATTTATAATGTTACAAAAGATTTCCATTTCAATTCAGTGCTGTTCTTTTGAACTTTCTATTCATCAAATAGTTTTGAAAAAAATGTATCAAGGATTCCACAAAAATATTAAGCAGCACAACTGTTTTCCAACATTGAAAACAATATTAAATATTTCTTGAGCAACAAAACAACGTATTATTACAATGTCTGAAGGATCATGTGACCCTGAAGACTGCTGAAAATTCAGCTTTGCCATCACAGGAATAAATTGCATTTTTAAATAAATTCAAATAAAAAAAAAAAGTTATTTTAAAGGGGACCTATAATGCCCCTTTTACAAGATGTAATATAAGTCTCTGGTGTCCCCAGAATGTGTCTGTGAAGTTTAAGCTCAAAATACCCCACAAATAATTTATTATCGCTTGTCAAATTTGGCCCATTTGGGTGTGAGCAAAAACACAGTTTCTGTGTGTGCTTCTTTAAATGCAAGTGAGCTGCTGCTCCCTGACCCCTTTCCAGAAGAGGGCGAATCTTTAACAGCTCATGCTTCGGTTGACCAACAACAACAAAGCTGAAGAATCTCACGCAGCCAAAATGACAATTGTCAGTAATGGTGTTGTTCAGTCTTACAAAGGCGTAAAATGACGGCATGGTAACAACACTCTACTACGGTGGTCTCAAACTCAATTCCTGGAGGGCCACAGCTCTGCACAGTATTGCTCCAACCCTAATCAAACGGACCTGATCCAGCTAGTTAAGGTCTTCAGGATTACTAAAAAACTTCCAAGCAGGTGTGAGTTGGAGCTGGTTGGAGATAAACTGTGCAGACCTGTGGCCCTCCAGGAATTGAGTTTGAGACCACTGCTCTACTAGAACAACTCTTCCTCTTCTCTAAAGCAGCCCAACACTGGCTTCACCCCCTTTGTTGCGTGTTCCCGGGGGTTTGTTGTAGTCCCTACCAGCTGTTTGTGCTATTCCTTAAAATGATTTCTGTAAAGGAAAATATCTCCCTTTGCATTGTAACTTTGCAGATGTTCTCAAACAGCAACATTACACACTAACTAAAGTTAAAAAAGGACCCCTTTAAATTGTAATATAAATTATTTGCTGTATTCTTGATCAAATAAATGCAGCCTTTATAAGAGCTTTCTTTCAAAAACATTGTAAAATCTTACCGCATTGTAAAAATGTTCTCCCCAAACTTTTGAGCGATAGTATTCTAAATGTCTTTTTAACTTAAGATGCAGACTTGCTTTAATAAAATATTAGAAGTGTTTTAGGGTTCCTGTAGCTGAAATGGTAGAGCATGACACTAGGAATGCCAAAGTCATGGGTTCGATTTCCACTGAATGCATGAGCTGATAAAATGTATACTTTGAATGCAAACTAAGTTGCTTTGGATAAAAGCCTCTGGCAAATTCAAAGATGTTAAATGTGTCTACAGATATGATCAGGGTTTATTGTTGTGGGTTAAATATATGTCTCTCTGGTCTTGTCCTTCATCAGTGCCTTTGCATTGACATGACCTGAGCCTACAGAAACCCAGTTTGGAAACCTGCTTGTTTGACACATATGCACACCTTTTGCTTCAGGAATTCCTGTTCATGGAAAAACTGGTTCCTCTTTGTGTTAGTTTAACTTTTTCAAAAGTGAAATGGTCTTGATCCAGTGACTGCCAAAGCAGGTGTGATTCAAGTAGCTTTTTAGCGAAATGTTGTGAGAAGTGGACATTCACACTCACACCCATTTCTACTTGAGCTTAAGCCAGATTTTACCCACCTAAATGGCTTTAATCCACCGACTAGTCTGCACAGGTCCATGAGTATCAAGGCCTGTCTGTTTGCAGGCTTAGTAGACGGAGAGAAACAGACAGGTGAGAGCGAGGCGTTCTGTGTCTAAATCTACAATGTGTGTCGATTTATCACATAGCAGGAGCTGTGTTACTAACACCGTGACAAGCATTATAATTAACATGAGCAGTGCTGAAGTGTTGTTTTGACATGCATAATTAGTCAGATGTTTAAAAATGTAATTCACACATGAAATTAGACATCAGACCTGTTCTTTGTGAGATTAGCTCTGCTGAGTCACTTAGAACTATCAAGAGCTCTGAAGTTGGACTGTTGGTTTGGTTGTAAAGGGAATTGATTTTCTCTTGGTTCAGTCTCTGCCAAAGTTCGAGTATATGAGCAAGTGACCTGTGCCAGTTGGCACATTAAACACACATTAGAATGTTATAAGTCAGTTGTTTTACTTTTAATGAGCCTGGAACACATCCTACGATTTCCCATCAGGGCTCGAAATTAACTTTACAACTTCAAAAAGTTAGGAGCACCAACAAAAATTTAGGAGCACCACAACTAATATATATATATATATATATATATATATATATATATATATATATATATATGGCTTGACTTCAAGTCTTGTCATTTACTTGCCTGGGGGAAAAAAATGGATTTTTGTGTTGTAAATATAATTTATTCCGGAGCAATATTCTCATCAGTTTTCTATCAGCTTTGACATATTTAAATCTGCATATTTGTGATATTTACCCCAAGGGCATTTTTCTTTTCAACCTTTTATAAAGGGCTTTTTTTTATATATATATATATATATATATATATATATATATATATATATATATATATATATATATATATATATATATATATATATATATATATATATATATATATATATATATATCTTATTAAATGTATGCTTCATCTTTCATTTTAAATTTAAATTCATAAATTGATCATTGATCAATACATTCTAGAATAATAAGACACTATGGGGCTATTACCAATTAAATAAAATCATTTACACTGAAAAATTAAAACTGCATTAAATGATGTTATGAGTTTGTTTAAAAAAAAGAAAGAATATACAAATAAGAAATATTGGAAAGAATGATACTTTCAAACATGAAACTAAACCGCCAGTAGGTGGCGGCAGGTTACCGTCTTATTGAGTGAGTCATTCATTCAAACGATTTGTTTAAATGGATGATTCATTCAAGAATGAGGCAGTTCTTTATGAAAGGGTCATTGAATCTTTGATTCAAACGATTCATTCAAAAAGCTGAATCATTCAGTAATGAAAACAAGGCCGAATGTTGCTGCAAGATGCACGATGGTTCTGCTGTGATCTCTGTTTGGAACTATTTTCGCTGCTGAAATATTGCACCTAAAATGTAAGTGATTTAATTTGAACTACTTGTTTATTCAACTGTCGAAATGAAATCAATGTAACATTTTCATTTGTGATGGTGGAAGACAGCGATCTTCTTGGTCGTGTAATGTTGCTTAACTGTATCATATGTTATAAATATAAAAACTCCACATTTTGAATTTTTACCGCAGTATATTTACTGAGTTTGTGTGTGCTGTGCTCATTTGTTTCCATTTCTCCTCAAGAGACAGCACAACCTTGTTAGCGTCAGTACATATTATATATTATTATTTCGATCACCACTTACACTAAATGTAATAAAATCAAAGTCATTCTCGCGTTTTGGTGACTCCCTAGTTTTTTTAAGTGTTCAAGTTTTAATGTCAAGCCCTGCTGTAACTGTTCTTTTGATCTTCCCTCTTCAGCTCTTTACATTTTGCGTGCTAGTCACGTGACTCTGGAGCGCAGTGATTGACGGCTATATTAACCAGCCTAAAAACTGCTTTAAACTTAAGAACATAAAGATGAAGTTTAATTGGTTGTGTCAACGGTGGACTGGTCACTGTATCAGCTCACAGCAGGCACATAGTAATTAGCGAACGTTTTGTAGAGAAATGAAAACAGGCCGCACCTCAACGATTATTTGCACTCGCAAATATATTTTGAGGTCGCACGCATTAAAATTAGGGAGCATATGCGACTAAAATGGTCGCAATTTCGAGCTTTGCCCATGTTGATTAAGTCAATAAGATCTCCTCTTATGTAATTGCGATGTTCTGATATACAGTCGATATATACACTACCGTTCATAAATTTGGGGTCAGTACGATTTTTAACCAGTCTATTGATAGATGGCCACTTTCAAATGCTCCCGTGTATCTGTGTAAGCCCTCTGTCATTGATGTCTTTTTACATGTTTTTGAAGCGTTTATCATTGTAGCCAATCACAGACATATCTGGTGAGTGCGTGAACACAATTGCCAATCAGAGGTGTTTTAAATTTCAGTACCAACTTGGTATCGAACCCTGACAACACTAGTATCTTGGTTTCTTTCCTAAGATATATTAAGCAGCCTGACTGTTTTCAACATTGATAAGAAATGTCACCTGAGCACCAAATCAGCATATTTCAATGATTTCTGATGGATCATGTGACATTGAAGACTGGAGTAATGATGCTGAAATAATTTCTTTGCGTCGCAGAAATAAATTACATTTTAAAGTACATTCAAATAGAAAACCGTTCTTTTCAATTGTAATATTTCACAATATTGTTTTTTACTGTATTTTTGATCAAATAAATGCAGCCTGGGTGATACTTCTTTTCAAAAACATAAAAAAAAACCAACCCCAAACTTTTTAATAGTAATGTACAGAAGATAATGTTCCTCATTCAGAACTATGTACGTGTATATGATTTCATGTTTTGACTTGTTAGTAATGCTTAAATACAAATTTTGGCCATTACTTATAGCTGAGTTTTTAGTACTTTTGTAACCTTCCAATTAGAAAAAGTATGCTATTTTAATTGGAAAAAATAAACTATTTGAAGACAAGTCAATCTTGGTCCAATTAGATTTTATATTAATTAATTAATTTAAAGCAATATTGGTCAATACCAATAAGGTGCATCCCTCCTAAAGCGTTTTGTCTAATAATCATAAAAGTTTCTGTTTTGTTAATTTGTTGATTTGTTTGTTTTTGCAGATGACCATGGATGAGAAGTATGTGAATAACATCTGGGATCTTCTGAAGAACGCCATCCAGGAGATCCAGCGGAAGAACAACAGTGGGCTGAGCTTTGAGGAGCTCTACAGGAACGCCTACACCATGGTGCTGCACAAACATGGGGAGAAGCTCTACACGGGCCTCAGAGAGGTGGTCACCGAACACCTCATCAACAAAGTATGAGCTCCTCTCTCACTCTGAAATCTTTCTTGAAATACTTGAGGTTCTAGAGATTAAACTTCTCAGGGTTAGCTACGAGTTGCTGAAGTTAAATGCAGTTTAATAAGCAGTAAGCCACAAGAGACACAGCTTATTGCTTTAAAAGACCTGCTTAACTAATTCGATGGTGTGTGATTTAAACAGATCTGAAGGACACTGTCTCACATCTTCTTCACTACATGTATATTTATATATAGCTTAATGAAGACTCTGGGGTTTTATGTCTGGTGCTGGCTGTTAATGATGTCAGTTCTGGAGATGAAGCAAATGGTGGAAACCTGCCCGTCCCAGTGGAGTTGTTCACAGGGTGATGTCACCGTACATACAGGTGGATGAAACCCATGTGCCTGAGCTACTCTCATAACGGCTTTGATTTTTTTTTTCAGGTGCGAGAAGATGTGCTGCATTCATTAAATAACAATTTCCTGCAGACGTTAAATCAAGCATGGAATGATCACCAGACTGCCATGGTCATGATTAGAGATATACTAATGTACATGGTAAGTTGTTTAGTCAGACTTTCTTTAATAGCATGTTGTATATACACTGCCCGGCCAAAAAAAAAAAAGTCGCTGTTTGGATTTAAATAGGCAAATGCATAAGAGTCTGTGATTGGATCATTATTGCAGTGATTATTATGTTTCTAGCATGTTATATGTTTGGCAACAGCTCTTCTAACCCTAATTGATGGAGTGTGTAGCTTTTCATTTCTTAAATAACCATATAGGAAGACACATCATGGCCATATTCCAGGATGACGTTGTCAAGGTCAGGCTCAAATTGTGAAAGAATGGTGCATGAAGAATCATTTTCACAATAATAGTATGTTTTTGAAGCACCTCTTGATGGAAATAACATTTATTTCCATCAAATGGTGCGTACATTTTTGGTCAAGATCTTGTATTGACAATGCAAGAGGTGGGCACTCTATAAAGTCTCCTCCAGCACATCCCAAAGACTTTCAATGAATTTAAGGAATTTAAGGTGCCAATTCATGTGTGAAAATGATCCTTCATGATCTCTCTCTCCCCCCCCCGCATTAATCTTTACATTGTCATCCTGGAATATGACCATGATGTGTCTTTCTACATGGTTGTTTAAGAAATGAAAAGCTACACACTCCCATCAATTAGGGTTAGAAGAAACATATAACATGCTAGCAACATAATCACTGCAATAATGATAGACTAAGTATTGGTTTTGGAGTGTTTTGACAGGAGCCCATGAGTCACACAATCAACCAAAAAGCTTTAATAATCCTTATCCTGTTTACTGACCTGACCATAATGCAGTGATGACGTATTTTTGTAGCCCAACCCTGAAGTTAGCATCACCCTAGTTCCCTTGACAAAAACCCAATATGATTTTTTCCACTGTCTTTTGGATTATTGCAGAAAATAAGCTCATTGATCAACAAAAGTTTGATTCTTGTGTGTTTTGTTCATTATGATAACCTTCACAAATGAATACCAATCACCAGAAATAAAAAAGCACAACATAGGCTATACATGAACTACACCACGGTCGCATGACTTCAGCTTCCAACTCTTTCAGTGTTTATTTAAAATAATAATTTTCCCTAAAAGTTTAAGCTAGAATAGTTTGCAAGTGCGTGATTATAAACACAACGAGGCTGTGAAAGCGGACTAGTGAGTAGATGAGTTTACCTGTTCGGCCTGATGACATTTAATGTCCCAGACAACCTCTGTAGTCCTGTTTAGCCACTAAGACAAGTAAAAGCTTTTAAAAAAATTGCAAGAGGGTATTACTGTTGTGTTTTTGTCATAGAATAAAACATGAGAATATCTTGAGCTTGTGTTCACCACAGACCTTATTTCAGGCATTTAACCATAATCCCATTTACTTCGACAATAAAATGCTAACTTGTGAACCTGTGGGAACCTTTTTCTTTCTCTCTGTCTAGGACCGTGTGTATGTTCAACAGAATAATGTGGAGAACGTCTACAATCTTGGCTTGATCATCTTCAGAGATCAGGTTGTGCGGTATGGCTGCATCAGAGACCATCTTAGACAAACTCTGCTGGACATGATCGCTCGAGAACGCAGGGGAGAGGTGGTTGACAGGTGTGTGACATCTGTCGTTCTGTCTCTCTTTACAGTGTTTCAGTAAGAGAATGAAAGCTTTCAGCTGTAAGTAGTAGAGATGCACTTTTATGATGTTTGTGATGTCATGTTTTGTGGCAGGGGGGCCATCAGAAATGCCTGTCAGATGCTGATGGTTTTGGGCTTAGAAGGTCGGTCCGTCTACGAGGAGGATTTTGAAATCCCGTTCTTAGACATGTCTGCTGAGTTTTTCCAGGTGGGTGCTGCTATAATACTGCTTTTACATTGTTTAATTGTCACTTTGGATATTACAAAACATTTCCTTGTCACTGCCATTGAAATAAAACAGGAATGAAATCTTTTGTTTAGATCTTCCGTCGTTATTTATTTATTTATACTTCATTGCTAATTGACATAGCCTTTATCATTGTATAGAATACTATGAAATATGTTGTGTGCTTTATTCTGTGTAAGAAGACACATCATCTTACAGAACGATGTTTTCAAACACTGAACTGATGTTATTAAGTGAGTTTGGAGTAGAGACATGTTGTTTAATGTTGTCTTTTGTTGGACAAGAGGTTCAGAAATGCTTCTTATGTTTGGAAAAGTGTTTGACGCGTGTTGCTTTTTCAAATGCACATTACTGATTACAGAGCCATACTTCATTGACAAGCTGCACATAAAAAAATAATCGCAGCCTTTGAGATTTCTTGTGCAGCCCTAGTGTCACATGATCCTGTAGAAATCAGTCTAATATGCTGATTTGGTGCTCAAGAAACATTTCTTATTATCATAGATAAAAGTTATACTTTAATAAAATATCATTTATAGAATTTCATGTTCTATAAATGCATTTTCAAATGTTATTACAAATTAAAAGCATATTTATTGTGAAATTTTTAATGAAAAATGTTTTCTGAGACAATATATTGATTTAAAATACAATGTAGCATTTGTTGTAGTGAAGCCAGTGAGACAAGTAAAAATCCGCTACTAACCTGAAATAACTCCTCATTGTTAAGACCTGTATTGATTGATTTGCTGATTTATTCTTGACTGGTGTTAAGTATAATATCTCCATTTTTGTATGTGTCTGTGCAGATGGAAAGTCAGAAGTTCCTAGCGGAGAACAGTGCCAGCGTCTACATCAAGAAAGTGGAGGCTCGGATAAATGAAGAGATTGAGCGAGTGATGCACTGCCTGGATAAATCGACAGAGGAGCCCATCGTGAAGGTGGTAGAGAGAGAGCTCATCTCCAAACACATGAAGACCATTGTAGAGATGGAGAACTCGGGACTGGTCCACATGCTCAAGAATGGAAAGACAGAAGGTGAGCAGCTGTTTATTTATTGATCTGTCATCTATCCCTAATTGGAATGAATGAATTTTTTTGCTTTGTATTTAACTAAATTTCTCTCATCTTTTCTATCTATCTCTCTCTTAGACCTGGCGTGCATGTATAAGTTGTTTGGTCGGGTTCCTAACGGATTGAAAACGATGTGCGAGTGCATGAGCTGGTACCTCAGAGAACAGGGTAAAGCGCTGGTGTCAGAGGAAGGAGAGGGCAAGAACCCTGTCGACTACATTCAGGTACACATTCACCAACATGAAGTAGCAAAGAGAGAACTGCACAGACAGTAGAGGCTTGTTCAGTTAATACATAACTGACCAGCTGAGTCGCATCCTGAATAAACAAAGAACAAATCTGCCAATGTTTAAGAGTTCAGACTAGTGAGAATGTGTAAATACAACAACCTCAACGAGCTTTATGTTTTCTAATAAGTAGTAAGGATGGTCTTTTTCTTGTGGTACATTCAGGGTTTGTTGGACTTGAAGTCGCGCTTCGACCGGTTTCTGCAGGAGTCCTTCAACAACGACAGACTCTTCAAACAGACTATTGCTGGAGATTTTGAGTATTTCCTCAATCTCAACTCCAGATCGCCAGAGTACCTCTCACTCTTCATTGACGACAAACTCAAGAAAGGAGTGAAGGGGGTAAGAGATTAGCTTTAGGCCATCTTAAGTTCTTGAGATGAAATCTTCCTACATATTGGGTAAATTCTCTCTTTAATATTGCCACACTTTTGTCCAGTGAAAGTGGAAAAAAATTATGAATACCAATTATTATTATTATTATTATTATTATTATTTTATATATATATATAGATATAGATATAGATAGATATAGATAGATTGATATATACACAAACAAAAGTGTTATTCCTAACTAAACGTAAAGCTAGAGCAAATTTTGTTTTTCATTGAAAAATATCTTAAATAAAATTAAAAAGAAATATTAGATTTAAAACTTTTAAAAATTAGAAATAAAATAAGGTGAAGTTATAAAATTGAGTTGTTAAAAAATTACAGAAAAATCAAAATATATAAATATATATATATATATATATATATATATATATATATATATATATATATATATATATATATATATATATATATATATATATATAATTTTAAACGTAAAATAATAAAAATGACAAAAGCACATAAAATTCTTAAAATTAAATCTGAAAATATATAAAAAAAAAGCTAATTCACAATATTAATAAATAAATACTATAATAGCATATAAATAATTTTAAAATACCACTGAACCAAAGTTATTACTGATCTCTTAATTGGTTCATTATATTTGTGTTTATATTTAGCTGACAGAACAGGAAGTGGAATCCATCCTGGATAAGGCCATGGTGTTGTTCAGGTTCATGCAGGAGAAGGACGTGTTTGAGCGTTACTACAAACAGCACCTGGCCAGAAGACTCTTAACCAATAAGAGCGTTTCAGATGACTCTGAGAAAAATATGATCTCCAAACTAAAGGTGCACATCATATCCTTCTTTACTCTTTTACTGTATTCCTCTATATTACTAATGTAATACTCATGTTTTATCTCTCAGACGGAGTGCGGTTGTCAGTTCACCTCTAAACTGGAGGGCATGTTTAGGGACATGAGCATCTCTAATACCACTATGGATGAATTCCGTCACCACCTGCAGACATCACAGGTGCATATGCACACACACACATCCCTTTGACTTTGTTGTTCTTAAAACAAGTTCATTATAATTACTGCGTCCTGAGGGCCTATTCACACCACATCCAAATTTTATAAAAAAGAACATTGAAGCGATGCAACCTTTTCAAGTCCTTTCACACCAAATGCGAAAATGTGTGATTTGTCTTCATGTTGCAGGTGTCTCTCTGTGGTGTTGATCTCACAGTGAGAGTACTGACCACAGGTTACTGGCCCACACAGTCAGCCACACCCAAATGCAACATCCCACCCTCCCCACGCCACGCCTTTGAGGTCTTCAGAAGGTATGACTCGTACACCCTTTTCCTTATTTAATTATATGTACATTTCCTTTTAAGTTAAACAATTGTCAGGATTTTTACGTATCTGTTGACTATAATCGAACAATATTGTTTTTTGTTTTTTTTTGTAAGTATATGACAGAAACTGTCAAGGTAAAGATAAAGTTGATAATCTCTGCTTGCCATGTCTATATCTGAGTTTTCACCACTTGTAGCTTGGTTTCATGTGAATTTTAACTCTGTGCAGGTTTTATTTGGCTAAGCACAGCGGCAGGCAACTCACACTCCAGCATCACATGGGTTCTGCAGACCTCAACGCCACTTTCTACGGTGCCATTAAAAAGGTACAGACACAATTGTTTATTTTTGCAATTACATTTAATGACACCGAAAGTGCACCTTTAATACCCAAGTAAAATATATATATACAGTGTATATATCATTTTTTAAAAGGTTTTTTTAATATTTTTTAATTCATTTATTTATATTGTATAGTGTGTACAAATACATATAAACTTTATATAATAGCGCACATCTTTTTATTTAAAAATTATAAAAAAAAATATTCTATACATACACATTTATATATCATTAATAATTTAATTTTAAAAATATAAAAAATGCATTTTATTATGTGTGTGTGTGTGTATATATATATATATAATACACCTGAACTAATAAAGTGATAAGCTATAAATCATTTCATCTGATCTGTGTTCTTGTCTTAACCAGCCGTGACCATGACAAGATGGGTGACATGATGTTTTATCAGTGACTTTTCAAAAAGTTTTACCAATATTATTTTTTATTTTTTTTGTCTATTATGTTGTGCTGTGTAACTCCACCCACAGTGGAATCTCATTGTTCCAAAACCCATATTAAACTAAACGGCAAAAATTTTCTGTTTGGATGTGATTTTGTTGCTTCACAGTATTTCCACTGAGGACTGAACAGTTTCTTGTCAATGAAGTCTTTTCTCTTGTTGGTTTTTAATTATTTATAAAATGTTTAAAAGCCGATTTTAATTGACTTTCTTTCTTTTTTCTCTCTCTCTCTCTCTCTCTCTCTTTAGGAGGATGGCTCAGATGTAGGTGTGGGCGGGGCTTTGCTAACAGGCTCAAACACACGGAAGCACATTCTGCAGGTGTCAACCTTCCAGATGACCATTCTCATGCTCTTCAACAACAGAGATAAGTTTACCTTTGAGGTAAAGCCTTCCATCCACATGTTCCCTGATCTGAACTCCATTAAGCCATGCCTACATGTTCATGAGTTTAACCTTCACCTTTGTTTGACCTTTAACCCCCTCAGGAGATCCAGCAGGAGACAGACATCCCCGAGCGCGAACTGGTCCGGGCCCTGCAGTCTCTAGCCTGCGGGAAACCCACCCAGAGAGTTCTCACGAAAGAGCCCAAGAGCAAAGAGATCGAGAGCGGCCATGTGTTTACAGTCAACGACCAGTTTACCTCCAAACTGCACAGAGTCAAAATACAAACAGGTATTGTGCTGCCACACGGGGGCGCTGTTGAATCAGAATGAAGGGACAAAATAAGAGTGATTGTCTGAAAGAATCAGAAGAATTTAACTGACATTTAGTTCATTTTTGTTTGTCATCTATATGCCTGTGTTCTCATAAAAGTAGAGAAAATAATGTATTTTTTTAGCAGATACATGCGTTTAAAACAGAACAAATATGAATAATTAATCTAAGGGTCTTATATAGATTTTAGTCCAATAAAATACTCTCAAGAATTATAAACACCACCTGCCATTTGGTGTCTTAGTATTTTGAATTCGCTTTTATTTGTATATTTTCAGTTTTCACTTTGAATTTAGTTGTCTTTTTTTATTATTATTATTAATATTTGTTTTTTTGTATATTTCTATTTAGCTTTAATTTTTATTTTGGTTTTTAGTAAATGTAGTACTTCAAGGCAACATTTTAAGGTATTTTAAGTTTAAGTTTTTCATCTATATTTCAGGTTCCCTGTGGGTCTTTATAAATTATTAAAAAGACTAATTCAGTTGTAATAAATTTTTAAGGCCATAAAAAGTCTTAAATATCTTAAATGTTTGTAAGAAAAGTCTTAATTATAATTTCAAGAGTTCTTAAATTTGGCGACAGAAAAACAGGAATCAAGATATGGCTTGATGTGATTCAAAGTAGAAACGTGGGGCTGTTGCACATTCTAACCCTGCAGATGCCATGTGCTTCAATTAACAAATTAACAAAAAATATTTTTAATAGTTTTAGTTAACAATAACTAGACTCTTGACTTTCTAGGATGAACTGTTCATCCTATTTCTTGCTCCAACTTCCTTTTTCAATAGGAAATACACCAACAATGCTCTTGTCAAAACAATTAATGAGGCCTTTAAATATTTAAACCTCTAATTTGGAGATGAATTCTGATTTTATAAAATATTTGGTGTAGATGACGTTTGAATCAGACTTTATATTAAGATCTTATCCCTGTACTTCTACGTCTCAAGTAATCTGAATTAAGATGTCTTTAATTTAAAAATGTGCTTCACAAACACTTTGACTTTCTGCAGTTGCTGCTAAGCAAGGCGAGTCAGACCCAGAGCGCAAGGAGACGCGGCAGAAAGTAGACGATGACAGGAAACATGAAATTGAGGCTGCCATTGTACGCATCATGAAATCCAGGAAGAAGATGCAGCACAACGTACTGGTAGCAGAGGTGAGCGTGTGTTCTTGTTCATGACTTTCTATGTTTATTTTATCATTTCAAAAATGATATCTGCAAATTTCTAAACATCTGTTTGGTTGTCTCTTGTCAGGTGACCCAGCAGCTGAGGGCGCGGTTCCTGCCGAGCCCTGTGGTAATTAAAAAGCGCATTGAAGGACTAATAGAAAGAGAATATTTGGCCCGGACGCCGGAGGATCGTAAAGTCTACACGTACGTTGCGTAGTGGATCACAAGTCTGCACAAGGAGATGAGTGAGCAACACAAAGACAGGAAAAATAAAAAGATTCTGGACTGCTCTTCGCATGGACTGGGAAGTTTGTTTTAAACAAAAGATGAGCTCTGGGTAGCGGACTTCATTTAAAAGAAAAGCAAACCGAGAAATCATAAACCATACAATCGGGAAAATAGTCAGGAAGCAAAATAAGAAATTCATAATTGTGTCGTAGATTATTTTTAATTAGATCAATCCCACTCTTATGAGAATCTCAGCTATGAATGGATACAGCTTCAGTCTCTTCACCGTTTTACCCTCGTAGAGATCAAAATCAAAAGAATCCCTTGGGAAAATGTGAATGCACTGCACATGTTGTTGTTTTTTTCTTTTTTCAATACTGTATAAAAGGCAGAATTATTAAACACCCTAACAAAACAGCCAAAACGTGGCTACGGAAATAAGACAAAAAGTTCAATAAAAATGTTGATATTGAACCGCTTGTCGCTTTCTTGCAGATGCCATTGTGGTTTCCGTGGTAACATCAAGGTGCGGAGACAAAACGGATGCTGAACATGTCAATGTAATTTCATTCTTGGTTTATTAAACAAATACAAACGTTCCATACTGTCCCAGGTGGCCTTGCCTCCCGAGACACGTGAAATAAAAAGCAGCCAAATGACTCTGAGAATTAGACGGTACATCACTATCTCCAATTTCCTGTTATTAAACCTCTAAAATGCCATTACTGCCAAGCTTGAAATATGTGTGGCCCTGGTCCAAACAAAATCAAATTGTTTTCAGAAATGGGGAAAGCAGATGAGTGTAGCACATGTGCACAGCAGGTAACAGGTTTGAGGAAAGAGTAACAACGTCATTGAGACTTCCTGATGAAATAAAGGTTAACTAAAAAATAAAAGCAGCAGGGAGCAAAATCCACAGCTTTGATTTCCTTCTGTATCAACAGTGTATGTAGTGATAGACAAACTGATCAGGAGCCAGTTGCATAAACATAATCATTATGTTAAAGTCCCCTGTGGTGAAAATCAATTTTTTAATGTTGTTTATATGGCTATGTGGTGTTTTTAATATGCTTTTGAGACAAACCATGTGCAAAGCAGGGAGTCTCGAGAAGCCAGGTTATCCTGGTATATTTTTCTGATAAAAATTAATAAGATTGGATCTGAAGAATCGGGTAGACTTTGAAATATAGCAGGTGTATTACGATGCAATGATGAACTACATGCCTTTCTCCACTGATGTTCTGAGGTGTTCAAAGCGTTTCTAAGGATACTGATTTTTAGAAGGCAGCTGTCTGAGATGAAGAACGGGAACATGGTTTGTAACATTAGCAACACATAATTAGCAGCTGTTTGATAATGTAGTCAAGCAAAAGGCTAATCATATTAATTATGTATTCAACGTTGTAAAAAGCAATACCATTGTTCAGTGTTTAAGTTGACCGAGTGGATCTCTGATTGAGTGGAGGCGGTGCTAATTAGCATATTCATAGATCCTTGTATAATAAATGAGGCAAGGGTGTAGTGTTACATTCAAGCTGTTTTAAGGCATTAAGAACTTTTTTTTTTCTTTTTTTTTCACAGGAAAAAAATGATTAAATATGTCATTTTGGTGATCAAAGATGAGTTTTAAGGGATCAAATTATTGACTACAGGGGGACTTTAAGACTTTTCGATATCAAATTAGGCCAATCTACGTTTTTATGTAACTGACTAACTAAGTCTAAAAGGGTTAGTTCACCCAAAAATGAATTTTTTGTCATTAATGACTCACCCTCATGTCGTTCCAAACCCGTAAGACCTTCGTTCATCTTCGGAACCATACCTGCAAACTAGTCGCTTTTTGCCGTTTCGAAATATATCATTTAAGTGATATTTTTTTTCGGGGGTGTCAGGGTGAGTTTGCGGGCACAGTAAATTGAAAATGGGCTACTTTCCCATAGACTGTTGTGATCTTTTTTGGTGCTCTGGAGTGTGACCTGGATGAATGATTATCGAAGGTATGTTGAAAGATACAGTACAACTTACTGAAATCCGTATCATGTCATATGTAACGTTAATCGATCAATCATTGTTTCAACCGCAAAAAGCTCCAATAAAATAGCTTGTAAAAATGTCTCATTTACCTCAGAAAAGCCGTTCAATGTCAAAAAAAACTCGTTAGTCAGCTACAAACATGAACTTAGAGAGGAGCATTTTGATATATATCCACTGTGACTATAGGCCATTGCATATTCATAAACGTGTTTATATATAAAACTGTTTTAAGACAGTCACCATTTAAATGTTTAGGCCGATATTTAAAAAGAATAGAAAGAATTGTCTTTAAAATGTATTATAACGTTATTATAAAAACTTCTTTGGGTAATTTATATGTAAGTACAAATCAATTAATTTTTAACCTTTAATATTATAATGATGTACCAGCTGTGGTTCCCTGTATAGTTTACAGCAATAGTTGAGATTTTTTCTTTGAGGAAATTTGCCATGTACTGTACCTGACAGGCCCCAAATGAATCATTATTGAATTGAAGGTGATCAAATTGAAAACAAATTGCGTTTTTTTTTTATTTTTTTTTTTTTACTTGAAGCTAATTTTGTTTTTGTTTTTTTCTGTTTATTTTCTTGTCAGAGTGCACCAGAATGCTAAGTTTACATGTTAAAATCACACAAATTTTCTCCTGGGGGAGGATGCCCCCAGACCCCCATACTACTATTTACTTTGTAAACATGTCACCTTTTTCACCACTTAGGAGTTTGCAGGTATGGGAACACAAATTGAGATATTTTTGGTGAAATCCAAGATGTTTTTTTTTTTTTTCCCAGAGAAAGTAACGAAATGACCACATTCAAAGTCCAGAGAAGTAGTAAAGACATTGGTAAAATAGTCCACGTTACTACAGTTGGTTCAACCTTAATGTTATGAAGCGACGAAAACACTTGTGTGCAAAAAAAAAAAAAAAGACTTTATTCAACCATTTCCTCTCTACCCTGTCATTCTCCTACGCAGTTTACGTTGAAGACACGTTGCAGAGCTTCCGTGATCTACGTCAGAACGCTGACACTATTTCTTTTGAGCACTTTGTAAAGTCTTCATCCCAAAGACTTTTGATGAAGACTTTCAGTGTTTATATTCTCTGAAGTCTAGAGTAATGCTGAAAATTCAGATTTGCATCACAGGAATATGTTAAATTTTAAAATATATTCAAATAAAAAAATCTTCTTTTTAAATTAAAAATAATATTCCACAAAATGTCTGATTTTGAATACTGATCAAATATATGCAGTCTTGAGAAGCTTAAAAGACCTCTTTCAAAAACAGTTTGAAAGAGGTCAACAAACCAACCCCAAACTAGCACAAGTGAAATTTTTCCATTTTCTTAGGTTTTAAATTCTTAAAACATTGATACACTTTTCAAAATCTGGTCACTTTGTTGTTGTCAAACATTGTGTTCATGATTATTGTGATGAACTACACCTGTACTTACTCTGCTTGGACACTTCAAACATCTGCTAAAAATCATCTTGAGAGCAGCTGATTAAAAATAATTGAATAATGGCTTATCACTCTACCCGACTGTGATAGTTTTTTTATTTATATTTAAACAGATGTATGAAATCTGAATGCAGACTAAAGCACCTGAGTATGAAACCCTGTAGGAAGAACTGTACATGAAGGTGGACTTCAATCACAGACTTTGATCTGCACAGGTTTTCTTAGGATTTATACAAACTCTTTAACACAGAGAGACTATTAACAACACGATACAACATACATGTTGTTTATTACTAAAACGCTCTTACTGTAACTCTCAGATGATCTGAGAGAATCAATGTGTGATGAGATGATCACAGCAACCGCTGGGAGAAACATACTCATGGAGAAATGATGACGCAGGTGGATGCTGTTTATTATCAATTTAAGAGGCAACAACACCGTTTTATGTGCAGCTTGTTAGTTATGTTGTGCTAATTTCATTTTTACAGAACTAAAGTGTATCTGGAGGTTGTCACATATTGCGTCACCACACGGGATGTTTTCTACATGACAATAACTGACAAGGCCAAAAGCCCACTTTATTATTTATGAGCATTTTGCCTTTATGCGATAGTGCAGGGGAAAGTATTGGCAGAGACAAACGAAATGGACGGGAAATGACGCAGGTTGCATACTTTGTGAGCACCATTTATGTTCAAGTTTTCTCATCCAGATGGGTTTTAAATAGGCATGTTGTGGCCAGAGTTAAGGCTAAATATAAAATCAAAACAGACCCCATTAACTTTTAAATGTTCCTGGTTTTATTGTGTTTTATTCATTGATGTATGTTATTCTCAAGACAAAAATGTTTACAGAATCTTTGATCAAAATGTTATAACTTCTTCCACCCCTATGGCTGACACCACCAAAACCACTTTGATTCAGACAGGGACCATGGAGGTCTTAAAGGGATTTTTTTGGGGGTGAACTATCCCTTTAAAGGTGCAATAGGTGATTCTCTATGGAAACATTTTTTGTTATACTGGTTGAAAGTCTCCTCATATCCTGATAGCAATCACTATGTTAAATGGACTAAATGTATTTTATAAATATATATCGTCTGTGGAAGGCATAGGACCATAAAATGTTCATCCAATCTTTATATTCGGTCCGAATTAAATAATACGATGTCCTACCTGCCTGTCAATGTATGTTTTTACGCACCCTCGCGCACCCTTTTCACGCAGACATCATACGTCATCAGCATGTTTCATGCTGTGCAGAGTTTATACAGACAGACATTGGTCACGAGCACCGCAAACAAACAGCAGCCACATTTTACAGTTCCTACCGAGCTTAAGCCCAAAGTATACTTTTTACACGTACGCGAGGGTCAGCATACAGTGCGCATGATGCGAATTTCGTCATCAGAAGAGTACGCACGTACTGTACGTGCAGTGCCGTATTTTTGTAACCACGCATACTTGTACACATGCGCATTTAAAAAAATAAATAAATAAATAAAAAATGTTGCAGTAATTAATTTATCCACAAGGTGGCAACCGTGCCCTGGGTAGTCAAAGAAAAACTGCGCAGACAGAACAGACTAGCTATAGCCACAGTGGAGGCCTATATAGACGAGAGATTGTGAGAGAGGTTGGAAAGTAACCTCATTTCTACAACTCTAGCATGAAAGAGTACAAAGATGTTTACATAGGTTGTAACTTGTGGCAAGAGATTGCTCCAAACTGTGCATGCGTCGAACGCCTGTGTATGTGTACAAGCGAAATGAAGTATACTTTGCAAGGCTGTAAGTATACCCAAGACTTTATGCTGCGTTCACGCCATAACTATCGTAATTAAGAGATGGCAACCCGTGAAGTTCTAACCGGGGCTGTTCAGTCAGACTCGGAATTATGCGTATCCATGTCAACAGTATCAACACCGAAATGAAACTGCAGCAGTCAGGTACAACCTCTGTGAGTTGTTTACATTGATTATTATTGTAATGTTATGTGCTTTGAGACATGAGGTGGTTTAACGCTGTCTAACTTTACCAAGAGCAACTGTGTGTGTGCACGTTCATGTGTTTTGGAGGAGGCGTGGCCTTTGGACGGCGATTTGAAAGGAGGGTGGGATCTTATGCTTTCAATGCTAGCAGGCTAACATTAGCATTTCCCAGATCACTTACTACACCTTTAATGGAGACTGCTTTTCACAGTCCGATCAGTTGTGGATGGATAAAATCATACCTCAACTTACTTTTGTTTCAGGTTAACCCTATGAAGTCTCACATTTCTAAAGCCTCTAAATTATCAGCATGATCAAAACTTTGCTGATAAACCTGTCGTACGCAATCGACTACATGCCTTCTGATGTCTGATTGATAGTTCATACTTTTTTAGCAAGTGAAAGGCCTTTTAGTATAACACTGTTTTGTCCCCCTTACAGGTCGTGATACGCGTCTTTATGCTGTGAAATCTCCACCGATTATTATCAAGTAAACGTAAGAAACTTCTATATTGTTAGTAATATTTCAAAATATCATAAAACTAAGAATTTAAATATTATCGGCAGGGCTTGACATTACTTTTTTTTGCTCACCAGCCACTGTGGCTAGTGGTTTTCCAAAGTTACAAGCCACTCAGCATTTTCACTGGCCACAATTTTGACATTGATACCAATGGGGAAAAACTGCCATAGATATTTTTAATATTATCTCATAATTTGGCAGCAGGTATATTAGGCTGCTGTCACTTTAAGACCTGATGCACAGATCCATTATACTGAAATGTGTTTTCTTTCTCAACTGTTTATGTTCACTTAAAACATAACTGAATGTGTTCATGTGAATACTCGCCAAGACTCGCATTTTGTGTGTATTTGACTGTTTAAGCACAATAAGCAGCACAAAGAACTCAATTTAGTACTGCGAGGCGGCTTTATGTGCGCACACTGTGGGTGCGAGCACAAAATCTGTGGGAATGAGTAAAATTACGTGCAAGAGAGCGAGAAAGCACAGCTGGTATTGTTTATCTGTTCTGCTGAAAATGAGTAATGGAAGCGTTTCAGACAATTCAGTATCGATATGTATTGAAAAATGTATATTTTTGGACAACACTACTTAGTTTACTATTTCAGATGACTTTTTAAAAGACTACAATTGAAATGTATATATTATATATAAAATTCAACCCGCCAAAGTGGCTAGTAGGAGTGACTGTTACACGTCACAGCTGAAATCCACCTGCATTTGGCGGGTGTTAATGTCAAGCCCTGATTGGGAGCTATAGAGTGACAACATTTTATGCAAGTAGTCTACTATACTGTACTGTTAAGAACTCATTGATTTGCATTACAAGCTATCAGCATTTCATCTCTCTAGCCATATAAATAACATCTTCACCAAATTGCATATTTTTGCTCAGTTTGCGCATCTGAATTAAACTGAGGTGTTTTTTCCTCCTCGAGTATGAGCTCCATATTGTCATATTTCATACTACATGAGCCATAAAAGCCTGATGTATCAAATATGGTACTCAGTAAAAAAAAATTTTTTTAGATTTTCTTTTTAGATTTTGTCCAAAGGTTAAATAAACTGTTCCATTTCAATAAATTAGATTTTTCCTATTATTATTTCATATGTCACGGTTTTACAGCAATAAATATCCTATTTTTACGAATATATCAGGTTTGTATGTTGATTTTAGACTTAATTTAGATTCTGTGCGATCATTCTGTAGTTAGTTGTTACCGAAAAAAGCTTCAGGTTTCATATCATGGTTATTCGTGTTGTTTTAGAGTCTTAGTTATCTGACATGTATAATATCTAACATGTTTAAATTCTCACTCGGAGGGTTTGACAGTCTTTGCCAAAGTCTCCAACCGGCCCATGAACACTTTGACTTCCTGTCGCGAGCTGTGCGTCCACGCGAGGGGCAAGTGGGCCGAAACCGGCTGTCGATCTGAAACAAACAACCTGTTATGAGGTTTTCTCATAGCTCTATAGGACAAATCTAGATACATGAAAGCAAGTGTGACCATTTTTAACCAACACGCATACCTTGGAAGAAAAGGCCGCTAGGAAATGCAGTGGAGGCGCGTGACACTGCGAGCCAAATGACCGTGTCTGCTCCCTGCTCCGCCATACGAAGACGATCACGCATCATCTGATGGAACTGAGGCATCGCCCGGGCAACCGCTGAGCACAACCAGAGCCAGAGAGTACAAGTGATGAGCTTGACAGGCAAACTTGTTTTAAAAAAAAAAAAAGTATGTTATGGATTTGTTAACTAAAATGTTAATTAGGCAGCATATATACACTATGAATTATAGCGTAATTAACAGCCAGTGTTCCTGAATTGGGGATTATGCAATTGAACTTATTTTTATGTAACTTTTATTTTTTTTATATTTTTATTTTAGATTTAATTAAAATTAATCAATTTAATTTTATGTTATGATGTATCAGCTGATAAAAGCAGTTATTTTCACTATTGGCCAGCGGGGGCGGAAAAACGTGTTCTGTTAATTATATCTGTGCTTGAATACATTTCATTTTTTTCATTTTTTATTTGTGTAATCTGAAAATAAATACCAGTTGAATATATCTCTGTTGTTCACATTAACTTCTAATATTATAGCAATGTACCAAATAAGAGGGTTCCCTCCCTGTATAGCTTTCAGCATTATTTGGGAGAGATTGTTTTTTCCTTAAGAAAATAAAATGATCAGTATTGGCAGATATTATTCTGAATAATCAGTATCGGCAGAGAATTTTAGTAACAGTGTGTCTCTAGATGAAATTAACATTAACTGAGATTAATAAATGCTTTACAAGATATTTCATTATTAGTTCATGTTAACTAATGTAGTTAACTAACTAGGAACCTTGTTGTAAAGTGTTACCTAAACATTAAATATATATATTTATAATCTTCCCTACAACACTGAACACATGTGGAGTTGCTCTTTTACAGCAGAGAGGCTACAAATTAATACATGGGAAAAAATTTAAACTTAAAAAGTGTAAGTAAACAAAATCATCAAGCCAAACTAGCATAACCATGGTGCCGAATGAAATTAGCACATTAAAACAAGCATATTTTGCTTGTGGACTTATGAAATGAACAATACCTGGTGTGTCGGCCCAGCCAGGGTGCATCACAGAGAAATGAATTTTGGGATTTGCTTTTGCCCAGACCTCTGTCATCACTACCTGCTGCCTCTGTGGACGGACACACACACACACACACACACAGAGAGAGAGAGAGACAGTTTGAGGTGCACATAATGAGTGTTTAGTAAAAGGTCATCATCATTACTGCATCAGATATTGTTTAATGGAGACGCCACTGCTGGCACTCTGTCACCTGTTGCTTGGCAACAGCTCAGAAAAATGTAACCCCGCTTGTCTCAGTTTAATAGAAACTGTTCATGACTTTTAGTCCCTTTTCATGAATAAAATTATTCAATCAATCTTTTTCACGTTATCCTTGTAAATTAATTTCATAAGAAATTGTCTGCCAACACTTGACTGAAAAAAGTACTATGGTTCAGTCTCAGATGGTAATACTTTGATATATTCCATTGTACTTCAAAAAACATAGTATTACCACCCTGGTAGTGGCCAAAAAACATGATATTACCATAGTTTTGAATGTTGTATTTTTGTGGTACTACCATGGCACTTTTCTGTAAGGTAAGAACTAAAACTAAAATAAAATAAAAATTAAAAGCTTACATTGGTCATTTGTTACATTTAAATTTTACATTTTTTGTTTAAAAGTTTATAGGTTTAAAATTTCAATTTTTAAACACACTAGGTTTTACAGTTTTGAAAAAGAAAATCTCAGTGGTGTTTGCTTGTGCAAAACATTTATGGGTTTTAGCCAGGGTGTTGCTAACCCTGAAGTCTGCTAAATTAATACATTCAAATGTAAAGTATGAGCAATAAAAATAGCAGTAAAAAATAAAATAATTAAGAGGCAAAATTCTCTAAATACCTTGTTCTGTGCATATACCATGGTACCATCAAACTGAGCTCTCTCTGTCTGCAGATCGTCTGCGTTTAGTTTCTGTACCAGCATCCCTCCTGATGACACTGTGATCTACCAGAGACATTATCATCATCATGACACATTGAACTGTCAGACATGGATGAGAGAGAAATAGGAGCCTATGTGGATCAGCACACATTACTCTTATGAAAATATAAACACATCTGTCACAGGTTGTCAAAATCACAACAGAGCGCAACAGTCTGGTTCCAGAAGTAAAACATCCATTCATTTTCTCCATAAGGAAATCGATTTTTAATGATAACTTTAAAGACAGCCTCACTGTGAGCTACGAGGTTGTTAATCGATAGTATTTGCTTCTGTTGAAGCCGTCAGCCCGCATTACTTCAACTAAGTTTTAAAATAATTGTGTGGAATTCGTGGAGAAAAACTACATTACCCATGATGCTGTACAGAAAATTCCACGAGTCAAAACATGTATATAATATATATACAGTATAAAAGCATAGTTTTATATTTCTCCCTCTTTTTTAATTCGATAATGCTTCATCGGATTGTAGTTCTTTCCCTCACTAAAGCCGTGAAGTACACAATACAAAGTACCTTTGTATTTTTGTCAGATTTTCTAAACTCTTTTCATTTAAATCAAAGTTTGTACTGGTTACATTATAGCTGGCTGGCTTTAATATAATGCTTTAATGAATACTTTTTTATATCCCTATGGGAAAAATGATTTGAAAAAATACTTCTGGAACCAATGCCGCTGAAAATGTGGCACTGTTTATTAACTGTTTATGCCTTCACATATGCACTGTGAAAGAATGCAGTCACAGGCAGACTCATTTTTAAGATTAATGTGTTTTTCACTCACAACTCGGGGGTCCCTGCTCTTCTCCAGCAATGGGATCAGACATTTAGTGAGAATATAAACACCTGCAGAGGAAAAAAAAAAAAAAAAAAAAAAAAACCACATGTAACATATATTTTATTATGAAACAGAATATATATTCCACAAAAGAATACTATACTACCATTCAAAATTTTGGGGTCAGTAAGATTTTTTTTTTTTTTTTAAGAAAAACTGAACATTTTGAAAGACATTTTTAATGTTACATGCTGTTCTTTTCAACTTTCTTTAACATCTTTATTCAACAATACCTAGTGATGGTCGATTACAAAACAATGCTTCATGAAGCTTCGAAGATTTACCAATCTTTTGTTTCGAATCAGTGGTTCGGAGCGTGTATCAAACTGCTAGTCATGTGAACCATTGAAATTTAGAAACACTTATGGTGTAACGAAGCCTCATTTACTGAAATCACGTGACTTTGGCAGTTTGATACACGCTCTGAACCACTGATTCAAAACAAAAGATCCATAAAGCTTCGATGCTTCACGAATCAGAGTTTTGAAATCGGCCATCACTAGATATTGTTGAATAAAGTTGTTATTTTGTTTTTTTTGGCGCACAAAAAGTATTCTTGTCATTTCATAACATTAAGGTTGAACCACTGTAGTCACATGTTTAAACTGTTTTAAATATGTCTTTAGTTCTGGGTATCTGAAGTAATAATTATCCTGTTAGCAATAGAGGCCTCACTGACCCATCAGATTTCATCAAAGATATCTTAATTTGTGTTCTGAAGATGAACGAAGGTCTTACGGGTGTGGAACGACATGAGGGTGAGTAATTAATAACATAATTTTTATTTTTGAGTGAAATAACCCTTTAATTCGTGGCCATGATTTAACTAAAATTAGTGTATGGCAAGCACTAACATTTAATCTTTAAAATGTACTAGTATCTATTTTCATGCTTTTATCATGTTCAGAATATCTTTGGTCTAAAACATTACTAGTAACTAAAAAATAAGTACTAGTTTACTAGTACTAGTAATTTTTCTTAACAAGTAAAGTATAATTAAATACTAGAAACTATTGGAATAAGTACTAGTTTCTAATAAACAAGAACTAGTATGTTAAATAATTGGTACTAGTATCTCTAAAAAATATACTAAGATACCTAAAGAATAAGCACTGGTATCTAAAAATAAGTACTAGTACCAATTAAATAAGTATTAATACCTAATGGAATAGATACTAGTACCTAAAAAATGAGTAGCATGAAAATGCTTTAAGGATTAAATGTTGAAACGGCTTGCCATACGAGTGCATGAATTAGTAAATCTGCCTACGATTAACTAAAGTAAGAGATCAGATTCTTAATTTGTGGCCATAATATATGCTCTGTAGTTTTTACTGTGTTTTTGATTAAATAAATACAGCCTTGGTCAGCATAAGAGACTTTCAAAAACATTAAAATATTTGATACGCAATGCAACACAGTGCATCATGTCTTACCAAGAGTATTGGTCGCAAAGTTTTTCTCCAGTCCGTCAGAGTTAAATTCCCTCTGGTTCACCATACATCCGGCATTATTGATCTGATAGGGATTAGATTAGAGTTGGAGACAGAAGAGATGATATTTCTTTATCTGTCCTGCACCTATAACCTTCAGCTGAATGCTGGTATTTTCTTTAATATACTGAGGTATGATGGGAATCTCCAAAAGGAGCTCTCTGACACTCATACCAAAACACTGAGAGACGAGTGCTCCTTCTTAAATGCCTCAGCGAACTCCCACACCTTTCTCGTCTCAGCGAGGTCCAACACATGGACGTAAACCTCCTACAGTAGATGCATATTACACAGTGCATGAAACAATACGAATCACTTAAAAACAATATAATATTATAAATAGTATCTCATATTTAAACACTGATCATTTTATTTGTTTCTTTTCATTCAAAGTTAAAAACTGATGCATCATCAGCAGTAATTAAAAGAATAGTTCACCCAAAAATGAAAATGAATTTACTCACCCTCATGTTGTTTCAAACCTGTATGAGTTTCTTTCATCTGTTGAACACAAAAGAAGATATTTTGAAGAATGTTGTTAACCAGACAGTTGACGGTAGCCATTGACTTCCATAGTATTTTTTTTCCTACTATTGAAGTCAATGACTACCATCAACTGTCTGGTTAACAACATTCTTCAAAATATCTTCTTTTGCGTTCAACAGAAGAAAGAAACTTGAGGGTGTGTAAATGGTGACAAATGGTGACATTTTCATTTTTGGGTGAACTATCCCTTTAATGACACTCACAGTATTTCCACTTGCTGAGATGATTTCTTCTCTGGCTCTCTCGGCTCGCTCTTTGTTTCTGCAAACAAGATGGACAGTGCCACCTTGGATAGTAGGAAAACGATACAGAATGAATGAATGAATGAATCATATTTTTTCAGTGATAAATCTTAAAGAGATGGCTTGTTGAAGAGAGGTCTGATTTTAAAGTTTTTTCTTCTTCTATGCATTCAGATTTATAATTAGTATATAATAATTTGGGCCCGTAAGCAACCAACTAGCATTTCTATCTGAACACCCTAGCAACTGCATTACAACACACTCAGAGTCAGAACAATTGCAAATGCATAACACTTTTTAGCAACCATACAACACCCTAGTATTATAACAATGAGTTTTGCATGGGCAGCACTAGCAGCACATATACTTCAGAAAATGTAAAAATCTAGTTGTTCTTATTTTCTTTCTCAAACATGACAGAAAACCACAGAGGAATACAAATGGCTCAACTTGGCAATGGGTAAACTATGCAAAGAAGATTTCTTAACAGTGTACTATACACAATTTGTTTTTCCAACTGGGCTAAAATGCTTAAATCCAGACCTCATGAAGTCTTAAAAACTAAATATATTTATATATTTTATTATACTTTTTAAAAAGTTTAGTTTTTTTGGGTTAGTAGGATTTAAAAAAAAAAAAAAAAAAAAACATTTATTCAGCAAAGATCCATTAAGTTGATCAAAAGTGACAGTAAAAATATTTATAATATTACAAAATATTTATATTTCAAATAAATGCTGTTCTTTTGATCCTGAAAAATTGTTTTGTGTCATGGTTTTCACAAAAATATTAAAGGGTTAGTTCACCCAAAAATGAAATTTCTGTCATTAAGTACTCACACTCCCAGCAGTGCAGGCTTCCGTGTTTACATCCGAACGCCGGCTCAGTATTGGCCGACGCTGTACACATGAGCAGCATGACGCATGCGTGTGATACTGATGCAGGAGCCGGCCAATGAGTCGGTGTTCTGACGTAGAACCTGGAAGCGCTGAACTGCGTTCATTACATCAACTGCGTATGACAACAGTTCAAATTGTTAAATAAAGTAATTATTTTTGTTTTGTTCTTGCGCACAAAAAGTTCTCGTCGCTTCATAACATTAAGGTTGAACCACTGTAGTCACGTTATGTCTTTACTACCTATGTGTGGTTCAGAAACCTTCGGATTTCATCAAAAATATCTTAATTTGTTTTCCAAATATGAATGAAGGTCTTACAGGTTTGGGATGACATGAGGGTGAGTAATTAATGACAGAAATTTCATTTTTGGGTGAACTAACCCTTTAAGCAGCACGACTGTTTTCAATGTTCATAATAAAAAAGGTTTATATATATATATATATATATATATATATATATATATACACATACACCTTAGTACCTTAGAGTAACATGTATATACCATGGTATATGACAACGCTTAATCATTCAGCACAATATAACATATACAGTATCAAAGCATCATGGTGATTAGTGGTTGGAAATAAAATAACAATACTGTAACCTACAAAATGTGTTTATGTAACTGTAAAATGAACCTTTTTTTGCTATGACCATGGCCGTCGCCTTCCCTATTCCGCTGTTGGCTCCAGTGATCATAAAGGAACGCCCCACCATAGACACATCCAGGTCAGTTTTTACAAAGCTCTTAGACGCATTCTCAAATCCAGACCTGCCGGCGACATCAAACAAATAAAGCAAATCAGAAACATGACCAACATGAAACCTTAAGAGCTGTGCTGTTATCTCTAAAAGTGTGTTTTCAACACAATTCTTGAATTGTTAGTTGACCTCTGGTCATCTCAGACAGTGCTCCTAAGATCTGGGGCCAAAGGAGCTTCTGTGTGGGATGACAGGGCATTTGAGAGAGAACGGCAGGAGTCTCAATAGGGCTCATTGTGATGCAATGATGACTGACCTTAAACTGAGGGCTTGGATGAATGCATGTCAGAGGAGACAACATTTGTGCAAAGAAACCACTCATCTAAAACATTTGGCTTGCCAGGACACAATTTAAGGCTGTTTTGTAGCAGTAACTAAATGTAAGCTCAGGCCAGAATAATTTGTGTAAAATAATGAAATGTGAATATCAATAAAACCATCTCATTCTGATTATAACACACTAATTTAAAAAAAAAACAAAAAAAAACAAAACAGTGCAACAAACTTTCAGATTCAAAAGTTATCAGCAACAAAGCAACCCAGTGACCACAACAATGCAATAAACTGAAGAATTCAAAAAAAACTTTACCTTGTATACTCCCTCATTCCTTTGATAAACCACACTATATTCCTGTAGAGAGACATTTGTTGCACTGTTGTTTCCTCTCAACTGGACTAAAGTGATATGACAGCTGACAGATTCATGTGACTACTGTAGTTCCAGAGGGCTCCCTCTAGTGTCAGGTGATAGATAATCAATTACACACCAACAGGGTCATGCAAATCAAGTGTTCATCTATCAAAACCTTAGGCCTATAAATTGCGTGTTGCATTATTTATCCTTTTATGCACAAAAATTACATTTAAAATTACCAAAAATAAATAATTAAATAAATAACCCTCCAAGACCCATCTTGCAAAAATTTTGGAACAAATGTAAGTATTTGACCTGTACGTTTGTTTTTCATTCCCAACATTTTTAGTTATTTCAAAATAATTATTTCCCCCAACAATGTCATTTGTCACCCTACATAAATCCGTTTTTTTCTAAGTGCTTATTAAAGTCTGACCTTCTTAAGTAACTTTCATGGAAAAATAAAATAAAATAAAATAAGATTTATCATCAATCATGAGTCTCTAAGGGATTGTAATATAGCCTAATAGTAGGCCTATTGATAATAACAAACAATACTTTATTATTTGATAATATTTATTTAGTTATTCATATTATTATAGTTTTAATTTATTCTTATTTTTGTTTTAAGTGTGTTAACAACATAGTAATTCATGTCATATCTTTATTCATAAATGCCAAGGCTGCATTTTACACAAGGCGTTCAGGAAAATATATGAGTAGGGTGTTGCCCCGCCCCTTTCCAAGCAGGTGCAGTTCTTCGACCAATCAGAGCTCAGATCAAGGAGGCGAAAACGGAGCCGAGCTCAGCTACGCATCTGCGCATGCGCAGCTTTTCTCTCCCTACAGTTTGGGAAGGGCAGCGATGATTCCGGCCTTGACCAGCAGGAAAGTGGATAGGAATTTAGTGGATTTCGGCTCTCCTTCCTTATTTCTTACTTCAAGATGGTAAGTTAGTCAGTACATTCTTTTGAATCGCCTAAAAGCACAAGTTTAGATGTGTTAGGTGACAGGTGATTTCTTCCACAGGTTGTGCTCGTGCACCTGTCCGGACGTATACGCGAGTGCACCTGCAGACTTTAAAACTTCCGTCCTTCATGAGCTGCTTGTTTATCACCGACTAAATAAAAACAGTGTCATTTAAAGCTGCTCTAATTCACCTAAAGTTGTTTTATTCAAAGTCTGAGCAAATGAATCGGATGTCATACTGAGGGATTTAATGGTGTCGTTTTCGTGATGTCACCTCATCTGTCTGGATAAACCGGTTGGTTGGTTTGTTTCCCTTGATATCGGACTGTCGGATTTTGACACTAAAGTCCTGGTTTAGGTGACTTAATTTGGAGGCCAGGTAAACTCGTTTATCAGTTGTTCAAACAGGAGCTGGCCACCGTATGTTTGACGTTTGACTGCTGCTGAGTGACTTTACAGAGGAACTATCTGTTTTCTAAAGTCAATTTTTTGGTTAATGTGTGGAGTAGGCTTACTTTACAAACCTATTACTATATTATATTACAAATTTTGAAAGTAGGATTTGTTATTATTACTCATTTTAAAAAAAAAATAAAAAACTTAAATAATATAAAAATAAATGTATTAATTTTATTGAACGTTTTATTGATATTTTAATGTTAATACATTTAAAAATAAGCATCTTCGCTCTCTCTTTCTCTCCCTTACATATACATTTTATGATAACAAAAAATTATTAAACATAAAAATAAATTATTAAAATATATTTTAAGTTGCAAGGCTTGATTAAAAACCTTCTTTTTTAGTTTAGTTTAAATCTGGTAAGTGTTTACAAAAGCTCTCCAGATTAATACACACAGCTCCTCTGACAATGCATCATCTTGTACTGTCTGTATGCATCAGAGTAATTACAAGTGATGAAGAAGTGGCCCTTTTCATTTCAAAGAGATAACAACACACTGCATAATCTCACTTAAACCACAGCAGTAAAGCGAGCGAGTGTGATTGTAAGCACGTTCTCCTGTGTGCTGTTGCTGCTTGCAGCTGCATTGAGTCCAACAATAGAAGGAAAATGAAATCAGAACTGAATTCAAAGCAGGAACTCAAGAGGAAGCTCAGAGCTTCATTTAAACCTTCCCTCAGTGAAACTATGTGTGTGGGAGAGAGAGAGTTGTGTGTCAGGAATGTAGTAGTAAAGATGTGAATGTAACTTAATAGCTGTAGTACACTATTTCCTTTCTCATTTCTTTTCCTTTTGTCATGTAATGGGTGTGCCACACTGAAGAAATGCTTCAGAGAATCGTTTTCCTCTAGAGCACAATAGTAGCCCTGATGCAGTGCATACTTCTGTTTCCTTGTTTTTTCCTTGTGTTTTCATCTTTCGTCCCTCATCAGGATTTTCTGAGGAAGCAAATATACTCTTTGCCAGCATGCTTCGGTCGTAACAATGAAGCAGCTGACGGTTCCATTTCCCCACCTGGTGTTTCTGCATCTGTGTTTGAGAGCAAAATGAGTTGCTTGCAGCATCAGATTCATTAATTGGTTGCTGCTGGTTACTTCTTGATGGTCCGAGCCCCACGAGGAGTGAGCCATGAGTCACTATCTCTGTGCTTTTACACTTGCGTCATGTCACCTTTCTTTATATAGTGCCTTATACAATACAGATTTTACAGGGATAAACAGGAAAATAATGCAAACAGAATTCATTTCTGCTGTAAAGGAACTTTTGAAAAGACAGTGTCATTATTCAGCCGAAGTCAGTTCAGTGTTGGTTCAGTTTAGATCAATAACCGTGTAAAGTTCATTACTTTTGAAAGAGTTCAATTCAGCTATAAGCAGCTCTGCAGAAGACAATAATAGTACTGTTATTCACTTTGAGTCAGTTCAGTGTTGATTCAGTACAGTTCAATAACAGTTTTGTTCTTATCCAATAGTATCAGTGCAATCAGATCAATAAATTAATATACATAATATACATTGTACCTGTAATTAAAGATGAACCGATATGAAAATTTTAGCCGATACAATAACCGATAATTCTTTAGATCTGAAAGCCGATAAATCTAAATCAAAGTTTATATATAATTTTTGAGAGCCTGATTACAAAAACAAAAGTTTCACCATTAAAAGCCATGTCCCAAGCACACAATTATAATGTTTATTATAATTTTATGTAGCTTATATGACAGACTTGCACTGTACATATTGCACTTAAAGGGTTAGTTCACCCAAAAATTTAAATTTTGTCATTAATTACTCACCCTTATGTCGTTCCGTAAGACCTTCGTTCATCTTCGGAATACAAATTAAGATATTTTTTATAAAATCTGATGGCTCAGTGAGGCCTGCATTGACAACAAGTTAATTTACAATTTCAATGCCCAGCAAGCTACTAAAGACATATTTAAAACAGTTCATGTGACTACAGTGGTTTAACCTTAATGTTATGAAGCGACGAGAATACTTTTTATGCACCAAAAAAACAAAATAACGACTTTATTCAACAATATTTAGTATTATATTTAGCGATTTCAAAACACTGCTTTATGAAGCTTCGAAGCTTTACGAATCTTTTATTTTGAATCAGTGGTTCAGATCATGTATCAAACTGCCAAAGTCACGTGAAGCATTGAAATTTCAAAACACTTATGATGTAACGAAGCCTCGTTTACTGAAATCATGTGACTTTCACGCTTCGAAGCTTCATGGAGCAGTGTTTTGAAAACGGCCATCACTAGATATTGTTGAATAAAGTCGTTATTTTGGTTTTTTGCGCACAAAAAGTATTCTCTTCGCTTCATAACATTAAGGTTGATCCACTGTAGTTACATGAACTGTTTTAAATACTTCTTTAGTAGCTTTCTGGGCATTTGAAAGTGTAAATTAACTGTCAATGCAGGCCTCACTGAGCCATCGAATTTTATCAAAAATATCTAAATTTGTTTTCCGAAGATGAACGAAGGTCTTACAGGTGTGGAATGACATGAGGGTGAGTAATTAATGGCAGAATTTTTATTTTTGGGTGAACCTGTTGAAGTGATTTCCATCATATTTCAAGCAATTCATAACCACCATGGCGAACAGTGCACATCTGAAGTGTCTCAGCTGAAGGAAATAATCCATTATTTATCTGCTTTAATATATCGGCCAAATACAGATATGGTGGCCGATGTATTGTGCATCCCTACCTGTAATTCAAGTGTAATGGAATAGTTATACTGCAGTTATACTGTGTAGTTGTTGCTTTTGTGTATATATAAGTTATGCAATGCAAGAATCAATAAATATTTTTAACAGTAATATACTATGTTGATGTCATATGACCTTCATTATGTTATGTTCAATTAAGCAATTGGAATCCAGTCAACATCTTGGAATTAAAAACAATAATTTGCACTTTTAATCCAATTTTGAGTATACATTTTGCAACTGTCGGCAGTATAATTAATTGAGTCATAAAAAACAATTTAAAGTCACCATGAAATCAAAATGGAAAATTCCTATTTTTTTTTATGGTATGTTGCAGTATTATAAATGATTTATCTGTGCATATCATTATTTTTTTTAATTTGTGTGCCCTCGTAAACATGAATCAAAATGACTTCCCTCTTGCAGTGACATCTTTTCTCTGATGATGTGTTCACTGGCACGAGGGCGGGGCAACTTGTCACTCACATGACATCACAGCAATAACAAACTACAATGATTCAATCAATTCCCAATGGACAAAGTCCCGCCCTACATGTTTTTTCTGGTTAAAAAGTCATTTTACTTAGATCTACTTCACAATAGAAAAGACTTCAGTTTCATTTGACTTTTAAAGTGCTTTCAGTTCATTTGGTCACACTGGAAATCAAAGGTTCAATCATTGTAAATTCGTTGTTTTGTGGGATACTGTATTCATCACAATGTTTTCTTTATATTTATTTAATGGCTGTCACACAGCTGTCATCATCTAAAGAACTATTCATTATTTGCCCACTTGTTATGAAGGTCTCTGTATTGAAAAGCTGCTTTATTGCACGTCATTACTCATTTCTGTGAAGTTTTTCTTGTGAATTAACTTTTTCCAGCAATAAAAGTGGACACCCTAGTTTCAGTTTTTGTTTTTTAATCTTGTTTCAGAAGTGTTCTGTGTAATAGTTTCAGGTAATAGTTGTCAGTGTGACCTGTGACCTGATAAGTCAGTAAAAAAAGCAGCTTCTTGCAGGTTTGTATGACTCAATGAGAGACTCTTATTCTCTGCCCAGTCATTATGTTCGTCTATGTGAGAAGACAAGGCTTTTTCAAGCGTTGCCAGATTTCTGTGCAAAATGAGAGGAGGGGGAGGAGAAATTAGGATGCGTTCCCCAAGATTTTGTTCTCAGTATGATTGCATTGAGCTGATTAGTTCTTGTGTGGAAAAGATTCACGTAGAAGTCAATCCTGTGGTTGACAGTGGCTCTTTGTCTCACGGATATCGAATCTAACATCGATTTTGTTTGTGTGACGGGAAAGGTTAGCCATAGTTCTCTGTCTGAATGCAGTTTGTCTTGCAGTTTTTTTTTTTTTCATGGTTGCTAAAATTTTATCTGTGAGCTTTTTGCAACTGTTGTTACAGACACAATAAGACAGGAGTCTGGAAATTATGAAAATGGAATCAGAACACAATCCAGGCCAGACCTGCAGGAACACATGTGTGTCTCTTGGATGAGCACCACAGCTCAACATTGCATGTGCGCTGACCACTAGGTTTGGCAGTCATTATATTTTTAAGAATATTTTTGCACTTTTGAAAAATAAATAATTAAAAATAACAAATGCATTTCTGTCATGACAACTCTTGGAGTGTGTGACATGGAAAAGGATATGACATTAGCTGTGTTTCCATCTATTTTTATGCCCATTTTTGGGATATCACATTAAAAATTGCTGGATGAATTCTAAAAATGTGCATAAAAATCGTTTAAGTTGGATAAAAACATGCGCATAAACTACAATGGAAACACATTTACCGAATAAATTCCTTTATGCTCATAAAAAAAAAAAACCCATGTGGCTATGCGCGATGGGACAGCATAACTGTACTAACCAGCTGACCGATCTTTTTTCGCAGCATCTGAAATGCTGTTTTGGTTGTTCTGAAATGCCTGAGCAAAGTCTGTCGTCAAAGTGATTTGGTATAATTACCTTCCAGATCTGTCTTACATGACTGTGTTCCCAAAGAGCAGGCACTTTCCGCCGAAATGTGTTTATTGCATTTTGTGTGCGCGCTCGAGTAATTTATTATATACGAATTACGAAAATGTTATTATATACAGTGGTTTCTCCTACTTTTCTTAGTGATATTTAGCACTAGTTTATCAGGAAGTGACTGTTTTGTTCTCTTCAACTGACTGCTTTATTTGCAAATGTTTTATATACGATATTCCCATTTTGCGCATAAGTTAAATTCACAATTTTGGATGGAAACAGCTACTGTTGATATGTATGGTCTTGGCGAAATAGATCTGCTGCAATGTTGCCAAACAAGTACGGGATTTGCTACTGCCAATACGTATACGACATGCTGCTTTGAGAAAGTAAGACATGCTGCTGCTGTACAATGTAGCGTACATGAATTACCTGTAGCAGATCTATACAGGTGGAGCTGGGGAAGGTGGAGGGTTTCTGAAAGTGTGCTGCAACTGCTACAGAAAATGCTGACAGAGTATTTGAAAGTTGAGCAGCAAGCTCATTGGCTACTTATACAGCAGGAAGCAATCAGCTGTGCCCTATAGACAATGACATGATTGCAAGCAGATTGAGTTAATGACCTATCAGCCTGTGCCATCTAAAGTTTCATGACAGAACTTGTATTTCATCAACCCAACTTTTTCAACTTGACTCAAAAGTTGTAACATTGCCAGAAAGGTTTTGATTCACTTATTGAGCATGTAAAAGTTTAATAAGCTCTGAAGCATGAACTCTGCTGTCAAAGATTTTAAGCCAACCACAAAGTTCTGAAGAAGCTGGTGCAATTACTCCGTGCAGTTTTTGTAATCCTGAGATGTGGCAGTCATCCATGTCGTTAAAAAGAAATGATCAAATTGGACAGTTGCTGAAATGAAAAAGCTTCTCTCAATCCATGACCATGATGAAATTAATCAACAGATTGCTGTTAAAGATTCTTTTAATGTCCTACTGTATTTCTAGCACAGCTGTTCAAGTGTTCAAACAGAGTTTTGGTGCATGTATGAATAGTTGATCTGGTACAATTTTATGGTGTTCATGTGAGAATGGCTGATGTATAAAGACTAAGGAAACAGGTACATTACATTTGTAATATTCACTATGTATTTACAGAGTAGGCACAGAATAAAGTCCACCCACTTGAATATTTTTGGTGTGAAATCCCTTAATTCACTTGCAGTCTTGCAGAATTTCTTCTCTACCATCTGCTTCCCAGCAGCATCTGCAGAAAACCCCTGCATAAAGAAAATTGACATTTTCTCCTTTTGAATGCATTTAAACATTTGTAGGTGTCTATGTTGTATTAATTGTATATTTAATACCGACCAATAAAATTAAAAGTAAAGGATTATTCATGCTTAATTTATCAGTGGCATCCAGAGTGACTTTGTATTTTCACCGCGGGCACATTTCTCATGGGTTTGCTCAAAGGCACAGTGTTGGTAACTCATTACCTCTGGGGTTTGAACCTACAACCTTTGGGTAATCAACCTGGATCATTAACCACTAAGCCAAACCCATTCCAAATGAAGAAAGAATGAAACCATCATTAACAGAATATGCATTTTAATTGGATGGTTTTCCAACAGATGCATTTCCTGTTGCTGTTCAGTCGTCAGGGTAAGTTGCGTCTGCAGAAATGGTTCCTGCCCCTGCCGGAGAGAGAGAGGAAGAAGATTGTGAAGGACATGACCACTATGGTGTTGGCACGGAAACCACGCACATGCAACTTCCTGCACTGGAGGGACCTGAAGATTGTCTATAAGAGGTGAGCATTCAACTGTAGTAAATTGGCTCAAAAGAAATTATTAATAAATTTATAGGGGATTTTGAAAGAGTCACTTATTTTACGACCGAGCAACTGAATCATCCAGCGTTCATTTGCACGGGCCTTAACTATAAGCTCTGTAGCGGATATGAATATCCAACTATCGTGAAAACACTATTTATTAGCAAGGTAACATAGATTGGCAGTTTAAGACATTAAATTTGTAAGCACATAACACAAGACACTTCTCTTTTAAAAATGTAAATGAGACTTTGATTATTCTAACACATAAACAAATATTTAACACAAGCACACACACATTCACACAAGTTGCAGAAAGAAAGGAAGTGAGGAAAGAACGAGTTTTAAGAGTGTGAAATGATGAAATCATGTTTCTAACAACATGCACTTCATAAGACCTGATTTGAATGAACCATCAATCATTAATTTAACCCTTCCATCGCTTCTTAGGTGGTTATTAGACTTTATATCAATATACCAGTTCAGCTAGAATCTGGAGGTACTTGCATTTGTCGTTTTGCGTCTTTAAATGGGGATTCCTTTGTTGGCGTCCTTGGCTTGGAGAAAGGTGTCGTGGGAAGCCAATCACGTACTGGTGTGCTGGCAAAGGAGTGGAGTCTCCCTCGTGGCTGAAGTTTAAAGTTTTGAGGCGGGCAAAGAGTAGTTGAGTCACTGATTAAACTTGCGGCAAAACTTAACTTAGAACGCGAGACTCTCAACGGAAAAGAAAGGAAAGTAAGTGAGTGAGACGAGAGTAGTTGGATGGCTTGAATGAAGCTGCTTGTTCTTATTTTCATCTGATCTTGATCTGCCTTTGTCTTGTCTTCATCATCTGTTGTCTTATCGTCATTTTTGTCTTCTGTCTGTCTGATTCTAAATTGTCTTAATGTACTCAATTTTTAAACTGAGGTGTTTGTCCAACTTCTTTGAGGAGTTCTGACCAATCAGGTATCGTCTTTGATTCAGAGGTGGCTTTTCTCCTTCCCTGATCATAAATTAAATGTTATCTTTGGTCTCTTAACTTTCAGAGAGTACAGAGAGCACAGTTTAGACATGATTTCTCTCAAAATAATATGTTTTACACTGATTTCATTCATGTCATCCTTTGAGTTATTAGAAATCAACAACACACTATTCCAATCAACCATTCAAAAGTTATAACAATTACATGAACTGTGAGTGATCTGAGCATAATAGTCACAAGTATAGGTTTTAGACATAATTAAGATTTATGCAGTTGAACGATGTTTGATTACAAGTTTTTGGAACAATTTGATGCAGTTTATAAAAAGTGTCTTTTCTGTGGATTTCTACTGTGTCACTCAGAGGTCACTCAGAAGAAGGCCTGTTTGTATCTACTTTTGGGGATCAAACAACCTCTACCATTATCTTGGTGGGGCTCGGGCTGTGCCCTCTTCAAACCAATTTGTCTTTTACAAACTGCAAAAGGTTGACATCATCTTCCTCCGCTAGGCTCAACTTTTACAAGCTTGCAAGGCAATAAAGCACTTTTTGTAGACTGAACGGAGCCACAAATGACAGATTCTCTGATTTTGGGCCCTGCGTGTTGATTTGGGATCTGGAGTGTTGAGAATTATGTTTGAACGAATCATCTAAAAGATTCATTTGTCTGGTTCGCCCTCAACTCCTACACAACCCAGGCCACAGGCGAATGTCCCGTTGGAATAAATTTCAGAAAACACATGTGTTCCTCACATATGTATTGTAAAGGAGCATGCTGATTTCAAACTTAATGACGGTGGCTTTAGATTCAGCATGAATTAAAATCCCAGCTGCTAGGCTCTCGTGTTTGGTCATTAGTCATCACTAGGTGTGAGCAGAAAACTAAATTCTTGCAAAGCGGACACCTAGTCAGCAGTCAAGATCTTGAGTGGTCTAATAAAACACCACATGCAATGTTTTCTACGTCTGAGTAGGGTTTGTGTAGTTTTTAAACCAGTTCAGTCCGGTTCTCCTGCCATTACTGATGTCATTAGCTGATGACATGCCACTATCTAAGTCCTCCTTGTTTTCCAGTGAAAACTAGTGTCTGCTTCCTACACAATGGGCCCCTATTACTTCACAATGGTGTCTGAAAGTGGACCTATATACTCAAATTTGGACATTTTAGTGCTTTGCTTTAATTTATGATAATTCAATTATATATAATAATATTTTCTTTTAGAGCTGCTGTACAGCCGAAATGAACTGTTATCATTTTCCTGTTATCACTGTAAAGCTGCTTTGAAACAGTCTGTATTATATAAAGTGCTATATAAAGAAAGGTGACTTGACTTAGCTGTATTAGAAAAATTCTGAACATTATACACTCTTTAAGTCAACATAATATTAAATTTACAATCCATTCATCCAGGACAGGGAATTGTTTTATCATTAAAAAGTGATTGTTACATTCATGAATGGAAGTTATAATATAAAAACAAGTTTAACCTATGAAGAACCATATAGTAGAAAATTTTCCCAAAACAGTATTTGCTGAATATAAGATGCCAAGAAACACCTGAAGAAATTTTGTTTTTGAGAGTGTATTTGGAAGTATTTTTGAGAAAATGTTTAATTGTGCTTCTAACCTCGAATGCTTCAGAACCTGGCTATATTCTTGGTCACTGCCCAGATTTTTATGCTGCATCAAATCCTTCTGTCAGGCACTGAAACTGTCGTGTTTCCGAGAGCGATTCTTCACACTTGCGTTCCTGAGAGCCTGTTACTCACACTCTTCTGGTTCAGATCTGTATTTCACATCTTTTTAACCTGTCTCACGGTTTCATTCCTGTTGTTTTCCCAGGGTGACCTAGTGTGACCCAGTGTGATACGAATATGGAGAATTTGCTATTCCAGCACTTGCATGATAGGGACTGTAGATGGCAACTGTGGAGATAGTGTGTACTATTATCAAATTAACTCTAAAAGCAACTGCTGCTGTCCATGTTATGTTATGTCATGTCATATAGTTGGGTGTACCCTTTGTACAAATAAAAATAAATGTTCATCTATATGTGTTTTTCTACTTGTTTTTCTACTTTTTTTACTTGTTTGTAGGTACGCCAGTCTGTATTTCTGCTGTGGTTTGGAGAACCAGGATAATGAACTTCTGGCTTTAGAGGTTCTGCATCGTTATGTGGAGCTACTCGACAAATACTTTGGCAATGTAAATATATCCAGTTTTTTACTTCTCATCTCTAGAGCAAATATTTGATATATTTGATAAAAGACACTGTACAATATATAGTATGTATAGTATGTTCATATGTCAAAAGTTTGGAAGCATTAAAATGTTTTAATGTTTTTGAAATTAGTCTCTTATTCTCACCAAGGCTGCATTTTTTTTAAATAAAAAAAATACAGTAAAAACGGTAATATTGTGAAATATTATTACAATTTAAAATAGTTGTTTTCTATTTTAATACATTTAAAAATGTAATTTATTCCTGTGATTACAAAGCTGAATTTTCAGCATCATTACTCCAGTTTACAGTGTCACATGATCCTTCAGAAATCATTCTGACATGCTGATTTGCTACTCAAGAAACATTTCTGATTATTATTATTATTAATGTTGAAAATGTTTTTGCTGCTTAACATTTTTGTGGAAACAATGATATCATTCAAACATTTGTGGTAAGATTTTAAAAAAGAGAGAAATTAATACTTGTATTCATCAAGGATGCATTAAATTGATCAAAAGTGATGGTGAAGACATTTATAATGTTACAAAATATTTCTATTTAATAAATGCTTTAATAAATATAATAAATAAATGTAATAAATGCTGTTCATTGAACTTTCTTTTCATCAAAGAATCCTGAAAAAAGTATTACCATTTCCACAAAAATGTTAAGCAGCACAATTGTTTTCAACATGAGCAGCAAATCAGCATATTAGAATGATTTCTGAAGGATCATGTGACACTGAAGACTGGAGTAATGATGCTGAAAATTTTGCTTTGCCATCACAGGAATAAATTATACTTTCAAAATATATTCAAATAGAAAATTTTAATTTGAAATAATATGTCGCAATATTACTGTTTCACTATATTTTTTATAATAATAAAAAAAAAAAATGCAGCCTTGTTGGGCATAAGAGATGTATTTATTTTTATTTTTGTATAGACCTCACACTGAACACAGAATTTATTTATTTTTTTATTTTTTTAAACCAATTTCTGTCTGTAATATTGTCATGCAGGTGTGTGAGCTGGACATCATCTTTAACTTTGAGAAGGCTTATTTCATCCTGGATGAGTTCCTGATGGGTGGAGAGATCCAGGAGACATCCAAACAGTCTATTGCGAAGTCTGTAGAGGCATCAGATATGCTGCAAGAGGTGAGACACTAAATATAATCTGCATTCAGTTTAATGAATTTTAAAACTGAAACAGAAAATGAAATTCATTTGTTTAACAGTATTGAAATAGGATAAAAAGTAGGATAAAAATGAGCTTTTTTTCTTTTCCATCACTGAAAATGGCTGTTGTTTTGACATTTTTAAAACAGCTTGTACCAATGCAAACCCCCTTTTGGCATTAGTAAATCCTAACAGTAGTTTTTTAAAGACACGCAGTGAAAAAATAGTGCTGAAAAGGCATGGATATTTTTGAGGCTGACCTTATTACATATGCATATGCAAAATTTATGGGAAGAAAGTATTTAAATGAATCAAGGTTATTTACTAAGGTTTGCACTAGTCAATTTACTGGTGTTTGCGCCATTATTTACCACCCAAAAACAGCACGTCTAAAACTGGATGCTAACTGGTAGATTGCTTTGGTCATAATGGAAATGATCCGGCTGTGTCTGTGTTCTTTCCACCTCCATCGGCGCTTTTTTGGAATTGCCCTGTTTAGTAAATCTGGCCCTAATTAATTTATGTTAGTTAGGACATAAGGCAATACAATCTCAATCAATGTTTCTGAGCCAGCTTGGAGAACCTAGAGCTGTTTTAAAGGTGTTGCCCAGCTCTACTTTAGCTGTCACCTTCATAAAACATTATTGATTTGACAAGGAGAGAGAGAGAGAGAGAGAGAGAGAGAGAGAGAGAGAGTGAGAAATAAATGGATGGCCAGTGCAAGAGTGTGGTTCTACAGAGCAGCTCTCAGTGATACTAAATGCCAGCATGCCTCAAATAAATGAGACCACATTAAAAGAATAGTTCACGCAAAAATAATTTACTATTATTATTAATGTCATTACTATCATTAAATAATGTCATTATTTACTAACCCTCAGAGATGTCATATTGTGCACTTATAGGAATATAGCAAAGGGGGTATAAATGACATGAGGATGAATAAATGGTGACAGAATTTTTATTTTTGAGTGAACTGTTCCTTTAAAAAACACATAGCATCTAATCACTTGTTGTCCATGTATCATTGTAATAAGCAGGGTCCATACAGCTGAAAGAGAGTTCACTTCTGCATGGCAAGGCCAGCTGAAAATGTCACTTCACATTATACGAAAGAGTAATCAGTTATGTGCCTGTTTTCTTCTCTTCAGACGATGGAAGAATACATGAGCAAACCAGCCTTCTGACAGCAGCAGACGTGATGCAAGGTGACAAAAGGGAAAGAAACATGCCTCTGCAGTGTAGGTTGTGTCCTTCACTCAGGGCACAATTTTTCATCGCAAGTTACAGACTTTATTCATGAGGGCTGCATAAGAATTTTTTATTTATTGTTTTTCTTTTTTCTTTTTCAATGCTGGTGTAAGCATCCTTATCCATTCCATTCAATTTTAATATAAGTGAATCAGGGTTCATGTGGTAGTTTTGAATAGAATCATGTTTTGTCAACTTAATGTAATGCAGAATTTCAATGATGGCTCCAGCATACATATACACTAAATTTCAACTTTTATACCAAAATCATTTTATATAATAATCATATATTTGCAATAACCTTAAAGCTTGGTTTATTTAAAGTGCCTTTTCATGTTATTGAACATTTTGCATGTCTCAGGAGACATTTAGCCCAAGAAAAAAAAAAAAAAAACTCTTTTGAAGGAATATTAACACTGCTTTGTGAGCATACTTTGTTGATATTATCTTATTAAAATTGTCTTTTTGATATGATTCAGTCAAGTGTTTGCTTCAATTTATATATAATGAAATGCATCAGGTGCTTTCTAAATTCCTTCCAGAAATGTTTATGCACTGCAGTATTAATGTCTCTTATTATGAGACTGAACTTGACCTGTATCCTCAAGTGGACACCCTTGGCTTTTTCATGATATCAAAAGTAAATATTAATATGTGATTCATATTTACTTTTCTTCTTTTTCATATAGATAAGCATTCTTCTGTTTTAAGTCATAATTTGTGTTGAATCATGCATAACCCACTGTAATAAGGCAGCACAATACAGCGAGAGGAAAAATAATACGGTAATGCTTTATTCATGTTTCTCTTCTCACACTTTGGAACACGTACAAAATGATTTATAAATGAGCATCACATCCATCTTTATTGGTTTGATAATGAAATAGCATGTAAAGATTGCAGCAAGCGGAGTCCTACGACTACAGGAACATTCTCTTGATACCAAGAAAACATTTCGAGGACCACCAATTCATAAACGACAGATAAAATACACTTGAATTCCCACACACTGATATACCATATATATTTACATCATATAGAATTCCATGAAAACTAAAGCACTTTAAACTGTTTACCCTTTTTTTTTTTTTTTTAAACATCTTTTGAGGAGATACAGGCATGTCCCACAGGTAAGCATTTTTTTCCCCCCGGTTCATACTCGTACAAGTCCCTTTAGTGGCAGGATTGGCTAGTAGGAGAAGTTTGCAATTTGGACAGTTCAGAAGTCATTCAGGTAGCCATCGCAACCATATCAAAGAGTTAAAAGGTCAAGGGGCGGGACTTGTCAGAATATGAGCAGGGAAAAAAAATAATGAACACTCAGGCTCTTCACATTCCTGCAACCATTTTCCCATGATACTCTTTACCCTCTTCTGTCCCAGACACGGGTGGGGTTAGGTCTACGGTCTCCTGTACTGAATCTTGAGTGGGTGGCTTTTGGGGCACCTCGGCCTCCTCTTTCCCTTGGGTGTCTCTTTTGGTGAGTGTGCTTTTCCCATTATCAACCTGATCAAAGAAATCTTTCATGGCCTCCTCATACATCTCATAAGGCAACTGTCCATTTGCGGCGGAATCAATAGCTCTCTTGCGATCGCTCGAGCTGGTATCGGGGTACTCAGTCAGGAGTTTGGCTGCGAGGAAGGTTGACTCTTCGTCCTCATCCACTGCGTCATCATCGTAATCGTCTTTTCTTTTGCTTGGAGCTTTGTTTAACTCAGACAGGAACAAGCCTCCCCGTCTACCGCTTGGGTTGAAGTACTTTGCCACGGCTGTTTTGTAGGGCCTTTGCTTCAGCAAAGAAAATTTTGCATTCTTGTTGGCCAGATTCCCTAACCCAAGCACTTTCAGGATGTCCTCAGTTTTGACATCATGAGGGATATCGCTCACAGTGACTTCAGGCTGTCGACCGTTGTAATACTTGATGACCCGGCTCTTGTACCGAGGTTGGCTGGGCTTCCTAACCATCTGGTTCTCAGGAAGGCGTTGCTGTTGTTTTCTGGTTTCCTCCATGAAGAGCATTCCAACCAAGTCCTCTGGAGGCACCTGGAGCTTCATTGAAATGGCTGACAGCAGTTGTTTAACTGCCCTAGGGTCGATTAGAGAGGGTCGGGATAGCAACCTCCTCCTTCCTTCCATCAGGTCCCGTTTTTGTGCTTGGTCTGTCATCTCCAAGACCTTCAACAGGTAGTAATCCACGAGTTTTGTGTCATCCTCTGGGTTCTCATCGTCCTCTTCTGTGGGGATGGCTCGTCTTTCAATGGCCTCACCTTGCTCGCCGTTATCTCCTAGCCCTCTTTCGTATTCTTCATGGCTTCCTTTTACTACTTCCTCCGTCTCGAGCTGCTCCTCTAATGGAACCCATTCCTCCCCTCCGGTCACGTCCTCGTACGCCAGGTTCCTAACCCTGTAGAGGTCGTCATCGTCATCACCGTCTTCGTCATCCTGGTTCTCTCGCTTCTGGTTCTGTGCGGCTGACAGTTTACCAAGCTCTTCGAATATAGAGCGCATGTTTGCGAGGCTCTGAGGAGTGTACTGCTCATCCAAATCCTCAGTAGCCCGCTTGTTGTCTCTGCGGTTCTCCTCATCCTCAAACATCAACGGGTACTTCTTGTGTGGCTTCACAAAGCCCCCGTAGTCTCCAACAGGGCTCTCAGAGTCTGCCAATGGGCGTCTGCTCTTGTGAAGGCGCCGCTCATTACCAGGCGCTGGCTGGCTTTCCGGGCTCTCTCCAGTCTGTTCGAGCATCCGCAGCAAGGATCGAACCCACTGTGGCACCTTATTATCAGGCCAATGAGAGGCGTCATCACGCATGGGCGCGTTCTCGTCCTGTAGAGAGGCGAGCTGCACTAGAAATCGGAATTTGTCCACCTCGTCATAGTCCCCGGTAGGGCTCTCTGGTCCATCAGCTCTTTGCTTCAAGCTTTCGATGTACTCCAGAGCTTTGATCATATCAGAGCTGGGAGCAAGGAAGCCAGCCTGGTCTCCGCCTCGCAGGCGATGGTGGCGCACCGAGGCACCCTGCACGGTTAGTGTTTGGAGGAGGGTAGCGAGCAGGACCGCCACCCCTCTGGCGGACAGTTTTGGTAGTGACAACATCATACCACCTAGGGATAAACAAGCATAAAACTAGTTAACACATGCTGTCTTATTATTTATTTATGTTGCAGTCTTGGTTTAAAATAAATGCCTGAGTGGTGGCTAAAATCTTGAAAATAATAATAAAAAATGTTTAAGTTTAAACTACCTATGTGGGTAAACTACTTGGAGTTGTTTTACGACCCAAAATTGTTTCCGAGACCGAGCAGAAGAGATGCTCCGAGCGCCAGAGCAGCAATGAGCTCAGTCAGAACACAACATGTTTTTAAACGACAACAGCACCGGATGAGTCACCGCCTGTTGTCAAGGTAACCTTTCACTTGTGGCTACGGTTCTTTAAGAACAGATCTATTGATATTTTTCCAGAACAAATTGTAAGAACAAATCTCGATTAAAAAACAAACAAACAAATAATAATAATAAAATAAAAAAATAAAAAAAAACAGTCTAGACGGAATACATTTCACTGATCTTTTCGCGACGAGCTGCTAATCTCGAGATGAGAGATGCTGATGATGAGTGATAGTAGCCTATCTAATCAAGCAAAGCCATAAAGGAAAGGTAAAAAGAAGCTCTACTTCTTCTTAATCCTCTTCAGGCACACTAAATCATACGTTAACTATCTTCACACAGCATCATTTTGTGATTACAAAAATTAAAATGAGCCGCCGTACCTTTTGTGTAGAGCTCAGAGAATGTGAATGAGCGTGAACAGCATGTCCTCCGTGTTGTCTCGATGCGCTTCGGTTGTGTTTCAGCACCGGACAGCTCCTCGAGCTATATGAGGCGGCACCTGACCAATGCGTCACCGATGCTCACGCAATACCGAGGCTGTGCATGCATCCGTACCATTCACACCGCTTATTTCTAGTGGGAAAATGAGCTAACCTCTTATATTAACCGCTTAGTCTGTGCTTTTAGGTGCGTTTTATTCATAAAGAATGGGGCGCCTTTTTTCTCTCTTTCTTTTTTAACAACAGAAAGGAACTACTTTGCATTTTTTCTGCATATTTTACCATAGTTACTACAATTTAAGTACTATTATAATGCAATAAAACTGCTATCAGCTGCCAATGTAAATATGAGGCCATTTTGCTTGATCATAAACAGTTTAAGGAATTCCCATATTCATTTAATATCATTATTTTTATAATTGTGAATGTAACACTGTTATTTGGGTGAAACTATATGAATAATTTCTGTTCCAGGTATACATCGGTGACTTTATTTTAATCTATAGTTTTGAGTATGAGAGCATAGGTGTGCAATGTAAAAATGGTTTCTTGGTTGTTTTTCTGTACACACAGGCATCACAGAGTTAAATCGTAAGGCGATGAGTCACACACACGCACAAACGCACACTGTGGGACTCACTAATAAATATACAGCTGCCGGTTGTGGATCTCTCCCACTGTCCCTAGACACCTACAGTCCCGAGCATTTATTAGATCCTGCGGTGGGGCCTGTCAGCAGCTGAATTAGGTGCCCTAGTGAAATTAGTGCCAAGATGACATGGATCTGTACTTGATCACTTTTCCTGGAACACAGACAGAAGTCTCTGCGGAGAAAGCTTTGTCCCTTTTTTCAGGCACATCATTTGAAGTATTTTTAGATGCAGTTTCCAAGTACAAAAAAAAAAAAAAAAAAAAAAGAAGTTATTTTTGACATGCTTACCTAAGACTGCCTTGTATTATCCTGAAATAAATACCTATAGTTGGAACCAAAAATGATAATGCTGAATGTTTAAAGAGTTTCACAAGAACATTTATTCTTTTTGAAACTCATCCATGCGGTGCTTTAAAGAACCTAGAAACCAATATGCATAAAAATTCTTTATTGGCATCTATTGTTCCATGAAGAAAGGCCGGATTTATGCATAGGCATTCTAGGCACTTGCCTATACTCGCACGTCCAGGTGGCCAATTACAATGAGGTTAAATTTATATATATATATATATATATATATATATATATATATATATATATATAATATATAATATATAATATATAATATATATAATTATTATTATTAAATTATTATTATTATTTTCACTTTAATGCTAAACTCTGTAAAACTATTGCCTTATAAATTAATACAATTTAAAATATGTCCTCGTATCTCATTCTCACTATTTCGTCTTTTTTTCTATCATGAATCATTACTATTGGTCAACATTTACGTCTGTCTGTGGGTTTTGCAAATATTTAACCAATGAAAAGTACTTAAAAAGAGCTTGTGACTAAACCTCGTAACGCCATTGGATCATCGAACTGTCAGTCAAACCTCACGACCCCACCCGCCTCTATCGTGAATGAAGTGCCGTACGCAGTTTGGACCGTCTCTGCTTGTTTGCAATGCAAAGGTAAAGAAAGAACTGGTTGTTTGAATAAGTACATCGTTTTCTTTACACAAGACAAACTATATATACACAGTGTAAAGGCTATTGTTTTATGTATTTGAGGAGCGGAGAAGAGTGTCTAGCATACTGTATTCAACAGCATGTGTGAAGCACTTCATCTTTAATAACATGAGATTTCGGCCAAATGACAGAAAAACTGAGCGTCCACATAGCTATAATAAACTTAATAGCTTGTAAGTTGATGAAAACGTAAACTTTCCATTGCTCAAAGGGTTCTTTTTTTAGTAGAAAATGGCTCTTTAGATTAACTGTTCGCTGAAAAGTTCTTTGGAGAACCAAATAAGGTTAGTCAATGGCGTCACTTCAAACCCCTCTTCTGAAACCTTTATTTTTAAGAGTGTGCTGACCTGAAGAACCTATAATTTAACACCAAGAACTTAATTAATCTCCATATGATCATATACGGCAAAAAGTATTATTATATTAGTCCCTGATAGCACATAATCAAAACAGTGCACATAATTCTTCATTAAAAGCTCTCCGCAGTTTGTTGACGTATTGTTTTTAGTGCATACTTATTCTGGACTCAACCCACAGTCAGCTGACTGCTCTCTGGGGAAAGAGGGGTGAGATAGGCCCTCCTGACGTTAGTGGAGGAGTCACATGATCAGATGAGTCATAAGCCTGTGTGTGCGTGTGTGCATTTGGGGATGTTTCCATGGCTGTAAAACCAAACAATCCTTTCTATTTTTGCTTCTTGATTCATAAAAAATACATATCTACTGACTTCCATTAGCAATTAGGAGGAGTGCTGGGTTTCAGCACAGCTGTTCTCCTGAAAAGCTGTCTAAAAACTCCTCCCTGCTTTCTCAAAAAGATTACAAGGAAATCAATCCACAACTCATTGAATTGCTCATTTCTCCCCTTAACAACATTAGTGATTCTTTCCGTTGCAGTGATGATAATTCTAAGCGAACCTAGAGAGTGAATTGGGAAAATAATGCTGAAGAGATGACTCTGAAACACGTCTTGCTGGAATTGGCTATAAATAGGTGTTGTGGAGGTGTGAGCAGGAGGTTACAGTCATGTGTGCGTGGACGGTGACGGATGATCTGATAGGCTGAAAGATGTGTAGGCGGGTTGACGAGGGATTCTCTTGGTATAAGCAGGATTCTGCACATTAATTGCATCTAATGAGATGCAAGAATGAATGCTTTTATGTTTTCAGACTAAACTGCTTTTTTTAAGTCTAGTTCTTTACCTGTTACCAGCTGTGAGGCTAAAATAAGATCTGCTAAACAGGGGCAGAACTGGCCTTTAGATAACCATAGAGACAATAGAGACATAGAGAAATCACAAATGAGATCTTTTTAAAGTCAACATGAAAATGGACCCTATTTAACTTTAAAGGGAGAGTTCACCCGAAAATGAAAATTTGCTGTTAATTTACCCACCCTCAGGGTATCCAAGATGTAGTTGACTTTTTCTTCAGTAGAACAGATTCTAAGATTTTTAGCTGAAACAGTGGTCCTCTGTGATTCATATAATAGAAGTCAATGGGTGCCGTCACTATTATGTCAAAAAACAAAAACAAAAAAACATACGCAGACAAAACAAAATTAATATCTGCAGCTCCTGACAATACATTGAGGTCTTTAGAAGTGAAACGATTGTTCTATGCAAGAAACTGAACATTAGTTACAACATTTTACCTCTAGTCCACAGCCTTGGCAAACGTAAAGAAGATTTTTAGCTGAAACCGTGGTCCTCTGTGATTCATATAATGGAAGTCAGTGGGTGCTGTCACTTTGAGATAAAAAAAAACATATGCAGACAAAACAAAATGAATAGCCGTGGCTCCCAACGATACACTGAGGTCTTAAGAAGCGAAACAATCGGTCTATGCAAGAAACTGAACATTAGTTACAACATTTTTACTTCTAATCTACAGCCTTGGCAAACGTAAAGAAGATTTTTAGCTGAAACAGTGGTCCTCTGTGATTCATACAATGGAAGTCAATGGGTGGCGTCACTTTGAGATTCAAAAAAACATACGCAGACAAAACAAAATTAACACCTGCGGCTCGTGACGATACATTGAGGTCTTAAGAAGTGAAACCAATGGTCTATGCAAGAAACTGAACATTAGTTACAACATTTTTAACTCTAATCCACAACCTCAGCAAATGTAAAGAAGATGATTTTTAGCTGAAACTGTGATTCATATAATCGATTTTTCGTTTCTATTGAAGAAAAAAAAGGGTGAGTTAATTAATAGCAAATTTTTCATTTTTGGGTGAAATATCCCTTTAAAAGTCTGTATTCTCCAGGTCTGATTTCCACCAATATCTCTTATCTTATCTCTTATCTGAGCAATATAAAACGGCCATCCTGCTGCAAAGTGTGGGTATACTAATGCACAAAAACAAACCTCTATGATCTTTGAGTCATTTCCAATCACTTTAGTACCTGTTATAATCACTCCATGACACACAGAGACTGCTGAAGTGTCTGTTGGTTTCTGTTGACTCTGGAATTACAACCTTTGATTGAGATTCCAGTAACCACACAACACCGCTGTCAATCTCCCCAGCAACCAGAGATAAGGAGAAATGGAAAAAAAACAGAGGAAAAAATAGAAAGAGACAGAGAGATGGAGGCGAGGAGCAGCATAGGGGACACAGAATGTAAAAGAATTAATTGACTGATAGATTTCATTGCTTGTATTTATGAGAATGACAGCAGTGAGACGATGCAGCCCTCCCTTTCTATTCTCATTGACATTCATCCTCTTCTCCTCCCTCCCTCCCTCCCTCCCTCCACTGTGCTGTCAGCCCATCCCAGAATACTGAACACAGCTCTGGGTAACTGATGCTTTCACTGAGCCGAATCAAATCAACAGCCTTCAGAACAGGCCAAGCATATAATCTCAACTCAAACTGTCAGTTTACGGAACAGAAAAAAATCAGTTGTATTCTCAAAGCTCTGGGCTGCTTCAGTTCAGATACATTAATAGAATGAATTATTTTAGTATAGATAAAAGATAGCACTGATTTTAGTGATTTAAACAAGTGACAAGTAACAAATAACCTGCATTGTTTGTGCTGTGAGTGTGATGACTTGTTGAAGTAAATAGGGTCTATAGGTTTCATGTCGACTTTAAGGAGATCTCATTTGTGATTTGTTAATGGGAGGCACTATAATGTCTCTGTGGTTGTCTAAAGGCCAGTTCTGCCCCTTAATCTTTCTCCCCCTCCCTCTTTTTTCCATCTTGCTTGACTCCTTGTCTCCATGGTGATCTTCTGCTTTACGTCTTTCACTCATCTCTCTTGTTCACTTGTTCTGTAAGTGTTGAAGCGAGAGGCTATGTGTGTGGTAGGTGGGTTGTAATAAGGATGGGAAGACTATCGTTTATCTGTCATTTCTTTCTCTTCCTTTCTGTCTGTCTCTTGTTCTCTCTCGCTCACCTAATGAGGCAGATTTTATGCGATAAAACAAACGGGTTAGTTTTGAACAATTCTGTTCTAAAAACAAGCTCCTGCGGAGAACAGGAGGGGGGCGGAAAGGGTCGAATCCATGACCTTGGTGTTGTTAGTGTTAATGCTTTAACTGCTTGCTTTAACTGCAGGAAATAGTTCACCAAAAAAGTAAATGATGTGATTTAATCACCCTCATGTTCCAAACCCATTTCTTACACTAATTATAAAAGAAGATATTTTGTTGTTTTTGTCACATCACAACAGAATATAGTGACTAGGTGGTTTTAATCACCACAAAGGCGCAGTATTAGTTATTTATTATTTAAAAATCTAAAATTATAAAAGTATCTAAAAAAATATATATTTTTTGATTGTCTATTTTATTTATAATTGCTTATTTTTATATAATTGTATTATTTTTGTATCAAATTATTATAATTATAAATAAAATATAATTTAAAGCAATAATAATTTTTTTTATTTTATTTTTTATCATTTAATTTAAATAAATTAAATTGTGCAATAACATTATTAGTTATTATGAAATTATAAAAATTCTAATGATATAAAAAAAGTAAAAAAAAGTATTTTATGTATAATTGCATTATTTCCACTTATTTTTTAATGTAATTGTATTATTTTTGTATTATATTATTTATATTATTATAATTATAAGTAAATATATAATTTTAAATAAATAATTTTAGTTTTTATTTTAGTTTTTTATAATTTAATTTAAATAAAAAATTAAAAACCATTAATAATAATAATTATCATTTATTATTTTGTATTTTATTTATAATTTTATTATGTGCACTTATGCAAAATTGTTTTTTTAATTAATAATAATTATAATTCCAGATTATTTTATTTATAAGTATTATTTGCATTTATACAAAATTATGAAAACATTATTTTTTTTTTACTGTTTATTTTTTTAAAAAATATATATTTATCATTTTATAATTTACTGTTTTTGTCCTGCTATTCATGACCCAATAAAAACAGACCTGGAACCCATTTTTGGGTTGTGACCCACCAATTCATAAGCACCGCTTTAATATGCTCAAGATCCAAACCCATCTTTGTGTTTTCTTGTTTATTTTGCTATGACTTTAGTCTTCTTTATTATTAGCCATCTCTCCTTCATTCATTCATTCAGTCAGTCTCTCTCTCTCCTCCCTCCAAACTCCTTCACCTTTCTCTGACTCATGGGTCTGAATGACGTATTCTCTTACGTGTGGAGCGGAGGCTCTTTTCATTTTTCTATCTTTTAACAATACATCAGTATCCCTAATGAGGAGAAATGGACATTGACGTCAGCCAGTTTCTCCTAGTCTTTCCGTCTCTCTTGCAGTCTCCTACATTCTCTATTCTGTTCTGTCCCTTTCAGAACTCTTTGGAGCTTTGAAATGTCCAAACGGCCACATGTGGTGGTGACCTTGTGCTTTTTTCGAATTACCAGCATATTCGGTGGTCAGATGTGTTCGGTTAGCTGCCCCGTTCACCAGCTGTGATAAGCCCAACACCATCTGCTTCGTTCTGGCACAGTTTGTCACCCTTTTTGAGCAGCATTCGGGAAAATATTAAAGCATTTGGGAAAGAATTCCAGCAGATGGTACAGTATTTAAGATATCTTCAGATAGTACAGCAGCACTGATATTGAGAATAAGTAGTGTTGTGTTTTAGAAGCTGATGTTCCCCCCAAGCATTTTAATTGACTTTGGGACCAGTTAAAGGTGCAGTGAGCAATTTCTGAGAAACACCTCTGATATTTGAAATCAACCCAAACACACCCTTCCCTTCATTGCTCCACCCCCAAAATGCACGAACACACAATGCAAGAGTGGATGTCTCTTTATCATAGCTGAAGCAAGGCAAAATAAGGTGAAGATGACGAATGAACAACAAGGAAGGACAAATAAAAAGAGTTGGCTGATAGTCACCAGCAGCACACCTGCTCCAGGCAAATAATGACACTCAAAACTGTCCTGTCAACCCTCTACGGACACACTGAAGCTTGAGTCGCCATTGGCTAGTACATTTTTTATTTTACTCGCCAGACTTTTTACATGGTATGCAAGAACAATGCAAATTTAAAAAATTCTATTTGTCTGTATATATGTATATATATACACTGAACAAAATTATAAACGCAACACTTTTGTTTTTGCCCCCATTTTTCATGAGCTGAACTCAAAGATCTAAGACTTTTTCTATGTACACAAAATCTCCTTTGCCAAGATAATCCATCCACCTCACAGGTGTGGCATATCAAGATGCTGATTAGACAGCATGATTATCGCACAGGTGTGCCTTAGGCTACAATAAAAGGCCACTCTAAAATGTGCAGTTTTACTGTATTAATGGGATACGGGGTGTGTGTGGGGGGGGGGGGGGGGGGCTTCTATGTGCTTCGAAAGGGAGGGGTGAGCTGTGGACTGAACTGTTGGTTGCAATTCGCAACCTCAACGTTAGATGTCGCCAAAAATCTACACTCAGAACCTTTAAAGTGAAGTAGTAATTTTGAACATTATTTATTTGCACATACCACTTGGTATGATATTTTATGTAATGAAATGACAATTTAAGTGACACTACTGTCCTTTTTGGGGCCATTTTATACCATGGTACTATATGTGTAACTGAGGCTGCAGTCTTTAGCCTCTTTGTTAGCATGCCTGCCTCCCATGCCGAAGACCAGGGTTCGAGGCCTGCACAGAGCGGAGTGAGTAGGACCTGGGGGGTTACATTGGTGCCGTGACCCAGTTGGGGGTGAGTGTAAAGGATGCCAGCTAGTAAGAGCTGTGCAAATATACCTCACTCCTCTTGCCTCAAGAGGCACACTAGCAAGTGACTAGTTAGCGCACCTGCCTCCCACACTGGAGACCGGGGTTCGAGGCCCACACAGAGCGGGGCGAGTAGGACCTGAGGGGTTACATATGTTTAACATATTCATATACCATAGCATTTATATGGTACTGTAAGGTAGGAATACTATGGTAATACCATCATGGTTGTGTCAAAAAACAGTGGAACCAATTCCAAAACATACACTAGGACCATACTACTTTTATAACCCAGGATTATTGGAAAAACGTGCCTGTAGCATCATTTCTGCGTTATATTACATTGCATCTTGCAAAAGAGCCACATGGAGCTGGTGATGCAAACATCAAAATGTATTAGTTTACAAATCATGCACGATGGTAAAAGTGTTTTGAAGTCACAACATAGTATTGTACAAGGAACCAAGTGGAAATATATATCGATAATCTGCCACATAATCATAATTTGTGTGAAGAGGAATAAATGTTGTTGGTGTTTTACTGCCATTACTGTTCGTTTCAGCTGGAAACTGCAGCGAATTGTATGAATTGGCATGTCTTTGGAGTTGAGGTAGAGGCATGTTTTTCCAATGAGCCGATGTTGACTTCTTTTTGTAAATTGAAACCAGCATGGATTTTCATTATTGGCTAGTCATTTCAGTAGGTTAGAGACTGGTTAATTGGATGTACTGTATATTCGTCGTATTGAGTGTAAATCTCTGGCTACGACACTCCCTCTAGCCCACGCGTAACCAGCATGAACACACTGTTGTTATTGTGGCAGATTGTGCGAATTAGATTCCTCATACAGAACATCGCAGATATGGTTATAATTATAAACAGTCAAGAAATGAGCCAAGCAACTGCATAATTTTGTGTTTGTGTATGTATGTGTGGGGTTTCATGAAAAGGAGTCCAGAACATTTTCACACCCTTAATGAATCACAGTTCTGAGAAAAACACTGAGCACTGAGGGGAAAACACAGGAAAATGACCTTTGCTTGCATATCCGAGCGCAGTTGGAGTCTCTCTGTTCATTAAAATCATCCAGCTCTACATCTGAGAGAGCCAGAGGAAGCCTGTACATAGGGGAAAGGGGTGACAGCCCTGTCACAGTGCTAAAAGTGCCAGAGTTTGACCACACAGTGAGTTTCTCATTAGATCTTCCCTTCCCACATGTACACAGAGCTGCCCGCTGACACCCTCCCTTCCTCTCTCTACCACTCTCTCTCTCTTTCTCTATCTATCTTGGTGGAGGGGCTATAAATATATCCCAGTGATGACTCATATACCAGACATATCAATATCTCCAACTATGCACACACACACACATTGGGTTTCGATGTTTTATGGGGACTTTCCATAGACATAATAATTTTTAACCTGTACAAACTGTATATTCTGTCCCATAAACCTACCCACCACAGAAAACATTCTGCACTTTTACATTTTCAAAAAAATATCATTTAGTATGATTTATTAGCTGTTTTCCTCATAGGGACAAAAAATGTCCCCACAAGGATTTTGGATATTGCCATCTTTGTGGGGACATTTTGTATTGTACTATTTTTGTACTATTTATATTCTTTGTCATATATGTCATATATTTGTCTTATATATGACACACACATATATACAGTGGGATCCAAAAGTCTGAGGACATGTATGAACATACTTTCTTTTTTCAAATGAAATGTTATTTAATAACTGGTATTATTATTTAAAATTGTATTATCAACATAATTTGAGTGACAAGTTGATTTACAATAGAATGAATATGAGAATGTCCTCTTATTTTAATGACAGAATAATTTCATTTTCTATTTCTCATCATTTTTCTTTGTCCATCTTTCATAGTGTATATGAAGAGTTCAGATGCAAAAGCCTCTAAGTGCCATCTGAAATTTTCTTCCAAAAATTTACATTTTTATCAAGCTTGTATGTTTAGGTTCAGTAATTTCACTTTAATGGCAATTAATAGGTCCCTTTCATTGCCATTAAAGTTAAGTAACTTAACATAAACATACAAGCTTGATAAAAATGTTCATTTTAGAAGAATATATATATGTATATATATTCTTCTAAAATATGCATCCATATATATATATAGTGGGTATGGAAAGTATTCAGACCCCCTTAAATTTTTCACTCTTTGTTATATTACAGCCATTTGCTAAAATCAGTTGTTCATTTTTTTCCCTCATTAATGTACACACAGCACCTCATATTGACAGAAAAACACAGAATTGTTGACATTTTTATTGGCAGATTTATTAAAAAAGAAAAACTGAAATATCACATGGTCCTAAGTATTCAGACCCTTTGCTGTGACACTCATATATTTAACTCAGGTGCTGTCCATTTCTTCTGATCATCCTTGAGGTGGTTCTATACCTTCATTTGAGTCCAGCTGTGTTTGATTATACTGATTGGACTTGATTAGGAAAGCCACACACCTGTCTATATAAGACCTTACAGCTCACAGTGCATGTCAGAGCAAATGAGAATCATGAGGTCAAAGGAACTGCCTGAAGAGCTCAGAGACAGAATTGTGGCAAGACACAGATCTGGCCAAGGTTACAAAAAAATTTCTGCTGCACTTAAGGTTCCTAAGAGCACAGTGGCCTCCATAATCCTTAAATGGAAGAAGTTTGGGACGACCAGAACCCTTCCTAGAGCTGGCCGTCTGGCCACACTGAGCTATCGGGGGAGAAGAGCCTTGGTGAAAGAGGTAAAGAAGAACCCAAAGATTACTGTGGCTGAGCTCCAGAGATGCAGTCGGGAGATGGGAGAAAGTTGTAGAAAGTCAACCATCACTGCAGCCCTTCACCAGTCGGGGCTTTATGGCAGAGTGGCCCGACGGAAGCCTCTCCTCAGTGCAAGACACATGAAAGCCTGCATGGAGTTTGCTAAAAAACACCTGAAGGACTCCAAGATGGTGAGAAATAAGATTCTCTGGTCTGATGAGACCAAGATAGAACTTTTTGGCCTTCATTTTAAGCGGTATGTGTGGAGAAAACCAGGCACTGCTCATCACCTGTCCAATACAGTCCCAACAGTGAAGCATGGTGGTGGCAGCATCATGCTGTTGGGGGTGTTTTTCAGCTGCAGGGACAGGACGACTGGATGCAATCGAGGGAAAGATGAATACGGCCAAGTACAGGGATATCCTGGACGAAAACCTTCTCCAGAGTGCTCAGGACCTCAGACTGGGCCAAAGGTTTACCTTCCAATAAGACAATGGCCCTAAGCACACAGCTAAAATAACGAAGGAGTGGCTTCACAACAACTCAGTGACTGTTCTTGAATGGCCCAGCCAGAGCCCTGACTTAAACCCAATTGAGCATCTCTGGAGAGACCTAAAAATGGCTGTCCACCAACGTTTACCATCCAACCTGACAGAACTGGAGAGGATCTGCAAGGAGGAATGGCAGAGGATCCCTAAATTCAGGTGTGAAAAACTTGTTGCATCTTTTCCAAAAAGACTCATGGCTGTATTAGATCAAAAGGGTGCTTCTACTAAATACTGAGCAAAGGGTCTGAATACTTAGGACCATGTGATATTATAGTCTTTCTTTTTTAATAAATCTGCAAAAATGTCAACAATTCTGTGTTTTTCTGTCAATATGGGGTGCTGTGTGTACATTAATGAGGAAAAAAAATGAACTTAAATGATTTTAGCAAATGGCTGCAATATAACAAAGAGTGAAAAATCTGCATACTTCTGAATACTTTCCGTACCCACTGTATATGGATGCATTTGTTTGTCTGTGTGGGAGTCAATCTAAGGTTTCCCTCATTTTCCCCTGATTATTATTTTGTTTATTGCTTTTTTCTGATTTGTCATTCTTCATCTCACACTGCCAGTGTCACAGATTGGAGAACAGCAAACACATCCTGACAGTCAGTCTGCTGTCTCTCTCTCTCGCACGCACGCACGCACGCACACACACACACACACACACACACACACACACACACACACACACACACAATAAATAACATTTAATTTAAAAAAGAAAGTATGTTCATGTCCTCAGACTTTTGGACCCCACTGTATATACAGTATGTGTGTTTGTGTTTAGGGTCAGTGAGAGGAGGACTGAGACACTGACAGTGATCTATAGTATTGACGTGCTGAGTTTGATGCACATGATTTTTTAATAATGGGGTTTTATTGAACAGTAAATGATTTGTGGATACCGCAATATTCATTAAGGTGTGATTGGAACAATAAGTGCACATCATAAATACAAAATCATACATGCTGTTAGAGAGGGTGAGGGAGAGAGGTTTCTGAGGATTAGTCATAAAATGAAAATTGGGAGAATCATGATGTGTTTGGCAGCGATCCATGTTTACCACAAGCTCCCAGCGGATCCTCTGATAGAAATTCCTTTTGCTTGTTGGCTGATTTGCAGTCAGCGATTTGAGTCAAAGAGCCTGAAATGTACCTAAATATATCCATGCAAGAGTTAAAACATGATTTTCATATTGTGCACTACAATAATGGAAGATTGTCATCTATCTGTCTGTCTAACATTTTTTGCAGTGTTTATAGGCGATAGCAGTATGAAATTTTGTGAATTTTGACAACCCAATCTCACATGAAAACAAAACTATTTTACGAGGTAGGATTTTGTATGTATTTAGGTCCTCCCCAAAACTAACCTGCCACCGGGGCGTAAGCAGATCATACTAAAACGTACCAATGAGATCATACAGATTCATATGAATTAGCCACCAAAACATAAAACAGTTACCATGAGATTGTATCGGGTTTAACGTAGCATGATCGATGCGCGGCTGAGTCATTTATCTGTTCCTGATCCACAGCTGTGTGCAGCGATTGACTCACTCTGTTTAATTAAAAGAGCTATGCTTGATTTGATGTTTTCAGCACATCTTTTATAATGCCATTTACTGACTTTCATTTCCCTTTTACAAAGCTCTGCTGACTTGTCACCAAGTTTCTTGGAATTTCTTTGTTTCTTTCCATCTCCACCTCCTGATGATCTCAAAAGACAGTCGCTGTCGGCCTGTGGCCTTGGTTTCCATGGACACCGATACTTGTTCTAAGGACTGACTTGTTTAGTTGACTCTAGTCTTGCATAGGCGTGCTTTGAAGCAGAAATCTGCCGAGCATTGAGTGCTACTGTCACACATCATCTGAGGATTCAAGTCCCGAATGTTTAAAGAGTAATGATTAAAATGTCTGAAGTCAACAGAGCAAGGTCACAGATGTGCTTTATATACGTGAACTTATTCTAAATATGTCGTCCCACTCTTGAGCTTGCACAATTCTGACACACTTCTAATAGAAAACTGAGATTTCTTTTTTAAAAACTTCACTTTTAGTTGTATTGGGAATTGTTTTCTTTAAAAATTTTTAAACCTGCATTAAAGTAAGTGTAAATTGCTTTTTGCAAACCATTTTCCTTCTGTAATGGAACAGTATTTTCATTGTGCATCTGGTTCTGTGAGGTAAATAGAGTACATTTAATGTTAACTTGGAATAAGGCATATCTTGCTTATACAATATTGCATTTTTTTTCATAAAAATGCTTACATGAACAAGATTGTTGCTTAAAAAACTCAAGTCATCGAGGGCTAGTTTCTCTATTCCGAGCTATACTAAGGAACATTCAAGCATATTATCATCATTATTATTATTATTTGACATTAGGCAAGAGGTACAGTAGATATGGATTTCAGAGTGATTCTCTCTAGGGTAAATTATCTGATGCTGACATCTACTGGTGAATAACAAGAGATCCACCTAAATTAAATTACTTGTTCTCCTATAAAATTATATATATAAATGTATAGACAAATCTATTTAAAAATCATAAATATGAATCATTCTGATGATCATTTTCTGAAAATAATGGCACATGAATAATACTCAAAGATCCCTTTGTAATACACGAAACTTTATTCCGTATAACATCGTTTCAAGGCCAAATTACAAATAAATAATGGAGTTGTTTGCTATGACCTGCTTGTTGCAAGACAGTAACCACCAACACAGAGGAGAAAAGACCCCAAACCCGGTCAGTAAGAGACTAAACTTATTTAAAGGAGGTATCTGTACATCTGCTAAATGCAATTGACTTCGAATTTCTGACTTAAAAGTCATATTTACAGAGCGGGCAACAGATGGGGGGAGAGAATGAATCCAACAAACATCCTCCTTGTGTGTCTAAAATGCTCAATAGGTCGGTGTGCAGACATTAAACATCATTCTGAATCAAGGACTTCAAGAATGTAAATTAGGATGTGGGTAATGTTGATGGCATCAGCGTCTAATGGACCGCGATTCATTTGGGTTAGTTGTTGCCAAGGTCATGACTGACAGGTGAATACACCAATCAGATTATGAAAATAAGGTGGAGCTCTCTCTGGACTAACTGCTGATTGGCCAACTGCTTGTGGCTGGAGCCAATGACATTGCAGTATGTAAATGAAGCACAATCAAGGTGAGCAGTACAGCAGCTCTAAGAGGAGATGAGTCACTCCCTGAATCTGAAGACAAAAATAAATTAATCAAAAGTATAAATTCCTATAAACCACTTTTAATTTCCACTGTGTAAAAAAGGCAATCAACATCCTCTATCGAGCTCAGGAAAGGCAGACTTGTCTAGTTTAGGAACACCATTTTGCTTTCAGTTCCTTTTAGGACAAACAAAAATAACAACAATAATAAAACAAAGTACTTTCAGTAAAGAACATCATGTTGTGACGGTAAAGCTGGAGTGTTTCTACAACCAAAGATTAAGCAAAACTGTGTCTAAAGGAATTCAGAAAACATCTTGTATAAAAAGAAAAAAAAAGAAATGTTAAGTGCTGAAAATCAACAAATATAGTACATTTTCACATAAATAATGAGTAAATGTACAGATTTAGAAACATTTGCCCCATATTTGCAAATGCCACATTTGTCAATGTCCGAGATACAATATGTTCTTATTCGAAGCTTGTTTGGTTTACATCTCCTGAATCATGCAAAGTCAAATGCGAATCATAATGCATCAGTTCTGGAATCATTTTAGCGATCTGCACAGTCTGAAGCAGAATATATGCGTCTCTTCCGTTACATCGAAGAGGCTGGAGACATTCATGCTCATGGGGTCGAACTGTGCGTATCATATGATGTATACTCCTAATACACCAGTCTATTGCACATTCAAATTCATACATCTCCTCTTTGTTGAAGTCACTAATCATTTCATACGATGACAATATCACAATATAGTAAAAAATGGCCATTTAAGAAAACATAGTAACCCAAACTACTCCACTTCAACACTTGGCTCCCTTGCAAAACATCCATGCAACACAATGGCTGACATCATACTGTATAAAAGGAATAAGGTTAAAGGCTTTACAAATGCAGACAAAAAAAATGAGTTCAAAGGAATATACGCTGCAAGTACAGAGTCATACATTTTGTGTGATCCTTAGGCAAACCCTGTAGAGATGAGTAATGGAACGTGGGAGAGCAGAGCGGTACGAAGAGTGAATTGTTCAGATGCAGATGCAAAGCATACACTTGGGTGGACGCCAACTCACTGACATAGAAACACAAAATTTGGATAATGTATGCGAGTGAAATTGGATTAATGTTAAAGTTTCCCTGACCAAAAAAAAAAAAAAAAAAAAAATCATACTGCTTTCTGCACATCTCTGACTTAAGACTGCTCTTTGCAGCACCAAAACTGTTTTTGTCGCATTAAAACAGCTATCTGGTGTAATAATGGCCTCTCCTGGTCTGGATTGTTAGGATTTCCAATAACTCTTTCTAGGTACACAGTTCTCAATGTGTGCTAGCATCATTAATTTCATACAGGGCAACAATAACAGCCTTTGGATACAAGTAAACAACAGAAGCCGAGGTTCAAAGTAACAAAATGTCAAGTACACATGCCAAGATTCCATTTTGAGAAAAAAAAGTAACATTGTAACAGATACATTTAGAGAAACATTCCACACATCCAAATCTTGCACGGCTCACAAAGCTGTTTCAGACCAAAACATCAGTCCTCAAACATCCAAAAAAATTAAGTGTGAACAAATGGGTCAAAGCTAACAAAGAAATAAGCAACAAAAAATACCGCCAAATTGTAAAACGTTTCCCTGCATAGACTCAAGATGAGAATTCAGTGTGACAGCTTCGCAGTAGGGTGGAATCATCAAGCGCATCTGCCTACAGGATAATGTAAGGGGGCGGGTCTACCAAAGAGAGCCAATGAGAGAAAAGGAAGAGAAGTGGGTGGGGTCCAAAAGTCTCACAGTCTGTAGGTTGTATTGTGTCTTTTCCAGGAGTCACTCTTGTGAATCATCTGAGAAAAGTACATTTAGTACCTGCTACAGCAGGTGGCGTTTGCTTTCGCTCTGTTCCCTCTCATCAAACCATAACCAAAATTCAAGTGTGTCCCCGTTTTGATCACAGAACATCACAGGAAGCAGGAAGGCAGAGGATTGTGGGTTGTTTTTTTCGTATATAGGCATTGTGGTATGGTGTGTCCTAAACCCCTTCCCCCCCACATCACACCGCCGGCTGACGCCTGGATTTATTCACTTGCCGCCGTACATCCTCTCGATATCGTCCTGATAATGCGTTTTTAGTTCCTTGCGTTTGAGTTTGAAGGCGTCGGTAACCAGGCCTGTCTCGGGCGTCCAGGGTTCGGCGCTCAGACGGATTTTCTTTGGGATCTCAAAGCGCTCCAGCTTACCTGTGAATCAGAAAAAAAAAAAAAAAAAAAAACATTTTATTTAAAATTCAGAGCCTTACAATGATGAGAACTGTAGCTTGATAAACTACTTAAACAAACCAAAAATGTAAAACATAGTAATAAACAGCAAGAAGCTTAAAAAGATGACAAAATGCTGTGCATAGTCTCTCACATTTTAGGGGAATTGTTTTTTATTGGAACAGGGACAGTGAAATTACTCTAGTCTTTAGTGTCACATGATCCTTCAGAAATCATTCTATTATGCTGATTTGCTGCTCAAGAAACATTTCTTATATCAATGTTGAAAACAGTTGATCTGCTTATTTTTCAGAAAAACTCTGAAACTTTTTTTTTCAGGATTCTTTGATGAATAGAAAGTTCAAATGAACAGCATTTATTTGAAATCTAATTTTTTTGGCATTATAAATTCCTTTACTGTCACTTTAGATCAATTTAATGCATCCTTGCTGAATAAAAGTATTAATTTATTTCAAGCTAAATCAATATATCCTATCCACACAATTGTTATTTTGACCTGTTGTTGACAGACCTGTTATAGCCGCATCGGTGATGATACGTAGAACCTCTTTCTCCATCTCTGCGTGGTTGCAGATCTCCTCCCATGATCCTCTGATGCCCCTCTGCGCAGCTAGGGTGGTTAACTGCTTCTGATTGGGCACCACAAACCCAATCACATAAGACTCATCACTGTGTAAAGAGAGGGAAAGATTTATACATCTCATCTAAAACACTACACAACATTTATGAAACGTGTGAGTGCTCAATTGTCACAGTATGTATGTGCATGCTTGCACTCACCTGTTGGCATAAGCACAGATGTTGTCGATGAATGCGCAGTTTTTGAGCACAGCCTCCACTTTGCCCAAAGACACATATTCACCAGCTTGCAACTTCACCAGGTCCTTCTTACGATCTACACACAAAGACCAAAACCCATTTAGAGAAACGTACATAGAGACTACTATTATAACACTTAAATAGCTCTGAGATTTTATTGCCCGGTTTCACAGACAAGGCTTTGGCCTAGTGCAAGACTAAAATGCATGTTTGAGCTGTTTTAACTGAAAGCAACTTGCACTGACATATCTTAAAATATGTTGGCCTAATGGTTAGAGAGTCAGACTGGTAACCCAAAGGTTGCACGTTCAATTCTCAATACTGGCAGGAAATGACTGTGGTGCCCTTGAGCAAGGCACCTAAACCCCAATCACTCCCCGGGCACCACAGCAAAATGGTTGCCCACTGCTCTGGGTGTGTGTGTCCACAATTTGCAGTGTGTGTGTTCACTACTCACTGCTCCTAATGTGTGTACTAACTTGGATGGATTAAATGCAGAGGACAAATTCCGGGTTACCATACTTGGCCTTCACATGTCACTTTCACTTCAAATGTCCTTAAAGGGTCCTTAAAGTTCACCTAAAAATGAAAATTATCCCATGATTTACTCACCCTCAAGCGATCCTAGGTATATATGACTATCTTCTTTCAGACGAACACAATCAGAGTTATATTAAAAATCTTGGCTCTTCCCAGCTTTGTAATGGCATTGAATAGTGCCCAAGTTTTTGAAGCTCCAAAATCATAAAAATGATCCATACAACTCCAGTGGGTTAATAAATGCCTTCTGAAGCAAAGTGATGGGATTTTGTAAGAAAAACTTTATAAACTATAATCATTGGCTTCCAGCAATGGCTGTACTTCTTACGAAAACCCATTGCTTCGCTTCAGAAGGCATTTATTAACCCAATGAAGTCGTATGGATTACTTTTATGATGGATGGATGTGCTTTATGGAGCTTCAAAAACTCTGGCACTATTCAATGCCATTACACAGCTGGGAGGAGCCAGGATATTATTTAATATAATTCCAATTGTGTTCAGCTGAAAGAAAGTTATATACATTTAGGATGGCTTGAGGGTGAGTAAATTACGGGATAATTTTTGGTGAACTATTACTTTAGTTTAAGACTTGTCTGTGAAACCGGGCCTATGTCTTGAAAGAAGGTTTGCGTGTAAGTGCATCTCTCCACACCGATAATCTTGAGGCAGCCGTCAGGGTGAAACTCTCCGATGTCTCCGGTGCAGAACCAACGCTGGCCGTTCGCATCCACAAAGAAGTCTTCTCGGTTCTTCTGCTCGTTTTTATAGTAACCCATTGTAACGTTGGGACCGCCAATCAGAATCTCTCCTCGTGGGTTTGGTTTATCCGTGCTGAAATAACCACCTATGGAGAAAAAGAAAAAGACATTAAAATGTGCAACATTTAATAATATTTCAAATCTCAGTATCTTAATAATTAAAAAGCAGAACTGGCCTTCCTCCCAGTCCTTCAGCATGATCTCTGAGCACACCAGAGGAGCTCCAACACGTCCGGTGCTGTAATCAGAAACTAAACAAACACACTGAGTATTAACACACTTATTCAATTTTAGACATTCATTTTACTTAGCATTAATTGAATGTAAACTGCATTGAAGGTGTTGCTTCTATCATATTTTTATATGAGATATAATTTCCCCTCTCTTTACTATTAATACTGTCAATTAATGTTCCTGTAATCTAATGAACAGTTCCATTAACCGGGTGGATTGACCCAGGTTTTTATTCAAGACCCCATGGCATTGATTTAAATGTATTAATCTCAAGGTTCACATACTTTTTGATCCATGAATTCCTATTACCTTTTTCTTAGTCGTTTGTGATTGCTGGATAATGATTTCATTATAATAATCATTTCTAGCCAATTAAATAGTTGAACATGACACAAAAACAGGGTTTTTTCTTTATTCCTTATGCCAATGTGTTATCCAAACATAAAGGTCTTAGGGAGAAACAACAGGTTGTATTAGCAACACTTTTTAATTCATTTTACAAAAGCTCTCAACCAATTTGACGCTTCAAAAAGTTCATAAATGGATCGTAAAACTAATCCATATGATTTGAGTGGTTTAGTCCAAATTTGCTGAAGAGACTTGATCGCTTTATATGATGAACAGATTGAATTTAGGCTTTTAATCACATATAAACAAGGCCTAAAATAAATCTGTTCATCATATAAAGCGATCAAGTCTCTTCAGAAAATTTGGACTAAACCATTTATATGGATTATTATTAGTTATTAGTATTATTAATTAGTTTTATGAACTTTCTGATGCGTCAAAGTGGTAGTTGCGTAAACTGTCAATGGAGGAACAGAAATCTTTAAGATTTCATTTAAAATATCTTAATTTGTGTTCCGAATATGAACGAAATTAATATTCGAGTAATTAATGACAGAATTTTCATTTTTAGGTGAACTCGTTAATAAAATGATTTTTAAGAACATTCTTTTCAGGATTTTGAATTCTTCTGAAGTTTTTTCCTTTAAAACAATCTTAAGAAAAAAGATAAGAACATTCTTAAGAAATGTTTGACGTGTTTGCTGCTGCAATGACAGAACAACCAGTCACTCATATGAGATCGACCAATAGCAAACCACAACAATCCAACATTCCAATCAATTCCCGAAGGACAATATCAAGTCCCACCCTACATTATTCTTGTTCGAGAAGCCGTTTCTCTCATATATACGTCACAATAGGGGAGAAAAAACTATTGCAACTTCCGTTTCATGCCGACTTTAAATTAGAACATAAGGAAACGGCAGGATTCTTTTGTGAATCTGCCCAAGCTTTTAATTCTATATATTTATTTTAATACTAGAACCTACACCCTTGATTTAAAATACTGACACACCTTTTCTAGAGCTCACATTCTTGGTTTTACTGCACCTTACAGGTCCAATCTCTGATTGTATTAACATACTATGAGTTCTGTGAGGCCTAAGTTTAGTCCCAATACTCCTGTCCGGAGCCCTAGCTTCATTTCTAAGTGAATCCCATGCTTACACTCGCTGATGGTCCCGGCTCCGCAGGTCTCGGTGAGGCCATAGCCCTGTCCCACAGGACAGCAGAAACAGATGTTCATGAAACGCTGAGTAGCTGCAGATAAAGGAGCTCCGCCAGACAACAGCACACGCGTATTACCGCCCAGCAACGAGCGAACCTTCTTGAACACAAGCCTGCAGAACACAAAAACAAGATGCAACTGGACATTTAAAAATACAACAGTGAAAAACATTACTGCATCTGAACAAACCCAGCGAGTTTTGGAGGAAATAATTATGTTAATATTACTGTATTATACCTGTCACAGAGAGGCGTGCTGTATCCTTTAGAGATCTGCTCCATCTTGTAGTTGTACGCCAGAACAAAGAGAGTTTTCTGCACACTGCTCATCTCTTCAACTTTAGTCATTACATTCTTATAGATACGGTCCATAATCTCCTACACAGATATAATGAGAGAGAAACACTTCATATCTATTTTAAACTCAACAGCTATTACGACCAGGGCTGGGTATTGACAAATTTCGATTTGATTTTGATTTACAAGCTCGCGATTTGATTCAATTCCAATCTCGATTCAATTTGATTTGTAATCGATTTGGTACAGCATGTCAATTTTTTTGTCAAGGACAAAAAGTCTCTCAGCCCAAAGTATACTTCAGCCATCCACGTTCGCTCACCATCAGCATGACGTAATTTTTGTCATCAAGAGGGTCTGTGGACGTCTGCATACCCCGTGCAGCCTAATTTTTGAGACAGTGCTTGAAAACAAAATCCACTAGATAGTGCGCACATACCAAATTTCTGCATTCACGGCCAAAGGAGTATACTTTGAAAGGCTCGCACGCTGTGTGCGAGACGGAGTAGAACGCGAAAACTTTATATCTCGCAATTCTGGTTTTATAACACGCAACTGAGTTATAAAGTCAGAATTAGACTTCATAACTCCCAATTGTGAGTTTTTATCATGCAATTCTGACTTTATTTCTCGCAATTCTGACTTTATTTCTCACAACTTCAAGTTTTTATCCTGCAATTCTGAAAAATTAAAAAATAATTGCAACTTTTTATTTTGTGGCAGAAACAAGCTTCCATAGGGAACATATATTTAGCAAAATGCTCCTCTCTGGAGTTTATTTTTCTAGATAACTATTAAGATATGGTCATTGAATGGCTTTTCTGAGGTAAATGTGACAATGTTTACAAGCTATTTTATTGACTTTTTCCGCGGTTACAACACCGATTGAGCGATTACATGAGACATTTCACTAAGCTGTTTTGTATCTTTCAACATACCTTCTGATGTTCATTCATGTTCAGTCGTGTCATAAATAGTTTGATAAAGAGATCTGTTCTTGTATGCTCTGCTGCTTCACTTGAACTGAGGTGCTACAGCGATCTGTCATGCCACATTAAAGAGTGCCAAAACGGCATTTATTGTTTCAATTTTATGATAAAACTGACAGAATATGAAAGCTGAGACTTTGTTTCATGTACAAAGTAACAAAGTATTTATTAGAAAGGAGCCGTGCTACAAATAATGTTTAGTGAAGTTTTGTTCACACAACTGAAAACAACAGAGACTAAAAGATTGATTTCTGGAATTTAAGAATAAATATAGGTTCATCCAAATAAGAATCAATTATAATTGAGAAATTAATATTTTCAGCCCAGCCGTAATAATTACCACTGTGTGTTTATGTGAGTTCTTACAGGTACAGCTGCCATCAGTGTTGGTCTGAGCACGCTGGTGTCTCCTTTACTGCCTTTTTTAATTTTAGATGACTGTGGGAGAAAGGACAAAAGAAGAGAAGATATTGCAAACTAGATGCTACTATTGCAATTTTTTTTTTTATTATCATTATTATCGTTTGCAGTTATAATGCAAATGCTTTGGCAGTCAAAAGTATTCTGAGATTGTAAAAGAGCTTGACATGGTGATGAGGTCACATAGCATGACTAAAGTGTTTGTGTGTGTGTTTGTACCTGGTCAGCAAGAGTCTGCGGTGACGAATATCCAATCCGGCAGCCATGTGACACACACACCAGCTCAGCGCTGAGTTCCAGGACATGAGCAAGTGGCAGATAGCCAATATAGGTGTCATTCTCACTGTCACAATAAAAAAGAAACATTGTTAACAGAAATTCTTTTACCATTATCTAAATAAGCTACTACATTTTGGACAATTTGGCAGGCCAGTGTTCAGTCACACAGACACAGAAAGCATCAAAATACAATACAATACAATATTGTTTAAAAGTTTGGGGTCGGTAAGATTTGTTAAATGTTTTTGGAAGAAGTCTCTAATGCTCATCAAGACTGGATTTATTTGATCAAAAATACAGTAAAAACAATAATAATTTAATATGTTTTAAAATATAATTTATTCCTGTGGTGGTAAAGCTGAATTTTCAGCATCATTACTCCAGTCTTCAGTGTCACATGATCTTTCAGATTTTTATTATTATTATCAATATTCAAAACATTTGTGCTGCTTAATATTTTTGTGGATTCTTTGAAGAATAGAAAGTAAAAAAACTGCATTTATTTGAAATAGAAATATTTTGTAACACTGTAAATGTCTTTACTGTAATTTTTGATCAATTTAATGCATCCTTGCTAAATAAAAGTATTAATTTCTTTCAAAAATAAAAATTCGTACTGAACCCAAATGATAGTGAACATTAGTGAACATGAATCATAAGTTTAGGATCATGGGTAAATTAACTTTATAAAACAGACGCTTTATAAAGCAGTGCTAGTACCGGCAACATCACGTATTTGCTTCCCAGGCAACCATTTTTTGTCATTAGTGTCTTTAGTCATTTCGCTTTTTTCTTTAACACCTCAATTAATAAGACATTAAAATGCTAATTTATTATTCAGACATAAAATGAAGCACCGCCAATGAATAAAGCAATGGAGATTAGCTTTTTAACAGCTAAAAATCAATGGACAGACAGAATCACGCTAGATAGAAGCGTCAGAGAAACGTACTTCAGATTAGGAATGCGTTCAGCCATGCCGGTGATGCCAGCGATGATGTTGCTATGGGAGATCATGACTCCTTTAGGAATGCCTGTAGAGCCGCTGGTGTACATGATCACTGCAATATCAGACGGGACAGGCTGCCTGCGGGACACCATTACTGCACACAGAGAAAGACAGATTCACATCCCTTCATTAGTGGCAGCCATGTTGTAGTGCCATTTCAGACAGAACTACATTGAAGGAGGAAAAAACTTTTTTTAACGGTAAATTGGTGGCCACTTTGCTGCCAAGATTTTTTGCACATCATCAGAATTTCTCAGTCCAAAACAGATGTCATAAATTCGCCCAAGGTAATGTAAATTAAACCACCAGCACCAGTAAATGTGTTCTAGTTTAATAAACAAAAAGCTGTGAAACCCTCATCTTCATCTCTGTCGAGTTACTAAAAACCTTTTGTTCAAAACCACAATTTGTATGTATTTTGTATAGAAATAAATAGAAATGAATATTTGACATAATATCAATATTAACATATTAAATTAATATTTGATAGTCAAACATTATTTATTTGTATATAAATATATGTTGACCAAGGCTGCATTTATTTGGTAAAAAATTACAGTAGAAACAGCAATATTGTAAAATAACTGTTTTCCATTTTATATATTTGAAAATGTAATTTATTTCTGTGATACAAAGCTGCATTTTCAGCATCATTACTCCAGTCATTCTAAAATGCTGATTTGCTGCTCAAGAAACATTTCTTTTTATTATTACCAATGTTGAAAACAGTGATACATTTTTTTCAGGATTCGCTGAACAGCATTTATTTGGAATAGAAATCTTTTGTAAAAATATAAATGACTTTGCAGTTTCATGAATTTAATGTGTCCTTGCAGAATAACAGTATTCATTTCTTTTAAAAAGGTTTTTAAGAAATGAAAAAAAAAAAAAAAAATTTGTGTATATATATATATATATATATATATATATATATATATATATATATATATATATATATATATATATATATATATATACACACAACTGACTGTGGTATCTGTCAAGACTAGCTAGACATGCTGTCATAAAAAACAAAGGTCTAATGCTCCAGTGAAATGTATAAACCTTTTATCTCAGTCTTTCTGAACAGATAAAACCTGCTCTAATAATGATAACATCTCCCTCTCATAACTCCAGAGGGGTTTTCTAAACAGTTGCTCTTATCTGACACAAAGGCGGAGCGTGTGAGCACTCAACACTGGTCCGCATGCCCTCAAGTCTTCTTTTCATCTGACAGAAGATCCTGCTGTCTTTCTTCCTCAACAAAATCTTTGTTTACAGCTCTTTTGGTCCTGTTTATTATGTCAGTACCCTTCAAAACATGACAAAGTGGTGTTTTTATCGTCAGCAAGCAAAGGCTACTGTGAATTTCTCTCATGCTTATTCTGTATATAGGCTATATTTAGACTGTTTAGTATATACTATATACTAAAAGTAGTATGTGGACCCATATGCGGCATGTAAATATAAAGTAGTGTTCGACCAATATGGATTTTGTGTCGGCCGATATCTTGAGCAGGGTGGCCAATATAGGCCTATATAATATTAAAGAGGGTAAATAACACCTGCATAACAATTTATTAAATTTATATTTATTTTACATGATATTTACTAAAATAAATAATCTGAAAATGAATCAATTTGAAAAAATTATTTCAACTAAATAAAATATAAATCAATCTGTAAAACAAACAGCGAATATGACATGAATATGATTGATATAGTTCGGCATAGTTTGAAATCAAGGAATAAATCTTGCTCGCTTGTGCGTGCCCAGTAAAAATTGCCAAATATCGGCCTTGGTGATCGACCACTAATATAAACATTTCAGACAAAACAGTATGCTACTTAAGAGTTTAGGCACTTACCATTTTCAGTTTTGGCCCCCAGTTCTTGCACTGCACCCATGTTGTGGACCAGGATGCCTCTGGGGAGATCAGGCCAACTGGTGGTCTTTATATCAACCAATATAATGTGCTTCAGTCTGGGCACATCCATCAGAATGGCCTGAGAGAGAGAGAATCATTCAGAGCAATAAGCAACAGCAGCTTTGATATTTCATGATCCCACTGTTGTGTCGTCTGTCGTGTTCTCACCTTGAGGCGGCTCTGCAGCAGGTCTTTGCTTGTGATGATGTGCGTGACCTCAGTCTCATTTAGACCATGAGCTATAGCTGCGCCTCCCAATGTAGAGTACAGAGTCACCACTTAGATGGAGAAAAGGAAAATGATGTAGTTACTTTGCCTTTAAATAAATAGTGAGAGATGATTAATATTATTTAGTAATAAATGATAAATAATACATAAATATTAATTAATAATAATTGTAATCAGTATTGTTATTATTAAACATTTTTATTTTATGTATTTACATTTTTAAAATTAGAAATGTATCACAATTGCAATAAAATTGCACCATAAAATAAAAAGAGTATTTAATAAAAAAAAATAGTAGGGGTGTTAACACATGCGATTAATTTTTTCAGTTGATTTAACGCAATTAACACAGCTTCCTGTCAACCTTTGGATAGCATTACATTATATGATGAAGCTATAATTTTTTAAGTGCTATTAAACCATTCAAGTGCGATAAGACGCAAAAAAAGGGGGAAAAGAAATCTGTCAAATCTGCACTTGTGCGCTTTCTGTGAAGTGGCATTTCTTTTCCCCCTTTTTTTGCGTCTTATCGTCTTGAACGGACAAAAAACCCCACACAAAATTATGTTGAAATGCCCTTTATTGGCGAGTATCCTTTTAAGCAGATTCTTACGAGTTAAAAAGTGTTACATGAACGTAAAGAGAAAATAGGATGTGTGACAGATCCGCGTTGTGTGCGTCAGATCTTAAAGTGACAGCAGCCTAATAAACCTGCTGCTGTCAATAATGTTAATCAAAGAACAAAAGACAAAGAGAAAATCACTCACTGCTCTTGGCTGAATAACTTTTGTAGCTTTAATAAGAATTAATCTATATTCAATTTATAATTTATGCAGTGAATTAACTGTACAGATACAGAAATTATTCAGTTTCTTTATATTTATCTGTAAGACCTACCTGAAAATCTTAATGCACTGTTTACAAGGTTTACAAAAGGAAAAACAATAACTTTGTGCATTTTAGCATGGCAGGTATATATAGAATTGTGAAATAAATAGGATGCGTGTCAGATATCAGTCATGTGCGTCAAGTCTTAAAGTGACAGCAGCCTGATAAACCTGCTGCTGTCTGTCAATTAATGTCTGTCAAGTTAATTTTAACATTTACTAATACATTATTAAAATCTTGTTAACATTAGTTAATGCAAAGCGAACAGTATTTTCATTAACTAAAGTTAACGAAGATTAGTAAATACAAAAAAAACAAAATGTATTGCTTATGGTTAGTTCATGTTAGTTAATACATTAACTACTGTTTAACTAATGAACCTTATTGTAAAGTGTTACCTTGAGAGCACTAAAAAAATAATAATAGTTAAAAAATAAATAGTTACAATACTATTATTTATCCATTTACAATAAGTTATTGGCTGGAGAGTAACAGCATAAAGTATAATCATAAATCATAAAGTATACTCGCCAACAACAATTTTTACATTTGGCACTTGGCGATATCGTAAAGTTATACTGTATTTACCACAGGCTTAATTTTACTCATAAATTGAAAACCCCCCATTATAAAACCCCATATGAAAATCTCGAAAGAACCAGTGGCGAATTAGTCTTCTGGGTTTTGATGTTATCCTTGCACAACTCTCTTAAACTTCTCTATTTCTGCAATGTTTTGAATGAAACTCGAAACTCACAAATTGGACATCTTGAAAATCCATCCGGATACCTTTGGCATACTATCTTCAACATCATAGTGCATCTATAATTTGAGATACACTAATTCACATCTTGCATACTTTTAGTATGTATGGTATTGTTTAGCATGTGAATTAGAATGAATCAGAATGAGAATCAGATTTGCTGCAGAATGCATGTGTGTGTGCTTGAATAGTAAATAACAAGTTTTGTTTTCAGTGTGATATTGGTCTCGCATCTAGTACCACAGCAGTGCTGCTATTTTTGACCTGATATTTTTATCCTAGTCGGCACAATACAGCAGATATTGGAAACAACACTGTGTGTGCGTGATTTGAATGCTCACAGGGGAAGTTGTACATGAAGCATGCCTGCGCTGCTATGATCCATTCAGCTCGAGTCTCACAGAAAATGGCGATGTTACAAAGCGGCTTCTGACCCAGAGCGGCCAGCCCGCTACCAAACCTCTGAGACAGATGGAAAGTTTCTTCATACGACAACCAGTTATAATCACCCAATATCACCTAGAGAGTGAGAGTCAGAGTCAGAGTTGCATTGTATTGAAATTCTCAGCGGCTTTCACAATAGCATGTGACTTCTTTTCAATTTCATGTAAACAGTTCTGGACAACAACAGGCCAGAGATAAACTCTGTTTACAGAGAGAGACGGCCACTGTATTTCTTCCTGTAGAGCTCAAGAGAGTTTGTGAGCGAGTTCTCTTGGGATTTTTGTCCACTTAACCTTAAAAACACTCTCTATATACTTGAATATCGTGCAAGTATATGTTAAGAAGAGTGTTTAAACCATTTTTCACAGAAAGGGCTATGTTCACACTGACCGCCGAAATCTGATTTTAGTCGCACTTTTTACTACTTTTATTCAGTGAGGCCGCATTAAATTATTCAAAAGTGACAGTAGAAACATTTATTATTTTGTTTTATATTTTAAAGAAATTTAGAATTTGTTAATGTTCTATAATCCTGAAAAAAAAAAAAAATATATCAAGGATTCCACAAACATATTAAGCAGCACAACTTTTTAACGTTGATAATAATAGACTTTAGTCAAGGTAGAGCCATATTCAATTTTTGGAATGAAAACTAGGCTTTAAGGGACAGAATTGCAGTGTGTTCAATGGTTTGTACTGTTTAATAACATACATATTGTTCAGCTGATGAAATGTCTTTCCAAAAAATAATTCAGTAGACAAAAACTTCACAAAACAGTTTGAAACGATGTGAAAATGATGTGCCATTGTAAAGACTGCAAGTCTATCCCTCACAGCCTCGTTTTCATCTGTTTTAAGTTCAATATGGGATCTAACCTGACTAAGGTCTATAACAAATGATTCTTGAGCGCCAACTCAGAATGATTTCTGAAGGATCATGTGACTCTGAAGACTGGAGAAATGGCTGCTGAAAATTTAGTTTCGCCATCACAGGAATAAATGACACTTACAATTACATTAACTGTTATTTTAAATTGTAAAAGTAATTTAACAATATTACTGTTTTACTGTATTTGTTACTGTATTGGTGAGCAGAAATTTTTTAAAAAATCTTAAAAAAATAATCTTTTTGCAGTCTGAACAGCAAATGAAATCCAAAAATAGCAGATTTTTGGAAATCTCTTTCAGTCTAAATAGTGTGATCAAAACTGAAGTTGTTTTATTGCAGACTCAACAAGTTCAGCACCACACATATAGAGCTTTTCACACTTGAAATAGTTAACCCTGGGTCATTCTAAACCCCGGGTAAACAGAATCCTGGGTTATCTTGCTTCACGTTTCACACTGCTCATAATTTACCCGGGGTTAACAAGTAATCCTGGGTATTCATAAGCTGAGGTTTCATTCCTAAACCCTGGGTTAACGTTCTTGTTTGCATATTCGCAGTGTCAGTGTCATTGATTGGATAAACACAGCATGTGACTTGTTTACATAGGCTAGCTAGCTCTAGCATTGCGGATCCTCGTATTGCCGACTGTACTATCGAGTTTATACTGAATGGACATTTCAGACTATAAAGATAAGAATGAAACGGTCTCTTCTTCACTCAAATTGTCACGTTTTCTGTCAGCATCTGATTTTTTCCCCCCTATCAAACGCTGAATTAATCTGTTTATATATAATACGCAGTGTTTCCGTGACCGTCCAAAGCAGGCAAATATGAGTACGCGATTGGTTGTCTGTTGCTAAGCGTCTAGCTGTAACATTCTAACACCGCATCATTTCACACCGTACGAGTTTGGCACCACAAAAGCAGTGCTAACCCTGCTCCTGAGTAGGGTTTCATAACCCAGGGTAATACCAGGTGCTAACCCTGCTTCTAAATTACAAGTGTGAAAAGCCCTAATATAATGCGTTTAGGGTGTTTAGTAGTCTAGATATTTTTAAAATACAAAAATGTATTTTCTCTAATGTGCCTTATTAGTTCAGGATCACAATGAGATGTCATAACATACATGAGCACGTGCCAAATCTTTAGTTTTCCATCCTTTCAAAACTAACTGCTTGCTACTTTACATAGAAGAAAGTCTCTTGCCATTGTGCTTCTGCTTACATCATTATCATAGTAACCAAAGTGGATTTACTGCAATATGACTATTCTGTGTGAACAATCACTTCTGCAAATTCTGGGCTGAAAATGGTTTGTAATCGTGCCTGGCCATAACAGGCTCAAGTGGAAATACAAATGAAACTGTTCAATGGTGAAAAAGCAGCTAAAGTTCCAAAGCCATTGAGAGTGTGTAGCCATACGAGTCAACATGGGTGTGTGTGTCTTACCTTCTTAAAGACCTTGCCGTTAGGCTGCATCTCATCCTCCTCACTCAGAACCTCTCTTGTGCCTAGGCAGTCTCTTTCAGGAAAGTGTACTACAGCATATTCAAACACTTTATCTAAAGTATCCACACCCTCGTGCAGCAGGGACGCCAACCTCTGCTGGCTGTTCACGGCCCGGTATGGCCCTGCCGGTTTCCCGCTTACCTGATGGGACAGGAAATTAGATTGAGGTCATGGGGGAAAATGATCAACAAGCACAGGGATTCAAATGTGTCAGGGAACATTATTGTAAGCTGGAAAATCATATTTTAGTTTCTCTAAAATATTTTTTTTTTTTTAAACCAGCAATTTAATTAAGTGACGTTATTCAGTAATGAAAGTGACTCAAATCCCTCCGTTAATCTAAGATAAATTGCAAAAATCTCTATTTATAATAGGTACACTACCGTTTAAAAGTTTGGGCACTAAGTTTTTTTTAATGAAATTAATAATTAATACTCAGCAAGGATGCATTAAATTAAAATAAAGGGACAGTAAAGACATTTACAATGTTTTGATTTCAAATAAATGCTGTTCTTTTGAACTTTCTAAGAATCCTGAAAAAAAAAAGTATGTTCTCACAAAAGTCGAACATTTATAATAAGAAAGGTTTCTTTAGAAGCAAATCAGCATATTAGAATGATTTCTGAAGGATCATGTGTCACTGAAGACTTGATTAATGATGCTGAAAATTCAGCTTTGCCATCACAAGAATTCGTTTTAAAATATATTAACATAGAAAGGTTAAAATAATATTTTACAATATTACTGATTTACTGTATTTTTGATTAAATAAATGCAGCCTTGGTGAGCAGAAGAGACATTAAAAAAATCTTACTAACCACAAACTTTTGAACAGTAGTGTACATCATGCCCAGGGTTTGAACGCTCATGTTTTGGGCCTATCCTTCCTAAACACTACTCACTGTGCGCGCTTTGACCCTTTTAGCGCGGGCCAGGTTCCCGCTTGCTCCGGAGAGCAGGTACCAGGGCAGGAACGTGATGACGGAATAAACCCAGACGACCGATCGAAAGACCTGCAGCAGGAGAGGAGACATGTCCTCCTTTAACTTCATCCTGAGCAACAAGAAATCAGGGGACAAGAAGACAGAAAGAAAAAAAGGTTAGTCATTACGGTCTACAAATCACACTAGCTTTACCTTTGATTTTTGTCCTCCACTCACTTTGTGTTGTTCTTTACTTTCCTCCAAGCACTTGATAGTATTCCTCTTTTTCTGAAGGTCTTGCTGGCTTCTTCTGGTTCTTGGAAGTGCTCTATGGTATAGATGGTACTTCTTGACCTTTCTAGTGCCTTTTGTCAAACCTGCTGGCTGAGAGGGCAATTTCCTGTTCCATTTCCTTTTCCCACTCCAGCTTCCTGCTCTGACGGGGTGCAAAGCCTCCTGGGTATAAGGATGTGCTCTCCCTATGGGGCAACACAACAAGCAAAGTTTGTTTTGTCAATATGCTTTTTAGAAATCACAATTCAGAATTTGTTCAACCATAGAATTGTTTAAGACGAGGTGAATCACAACATTAAAAACTTTGATTTAAAGCAAAAAAAAAAAAAAAAAAAAAAAAAAATGAAAATCAGACAAAAAGATAAAGGTACAAGACTGCATACTTAATGGCTTTAATGAGAGAAAGAACTACAATCAACAGAAATAAAACTATGGTGAAATATAAAGTTTATGTATATAAAACAATATATTTTATGTTTATTGCATATTTAAGTAGTTTGAGAGCGTAGACTTGACTATATTACGTCATTTGCAGTGCTTCATGTAAGTGGCTGGGTGCTAAAGAGTTGTTTTAGTGCAATTTGTTTTTGATTAGATTGATTAAGATATTTTGCAGAATCATGGGTAATGTAGTTTTTCACCAATAATTTCACTGTTAAACACCATTGTTGAAATAATGTGGGCTGATGGCTTCAAAAAAGGCATGAAAAGGATCAAACTTAGGCTGTCCAAAATCGCCCCCTATACCCTTAAATAGGCACTATTTTGTAGTAGTGTCCAAAACCATAGTGGACGCGAATGAGTGCACTTGATAATTCTCACAAAGCACCGCAATAATGTTTACAACGGCTAGAGAATATTAATGCACCGTGAGAGTCGCGCACTGAATGAATTCCCGCATCTGACCAGAAGATGGCGCCCGCAGTTGCATCATCCATCCATTTTCCAAAAATCAATTTAATTGATTATTAAATTGTTTGATTAAGGTTTATACATAGTTTCTTTATACATAGTTCATTCTTTTTACTACTGAAGCTGCCAGTTTGCCAAGTTTCAAATGATTATTAAACAGCAAGCACAAAATATGCAAAAGCGGCAGCCCTTTCCGGCGCACTCAGTGTCCGAATTCACTCCATCGTTTTCACTGCACTCCCTCAAGTGAACTATATTATTGGAATAATGTAGGGAATAGTGAATGAGGGTATAGGGGACGATTTCAGACGCAGCCTTACTCTACCCATATGAGCATGTGTGTTAACCATTATGTCAAGAAGTCTCTGACAGAATCATTGTGATTTAACTGGGGACGGCTGTTAGACAGTGTACGCTCTGAGCTCAGAGGTCAAACAAGACAGGCTTTGTCGCTCTGGAGAGATGAAGCTCACACTAAAACAGTGTTCTGTTGGAGAGGAGGATGTGTTCATGAATGCATGTGTGTGTTGAGGGGAAGAGATGGGGGGTGGACAAGCATATCCAAAACATGAAATACAAACCACAGATATTTGGCCAAATTCTGAAATCCCAAGTAAAGATTGAGCTGATAATCCAGCATCCCATATGATATGAGCAGTGCTGAATTTAAAAATGAGGTTTGAAATGGGTCAATGATTTTTAAGGGCAAAAAACCCCCTAAAACTCTTTGGGAAGATGCATGTTTTACAATCACAACAACATAAAACAAAGAAGGAAACAGCCTCTTTCCCATTTTCTTTCTGGGAAAAACACAAACTGCAGACTTCTTTCTTTGGTTTTGATACTTTGGAGGAAGGTCAAAAAGACAATCCAGGATAGAGACGCTCTCAAATATCAGCTATACAGCAGAAATGCGTTCTCTCCTTGGGAGCTTCAGTCGTGGACTCACCAGAGAGGTTTGGAGGTGGTCAAGATTTATGGTTGGCTGATGTCACTATACATTTCTAGAGAGTCAGATGGCCTATATAAAATGCTAATATATGATGTGTAATACAATGTAATGATAGCAAACAAGACCCTGAAATGATTAAATGCACATTTGACAGATTTACAGAACATTTAAATGGATAGTTTACCCAAAAATGAAAATTCTGTCATCATTTACTGTTAACATCATTAACCTGTAGGGCTGGGTATTGACACAAATTTCAAAATTCGATTCGATTTCGATTCACAAGCTTGCAATTTGATTCGATTTCGATTAAATTTGATTCGATTCAATATTGATTATTTTGGAGATATATATATATATACATTGCTTACAAGCTGTTTTATTGACGTCTTTTGCGTTTGAAACACTGATTGAGCTATTCCATAAGACAGGATGGGGATTTCGGTAAGAACATACCTTTGGGTATTCATTCATGTTTATTTCGCACTGTAACTGGTATTAAAGCAGAGGAGATGATCTGTTTACGCACGCTACACGTTTCCGCCTCTCTTTATCGGAGGCTACAGCCATCTGTCAGCACCAAAACGGTTCTTTTTTGAATTTCGTAATAAAATTTGAAATCTGAGTCTTTGTTTCATATCAAAAGTAACAAAGCACAAAGCTTGTTGCCATTTATTAGATGGGAAGAGCGCTACAATGTTCTATTCATTCATCAACTGAAAACAGACTGGACTAATCGATTCTTGGGATTTCGTAAAAATGAGAATCGATTAAAATCGAGAAATCGATATTTTTTTACCCAGTCCTATTAACTTGTATCAATTTCTTTGTTCTGCTGAACAAAAAGGAAGATATTTAGAACAATGTCAGTATCTCGCCCCCATTGACTACCACAGTAGGAAAAATAAATACTATGGTAGTCAATGGGGGGCGAGATCAGTGACATTCTTCTAAATATCTTCCTTTGTATTCAGCAGAACAAAGAAACTCATACAGGTTTGGAACTACTTGGTTCTTTACCTGTAACTTTTTTTTTTTTTTTTTTTTTAAATGTGCACAAAAGTAGACATTTTGAAGAACATTGGGAACCAAACATCATTGACTTCCATTGTATGGAAGACATTTCTCAAAAGATCTTCTTTTATGTTCCACAGAAGAAAGGATATACAGGTTTGGAACAACATGAGGATGAGTAAATGTTTTTGGGTAAATCTTTTTAAGACTCTTATTGAAAATCCAATATTGCAACATGAACTCTAGTGTCTTAAAGGTTCAACATTCCTCTATCATGTGAGGAAAAATAGACATCTCGAACTACTTGTGGATAGTGGATTGCAAGCAGAATGTTTCTGTGACAAACATATGGTAAAGCTGTTGTCCTCAAGCACTGTGAGAGTAAGAGGGTTGAGTATGGTGCAGCAATAACAGACAGCACATTCCCTGACTCCTGTGAAATCCCAGAGAAATCCCAAAAAACAGCACATGGACGTGAAAACCTTTCCTTCCAGAGAGGAATGCCACAGACTAGGGAGACGTGTACTATATAGACATACTCTAATTCTAATGTTCACAACTCCCTCTCTAGTCCACACAGACCATTTATAGAAACTAAGCAGCAAAAACTAGGTCGTCCAGAAATCAGTGATGTCATAACCATGAGCACATTAACACATGACAAGTTTGACCACTTTATTAAGGCATATTCACTATTCAGCGAACAGATATTCTGATGGACCACATTGTGGAACCAATCATAAAAGAGGTCATTTACATACCCAAAGAACAGCAAAAACAGGCCGTTTCAAACTAATGCTGTTAAGGAAGAAGGAAAAAATCTGTGAAAAAAAGAGTAAATACGTATGGATCTTATAAATAGATTTTCAACAGAAATAAATAAGTAGGATTCCAACCTAATTTTCAACAAAAAATATGCTTGTTTAAACTTTAAAAAAAAATTAATTTACATTACATTTATTTGTTCGTTTAGCAGATGCTTTATCCAGGATCAGTATGATTTTATTTTTTGAAAGAAGATGCCCACCAAGGATGCATTTTTGATTTTAAATTAAAATAAAAAATAACTGCTTTCCATTTATATATATTTTAAAAAGTAATTTATTCCTGTGATGGCAAAGATGAATTTTCAGCATCATTATTCCAGTCTTCAGAGTCACATGATCCTTCAGAAATCAGTTTATAATAAGCTGATTTGCTGCTCGAGAAACATTTCTTTTGTAACATTATAAATGTCTTTACTGTCACTTTTGATCAATTTAATGTGTCCTTGTTGCATAAAAGTATTAATTTCTTAAAAAAAAAAAAAAAAAAAAAAATTCTTAAAGGGGTCATGAATTAAGAAATCATTTTGTTTCTTGATCTTCTGACATATCATTGTACTATAAAAATAAAAAAGTTTCAGAACTCAAAACTTCCTTCTTTTAGTCCAAAAACAGCTTTTATTGAAACCAAGCTCAGAAAATGACTGACAGAAAAAGACCGCCTCTGCAGAAGAAGATCAATGTCTACTTCATTGTCTCTTTAGCCCCGCCCACAGTTTCGCACATGTCATGTAGTAAATATGAGAGAGACGCAAACACATGATTACTCCAACAATAAAACCATAGAGATGGATTACAGGATGTTCTGAAGTGCCAAGTTGTGGAAAAACAGCCTTTGTAACAAGATATTTTCAAAACAATCCCACACATGTAATGGCGGGGATGTTGAAAATTATTTTAATAAGCAAAACTGTTGCCCAATCATAGTAGTGGGCATTTACTTCCAAGTGTTGAATGTGGAACCGCCATCAAAATCAACAGAAAGGGTCAAAAACAAGATAAAAAAAAAAATAGCATGTTACTTCTAAATTAGGATGTTTTTTTGATGTAAAAATCTTGATAACATTATAAGTGGACTTTGAAGAACATTATAAAATGAAAAATGCAGTTCATGACCCCTTTACTAAAATCCTTTCCAAGTGGATGGGGAAGAAGGTGTTCTGAACATTAAAATAGGTGTCTATTAACTTAGCTGTCTAGTTATTTATTATTATAATTGCTTACTATAATGGGAGGGTATTAATTTTGTCAGGTTGTGATCTGCTGTGCCAGACACGTCTGGTGTAGACAGTAAGGATCAACACTATACTTAGTATTATATTACATTTGCAATAAATTACAAAAAAAACTAGTTAATGCTGCTGTGAGGGTGTTTTTAATACAGTGGCTGTGGGAGTGACAGTAAAAATAACATCTTTCTCTCTTCTGACTGCAGTTATCAATCACTTTTTATTTTTTCCCTCTTTTTGAAAGTTGTGAAAACACTGTTGGGTTGAAAGTTTTTCTTTTGCTATTTAATGTATTCTCTCATTCACCGACTTCTGCTTCTGAGAAACCCGGAAATGTGAAAAGGGTCTATTTCAATACTATTTCATAACCAAGTCCAGTACTAGTAACAAGCAATCTATCTGTGATAGACTAGTGCATAGATTAGTGTTACTACTAGATGGTCATCTGAGAAGTGGTCAGTGTAGTGAAGATCTTCTGCAAAACTCAGGTGTCAAATATCATCTCCCCTTGGCAACCGGATCCAAACTCACCTGCACAACACAGAGTTGAAAGACAGCCTGTTCACCTGTTACTAGGGCTGCATGATTATGACAAAAATCATTATTCCCTTGAAATTGTAATTGCGATTATTAATTACAATTATCACAATTACATTGAATGATGTTTTTAACAGCTTAATACCATTGTTTGAAGCAAATGCATGCCATATTTTTATGTAAAAAGCTGAAAACACTCTTCTTGAATTTTTTTAAATAGATTTTCTATATCATTAAGCATCAAATGTCAACTATACATTGGTTTGGTTTCTTCTTTAAATAAAAAAGTAAACATATGTATGTAATTATAACAGGGGCTTACACACCATGTTGTTCTATGAACTTTGTTATAGGCACTAGCCACAAGGTTGGTTCCTCGAGAACTACTGTTCCCCTAGGGCCATTTTCCTGGTTTCATTCGCACCGCCATCAGGAACTCTGAAGTGATGTAAACTGCACTAGTTTTAATTTGCTTTGACGGCGCTGAGAACAGCTCAGCTAGAGCCTTCACATTCTCCGTCTTAATTAGTTTACGATCTGTTTAATAGTCCTGTCTAATACGTTATTAGATAGAACTAGCTGAGCAGAAATACATAATCATGTCACTTGGTCTGCTCAAAGTCGCCTTGGATTTTCTCCTCAGTGTAAGGTTGAGAGTTAGTTCGTGGAGTATATATATATATATATATATATATATATATAATTTTAAAAATGGCGGGTGCTGGTGTTTCGCTTTCGTTCGACCAATCAGTGTACACTTACGTCACTGGTAGCTCCTATTGTGCTGACTTAGACCTTTTACACTCTGAAGTAGTCATGATTTGCCTTTCACAACATAACATGCTCTAAACACACTTCTTAAGCATGTAGAATAATGTGTTTTTTTTTTTTTTGTAATCACGCCACTGAATGATAATCCGTAATCGATAATGCTTGCTTTATATAGGATTAATATACAATAAAAAAATCCCATTGATTTACATTGAAGGATGGACCTGACTCCCGAGAGATATAAACCAGCCAGAGGAGCATGCGAAGTAGGAATGTGCTAGAACACATAGCAACACTCTGGTGACCACTCACAAAAACACTAGCATTGAGACAGTGAGATTTGCAAAGGCAAGCACCAACATGGTTTGTATGTGAAAATCTGATAACACTAAAGTCAAGTGACAAATCTTTAACATAGAGAGGAGGAACCAGTAAAGTTTGGGTTGAGTAACTACTAACATTAGAGATTTACACTAAAAACAAAAATGAGTTTGGAAAGTGTTCTCTTCCCTGTTCCTCAAACTCCCCCACACAAAAATGCAGACGGCGGTTGCAGAAGTGGAGGAACAGACACACCTACTAAGATTACTGATCAGAGCCCAATCATTCACTAACCATAATCCCCATTACACACCACTAGAAGAGCTTGGGTGTGATCAGACTTGTTCAGCTGGTCCACCACCTCGTGCTCAGAGTGTGAGAATAAAGACAGTAGTTACAACACTCCTGTAGTGGAACAATCATGAAAAATCCAGCCCATAGGGAAGTTGGAAATCAATTCATACTCTAACACTCTGACTGAACTGCTGAACATTCAATACTATGATATTTTGTCACAATCTATGGTGCATTTTATGTGTGTAAACCATGTTTCCAGTGACAGTACAGTATAAACCATCACTAGCTATGTTTCCATCCACCTATTTTTATGCGCATTTTGGGATATTGCATCAAAAACTGCTGGATGGAAACGGCAAGATGCGCATAAATACTAAAAATGCGCTCGTTTGAGTCGGATACATTTTTTATCCGATAACAAAACATGCACAAACTATGATTGAAACACATAAATAAATTCTTCAATGCGCATTAAAAAAAAAATCATGTGTTTTTTCGATGTGACGACATAACTGGACTAACCAGCAGACCGATCTCATTGCACAGCATCTGAAATGCTGTTTTGGTTGTTCTGAAATGCCTGAGCAAAGTCTGTCGTCAAAGTGGTTTGGTATAATTACCTTCCAGAACTGTCTTAAAGGACTGGGTTCCCAAAGAGCAGCATCTGCCTTCGAAAGCAAGATACAGTAACATGTTTGTTGCGGTTCGTCTGTGCGCTCTGAGAAGCAAGTAATTTATTATATATAAAATAATTATTATATACAATGGCTTCTCCTATTGTTCTTAGTAATATTTAACGCCAGATTATCAGGAAGTGACGATTTTGTTCTCTTCGACTCGCTGGACGGAAACACTGCTTTATTCGCAAATGCTTTATGCAATATTTTGCACATAAAGTTAAATTTGCAACTTTGGATGGAAACATAGCTCTAGAAACCAAAATAAAATCTAAAGATCACATTTAATTGCTGTTGTAATCAGGCTTGTTGCATCTTTTTCTTCCACTAAATGAGTTTTTAAAATAAATGTCATTGAATATGCCCTACAGCACTGATCTCTCTCTAAAAGATGCAGCATCTTGCTTAGGACTATTTATAGCGTTAAAGGGGCAGTTCAGCCAAAAATGAAAATTCTCTCATTATTTACTCACCTCATGTCATTCCAAACTCATAAGACTTTTTAAACATACATTAAGATATGTTTAATTATTATTATTTATTTATTTATTGCGCGAAACCTGAAAGAGCCTAAATTAAATCTGTTGATATGCATTCATTTTACAGCGACTTTTTGGATCTTTTATGGACTTTTAATAGAGGAACAGAACCCGGTTTCATTAATCTTGGAGTTTCAGAGATTAACCAAAATCTTATGTGTTTGAAATAATCTTAAATACTAGAATTTACATTTTTGGGTGAAGTATGCATTTAAATATCATAGATTGTAAGCTGTGTGACCTTACAAGTGTGTTTTGGACTTGATTAGAATGTCAAGATGCAGAAAAACAGTCAAAAGCATGTTTGCATTAAGTGAAATAAAGATGTAATGTACCTACAAGAAAACATGGAAAGAAAAATGTGTGTATTACATAAACATGCTGTGCATATGAATAAAAAAAAGTCAATAGATGTTTCAAAATCCGGTGCTCCTATTAAATGTGCAAATCCTTAGGTACACAGACAACTGCAGTTCAAGAATTCAGATATGATTCAATATGATATCACCTTTCAACAATGTAAAAAATGTCTTGTGGTGACAAAAGCTACCATTTTCTATTTAAGTATCATCTTATATACTGTATACCAGAGAGAAACACACGTACACATGTTGGGTTTTCATGTTTTATGGGGACTTTCCATAGACATAATGATTTTTATACCATACAAACTGTATATTCTATCCCCTAAACCTAAACACAACCCTCACAGAAAACTTTCTGCATTTTTACATTTTCAAAAAAACCTCACTTAGTACGATTCATAAGCGGTTCCTCATGGGTGACCAAAAGTGTCTCCACAAAGACAATGATTTTGGATATTGCCATCTTTGTGGGGACATTTTGTCTCTGTAACTTAGGCTATACCTAAACCACAAACAAACACATAGTTCCCTAAAACTATACAAAACCTCCTCATTATCAAACACTTTCTACAACCAAGTTCAAGACCAGTCATCTAAACTAACCTGCATGGTCACCATTCAAACGCATTGCTTATTCTTAGTGCTGGCCTTCAACTGGTAGCACATAATCCACAGGATTATCTCAAAGCATGTCAACCCACTATCTTCCCAATCACCCATAACAAACTGCAGTCTCATCATGCCACCAGTACACTGATCTGTGCCCCAATTAAGGCAAAACATTTTACTCAAGACAAAATATGCTCGTCTGCTATTCTATAACACAGAGAATTTAATCTGATGAGGTGTGAAATGTGTAAATGTCATGTTCGCCGATGTGAGATCGTGTGCGAGAGAGATTAGTGTGTGGTCATCACCTGAGTACTAATGTGTTTAGTGTGCATGCAAGTCTATAGAGAACGGGAGAATGAGCTAACTTAAAGAGCACAGACATGTTTCATGTATGTATATAGATGAGGCCTGAGAGATAATCATCAGTATCAAGAGTGGAATGCGATACCATCCATATCCCACATTCCTCCGGCTGAGAGCTGTCAGAGCATGCAAACACTGCTAATACCAAAGTAATAACGCGCATTTGATGCTTTGCTATTATGCATGCGAGTCTTTAATATGTAAATCAACCTTCTCCGTGCGCATCTGCACCATACGAACCAGAGACAATAAACACTCACCTTATTCTTCCACGCTGACGCAGTTCCTTCAGTCCGACTCACAACATCCCATTTAAAATGGCGAAAAAATGTTGTAGAAGAGCAAGACGCAGCAAATATAGAGCGATGGTTGTGTTTTCTTCTGGGTCGTTGTATATTGCGGTCGCTGACTCGCGCCGCCGTAGCTCTCAGCCCGGAAGTGATGGAAGCGTTGTCATGGCAGGGGCCGGCTTCTCGTCGCTCCCATTGGCTGACGCCGGGTGGCGCGTGTTGGAGGCTGACGTGACATCACGCTCGGGTTACCAGCGGTCATTATCGATTTGATTGATTTATTTGTCAATTTGCATTGTTATTTTTTTATATGTTTGTATTTTGCGGCCAATCTTTTCTTTTTAAGTGACTTTTATCGGTAGAGGGAAATGGTGATGCGTAACAGTGGATAGTGTCGTTGATTATTTTGTTAGCTCGATGAGAGCTGTGCTGCAGCGCCCCGAACAGCTGGCAGGCAGCTAGAGAAATTCGACTCATTTCCGCGAATCGATTCTTTCGAACGCTTCAAAGAACTGGTTCAGTTATTCATTACGTCACTACGTCACCTGACATTCCAGCGTGGCATACTCTGAAAAGTTATATTAATAAAAGTCATACTAAAATCATTGCTGAAAAAGATTTAGTATGTTTTAATAAACGCCGTTTGTTCAAATAAACTATTGTTTCGCTTTCTTCTCCTCTGACATCCTTGAAACAGTTCTCGGTTTAATGGATCAGTCAGTGAGTTGTTCACTCGAGAACCGCACGGACTGATTCAGTCCGACTCGTGAACGAGTTGTTCAGAATGGTTTTGTGACCCATCATTGAAAAGATCTGACTCAAAAGAACGAGTCATTCACAAAAGTGATATCGCTACAGCAGATTCCCTTTTGTCGTTTCTTGGAATGTAAGTTTCAAATATTCCCTCATGTAAAAATATATCCTATGTTACAAAAGTGGAAAGTTTTGAAACAAAGTTTTTATACCTTTCAGGTACACGTTGGGAAATTGGGATAGATGGGATTTTCCTTTTTTTCATACAGGCGCCGCTGGTGTAGTGGTATCATGCAAGATTCCCATTCTTGCGACCCGGGTTCGATTCCCGGGCGGCGCACTGCCTTTTGAAGTAGGTATTTAACGCGTATCGTAAAAAAAAAATTCACACATTAGGTCGTGGCTTTATTAGCTCAAATTGTCATTGCTGGGTGAAAAATGAATTTATAGAAGTATAAATATGTGGTGTCTTGATTAACTTGAGGCCATAAAATCTGTATGCTAATGAACTAGTAAAATGTTTAGATGGATTTTAGATGTGTATATATAGTATAGTAGAGTATGGTACATCACAACACAAGACATGTCAACAAAAATTATATAATCTAAACTACCATATTTTCTTGCACAATCAGAAGTCAAGTAAAAAAAAAAAAGCAAACAGCAATAAAGATGACAATATAAAGTGTTTCTTTTGTATATTTTAATTTGTAAATGTTTCTATATTTCATTTTTATAATATTATTCATTAATATTTACATTATACCATTTTTAGTTGTAAATTTTATTTTTAAAAGTTCTCATCTTAAAATTCTAAAACATGTTCCTTTATTTCTCTTATTGTTTACTTGCAATAGAACAGGTCTATAGTGTGCAAAAAGAAGTTGATCCCTCTATCATCTCTCCATCAGATAACATTACAAAAACTTAAACATTCCTCATGTGAGAAATCACAAAAGTAGCCAGTTCCCACACTCTTCTGCTAAGGATCACCACTGACTGTGAAATGTCTGTGAAACAGTTTTAGATACAAACTGGATCACAAATCGCAACAATATGTAGACAAAGCTTGTTCAGACTGATGGCCCACCCATATTCAAAATAAACAGAGCTAAATGTTAGTCATGTCCTAAGTTGTGTTGTCTTTTTTTTTCTCTCCAGAGAGTCAAATTATGACTTTGTGAAGCCATAACCTATAATGTAAAGGAACAGTAGTAAAGCATTGTCTATTAGATCCCCTAGGTGGCACACAGCGCCATCATTTGGACAAGTCTTTAGGCAGTAGGCCTTCCTGCTGTAGGGTGTGGATTGATTAACTTAGTGTGTCTAAATAATGGTTAATGTACAAGATGTTAACACGAGGAAAGAGTCAGTACTGGATCTTATACTAGTATCAAACAGCATTGCAGCAATATGTGACTGGCCAGTGTATAGAGAAGGAACAATTGGCAGTGACCATTACCCAGTATAAAGAGCAAAGGGAAAAATAAAAGGAAAGTAATTCCATGGTGGGATGATAAATGTAGGTAGTGATTAAAAATAGGAATAAAGCATTCAAGTTAGTTAAAAGGACACATCATTTTCAACATATGATTCAGTATAAACAAGCCCAGACAGAAGTTAGGAGGACAGTAAGACAGGCAAAAAGGAAATTCTGGAGAACGTATTGTGATTCAATTGGAAACACAACTCCAATAGAAGAAATGGGGTATGATTAAAAAGATGGGGGGTGATAGAACGGAATGGAGTTATCAAGTTTTGATAGAAGGAATGAAACTGCAGTTAGAAAAGGTAGAGATGTTGGCAAAAGCTTTTGTTAAAATAAATAGTTCTAATAATTTGTCAGAGGAGGGAAAAAGAGGTAGAGAAAGAACAAAGGAAGAGAATATGGGTGCAATATGCAGGAAAAATAATGGAGATGGAGGACAAGATGTCCCTTTTAACATGAAAGAACTGCAAAGGGCATTGAACAGGACAGGGAAAGACAAAGTATGTTACAGTATGCTAAAACATTTAAGTCTAGAAAGTCAGGAGAAGCTACTGATGTTTTATAACAGAGTGTGGGAGGAGGGAAGGTTACCAAAAAGTTGGAAAGAGGCAGTAATTATTCCAATAAGTATAATAAGTAGTCTGGGAAATTACAGGCCAGTTGCACTAACGTCACATATTTGTAAATTAATGGAGCACATGATAAATGAAAGACTTATGTATTTTTTGGAGAGTAAAGATATAATTGCTAGTTGTCAAAGCGGATTTAGAAAAAGAAGAAATACAGTGGATCTGGTAATAAATTTGGAGGATGTGATAAGATATTGTTTTTTGATGTGGGGAGGCATATGACATGATGTGGATGGAGGGACTTTTAATTAAATTGCATTTAATGGGAGTTGGAGGGAAGATGTTCAATTGGATCGTGGATTTTTTAAATAGAAGGATTATAGGACAAGTATTATCAAACCAATATAATGTAGAAAACAGGACACCACAAGGGAGTGTAATTAGCCCAATTTTATTTTCCATCATGATTAATGATATATACTTCCAGTGGATATGGGGAGATCCCTGTTTGCAGATGATGGAGCTTATATGGAAGTTTATGGAAATGTATTAACAAGAAATTACAAAAGGGAATTAATCAAGTTGAAGAGTGGGGAACAAAATGGGGATTTAAGTTCTCAGTGGAAAAAACAAAAGTAATGATCTTTACAAATAAAAAGAAGGCTACGGAATGCAAGGTGGAAATGTATGGAACCACTTTAGAGAAAGTAGTGTTTTAGATTCCTGGGAGTATATTTTGACACAAAACTAACATGGAGGGAACATATAAAGTAGTGTATAGACGCAAAAAAGTGTTTAATGTAAGGAGGTGTCTTGCTGGATTGGAATGGGGGGCACGTTTTTCAGCTCTGAAATATATTTATATTGCACTAATAAGGTCAAAATTAGATTATGGTTGTACTGTGTATGGGTCAGCAGCAAAATCTGTGTTAACTGTATTGGAGCTTTAAGAATATGTTTAGGGGCAATCAGAACTTCCCCAGTGCACTTCAGGTGAAATGCCTCTATGGCTATGAAGAAAACAAATGGCAGCCAACTATTGGATTAATTTAAGAGGGCATGGGGAAAACCATCCAACGAAAAAGCTGCTACAAAATTGTTGGGAGAAGGAGATGAGGAAAAAGGAAAGTTTTGGCTGTACAGGAGATTTAATAATATGAACATGAGCATATATGACAAAGAACTTGCTAGTACTGTGGTGTGGTCCAACAAACCAATCTGGACAATGGAAAATACGAAGGTGGACATAGAGCTTCTAATAATAAAAGGCAGCAGTGGGAATACAGATATAGTCAGTGAATATTATAGATATATGGACAATATGTACAAAGATAGTATTCACATTTTTACAGATGGATCAAAGGATTTACAAACCGAGGCAACGGGATCTGCTGTGTATATCCCTAGACATCAGGTGGAAGTAAACAAAAGAACATCTGACAGTTTAAGTGTGTACACAGTCAAGCTATAAGCTATATTAATAGCATTAGAATGGATTGAACAATCCAGATGGGACAGCGTTGTAATATGTAGTGATTCTGTAATCTGCCCTTATGAGTATAGAGTCTGGTGTAACTAGAAACTTTATGAGATTTTATTTACAAACTCAAGAATAAACAGGCAAGGGAAAAACATCACATACACCAGATAGGACTATGTGATGAATGTCAATTAAGCACATCTTTATATCATGCAAGAAAGGCAAGAGTTCAAGAATCAACTACGGGAAATGGGTATAGTAGAGTATAATATTAAAAATATAGTAACATATGGAAATAATGACCAAGGACGGAGATATTTGTTTAATTTTCTAAGGAGGACTGGACTGGAAGGACGAATTTAATTAAGATAGTAAGTTAAAGTGAGACAGCAGATGGCAGTAATGCAACACTGTGGATGCCGACTGCCGTAAAACTCCAACGAAGAAGAAGAAGAAGAAGAAGAAGAAGATGTGGATTGATTTGAAGCCAGAAGAGGTCGCTCATTTTTCTGGCCATAGTTTGGAAAAGCACCTGTTGGCGCGAATGATCCACAAACTTCAGGTGTGTTTGTTTACATTTAGCCTACTGCATATTGTAAAATAATTGTGAATATATATAATTTAGAATGCACAACACAGTGTTTACTTCAACGACGACTCTACGCCACTTCTGGGGAAAGGCTATATTTCTCTCGTTGTGAAAGTGAGTTTGCAGTCTGATTTGATAAAGATGAGATAAAAAATACTATGTATGGCCAAATAACGGCAAGAAAAGTCTTTCTATTGAGTTGTTCCTATTTTTATGACAGGTTCATGACTCTTATGAGCAAGTAATTTAAATTAATTGTTCAGAAAGACGATTGAACAATGTAGTTACCATTTGAAATAGGTCTGAGGAAAATGAACTCCATTAGTCAATCAACAACAACCGACTCACTGGACTGGACTTAAGTTATCATTGAAATAATTTTGTGTAGCTTACTTGAGGTTATTGTTCTTGACAAAGTGTAGTCGCACAGAATTTTAATGATATGTAAACACCTCGAGCTGTTTTGAGCAGCGAAGAAGAGATCTATGATGATATATGAGGACATACTTATGAAAAGCGGGTTGTACTGTTTCTTTGGACCCATTTGAACTCCCAGTTGTAAAATTGTGCTTTTTGTCACATCCTTCATCACGAAATTATAGAATCTCTTTCAAAAGGAGCTTGTAACCATTCCACATGTGGCATCATATTGGAAGAACTTGGTTGAACATTGATTAGAAAAAAGTATGGACTCTGCCTTTGAAATACATAATAACCAACAAGGTTAGAGAAATTTCATTCAAATTATTACACATTTTATCCTGCTAAAAGTTTTTTTTTTTTTTTTTTTTTTGAAAAAGTTTAAGTCAGATATAGATATAAGTTGCTCTTTCTGTGGTACCCACGATGAAACTGCTCTTCATATCTTCTGGGATTGTCCTCACACACAGCTATTTTGGGACGAATTTTCAAATTTTATTCACTGTAATGTACTGTTTGGCTTCTTTAATATACAAAAAACTAAAATTAATGAATACTTTATTATTAATCTATTATTGCTCCTTGCAAAATCGCACATTCACCACAGTAAATTCACTCGCCAAAATCCTTTATTCATTGTCTTTAGAAGAGCGGTCCAACAGTACATCCAAAATATTTCATCATCTAAGAATCTTAAAGCACTTAAGACAATAAACTTTTTTCAAGTTTTTAATTTATTTCATTAAAGTTTTTTTTTTTTTGTTCTGTTTTTTCTTTTTTTATATATGTATGCATATATTGGCTATAAGAAACTGCAGGCTATGTATAGGCCTTATGTGTATATGTATAAATGATGCCTTTATTATCATTGCATTGTATGCAATTTTTACATTTTTGATATGTACTTGTATTTTTGATACCTTGGCAATAAAAAATAAATAATAATAATAAAAAAAAAAGTGGGCTGTTTTTTCATTGCAGATGAGCTGGAAAGAACCAGAAATATTTAAAAATAATACATTTGGTGTTTGGTTTGTCTGTTCTTCAAATGTTTTTTATTAAAATAAATTATTTTTATATTAAGATGAATGCTAAAGCAGGTGTAACACAATTAAAACTGTGACTTTAATCAATATAGCAACAATATGAGTAGGTGGAACACAAACTCAGCTTTTGTGACGTGTTGGATCTCGCAGGCACAAAATTTTACAACTCAGAGAAACCCACTATTAACGAACGCACACGCACACACACACATACACACACACATATATATATATATATATATATATATTAGGGGAGAGTGGGGAAAGATAAGCCATTTTTTACTTATGTGGTCCTCAAGATAAGGGAAAATGAAGCCGAAGTGTAATGAAAGTATTAAAATATAGAAAACTAATTTAATAATCAAGTTTCTGTTTACAAATATTCATATTTCTTTTCTTAAAGTTAAGTTAAACAACATAAAACCGACCAAATGAGGTTGAAATTTCAATATCTTTAATTATTTGCATTTCTGAAACTATGTTGAATACCAAAGTTGTAACCTTCCCAAAAACCCACTTCTGGAAGTATCTTCTGGTTCATATCAGAGAAGGATTTAGTGTACTACACTGTTCCTATCAAATAAACTCAAGGAAAAAAAAAAAAAAATTATATATATACCAATAATAAAATAAAAATAAACCAGTTATAACCAAATTATACCAGTTTATACTTCAGAGATTTAACTCAACTTCAGTGCCTTATGGTGGGGTAAGTTAAAACACTGGCTCAATTTACCCCACAGCATTTGGCTCACTTTGCCCCATAGCTGCCATTTTGGGAAAAACAAGCTAACTTACCAACTCAGGCTAATATTTAGCTAAATGACTTATAGCTAAATCACCAATATGCATCATAAATATTTTCAGACCTGGACAAATTTGCTTTGATGAAACAGCCATTACATCTGTTATGTTAAAATTTTACTTTGACAAGCCAAAAACAGTTTTTAAAGTAAATAAGCGACTTCCACTCCTCCCATGTGCTTCTCCTTTTCACAGTCTGGCAGAAATGATGGGTGGTTCCAAAATATATGGTCACATGACAGTAAAAGATTACGGCCGCCAAGATACAGGGGGTGGGTCAACTTACCCACTCCCTCATCTTACCCCACTCTCCCATATACATACACACACACACACATATACATATATATATATACACATATACACACACCGATCAGGCATAACATTATGACCACCTTCTGAATATTGTGTTGGTCCCCCTTTTGCTGCCAAAACAGCCCTGACCCGTCGAGGCATGGACTCCACTAGACCCCTGAAGGTGTGCTGTGGTATCTGGCACCAAGATGTTAGCAGCAGATCCTTTAAGTCCTTTATGTTGCGCGGTGGGGCCTCCATGGATCGGACTTGTTTGTTCAGCACATCCCACAGATGCTCGATTGGATTAAGATCTGTGGAATTTGGAGGCCAAGTCAACACCTCAAACTCATTGTTGTGCTCCTCAAACCATTCCTGAACCCTTTTTGCTTTATAGCAGGGCACATTATCCTGTTGAAAGGGAACTCGGCCACCAGGGAATACCATTTCCATGAAAGGGTGTACATGATCTGCAACAATGCTTAGGTAGGTGGTACGTGTCAAAGTACATGGATGGCAGGACCCAAGTTTTCCAAGTAGAACATTGCTCAAAGCATCACACTGCCTCCGCCGGCTTGCCTTCTTCCCATAGTGCATCCTGGTGCCATGTGTTCCCCAGGTAAGTGATGCACACGCACCCGGCCATCCACGTGATGTACAAGAAAACGTGATTCATCAGACCAGGCCACCTTCTTCCATTGCTCCGTGGTCCAGTTCTGATGCTCACGTGCCCACTGTTGGCGCTTTTGGCGGTGGACAGGGGTCAGCATGGGCACCCTGAATGGTCTGCAGCTATGTAGCCCCATACGCAACAAACTGTGATGCACTGTGTATTCTGACACCTTTCTATCAGAACCAGCATTAACTTCTTGAGCAATTTGAGCTACAGTAGTTTGTCTGTTGGATCGGACCACACGGGCCAGCCTTCGCTCCCCATGTGCATCAATGAGCCTTGGCCGCCCATGACCCTGTCGCTGGTTCACCACTGTTCTTTTCTTGGACCACTTTTGATAGATACTGACCACCGCAGACTGGGAACACCCCACAAGAGCTGCAGTTTTGGAGATGCTCTGACCCAGTCGTCTAGCCATCACAATTTGGCTCTTGTCAAACTCGCTCAAATCCTTACGTTTGCCCAATTTCCCTGCTTCTAACACATCAACTTTGAGGACAAAATGTTCACTTGCTGCCTAATATATCCCACCCACTAACAGGTGTCGTGATGAAGAGATAATCAGTGTTATTCACTTCACCTGTCAGTGCTCATAATGCTATGTGTGTGTGTGTGTGTGTGTGTGTACGTACATAATGGCTGAAATATTAATTATATAATTAGAACATAGTGGGGGTAGGTGTGTAGTAATTTGTTTAATTTAAGAACAACTGAAGTCCATGGGAGGATTGACCCACTAGTGTGTGTACATGTTTGTGTGTATTCTGAGCCTCTTCACCTCTCATGGCCACTTAACCTTGAGTACTCTCACCGTATGTTCAGTGGTGTCTGATTACACACACTCAAGCCTGAACACATGTAAGTGGACCTTTTCGCTTTGCACGTGCCTGTCGTGCCATTTATTGTGTCTTCCTGTGCCTGAGACTCCATATAATGGTCCACTCAACATGATTGGCAGTGGTGTCCAATAGGGTGCTGCAGTAAGAGGCTGCAAAAATGTTTAAAATGAAGTTACTTTTACATTACATTAAAATAAATTTACAATTAAAATGCTAAATATTATTTTTATATACCTTTCAAAAGTTTGGGGTCAGTAAGATTTTTAAAGAAATTAATATTTTTATTCAGCAAAGGCACATTAAATTGTTTAAAAGGCATAGTAAAGTCATTTATAATATTACAAAAGATTTCGATTTCAAATAAATGCTTTTCTTTTGAACTTTCTATTCATCAAAGAATCCTGAAAAAGATGTATTGTACAACATGTATTGTGCATCATTTTTTCCTACCTCTTTGAGATCATCAGTGTGAGATGGTCAGTGTGTGTGGCTAGAGGGCAGATTAAATCTTTTTAAAAACTCTTTTCATCTTTTCTTTTCATCTTGTCATGTCATGTGTGTGTCAAATGTGCTGATTACTGGCTGGAAGACACACGGGAACAAACCTTCTGTTCTCCATCAGCGGCCTGAAGCTGTATTTGTTTTGGTGTGTGTCTATCAATTTGTATCACAGTCATGTGCATATTCTTGTATGGTCATGTGATTTTGCCAAGTACGAAATGTTCCTGGATCAACATATTTTGTTGATCCTGGAGCGACATTCTTGTCCGAAAATCTATCCCTACCCCTAAACCTAACCCTGATGTATCCCTAAAATTAGAAGGAAAAAGATGGTGAATAACACTGACGTAGAAGCACCTAACCCTGGTTGTAAGCCTAAACTTGACATAAACTAAATTTGCCTTTCAAATCTGATTGGTTGATTGGAATGTTGTTCCAGGATCAACAAAGATGTTGATCCAGGAACATGTAGCTATTTGGTAAAATCATGTTCACCATACTGGTCCCATAATTTGGCATCATTTTTGCAATTTGCAAAGGTGTGCGTGTGGGTTTTTATATTGGTCAGATATGTGCACTACCAGTCAAAAGTTTCCTTCTGATTTCATATATACAGTACCAGTCAAACGTTTGGGAACATTACTATTTTTAATATTTTTGAAAGAAGTCTCTTATGCTCATCAAACCTGCATTTATTTGATCAAAAATACAGAAAAAAAAAACAGTAATATTGTGAAATATTATTCCAATTTAAAATAATGTTTTTATTTTTATTTTATTTTAATATACTTTAAAATATAATTTATTTCTGTGATGCAAAGCTGAATTTTCAATGTTGGAAACAGTTGTGCGGGTTATTTTTTTTATAACCATGTGATAATTTTTTCCAGGATTATTTTATGAATAAAAAGTAAAAAAACAAAAAAAAAACAGCATTTATTTCAAATAGAAATATTTTGTAACAATAGACTTTTTTCTTTTTTTTTAGTAGTAAGAAATTACTACTTTTATTTAGCAAGGATGTGTTAAATTGAGTAGTAAAGATTTATACTGTTAGAAAAGATTTATATTTTGAATAAATGCTGTTCTTTTTCCCTTTTTTCATCGATGAATCCTGAAAAAAGTATTACAGGTTCCCCAAAAAAAGAAAGAAAAAAAAAAAAAAAAAGAAAAAAAATTAAGCAGATCAACCGTTTCCAACATTGATAATAGTATCAAATCATCATATTTGATTGATTTCTGAAGGATCATGTGACACTGAAGGCTGGAGTAATGATGCTGAAAATTCAGCTTTGTCATCACAGGAATAAATTACATTTTGAAATATTTTCAAATAGAAAACAGTTATTTTTTTAAATTGTAATAATATTTCACAATATTACTGTTTTTACTGTATTTTTAATTAAATAAATGCAGCCTTGGTGAGCAGACGAAACTTCTTTTAAAAACATTAATATATTAACCAACTTTTATGTTAGATGTGATTAATTGTGATTAATCGATTTTGACAGCACTACCAAATAATGATTTAGTTAGGCCTATTAATGTTGATCAGATTATGCAAATGTGTAGATTTGTACATTTTTGTAGAACATTCAAGAGGCTGTATATGCAAAACTTGTTGCTAGGAGGTTTGTGATTGCTAAGGCATTGCTATGGTGTTCTGAGAGGTTGTTAGGATGTTACTTATTGTTCCAAGACAAGTCTATATTCTGGTCTCTAGATATGACTCAGGTATCTGCTACAACAATGTGATAATTTGGTTGTTTTATTGTCCACCAGTCCTTAAAATAATATCCAAAACAATCACCACGTGACTATTTTTTTTTTATATATACTGGTCAATGTTCAGATTTTGGGCTATTTTGGCCTTCCATAACATGTCATCTTTCAGACTAGTGGAAAGAAAACCTCCAAAATAAAAATTTAAGACAAGTGTTTATTTTATGACACTTTATCTATTTGTGTCCGAGTCAAAAATCTCCACTTCAGTAGCACTTACATTCACCAAACATTCCAGTTTGTTCATTTATAAAAAAAAAAAAAAAAGTTATTTAAATTATGTGATAAAAAGAGATATCCAAAATCCCCGCTGTAAAACCTTTAACTCTGTTATGTCAGCAAAATGAAACAAGAATTTTGAACCTGGCTTTATCCAGTGTTTAGATTTGTGTTATATGCAAATATAATGGCTTATTTGCATATTTAAACATACATACAGAACATTTGTAAAACAAAACAATGGTCTTAATGTACTGTGTTTAATCAACAGAGAAAGTATGGTGATTTCTATTAGTTAAAAATGTGACACTATTCACCTGTGGTGTCTTGCCTTATAACTTGTTTCTTATTGTTCGAGGTAACCTGCAGTGAAAGTCAAGCGTATTGACGTCCAGCTTGTGAGGAACTCTGAACTTTGTAACTGAACAAGCGGTTTGAAACGCGCAAGGGCAGATTCCTCGGCGTTCGGGGACGAGCGCGGGTGGGGAAGAATGCCTCCATTGAGACCCCGAGCTTCAGCATAGCCTCTCTTTGAGGTCCAGTTGGGCTTAAAATGTTTAAGACCAGAGAAGGATTAGAGAACAAAAAGATCCTTCTCTGTCATCAAAGAGGATCTTCTCCGGGACTCATCTAACTGCTCTCCACGCCTGCCCGCAGGTCTGAGCGATGGCGAGAGAGAAGGAGAGTAAGAGAGAGAGGAGGGGTGCACATTTCAAAGGTAATCTTTAACTCTAAGCCTGGCAGACTGGCTGAAACAGACTCCCTCCTCCCAGTCTGAGCCAGCATGTTGTCCATCCCTCCCATTGGGCTTGCCGCTCCCCTAGTCGCCTGCATTCTTCCTGCCCTTTTGTTCCGAGGGCACTGAAGTGGCTGTATTCATGGCCGGGCCGAGCTGAGGAGAGAGGAGGATTTTGTATGACCTCGAAAGGGGGCGACTTTAACTCGAGACCGCTAAGTCTCTTCCTAAAACAACACTCCCTTGAAACAAATACCTGCTTTGTTCCGGCGGCTCTTTCAGGGCTGTGGCGGGCAGGCTATTAACACAAAAAGAGGGCAGTCCAGGAGAGAACGGCCGCTGTGGTCAACCGACATGATCCCAAAACAGATATGGCTTGTGTTGGCGTATGTAGATGACCTTCTCTGAAAAAAGTCCACACATCAGGAGCACACTTTGTTTGATTAAACTCCCCTCGGACGACACGGGACAATGTCTTTTGAAGCCTGGATTGTTGATCGTTATCTTTTGTAAAAGATTCAGAGGCATTACCAAGGGTTTTATGGTTTAGTTTAGTTTAGTTTAGCACATGCATGAAGAATAGGCTGTTATGTTTGCTTGATTCAGTGATCTCTGCTGGCCTTTAAACAACTTTTCTTTTATGATCTTTTTGTCTCTGTTTGTATATGCATGTATAGACAGGACATTTATTTATGCATTTGACAAACATAGTGAAATGTTTGCATTTACAGTATTTGTTCAGCTGGTATCAATGGCAAGGTCATGGGTTCGATTGATAAAATGGATAGTTATATTATATCAGTATGTGCCTTCTCTTGGAATAAAACCCTTGACCTTGGTGTTGCTAGCGCCATGGTCTACCAGTTGAACAAATAAATCAACAAATATGCTTAAAATATAATATTTTTTTGACCATGTACCATTTGTAGTACCTTTGAAAATACCATGGTATATCAATATAATCATGCAGCGATATTGTGTCTGATACCATCACTGTTCCGTATATTGCCACTGTACATTTTTTGCTTTTTGGTTCTGCTCAAAAAAATTAAAGGAACACTTTGAAAACACATCAGATCTCAATGGGGAAAAATATCATGCTGAATATCTATACTGATATGGACTGGTTAATGTGTTGGGAACGAAAGGATGCCACATTGTTTGATGGAAATGAAAATGATCAACCTACTTAGGACTGAATTCAAAGACACCCGAAAATCAAAGTGAAAAAATGATGCAGCAGGCTAGTCCATTTTGCTGAAATTTCATTGCAGCAACTTAAAATGGTACTCAGTAGTTTGTATGACCCCCACGTGCTTGTATGCATGCCTGACAATAAGACGACGGATGGTGTCCTCGGGTATCTCCTCCCAGATCTGGACCAGGGCATCACTGAGCTCCTGGACAGTCTGAGGTGCAACCTGGCGGCGTCGGATGGACCGAAACATAATGTCTCAGAGGTGTTCTATGGATTTAGGTCAGGCGACTGTGGGGGCCATTCAATGGTATCAATTCCTTTACCCTCCAGGAACTACCTGCATACTCTCGTCACATGAGGCCGGACATTGTCGTGCACCAAGAGGAACCCAGGACCCACTGCACCAGTGTAGGGTCTGACAATGGGTCCAAGGATTTTATCCCGATACCTAATGGCAGTCAGGATTCCATTGTCTAGCCTGTAGAGGTCTGTGCGTCCCTCCATGGATATGCCTCCCCAGACCATCACTGACCCACCACCAAACTGCTCATGCTGAACGATGTTACAGGCAGCATAACGTTCTCCACGGCTTCTCCAGACCCTTTCACGTCTGTCATGTGCTCAGAGTGAACCTGCTCTCTTCTGTGAAAAGCACAGGGCGCCAGTGGTGGACCTGCCAATTCTGGTGTTCAATGGAAAATGCCAGTCGAGCTCCACGGTGCCGGGCAGTGAGCACAGGGCCCACTAGAGAATGTCGGGCCCTCAGGCCACCCTCATGAAGTCTGTTTCTGATTGTTTGGTCAGAGACATTCACACCAGTGGCCTGCTGGAGGTCATTTTGTAGGGCTCTCTGGCAGTGCTCATCCTGTTCCTCCTTGCACAACGGAGCAGATACCGGTCCTGCTGGTGGGTTAAGGACCTTCTAACTGCCTGTCTCCTGGAATCTCCTCCATGCTCTTGAGACTGGGAGACACAGCAAACCTTCTGGCAATGGCATGTATTGATGTGCCATCCTGGAGTAATTGGACTGCCTGTGCAACCTCTTTAGGGTCCAGGTATTGCTTCATGCTACCAGTAGAGACACTGACCCTAGCCAAATGCAAAACTAGTGAAAAACAGTCAGAAAAGATGAGTAGGGAAAAAATTGTCAGTGGCCTCCACCTGTAAAACCATTCCTGTTTTGGGGGTTGTCTCATTGTTGCCCATCTAGTGCACCTGTTGTTAATTTCATTAACACCAAAGCAGCTGAAACTGATTAACAACCCCTTCTGCTACTTAACTGACCACATCAATATCCCAGGAGTTCAGCTGACTTGATGCTATTTTCTGATTAAAAAGTGTTCCTTTAATTTTTTTTGAGCAGTGTACTATCGTTCAAACGTTTTGGTAAGATTTAAAAAAAAAAATAAAAAAAAATTTTTTTTGAAAGTCTCTTCTGCTCACCAAGGCTGCATTTATTTGATCAAAATACAGTAAAAGTAGTAATATTGTGAAATATTACAATTTTAAATAACTGTTTTCTATTTTAATATACTTAAAATGTAATTTATTCCTTTGATACCAAGCTGAATTTTCAGCATCATTACTCCAGTCTTCAGTGTCACATGATACTTCAGAAATCAGTCTAACATGCTGATTTGCTGCTCAAGAAACATTTATTATTATTATCAATGGTGAAGATTAATATGTTTGTGGATTAAATTTTTTTTTCTGATTTGTTCAAGATTTCAAGATTTATTTTTTTCAGAATTCTTTTATCAATATAAAGTTAAAAAGAACACCATTTATATGAAATTGAAATATTTTGTAACATTATAAATGTCTTTACTTTCACTTTTGATCAGTTTAATTGCGTGCTAAATAATTTAATTTATGATTTTCTAAATCATCATTGATTTTAATCAGTTTAAATGAAATAATCTGTATAAATAACATGCTGATGACAAAATAAGGCTTTTATTGATGTTTTTCCCCTTTTAGAAATAGAGTATCAAGAATATGCATGTTTAAGTCAGCATGAAGCCAAAGCCATTTTTTCCCCAAAGAAATATATACTGCTAGCACCATGCTCTACTGTTTGAGCTTCAGTAAAGCGCACAAAATAAAACAAAGACATTTAAAATGACAATACTGTTTATAATACTGTTTATAAAAAAGTTACAAATGGTTAAAAATGTTAAATACAGTTTTAAAAATAATTTGTTCTCATGTTTATTTTGTTGTAATATGTAAGAAGTATTAATATGAAAGGTTTACTGTTTTTACCTGATTTTTTTTTTATAGTGTGATTTTTCGAGAATTGTATTGAATCCAATAAGGGTCAATTTGACCCGCAACATAAAAATCGTACCCAGAATTCAAACATAATATACAAGAGTTAAAAATATAATGATGTGCATGGATAAATCATTTAAATACTGCAGTCAAAACATAATAAATACTGCAATATTCCATAAAAACAAAAACAAAAAAGAAAAGTCAATTTTGATTTCATGGTGACTTTAAAGCTGGTGTGGAGGGTCACACTGTAGTTCTTGGTCTTTAAAATGATTGTTTTGCTCAGCTGAAATTTGTCCTAAATATGCATCATATACATCATATCCTGCTTTACATGATAGAAACATACTGTCATTAGTTTTGTTTGCCATGCAATAAAAACATGCTTTATCAGGATTCATGACACAATCACATGGCAATTCGGCAATGGCAATTTTTATTAACTAATTGTATGAATTGGTACATCCTTATTTGTATGTTTTCGTATGATTACGCCTCAGCAGTGGTTAGGTTAAGGCTGGGGTTAGTGGAGGACCTTCATGCTTACTTTTTACTAAAAATCTTACATTTTCATATGATTTACATCATTCCAATTTATGTGAAATCGCCACCTTGTAAAAGTTACATTTTCCTGTGAGTTAGAATACACCATTAGGAAACAGTTGTGGCGTTCAGCCAGCACTCAGGGCTTGTAGCGGGATGGTTGCTGGTCACGGCCAATCAGCACTGTGCCCTTGAGCAAGACACTTAACCCCAGGTTGCTCCATAGGGATTGTGTCTATATAGTACTGTTCTGCTTGGAATAAAAGCTTCTGCTAAGTGGCTACTTGCTTATTAAACATTTCTGTACATTTTGAGGTGTACAATACAAAGACAACCTCTTTTTTTTTTTTTGTCATTTTGTGTATTTTCACTATCAAGTACATGCTAATGGCTGATGAGGAAATTACTTGCATGCATCATTACTGAAAACGGATTTCACATCAAAGTACTGTATATCCCCATGCAGAATTTGAGCTTAAATCAATATAATCCATTAGACATTTGAAAAGCACACAACAACTTGTGATATTGACAGGAACGGCCCCCTCTCACTGACCTTACGAGGACCTCAGAGCCTTAATGGACTGTGTGTGTGTGTGTGTGTGTGTGTGGAAAACTGGCTGACACATTGCAGAGATCAACTCTTCTGCTTTTGCATGTCTAATTTGATGATTACTGTTAGAACCACAAAAATGGGACATGCATATTTTGTTCTGTATCAGTTGAAGCTGAGGATGTTACCTCTGGCATATAAAGCTGTTTGGCACAGCAGCTTCAGTAAGTTTACAATTAACTGTGATATAGATGTTTAAAGACAAGCATTGTTTAGCTGATGGTGTGTGAGATGTGTGAGATCATCCTGCAGCCTGGGGCCCTCTTTAAAAAACAGATCGTCCCAAACAACGCCTTTCTCTGCCCTTGTGAAGGAGCACTGCAGGGGTAAAACACAGGACACAGAGATTGAGAATCTAATCCGATCCAGACATTAAGACACAAAACTGATGTTTTTGTGCTTACTGAGGGGAATGTTGACGAATGTTTTGGTCTGGAAAAGACAAATGTATTTAGACAGATGAGTTCATTTGGACATCAAGTAAAGACTTAGCATGCGTCTTTAATGGCCCCTTACTCTTTATCTAATTGTGAACACACACACACACACACACAGAGAGAGAGATATTAGTGTGTTAAATTAATACATTATAATTTTTTTTAAGTAGGCCTAGTCTGTTTTCTTTAGCATTGCATACAGTACAGTCCTTATTGAATGGAATACAACGCTTGGACTATAGGCTATATTCTGATTAAATGAACGGACGGCAGAGAAATACAGTATGAGTGATCTCATCGGTCACGTGAGAGATCGTATTATTATAGGGAGATGAGAGAGTCTGTATCTCTTACCATTGGAGAAAGCGTAACGGCTAACTTAATCACTTGCAGCACCTCTCAGCCTATCTTGTCGCCGTTCAAAACTCCTTCCTGCGTACAGCCAGTTAGCATTAGCCGTCACGCTTTTTTGGCTAAAGGTTGCAGGCTTGCCTTCCAGTGGCTTTGGTGGCAGTCAGGAGGTGTGAATCTCCCGTGTTGAGAGCGCTGGAGCTGTCCGGCAGCAGAGGTGCTGAAATCACACACAGGTCGCTAATTATCTCCACTCACAGTCTGAGACATAAAGATAACATACACAGTAAGCTAAATATTGTAAATCCAATAATACATACATAAATACATAGCGAACAGTACACTTGCCAGCTACAGTTTCGGTGCAGTTATTTAGTAAAAACTTTTGAGTTAAAAATGTCACGAAGGTGACAGAACTGAAAGGTTCTCAGTAAGAGTTGGTTGGCTAACTTTTCGAGTACGTTTTGAGTAGAAAATGAACTTCAGATGTCACAATGATAAAACAGTGTAAATACAGCTGGAAAACAGTGAAAATGCAACCTTAAATAATTATTTATTCCCCAGTGCATGATGGGAACACCATCAGAAAGCTGAGGTTTTACTCAATTTTATAACGCTGACAGGCCTATTTACGCTTTAGTTTCTACAAGCTTAAATTGAGTACCAATAAAGAATTTACTTTGTTTTTTTTATTCTTGCCTGAACTAACTTATTCCTTGTTTCTTCTGTACATTCTAAAAAATGCTGGGTTAAAAACAACCCAGCGATTGGGTTAAATGTTTGCCCAACCATGGGTAGTTTTATTTAATTCAACTATTGTTTAAAAATGAATGTATTGTAAGTTTGAAATTAACATTTATCAACATGTTTAATACATGAACATTTATTATTAAATACGTTTAATTAATAATAATTACACAATAAACATTTATTAAATTGCTTTTTTAAATGGCTTAAATTGTTGCCTCTAGTAATTATGGGTTCATTTTAAGCCAGCCATATAGTGATTTTTTAAACAATAGTTGTGTTAAATAAAACTGCCCAGCACGCTGGGTAAAGATTTAACCCAATCGCTGGGCTTGTCCATTTTCAACCCAACTTGGGTTGTTTTTAACCCAGCTTTTTTTAGAGTGTAGTATTTACTTCACCAAAAAATATTTTTTATTAGTGTTAAAACCAGCATGATTTGCAATTAGTTTAAACCAAATGGTGTCAGTTTACTTTTAGATCAGACAAGTCAGTCCAGAAATGATCAGTTTTATTCAGCAAGCAACTTTTACATTGTAAAAAAAAATGTATTTCAAATAATCGCTGTTCTTTTGAAAAGTTAAGCAGAGCGACTGTTTTTATAATCGATAATAAAAAATGTTTCTTGAGCAGCAAATCGGCATATTAGAATAATTTCTGAAGGATCACGAGACACTGACTGGAGTAATTATGCTCAAAAATACATTTTAAAAGTTAAAATGGAAAACATTTATTTTAAATGACTGTTTTATTGTATTTTTGATCAAACAAAGTCAGCCTTGGTGAGCGCATAATGCCAGTAGATGTATTTATTTATTTAGCTTGCTTACTGCCAGTACATTTATATACAGAGCGCCAAAAACTTTGCTACTGTAGAGCGTTTCTTAATAGTTTCATGCGCCCTCTGGTGGACACAAGAATATTACATGCAAAGAGGCTTTCAGAGCTCTTAAATCTTCATATCTCTCAGGCTTACCACCTGTTGAGAGGAACTCTAGTGGTTGCCGTGATCACCTGAGAGCGATAATGCCGAAGCACTGGCCCCGGGGCCAAGGTTCACCGCGGGGGCAATAAACTCCCTGTCCCCCTGCCATCGTGTAAAGACATTACTGTGCCCCGAGGCCCTCACAACAAACGCTTCATTTCCAAAGGCTCTCTGGCTCTTACTGGGTCACTTTATTTACCCTGTGTCATGCAAAATTCTTAATTTCCTTTGAATCCCAGTGCTACTGTATTGCCTTGAGTTACTTACATTCATTACCACCATTTAATTAGTACCATCAAACACTTCACGGTTTACAGTGGCTCAATGTGACATTAGTCGAGACTGTTAAACTCATTAGCAAATTCTGATAAGGGGTAAAGGTGAGATAGTTGGCATTTTCAACTGTGAGGAATCGATAGGCCAAACAGCCACGTATTGGCATAAGCAAACTTTTTTCATTTTAACTTGAAATGATGGTGGTGATGATAATAATAACAACAACGCTTTTATTATTATTATTTTAATGAAGGTGTCTGTAGGCCTACTTTGAAAACAATTGATCCTCATAATTAAGTGACAAAGTCCTCAGTGATCATTCGACCTCTCTAAAATAATAATAGGCTAAATGAGTGAATAAACAGGCCTGACTAATCAAACCTATCTCATCTCAAAATTGTTTGGCGATTTTTGTTAGCGTTGCTTAGCTGAACCCTGCCAGAGCAAACGAATTTAACATGAGAAGGAAACTGCTAACAACCATCCCTTTATAGTTATTCTAATGAGCACGGTAGTAAATAAAGTCATCACAACAGCAAGACGCCATTGTGAGGAGAAGTATTATTGAGTAGTTTGTCACTTTACTGTAAGGGCGATGTGTGTCCCGCGGCAGCTCGTGCAGTAAATATTTACTTAAGCATTCGACAGTGGGATGTTCTAGAAAAGTTAAATACATAGGCTGTGTTTGTTTCACATATATATGTCTACCTAATATATATATATATATATATATATATATATATATATATATATATATATATATATATATACACACACATACACAAAAATTAGATTTATTCTGAAGACTGCCAAGCCTATTATGGCTTTTGAAGACCGTGTAGTTGACGAATTAAATAAACATGATTTATGTAAAAGTCTACATTTTAGTTAGACTTTTAGTTGCACTATTTTGATCACTTTTTAGCCTTTTTTTTGCTTTTTTTTTGCATTCAATATAAATAGTCTTGTGTGTGACAAATGTAATCAAAAGTACAAATTTGTTCAATTGTTTGAGGTCAAACTGTGTGTGTGTGTGTGTGTGTGTGTGTGTGTGTGTATATATATATATATATATATATACATATATATTAGCATACTAGAACTGTAGCTGTGGATTTTATGTATCCATAGCCTATATTTTTATGTATGTTTATGTATTGTATCATGTAAAAATGTTTCATCGTTATGCGATAACACCTCTTTTCTTTCATCCATTTAATATATTTATATTATAATATTTTATTTTCAAAGCGGATATGAAAACTTACTGTACCTTGCAACTTTAATTTGCACAAGTATGATTTTATATTAAAAATTGCAATAATTAAACTTCAATTTTAGTTGGTTGGAATTTTTATAATGCGGCAAAGGGTAACACTTTACAATAAGGTTCATTAGTTAAACAGTAGTTAATGTATTAACTAACATGGACTAACCATGAGCAATACATTTGTTACTGTGTTTACTAATCTTTAATAATGTATTTAGTAAATGTTGAAATTAACATTAACAAAGATTAATAAATGCTGTATAAGTTCAGTTCATTATTAGTTCATGTTAACTAATGTAGTTAACTAATGAACCTTATTGTAAAGCAAAGTTATATTTACAAATATTTTCGAGTTTACATTGAAAACCTATATGATTTGAGCAAAGAGGCCCTATTACATCTGAAGCTTGAAAACGAGAGAGTTATAAATTCTGAAAGTTATAAATTATGAACAGAAACGACCTACTGCTGAGAGTGTACATCAAACCATATCTTCAGTCACTTCGCTTCTGTTTCAGTCTATCACTTCGTTTTGCAGTCTCTCCTCAGAGCTGAAACATTGTTCTTGAGTTTAATCATGATGGCAGTTTTTTTCCCCACAGTTCTATGAAACACATCCCGGGGTTATTTGGTTTTCGAGTCTAAACTAAACCAGGGGCGCTTACATTTCTCCAGTGTGGCGTTTGCCTCTTTATTTATGATGTCTTTTCTTCCACCGATGTAGAAAATTTCTGACTTGGATTTTTCACTCCAAAATTGATTTGACACGGATATCCAGTATCCCTTTAAAGATAATCAAACTGAGTCTCTCCTCATTCCGCATATATCCCCACTCACTTTATGACCATATCGAGTTACGGCCAGCCTGTTGTGTGTAATAGACATTCTTCAATCTGAAAACATTATTATAGTGTTTATTGCACTGTAAGCGGGGAAAATAGCTCATGTTCGCCCTAAACATTTTGTTCAGCAGCTTTTTTTTTTTTTTTTTTTTTTTTTGATATATGCAATGCAAAGAATTAATTAAAATAAAGTTTGTTGTGGCAATGTTATTAGACAACCCCCCCCCCCCCCCCCCCCCCCACACACACACAGCCTGAAATGCACTAGCAACCAGGCCAAAGTACAAAGAAGCAATTAGTAAACAGTTAGTTGAGCCAAAAGTGGCCTACCGATACGCGCACTTTAAGGAAAATTCATTACAATAAACAGGGTGACTTGCTTGAATCGGAAAAACAGCCAGACAAAAACATCTGATACCATCGCAACATTCGCAAAGCAGGTTGTGTTATAAATATGCAAAATATTTATTAAATTACTGCCAACGTGTTTCGTCAGGAAACCGAAAATGTGCTTTATGTGGTACTCTTAAATTAACATCTTTTATGCCATGAAAGCAAGTTTGATTTAATAACTTTTAATAGACCTGACTACATTAGGCTACACCAACGAGTTATTTTCAGGGGTATTTTCTATTTGAGTATTTTCTTCAGATAGCACCTTCACATTTTCACTTTTATTGTGCATTATTTACTGCAGCCTATATTAAATTAAAAGACTACTGCGATTTTTCGATAGTTCTTTCCCTGAGACAAATTCCAGACCACTATATGCTCATCAATTTTCCTTTATTACATTTGCGTGACTTACATGACTTCACCTTACAACTTAGTTTTAAAAATGAGAGAAATGTTATTAGTAGGCTACATACGCGTAAACGAACGTCCTGTTCTCCATGGTCTGCGGTCGAAGTTTAAAGTGTTCTTTTATCTATTATTATTATTATTATTATTGCTCAGGCTAATTTTTAAAAAATGAGGAAAATTAGCCTACAAATGAACGCATACTGTCTACATTAGTGCTATATCAATGACAAAAACAAAAAAACAAACAAAACAAAAACAAAAAACAAACAACAACAACCTTCTTCCTCCACTTCTTGTTAAAAATAGTATAACATTAATACTATTAAATTAAATACTATTGTTTAATGGATTTTATTGATTTAGTTTTCGATAGATAGATAGATAGATAGATAGATAGATAGATAGATAGATAGATAGATAGATAGATAAGAATCTCGTGTGGGAAATGTCCGATATTAAATGCAATCATTTCCTTTCACTTTTGATGTTTTGTCCCTCAGGCCAATCCGGCAGAAACGGTCAGATGTCAATTAAAGTCAGGATGGGCGGCTGTGGCGCGGCTCTTGTTCTGAGGGCAGCCTGGCCTGTGGCGCGCGGGCTCCGCTCTCCACGCCGCTGCGCTAATCCGTTTATGGAGCACCTGGGACCGTGGACGGCAATAACAAGCGCTTATCCGTCGCCGCCGCGAAACATGCTCATCTGAGCAAAGCAATGCGATAATGCCCACATCCCAGAGGACCAGAGGGGCACTTTACCCTCTGATTGAACTGTCGACGTCTCTGAGTTGATAACTCTGAGATGACAGCCAGCGTATTTGTCACATTAGTCTGAAGGAAATCGGAGATTCATAGGACTTTCTCGTCGTTCCCTTCTTTCAGTTTTTTTTTTTTTAGCAACAGAACTTAAGTATTTTTTAAATATTTTAACTCAGAACGTGTTCTTCTGTTTGAACAGTTGAAAGATTTTTTCTGTTTGATTGATCAGGGTTCTCTCTGAATGAGTTTGACTGACGTGAGGTTCTCAATGAGCTCCTGCAAAGAAAAGGAACTTCAGTGACTGCGGGAACAGAGGAGGAGCATCTGAATGTGAGATGGAGAGAGTAAGTGCGTGTGAGAGAGAAATGCGGAGTAATGCAAGAGAATGAGTGGGATGGATGGCTATATTGAATGTCTCTGCGTTATAAATAACGCTTCTTCACAATTGTATTCGTCTCCACAGACAGCTTTTACGGCACTCTCGGCGTCATACCCTGCTGAGACCCCCGCAAGCTGCTCCTTTCATTCTGTAGAGACTCTACTGTCCACATGCATACAATAAATACCTCTGTGCTGTGCAGCTTTTGGGTTTTTACTTGAAAGTTGGGGTTTGCAGAGAATTCATATTCAATACCAATAGATAAAAGTTGTGGCAGAAGAACGCAAAATGAAGCAACCAAGTGTTTCCCAACTTTGTTTCTGAAAGATTCCCAACTCGTCCCAGTACATTTTGGATGTCTCCCTTATCTGACACTTCCATTTCAGGTCTTGGAGCCTCTATTAACAATCTATGATGATGAGGAAGACATCCAGTTTGTCTAAGTTGGGAGGGCTTCCGTGAACGGTCGAGAACCCCTGCTCCAAACCCCTGCTTTAAAGAAAACAAAAAATAAATTATTTTCAGAAAACGCCAGTATTTATCTTCCAGATTGCTCTCAGCATCACAGTTTATGTCTGAGGGTGTTATCAGTGACACATCCCCTTGAACTCCCGAGGTCATGGCACAAGAAAGTTTTGAGATCTGGACCAATCAGAAGGCTTTCCCAGGTCTTTGGACCCTCCCTCCTTGACCAATCACAGTCCTCGATGGGTAGAAGGAGCCAACAACCCAACAACTAATAAAATGTTTCGCCACTGATCACCGTTTCAATTCACAACAACAAGTGTGTCAACAACAACGGAACTGAAGCTCTGAGAGTTTTATCTTCCAAACCGCTTTGAGATACAACACGACTAAAAACCTGGATATCCGTGATTAACTCCAGAGGATTGGCTGCGACGTTTTGACTTTTGAAGTTGACTTTTCGTTTTCAGCTGAAGACTTCTTACTTCAACGGTCCACTGACACTTGACGATCAGCGCTTCTCCTTTGGATAACTTCACTTCTTCTATCAAGTGCTCCGTGCACCCGTTTTCTTTTTGCAGAGGAGATATGACCGCATTAGCGGGGGGCATTTCCAGGATGATGCGCCCCACGCCACCCCAAAACTACCCGAGAGGAGGCTACTCCTTGGAGGGTAAGGTGTTAGCTTGTGTGGTTACTACATAGCCCGAGCTTAGATGCCTTCACAAAGTTGATTCTTCATGAGAGAGATCTGATCTGATGCACCATTTATATACTGATTGGCGAATGTGACATTTATAAAAACTGAAATTACATTGTAAAAATTTAAAATCAATAACATTGAAAAGTTTAATTCTTTTCTGGTGTCATTGTTACTAAATTATAGTTTTTCATCCCCGTTCAAAATGAAAACAAACAACATAATGGTGAACATTTTGTACAGTGAAATAAAATATAAAAATGTATTTAATACTAAGCTAACATGTTCTATAAAAGCTTTGTTTTAGACTATATAAAATGTATGTATGTATATATATATATATATATATATATATATATATATATATATATAAACTTGACAGCTTTTATATAGCCTACTTTTTAAATACTTGGTGTTCTGGCAACAAGTAACATATTTGCTAATTATTATCATTAATTTGGCTCTTTTTTGCCCAATGGCCAACACTTTTTTATTAGTATTTATAAATAATTATCATTTGTTATTAGTATTAGGCCATTAGTTGTAGTTTTATTGATGTATTGTAGTTGATTAAATGTTGGCTAATATTTCGAACACAGGAAAGAACATATAGCTGTCATGCTAATTATATTTTCACTTTTAGCACAAGTAAATCGTCAGTCATTGACTTTTCCTCCTCTTACTGCAGTCTCCACGCCGTTAGGTCAGGGCCGCGTGAACCAGCTCGGTGGAGTCTTCATAAACGGACGCCCTCTGCCCAATCACATCCGCCACAAGATAGTAGAGATGGCCCATCACGGGATACGACCGTGCGTCATCTCCCGACAGCTGCGCGTCTCGCACGGATGCGTGTCCAAAATTTTATGCAGGTACCAGGAGACAGGATCCATTCGTCCCGGTGCTATTGGTGGCAGTAAACCCAAGGTAGGACATCACAGAGGCCATTTCATGTTTTGCTAGGGCTGAAGTGTATTATTGACTTCATTAGACAGTTTACATAAGTTTTACATTTAACTGCAATAAAGAGTTTTGTTTGACTTCAGAACTAACAAATGTTTGCCTTTTTTTTTTTTTTCGTTGTGCCCATTGTTTTTTTTTAAGAGTATACACAATAAAAGCTATGGTATTAAATGGTTCTCACCTATAGGTTCAGCAAAAATACATGTTAAAAAAATGTTAAACAATTTTATCTATGGTTCTAATTAGCCAAAAATGGTCTTCAGATCAGATCATTTGTCTTTGGGACATTTGAAGCACTAATGTCTAAGAATAAAAAGTTCTTCCATGGCATAAATCTGTAAAACGCGTATTTTTAAGTGCAATGCGAATTTACTGTTGTTGTACAAAACACGATATATTTTTCCCTTCGTTTAATGACTGCCAAACAATGGAAACATCATAATAACATCATAATATGTTATAATCTAAGATACAAACTGATTATTTTATCCATACATTCTTGTTCTAATTGTTGCTAGATATTTTAGAAATGTTTTAGAAAATTATTGGCTATTAGGATAACCAAAATTTAATAAATTATCGTGTTACCATTGTAATAAAAGCAGAGCGCAACTCCCGATGTGGAAAAGAAAATCGAAGAATACAAGCGAGAGAATCCAGGGATGTTCAGCTGGGAGATTCGGGATAAACTTCTGAAAGATGGAATCTGCGACCGAAATAACGTGCCCTCAGGTACTGTACTTTATCTGTCAATCTGTGCAGTTTAGTTCATGTTTTTAAGATATTGCTTACCACACCTGTTGCTTGAAATCAAATAAAAAAAGGTGGATTGTGACTTTAAAACAGCCCTATAACTCTATATATTAAAATATATTTACATGCCTCGTGTTAAGGATTTAAATTATATACCAGCACATTTTCAAGCGTTTAAACATTCAACAAGTGCAATTCTGTGAAGCCATTTCATTAAGTTTTTACACGTTTCTCCGCAGTGAGTTCCATCAGCCGCATGCTGCGCTGTAAATTTGGTGGAAACGGAGATGAAGATGAGGATGATGATGAAGTGGAAAAAAGGGAGATAGAGGAAAACGAAAGAAGAGCCAAACACAGTATCGACGGGATTCTCGGCGACAGATGTAAGTTCTGACGAGATTTATTCTTCTTTTTTCCCCCTGCGGAACTGAGATGAGCACAATGGGTTTAGTTTTATTACAGATAGAAAACATTTATGTGTAGCCTATGTTCTTCTTCTTCTTAATAATAATAACAATAACAACAACAATAATAATACAACCATCATTTTTTTTTATTGCTGTTGTTATTATTATTATTATCAGATGGTAATATATGTTCTGTTAAGACAATATTTTAACAGTTTTGAAAAAGCGTAGGCCTGCAGGTTTGGAAGTGCGTGAATGTCATAACCCGAGTGAATATCGCTTTTAGTGGTTCAATTTGAATATTTTGGCACCAAATGCTTAATAGATTGATGGGGAAAATGGCCCTTGTCTTCAGCATATTTTTCAAGTCTTCACGTTTTTTTTTTTTTTTTTTGTCTTTCCTTAAACTCATTGAAACTGAATTGAGGAGCATCGGAGATTAACCTCCTAAAACGAGACGTTCCCTGAGTGAAACTGGCCGAATCAGTAAATCAAACATTTGTCCAAGAATAGCGTTCACTAAAAGACGCTCCTGCGGTGCACAATCGGACACTTGAGGATGAACTTGGGAAACAAAAGCGAAAGAGTCCATGAGACTCACGCTTCAGTTTCCCCAGGACAAAGCTCGGCCTAGCAGTAGCTTGGTCCTGACAAAAGACTCCAAGCTTTTCAAAATTTGGAAAGAAAGGAAGAAAAAACGGTCCAACAAAAGGTGCAGAGAGGACATTATGGACGGGCAATGAGAGATGAATTATTCACGAATGACCGTAGTCCCGACTCAGAAGTGTTTTATAGACTTCGAGGCCTGAATAATGTGTCCATTTTTAGCTAGATCATGTCTTGGAATTTTCCCTTTCACCCCAAAAACGACGTCAACAACATTCGAAAACAACATGTGTAATTTTAGGATGTTTTAATAGCATAGCATAAGCATAAAATGAACACTTGTTGATCAGCATGTATGAATGTTCAGATTAAGGCCATTAAAAATAACGTTTCACTTGTATATATTTGGATTTAGCCTATGGAATTCCTTGTTCGATTGTTTCAAGTAAAAACGCATAATAATTTTTTTACGTAATTTAGCCTACATTTTTATAAAACAAGTAGGCTAATGAGTTTGATCTAACCCCTATAATTAGGAATCTCCCAAAGAATGTCAAAATAAATATAGGTTGATGTCTGAAAGTGATCTATTCTTTTTGCATATGCTGTTTAAACGTTTCAGTAACCATAAAAGCTAGATTACGACCGCGCTGGTTCACTAGAGTCTAGTTCACATAGCAACAGTTTGCCGCTCTTTTCTAGGATCTGTATCTGACCGTGTACATCGACAGAATACTCTCAGATTACTTTGTTACAAATGTATCACAGGTATTTCATAAAAACGTTTTTGTGCTTACAATTTTGCTAGTTTAAAATGCTTTAGCCTACAGATAGGCTAGTTGATGGTTAACACGGCTAACATTGCTAACATTAGTGTTGCTACTCGCGAGACATGAATACGCCGCGAAAATCGCGAATAGTAATTCGTTAGTTAGGCCTAATTAGTGAATAAAACAGCATTTTTTTTTTCATGGGAATTTAATTAGTGACACTCAAATGTCAAAACAATGTGTCAAAATATCATGAAAATCTTTAACATTCTCACAGGCTATAGCCTCGAGGCAAAACCCATTTCCCCAGTTGAAGAAGAAATTGTATATATTAACTTGGAAATTGATACAGGCAGCGCGTTTTTCTAACCCCCACAGGCCTGAAATTCTTGCGCAGTGGAGTTTGTTCTAGATGTCAAGTGGAGAGAGAAACTCTGAGCTCTGTGCGCGCTAGCCGGATCACCCCGCGTCATGGGCCGCGCTACAATTGGCGCACATTATACTCAGTCATTGCAATGAAAACCTTTTCTAGTAGATTAAATCGAGCCCTTTATTCCTCCCCACTTTCATCTCAGGACAAAAACCCGCCCCCTTCCTCTCCGCCCGGGGCGCGCATTCATTCCTCACTGGCCTTTTCCTTCTCTCTTTTCCAGCACCGCCATCACGAATACAGATCAGTTGGTAATTAGTTTAACAAACGACTGTAGATATGTTGTTGTTGTTTCGAGATGGATGATTGATATGAACTTTTGAAACGCACAACATTGCAAATGCACTGTAAAAATCTTGCTGCATTAAGGAAAAGTAGTTAAGGAAACTCCAAGATATTTTAGTCATTAGTTTAGCTCCATAATGTATAGATTGACTTCATTGCTTAGACATTGATATAACTACATCTTACTTGCTTTTTAAACATAGAAATGTGTATTTTAAACAACAAGCATGTCATGCTTTGTTGTTTCATTGACTTATTCCAGACTTATTCTGAACTTCTCCATAACAAAATATTATGGGTGTTTTGAATCACATACATATTGAGCAATGTTGCTTATTTGTTAAAGGTTTTTTTGTGAGCTCCCAACATGGTTTTCAGCACGATTGCGATGGTGTTACAGTATGTTTTGCTATTTGCAGACTCTTTCATTACACTTATTATTATGAAATTATTGTGATAAGTCAAATGACTTAAATAAACATCTTGTTAGAATTTTTTAACAACGTAGCAGAACTATTTTCCATGAAGCTTTTTAGGGCTAAAGCATTGGAAGCTTTTTGTGTTGCATTTGCATGCATTTAAACCTGGACTTGCAACAAAGTTAGTTAGATGTCTATATCTGCATTGAAAAAAGAAAAGAAAGAAAGAACAAAACAGTGAATGAAAGAAAGGAAGCGCAAGGAGAAAAGGAGAAAGGAAAACAGCCTTTTCAAAGCCCCGTTAATGTTTTTGTTTTCCTAGAAGGATCAATCACCTCTGGCTTTTATTCACATGTAGATGTGTCTACATCATAAAACTCAATGAGTCCTGATCTCCATTGACACACTGTAAACTTCTCCTCTCTCCATTCACTCTCGTCCGTTTGTTTGCAGTGGGCTGATTCTGCGCCGGCTGTATTTCACTCTCTCCTCCCTGCTTGTGGGAGTTGTTGTTTTTTCCTATTCGGTACTCAGTTAAAATCTCAAAAGGGTGTTTTCAGAATCAAGAGGGTGTTCTCTAGCCAAATATTGATTAAGTACGTGTTTGCTGAGTCTATAGTTGTTGGGTAAGAGGGGTGTGTTGGCTCTGGGCCCCTGCTCCTTCAAAACCTATTGTTGGCCCCCTTAAAGGCTTGAGATCAAAGCAAAGATCCCTTCAGATTTATTTGTCTGGGAAAAGGCAGAGTAGAAGACCATTGCTTACTAATACTGGATTGAGCATATACACCTCAAAGGATGTTTCTTGAAAGTTGTTTGATTAGGAGGCTCAGAGCAAACATTTTTATTTTTTGTAATAATTAGTGATTTTTAAATTATTTAAAACTTTTTTTTTACTCCCTTAAAAACTCTCAAACTTAAGTTTGTCTAAATTAAAAGAAATGAGTTCATGAAACTTGAAATATATCAGTTCTGTGAACTTGAAAGAAAAAGAAAGTGCTAAATACTCATAAAAGTTAATTTGACCAAACTAATTTGTTTAATTTAAGTTTGTCCTACTCAAATCAATTAATTATTTTAAGCGTTAGGGTTGGCTTTTCCCCCGTAAAAGTATTGGATCAATCTTGGCCCCTCTCTTGTTTAGGTTGAAAATATTATAATGAGTTAATGAAACGAAAGCTAAAACTTTCCAAAGAATGTTTTTTTTTTTTTTTTTTGGAGAACGTCAAGGGATCATTCTAGTGCCTGCCGTCATAAGTGAATCGATAAAACTTGTCCCACAATGCTTTGTTTGCCTGAGCACATCCCCTCCTTTTTCCTATACCATTAACTTTGGGAAAACTGACAATCCTCGAGCCTCATTTAGCTAATTAAAAGTAACTAAAGTCATCAAAGAGCCACGGCCCCTCTCTCACAGATTCTCATTCACGGCAGGCGAAAAAGAAAACTCAGAAATACAAACAGTCAAAGGGATCAAGTTTTTTTGAAAGGGAGTCCCGTGGAGGCCAATTGAATGAGCTTAGTGCTTTCAGACGTGCCATGGTGAACGCAGTCAACATGTAATAATTAGTTTCATTGAGCTGCATTCCAACAATCTGCTGCTTTTCTCCTGGGCTCATTGTCTCCCAGCAGGCCAATAGCCAGGAGGACAGAGAGAATCAAGCAATGACAACACATGAAAGATTCAGCTGCCTTTGTCCGAGAAAGCAAGGAGGACTTTGTTTGTGTAAATAAAATAGGGCTTTTGCCTGCTTTGCTGACTGGATACTTACTCAATAGAAAAAGGGGGAGATGCACAGAGACGCACAGCTGTGTCACACAATAATAAACAGATATTTTTGGGACAATTTATTTTTTTTGCAACCACAATTGTACTCGAAGCTATAAAGCCAGATGTATTTTTCCAAAATTTGACCACAGATGGGCAACTATAGCCATATCTGGCTGGTGGGGGTCTAATTTTATACATTCTTTTGAGATCTGCCTCTTCGATCAATAAACAAGGGTTCTTCTTCTCTCTCTGCTGGAATGTTCCTCAGTCATGATTCCGGGGCCCTGCGGGAATGGAGATGAGCAATCATCTGCCTTTTATTCAGCAGTTCCTTGAAACCTAACAATCTTCAGCCTTTTTACTCTGTCTCTCTAAGTTTATCGAGGTTGCAGATCGCACGAAGTTATCTGAACATCAATCAAGCTTTTTAGGCGGCAATAAAGATTAAACGTCTTTTGACCAAGAGACATTGTGTAGAGTCGTTGTTATCACATTTGCACGTTTGCGTGGCGTTCTCAGAAACGGCCTAGACCACATGATGTCATTCCATTTGATTTCAAAGTGGCACGCAAAGGAAGAAAACACGCATACACGCGGTCGCACCGAGCTTATCTCCAAGTGAATGCTGCTTGTATGCTTCATTAGGTCCTCTTTATATGCTGGCACCAGCATTGTGATCCTCAAATATTAATTCAAAGAACAATTAATGAATGCGAGCCATCTTTGAAGTGGGGGTGCGGGGTCAAACCCGGACCAGCCCCTAGCGACTGATGGACTCCTCTTCCACTCCTCTCTTCTCAAAGACGGTTTGAAGTGTCCAAAAGAAAAAGTGAGCAATAGAAGGTCAATGAGAATAGGGGCTCCTCGCCGAATAGAGCACTCTGTTTTCTTGCAAGTGTTTGAGTGAGTGAAACTCTGGCAAAGGAGCGATGAAAAGGAGGGGAAAGGAGAGGTCGAGGGTTTCAGGGGCCTTGCCATAAAGACTCACAATGAGGCAGTTAATTGAGAAGAGCTAGACGCCGTTGTCAATCACTTAACTTGAGGAAATTCACTTCTTAACTGCCAAATGATGCTGGTGAGAGAGGGAGAGAGAGGGGGATAAAAACACAGAGAGAGAGAGAGAATCTGTAAGAAATTACGGCAGAAACATATTGAGATGACTAAAAGCTTGAATGAGCTGTAGACTTTCACTCTGTCTCTCGTTGTTCTGGAGGTTTTAGTGGCTGGAGCTCCAGCCTTATGACTTTCAGCTTGTACAGTACACCATTGTTAGCTCACTTGCTCTACTTCATGTAACTTAGACGAGCAGAAATCATCATTTCCAACTCAAACGTGCAATTTCTGATTTGTTTCAGACAGAATTCATTTGCTTTTGGAGAATTTACAGGAGACTTTCTGTTGGCTTAAATTGAAACTTCAAACCCGTTCCAACTGTTGTCTTTGCTTGTTTACATCATTTTAAAAAGCAGGTTTAATGAGTAAAAATTGTGAAAAGTATTTTTTATGCATTACACGCTTAGTTGTGTGGGTTTTTGAACATAGTAATTCACCATTTATGTTGCATCATAGCCTCTGAATTTAGAAAATTAAGGTTCTTTAATGTTTCTTTGAAGTGCCTTAGGTTCTGTCATTATTTACTCGCCCTCAAATTGTTCCAAACCTTTATGAATTTCTTTCTTCTGCTGAACACAAAAGAAGATATTTTGAAGAATGTTGTTAACCAAACAGTTTATGGACCCCATTGACTTCCATAGTATTATTTTTTTTCGTACTTTGGAAGGCAGTGGTGTCCACCATTCTTTGGTTAACCATATTTTTCAAATCATCTTCTTTTGTGTTCAGCAGAAGAAAGAAATTTATACAGGTTTGGAACAACTTGAGGGTGAGTAAATGATAATTTTCATTTTTGAGTGAACCATCCCTTTAAGTTAATTTAGTGGCATTTTATTGGTTAAAAAAAAAATTTGATGTTGCATAGACCTAGTTAAATATATTTAATATTTAAAATAGGTTCCTTTTGGCATTAGGCTTTAAAAAACTTTTTTTTTTTTTTTTTTAAAGAACGTGGTGCATATTAGCTGTTGTTTTAAGAAACACAAGAACTTTTACCTACTTAGTGTGGTTACCAAGTTCCTGCTGAAATGTTTGTGTGTATTTGAATCAGGGCCGCAGGGCGTTGCATAGGACTGTCAGTCCCTTATTCGTACCCCAGAGAGGGTGAGATGTGGCTGGGCAGGGTCAAGGGGGAGTCCTGGGTCAGTGGCTGTGCAAACTCCCTCTCTGTTGGAAGTGCGGGTTAAGATAATGTGTTTGTTCAGTGTGACAGGTAACAGACTCTCTATGATGGCCAATAAACGCTTTGAAACTAAAGAACACAAAGGAGAAATGAATAGCATTAAATGGTTGCATTATACTGTGTTTTGGATGTGCTATTTAGCATCATTAGAATAGATAATTCAGAAACAATATAAACAATCCAATTTTTAATCAGTGTAAAAAATATTTAAATATCCCTAAAACAAGAGAATAAAAATGGCACAATATATCAGATTTTCAGAGCATTCATACATCTTTTTTAATATTATAATAATATTTTTGTAAATAATTTTTTAAAATTATATTAAGTGTACACAAAGAATATGATTCTTTTAAGCATAAGCCATTTAGTTAATTCTACAGTTTATTTTAAATTTTTTAACAGGCATTTTATGTGGTGTAATAAGTTCTTTAGGGGTAGAAAAGAATATCAAAGACAATGTGTTTTGTATGATGAGAGGTTTTGTCCAATGTGTGGATTGTATCTGCAGTTATCATGGGATTCATTTTATCAGCTTAGCATGTGACCCACCTGTCCCATTAATGGCTTACTCAATATGTGTTTGGTACAAAAGCATGCGTAAATATAACGTGATGTCAATGTAATGAGCGTGCGTATATTTAAGAGCATGTGGTGTGTGTTCCTGCGGTGCAATCGCTGCGTGGGTGCTGCGTTTTGGCTTTGTCCCGTTGTTGGGAGTGATTCCATGCTGCAACAGGCACCTCTGTCCTGTTCTGACATCATAATGAGCAAAGCATACTGGGAACCCATAATGCCTCAGCATCCCTCTTTTATGTTCCTTGTGTCAGTGTCCAAAAATGGATCTTAATGTATTTCTTTTTAATACAGAACAACAGGTTAAAAACTCACTGGCTCTTTTTCCTGATTTTTTTTAACCATCATTCAGTTTGTTTTATTATATAGTTTATGTATTACGTTAGCTTTCAAAAGGTTTGGGTCAGAAAGACTTTTTTTTTTTTTTTTTTTTTCATTCATAAAAATCAAGGATGGATATTTATGGACTTTTAATAAGGACTTTTATTCACCAAGGATGCATAAAATTGAACAGAAAAAAGACATTTAGAAATATTTCTATTTCAAATAAATGCTGTTCCTTTTACATTTCTATTCATCAAAAAATCCTGCATGTGACACTGACTGGAGTAATGTAATGCTGAAAATTCAGCTTTGCATCCAAGAGATAAATTACATTTTAAAATATATTCAGATAGAAAACAGTTATTTTAAATGGTAATAATATTTATAAATGCAGCCATGGTGAACATAAGAACTCATTTCAACATTAAAAAAAAAAATCTTACAAACCCCAAACTTTTGAACAGTAGTGTATATTGATATATTGACTTACTATATAATGATATAGATAATAAATAATGTGCAATAATGTGCAAATATGAGCAATTCCAGGTCATTTTAATGCAGGTTTCATAGCTTCTGGATCATGCATCTAACCTATTTGCACCCATGTATGGAAACAGGCAAGATCTGCCCCTGATACCATACTATTTTTCAGTACCATGGTAAAAGTAGGCTAGTCACAGTTAGCAGTTAGTCATCCAGAAGGTATTTCAAGGATAATGATACTGTCCAAAAGTATGTCCGGTCATGTTTTATCCACCTGCAAGGTTAAAAATGATCTTTCAAGTGCGCTCTTCTCGTCTTTGTCTCTCTTTCTCCGTCTACCTCTCTTTCTCTCTTGCTCGGTTTCACTCGGGGCAGCTGCTGGGGTCGTGGCTCTTTAGCGAGTTGAGTGACTCCCTGCTCCTCCCTCTTAACAAAATGCCAACCCCAGATGGAGTCGTGATCGTTCCGTTAACCATTCTTCTCCCTACATCTGCTGGGATTCTATATACTCCTTAATTCACTCACCAGTGGCTGGCTGGGGCGCGGGCTGAAAGGGCCAGCACTCCTCCACGCTGCAAATAAATGCTTCATTTGTCTCTTCTCTCTTTTGTTTTGTTTGGGGAACACATGTCACGAGCTCAATTACCCAACCATTTAACAGCCCCTGAGGAGGAGAAGACTCTCCCCTACTAGGAGCTATAAACTGCCCAGATGGTCGTCTGTGGACTCTGGTGCTTTCGCTCCAACATCCCTGTTTACTTTCACTTTATCTCTCTTTGTTTTTGCGGCTTTGTTTGCGTGTCAAAGTGTGTGTTGCATTAGAGTTACCAACCTGACTTTTCTGTAGAAAAATCACAAAGGAGATCTCTGTTAAATCTCAATTTCTTCAGCAAATGGAGTCTGTTTCTTCTGAGGAAAAACACTCCAGTAATCTCACATGTTGCAGATAAGACCCCAAAAATGTCTGTGCTCAGATTGAACTCTGATCTGATTCATTTTATTGTTCTTGTATGTCAATAATTAACACATTTTTTTGTGTATTTAGAAACATTAGGAGAAGCATCTGAGACAAAGTTGATCCTTAAAGCAATAGTTCACCCAAAAATAGAAATTGTCATCATTTACTCATCCTCAGGTGGTTTTAAACCCGACTTTCTTTCTTCTGTGGAACATAAAAGAAAATATTTGGAGATTTTTTTTGTTTTTTTTTTGGTCCATGCAATGGAAGTCAATGGGCTCTAATGTTGTTTGGTTCCCAAGATTCTTCAAAATATCTTCTCTTGTGTTCTACAGAAGAAAGTGAGTTTGAGGGTGATGGAATTTTCATTTTTAGGTGGAGTATCCCTTTGAATGAAACTGAGACCTCAAGTCTGTTGAGCTATGAAATTAGCAACCTTTGAGCAATAGTTTTCCTCTGGGTTTCCAAGTCCATCATTTTAAAGTCAACAAACTCTCTTCGAGTTTCGCACAAAGCTGCATTTGCTTTGCGTCATTTTGGCTTCTGTTTTTCAGCCTTCTCTTATTTCTCTGTGATTATGTCTGGAATTCACCACATCCACTTTAACGTCCATCCAAATGCTACGGAGTTCATTCAGTAGAGCACTCATCTCTCTCTCTTTCCCTCTCTCTCTTTTCTCGAGCGCACTGATAAATGCTGTGTGTAGCTGGCAGGCTGCAGGTTTGTGGGGTTTGTCCTGTGTGTGAGAGGAATATAAATCTGATGTGTGAGCGAGAGGCACCATGCTCTGGTATCATGAATTAACGCTCACTAAATAACAATAGACCTACTGGTGACTCTTCCTGTGGTTAGAAGCTCCAAAACTACAACATGTCCTCCAGCTAATGGGATATTTAAGCCATGATTACAGAATGAATGAAGTTTGACTATTATATATACTGTGAAGTTAAAGCAGGTCATTTTACTATGTGTTTATAATTTAAGACATTAAAGTTTCTGTCTAGAGGTGTAAAAATCTGACAATGAAAGTTATGCATTTACTACAGAATTATATTTTGATTTTAACTAGTAACAAAAATCATTTATTTTAGTTAATACAATAAAACCCAATGTAATATGTGTTTATTTCCTATAAAAAATATATTTGTAGACCTATTTTCAGTAAAATTCCTCCATATCCACACTATAAACCCGGATAAGTTTGCAAAACTCAAAAAATTTGACTTAATCAGCTACATCAAATTTTTAATTTAAGAAATTCAAAGTTTAAGTAAGGGGGGGGAAGGTCTGCAAGCCGGGACTCAAACTTGGGTCGCCCGAAGCGCAACAGGGATATCAGCGGCAGCATCTTAAATTATATTTTTTGTAGTTGAAATTTAGCTAGCTATAACTAGCTAATTCAACAAATGCTAATTGGTAACACAATGCTTTGATAACATTAGTATAGCAATTGCTGAAAGACTACTGCAATATAGAACATTTATGAAATACCTGTTCTCAAACTAAGCCCATGCTTCACTCATGATGGTAACCCCTCCAAAAAACCCACATAACAGAAACTCTTCTAAATTGGGATAGCAAAGCATTAAACACTACTAAATTGCCTACTTAACATTAATCTTGCACAAAAACATCATTATATAACACTAGCATTTATTCTCCCTTTCGAGTGTCATGGCAAAGCATGTTGGGAAATAGAAATCCCAGCTCAGTTTCAGGTGAATTTATGTTTCTCTAAATTAAAAGAAACAAGTTCATAAAACTCAAAACAATGAAACAGTTCAGATTACTTAAAATGTGTCAGTTTTGTGAACTCAAAAGAAATAGAAAGTTCTAAATACTCATAATTTGATTGAACTAATTTGTTTAATTTGAGTTTGCCCTTTTAATTTTTAATTAAACCAATTCATTATTTTGAGCGTTAGGGGTTGCAGTGCAGATCCTGTCAACTTCTAGGTGTATATTGTCCCTCCAGTTACACTTTATTTTTGAAAGTAATTATGATTCATACCAGAAGAAACCAAATCATGACAAAATTGTCAGATTTTGATTTAATGATTTAGTTTGTCAAAGCAAATCCTAGTGCTCATGTTTGTTGTTTAATAATTTAATTTGGCTGAATAATGTCTTTACTTTTATAGTGTAATGCCAGTGAAGTGGTCCACAAGTTACCTGTCTTGCTTCCTCTGTCTTTTTCTCTTTTTTTCTTGGTACATAATATCACTCATTGTAGCTAGACTTTCAGTTGTCTGTTTTAATGAAAATTTTGCTAATGAAAGACAAAGCCTCTGTCAAAAGTCAAAGAGATGCAGAGTAGATGAGCCTGAGGGAGAGAAGATAGATGGGCTGAGCTGTCGGTGGTGTATTGGGACAGGTATGCTGTGGGAAGTGGACACAGTATGAGTTTCCTGTCCTGCTGAAATTCTGATGGACAGTGACTGAATCTTCTGGTGAGTCTGTCAGTGTTGCCATTTAGCAGTACAAGATGTTTTCAAGTCATAAGACCCCTGATTCATTTAGAATTCAAAACTTTTTTAGTGGCGTTTTCAGCGGCTTAACAAGTGTTTTTATACAATTCCAGACTAATGGCACTTTAACACGACAACAATGTTGTCAACAAGAAACGTTTTTCCTTTGTGTTTTTTGTGTACAGAAGACAACGTTGTCAAAATGGTCCCCGTTCATACTGATCATCGAAAATGACTAAAAATGCTGCATTATTCTGCCAGGCCAGTAGTTGGCGATGTCACTTTGTAAAGAAACACTACATGCCTGTAGACTGAACTCGTAATACACATGCACATAACGCCACTGTCTTCACAAATTCGCGGTGTTGTTGTTTACATGGAGACGACGTTTTCAAAAACTTGCACTTTGAATCCCGTTTTAAAAAGTTTTCAGGCCCCCATGGCCAAAACGCATAAAAAAGTGTCCTGTTTTTAGTTGAAAGCGGTGTCGTGTAAACGGCCCCTAAAATTATTTTTTGACATATACTGCTGTCCCTATGGAAAGCTTTTGGTTATTTTGGGAAAATTCTGTGCAATTTTTTTTTGAAAAAAGAGTTGATGTTTTAATATTGCTAAAATCCTGTTTCTTTTTAAAGGAAATTATGGGAGCAATTTCTGTCTGTATTCATCTGAGATCTGGTTCATGGTGTTGAATGATTCTCTAATCCGATCTATGGCTGTTTGTTAAAATGCCTTGTCAGTGAAGTTAAAAATCCATGGAAAATCATGGAATGATGAATTATTTGAGAGAAGTGCCTGTTTAGCGTACGTCAATGCTGTAAATGGACATGATGGACGAGACTGGGACTGACAATCATCTTAAACTAGAATTGCTATTCCCACACAGCCCTCTCTAGTCGCTAAACTAGTCCCCCAGGTGCCATTGAGCGATCAGCCCCCTCTTCTTCTTTTTTTTTTCCCCTAACTCTCTCCATATCGCTCTTTCCCCGTCACCCCCCCCCACCACCTCCACCTCTGTAACCCCCTGGCCACGGAGGAGGAAGGGTTCGGGGGCGGCCCCCCGCTGTTCCCCTGCGGAGCCCCCATTGCCCTGCGTCCAGCCCTCATTGTGCCCACCTCCCCCCCCGCCCCCTGCCAGGCAGGTGACAGGGGCCTCAATGCTGCCCGGACCGAGCTCATGGAACCTACAGATGGAGCGTGGAAATCAGACTCCAAAGAGCTCAGTCACCATTCTCACTAAACAGGCCAACAAAAGACTGCCAAATAACTCCCCAAAAGAGATGGAGTGAGAAAGAGAGAGAGAGAGGGAGAGCGCTCGAGAGAGAAAGAGCCAAATGCAACAGTGTAATTTACAGATTACAGTCTGTAGCGTTTGACTTTTTTGCAGCAGTAATGATAGAAACTCAAGGGAATTATGTCAAGACAGAATTACTCAATTATTTTGTATGTTCAATTTTTTATTTTTACTTTATTTAGCATTTGACTTTTTGCAGCAGTCCTATTAGAAAAGGGAAGACTGACTGACTTATTTACTCATTTCATCTTATTTATTTACTTTTTATTTTATTTTACTTTACTTTTTTGTTTTATTTTTGCAGTGGCAATGATAGAAACTCAAGGGAATTAAGTGAAGACTGATTTTATTTTATTTTATTTTAGTTTAGTTCAGTTTTGCAGTGTCAGTGATAGAAACTCAAGGGAATTAATGGAAGACTGATTTAATTTAATTTAATTTAATTTTATTACATTTTTTTTTTTTTTTTTTTGCAGCACTTTTTGTTTGTTTTTGCAGCAGCAATAATAGAAACTCCAAGTAAATAATGGGAAAACCAAGAAAAAGAAACCGAAAAACTGAGATGTTTTGCTTGTACCCAGATCATAAAGTGATTTGGAAGCTGCCCTTTTTTTCTCATTCCCCTGCAAACTTGATTTGATGGTTTGATTTCTGGATGTTAGTTTTGGGAGAATAACATGTCTTTATGTGCTTTTCTAATTTGCGAGTCAGTTCTCTGAGGGCTTTCTGTGTGAAGGACATGATGGATACCATTTCCTCAAAAACTGTCTGTTCACTGTTCACTGCTGTCTACTGAAAATAGTCTAGACTTTTGGGGTAAATGGCATGAAAAAAAAGAGAGATTTTTCTCTAGTGTTAGAAAATGGAAGAGGACAGGCATCCCTGTCTCTCTTTCCATTCCAATTCCTGTGAGATGCCAGAGAGATTCACGCTGGCAGTGGGCAGCAGCATTTCCTGTGTGGCTCCAGGGTGGAGACAGAAGGGTTTGCTTTGCGTGACTCTTCACTTTCAATTAAATCTCGAATTCTCTCTTTCTTCTTCACTCTTTCTCTGCAGGAGAAATACACCTGCATATTTGTTGGGAAGTCCAGATGAGTTTTTGTTTGTGAAGTAGAACCATTACCTGGTTTATTTATGGCATCTGCATTACTTTTTCCAACTAAAATGTAAACAAGCTTTTACATCTCAACTGTAAAATCGTTTTAGATTAGTTCACAAAGGTTCTTAAAGGAAAAAGCATGCGATTGGCACATTGCGGATCCTACTTTTTGCATATCCCTTACTTTTTTGATTATTATACTTCATAAACTGAAACTTAATGAAAAGTAAGTTTAATAGACATTCTGCGGATGCGGTTTCGCTTGGCGAAGTCTGGGCGTCTTTTTACGCTTTGTGTTTTCAACCATATGGGGGTGAAAATCGAAGAGAGAGCGAACAAGAGAAAGGAGATGGCTAGTGTCAGACGAAGCAGATGTGGCGTTGGCGAGTTCTGGACGGGGGCTTTCGAGGCGTATTACTGGACAATAGCTGGCTGTCACGCTAGTTTGAGGAGCCTAATCATTTGATAGGGCCCCCCTCCTCTGGGTACAGATTCTCTGAGCTTTAGTCCACTCACACTAACATTCTCTTCTGCTGAATTAGCTACGAAAGAACCTATCACCCGGTCCAACTTCACCCCAAATAATACCTGCATATGAGCGAGTGATGTGTGACGTGTGCATGGGTGAGAGTAAATGTTGGAGATACTGGCCTTCAATTTTAAGCACAAAATAACTTACAACAATATTGCGGTCAATTTATCTAGCTGAATATAAAAAGATTGAAGTGATAAATGCATTTAAAGTTTTTAAATATGAAATTTCCGAAATTGTTTTGCAGGTGATTTATACAATGTAAAAAAGAATTGTTGGTTTAAATTAACAAAGTAAGTTACCTGGTTGCCTTAAAATTTTGAGTTCATTGAAAATAAAAATTTGAGTTGATACAATGAAGGTGATTTGGTAACTCAAAATATTAGGGTATCTGAACCACATTAATTATCTGTTAATTATAAGTTGATTTGATAAAAGAAAAAATGTTGTGATAACAAATCATGAAAATATTTTTTACAGTGTAGAATTGCCATGTTGTGAATCTATTCATTCTATTTAACTTTTTTCTTATTGTATTTTGTAAATTTTTACTTTAAATGTGTATATTTGTAAATTCAATATGAAGAATTTATTTAATTTAAATATTTTATTTATCCCTTGCATCAAGACATGCACTACAACATAATTTTCAAAGCAATGTTGCTAAAGAACTATTTCTAGTGGGAAAAAAATTTATATATTTACTTTTATTTTATTTTATTTTGCTTACGACATAATTTCCAAAGAATTTCTGCTCAAAAACTATTTCTAGCAGAAAAAAATATGTATATATATTTACTTACTTTTTATTTTATTTTATTTATTTATTTTTTGTTTTGTTTTATTTTATTTTGTTTTATTTTGTTTTGTTTTATTTTAATTTGCTTTAACTTGTGACTTTCTGTAGTCTGCGGAGTACAAATATTTTAGTCACTCTTTTCTATATCATGAAACTCACTGAGGACTGGGGCTGTGAAAAGCACCATAAATGTATCATAAAAGAGACTTTTTCTCTATATTCCAACTCTTTTGAAGCCATGCAATAGCTTTGTGCAAGGAACAGATCCAAATTCAAGTCATGAACTCCTCATTTTAAAGTTTGTGCTCTGCTTAACAATTGAAAATCTCTCACAGCTGATAAAAGAGTGCTGGCTTTAATCTTTTTTTAATAATAATCTCATTTTAATGTTTACTTTGTAGCAAGCCACTCGGATGAGGGCTCAGATGTGGACTCAGAACCAGGTTTGCCCCTAAAAAGGAAACAACGGCGCAGTCGGACCACGTTTACGGCCGAGCAGCTGGAGGAGCTGGAGAGAGCTTTCGAACGCACCCATTACCCTGATATATACACCAGAGAAGAGCTTGCTCAGAGAGCTAAACTCACAGAGGCACGAGTACAGGTATATTTATCCACAAACTTTTAATATACAACTCTTTTACTTCCTGTAGAAGTTTTGTTAATGATGTGACCATGTCAACTCTTTGCCTGTAATCACTCTACACACATCTTTCTCGTAAGTTGCATTGCCGCTAAAAAAACGTTAATGTGGTTTACACTGGGAGACTAAATTTACCAGCATTTAGCCCTGCACCCCTGCCCCGAAGTCACATGACACACTCGCATAAACACAGGCTTCTTTGTGCCATGTCTGACCTCTTGTTTTTACCCTAGTATTCTGTCACAGAAAACCCCCAAAACACAATCTTTTAATAAACTCTATTATTAAGTCCTTCTAACTCAATTAAACTAGAACCCGTGACATGATGTCATTGCTTTTTAATGAGCACAGATGTTTCGATCGCAATCAGACCAAACATGCTTCGAGCTACTGAACACACAAAGAGTGCCTGTGTAAACTCAGATACAACAAGCACACAAACACATTCGTATAGGAATAACATGGTTGAATATCATATTCCTGAATAAAGGGGGGTGTTGTAGGAAGTCCATGCTAAAATGTGTCATAAATTTGGCACCAGTTTGTGTATAAAAAGAGAGTGTATGAATGTTCAATATAAGTATATTGTTTGTTGTTTTGCAGGTTTGGTTCAGTAATCGAAGAGCTCGCTGGAGGAAGCAGGCAGGAGCCAATCAGCTAATGGCGTTTAATCACCTGATACCTGGTGGTTTCCCACCCTCCGCGATGTCAAGTCTTCAGCCCTATCAGCTGGCAGACAGCCCTTACCCTCCCTCATCTATCTCACAAGGTGAGAACTGTAAAGCATATAATACGTAGTGTATTTAAAATACGTAGTATTTTAAAACATTTAAAATTTGGGGCCAGTAAGTTTAAAAAAAAAATAGAAATTAATACTTTTATTCAGCAAGGATGCACCTTTCAGACCCCAAACTATTCAACTATAGTATACTTCATTTCAAACAGTCATGCAAAGTGTCAAATAGTAGCTCTACGGCACTTTCAAAACATTTTTTTGAAACTGTTTTTGGTTCATTTATTCCTTGGAAGCTCAAAGATTTGAATTTGGTTTGGTTTTATATTATTACAAGGAAAAAAATCTATTCGAATGGCAATAAAATTGCCAACTACCACCTATAAAAAGTGAAATGACGTTGAAAATGTCTTTATGTACAACAATTATCATCCAAAAAGGCCTAGTCTTTATAAAGATCAACTTTAAAAATCAAAGATATTCCTCTTGATTTTTCATCTGTATCTTCTTGCCTCTGTCTCCCCTCTTTCTCTTTCTCTTTCTCTTTCTCTTTCTCTTTCTCTTTCTCTTTCTCTTTCTCTTTCTTTCTCTTTCTCTTTCTCTTTCTCTTTCTCTTTCTCTTTCTCTTTGTCTTTCTTTCCCATCAGTGTCGGATCAGCCCAGCACTGTGCACAGGCCTCAGCCTCTTCCCCCCACCTCAGTGCATCAGACTGGGCTTGGCAGCGGACCGGGGGCCCAGGAGGGGAGTTCGGCCTACTGTCTCTCCTCTGGACGTCACGGCTTCTCTGGTTACTCGGATGGCTATGTGGCCGCGCCAGGCCATGCAAACCCAGTGAACCCCACCATCAGCAACAGCCTCCCATCACAGGTCAGTATCATCTCATGTGACATATATGTTTTTTGTACATATGGCTGTATATATTGACCAGTTGCCAGAGGTGTTATCTGTGTTATGGTTGAGACGTTGTTACTCAGTTCTCATGCAGAGAGGTTAGGCAATCATACAGGGTCATTCAAGGAAATCTTAAAGGTACAGTCACAAAATATAGCTGTTTAATTCAGTGAGTCTTACTAGAAACGGATGACCACAGGACTGTAGTCATTATCAAGGTTAGTGCAGATACAGTTTGGGGTCAACAATTTTATTCTTGTTTTTGTAAGAAGTCTTTTATACTCACCAATGCTGCATTTATTTACTTAAAAATACAGTAAAAACAGTAATATTGTGAAATATTTTTACAATTGAAAATAACGGTTTTTTAATATGTTTTAAAATATAATTTATTCCTGTGATGCAAAGCTGAATTTTCAGCATGATTACTCCAGTCTTCAGTGTCATATGATCCTTTAGAAACAATTCTAATATGCTGAATTGGTGTTCAAGAAACATTATGCATCCTTGCGCAATAAAAGTATTGATTTATTTAAAGAAAAGAAAAAATCTTACTGACTCCATACTTTTGAATAGTCTATACAAGCTCAGATCATTGTTTATTGTGGTGTTGCTTTCTGAAGGTCTCTGTTTTTACACCGACCAGCGGATTGGCAATGTGAGTGAATGTGAGAATGAAGGTGTGAGGAGGGGTAGGACATGACCGTAAGGATGATGGAAACGAGAAGTGAAAGACAATTATTTGTGATTACACACTCATCAGCTGTTATCTGTCGGCTCGCCTGCTGCGCAGAATGTGCTAACAACCAGAAAATGAGCTCCTAACTGCCTCAAAGCATCCGGTAGTTACACAGGAGTGGCATTCTGGGTACTGTCTTCAAACTCAAACCCCTCTGAGTGCTGCGTGATACAGATAAATGGAATGAAAGAGATGGACAGAGAGAGAAAGAAATGGATGCAGAGGAAAAATTAGATTGAGATAGAGAGTGGCCCTGAGGCTATGAAACAGAAGATGGTGTTGAGAATGAGGTTCTTTCTCATAACACACACACACAAAAGAGACAAAAGCCTGAAAATGGCAGTAAGATTTATGGAAAACAAGCAACATTGCAGTCTAAACACATCGCCATTGATCAGATATGATATGGTACAAAAACGTTTTTGTTAAAGGGATAGTCCACCCAAAAATAAAAATTCTGTCATTATTTACTCACCCTCATGTTGACTGAAGCTTGAATGACATTCTTTCTTCCAGAAAACATTTTCAAGGGATTTGCTAAAGCTCTTGTGATAAAACAACAGCTCACTGTTTTCATGGTTGTCCATTTCCAAAAAATTAAACACAAAAAAGCACTATAAATCATAAGAGTCCATACAACTTAAATTTGGGTCTGTTCCTCATACAAATCTATATATGCATGGCTCCAGAAGATCACTTTAATGCTACTTTTTTCCCCCCTTTTTGAGACTTGACAAGCTTTGTTCACTATGAACTGTTATTGCATGGAAAAAGCTACATGACAATTCTTTAAAAACTGCCTAATTTTGTGTTTCATGGAAAACATAACAGCATACAGTTTTGGAAAAACATGGGGATGAGTAAATAACGACATTGCGTATGAAACGTCTGGTAACACTTAATAAGGCTCCAAACAATAAGGTTACATTTTTGTTAACATGAACTAACAATGAATAATACTTCTAAAGCATATATTAATGTAAGTTCATGTTAATTTCAATACCAGAGTTGGGGAAAGATAATGCATTACAATATTGCGTTACTTTTTCTCATCTGGGATGGGCTGATTGTTTGTTTTTATAACAACAAAAAAGTTAATTTATTGGCAAATGTATAGGTCCTTTCACACCAAAAGTGAAATGAATAAGCCTCAGGCTGAAGGAAATGCAAATTCACACCTGTACAGTAGAGGGCGCAGCTCAAACAAACCTTTCAGTTGTGCTGCCATTCTGGATTAAAGAAGAATAGGACGCATAAGTAAATGAGCTCACATTTAGTCTAGAACTAAACCAGAATAACCAACACTATCTCACGACCAATTCGTACGTATTTTACGAGGTAGCTTATTTATACGAATTCGTACTACCTCACTCGTACTAATTCATACGATTTGTCTAAACCCCATTGAAGGGTAGGTTTAGGGGCAGGGGTTAGGGGTAGGCGATTTGTATGAATTCATACGAATTTGGCAACTCGTAAAATAAGTACCATTGTTGTGAGATCGGGTTGGAATAACCAGCATGTTTACACAATGTTCACAACATGTCAAAGTAACTTGCCTTACTTATTTGAAAAAGTAACTCAGATATTTTGTCGTAAATTTAAAAGTAATGCGTTACTTTACTAGTTACTTTAAAAGTAATCTGATTATGTAACTCAAGTTACTTGTAATGCGTTATACCCCCAACCCTGATCTTTACTATTACATTATTAAAATCAAAAGTGTACTTGTATCTCTTAATATTATTTAATGGACCTAAACTAACACAAACTAACAATAAACAGTTGTATATTTATATAATGTTAAGGAATGAGACCTTATTTTAAAGTGTGATCAAAACATCTTTATTTTTCTAATTATGCTAAAGCTCAATTCATGATTTTAAAAAGCATAAACCTTATGAAATAAAGACATGTCTCCGTGGATTTGGACTATCGCCTCGTGTACAGTAATTGAACTGCACAAAGTTATTTAACATGACGTATTAATTGAAGTGTGTCTAATTGCAGTGCCCCCAGCAGCAGGGTTTGTAATCAGAACCAATTCCTAGTCATTAAGGCAGCATTCCTCCGTCAGGAATGACTTAGAGGTCAGGTAACTCTCACACTCGCACTCAGTCTGTTATTTCCATTAGTGTGTGTGTGTGTGTGTGTGTGTGTGTGTAACCTGGCTCAGGGTCGGCCAGTGCTGTTGTGTTGTTGTTGAAGGGCAGGGATTCTCGTCGTCATGACGATGTTGGAACTCTCGGCGTCTGGGATTCTAATTATGAGATCCTCCAGACTCTTAATTGATTGGAATGGGAGAATTTACCCTCCATAATGCGCTGTGTAATTTATGCAAATGAGCCACTTTGTTGGCTAATTGTTTGAATTATGTATTTATCTGTGGTTTAATGTATGCTGAAATAAGCTTGGGATTCGGAGTGTGTTGAGGAGGGTTGTCTCTGCAGATTGGTTTTTAATTTATTAGCAAATGAAACTGATTATTTAGAATGATATATCATTTATTTCTTATCTATTATTTACAAAAAAATATAATGGTGCAGCGTTGGTATTAGATGGAGATATTTTGATAAATACATTGCTACTGAATGATCGCCATGGTACATGTAATTAAATGTGGTATTACGATGGTACATTATGGTCCATTTTGTGTTTTTGTTGTTCTGAAGTTCTGTCATTAATTACTCACCCTCATGTCATTCCAAACCCATAAGACTTTCGTTCATCTCCGAAACACAAATGAAGATCTTTTTGATGAAATCTGAGAGCTTTCTGTCCCTCCATTGACAGCTACGCAACTACCACTTTGATGCTTCAAAAAGTTCATAAAGAGATCGTAAAACTAATCCATATGAATTGAGCAGTTTAGTCCAATTTTTCTGAAGAGGCTCGATCGCCTTATATAATGAACAGATTGAATTTAGGTTTTTGTTCACATATAAACATGCATTAACTCACACATCAGTTATGGTAAACGGAAGCTAAAACATGTTTGCTTGATGCATGCGAGAACTAATAAGGTTCATTGTTATGCATCACGTTTGAGCTTCCACAAGAGGTTTGTTCTCGCACGTCAAGCAGGTTCAGTTGAGCTTCTGTTTATGTTCACAGATCAATGTTTATATGTGAATAAAAGCCTAAATTCAATCTGTTCATCATATAAATTGATGGAGTCTCTTCAGCAAATTTGGACTAAATGGCTCAAATCATATGGATTAGTTCCACGATCTCTTTATGAACTTTTTGAAGCATCAAAGTGGTAGTGGCTGTCTATGGAGGGACAGAAATCACTCAGATTTCATTAAAAATATCTTCTTTTGTGTTTCGGAGTTGAACGAAAGTCTTATGGGTTTGGAACGACATGAGAGTGAGCAAATAGTGACAGAATTTTCATTTTTGGGTGAACTATCCCTTTAAATATAAGAAATAATTTCAACTCATGCATCAGTTTGTTAAAACAACAACAACAAAGAAATGGTAATTACAAAAATCTCTAAACTTGTATTTTTAATCTACAATATTCCATCAAAATTACATTTTATATCGGTTTGGAAATGTGTTTTTGCTCTTTGAGCTCTGCCGATTGTAGGGTTCTTTATCCCCCAAGTTCCTCCGGACAGCTGCGTACATGCATCACACTGGCTGGGAAAATGTTTTATGAGGAAGCTTTTTGTCAACAACTCCTGTCTGTGGTCTCGACATGGAAGGAACATTTTCGCTTTCACCTCACATGTAGCCGGGGCCCGGGCCCCCCATGGGGAGGTGAACGAGAGAGTTTAACCTCCATGTGTTTTTCATTTGTTAAGCATCACACATCACCGTGTGACTCACACATGCTCTGCTGTACATGATATACGCTGTCAGCTCGTGTGATCCATGAGTTATCTGCAAGGTGGGGAAAGCACCTGAAAATCTGTGAGCGCTTAGAGCTTTCAGTTAATTTCTCTCCTGAACAGCTGTTGAAGATGAACCCCAAAAGGAATTTCATGACCCTTCACACAGCTTGTAAAAGTGTTAACCGCACAAACACACATGGTTTCCTAGTGAAATGAGGAAATACCATAGACGCCTATTGTTTTGAATTAATATACTGGGTTCAAAATAAGTTAAGCTCATTAGACAGCATTTGTAGCATAATTATGATTACCACAAAAAATTATTTAGATTGTCCATTTTATATATATATATATATATATATATATATATATATATATATATAGCAAAAAACAGGTTACAGTGTGTCACTTACAATGGAAGTTAATGGGGACAATTTTTGAAGGATTTAAAAGCAAAAAAAGTGAAGCTTATAATTTTAAAAAAGCACTTACATTAACTCTTCTCTTAGAAATTGTTTATTTTATTTGTATTAATTTTTATAGTAATTTTAGTTATTCATTGCCATAGAAAAAAATGTAAAACTGAAAATAAATTTACACTGAAAAGGTATGCATTTTTTCATGCTAAAATCATGTTAATAATAATTTATTTATTTATACTCATTTTTATATATAATCAATATATATTCATATATATATAATCATTTAGATACTTTTATAGTACATATTAATATTTTTAATTACTTTTATTTTTATATTGTATGTTTTAATTTTAATTTTACATAAAGTTTTAGTAATTTTATAGTTTTTTTTGTCATTTTTAATAGTTTTTTTTTAAATATGTCTATATATTTTTTATTAATTTTATTTTAGTTTTAGTTATTTATTACATCAAGTTAAGCTAAATGAAAATGAGAAATATTGCCTTGGCAACTAAATTTTCATTTTTTTTTTTTTTTTAATGGTTTTACTTTCATTTTTAGTTTTAGTTAACTAAAATAACCATGGTTAGTGCATCACTGTAACCGAGATTTTTAAGTTTTAAATAAATGAAAACACGATTTATGAATTGTTTTTTCAATTGAGGACATTTCCAGATGTCCCCAAAGGGAGGTTTTTGTAAGATTTAACTCACGTCTCAGGACAAATTTGTCTCTGAAGTATATTTAAGCAAACCTACCCACATATTTATTGTGCAATACTTTCTCTGCAACTGTTATTCCTCTTCCCACGGCATGTGGCACACATATACCCTGTGCTTCTCTTGCTCTATTCATTTTTAACATCAAATCTTGATAGAGTTTTTAGGGTTTTTTTACTCTTTTTGTTTTTTTCATATTGTTATGCTCTTTACCCAAACACACAACTCTGCACTTTTTCAGGAACATGTTAACCGGGCAAAGAAATACAGCCCTTCTCGTCTGACTCCGCCCCCTCTTTGGTTGCACCGGGTAACTGTTTAAAAGGAACCATGTGTCCAGCAGGATGGGGAATAATTTGACTCTCATGGACTCTGGACGGAGTCAGTGGGCCGGTTGTTCAGTCGGTGTGCAGGAGATTTTTTTCTGGGCCGGACTGGTTTTGATTAATGATTAGCAGAAGGAGGGAACTGATATGTACTTGGCCCATCAAGGAGCGTACGAAAGCTTGCAGACACTGATGGCACACTCATGTCCCGCTTCCATCTGTCTGTCACTTTGTGAATTAGATACGGGCGGCCAGAGACGCTGTGTGAGAGCTGGAGAGATCTTCACTCGTTGTCACCAAATCATTTCAGATGCGTGTTACACTTAAGGAGGGTTTATTTTTCTTAACGGTTTGGATTAAAAACTTTAGCATTTTCATTATGTTTAGTTTGGTATGCTGAATTCATTCAACATCACAGAACTCAAATTAAAAGCAAATTTTCATTGTTTTATTTGGTGAAGATGTAGAATTCTCATAGATCTGGGAACTTAAGTTATTCCAGGTGTCTTAAAAATGGAAAAAAAAAAAAAAAAGGTGTTAAAAATGATCGTACATTTTCTGAAGTAAATTTGAGAGGTTCTGAAAACGAATGGACTGTGCTGAGTGGTTGCCAGGGTGTTGCTAGGTGCTTCAATGTAAGTCTATGGGATTTTTCACCTATTTTATCATCTGCCAGGTGAAAATTTGAAGACTGCTCACTTGGAAAATTAATAGCATACCTGCAGAATTTGAGGTATCAAACAGTTTAAGCACAAATGTGGGACAAATTATGTGCCATTTCGTATTAAATGGACAGTTCACCCAAAAATGAAAATTCTTGAGAAATGAGAAATCATTTACTCACCCTCAAGTTGTTCCAAACTTGTATGAGTTTTTTTCATCTGTTTAATATTTTGGTAACTAAATTGTTGACTGTAGCCATTGACTGCCATAGTATTTACCGTCAACTGTTTGGTTGCCGACATTGTTCAAAATATCTTTTTTTTTGTGTTCTTTTGTGTTTTCGTTTTGTGGTTTTCTGAACTCACTTGGTCAAAATTTGGTCATGTGTTAGCTAAACCAGCATAAACCAGCCTGAACAGCACAGAAATCTATACTGGTCCAGGCTAGTCTTTTCAGCAATTTGCTTGTTAAAAAAGGCACTTCACATAATGTTCTCTTCTTTTTTTCTCAGGTGATGGGGCTTTTGAATCCGGGTGGAGTTCCCCACCAGCCGCAGAGTGATTTTGCCCTCTCTCCGTTGACTGGCGGTTTGGAGCCCAGCACAGGCATGGCTGCCAGCTGCCACTCCTCTCAGAGACTGGAGGGTCTGCCAGGCCTGGCCAGCATGCCAACTCTGCCTAGCTCCCAGTCCTACTGCCCCTCCAGCTACAGTTCATCCGGGTACAGCGTGGACCATGTGGCATCTTACCAGTACAGCCAATATGGGCAGAGTAAGGTAAATACCAGCACTGTTTGCACTGTAGCGAGAGTGACCCACATATTTATGTTCTAAAAACATTTCAAAACATAAAATGTTCCATTTTGGATTTGCTTTATAGTATGTGAGAACATTATTTAAAGGTTTAGGTCTTGTAAGAAGAAATGTTCTTTTAACATTGTGAAAAGTTTTAGCTGGTGCTGTCAAATCGATTAATCACGATTAATCACATCTAATATCACATAAAAGTTTGTCTCTATATAATATATGTATACACACACACATATATATATAAATATAATAATATACACATACACACATATATCATATAAATACAAACTTTTGTTAGATGCGATTAATCGCGATTAATCGATTTGACATCCATAGTTTTTAAACGGAAGTTGAGATAGTGTTTTCGTCCCTATTGTGACATATATCCGATTGAAACAGCTTCTCGAACAAGAAAAAATGTAGGGCAGGACTTGATTTTGTCCATGGGGAATTGATTGGATTGTTGGATGGTTTGTGGTTTGCTATTGGTCGATCTCAAGTGAGTGACGGGTTGTCTCGCTCCAGTACAGAGAACAAGATATCGCTGTGAGAGGAAGGGGGATTTTCTTTTTTTATTCCATTAAAAAAAAAATACAAAGCTGCGTAGTATGACATTCTGGAAAGATGCTTTTTTCTTGGTTAGCTGTCTCCCTTTAGCTTTTTTAAAGCTGTAATGTAACGGAAGTAGCGGCAGATATCATCTTCCATATTGTGATGTACATCTGAGTGAAACGGATTATCAAAAAGAAAAAAATGTAGGACTGGGACTTGCTTCTATGTATCAGTTCAGTTGTTAATTGGATGGAGGCAAATCTAAATGCTAGCTTGCAGTCAGTTGTAAGAAAGGGCAAGGTTTAAATGAACTAAATTCATTCCATTTTAATTTCATTTACTCATATATTTTTACTTTGTACACTTTTTGACACTTATTGATAAAATTAATTCATGATTTGTTATCACAACATTTTTTCTTTTGTCAAATCAACTTCAGTAATTAATGTGGTTCAGATAACATAATATTTTGAGTTTCTGTTGATTAAACCAATCACCTTCATTGTATCAACTCAAATGTTTAATTTCAATGAACTCAAAATTTGAAGTCAACCAGGTAACTTACTTTTTTAAGTTAAACCAATAATTCTTTTTATAGTGTACAAGTCAACGTGATTTTGATAAATTGCATCACTGCAACTAGACTTTTTTGGCTAAACGTGCTAAGCTACGGTTCTTAAGAAAACTTTAAAAAAGTCATTGATTCTATAGAGAAACACGATCATCTGAACGTCAACTGAGATTATTTTCAGTGGAGTATTGGTCTTTTAATCTGAGGCGTAATCATCAGTTTACATTAGTTAGTTGTAATCCGCTGGGCTGCCGCACAGGTTGCCGCTGTCATGGTTTATGATGCTTAACTCGCAACCTTTCACGACCCTGTGAGATGAGCTATATCTCATCAGCTCCAGGCATCCGTCAGCCAGCCATGTAATGAGCTCTGGGTAACAAAGATATCGTTCATGATCCACTCAAACACACTGAAATGAGAGGAGCAGCCATCTCAGAACATGTTTGACAGAGGCGGAGGGGGGGGACTGCATGTCGAGTGCCCAGTCCAGGACTGCATCTTGATATCATTAATTTGCTGGGGTCCGCACCCCGTAAGCACAGAGCTGGGGGTCCGTGGAGGAGTTAGCGGGGGTCTCGTGTAGGAGTAGAATGGCCCGTGGCAGGCAGATATTAGAACCATGTGTTGCAGACGGGTCAGATCTGTAGTTGCTGTTGATCATTGACTCTGATCCATACAGAACTGAATATAGGATAGCTCTCTTTTCATTTTCCCCACTCAATCTCTCTTTTTCGCTCTGTCTGTCTGTATTCTTAGCGGAATTGGCACGCACTGGCTCTCTCAATCATGTGCTGTATTTTTTGCTTTTGCATGTTTCAGTTTATTTTTCTTTCTATTGGCAAAGACTATATTGATATAATCATATATTGATGTCAGTGTTTCTCAGCCATTGTCCCGGAGCCCACTAGGAGGCATCAGTAAACTTCCAAGACCTTAATGTAAAATATTGATTAAAAAATTATACAATTTTCAGGCTTTTTTTTTTTTTGGCATTTTGTGTGTATTACAAAACTAATATTATTATATTAAATAATTAAAAATAAAATGCTATATTGCTATAAAATGCTTTGTTTTATTTTATTTTTTATTTTATTTTATTTTATTAAATTTTATTTTATTTTACTGTTTAGAGATATTCATGTTAAATTTGTCCAATGTAACAAAGTAATGTAAAATAGTAGAAGCAGGTTGTATAAATGAAGTCTGAAATTGACATTAATTTAAATTCGATTATACACATTTTAATATGTATTTCATTCATTTTTGAAACATGTTTTTACATATTCAATACACATTATTTAATCGTACATTTTATTTAAAAATGTTTTCAGTAAAATTTTAGTATCATTGATATACTATCATTTTTTGGGGTAATATTTTGAATTTTATTTTATATTTTCTGTTTAGTCATTTTTGTATTTCATTTATGTTTAAAACATGATTTTACATGTTCAAAATTGCATATATTCAATACACGTTTTTTAATCACACATTTTATTAAATTTATTCAGTATTATTTTAGTATCATTGATATACTATCGTTTTTTGTAATATTTTGAATTTTATTTTATATTTTCTGTTTAGTAATTTTTTGTGTTATTCTTGTATTTCATTTATGTTTAAAACATGATTTTTTTTGTTTGTTTTTTTTTGCATTTTTATTATTGTTATTTTTTTAATGTCTCTATAGTTTTTATAAAAAAATTATTTTAGTTATTATAGTATTTCAACTTAAACTAAATGAAAATAATAAACAAAAATAGCTGCAATAAAATAAGTTTAAGTAGGTCTATATATATATATATATATATATATATATATAATTTTTTTCTCAATGAATGTTTATTTTATTTCGTATAATTTTTTAAAAAAATTTATGGTTTTAGTTAATGAACCCTGACCTTAATTTATGTCTCTGTCTCTTTCAGGTGCCTTTCATTATCTGAAACCCAGCATCGAATGAAGACAAACAGGAAGGAGATGAAGAGATCTATGGATGGTCTGACCGTAAACTCTTGCACTTGAGCTCTCCTTCACCTCTTGAATGTTTGACCAAAATTACCATCCATCCTCAAACTCCCGCTCCTCACTGGGTCTCTGAGCGAGGAGCGTTGTGGAGAAGCCAGGAGTGACGGCGGTCCTCCCTAACACACGTGGGTCCAAAGTGTGACTGAGTTGTTTTTACGAGGGGGGTATTGTGGGGTAGGGTTGGGTTGGGTTTAGGACCAGGATTGAGGTGTGTGGTGGACGGGTTAAAACCAATCCGTACATCCATCCCGTTTTGGAGCAGGCTACTGCATCACACGTTCTGACGACACTTACTGCCTCCTTCCTGAAGAGCGACAAGTCATGGGATACACGACGGACAAAGGGAAAGGACAAAAAAAGACAAACTCAAAGACTGAGACTGTGCTTATAAACAGCATCGAATGGCAGGGAAGAGTGTGGCGCCATACTCTGATATCAGCTGTCCACTGACGGACGCACTTTAGTGGCTGGTTTGTGACACAACTCGACGGTTGAGACACATTTTTGTTTGATTTTGTTGATATATTTAGGAAATAAGGGCTTGGAAAAGTCTGCCAACTTTCCTTGTTTCTCATTCATAAATACACAAGAACATGTTCACATTCAGCACAAGTCAACACACTCAGGTCCTCTTCAGAGAGAGAAAGAGGGTGACCTAGAAGGAATGCACTCAAGTGTCCGATGGCATTTCAGTCGTGTCAGAGAGATAAACGGACTAAACGAAGAAGTGTGACCCCTTTATTACAGCTCATCTGAGCACACACAAAATATCTTAGTATGAGACAGAAGTGATGTTCAGAATGGAATACTATCGTATCGCTTATTGCATACTGTACACTACAGTATATACTAAAAATGGTTTGAGAAACAGAACATTATGCAAATTGTAGTATGCAACCTTGTGAATGCTGTTGCAGTTTAATGTCATTAAGTGTAAAACATCTTTAAATGAATCAAGAAAATGAGTTAATTGGTCACAATGGAATAGGTTGAAGGTCAAGTTGAATGCATTGCATTGTGGTATTGCGTATTTTACAGTGCAATGGCAAATGTAGAAGGTCACCTAGTTAGTTTTGCTTGCAGATATGCACACAATTTGCATACTGCAGAATTAGTATGAGTAGTATGGTAGTACGCTATTCTGAACATTCAGATAGAGAAAACAAACCCAATGAAAGTGCAATACACACTCAATACCTCATAAACACTCGTCTGTTCTCACTCGCTCAAGAAGATCTTTTCTTAAACTCTGTGTTCTGATTCCCGATTATGCAGCGCTTCATAATGCGGATGTTTGTCGCTTTTATTTTCACACTGCAGTTTGCAGACGAGTCAGTTCTTTGTTCTGTCTCTGTAACATACTGTTCATCTGCCTTCACATCTTAAGAATTGGAACAATTATTTTTTACCTTGTTTGTTTTTTATACTTTAATGTTTTTTGGTTCTCGACTGCATATAATTGTTGATGGAGAATGTGTAAAATGCAGCACTATTTACTATTTATAAGAAAAAATAAACAAATTGCATTCAAACTTGTTGTTTTGAAATTATTGACATTTTCTTGTTGGTCTTTATCTTTATCTTGCTCTCTCTTTTTTCCTCTTTCATTTTTTTTTATAGTCCTTCTACATTTTTTTTTTTTTTTTTTTTTTTGTGGGAATAAACAACAAATTGCGTAATTTTTCTGGATCGTGTTTAACATTTTTTAAATGATTCTGCACCTGTGTATGAAATGCTGTTTTAGGGAATTGAGCACGACAGTTCAGTATTACTATCAGATTTATTCAGCTTTAGCTTCATAGGGCAGTTTTATTCATTCAGAAATATATTGAGTTTCATAAACACTCTTCTCTCCAGGGGCTCTTAACAGGTTCATGACTGAAGCAGAGCTGGAAACCATCAGACACTTCCTTCCTTTCCTTTCTTTCTTTCTTTCTTTCTTTCTTTTTTTTTTCCTTCTTTCACTCTTTCGCTCTTTCTTTCGCTTTCTTTTGCTCTTTCTTTCGCTTTCACTCTTTCTTTCTTTTGAGAGTTTGCTCTTTCACTCTTTCTTTCGCTGTTGTTCACTCCTTTCTATCTTTCACTTTTCCTTTCACTCTGTCTTTTGCTTTTTTCTTTTCTTTTGTGCTTTCTTTCACTCTTTCTTTTGCTCTTTCACTCTTTTTTAACCTTTTTCTTTCACTCTTTCTTTTGTTCTTTCTTATGCTTCCATTCTTTCTTTCTTTTGAAAGTTTGCTCTTTCACTCTTTCTTTCGCTTTTATTCACTCCTTTCTAGCTTTCTTTCACTTTTTCTTTCACTCTGTCTTGTGCTCTTTTGCTTTCTTTTACTCTTTCTTTCGCTCTTTCTTTCGCTTTTTTCGCTCTTTCTTTACTTTTCTCTTTCTTTTGCTCTTTTTTGCTCTTTTACTCTTTTTCTTTTGCTTTCTTTTTATGCTCTTGCTTTCTTTCTTTTGCTTTCATTCTTTCTTTTGAAAGTTTGCTCTTTCACTTTTTGTCACTCCTATCTTTCTTTCACTTTTTCTTTCACTTTCTTTTGCTCTTTCGCTGTTTCTTTCTTTTTCTCTTTTTCTGCTCTTTCACTCTTTTTCTTTTGCTCTTTCATTCTTTCTTACACTCTTTCTTTTACTTTTTATTTCTTTAAATTTTTCTTTCTTTCTTTCGCTCTTTCTTTCATTTGTATTAATGTGTGTGATTGAGTGTATATCTCAGCTTAGTGTAGTTTAGTTACAGTTTTTTACAATCACTAAGACACATTTCTCAATACTTAGGTCACTTTTTTTTTTTTTTTTTAACTCTTCACACATTGAGCAGAACAGCAATATATTTGGGCTAAACTGTGGCTCATGCTTTGGCACAAAATGCATTCAATGAATACATTTTTCAATTTACCTGAATTGTTTTCTTATACATAAACACCAAAACCTAAAGGCCAGTCTGCACATGTTTGCATAATTTATTCAGAACTGGTAAACTTAAGTTAAAAAAACAGCAATTTGCTGCATTTCTACTGTAATATCATATTGAAATAAAAAAAACTGAAATACTATTGAAACAATTACATGTAGCTGAACACCTATGCAGGTATTAGTCTTTCAATTTCATTGCCATCTAGACAAAAGGGGAAACTTAGGAATAATTGTGTACTGTAATGTAAACATGGACTATGTAACATATACTGTAGTGAATTCTAAGCAGTAGAAAGTGTTATTCTTAGTTTCTAAAGACGTTTTACAAAAGAAACATTGTATAATGCTACCTGTTGTTAGTGTTTTTTAGGTCAGTATTTTATGAGTGACAAAGTGTGTTTGTTAGATGACAACCTTTTCTGGTGTTATGGAAAAATGGCTTGATTTGAGACATGTATTAAGCGTTTTGGTAGTTTTAGCCCAATTTGAATGTGAAATTAACTGAATTGAAAGTTGGTAAAGAGAACTGTGTGAAGTTTTGAAAAAGTGACCTAAGTATTGAGAAATGTGTCCTAGCGATTGTAAAAACAACAACAACAAAAAACAGTATAGTGCAAAAAAAGCCCCAAATGTGTTTCCCAACCTTTTTTTCCTTGTGTGTTCCCATCCACATACATTGACAAAATGTACACATTTTGTCTTCTTTCCTTAAAAGATAACTGAATGTTTTTAGCTAATCATTTTTTAATCATATTTATTGAATTTATCAAATGTATTTTTAATTTCTATTTTGCCCTCATATTTGTATTTAAATGTCATCATTTTTGCTTTATAGGCTTTGTGAAAGCAGTTAAAATCTTTCCAAGTACCCCCTAGAGTCTGCTTAAGGATCCCCTGGGGTTGGGAATCGCTGGTTTAAACCATCCTTTGGACATTAAATTTAATGTAGCACACCTTTATGTCTTTTTACATTTGTTTTTCACATCCACAAAATCTGGATGGCTTTGCAAGTGTCCCTCTCTTTTGCTCCTTTTTCCAGCATGGAGCCTGGTGTCAGACACAATAACATATACTGGAGACAACTTAACCTTTGACCCCTCGCACTCTTTGAAATCAGTAGACAATCACAGCATAGCTGACAGGGCAAGAGTTACTCCCCACTCCCCCACGTCATTCTGAGACAGACGGCTGAAAGAGGAGAGAAACGGTGGAAAAAAAAAAAAACAACAGGGAGAAAAACATGAAAGACATGAGACTGTTTCTCGCAGTAACGGATGACATGGAATTTGGTTAGTTGAACCTTTCGGCCCATACAAACATGCAGGACAGAATGTGAGAGCAAATAATTCAGGAGTTCAACAATTTTTGAATGTTTTTCAGTGTCCTGATCATCTACATCAGTCCTAAAGAACAATCATCACTGAAGTATCTGCAGCAGTCATTCTGAACTGAACCAACATGGGCTGCATGTCTGTTCTGATTGGTCATGGACAGCGCGGAAAAATATCATGCTAAATGCTAAGTGATAAAATGCAGCTAAATATATAATTGTGTATAGTTACAATGGCAAATAAACAGACTCAGTAACTAAGGGGAGAAGAAAACACGTCCAGTCAAACTCTGCTGTGTTATGCCGCAAATTTACGTCACTTGGAAGAGACTACAGCCAATTTAGACAGATGCCAGTGAAGATGAGTTGTGTTAGATGTTCTCATGCTCAAAAACCATCAGCTACACAAAGTAAAGGAAAAAAAAAAAAAAACCCTGACAGACTAGTGTTTTGAAATTATTGTTCATGGTAATATTAGCAAATGTCAATATTTAATTTGAACCCTTTACCCTCAGTTTCACAGACAAGGCTTAAGCTAGTCTCAGACAGTGTTGGGTGTAACGTGTTACTGTAATTAAATTACTTATCCACTGAGATTACTGTTCATTTTTAGGTCATTTAATTACAGTTACTTATAATGTACTTGCGTTACATACTGTAAATTAGTTCAACAGTTCTGTTTAAATCAATATTAAGTTTAAAATCTAAATCTGTCGTCTAAAGGTAAAGGTGAACGCTGCCTCTTTAAAATGTTAGCTGTAGTGAGTTGCGCGTGATTTCGCAACTTTGCACCAGTTGGCTGTGTTGTCTCTGTCTGAAGATGGCGGCGGAAGCGAGTGGCTGTTTCGTAGAATGGAAATATCAGAATTACTTCACCTTTTTTTTTGGACACAGGTAGGCAAGAACATTACAGTAAAATGTAAGCTATGCCTATGTCCTAGAGAGAAAAAACTGCGCGCGCTCTCTGAGAGACTGTCTTTAGTCAGTGCGCTCTCAACCGAAGCGCACACATATAGCCGCCTCTCGCGAGTGTCAAATTTTCGCGGTTTATTACACATAAACGTTCAAATACACACACAGTTATGTCAAAATGCCCGTCTTGGCGTATATTCGCGTTGGTTATGTGAATGTGAAACAGCATGTGTAACTGTCTACTATTGGCTGTCTGTCTGTATTATAAATGATAATCAAACAACAAACGAAAAGCTTTAATAATCTATATTTAATTTACACAGTTATGACTATGTAGAGTTATTTTATATTTGATTATTCATTTCTGTGGTATTGAACTACTACTACTATTAGACCTACCTGGAAAAAAATATATAGCATTGTTTTATTTGTATTATATACATATATATATATATATATATATATATATATATATATAATATTATTATTATTATTATTATTAATTTTTTTTTTTTTTTTTTTTTTTTTTACCGTGGTATCAACTTTGGTATCGAGTATTGTGCACTTTTGGTGGTATCGGTACCAACTACTAGATTTTTGGTATAGTGACATTTGTTACTAAAAAAATGTTAAGTATTATAAAGTAAATAAAAGTATTATAGTATATGTTTTAATAAAGTTAAAATGTTTTAAAAAGCTATAAAAGGCTAAACTGTTCCATGTTTGACTCAATTATTAAAAGTTTCCTTTCTATTGTCTATCTGGTCAAGGTTTATAGGGATTTAGTAATTAGTAATAAGTTACTTATTGAGTAATTAAATTACTTTTCAGACAGAGTAATTAGAAAAGTATTTTAAATACAACATTGATGATGTAATTAGTAATTAATTACTTTTTTGAAGAAATTTACTCAACACTGGTCCCAGACTAAAATGCAATGTTTGAGCTGTTTTAACTGAAAGCAACTTGGACTGACATATCTTAATAATAAATAAATCAGAGCCATTGTTTTGTCTCAAGATGCACACCAGTAATATAAAGGTTTGCATGTGTATTTTTGTTTGATACATCAGGCTTTTGTGGCTCATACAGTGAGAATATGGAGCTCCTACTTGAGGAGGAAAAAAACCCAACTCAGTTTTATTTAGAGGCCAAACTGAGCAAAAATATGCAATTTGGTGCAGATGTTGTTATTTGTATGGCCAAAAAAGTAAGATTCTGATAGCTTGTAATGTAAATCCATGAGATCTTTATTACTGTGTTGCACATTACTAACATAAAATGAAAATAAATAACAGTTGTCACTCTATATGTTACCCCAAAATATGTCTTGTAAAATTATATTTAAATGCTTATTTCTATAAGCTCTGTGGTTTAAGCCTATATTGTGGGGGATAAAACATATAATGCAATACAAAATACAAATGATTGAGAGATGTACAAATAAATGTTCCTTAAATGTCTGATGTATCATATTTGATATTCACATTTTAGAGGGTTAATTCACCCAAAAATGAAAATTCTGTCATTAATTACTCACCCTCATGTCGTTCCAAACCTGTAAGACTTTCGTTCATCTTTGGAACACAAATTAAGGTCTTTTTGTTGAAAAGGTTTCGCTTTCAGACCACTTCTCAATCATTTCTATGGTATCTGCAAACAGTGCACAGCTCTGAATGAAATTCAATGATGTCAAGGTTGTAATGTGATTGGTTATCAAGGCAAGTTAGCCATTACGCTTTCTCCAAAGGTAGAGCCATGGACCCTTGTATTCCCCAGTAAGAAGACCATCTCTGGAGCAGACGTGCACAACATGCATGCACTTGTTCACAAGAGCACCACGACGCACGCATGTTGTTTTTACAGGAGAGCGGACGTTGTTGCGTGAATGCGCGTCGGAGTTTAATATTTTGAAAATAAAGTGGTAAATTATGTTTTTTTTGTGTGTGCAAACAAAGCACTCACGTCACCTCACAAAACTGATGTTAAACCACTGGAGTCACATGGATTACTTTTATGATGTCTTTACTACCTTTCTGGGCCTTAAAAGTGGTAGTCACTTAGCTGTCAATGGAGGGACAGAAAGCTCTCAGATTTCATCAAAAAAGATCTTCATTTGTGTTCTGAAGATGAAAGAAAGTCTTACGGGTGTGGAACGACATGAGGGTGAGTAATAAATGACAGAATTTTCACTTTTGGGTGAACTATCCCTTTAACGTGAATTTTCTATGAAATGAAGTATGGATAATCAAGCAAAGTTGCTTCAGTCCAGTAAGTGTTCATTTTGAAATATTACTAACAATATAAAAGTTATTGCAATGCTTATTTTATAAGATTTCACAGCAAAAGACACATGCACCACGACCTAAAGGTGGACATTTTTAGAATTATACAAGGCCTTTTACTTGCTGAAAAAGTATAAACTGACAACATAAGGCATGTTGTAGATTGTGTTCAAAAGGTTTTTCAGTAAGGTTAATTATACATAGCTTTGGTGATTATAATAGGATTGATTTAGAATTGCATCATGCTGCTCATTGTGTATGACTACAAGCCCACGATATGGGCGAAAGAGAAGCTTTCAGCTGTATTTGTCAGATCATTTAAGATTATTGTCATAAATAGTGACATATTCAAACATTAAAGTAATTTATTTTCATCTGCACTGCTGTTGTCAGCTTTAGAAGAGCATATAGGATCATGTACTGTATGTTCAGTAGTAGTGGTGCAGGCCTTTATCACAACATGAATGATAAAGAGTGTTTATCATGGCAGTGAGAGAACATATCAGACAGCATTCCTTTCCAAAAGTGTCTCACTATCATTTCTCCCTCTCTCTCTTTCTTCGGACAGGCTACAATGGTGTTCATGTAACAGACAGAAAACCTCACAATCATCAGAGCAGGTCCAATGGATGAACTTCAGCAGAATCCTATTGAAGTCTCTTTGACATGAAGTTTAAGGGGCAAAACAAGCTGCTTTCGATAAGTGAGTGACTCCAGCATGTCCAGGACTGAATTTCTTTGAGTGACAAAAGCCTTTTTTAAAACATCTTACTGAAGAAAAGAACTTCAATCACACATTGACATTCTGAAGTAAACGCCTCCATCAGAACGCAACTTCTGAACAGCACGGATAATCTATCCCATACTGCTCCAGCAGTTCCACGTCTACTCTTCACATCAATATCAGCAAGTCTTTGTAAAAATATCAGCGATGTTCATGGACAAAAAGTGTGTGCTCTGAACTCTTGTTTTTTACCACAGCTCAAGGTGAAGTAATCGTCTTTTTGACCTTGTAGAGAACTACAAACAGATGATTTCTTGAAATTCTGTGAAGTTACAGCATCTGTTTCTTCTTGAGAGATTGAAACCTTGAATCTGACCTAATTATTAGTATCAAAATGCCTCTAGGTGGCGCTACAACAAACCAAACATTGCTCCTCGCTCTGCTGGCCAGATGCCGACAAGCCATTCTGAAGGAAATCGAGGCCAATCATCAGGTTTCCCAAGATAATGCGACCACAACAGTCTCGACATCCACAACGAGCAGACGCTCCTACGACAACGCCTACTTCTACATCCTGTTTGTGATGTTCTTCTACTCTTTCCTGGCTCTGACTCTGTTTAAAGGTTTTGTTCAATATGATAAAGGCAATAAGGATTCGTACGAAGAGTTTATGACCTCCACTGACTCCTCAAAGCAGAAATACCACACAGGCCCACTCACTGACAAAATCGATTTTGAGGAGGAGATCAGCATCTGAGTATTCAACAGAGATTTCTCATGCATCAAATAAGATTCTAACAAGAATGCTCAAAAGTTTGGGGACAGAGTGATTTTTTCTCCACAGTAATTAATACTTATATTCAGCATGTATGCATTCAATTGATCAAAAGTGACAGTAAAGTCTTTTAAATTGTTACAAAAAAAAATCTATTTTAAATAAATTCTGTTTGAACTTGAAACCTAAAGGGATCCTGAAAAAAATGTATCACAGTTTCCATTTTCAACATTGATAATACTGTTTCTTGAGCACCAAATAAGCATATTCGAATGATTTCTGAAGGATCATGTGACACTGAAGACTAGAGTAATGATGCTGAAAATACAATTTTAAAATGTCAAAACAGAAAACACTTATTTTAAATTGTAATAATATTTTACCATATTGTAAGCTTAATATATATTATATAAGCTGAACTGAAAATTGAATAGGTTTTGACAACAACAACAACATTACCTTTTACTGGCTGTAAAATTCATGGAAGAAGCATGAAATTACAAAATGTTTTACTTCATCTAAATATGAACATACCATAACATGTACCATAAATGTGTTGATGCAAAAATAGGATGTTTAAAAACTGAACATTGAACATGGTCAATGTTTTATAGTATAGATGCCTCTTGTCTGGATGTATGTGAGTCTGGTTTATTGTGTTAATATGTCAAAGAATACAAGCATTTGGTTCTTGCCTACTATTTGAATTGAATAAAACCAGGTAATGTATAGGCCTATGTTTTTTGGTGGTTATTTGGCAACACACATTATTTAACAGTGTACAAAAAGTTTATGCTCTACGTTTATTTAAAAGCATTTTCTTTTTTAAAGTGAACTCACAATTGTATGACAATATCCCTATTACATTGCAACTATGTTGGCGACCATTTTTAATAGCAAGACCAGCAGTTTCTCTCTCAGTGACCCCTGTACGCAAAGTTACCAGCAATTGCAAGGTAAATTTACAAATTAACAAACGCAGCCCTATAATTACATTTGTTTTGACAAAATCAGTATTAGGAAGTAAGGTTATACGATGTGTGCTCGAAGGTTTTTTGATGTGGAGAGGTTAGATTTAATCAAGCAGAAGGCAGAAGGCAGGGATGCGGAGCAGGGGACGGCCGTGTACGGGATTTGATCCGTGCAGAAAGCGGCGAAAAATGCGCGCGGAGAGCGCTCGTCTAATTTCAACCTCCCGCTGACCTCGTGTGATCTTACATCTTCGACCCAGAGCGGCGGGGACGCCATGGAACCTTAGACTTTATCGGTTCTGTGAATTAACGTCAATTGCATCTTGCAAGGATGGCGGGGGATGCCTTTAATGAGAACATACGCTTTTCATTTTGACGACATTCTGCCGGCGAGATCATGAAAGCCAGATTGAGAGAGAGAGAGAGGGAGCGCGCGCGCGAGCAAGCGGTGTAATCTTCAGTAACGCACCAACAACTTGCTATATGCAGTTTTGAGTTTCCTCGAGTTTCCAAAAGCAAAACAAGGGCGCATCGGATGATGGTGGCCAGGAGAAGCGAATGGAGCTGGAGATGTCGAAAGGACCTGAGCGTCAAACTGCTCTGGAATGGGTTCATAGGACGGATTAGAGTCTGTGAGGCCCTGCGGGTTTGATGTTGTAGCCTATGTAAAAAAAAAAAAAAAGAAATTACACATATTAGAAGGTCGTGATTGTGAGATAAAAAGCAAGAAATAAAGTTGAAAATAACAGAATGAACAAACTGCAAAAGAGAGGGTTTTCAATCTTTTAGATGCCATGGGCCCCCAAACATCATCCTCGTGTGAGGGACCCCAATGTCCCATATCCTGAAATTTAAAAGACATCTTTATCTTTTATATATACACCCAATTACAGACAAATTAATAGGCCTATTATAAATCTAAAATGAGTTTTTATTAGGTTATACTATATATTTTCTACTCATTATAGTACTGTAAAATGTATTATTTATTTATTTGGGTATTTATTTAATTTTAATAATTTTTTTTTTTATTTTAATCAAAATGTGTATTTATTTATTCTAATCTCGTTTAATCTGTTTTCTACTAATCTACTGATAACTAACTATATTAGTGCATTTATTTTAATCTAATATGTTTATTTATTTTAATCATATTTATTTATTATTATTATTAATAATAATAATAATAAATAAAAAAGTTTACAATACATATATTTAAAACACAAACAAGCAAACAAACACATTTTTTTTTTTACAAATTAAGTAAGAAATTACTTAAGTTCAAGAGCTCAAATTAATGAGTGAACAGAACTGAATCAAATCACATTAAATCAGATCACCTCAACCAGTCTTTCAGTGACTACAAAGGGTCTTCCCATTTGTACCATTAACTCGAGCAGTAGATAGATCTAGAAGAATCACATCCAGAAATGTAAGGATCCAATGTTTAACAAAAAATGAATGATCAGGTTTTCATCTTAAAGGGTTAGTTCACCCAAAAATAAAATTTAAGTACTCAGTCTCATGTCATTCCAGTCCCCATAAGACATTCATTCAACTTCAGAACACAAATTAAGATATTTTGATGAAATAGTAGAAAAGTAGTAAAGACGTCGTTAAAATAGTCAACATGACTACAGTGGTTCAACCTTAATGTTATGAAGCAACGAGAATACTTTTTGTGTGCAAAAACAAAACAAACATAACTTTATTCAACAATTTCTTTTCTCCCCTGTCAGTCTCCTACACTGTTTACATTGTATAGACAGTGCAGGCTTCCAGGTTCTATGCCAGAACGCAGGCTCATTGGCCGACGCTGTTCACGTGAGCAGCACGACACATGCGTGTGATGCTGACGCAGGAGCCGGCCGGTAACAAGTCACCATTCTGACGTAGAACCTGGAAGCTTCTATATTTTCTATATTTTAATGATGTCTTTACTACTTTTCTGGACCTTGAATGTGGTAATTTCGTTGCTTTCTTTTGAGGATAAAAAACCTCTTCGATTTCATCAAAAATATCTTAATTTGTGTTCCGAAGATAAACAAAGGTCTTACGGGTGTGGAACGACATGATGGTGAGTAATTAATGACAGAAATTTCATTTTTGGGTGAACTATCCCTTTAAAACAATCATCTTTTTAGCAGCTGTGAGACCCCCTAGTACAAAGCACCTATGCAAATTATTAATATTCAAGCTTGTTATCTTTTTCAATAAAAAGACAGGCACAGTTATATGGGGGTAGATTTGTAGCTAATCTCCAAATAAATAGATTATGATCCACAAATAAATTTAAAGATAATCACAAAAATTAATTGTATGCACAAACGAATAGAATGAGATCCACAAATATATGTTAGGAGTTTCACAAAAAAATAATTAAATTCACAAATAAATAAAATGAGATTTGCTAATAAAAAACATATTCACAAATATATTTTTATGTCACAAGCACAACTCTGCCTGCATTTATTTGTGAATCACCACCTGTACATTTGTGGATCTCTTCCTGTGCATTTGTGAATCACTACACGCATTTGTGGATTCTGAAACAATTCTAGCATCAAGACTGCAGACAAATCCACAAATAGGTCGACTCCACCCACCGACTACTCAAGCCAATCAGATAACGGCCAATCTGACCAACTGACCAATCGCTACAACCAATCACGTTTTGCTTTACAACCGGCGGGAACAGACTCTGAAAGGATCTCCATACTATTCCACCAGCGGTGCATCGTTCGAATTGAGCTGAAGTGCTGTTTGTGTGATAAAAACACCCTGTTTACCAAATGTAACAGACTTTATTGTGATTAATCTTTTAATTTGTTTTGTACATATGTTTGTGGGTGTAATTATATATAAGGTCTGCATTATCCATCTTACAAAAAGGGGGCTCTTATTTTGACGGGTCTGAGTGTTATTGATCACTGTAGTAATGAACAAGAAAACATGTCATGCACATTATTATGGTTCATCAGAGTTTTCTTAAGCCAAATTTACACTACAGGACTTTAAACGTCGGCAGATCGCTGTGCTGTTCAGACTAAGTGACTTGCTGTGGAGTCTTGAAGTCGTTGTTGTGTTCACACTACATGACACTGCGTACATGATCTGCAACAGGAGGTAACACACTACACGACTGACGACAACTGTCACCCAACGACTTTATTTGAAAATGGATGTTGGGAGAAAATTAGATTAAATTTTGAATTAAATTTAATTAAAATTAAAATAACCCTTTCACACATACGTTTAAGACATTCTGGCTGACCTCCCAGAGTTAAGGCGACTGTTATTTCAGACCGTTTCCCTTTATTGTTTCCATCACAACACATCATGCTTGTCATGTGACAGCTGGCCACACTGTATGGCAGATGTATGCTTTGCTCACAATGTCATCAACTATCTGATATTCCGATTCTCAAATATGTGAAAGTGAGTGTTTTGTCATTTAAAAACCTATGTAATTACCTTGATCTTAATATATAACGTGAATTCATCCATTTGTCCCGAAATACATGTAGCTGGTGAACTGGGAGAACAATAGAATGAGTGAGCTACTTACACAATGTGTATCTGATATGAACAAATGTCGGCAAATTATATTTGAATGGTTTGTTAATGCTGTTTCCATAGACATCAGTCAATGTATATTTCATTGGCTGTCTTGTTGCGACACGTGACACCATAGGATATTGAGTCGGGCCGACAGCTCGAGATATTTAGCATGCTAGATATTTGTCTGGCGTCTGCAAGGTGTCGGCGGCGCGTCAGCGAGCCTCTTTAATGTAGTTCACACATAAAGATTGGAGAGCGCCGATCACTCCCTGATTTCCCCCGATCACAGCCCGACCTGTCGACGAGCTCGTTAACTTGCAAATCGGGCTTAAAATCCTGTAGTGTAAACTTGGCATTACAGATAGGAAATTTACCAGTTTGTTAGACAACCCTGAAAAGGCATAAGTTCTTACAGTGATTATCTGGAGTTAAAAACTGACATTTCATGGTAGGTAATGTACAGTAAAACTTCATTCCGCCATCATTCGGACGGGGTCCGCTGCACAAAAGATTTTTGTAGTAGGCCTATATTCTTAATATTACCATCAGGATCAGTGAATCGGGATAAAGGCTATGCACGAATTCTGATCATTCACAGATCCCCAGCTATAACACGTCTACCTGACGCGGCACGGCGCGATGCAGCAAATAGAAGGCTTTAAAATCATTATAAACAAACGGATTACATTATTAGTGTCCATGTAAATGCAGCTATACTGTCTACAAGCGGCACGGTGAGAAACGACGAGTCAGTGGCAGTAAACGGATGTCCCGTTCTAGCTAATACCACACTTGATACCATGTAAAATACCAAATATGAGCCTGAATGACCATCAGAGTACAAGCCTCGGCATCACTGCAGCTATGGTTTTGGATAATGCAAATAAAGAGGTTGCAATGCTGAAAAATACATTTTTTATTTTATTTTATTTTGGATGCTGTAAATAACTTTTACAATAAAAAACTATCAATATTTGCGTGATCAAGTGTTGAACTGCTGGACATTTTACTTTTAAATGAAATGCATAATATATAAGCTATGCAATTCAATAACCTGTCACATTTAAAAAGTCTATATCTTCTCTACAAACAATGGCAACGTTAAAACGTTTAATTAATGTTTCAAATATTATTTAAGGGCCTGTTAATGTTTAATAGCTGGTTTGCTGCTCATATCCGTCTATGTTTAATTGATAAACTGGGAAATGCTGTTGTTATGTGACGACAGTTTAATCTATTTTGCAAACTGGCATGTTTATCACAAGGTTCAATCCAGTTAGATAAGTTAATAGCTAATTATTGAGGCTTTCTGTTCAATCTTGAATAACGTGATGCTTCCATAACGCATCTGTATCCAATATACCTTTGTTGTTCCCATAACAGAGAGCATTGTTTCTCTGGCATTTTTAAATGGCGCATAAAATATAATAGTTTGGCTTGGCTTGACACACAGTCTAATGGTCTAACGAAATATACATTTTAAAACTCTTTTTACTGTCCCATTGTTTAAGAACCCTCTACTTCCTTTCTAAGCCAATGCAAGATGAGACCCCGATTGTAAAGCAAAACGTGATTGGTTGTAGGGAAAGTGTGTTGTGATTAGTCAGCGCAACGTGGCCGTTATCTGATTGGCTTGAGTAGTCGGTGGGTGGAGTCGACTTATTTGTGGATTTGTCTGCAGGATTGACACTAGAATTGTTTCAGAATTCACAAATGCTTGAGGTGATTCACAAATGCACAGGAAGAGATCCACAAATGCGTGTAGTGATCCACAAATGCGCAGGAAGCAATTCACAAATGTACAGGTGGTGATTCACAAATAAATGCAGGCAGAGTTGTGCTCATGACACAAAAACATATTTGTGAATATGTTTTTTATTAGCAAATTACATTTTATTTATTTGTGAATTCAATTAATTTTTTTGTGAAACTCCGAACATATATTTGTGAATCTCAATCTATTTACTTGTGCATACGATTATTTTTTGTGAATATCTTTACATTTATTTGTGGATCATAATCTATTTATTTGGAATTTTGCTACAATTTTACCCCCATACAGTTACAGGCGCTGTTGCAGAAACCAAATCAGACAATCTGGAGGCTTCCTGAGTCCAAACCTGAGCAACAGCTGGACACTCCGATATCATGTGTAGAACTTAGAACCTTCAGAGCACATCAAATAAAGCTTGTGAGGGGTTCTGTATGTTCTATGTACAAAATTAAAATGTATTTGTTGGTGGTCAGTATTACGAGAGTCCTCCTTTACCAAATTTGGGTAATCACATCTGCACAGTCTATGGCGGTTTATCATAGGAGGCCTCCAGAATAAAATTATATAATATGGGCTAAGCCTCTTTATTCCTTTGTGCAGTAATCAATTCATACAACGGGTGTACAGGCAAAGGTTGTTGCCAAGGGCCGTATGCTCTGAGGGCCGACCTGAGCTGTAAATAGAAGTGCTGTTTGTCTGTCTATATCAGTTGTACATCTGCAGTGGCTTGTTTCCAGCTGTTGGGTCACAGGGCCTCTTAGTTTGAGGCCAAAGGCTCATTTGGCCTGGTTTATAATCCATCATAATCGAGCATCATCATATTAATGTGTTTCTGTACACTATATCAAATCTAACCCACTAAAACTGAAAAGTTTAGATTAATTGCTGCCTTAAATCTGTTTCATAAGTCATCATTTCATCATTTCATAAGTTCTTTGCAGCCATGACTTTTCCATTTAGGAAAATGAAACTCTAAAAACTCTAGAATTATTGTGACAAGTTTAATTTAATGATGAAAACATTTTTTTGGTAACACTTTACAATAAGGTTTCATTAGCTAACATTAGTTAACTACTTAACATGAACTAAGAATGAACAATACTTCTACATCATTTATTAATCTTAGTTAATGTTAATTTCAACATTTACTAATACATTATTAAAATCAAATGTTGTACTTATTAACAGTTAATGCTGTATTTTTATTAACAAAGATGAATAAATACAGTAACAAATGTATTGCTCATTGTTAGTTCATGTTAGTTTACATTAACTAATGGTAACACATGAATCTTATTGTAAAGTCTTACCTTAAAAACAACAACAACAACAACAACAACAAAAACTGCACTCTCCCTTCTGCCAACAAAGGTTTTTGCACTGTAACAGCAGTAATTAAAGGGATAGTTCACCCAAAAATGAAAATGTTGTCATCATTTACTCACCCTCAAGTTGTTCCAAACCTGTATGAGTTTCTTCTGTTGAACACAAAAGAAGATGTTTTAAAGAATGTTAGTAAACAGACAGTTAACATTAGCCATTTACTTCTATAAAAGGAAAAGGAAAAACAAAAAATACTATGGAAATCAGTGGCTACTGTCAACTGTCTGGTTAATTTTCATTTTTGGGTGAACTATCCCTTTAATTACTGCAGTTCCTGTGAAAACTTTGTTGGCAGAAGGGAGAGTGCAGTTTGTTTTTTAAAGGTAACACTTTACAATAAGATTAATTTGTTAACATTAGTTAATGTATTAACTAACATGAATTAACAATGAGCAAATGAGTAAATGATGACAAAATTTTCACTTTTTGGGTGAACTATCCCAGTGTCCAGTGTGTTTGAACACTAACTCCCAGCAGGTCTAATTTGCTTATAAACTTGAGTTTAGTTTGCAAGAAAATTAAGAATAAATGAATTATTGAGTGGGTTTATCTCATCACTGATTAGAATTACATCACACACTCTCTGCAAAAAGTTACCAAATGAAAATGAGAAAATTAATAAATTATGTAACAATCTATGAAATAAATTATAACAAAAACATAGACTAAAATCTTGCTGAAAATTTGCAGCTTAAGATGGTTTGCTAGTTTCCCAACATGGTCAGGCTGGACTGTTTGCTGGTTTTAGAAGGGTTTTGGGCATTTTTTTTGGATATTTTAACCTGCTTTTTTCTTTTTTTTTCCAGCAAAGAAGATGGTAAAATCACTGCAAGGAGTGACTTTAAGTTTCTTATTGTAAAACGCCTGCAACAACAATATAATTAAAGACATTGCAAGTTTTATTTTTTGTAATACATTATAGACATATTGTTTCAAAGCAGCTTTACAAAAAAATTTTGCCTAACAATTCACAAATCCCCAGTGAACAGGCAATAGATGACTTTGTGTAAATAAAAAATAATTATTCTTCAATATATGTAATACACACACAAACACACACACACACACACACACACGTATGTATATACATATTAATCCTTATTTTTATAGAAATAAAATATAACAAATAAAATCACCATTTTACTGTTTTATAGCAATAATTTCATCTAAGCATGATGTGTGCAAACACATCCACTAACTTGAGTCTGATGGGATATCAGTGGCTGGATATATTTGACAGAAACTGTTTCTCTGAGGGCAGCTGCATATCCTGTGTCAAGAGAGGAGCATCCTGACCTGAGGAAAGGCTGACCTGTCTTAATTTAATCTATCCGCCCGCTGTTCTTTGAAGACATGTTGAAGCCTGGGGGCAGAGCTGAGCTGATCATCTTCTGTGACCTGATCATACCTCCAACTTCAGAGAAGAGCAGACAAGCTAACAAAACAAGAAATGTTTTCAGTCGGCGAAAAACTGTTTTAAAATAATAATGACCACTTTTCCAATTAATGGTAACACTTCACAATAAGGTTTCATTAGTTAACATTACATTAGTTGACATGAACTAAAAAAGAACAATACTTCTACAGAATTTCTTAATCTTATAGTTAATGTTCTCTACTTATACATTTTTAAGAATACAAGGTTGTATCTGTTAACATAGTTAATGCAATAAACATTAACATTTTTATTAACTAACTTTAACAAAGGTTATTAAATGCTGTCAAAATATATTGCTCATAGTTAGTTCTGTTAACTAATAAGACCTTGCTGTAAAGTGTTAATAACACAGACTTTACAGCTAAATGTAAATAGAAAAACAATTATGAAAAACGAAAGTGTAAAAAGAAACAGAGAAATATCAAACTATTGTTTTGAAAAAAAAAAAAAAAAACAAAAAAAAAAAACCTGACCGTGTTTTTCCCTTTATGAAAGAGGACTTTTTTAAGCTTTAAATGTTTTTTTACAACTTTCCCAAGAATTTTTTTTAAATAATGCATGTTTTGTGCATTTGTAGTTTGTGTAATTATAAATAGACAATAAGGGTTTAGTTTTCTTGTTAATTTAAATATCACATTTGGACATGATACTAATTTGTATCAACTCTACAAAACAATATAGTCTTAAACAGTGTGACAATATCACCTATTTCAACAAATTGAATTATATGATTTTATGTAATGATAATAAGATAAATAATATTAGTAGCAAAGATATATAGAAAATATATATAAATTATATATAACACAAACTTTACTTAGTAAATGAGTTACTTAGTGACGCACATCAAGCGATGTTCCATTACATGTTTCGTACTCTAGCGCCATCTAGTGACATAATTTACACACTGCGGAGAATAAACTAAACACGTGGAGGAAGACCAGATGCTGAAGGTCAGGTAATGATTATTAACTACTGAAAAACAATGAATTATCACAGAGGTTTTGCTACTCTAATATAGTAAAAATTATCTGATGTTATGGTCAGTGTTATCTGAGTGTTTACTCCAGTGCTGACTAAATTAATAACTATTGATTCTTACAACGGAATGAATCAATACCGAATTTACTTAAGATGGAGAATGACACCATTTTCTTTAAGAGCTGCCGTGCAGCCAAAATTATATACCAATTATCACTGTAAAGCTGCTTTGACACAATCTGCATTGTTAAAAGCGCTATATAAATAAAGGTGACTTGACTTGACTTATGTCCTGCTAATGTTTTGCACTCGTATGCTGCAGTCTTCACATCGCTGTCTCCTCATAAAACCCTCGAAATGGAGAATGAACTACAGCCAGGAAGGAAATATAGATATTACCCACAGTATTATTATCTAATTTGAGTGTGCTGTAGCATGTGTTATGAACGTATTAATGATAACCGACACTCAAAAGAATCTCTTCCTCAAATATGAATGGTAACATAGCCAAAAACAACTAGGCTAGGCCTACTACAGTTTATTATTGTAACTTTACAAATAATTAATTATTTGCTACCACTGTTAATAGCATCTTGAAGGTGTAAAAAAGGCAACTTATATTGAAAATGGAGCATAAATATTTCAAGAGTTCAGTGTTTCAGATAGATCCGAGGTCAATCAAATGTAGGCCTGTTTAAAACAATACACCTTTCTAAAAATCATGCAATGAATCTAGATTCAAAATCAGATCAGACCATTCAGTGCTAAAAGAAGTTGCTGGTGATGAAAATGCTGAGGTTGGCGATGGTGATGAGGAGGAAGGTGGTGTTGAGGATGGTGAAGATGATGTTGGTTAGGTGAGATTGATGAAAACAGTGCTAAGGATTGTGAGGTTGACAGTGATGGTGGGGATAATAAAGATGGCGGTGAGGTTGATGATGATGAAGATAAAAGTGATGAGGTTGATGATACTGATGATGGTGATGAGAATGGTGATAATGTTGGTGTGGTTGATGATGGTGAAGATGAAGATGAGGATAACTGAGAAGTTGGGAGATGAAGATAGTGAAGAATGTGCTGTGGTTGATGATGAAGATTCAGCAGATTCTTATAAAAAAAGAATAAGGCGTTCAGATTTAAAATAATACTAACATATGAAATTGCACATTATATTAAAGAACTAACAAATCCATGCAGGTTTTGATAAACTACTGAACTAATCAAATAATTATGAATTAGTATGTATGCCTAGGACTTATATTTTGTTATTGTTAATGTAAGTTTACAATTACACTTTTTGTTTGGAAAGTGTCTTTTATGGAATGTGCCTGTTGATTATAGTGGGTCTATACTTTGTCTTACTTTGAATACATGTACTGAACACAGTGTTAACAGATACATGAATGCACAGAAAGCTCACATTATGTGTATCTGGGACTTTCCTTTTGTAAAATACAGATCTGACACTGTACAGCTACATTCCTCTGTCTAGACATGCAGCGTAGGGTGTCAAATTTTCAAATTTTTTGTCTGATGTTACTTTGGATGTGGTAATAACCGCAACCTTGTACACAGATTTGCACATGATGATTGTCTTTAAGAGGGAGTTTATTTATTGGAGTTGAAACATTGCTGTAGACCTGTTATACACACAGTATATCATTTGAGCACAACATGTAGAATTGACACCATTTCATTTTAAACGTTTTAATCTTAATCATGTGACAGATGTAATGATCCATTCCAATCATTTTTGGCCTAAATATATTTCATATATTTAATATACAAACAGGAAACATCAGTTCCCAACTTTCAAGTCAGCTGTACTGTTTTGGCAAAATTTTCTGATCTCCTTTAATAGTTTTATTACTAAAAAAAGGAAAAGGAAAATCTCTTTCTAAAAAAAGGGAAATGGCTTTCTTTTCCTTTTGCTTTGTTCTTTCTGCACTTTACATATTTTGTTGTAAACTATAAATATGTGAATTGAATATGAAATTAATAGCATTCTCATACACACTTTTACTAAAATGACACAAAATAATGTACAAAATAAGCTAATATTTTAGTTTTTCTTTCTATCTTACCTGAAACCTGTTTCCTGTCAACAATTAGAGAAGAAAGGCGTGAGCACCTGTGTGGTTTGGGTGTTTTTTTCCCAAATAGATCATTAGTTAAACACACCCATTTTTCAGAAGCATTAAAAAAAAAAAAAAAAAAAAAAATCCCAATCTGTGGATAGTGATGCATTTAACATTTAACACAGTACTTCCTGTTTGTCTGAAGCTGATTATTAGTCTCCCAAGGAAAACTAAACACTGCCATAAAAATCATTTGAATCATAATTATAAACTATCTTATCATGATAAAAATAAGAGAACATTCAGTTTTAATTAACAAAAAAAGTTTATTAAACATACGTTTTTTTTCTTCACTCAGAAAATTTCTGCCTCTACTTGTGATCCACTACATTTAAAAACATTGGACAACACTTGCCTTTGAAAAAAATAATTGCATTATGCTAGTTATGAAACAGCATTTATTATATAATCATCTGGTAACACTTTACAATAAGGTTTCATTTGTTAACATTAGTAACTGCATTACTTATAACATGATATAACAATGAACAACACTTCTAAAACGTTAATTTCAACATTTACTAATACGTTAAGATCAAAAGTTGTATTTCTTAACATTAGTTAATGCACTGGGAACTAACATGAATATTAATATTTGTATTAACTAACATTAACAAAGGTTAATAAATGCTGTAAAAATAAATTGCTCAATGCTCATTTTTAGTTCATGTTAACCTTATTGTAAACCAATATCTTAAGATTCCTCATTTGGCCACATTCAAATATATATATCATATAAATCTAATATATATAATAAATTGATATTTGTTGCAAAGATATATATATATATATATATAAATGTTCTTTTAAAATTTGTGATTAGACAATCCACCACAGGTTTTTATATTCTAGTGCCAACTAGTGACATCATTTACACACCGTTGCTGTGTTCGAAATCCCCCCCTATACCCTCATTCACTATTCCCTACATTACTCCACTAATATAGTCCACTTGAAGGAGCGAATGAAACGAGTGAGTGAATTCGGACACTGAGTGCACCGGAAGGGCTGCCGATTTCGCATAGTTTGTGCTGCTGTTAAATAATCTTTTGAAATGTAGCAAACTGGCAGCTCCAGTAGTAATGAATATTTATGTTGAACTAGCATGTTCAAACCTTTTAAACGATTTAATGACTAATTAAAAAGGAATTTATACTTGTATGATAATGCTGGACCAGCGCGGTTTGGAAAATGAATGGATGATTGATTCAGCTGCGGGCGCCATTTCCTGGCAAGATGCGGGAATTCATTCAGTGCACGACTCTCACAGTGCATTAGGGGTATTCTCTAACCGTTGAGCTTGCATTGGTTGTATCGTTATTGCAGTGCATTGTGGGATTGAATGAGTGCACTCAACATTGTCCACTATGGTTTCGGACACCACTACAAATGGCTGTCCCCTCAAATAGTGCCCAGGGGTATAGGGGGCGATTTCGGACACAGCCCAGGTCAGGTAATCATTAACTACTAAAAAACAGTAAATCATCACAGAGGTGATTATTGGCTATTGCTAATTTAGGAAAAAATGATTTGATGTTATGGTCAGTGATATTTCTTGCTGATGTTTCGCACTCGAATACTGCAGTCTTTACATTGCTGTCTCCTCATCAAACCCTCAAGGTGGAGAATGAACTAAAGCCAGAAAGGAAAAAATAGATAACACTCACAGTATTATTATGTAATAAGAGTGTGCTATCTTAATATTAATTATTTCTCAAAATAAGCCCTCCTTTTTAAGTCAGTTACCAAAATGTACAATGCCAAAACAGTTACTACAGTAAATTGTAACTTACCAAATTAATTATTTTCCACCAGTCAAAATAAATAAATAAATACATACAAAATAGTGTACACAACTGCAAAAAAGCAATAAGACAATGAATATAGAGGTTTAACACTCGGCTGGTCGCGCCGGCGATACCACCTTGCTTGTTTCTTATCAGTATAAAAAAAAATACTCCGTCAATTTTGCACATACAATTAAGAGTTACACCATTTTAATCTGTGAAATATCTTCTTTTATTTGTGTACACAGAGTAAAAACAAAATGTTGTGCTTTTTGCAAAATAAAGAAAACATGATGCGTGATCTTTCGTCTCTCTCTGAACGAAGTCCAATCTGATAGTTCTCAGAAAATGAAGTGTAACTTAGTGAATACTAATCACAAAAAAATTAGACTTATGTCTAAAGAAACGTTGAAATGTCAGGTCTTAAACCGTGTAAGTCAAATCGAAAACAAAAATTCTCTGTTTATGTAATCTGAATGAAAAGAGAGACATGTCAGACGTCCGTGAGTCTGCTCATTATCCGCTCATTATACGCCCATGGAGCGAGCGCTCTATTCAGATGCAAATTCTAAGGCAATATATGTATACATCATCGCAATCGGTGTATTTATTATCTTCAAAAGTGTTTATCTGCATGTTATAGCCATGGTTAGCGATGTCTGGAAGCCTCTGTTAGTTCCTGGAATGTCACATGGTATGCCTGTTCATAGTGATGACAATAAATATTGAACAGATATTACTCCTCTGTATAGAAAATTGACATAAACATATGAGAATCTATCAATATTTCTCCAAAATGTGCATGCTTTTAAGCTAAAAGCCCTCATGGATGTTGTTTTGTCAAAGGTAACGACTCCGTTTTTCATATTCATAACTCCTGACACATAGGCTATTAACAAATTATGGTCACTATAAGAGTAAAATAAGGATCAAATTGTGAAGCTTGAGTCTTAGATCTTTTTAATGATGTATAGTTTGTCAACTGCACATTAACAAAGTATATTAAAATAGAAAACCATTATTTGGTTAGAGACTTGAGACTTTTTTTAAAAAAAAACATTATAATAGTAGGCTAATGCGTCCAATCTTTTGACTAGTACTGTAATTTAAACTATAATAAGCCTATACAAATTTTTTTTCCACATGTGCAATAATACATGCATGCATGAGATCACAAAAATAATTTTTTTGTCAAGAGTGGACATTATATTTACGTTAATACAGCTGATATGATCCTGCTATCAGAGGGTTTTTTCACATGGCCTACCTGACTGAAAGGGCTCATTATGCGGCTCATTATGCGGGTCATTATGCAGGTCTTTGTCTTCTCAGGTGTGAATCACAGCATTATTCATGAAGATTCACGCCTCCACGCATACTGTGTTTCTTGACAAAAAGTGTCTTACAAAATTTAAATCAATATATTGTTTTATATGAACGAGTAGGCAGGATAATTTTTACATAATTTTGAAGCAAAAACTCTAGTCTACAACCTCCAATACCCAGAAGTCTTGTGAACACACATATAATATTAGTTTTGTGGCCTTATTTTAGTGACTTAAGTTTTTTGTTTTTTCAATAACCACGCATAAATGTTATTCCTTCAAAAATACAAACATGTATATACATGTTGCTCACATATTATGGTAGCCTAGTTCGTGGTGAATACAGTGTAATGACACTTTTTCCATTAATATGTTTATGAACAACCGAAAAAAGCACAAATATCAGGGCATGTCAAAACTTCTCCAGGGCCCCAAAAATCCTCAGACCCCAGAGGGTTAAAGGGCTACAATAGTACAAGTCTTGACTGTATCAGTTAGATCAGACTTCATTCTACATAATCTAAAAAACTGAGTTACAAATTCTATTTTTATCATTCAGTGAATCACAAATATTAATAATCTGTACCTGCTTTGTTTTCAGAAGAAATTTACCTAGCACCAATGACAAATTACACAGATGAATGCAAATAGTGATGCTCTAATGAATATTATTTTTAGGAATTACTTACAGCCTGCACAGATTTCAGCATTGCCTCCTCATTGGCTGTGGAGCGGACGCGCATGTGGAAGACTGCGATTGATCTGATATTTTCTGAAAATATGGAACATTACCCAGTATATTTATTTCAAGTAATTTATGCATTACTTTGTCTATTCTATTCTACTCTCCTGAAATTACAGCTGAGCATTAAAATGTATGCAATATCTATGTAATCTATATTTACGTAATAAATACTAATTACTAAATAAAATAAATAAATACTAACATAAATAATATTTGCATTTTAGCATTTTTAATAGTTGGTATACAATGGTATAATGTACCTCTCTGTTGGGGTGTTGATGAGGATGCAGAGGTTGAAGGTGGTGCTGAGGCTGGTGATGAAAATGGTGGCCTTGATTGTGAAGGTCGTGAAAATGATGGTGTTGTTGGAAATAGTGTTGGGAAGGATGAAGATGGTGGTGAGGTTGATGAGGAAGGAGATAAAGGTGGTGAGGTTGGTGATGATGGTGGCAAAGATGGTGATAGTGTGGTTGATGAAGGCGATGATGAAGAAGGTAGAGAAGTTGGAGATGAGGATGGTGAAGAAAGTGCTAAGGTTGCTGAAGAATATGAAATATGAAAAAAAAGAATGTGATATTTATTTTTAGGAATACTATAATTATGGTTTATCATAAAAGAACAAACAAATATGGTTGTAGTATATCATTCATTCGTTCATTTAGATAATTAGTTAGCTAGCGTCTGTTTCATACTAAACTGAGAGTCTTCATACATTTTATCACTTCTATGCAATCTAGCTACTGATTAATGGGTAACACTTTACAATAAGGTCTATATAATATTAATCATTGTTAATGTTAGCTAATAATAATACAACTGTTCATTGTTAGTTCATGCTACCTCAGGTATGCATTAAATATTAAAATATGCAACTTTTGATTTTAATGTATTAATAAATGTTGAAATTAACATGAACTAAGATTAATACATGCTTTAGAAATATTTTTATTGTTAGTTTGTTTCCTAATGTAGATAATTAATGCTAACAAATGGAACCTGTTACCGATTAACTTGCAAACACTTGAGGAAACTTACATTGAAGTTGAATTTCTTTACAATATGTTATATATTTACGATATGTAATTATTTGAAAATGTGTCTCACAAAGAAATGTTACAGAATTGCCTTTTTTCAGGCACTGTTGAGCTGATTATAGTGGATGTAAATTTTATGTTTAGAGTAGTCTTACGTGGCTTGCATGTTTGAATGTAGTCAGCACAGCAGTCTCTGTTTGTGACACAGAACTCATCACAAAAACAGCCACGGTAGCAACTGCTATTCGTTCCAGCACAGCAGAGCACTGTGGGTACTGAACATTGGGCTGGAAGATACAAGAGATGAACACAGAAAGCTCATATAACAGAGATATGCATCCTGGGCTAATCTGGGGCTGTTTTTTGTTGTTGTTGTAAAATTACACTTCTGACGCTATACAGTTACATTCCTCCATCTAGTCGTGTAGTGCAGGGTGTCAAATATTCATGTTTTTCCTTTGTCTGATGTTATTTAGATGCAGTGTTGTATGGCTTTAAACACACCTGGATAGATGTGCAGCTGACAGCTTGATTGTATTGAGAAGGAATTTATTTGCGTTTTCCGATGACATCAGGATATCAGTTTTCAGAGTCAGTATTTCTGAGCTGAAGAAATAGAGCTAATGCTTTTTACTTTGTTAAATGGATGCGACTAAAGAATGAGGTAAACAAGTTGTGAAAAACTAATTATAGTGCACATACCCTTGGCTATGTTCTCCTTATTGTTTGATAACCTGGAAACAATAAGTAGACCTATTGATATGTGTGACAAAAGTGTATCAATTAAATTTAATTAAATTTGACCAATCAAACTAATTAAAAATATCAGATTATTCAGATAAATCAGATTATTAAATAGTTGTAGCACTGTGTAAATTGACTACAGGAGACCTATATCCAATAATTGAGTTCTCAAAGCAATGGTATCTTTAGCAGTAAAGATACCACATCCCCCCTTCACCTTTAAAGCTAGTAATACAATCAATTTAAAGCTAGCAATAAATTATTTTCCCAATAACATCTTAGAACAAAGCACTTTTTTCTAGGGATGCACCAAAATGAAAATTCTTGGCCGAAACTGAAAACCGAAAAAGAGGAAACCAAGGCCGAAAACCGAAACACCGAAAGAAATTATGCCAATTATTAGTTCCATTGCATTTATGGCTATGACCGTGTACTAACTTTATTAAAATCAAGGCATTGCAATTGCATAAATTAATATTAAAGTTTCAAAGAATGAATCAATTACAAATTATGCAAATATTTATTTAGCACATTGCAACAATGCACAGTATAAAATAAAATTCAAACTAAAATGTTTAACTTGAGCCCACTCATGTGTACATTAAATAATAATGTACAGGCCTACTGGCCTGCAGAAAGGTTTTAAAATGAAATGTTCTCTCATAAAAACATAGTGCATTTAGGTCAAGTGCATTTTAAAATTTTCTCTGTAGGACTACTATAAGAAAGTGCATTCAGAACAAGTGCAACTGCTTGAAGATACAACAATATAATGCTGATGTCTGAGCTCCATATGTCTGTCGTGAAACTGATTGCTGAAATATCTGCAGCTATATGCTCATGGACGTGAGTTGCAACAACATTAAACAGCTCAGGTAAACACACCTCTGAGAAATGTTGTCTGCTCGGCATGACATAACGGTGCTCAATGTGATCGATCAGCCTACGAAATCTCACATCTTCTACGACAGAGAATGGCTGGTCATCTAAGGCAATGAATTCCATAATCTTTTGTGTAATGCCCTTTGCCTTGACACCATCACTGGGAAACTTCCTTGCCTTTTCAAAAACGTCCGCCACAGACGGAGTGGGCGTGCTCGGAGGCGTTGTCCTTTTCTGTGCCGCGTTCCTCTCATATTCAGTGTAGCGATCGGAATGTTTGGATTTCAGGTGATAAATTAAACCCGACGTGGAGAAAGTCTTTGCAGATGCACCCCCTCTTGAAATTTCAGCATTACATGTTTTGCAAATCGCTGTCCGTGGGTCTTTCTCAGATATACTGAAATACGTCCATACCGCAGACATGTTGCTTCAGACAAGCACGTGCAGGTCGCGGTTTCTGTTTGCGTCATCACAACATTTCGGCCATATTGTTTCGGTGATAAAAGTCTTTCGGCCGAAAATTTTTGGTGGCCGAATATTCGGTGCATCCCTACTTTTTTCAATATAAGAATGATCCCTCAGAGTAATTCTCATAACTTGGCATTAATCCAAAGAAAAGAAAAAAAATCTGCTATTTAACATAACCTGAGAATGAGCAGGGGAGCATCTCTTTCTTGTAGAGCAATGCTACAGTGGTGCAGCAGGTGTATTCAACTTTCCAGGTATGTTCAGATCTTCCTCATGTTCCATTTTTTTTTGTGTCCTGACTTAAAGTGACTACTTCTAGTAGGTTTCTGTAGGACAGGGAACTTCGGGTGGCAGGAACATGTGGTCAGAGGGCGCTGTTAACTGGGTGGAGTCAGTATGTCGAACTTGGCATTGATCAATGTGTTGCTTCAGGATTTGGCCACTAAGAAGAACTGAGGTAATCTAACTTTTGCATAGTTTCTCAATGGTAGCTTGAGATGTTGATGAGTTCAGGGAGTAAATGTTTATCCATTTAGATCGCGCATCTACAATCATCAAAAACCTCTTTCCTAAAAAAGGGCCCTCATAATCCACATAAATACGGGACCAGGGGGGCTCAGGCCATTCCCACTGATGCAGTAGCGCTACCAGAGGCATTTTGATGTGCTTCAGACATTCATAACAGAGTTGGGACTCCATCTCAACCTCCTTATCCATCCCAGGCCACCAAAAATCTAGCCAATCCTTTTATTTTTGACATCCCAGTGTGATTGGTGTAAGAACTTAAAAAGCATTTCCTGACACCAACTCATCACTATTACTTTGGCTCCCCAGAGAACACATCCATCACGCACACTCAATTCCAGTTTCCTCCTGTGTTAGGGGACCCACCTCTGCTGGCCAGCCCTTTAACACATAATTGCGTACTTGAGATGGTAGTACATATTTATTTGTCCAACCCATCTGTGGAATGGGTTTCTTTTCTCTGAACAGGAATATCAAAGGTTTATAGTCTGAGAAAATAATAAATTGATGACCATATAAGTACTTGTGGAATTTCTGAATTCCGAAGATGACTAGCTTCTTTATTTAACTGGGAATATCATTGCTCTGCTGGTGTCAGTGTACAACTTACAAACTCAGTATTCTCAGTATTATCTTCCATATGATGTGAAATCACAGCACCCTCACCGAAAGGAGAGGCATCAAATGAGAGAATTTGATCTCTCTCTAAAGAACCCCAAGTAGGCTTTCAGTTCAGTGACATTGATGGGACATGGAGTCTCTGTCAGAGCTTTCACTTTGTCTTTTAGTGGGAGTACCCTTGGACATCTACCAAATGACCCAAATAGTGCACTCCTTTTTGGAGAAATTCACATTTGTTCCTGTTTAGGCACAGAACAGTATCCAGGGTTCAGAAGTGCTCTTCGTCATTTACCCTGAACGTAATACGCAACGTATTTTGAGTTCAATCAATTGATCTATTGTTAATAAATTTAAAACCTGCTCAGACAACTTTCAATAAATTCACTTATTTCGATAGATGTCATATTTAATAATTATACTTAAAAGTACGATTTCAAATCAATGATTTCATATAAAATAGCTCTTTAAAATCAAATACTTACTTTCACAGCTGCAAAACCACAAGGAAAAAGGATGCCCTGGAGATTCCACTTCACACCCTCCCTAAAAGTAACTCTAACTAAGTAGACCCTAATGTTCAAGCATACAGTGGTATGCACCTGATACGGCAAGTCGAGAAGAACAACTAATTAAATTGGCGATTCCCTCAAACCTCGGCGTGCTCCCGAGACTCAGCTCTAACCACCGATCTGCCCCAAAATAACAAACTAAAACAAAAACTTGACATACCCGAAGAGGACATGCCGCTACATCGTAACAGTGAAGTTTAATCCCAGGGTCTCCCACTAAATACAGCTGTGTGCAAAAGATATTTGATAATAATTTTAACAATTCAAAACAAACTTCCCAATCCTGTTACCAGGATAATATAACAAAATATTCACAAATTCGAATAAGTATGGACACAAAGAGGCAAAAACTGACACAAAGTCCAACGCAGAACCAGATCAGAGACAACGTGCTGAAAGGAAGAGGCTGCTTTTATGGAGAACGAGAAACACCTGCACACCGGTGCTCCCAGTCGAGCCACAGTCAGCCAGTCACCTGCAAATCAGAGGCAATACACACATGCACACCAAGTAATGGCCAACAGGGCTGTCACACATGTTTGAAGCACACAGTCTGATCTCTTAACATCTGCTCTAGTGTGGCTCCATAATTGCAGTTTTGTGCCAATCTTTGCAGCTCAGTGACATATTCTGTTACAGAGTCTTTCGGCTTACAAGTGCGCAAATAAATTTTTTACCTTTGCACAATTTTGCTAGATGTGGGTTAAAGTGATTCTTCAATATGAATGCAACTTGATATGTTTTGTCTTATGTTTTTTCAGGACTTAAATGGTTGTGCAACAAACTGTATGTTGGCAGACCAACTACGCTAATCAGAATGGCTCTCTGTCTTCATCATCTGTTCCGTTTGTCTTGAAAACCTTCTCAATAATGTCACAATATTCGTCCCACTCTGCATCAAACGCCGACAAGGTTCTTCTAGTTGCCATTTGCCAGTGGCAATGTTTTCCTCAAACCTGAAGTGTGAAAGAAATTCACTGGAACATTGGATTAAAATCAGTCCAACTGCATGTTCATCAATATATCAATTGATCTTCATAGCCAAAAATATGTACAGTAGTATCGTGCCGATTGACAATTGGATATATATACTACACTATATCCAAAAATTTAGTTTATAATCTAAACAGGGAAGATAATAGTTTTGTCAGAATTTAAAAAAAAAAAAAAAAAAAAAAAAAAAAAAACATTTTCTGTATAGGATATTTAAAAACACTTCATTTTTTCCTTTCTAAACATACTAATACAGACAACCATAGTTACAAGAATAACAAAAAAATGATGGACCACTTGTTTTAAGTTCCTGCAAGTTTTTTGTTTGCTGTAGTTTCTCATAGAACTTCATCTGAAGCATGCCATCTGTCTTACCTGAAACTTGGTTCCTGTCAGTTTGGACCAGAAACAATAAGAGAAGCCAGGCTTGAGCACCTGAGACCTTCATCTTAGTCCCGCTGAGTGTGTGCATGGTGGTTTGGGTATAAGTACATGTTGGTTTGGGTATAAAGTATTAGTGAAATACATGCCCAGACACCAACAGAAGCATAATTTCCTCATACTACCTCATGTTTTGGAAAAAAAACAAAACATTTTTTTTTTACATGTATCTTGTCATTCAGGTTTAGCTATGGTTAATGGGGAATTTAACAGGGTTTTTCCTGTGTCTGAAGCAGAATACTAATCTTTCAAATAGGAAAAGAGTGCAGGAAAACTTGATACCCAAATGATGACTTAAATTTCATAGGTTCCTCACTCAAAGCTATTGCATGACTTGAGAAAACATGGAACATAAGTGTATTTATATATACTCACCCAAAGCATTTTGTAATCTTTCCACACACACACACCACGCACTTTTTTTTTTTCTTTTTTTTTTTTTAGATAGTTTCCTCTTACCTACAGCCTGACACACCTTCTGCTATGACACTTGGCATCAGAAAATGATTAGAGTGGAATGCTGGAATCAGTTCTGCTCCAAAGAATGCACAGATAAAAATGTTTTGTTATGTGAATAATTCCAAATATTTTCTATGAACAAAGCAGAGAAAAAGTTAAAACGCAGATGACATAGAGTGACAAAGTTTTATAAATTTAAATTAAAACAAATGTGCAAAAATCCTTATTTTTCTTCACACAAAATATGGGACCCACCACATTCAAAAGCATTTGTAAACAACACAGTAAAACACTGGATTTGTACTTAAATATGACATTAAATGCAATTCCAGAATACACTGCAATGAGCTCAGTGAAAGAAATCCATTTAAGATGGAAGGCAACAGAAGTGTAGATTTTAAATATAATTACATTTCAATTAATATAACATAATTATGTAATTGTACATCATTATAAACATTATTTTAATTAATACAATTATTTCTAATTAAAAAGACTACTTTACACAGTATTTGTGTTGGCTATGTATTTTTTCCCAGAGTATGAGAGTATGTATTCTAACATCAAACTCTATTTGATGGCAATATTTTAAAATTATTTTATCAAAAATACAGATATATACAAAATACAAATATAGAAGTAAGCCTACAACAGGCCTACATCTGTTCCAGTGATGTTCTGTTTCATGCTTTAGTGAAACCTAGTAACAAACCACTTGACCTTGCAATAACATAAGAATAGTCATAACTGTAGCTCAGGAAATGAGTAGAGTGAATATTCGCAAAGGTACTGATACTTTAATGTAGCAGATATATGATGTAGATGATGTCACGGTCAGTGATTTGTTGATTCACGTTGATTTTTCATAGCTGTGCTATTCAAGACTCGTATCCTGCAGTCTTCAGCCGGCTGTCTCCTCATGATGGCCTCCATGTGAAGAACAAACTAAACCCAGAGAAGAAGAATATTACTTACAGTACTCTCTAATCTAAGTTTGCTGTTGCCAATATTATTTTTTAATGCTAGTCATTGTTAATGTAAATTTGTTAATGCTAGTTCTTTTACTTAGTGTTTTATTACTGAAGTTTTATTACTGAAGAAACCCCTGCATTTTGGTGCTGTAAAATTCTCATTGAGGAGCGGTTCTTAATTGGTGATTAAGCATATTCCTGCAGGCAGTGATGCACTATTGAAAGCAATTTTAGAAATTACTTACACCCTGTACAGCCTTTAGTGTTGCTTCCTTATTAGCCCTGGAACGCACAAACACACGCAGGCCTGTGGTCACTCTCTTCTTATATGCGAATGATGTTGATTGTGAGGATGATCTAAATGAGGGGGAGGTTGGTGACGATGGCTGTAATGATGATGATGATGATGATGGTGGTGAGGATGATGATACTGAAGTTAGTGTTGATGAATGTGATGATGAAGATGCAGAGAATGATTGAGAGTTTGGTGATGATGAAGATGGTGGTGTAGTTGGTGAAGTCAGTAAGGATGGTGGTGAAAAAGGGGATGATGGTGTTGCTGGTGGTGGTGAGGTTATTAATGATGACAATGGTGGGGATGGTGAATGAGGTGATGAAGATGGTGCTGAGGTTAGTGTTGGTGGCATTATTGGTGCTGATGAAAGTGTGGATGATGAGGATGGTGAAGATAGTGATGTAGTTAGTGAAGTCAATGAGGGTTGTGGAGAAAAATGGGATGATGGTGTTGTTGCTGGTGATAACGATGGGAAAGGTATTGATAAATACAATGGTGGGGATGGTGAATTTGGTGCTGAGGTTAGTGATGATAATGGTATTATTGGTATTGCTGAAAGTGAGGATGATGTAGATAATGGTGTAGTTGGTGAAGTCAATGAGGGTTGTGGAGAAATAGGGAATGATGTTGTTGTTATTGGTGGTGAGATTACTGATGATGACGATGATGATGATGATGGTAAGGATGATGAAGTAGGTTGTGACGATGGTGATGATAATGCTGAGGGTGATGAAAATGAGGTTGTTGTTGATGATGAGGCTGCTGATGATGACAGTGCTGATGGAGATGATGGAAATGATGCTGGAGTTAGCAGTGATGAAGATGGAGTAATTGCTGGTGTTGATGGTGAAGATGATGAGGGTAGCAGTGAGGATGGTGAGGGTTGATGAGGTGAGCTTGATGAAGAAGATAAGTATGATGTAAATGGTTGTGATGGTGATGATGATAATGACAGTAGTGGGCCTGATGGAGATGGAACTGAGGATGGTAAGGGTGATATTATTAAAGATGTCGCAGCTGATGTTAATGTTGCTGATGAAGATGGTGATGAAGATGCTGTAGATGATAGTGTTAAAGAAGACGATGATGACAGTGGTGAAGATGATGAGGATGGTGTAGATGATATTATTGAAGATGGTGTTGACGATAGAGATGATGGTGTAGATGATAGTATTGATGGTGATGATGACAAAGATAGTGGGACTGGTGAAGATGGTGTTGAGGATGGTGGAGCTGATAACGATGATGTTAATTTTGGTGATGGAGATGGTGAAGATGATGTGAATGATAGTGTTGAAGATGATGATGATGACGATAGTAGGACTGTTGAAAATGGTTCTGAGGATGGTGAAGATGATGAGGATGGTGTAGATGGTAGCATTAAAGATGATGGTGATGTTGGTGCTGAAGATGGTGGGGATGGTGAGGAAGGCTGCAAGTTTGCTGATGATGGTAAGGAAAAGGAAGATGATGTAGAGGTTACTGAGAGTAAGGGCTGTGCTGCTGGGTTTGATGATGATACTGGGACCAATGAAGATGGTGCTGAGAATGGTGAAGATGGTGTAGATGATGGTATTGTTGATGATAAAGATGATAGTAATGTTGCAGATGATAGTATTGATGGTGATGATGACGAAGATAGTGTGACTGGTAATGATGGTGCTGAGGATGGTGAAGATGATAATGATGTTAATTTTGGTGATGAAGAAGGTGAAGATGGTGTGAATTTTAGTGTTGAAGAAGAAGATGATGATGACGATAATGGGAATGTTGAAAATGGTTGTGAGGATTGAGAAGTTGATGAGGATGATGTAGATGGTAGCACTGCAGATTTTATTGATGATGATGTTGGTGATGAAGGCTGTGAGTTTGCTGATGATGGTAAGGATGAGGAAGATGATGTAGATGTTGCTGATACTGAGGGCTGTGCTTGTTGGGTTGATGATGACGATAGTTGGACTAATGAAGATGGTGAAGATGAAGAAGGTGGAGATGATAGTGTTGAAGTTAATGATCTTGTTATTTTTGGTGATGAAGATGGTGAAGATGATGAATATGGTGCAGATGATAGTGTTGAAGAAGATAATGATGACAATAATTGGACTGATGAAGATGGTCCTGAGGATGGTGAATATAGAGTAGAGGGTGTGGAAGATAGTGTTGAAGATGTTGTTGATGATAATGATGTTAATGTTGGGGATGATGATGGAGGCTGTGAGTTTGCTGATGATGGTAAGGATAAGGAAGATGATGTAGAGGTTGCTGATAGTGAGGACTGTGCTACTGGGGTTGTTGTTGATGATGATGTTAGTGGGACTGATGAAGATAGTGCTATGAATGATGAAAATGGTGGAGATGATAGTGTTGAAGATGTTGTTGATAACGATGTTAATGTTGGAGAGGAAGATGGTAAAGATGATGAAAATAGTGTAGATGATAGTGTTAAAGAAGATGATGATGACAATAGTGCGATTGATGAAGATGGTGCTGCTGATGATGGTAAAGTTGATGAAGATGGTGTTGATAGTATTGAAGATGTTGATAATGATGGTGATGAAGATGGTGTGGATGGTGATGAAGGCTGCAAGATTGATGATGATAGTGGGACAGATGAAGATGTTGTTGATAGTATTGATGAAGGTGATGTTGATGACGACAATAGTGAGACTGATAAAGAGGGTGCTGAAGATGGTGTAGATGATGGTAAAGATGATGGTAATGTTGGTGATGAAGATGGTAAAGATGATGTATATGGCATAGATGATAGTATTGAAGATGTTGTTGATGTTAATGGTGATGAAGGCTGTGAGTTTGCTGATGATTGTGAAGATGATGTAGAGGTTGCTGATAGTAAAGGCTTTGCTGGTTGGGTTGATGATAGTGAAGGTTGGAGAGAAGTTGGTGGTAGTGAGGATGATGATGATGATGCGGGTGAGGATGATGAAGATGTTAATGAAGTGTATGATTTAGAGGAGGATGGTGTTAAGGTCAGTGGTGATGATGATGGTGAGGATATAGAAGGTTGTGACAGCGGTGATGATGGTGAGGATGATGGAAATGTGGTTGTTGATGACAGTGTTGTGGTTGGTGATGATGGTGAAGATGGCTGTATAGTTGGTGATGTTAAAGATGGTAAGTATGATACAGGTTGTGTTGAGTTTGATGAAGATGATGACATTGGTGATGATGGTGTGGATGATAGTGTGGATGATAATGTTGATGCTGCTGAGCTTGGTGAAGATGAAGAGGATCTGGTTGGTGACGTAGATGGCAAAGATTGTGAAGATGGCATCATGGTTGGTGAGGATGATGACTGGTGAGGTCTGTAATGATGGTGGGGTTGGTGCTGAAGACCATTGGGATGTTGAAAATAGTGGCAAGGCTGTTGATGCTGTTAGTGAAGATGATGGTAAATAATTTGAGAATAGTGGTGTGAAAACAAAAGAAACTATGTATGGGTCTAGTGCTGTCTGATTTATCATAAAAAGGATAAACTAATTCAAGCATTTTTTGGATAATAAATTCTGTAATTATTTCTTCATTGATGCACAGTCTAACACCAGTGCCTTTGTACATTTTGTCACATATTATCATGTACTGCCCTCTAATGGTCAAATAGCAGAACTGTGTTTAGGAGATTAGCTTCTGTGACTTTTTACAAGTGTGGGTATATGCAGGTTGGAGCAATGGGCATGGAGAAAGGTCTTTATCATTGGCTGCGAAAGCTGTCTGTCAGGGTGTGGGGTAGGGTTAGGGGTTAGTTTCTGTTGTAGCAATTCACCTTTCGACACGCCCATTACTCCGACCTGCAGCTATCTCTGACTCACTTTTAAGAGTTGTGATACCTGTTTCTTAAATTACAACAATCACTCAGTTTCAATGTTTTCCTCACTCTTAATGATGCTTTATTAAGAAAGTTTGGGAGGAGCTTGTTCAGATAAGTAACATGGAAGGAACTTATTCAGTTAATCAACTCAATTAGCATCAGGAGATATACAACAGGCTTACCTCCGTTCTATGACAGTTTTCCAGCATCCCTCCACCACCCCATCTCCTCACTTATAACTATTCCTATCCCAAACTGGGATGGGGGGAGTACGCTTGGTTCTGGCCAAATTCCGAGCTCGGAGCCCTGCCCCTCGGACAGCACGCCAAATACGCATAACCTTTACTTTACTGAATTATATGTATGTGTGAACTTGTGAAATATAGAATATCTGAACTGACATAGAAATTATGCAGTAATAGTCTGTTTTTGGTAAATTATACTAATAATTGCAATAAATTACTTAATACTTATATTCAAATAGTTAAAATAGTCACCTGATAATGAGGTTATTGATGATGGTGATGATGAGAAGGATGTTGTAGTTGGTGCAGTTGATGATGTTGAGATGGATGGTGAAGATTGTGGGGTTGAAAATGATAGTGCAGATAATGTTGGTGATGAAGATGGTGTAGATGATAGCGTTGAAGAAGAAGAAGAAGAAGATGATGATAATGATGATGATAGTGGGACTGATGAAGATGGTGGAGAAGATGAGGATGGTGGAGATGGTGGTAATGTTGGTGGTCGTGAAGGTGTGGGGGGTGGTGATGGAGTTTGTGGTAATGATGTTGATGATAGTGATGAAGATGGTGAGGATGATAACGATTGTGTTGAGATTGATGAAGATGGTGTGGATGATAACATTGATTCTGCTGAGGTTGGTGAAGATGAAGAGGGTCTGATTGATCTAGATGGTGAGGATGATGAAGACATTGTGGTTGGTGATGATAATGAGGCTGCTAATGATGACAATGGTGATGTTGAAGATGATGAAAATGATTGTGGAGTTTGTAATGATGAAGAAGATGGTGGAGTTATTGCTGGTGTTGATGGCGAAGATGATGAGGGTAGCAGTGAGGATGGTGAGGATTGATGAGGTGAGCTTGGTGAAGATGATGATGTTGTTGTTGATAGTATTGAAGATGGTGATGACAAAGCTGGTGGTAATGTTGCTGATGAAGACTGTGTAGATGATAGTGTTATTGAAGATGTTGATGATAACAGTGATGTTAATGTTGGTGTTGAAGATGGTGTAGATGATAGTGTTAAAGAAGAAGATGAAGATGATGATGATGACGACAATAGTGGGACTGTTGAAGATGGTGCTAAGGATGTTGGAGATTGTGGTAATGTTGGTGATCGTGAAGGTGTGGAGGATGGTGATGGAGTTTGTGGTAATGATGTTGATGATAGTGATGAAGATGGTGAGGATGATAACGACTGTGTTGAGATTGAAGATGGTGTGGATGATAACATTGATTCTGCTGAGGTTGGTGAAGATGAAGAGGGTCTGATTGATCTAGATGGTGAGGATGATGAAGGCATTGTGGTTGGTGATGATAATGAAGCTGCTAATGATGACAATGGTGATGTTGAAGATGATGAAAATGATTGTGGAGTTTGTAATGATGAAGAAGATGGTGAAGTTATTGCTGGTGTTGATGGTGAAGATGATGAGGGTAGCAGTGAGGATGGTGAGAATTGATGAGGTGAGCTTGGTGAAGATGATGAAGATGGTGTTGTTGATAGTATTGAAGATGTTGATGACAAAGCTGGTGGTAATGTTGGTGTTGAAGATGGTGTAGATGATAGTGTTAAAGAAGAAGATGATGATGATGACGACAATAGTGGGACTGTTGAAGATGGTGCTAAGGATGTTGGAGATTGTGGTAATGTTGGTGATCGTGAAGGTGTGGGGGATGGTGATGGAGTTTGTGGTAATGATGTTGATGATAGTGATGAAGATGGTGAGGATGATAACGATTGTGTTGAGATTGATGAAGATGGTGTGGATGATAACATTGATTCTGCTGAGGTTGGTGAAGATGAAGAGGGTCTGATTGATCTAGATGGTGAGGATGATGAAGACATTGTGGTTGGTGATGATAATGAGGCTGCTAATGATGACAATGGTGATGTTGAAGATGATGAAAATGATTCTGGAGTTTGTAATGATGAAGAAGATGGTGAAGTTATTGCTGGTGTTGATGGTGAAGATGATGAGGGTAGCAGTGAGGATGGTGAGAATTGATGAGGTGAGCTTGGTGAAGATGATGAAGATGGTGTTGTTGATAGTATTGAAGATGGTGATGACAAAGCTGGTGGTAATGTTGCTGATGAAGACTGTGTAGATGATAGTGTTATTGAAGATGTTGATGATAACAGTGATGTTAATGTTGGTGTTGAAGATGGTGTAGATGATATTGTTAAAGAAGAAGATGAAGATGATGATGATGATGATGATGACGACAATAGTGGGACTGTTGAAGATGGTGCTAAGGATGTTGGAGATTGTGGTAATGTTGGTGATGATAGTGATGAAGATGGTGAGGATGATAACGACTGTGTTGAGATTGAAGATGGTGTGGATGATAACATTGATTCTGCTGAGGTTGGTGAAGATGAAGAGGGTCTGATTGATCTAGATGGTGAGGATGATGAAGGCATTGTGGTTGGTGATGATAATGAAGCTGCTAATGATGACAATGGTGATGTTGAAGATGATGAAAATGATTGTGGAGTTTGTAATGATGAAGAAGATGGTGGAGTTATTGCTGGTGTTGATGGCGAAGATGATGAGGGTAGCAGTGAGGATGGTGAGGATTGATGAGGTGAGCTTGGTGAAGATGATGATGGTGTTGTTGATAGTATTGAAGATGTTGATGACAAAGCTGGTGGTAATGTTGGTGTTGAAGATGGTGTAGATGATAGTGTTAAAGAAGAAGATGAAGATGATGATGATGACGACAATAGTGGGACTGTTGAAGATGGTGCTAAGGATGTTGGAGATTGTGGTAATGTTGGTGATCGTGAAGGTGTGGGGGATGGTGATGGAGTTTGTGGTAATGATGTTGATGATAGTGATGAAGATGGTGAGGATGATAACGATTGTGTTGAGATTGATGAAGATGGTGTGGATGATAACATTGATTCTGCTGAGGTTGGTGAAGATGAAGAGGGTCTGATTGATCTAGATGGTGAGGATGATGAAGACATTGTGGTTGGTGATGATAATGAGGCTGCTAATGATGACAATGGTGATGTTGAAGATGATGAAAATGATTCTGGAGTTTGTAATGATGAAGAAGATGGTGAAGTTATTGCTGGTGTTGATGGTGAAGATGATGAGGGTAGCAGTGAGGATGGTGAGGATTGATGAGGTGAGCTTGGTGAAGATGATGAAGATGGTGTTGTTGATAGTATTGAAGATGGTGATGACAAGGCTGGTGGTAATGTTGCTGATGAAGATTGTGTAGATGATAGTGTTATTGAAGATGTTGATGATAACAGTGATGTTAATGTTGGTGTTGCAGATGGTGTAGATGATAGTGTTAAAGAAGAAGATGAAGATGATGATGATGATGATGATGACGACAATAGTGGGACAGTTGAAGATGGTGCTAAGGATGTTGGAGATTGTGGTAATGTTGGTGATCGTGAAGGTGTGGGGGATGGTGATGGAGTTTGTGGTAATGATGTTGATGATAGTGATGAAGATGGTGAGGATGATAACGATTGTGTTGAGATTGATGAAGATGGTGTGGATGATAACATTGATTCTGCTGAGGTTGGTGAAGATGAAGAGGGTCTGATTGATCTAGATGGTGAGGATGATGAAGACATTGTGGTTGGTGATGATAATGAGGCTGCTAATGATGACAATGGTGATGTTGAAGATGATGAAAATGATTCTGGAGTTTGTAATGATGAAGAAGATGGTGGAGTTATTGCTGGTGTTGATGGCGAAGATGATGAGGGTAGCAGTGAGGATGGTGAGGATTGATGAGGTGAGCTTGGTGAAAATGATGAAGATGGTGTTGTTGATAGTATTGAAGATGGTGATGATGACAAAGCTGGTGGTAATGTTGCTGTTGAAGATTGTGTAGATGATAGTGTTATTGAAGATGTTGATGATGATGATGACGACAATAGTGGGACTGTTGAAGATGGTGCTAAGGATGTTGGAGATTGTGGTAATGTTGGTGATCGTGAAGGTGTGGAGGATGGTGATGGAGTTTGTGGTAATGATGTTGATGATAGTGATGAAGATGGTGAGGATGATAACGACTGTGTTGAGATTGAAGATGGTGTGGATGATAACATTGATTCTGCTGAGGTTGGTGAAGATGAAGAGGGTCTGATTGATCTAGATGGTGAGGATGATGAAGGCATTGTGGTTGGTGATGATAATGAAGCTGCTAATGATGACAATGCTGATGTTGAAGATGATGAAAATGATTCTGGCGTTTGTAATGATGAAGAAGATGGTGGAGTTATTGCTGGTGTTGATGGCGAAGATGATGAGGGTAGCAGTGAGGATGGTGAGGATTGATGAGGTGAGCTTGGTAAAGATGATGATGGTGTTGTTGATAGTATTGAAGATGTTGATGACAAAGCTGGTGGTAATGTTGGTGTTGAAGATGGTGTAGATGATAGTGTTAAAGAAGAAGATGAAGATGATGATGATGATGATGACGACAATAGTGGGACTGTTGAAGATGGTGCTAAGGATGTTGGAGATTGTGGTAATGTTGGTGATCGTGAAGGTGTGGGGGATGGTGATGGAGTTTGTGGTAATGATGTTGATGATAGTGATGAAGATGGTGAGGATGATAACGATTGTGTTGAGATTGATGAAGATGGTGTGGATGATAACATTGATTCTGCTGAGGTTGGTGAAGATGAAGAGGGTCTGATTGATCTAGATGGTGAGGATGATGAAGACATTGTGGTTGGTGATGATAATGAGGCTGCTAATGATGACAATGGTGATGTTGAAGATGATGAAAATGATTCTGGAGTTTGTAATGAAGTTATTGCTGGTGTTGATGGTGAAGATGATGTGAGGGTAGCAGTGAGGATGGTGAGGATTGATGAGGTGAGCTTGGTGAAGATGATGAAGATGGTGTTGTTGATAGTATTGAAGATGGTGATGATGACAAAGCTGGTGGTAATGTTGCTGATGAAGATTGTGTAGATGGTAGTGTTATTGAAGATGTTGATGATAACAGTGATGTTAATGTTGGTGTTGAAGATGGTGTATAGATGATAGTGTTAAAAAAGAAGATGAAGATGACGATGATGATGATGGTGATGACAATAGTGGGACTGTTGAAGATGGTGCTAAGGATGTTGGAGATTGTGGTAATGTTGGTGATCGTGAAGGTGTGGGGGATGGTGATGGAGTTTGTGGTAATGATGTTGATGATAGTGATGAAGATGGTGAGGATGATAACGACTGTGTTGAGATTGAAGATGGTGTGGATGATAACATTGATTCTGCTGAGGTTGGTGAAGATGAAGAGGGTCTGATTGATCTAGATGGTGAGGATGATGAAGACATTGTGGTTGGTGATGATAATGAGGCTGCTAATGATGACAATGGTGATGTTGAAGATGATGAAAATGATTCTGGAGTTTGTAATGAAGAAGAAGATGGTGGAGTTATTGCTGGTGTTGATGGCGAAGATGATGAGGGTAGCAGTGAGGATGGTGAGGATTGATGAGGTGAGCTTGGTGAAAATGATGAAGATGGTGTTGTTGATAGTATTGAAGATGTTGATGATGACAAAGCTGGTGGTAATGTTGCTGATGAAGATTGTGTAGATGATAGTGTTATTGAAGATGTTGATGATAACAGTGATGTTAATGTTGGTGTTGAAGATGGTGTAGATGATAGTGTTAAAGAAGAAGATGAAGATGATGATGATGACGACAATAGTGGGACTGTTGAAGATGGTGCTAAGGATGTTGGAGATTGTGGTAATGTTGGTGATCGTGAAGGTGTGGAGGATGGTGATGGAGTTTGTGGTAATGATGTTGATGATAGTGATGAAGATGGTGAGGCTGATAACGATTGTGTTGAGATTGAAGATGGTGTGGATGAGAACATTGATTCTGCTGAGGTTGGTGAAGATGAAGAGGGTCTGATTGATCTAGATGGTGAGGATGATGAAGACATTGTGGATGGTGATGATAATGAGGCTGCTAATGATGACAATGGTGATGTTGAAGATGATGAAAATGATTCTGGAGTTTGTAATGATGAAGAAGATGGTGGAGTTATTGCTGGTGTTGATGGCGAAGATGATGAGGGTAGCAGTGAGGATGGTGAGGATTGATGAGGTGAGCTTGGTGAAGATGATGAAGATGGTGTTGTTGATAGTATTGAAGATGGTGATGATGACAAAGCTGGTGGTAATGTTGCTGATGAAGATTGTGTAGATGATAGTGTTATTGAAGATGTTGATGATAACAGTGATGTTAATGTTGGTGTTGAAGATGGTGTAGATGATAGTGTTAAAGAAGAAGATGAAGATGATGATGATGATGACGACAATAGTGGGACTGTTGAAGATGGTGCTAAGGATGTTGGAGATTGTGGTAATGTTGGTGATCGTGAAGGTGTGGGGGATGGTGATGGAGTTTGTGGTAATGATGTTGATGATAGTGATGAAGATGGTGAGGCTGATAACGATTTTGTTGAGATTGAAGATGGTGTGGATGAGAACATTGATTCTGCTGAGGTTGGTGAAGATGAAGAGGGTCTGATTGATCTAGATGGTGAGGATGATGAAGACATTGTGGTTGGTGATGATAATGAGGCTGCTAATGATGACAATGGTGATGTTGAAGATGATGAAAATGATTCTGGAGTTTGTAATGATGAAGATGGTGGAGTTATTGCTGGTGTTGATGGCGAAGATGATGAGGGTAGCAGTGAGGATGGTGAGGATTGATGAGGTGAGCTTGGTGAAGATGATGAAGATGGTGTTGTTGATAGTATTGAAGATGGTGATGATGACAAAGCTGGTGGTAATGTTGCTGATGAAGATTGTGTAGATGATAGTGTTTTTGAAGATGTTGATGATAACCGTGATGTTAATGTTGGTGTTGAAGATGGTGTAGATGATAGTGTTAAAGAAGAAGATGGAGATGATGATGATAATGGTGTGACTGTTGTAGATGGTGCCATGGATGGTGAGGATGACTGTGGTGTCAGTGATGATGGTGAAGTTGGTGTTGAAGATTGTTGGGATGTGGAAAATAGTGGCAAGGCTGTTGATCCTTTTGGTGAAGAGAATGATTGTATAGACGTTGAGATTGATAGCGAATCAGGACGGATGGGATCCGATTGTGTGAATAATACACTATGTTTTAATCTGATGCAGTCTGATTCATCATTAAAAAAAGAGTAAGCTAATTCAAGCAGGTTTTAGTTTGGATATTATTAGAATTCACAAAAAACTAAACACCACTGCATATATTTTGTATATGTTGTTACGTCTTATGGTGTACTGCCCTTTGTGTCTGCGAATGTTGTCTTACTTTTATCTGTGTGATCAAAAATGATAGGCTATTTAACGCTGTTAGATCGCGCCAGCGCCTGATTTTGAAGCCTGATCACTATTAATAACAAAATAAAACAGTTAATATAAACATCAAGTAATCTAAACTTCTTGGCCTAATTAACTGGTTTCAATCAAAAAGGGAAAAAACAAGGACTCAAAAAAATTAACCTAGGCTATATGAATTAATTTATAAACAAAACAAATTTGATCTGTTAACTCATTCTATTTAATGTAACAATTGCAATTCACTTTGTACAGTGTATATATGTTTATTATTATTATTTTTATTATTGTTATTTTACTTAAAGAAAATCGCCTTGGCCTATATGATAATTTACATGGACACTTGGACAGTGATAAAAGTGTTTGTTTTAAAGGTGTATTGCTCTATGCATATTGCAGTTAGATGATGAAATAATCTGAGCATAAGTAATTCCACAAGATTCCACAAGGCCTATTAGTTGCAGCATTTTATCTTAAGATGTAAAGCGATGTGTTAAAATGTTATACATGCACGCGCTCCAGTGTGTTTCTTGATTGCAAAATAATTAATAAAAAATTTAACTTCTCAGATGTGGCTACCAAAGTTTTTATTAACCTGTAAATTGTCCTGCAGACATGCTTTTTAATTTATTCTCAGAGCACATATTCACACACTTTTTTCCGCATATAGGCAGACTTTCTAAGGAGGGCGAATAAATAGAATGTTCACTTTAACGGCACAAATTGAGCACAAACGAACGACACCGGTCTGTAGCGATTTGAACGACATGGGGTGGAGAGTTACATAACTGTTCATAAAATATTTTTTTTCTTTATATTTAAGAAGAGGTCTTAGTTACAATGTTTGTTTTAATGGCACAAACCGGCACAAGTCGAGCACAAACAAATAGCACCGGTTTGGAGCAATTTGCACGGCATGGGGTGGGGAGTGACGTCACAGCTCCCGAGTTATATTTGTTATTACTAAAGAGGAAAAATAGATACAGTGTTCATTTTAACGGCACAAACCAACCAGGGACGGAGCCAGGGCCTTGGCTTAAGCTTGGCCAACCCTTTGGCCACCCCGCTCACAACTGCTGTTTCTGTCTCCTTTTTAATTGACAAGAATTGCGTTTATTTAAACACAAACCATCTCTTTAAGACCACAAAAAAAAAAAAAAAACTTTTCAGACGCGCACTCCAACTTCGCCTCAGTGCTAGGCGCAAGTCAAACGCGCGTGGAAAGGATACAGGTGCCGAATGAGCTTCAGTAGAACAACAGTGAATGGCGAACATTATAGCTTACGTCAGTGTTTTTAAACTGGTGGGTTGCAAGACCGTTTTGAGTGGGTCGCAATGTGTGCAGTCAAAGAAACAACAATACCAAACGTAAAATCCTTTTTTTTTATGATGCCACTTTTATTTTGAAAGAGGTGTGTGAAAGCCGGTGACACTCTTGTCAGATGCTGAGAGAAACGCATTGTCCTTATTAGGTATCTGCGGTCAGATCTATGTCACTAAAACTAAGAAAAAAACCGAGCTTACTTTCCTGTCGTGTTCAGCTGGTATACTGTGCTCGCGGCGCGCACTTTTCAATCACGAGCAAATACGGCGCACTGTGTATTAGGCTTACTTCACTATAAATAAAGCGCAAAAGAAACTACAAGCATGCAACTTAGTATTTCTGTCGTCAGTTAAGCCATGGAATAACCGATTAAAGCTGCGTTAAAACTATGCATGCATGCATGTATGTATTTGTTATATATAGCTATGCGTCACATGTCTCTGGACTAAAATTTTTTGCAACGTGAGATCACAATATAAGGCAATTGTGTAATTTTTTAATGCCTAAATAAATGTGAGAACTGTGCATTTGTACTAAAAGATGCTAATTTTGCGTTAATTTATAAAGTACAAACAAAAATGTATCACATTTAAATGCATAAAATAATTAATTTTACATTCTGGCATTTATGTGTTGTTGACTTCTGCCCTTATTCACATTCTTGCAAATGGGAATTCAAGGAATATTTTTTGAACACAGCATTCCATGATCTAATTCACTATCTCAGTTACAATTAAGTACAAATAAACTGTATTCAGTTGTAGGCACAGTCCAATAAATTGTAGTCAGACTCATTTTTATGTTGAAATAATGGAAGATTTCTGTGCCACCCCAGACTGGTTGGTGGCCCCTGCCTGGCCACCCTATGAAAAAATCCTGGCTCCGCCACTGGTCTTGCTCTACATTTTGATCTTGATTACTTAGATATTGTTCAGCTGTCTGTTCTTCATCCACACTTCTCTTTTTGTTGAACTCAAGTTGGTATGAAGATGGGTTGAAGAAACGAAGATGCTTTCTGTTTCTTCTCCATTCTCTGTGCGAGTTACGTAAGATCTCTGAGTTGTGTGTTTACTAACAACTGTAGCAGCATTAATGCACACTGTGTTGACTCCTGGTACCATATATACCTTATTAGGTATGCATACCGCAACAGGTACAAGTTGCTCTATACATTACCGTATATAACAGATTCTCAAACTATCATTACAGATACTGGCATTGGTATCGGTGCATTCCTAATATATATATATATATATATATATATATATATATAGTAAATATCACTTTTATAAAGAAATGAAAATGTATCAGGTTATGAGAACGTATCAAGTTAATTTAAGCCAACCAAAATTAATGTTATATTATACTATTTCATAGTTAGGTCGAGCCTCGAATCAAAATCAAATAACATCCTGGTAGCATATCATTGCAACATTGGAACAATGCTTTTGTGTATGCAAAAGTTTTGCATATAACTCCATAAATCAGAAAATACTGTTGACAGCTGTTTTTAGTAATAAAATGTTATATAAACAGGTAAATTATATATGAAATGTTCAGAAGAATATAGGCAGGAATAAAACTGGAAAGTTTGGTGTGTGTCAGTGCTACTGAAGTAGAGACTTTTCGAGAAAACGCCTTTTAGGGTGCGTTCACACTTGTAGTTCGGTTCGTTTGGTTTGTTTGGTCCGGACCAAAGAAGAAAAATAAAAAAATATTTAGTCCTGGTCCGATTAGCATTTAGATTGGCAATTTTATTACCGAACCAAAAGATACCGAACCTGAAGGCATAGGGATACTTTCACAACCTGATTGGTCGGATTTTATGACATATTGCCAATTCTGAGACGGAACTTACCGAACATCCAAAACAATGCTGTGTGCTGAGGTAAATGCACTCGTTGTGTGTGCATAGCCTGCATATGATAGTATTTTGGCCAGTTGGGAACCCGTGAAGAGCTTATAAAATGTATAAAGCAGCGGCGGGAATCCATCCGTCACACACACAAACGATCTGCTGCGTGGGAGACGCGCGTCTGATGCCTGTGATGTACAAATGTACGACTATGATGAGAAAAACTGTTATGCGTGAGGATTCTGTCATTTTTAGGGTATCACCTTCCTGTTTTTGGTTCGATTACATATCTTTGGTCCATGTTGCATTCATATATCATTCGAACCGCACCAGAGTTCGTTTGGAAGCGGACCGAGAGTTTTCAGCGGTCTCGGACCGCTTGTTTGGTGTGCACCAGGGTTCGGATGGCAGCGTTCACATATGTTCAAATGAACCGCACTAACAGAGCAATCGCACCAGGGTTCGTTTTAATCGAACCAAACATGACAAGTGTGAACGCACCCTTAAAGCAATCTACGGTTGCAAAAAAATAAAGTGTAATAAAAGAAACACTTAAATGCATATTTTGGATGTTTTCTTTACACTAGTCTAAAAGAAGATATGTTAAGAAAGCAAATTAGGCCAAAATCTCAATTGACCAATATTGAAAAAAAGGTTTAGTCTGTAGTGTTTTGCCTTACAGGTTTTATTTTGGCAGTAGATAGATAATAATGCAGCCCTTGTTTATTTTTTTTTCCTGTAGTGTCATCTGACTTACCTGATGCCAGATTCATGTTTCTTTGGTACAGGAGCAGTAAGAGAAGCCAGAAGTGGACAACTAAAACCTTCATCCTGTTCAGGTATGCGTGTCCAACTCAACTCCCTTTATTGCCACTTTAACTGTGTTTTCAACTTGATCTGCTGAATTTTCTTCAGGCTAAATACTGATTTGCATCAGCATCTTGCTCATCAGGTTTTGCTGTATATCAATGTCATTTGTCATTACGCTTAAAAGTCTAAAACTATGACAGGAATGCTGGAAAACGTGAATTTGTAACATATGAATAATATGCAAAATCATCAAGACAAATAGTCAAATAAACAACAGCACATTCACAAGGTTTTAATGAATTAAATTGAAATGTTTATTAAATGTAAGTCAAAAACATGCTTGACTCACAGATAACGTGCATACACTTTTGACAAAAATAAGTTTGCTAGTTTTCGAAAGATAATAGATAAATTGTTGAAAATAAAAATAAGTATATGGACATGTAGTTAATGTAATGGAGGACCTAGGAGACCTTGTGAACTTGAGGAGAAAATTCACTGTGAAATTAGGGGTTAACAGCTTATCTATAAAAATCTGATAAGCATTTTGTTGTACATCATATTATCAAAGGACTATGCTAGAGAATGTTATATATAACCAATACTTTGTAGGTAAACAACACAAACACACCCAGCTTACTAAATTACCTTGCTAAAACTGAGTGATTCATGAGTTATGATGTAGAGGAGGAGGTCCATATTGACAGATGACAGGTGCTATCAGCTGATCATTTGCCTCATATAAATTAAGTGAGTTTCAGCTCAAGCCTGAGAACGTTTCCTTAACAGCAAGGACCGCCTGCATACAAAGATGAAAGATGAACAGTCATACAGATGACAATTATGTTTGTTAAAATAAATAAATAAAAAACTGATAACATTGGATAACATCAGTGGTTCTTAAACAGTCCAAAATTGTGAATCAGTGAAGGCTATTCTAAATTAAAACCTCTCTAAAATAATCAAAATGTGGAACAAACAAAAAACATATCATAATTTCATCTCATGTCCTATATGAACAGAGTAGGTCAGACATTATTAAACCAAAACATGTAATAAAGCAAATGTCTTACATAAATGTGTAACTGTATAACATGATCACATTTTAGTTTTCTGTCATATACAATAAGAATATTATGTTTTCTTTGTCTGTACAGAGACATGGTGTTCAGATTAATTAATAATCACATTAAATAAATTGCACAATATGGTAACTAAATCAGAAAACATCTCACTCTCTCTCTCTCTCTCTCTCTCACACACACACACACACACACACACACACACAGGTTTGTTTTGCTATCAAAGTGAGGACATTCCATAGGCGTAATGGTTTTTATACTGTACAAACTGTACATTCTATCCTCCTACACTATCCCTAAACGTACCCAGAAAACATTCTGCATTTTTAATAAAACATTGTTTAGTATGTTTTTAAAGCTATTTTAAATATGAGGACTCATGTTTACTTCATAATAACAGTGTAATACCCATGTCATTATACAAATTTGTGTCCTCATAAATCACAAAAATGTGTGCACGCACGTGCACACACGCGCACACACAGCATAAGCATTCTAGCATTAGATTACAATGTAACAATGTTACACATTCTGTTATGTTGCAGCTTATGCTAAAATGATTTTAAAATTTTAAATAATTTTTTTCACATCAAACTACACTCTATACCCCATAATGACAAAGCAAAAACCAGATCTGTGTAAGGCTGAAAATTTATTAAGAAAGCCTTTACCTCCGTCTTGCTGTGCTTTTGTCATCTGTTGCTTTCCAGCTCTCTCCAAACTCTTTCTCATTTTTTGCATCCTCCCCGTTTGGCATTATCATGTTATTTTTGAGTGCACCGTCAGAATTTCCATAAGTGTCAGAGAGAGTGATCTCTGCAGAGTCGAAGAGAGATTTCACTGCGATGCTTAGGTACTGAAATTAGATAATCTGGCTAAATCTATTTACAACTCTTTACCCATTAGGTTGATTTTACAGAGTAGAAACATACCGCTACAGGCTCCTCTGTGCAGTGAGACGTCATCAATGGCAACATCTGACCGGGCTGAGCTTCCTCTACGCCCCTCAAAGATCACCTGATTAAACAATAACATATACAAAACTATAATAACTAATCTATAGTAATTTCTTTACATTAACATGTAGAGCATTTGAAGAAGATTAGGTAGTTCTCAAATATTTACTGACCTGGAACTTAACATCTGGTCTCAGGTCCACCTGTGCAAGATGCCACATGTTTCCTTGGTCTTCTCTCTTCCTCCACACCTCTTTGGCCACATTGCCATATTGCAGCAGGTAGACGCTCAGTCCCATGGTCCAGCTGGAACCATACATGTGGTACCAGAACTGAAGACACTGAGGTTGAGGGTCAGCACATTGTGCACTGAGGAGACGGGCCGTGTCGCCATGAGTTGCGCTGTCACCCTCGATGTACATATAAAAACCACCTGGAAAAAAAAGTCATGCAGCAACTTTTAATTTGTTGATGTGAAATAATTGCTATAATTTTTATGTTCAATGGTGGAATGACCTCAAGACCTAGAAAACACGACCTACTTCCTGTTGTGTGGTCAGAGGAGGGACCAGTCATTGATGTGGAGGTGGAGCCTCGGTGTCTTGTCCAATCAAAAACATCTGTTGCCAACTGAGTCCAAGTGCAAATGTCCCTTTCAAAATCACAGTTGATGTCACAAGCTGCAGGAAGGAAGCAAATTTAATTTTCTGTTTCATTAGTCTCTTCCTGAAAACAATTGAAGATGCAGAGAGTTAATCATAGGAGTGTTATTGTCACATATCCTGCGCCTGCTATTTCCTTCTACTCCCCACTAGGGGTCACCGGTTCACCATTGTGACCTTTTCATGGCACATGCAGTCACACATCACTCTGGACTACATTTCCCACAATTCCCCACCTAGGAACCAATCACACACTCACACCTGTTTCCCATTAGTGACACATTATACGCTGCACTTAAACACACACACATTGCTGAGTATTGTTTAGCCCTATATTGCGCCTTGCCTTGCCTTTTTGACTTTGGACTGTTTCCTTGATTGTGATCGTTTGTGGACTACTCTTTGCCTTGCCTCTCCTGATCTTGTTTGCTGGTGGTTGACCTCCTGCCTGTTTGACTATGCTCTTTTAATAAAGCTTGCAATTGGATCTCCAACTCTGTTGCCCTGCTCCATATGTTACAGTTATCTTATGAATTAATAAATGAGGCATTTATATAGCACTTTACATACTACTGTACACCCAAAGCATTTTACAATCATACTGGGGGTCTCTCCTCCACCACCAGTGTACAGCATCAAGTTGGATCATGAAACGGCAGCCAAAGTTCAACGGTGCCTGTTTGCTCCTCACACACCAGCTATAAGTGGAGAGGAGAGAGAGTGATAGAGCCAGTTTAGTGGATGGGGATTATTAGGAGGCCATGATTGGTAAGGACCAATGGAAGGAATTTGCCAGGACACCGGGCTTACACCCCTACTTTTTACGAGAAGTGCCATGGGATTTTTAATGACCAGAGAGAGTCAGGATCTCGGTTTAAGGTCTCATCCGAAGGAAGGTGGTAGTTACAGTATAGTGTCCCCTTCACTATACTGGGGCGTTAGGGCCCACACAGACCACAGAGTGAGCACCCCCTGCTGGCCTCACTAACACCTCTTCCAGCAGCAACCTAGTTTTCCATCCAGGTGCTGACCAGGCTCAACCCTTCTTTGCATCAGTAGGCAACCAGTCTTGGGTTACAGGGTAATACGGCTGTGGCATTTTATGGCATCATCAGTCACAACATAATGGGATAACACTGCAGTAGTGGATAGTGAACTTACATGCTGAGGTGATTAGTATTTCTGTAGTTTGGATGGATGCAGTTTGTGGCGTTGTTGCAGCTGGTGGCAGTGGGACTGTAGGTGGAACCACTTGATTTGGTAAATCTGAAAGAGGTGTACAGCTCTTAAATGAAGTTAATGAGTCTTTATGCAAAATGTAGGAGTCGTTGAACATAATAAGCTGACTTGTTATTTTTTTAAGCTGAATGTTTTTAGTAAGGGCTGCCACAGAGTAGAAACATACCACTACAAGCTCCTCTGTGCAGTGAGACGTCATCAATGGCAACATCTGACTGGGCTGAGCTTCCTCTACGCCCCTCAAAGATCACCTGATAGACCAATAACATAGATTTCTCTAGATTATGTTTTATAGATTAGTATGTTTACTTTACTTATTTTTCTTTGAATAGTCCACATGTTAGTTAGTTTTTAGTGGATAGTTTTACTTTTACTGACCTGGAACATAACATCTGGTCTCAGGTCCACCTGTGCAAGATGCCACATGTTTCCTTGGTCTTCTCTCATCCTCCACACCTCTTTGGCCACATTGCCATATTGCAGCAGGTAGACGCTCAGTCCCATGGTCCAGCTGGAACCATACATGTGGTACCAGAACTGAAGACACTGAGGTTGAGGGTCAGCACATTGTGCACTGAGGAGACGGGCCGTGTCGCCATGATTTGCGCTGTCACCCTCGATGTACATATAAAAACCACCTGGAAATGTGGATCAGGAGACTCTTGAGCAGAGAAATTGTCATAAAATTTGTGCAACACAAATATTTATGTATTGATGTGAAATGATTGCTATAAGTTTAAGGGTAGAATGACCTCAACATATAGAAAACAAGACCTACTTCCTGTTGTGTGGTCAGAGGAAGGACCAGTCATTGATGTGGAGGTGAAGCCTCTGTGTCTTGTCCAGTCAAAAACATCAGTTGCCAACTGAGTCCAAGTACAAATGTCCCTTTCAAAATCACAGTTGATGCCACAAGCTGGAGGAAATAAGCAAATTTAATTTACTAATTCATTAGTCTTTTACTGAAAACAATTGAAGATGCAGAGAATTAATCATGGGAGTATTATTTTCTGGCATCATCAGTCACTACATAATGGGATAACACTGCAGTGGTGGATAGTGAACTTACACGCTGAGGTGTTTGGTATTTCTGCAGTTTGGATGGGTGCAGGTTGTGGCGTTGTTGCAGCTGGTGGCAATGGGACTGAAGGTGGAGTCACCTGGTTTGGTAATGCTGAAAGATGCGTACAACGCTTTAATTAATTAGGAACATTTTTGAAAAATGTAGTTGACAAAGGGTCACCACAAAGTAGAAACATACCGCTACAGGCTCCTCTGTGCAGTGAGACGTCATCAATGGCAACATCTGACTGGGCTGAGCTTCCTCTACGCCCCTCAAAGATCACCTGATAGACCAATAACATAGATTTCTCTAGATTATGTTTTATAGATTAGTATGTTTACTTTAACATGTGGACTATTCAAAGAAGAATAAGTAGTTAGTTTTTAGTGGATAGTTTTACTTTTACTGACCTGGAACATAACATCTGGTCTCAGGTCCACCTGTGCAAGATGCCACATGTTTCCTTGGTCTTCTCTCATCCTCCACACCTCTTTGGCCACATTGCCATATTGCAGCAGGTAGACGCTCAGTCCCATGGTCCAGCTGGAACCATACATGTGGTACCAGAACTGAAGACACTGAGGTTGAGGGTCAGCACATTGTGCACTGAGGAGACGGGCCGTGTCGCCATGAGTTGCGCTGTCACCCTCGATGTACATATAAAAACCACCTGGAAATGTGGATCAGGAGACTCTTGAGCAGAGAAATTGTCATAAAATTTGTGCAACACATTTAATTATTGATGTGAAATGATTGCTATAATTTTAATAGTAGAATGACCTCAACATATAGAAAACAAGACCTACTTCCTGTTGTGTGGTCAGAAGAGGGACCAGTCATTGATGTGGAGGTGGAGCCTCTGTGTCTTGTCCAATCAAAAACATCAGTTGCCAACTGAGTCCAAGTACAAATGTCCCTTTCAAAATCACAGTTGATGCTACAAGCTGGAGGAAAAAGCAAATTTAATTCAGTATTTCATTAGTCTCTTTTCCTGAAAACAATGGAAAAAACAGAGAATTAATCATGGGGGTGTTATTTTCTGGCATCATCATCCATAACAGAACGTGATCACACTGCAGTGGTGGATAGTGAACTTACTCGCAGAGTTGTTTGGTATTTCTCTGCGTTGGACGGGTGTAGATTGTGGCAATGGGACGGAAGGTAGAGCCACTTGGTTTGGTAAACCTGAAAGATATTTACAAATCTTAAAACATGAAGGTAAATAACACTTTTGAAAAATGTAAAAGTTGTTCTACTGAATAAGCTGACTTGTTTTTAAAGCTGCATGTTTTTACTAAGGGCTGCCACAGAGTAGAAACATACCCCTACAGGCTCCTCTGTGCAGTGAGACGTCATCAATGGCAACATCTGACTGGGCTGAACTTCCTCTACGCCCCTCAAAGATCACCTGATTGAACAATAACACAGATTACTATTCAGTTATTGTAGTTTTGTATGTTTACTTTAACATGTAGAGCATTTGAAGAAGATTAGGTAGTTCTCAAATATTAACTGACCTGGAACATCACATCCGGCCTCAGGTCCACCTGTGCAAGATGCCACATGTTTCCTTGGTCTTCTCTCTTCCTCCACACCTCTTTGGCCACATTGCCATATTGCAGCAGGTAGACGCTCAGTCCCATGGTCCAGCTGGAACCATACATGTGGTACCAGAACTGAAGACACTGAGGTTGAGGGTCAGCACATTGTGCACTGAGGAGACGGGCCGTGTCGCCATGATTTGCGCTGTCACCCTCGATGTACATATAAAAACCACCTGGAAATGTGGATCAGGAGACTCTTGAGTAGAGAAATTGTCATAAAATTTGTGCAACACAAATATTTATGTATTGATGTGAAATGATTGCTATAAGTTTAAGGGTAGAATGACCTCAACATATAGAAAACAAGACCTACTTCCTGTTGTGTGGTCAGAGGAAGGACCAGTCATTGATGTGGAGGTGAAGCCTCTGTGTCTTGTCCAGTCAAAAACATCAGTTGCCAACTGAGTCCAAGTACAAATGTCCCTTTCAAAATCACAGTTGATGCCACAAGCTGGAGGAAATAAGCAAATTTAATTTACAAATTCATTAGTCTTTTACTGAAAACAATTGAAGATGCAGAGAATTAATCATGGGAGTGTTATTTTCTGGCATCATCAGTCACTACATAATGGGATAACACTGCAGTGGTGGATAGTGAACTTACACGCTGAGGTGTTTGGTATTTCTGCAGTTTGGATGGGTGCAGGTTGTGGCGTTGTTGCAGCTGGTGGCAATGGGACTGAAGGTGGAGTCACCTGGTTTGGTAATGCTGAAAGATGCATACAACGCTTTAATTAATTAGGAACATTTTTGAAAAATGTAGTTGACAAAGGGTCACCACAAAGTAGAAACATACCGCTACAGGCTCCTCTGTGCAGTGAGACGTCATCAATGGCAACATCTGACTGGGCTGAGCTTCCTCTACGCCCCTCAAAGATCACCTGATAGACCAATAACATAGATTTCTCTAGATTATGTTTTATAGATTAGTATGTTTACTTTAACATGTGGACTATTCAAAGAAGAATAAGTAGTTAGTTTTTAGTGGATAGTTTTACTTTTACTGACCTGGAACATAACATCTGGTCTCAGGTCCACCTGTGCAAGATGCCACATGTTTCCTTGGTCTTCTCTCATCCTCCACACCTCTTTGGCCACATTGCCATATTGCAGCAGGTAGACGCTCAGTCCCATGGTCCAGCTGGAACCATACATGTGGTACCAGAACTGAAGACACTGAGGTTGAGGGTCAGCACATTGTGCACTGAGGAGACGGGCCGTGTCGCCATGAGTTGCGCTGTCACCCTCGATGTACATATAAAAACCACCTGGAAATGTGGATCAGGAGACTCTTGAGCAGAGAAATTGTCATAGAATTTGTGCAACACATTTAATTATTGATGTGAAATGATTGCTATAATTTTAATAGTAGAATGACCTCAACATATAGAAAACAAGACCTACTTCCTGTTGTGTGGTCAGAAGAGGGACCAGTCACTGATGTGGAGGTGGAGCCTCTGTGTCTTGTCCAATCAAAAACATCAGTTGCCAACTGAGTCCAAGTACAAATGTCCCTTTCAAAATCACAGTTGATGCTACAAGCTGGAGGAAAGAAGCAAATTTAATTCAGTATTTCATTAGTCTCTTTTCCTGAAAACAATGGAAAAAACAGAGAATTAATCATGGGAGTGTTATTTTCTGGCATCATCATCCATAACAGAACGTGATCACACTGCAGTGGTGGATAGTGAACTTACTCGCAGAGTTGTTTGGTATTTCTCTGCGTTGGACGGGTGTAGATTGTGGCAATGGGACGGAAGGTAGAGCCACTTGGTTTGGTAAACCTGAAAGATATTTACAAATCTTAAAACATGAAGGTAAATAACACTTTTGAAAAATGTAAAAGTTGTTCTACTGAATAAGCTGACTTGTTTTTAAAGCTGCATGTTTTTACTAAGGGCTGCCACAGAGTAGAAACATACCCCTACAGGCTCCTCTGTGCAGTGAGACGTCATCAATGGCAACATCTGACTGGGCTGAACTTCCTCTACGCCCCTCAAAGATCACCTGATTGAACAATAACACAGATTACTATAGCTTAGTTATTGTAGTTTTGTATGTTTACTTTAACATGTAGAGCATTTGAAGAAGATTAGGTAGTTCTCAAATATTAACTGACCTGGAACATCACATCCGGCCTCAGGTCCACCTGTGCAAGATGCCACATGTTTCCTTGGTCTTCTCTCTTCCTCCACACCTCTTTGGCCACATTGCCATATTGCAGCAGGTAGACGCTCAGTCCCATGGTCCAGCTGGGACCATACATGTGGTACCAGAACTGAAGACACTGAGGTTGAGGGTCAGCACATTGTGCACTGAGGAGACGGGCCGTGTCGCCATGAGTTGCGCTGTCACCCTCGATGTACATATAAAAACCACCTGGAAATGTAGATCAGGAGACTCTTGAGCAGAGAATTTGTCATAGAATTTGTGCAACACAAATATTTATATATTGATGTGAAATGATTGTTATAAGTTTAATGGTAGAATGACCTCAAGACCTAGAAAACAAGACCTACTTCCTGTTGTGTGGTCAGAGGAAGGACCAGTCATTGATGTGGAGGTGGAGCCTCTGTGTCTTGTCCAATCAAAAACATCAGTTGCCAGCTGAGTCCAAGTACAAATGTCCCTTTCAAAATCACAGTTGATGCCACAAGCTGGAGGAAAGAAGAACATTCAGTTTAGTATTTTATTAGTCTCTTCCTGAAAACAATGGAAAAAGCAGAGAATTGATCATAGGAGTTATATTTTCTGGCATCATCAATCATGACAGAATGTGATCACACTGCAATGGTGAATAGTGAACTTACATGCTGAGTTGTTTGGTATTTCTCTGTGTTGGACAGGTGCAGATTGTGGCAATGGGGCTGAAGGTGGAACCACTTGGTTTGGTAAATCTGAAAGATATTTACAATTCTTAAAACATTCAAGTAAATAACCCTTTTTGAAAAATGTAAAAGTTGTTCTACTGAATAAGCTGAATTTTTGAACCTGAATGTTTTTATTAAGGGCCACCACAGAGTAGAAACATACCGCTACAGGCTCCTCTGTGCAGTGAGACGTCATCAATGGCAACATCTGACCGGGCTGAGCTTCCTCTACGCCCCTCAAAGATCACCTGATTAAACAATAACATATACAAAGCTATAATAACTAATCTATAGTAATTTCTTTACATTAACATGTAGAGCATTTGAAGAAGATTAGGTAGTTCTCAAATATTTACTGACCTGGAACTTAACATCTGGTCTCAGGTCCACCTGTGCAAGATGCCACATGTTTCTTTGGTCTTCTCTCATCCTCCACACCTCTTTGGCCACATTGCCATATTGCAGCAGGTAGACGCTCAGTCCCATGGTCCAGCTGGAACCATACATGTGGTACCAGAACTGAAGACACTGAGGTTGAGGGTCAGCACATTGAGCACTGAGGAGACGAGCCGTGTCGCCATGAGTTGCGCTGTCACCCTCGATGTACATATAAAAACCACCTGCAAAAAAAAGTCATGCAGCAACTTTTAATTTGTTGATGTGAAATAATTGCTATAATTTTTATGTTCAATGGTGGAATGACCTCAAGACCTAGAAAACACAACCTACTTCCTGTTGTGTGGTCAGAGGAGGGACCAGTCATTGATGTGGAGGTGGAGCCTCGGTGTCTTGTCCAATCAAAAACATCTGTTGCCAACTGAGTCCAAGCACAAATGTCCCTTTCAAAATCACAGTTGATGTCACAAGCTGGAGGAAGGAAGCAAATTTAATTTTCTGTTTCATTAGTCTCTTCCTGAAAACAATTGAAGATGCAGAGAGTTAATCATGGGAGTGTTATTGTCACGTGTCCTGCGCCTGCTATTTCCTTCTACTCCCCACCAGGGGTCACCGGTTCACCATTGTGACCTTTTCATGGCACACGCAGTCACACATCACTCTGCACTACATTTCCCATAATTCCCCATCTAGGAACCAATCACACACTCACACCTGTTTCCCATCAGTGACACTTTATAAGCTGCACTCAAACACACACACATTGCTGAGTATTGTTTAGCCCTATATTGCGCCTTGCCTTGCCTTGCCTTGCCTTGCCTTGCCTTGCCTTGCCTTGCCTTGCCTTGCCTTGCCTTGCCTTGCCTTGCCTTGCCTTGCCTTGCCTTGCCTTGCCTTGCCTTGCCTTGCCTTGCCTTGCCTTGCCTTGCCTTGCCTTGCCTTGCCTTGCCTTGCCTTGCCTTTGGACTGTTTCCTTGATTATGATCGTTTGTGGACTAGTCTTTGCCTTGCCTCTCCTGATCTTGTTTGCTGGTGGTTGACCTCCTGCCTGTTTGACTATGCTCTTTTAATAAAGCTTGCATTTGGATCTCCAACTCCGTTGCCCTGCTCCATATGTTACAGTTATCTTATGAATGAATAAATGAGGCATTTATATAGCACTTTACATACTACTGTACACCCAAAGCATTTTACAATCATACTGGGGTCTCTCCTCCACCACCAGTGTACAGCATCAAGTTGGATCATGAAACGGCAGCCAAAGTTCAATGGTGCCTGTTCGCTCCTTACACACCAGCTATAAGTGGAGAGGAGAGAGAGTGATAGAGCCAGTTCAGTGGATGGGGATTATTAGGAGGCCATGATTGGTAAGGACCAATGGAAGGAATTTGCCAGGACACCGGGCTTACACCCCTACTTTTTACGAGAAGTGCCATGGGATTTTTAATGACCAGAGAGAGTCAGGATCTCGGTTTAAGGTCTCATCCGAAGGAAGGTGGTAGTTACAGTATAGTGTCCTCTTCACTATACTGGGGCATTAGGACCCACACAGACCACAGGGTGAGCACCCCCTACTGGCCTCACTAACACCTCCTCCAGCAGCAACCTAGTTTTCCCAGGAGGTCTCCCATCCAGGTGCTGACCAGGCTCAACCCTGCTTAGCATCAGTAGGCAACCAGTCTTGGGTTACAGGGTAATATGGCTGTGGCATTTTATGGCATCATCAGTCACAACATAATGGGATAACACTGCAGTAGTGGATAGTGAACTTACATGCTGAGGTGATTAGTATTTCTGTAGTTTGGATGGATGCAGGTTGTGGCGTTGTTGCAGGTGGTGGCAGTGGGACTGTAGGTGGAACCACTTGATTTGGTAAATCTGAAAGAGGTGTACAACTCTTAAATGAAGTTAATGAGTCTTTATGCAAAATGTAGGAGTCGTTGAACATAATAAGCTGACTTGTTATTTTTGAAGCTGAATGTTTTTAGTAAGGGCTGCCACAGAGTAGAAACATACCACTACAAGCTCCTCTGTGCAGTGAGACGTCATCAATGGCAACATCTGACTGGGCTGAGCTTCCTCTACGCCCCTCAAAGATCACCTGATAGACCAATAACATAGATTTCTCTAGATTGTTTTATAGATTAGTATGTTCACTTTAACATGTGGACTATTCAAAGAAGAATAAGTAGTTCGTTTTTAGTGGATAGTTTTACTTTTACTGACCTGGAACATAACATCTGGTCTCAGGTCCACCTGTGCAAGATGCCACATGTTTCCTTGGTCTTCTCTCATCCTCCACACCTCTTTGGCCACATTGCCATATTGCAGCAGGTAGACGCTCAGTCCCATGGTCCAGCTGGAACCATACATGTGGTACCAGAACTGAAGACACTGAGGTTGAGGGTCAGCACATTGTGCACTGAGGAGACGGGCCGTGTCGCCATGAGTTGCGCTGTCACCCTCGATGTACATATAAAAACCACCTGGAAATGTGGATCAGGAGACTCTTGAGCAGAGAAATTGTCATAAAATTTGTGCAACACATTTAATTATTGATGTGAAATGATTGCTATAATTTTAATAGTAGAATGACCTCAACATATAGAAAACAAGACCTACTTCCTGTTGTGTGGTCAGAAGAGGGACCAGTCATTGATGTGGAGGTGGAGCCTCTGTGTCTTGTCCAATCAAAAACATCAGTTGCCAACTGAGTCCAAGTACAAATGTCCCTTTCAAAATCACAGTTGATGCTACAAGCTGGAGGAAAGAAGCACATTTAATTCAATTTAATTATCTTCCTGAAAACAATGGAAAAAACAGAATTAATCATGGGAGTTATATTTTCTGGCATCATCAATCATAACAGAACGTGATCACACTGCAGTGGTGGATAGTGAACTTACTCGCAGAGTTGTTTGGTATTTCTCTGCGTTGGACGGGTGTAGATTGTGGCAATGGGACTGAAGGTAGAGCCACTTGGTTTGGTAAACCTGAAAGATATTTACAAATCTTAAAACATGAAGGTAAATAACACTTTTGAAAAATGTAAAAGTTGTTCTACTGAATAAGCTGAATTTTTGAACCTGAATGTTTTTATTAAGGGCCACCACAGAGTAGAAACATACCGCTACAGGCTCCTCTGTGCAGTGAGACGTCATCAATGGCAACATCTGACCGGGCTGAGCTTCCTCTACGCCCCTCAAAGATCACCTGATTAAACAATAACATACAAAACTATAATAACTAATCTATAGTAATTTCTTTACATTAACATGTAGAGCATTTGAAGAAGATTAGGTAGTTCTCAAATATTTACTGACCTGGAACTTAACATCTGGTCTCAGGTCCACCTGTGCAAGATGCCACATGTTTCCTTGGTCTTCTCTCATCCTCCACACCTCTTTGGCCACATTGCCATATTGTAGCAGGTAGACGCTCAGTCCCATGGTCCAGCTGGAACCATACATGTGGTACCAGAACTGAAGACACTGAGGTTGAGGGTCAGCACATTGAGCACTGAGGAGACGGGCCGTGTCGCCATGAGTTGCGCTGTCACCCTCGATGTACATATAAAAACCACCTGGAAAAAAAAGTCATGCAGCAACTTTTAATTTGTTGATGTGAAATAATTGCTATAATTTTTATGTTCAATGGTGGAATGACCTCAAGACCTAGAAAACACAACCTACTTCCTGTTGTGTGGTCAGAGGAGGGACCAGTCATTGATGTGGAGGTGGAGCCTCGGTGTCTTGTCCAATCAAAAACATCTGTTGCCAACTGAGTCCAAGCGCAAATGTCCCTTTCAAAATCACAGTTGATGTCACAAGCTGGAGGAAGGAAGCAAATTTAATTTTCTGTTTCATTAGTCTCTTCCTGAAAACAATTGAAGATGCAGAGAGTTAATCATGGGAGTGTTATTGTCACGTATCCTGCGCCTGCTGTTTCCTTCTACTCCCCACCAGGGTTCACCGGTTCACCACTGTGACCTTTTCATGGCACACGCAGTCACACATCACTCTGCACTACATTTCCCATAATTCCCCATCTAGGAACCAATCACACACTCACACCTGTTTCCCATCAGTGACACTTCATAAGCTGCACTCAAACACACACACATTGCTGAGTATTGTTTAGCCCTATATTGCGCCTTGCCTTGCCTTGCCTTGCCTTGCCTTGCCTTGCCTTGCCTTGCCTTGCCTTGCCTTGCCTTGCCTTGCCTTGCCTTGCCTTGCCTTGCCTTGCCTTGCCTTGCGACTGTTTCCTTGATTATGATCGTTTGTGGACTACTCTTTGCCTTGCCTCTCCTGATCTTGCCTTGCCTTTGGACTGTTTCCTTGATTATGATAGTTTGTGGACTACTCTTTGCCTTGCCTCTCCTGATCTTGCCTTGCCTTTGGACTGTTTCCTTGATTATGATAGTTTGTGGACTACTCTTTGCCTTGCCTCTCCTGATCTTGCCTTGCCTTTGGACTGTTTCCTTGATTATGATAGTTTGTGGACTACTCTTTGCCTTGCCTCTCCTGATCTTGTTTGCTGGTGGTTGACCTCCTGCCTGTTTGACTATGCTCTTTTAATAAAGCTTGCATTTGGATCTCTAACTCAGTTGCCCTGCTCCATATGTTACAGTTATCTTATGAATGAATAAATGAGGCATTTATATAGCACTTTACATACTACTGTACACCCAAAACATTTTACAATCATACTGGGGGTCTCTCCTCCACCACCAGTGTACAGCATCAAGTTGGATCATGAAACGGCAGCCAAAGTTCAACGGTGCCTGTTTGCTCCTCACACACCAGCTATAAGTGGAGAGGAGAGAGAGTGATAGAGCCAGTTCAGTGGATGGGGATTATTAGGAGGCTATGATTGGTAAGGACCAATGGAAGGAATTTGCCAGGACACCCGGCTTACACCCCTACTTTTTACGAGAAGTGCCAAGGGATTTTTAATGACCAGAGAGAGTCAGGATCTCGGTTTAAGGTCTCATCCGAAGGAAGGTGGTAGTTACAGTATAGTGTCCCCTTCACTATACTGGGGCGTTAGGACCCATACAGACCACAGGGTGAGCACCCCCTACTGGCCTCACTAACACCTCTTCCAGCAGCAACCTAGTTTTCCCAGGAGGTCTCCCATCCAGGTGCTGACCAGGCTCAACCCTGCTTAGCATCAGTAGGCAACCAGTCTTGGGTTACAGGGTAATATGGCTGTGGCATTTTATGGCATCATCAGTCACAACATAATGGGATAACACTGCAGTAGTGGATAGTGAACTTACATGCTGAGGTGATTAGTATTTCTGTAGTTTGGATGGATGCAGGTTGTGGCGTTGTTGCAGCTGGTGGCAGTGGGACTGTAGGTGGAACCACTTGATTTGGTAAATCTGAAAGAGGTGTACAACTCTTAAATGAAGTTAATGAGTCTTTATGCAAAATGTAGGAGTCGTTGAACATAATAAGCTGACTTGTTATTTTTGAAGCTGAATGTTTTTAGTAAGGGCTGCCACAGAGTAGAAACATACCACTACAAGCTCCTCTGTGCAGTGAGACGTCATCAATGGCAACATCTGACTGGGCTGAGCTTCCTCTACGCCCCTCAAAGATCACCTGATAGACCAATAACATAGATTTCTCTAGATTATGTTTTATAGATTAGTATGTTCACTTTAACATGTGGACTATTCAAAGAAGAATAAGTAGTTCGTTTTTAGTGGATAGTTTTACTTTTACTGACCTGGAACATAACATCTGGTCTCAGGTCCACCTGTGCAAGATGCCACATGTTTCCTTGGTCTTCTCTCATCCTCCACACCTCTTTGGCCACATTGCCATATTGCAGCAGGTAGACGCTCAGTCCCATGGTCCAGCTGGAACCATACATGTGGTACCAGAACTGAAGACACTGAGGTTGAGGGTCAGCACATTGTGCACTGAGGAGACGGGCCGTGTCGCCATGACTTGCGCTGTCACCCTCGATGTACATATAAAAACCACCTGGAAATGTGGATCAGGAGACTCTTGAGCAGAGAAATTGTCATAAAATTTGTGCAACATAAATATATTTATTGATGTGAAATGATTGCTATAATTTTAATAGTAGAATGACCTCAACATATAGAAAACAAGACCTACTTCCTGTTGTGTGGTCAGAAGAGGGACCAGTCATTGATGTGGAGGTGGAGCCTCTGTGTCTTGTCCAATCAAAAACATCAGTTGCCAACTGAGTCCAAGTACAAATGTCCCTTTCAAAGTCACAGTTGATGCCACAAGCTGGAGGAAATAAGCAAATTTAATTTACTATTTCATTAGTCTTTTACTGAAAACAATTGAAGATGCAGAGAATTAATCATGGGAGTGTTATTTTCTTGCATCATCAGTCACAACATAATGGGATAACACTGCAGTGGTGGACTTACACGCTGAGGTGTTTGGTATTTCTGCAGTTTGGATGGGTGCAGGTTGTGGTGTTGTTGCAGCTGGTGGCAATGGGACTGAAGGTGGAGTCACCTGGTTTGGTAATGCTGAAAAATGCGTACAACGATTTAATTAATTAGGAACATTTTTGCAAAATGTAGTTGACAAAGGGTGACCACAAAGTAGAAACATACCGCTACAGGCTCCTCTGTGCAGTGAGACGTCATCAATGGCAACATCTGACTGGGCTGAGCTTCCTCTACGCCCCTCAAAGATCACCTGATTGAACAATAACACAGATTACTATAGATTAGTTCTAATAGTTTAGTGTACTTTGAAGAAGATTAGGTAGTTCCTAAAATTTTATTTACCTTGAACTTAACATCTGATCTCAGGTCCACCTGTGCAAGATGCCACATGTCTCCATGGTCATCTGTTATCTTCCACACCTCTTTGGCCACATTGCCCTCCAGGACATAGACGCTTAGTCCCATGGCCCAGCTGGAACCATGCATGTGGTACCAGAACTGAAGACACTGAGGTTGAGGGTCAGCACATTTTGCACTGAGTAGACGGGCTGTGTCACCATAAGTTGCGCTGTCACCCTCCATGTACATATAAAAACCACCTGGACCGGGAAAAGAAGACATTTGAGTAGGGAAGTGGTTGAATATGGTCAGCTTTATAAGATATGAATTATGAATGTTGACTTACTTCCTGTTGTGTGGTCAGAGGAGGGACCAGTCATTGATGTGGGGGTGGAGCCTCTGTGTCTTGTCCAGTCAAAAACGTCAGTCACCATCTGAGTCCAGCTGCAGATGTCCTTTTCAAAATCACAGTTCATTTTACAATCTGTCAAAACAAAGTAACCATATAATTATCATGCCAAGCAGTTATACCACAATCTGATCCGCCAAGATTAAGGAGCATATGAACGCCTTTTTAAACATTAATACTTAGATCACCTGTAAAGTAATGTCTGATATCTCACAAATCACTTTTCAACCTCTTCCTTTTTGGGTGTGTAACACCCACTTTTCTTAATCCATTAATTTCACATTTATATTCACAAGACACTTTAATGTTTTTATTGCATTTAAGATATACTGCACATTTTATCAGTTCATGAATTCCCTGAAAATAATACTCATGTTCTCCACAGTTTGAACTATAAAAAAACGTGTACTGGAACATTTACTTATGAATAATATTTAATCCTGCCCAACAGTGTTTCTCATTGAATACCAATTTTCTTGAAATAAAAAAAACAACAGGTGATGCAAGTAAACTGGGTTGTGAACAGTGTTTTGCATCACTTTACATAAACATTATTATAGGATGTCTTACCTGGATGGGGTTGGATTAAGTTTGAGGTAGTCGGAAGGGGTGCAAGAGTGGTCGAGTCCGAATTTTCTGCTGATGAATCTGCCAATGTTTTGAGATCAATTCAAATTAACTGACGCTTTCTTTATTTATGTAATATAAAACAATACAAAAGGATTATACTGTATATAAAAATATTCTTTTTAAATAAAAAAATTAATACCAAGTTAACAACAGCATTTCTGAATTAGAGTCAGATTTTTAAGACTATTCTGATGGAGAAAAAAAAAAGTGGTCACGGACCATGCCACAAAAAATAATCAGATTGTAATTACACTTACAATCACATGCACCATACATTATGGCCACATCATCTATGGCTACATCTGAGCGTGGATCTGAGCCTCTGATGCCTTCTATGATGATCTGAAACAGTCCATATTAGAGTATTAACAAACAATCATCCATCATATTTAACATGTTTGCCTATGCACTTGATTTTGTCCTCTGTATTCATTAACAAGTAGAATGTGTGTTACTGTATGTCATGTACACATACAGTATTTTACCTGGAATGGCTGTTGTGGTTTGATTTCAACCTGGCCTTGGTACCAGCTGTTGCCCTGGTTGTTGGCTTTGGACCATATTTTGATGGCATGGTTGTTCTCATATATATAGATGTTGAGTAACATAGCATTTGCCAGGCCGTACATGTGAAACCAGAAACTCAAACACTGCTTGCTGGAAGTGTTGCAGACAGGACTCATTAGTCGGGCTGAGTCGCCATGGACCACACTATCCCCCTCAATATACATGTAAGAGCCACCTATATAAAACAGTCAGAGTAGTGAATAAGACAATAAACCCATTTTTTTGTTTTACCCAGGTATTGACTGGGACACGGACCCAATGTCTACATGAAATCTGTGCCACAAAATACAATCAGAATCCCATAGTCTACTTCATATTTTATGAACTAATTTTCCCAGCAAACTTACTTCCTGTGGTGTGGTCACTGGCTGGTCCTGTGAAGTTTGATGGTGTTGACCCTGACCATCTGGTCCAATCAAAACTGTCTTGGATAAGTTGTTCCCACCCACATTCATCCTGATCAAAGTTACAGCTCCATGGGCAACCTGTGTGATGACAAAGAAATTAAAATTTTATATATATATATACACCGATCAGGCATAACATTATGACCACCTTCCTAATATTGTGTTGGTCGCCTTTTTGCTGCCAAACCAGCCCTGACCCGTCAAGGCATGGACTCAGCTAGACCCCTGAAGGTGTGCTGTGGTATCTGGCACCAAGATGTTAGCAGCAGATCCTTTAAGTCCTGTAAGTTTTGAGGTGGGGCCTCCATGGATCAGACTTTTTTTCAGCACATCCCACAGATGCTCAATTGGAGATCTGTGGAATTTGAAGGCCAAGTTGACACCTCAAACTCATTGTTGTGCTCCTCAACCATTACTGAACCATTGTTGCTTTGTGGCAGGGCACATTATCCTGCTGAAAGAGGCCACAGCCACCAGGAAATACCGTTTTCATGAAAGGGTGTACATGGTCTGCACCAATGCTTAGGTAGGTGGTACATGGCAAAGTAACACCCACATGGATGGCAGGACCCAAGGTTTCCCAGCAGAACATTGCTCAAAGCATCACACTGCCTCCGCCGGCCTGCCTTTTTTTCCCATAGTGCATCCCGATGCCATGTGTTCCCCAGGTAAGCGACACGCACGCACACGGCCATCCACGTTATGTAAAAGAAAACATGATTTATCAGACCAGGCCACCTTCTTCCATTGCTCTGTGGTCCAGTTCTGATGTCATGTGCCCACTGTTGGAGCTTTTGGCGGTGGACAGGGGTCAGCATGGGCACCCTGACTGGTCTGCGGCTATGCAGCCCCATTCGCAACAAACTGTGATGCACTGTGTATTCTGACACCTTTCTATCAGAACCAGCATTAACTTATTGATCACCTGAGCTACAGTAGCTCATCTGTTGGATCGGACCACACGGCCAGCCTTCGCTTCCCATGTGCATCAGTGAGCCTTGGCCGCCCATGACCCTGTCGCTGGTTCAACACTGTTCTTTTCTTGGTCCACTTTTGATAGATACTGACCACTGCAGACCAGGAACACCCCACAAGAGCTGCAGTTTTGGAGATGCTCTGATCCAGTCATCTAGCCATCACAATTTGGCCCTTGTCAAACTCACTCAAATCCCATTTTTCATGCTTCTAACACATCAACTTTGAGGACAAAATGTTCACTTGCTGCCTAATATATCCCACCCACTAACAGGTGCCGTGATGAAGAGATAATCAGTGTTATTCACTTCACCTGTCTGTGCTCATAATGTTATGCCTGATCGGTGTAAAGAAAGACAGAAAGAAGAGAGACTGCTTACTTGCAGCTGGTGGGGTTGGTGTGGGGTCATCTGTTGGCGGTGTTGAAGGATTGGCAACTGTGTGGAAGCAGAAAAGTTCAGAGTTTTAAGGTTTCATTTAAGTTGTTGCATGACAGTTCTTTCATCTATTATACTGAAAGAAAGAAATGATTTAGCAAATTAAAAAAACTACTATGTTAAGTCAATGCAGGTTATTTATATAGTACATTTCATACAATGATAATTCAAAGTATTTTACATAAGCAATAAAGAAAAATGTATAAAAGCATGTTGACATTTATTTTTTATTATATATTAAAGTGAATAAAAGGAAAGAAAACGTAAAAAATCAAAAGATATAGACAGAAAAAAAAAATATTCCAGATTTGAATAGGATAAACATTTGAATAAGACAAATATGATTTTAGAATATCATTTTATGATAATAAAAAACTATGCACTTACAACAGAAGGTGTGATTTCTCCAGTCTGGCAGAAACACCTCCGTTATCTCACAAGCAGACACATAGTCCTCCAAAGAGGTACAGAGCTGCGCTTTGTCCCCCTGGGAAATACAATAATCAGAAACGCAACTGCTGACATAGATCTGTGGTGGAATGAACCAGTGGCACTCTTTGAAAGCATCTCCAAACAGTTCACTGCACTTTGTATATGCATCATCCTCCAGATCTGGATCACATGCAGGGGGTTTTGGAGAGCCATCACTGCAACTGGAAAAAAGGTAGAAAAAAACAGGACATATATTACAATGTTGCTTTTTACAATAGTAAATGGATACATAATTAATTATTAATTAATTTTAATTGTGTGCCAAGCATTTTTATGCCCCTATGTAATTCGCATTTGATGACTCAATCTCCGTCACATCCCCAGTTGATCCATTACACCGGATCACTGAGTCAGTGAGTTGAAGTCACTTAGTGAATGAATCGTGAAAGATTCATGACTGAATCATTCAAACCGGTTTTGTGAACAGGATCTGCCAATTCATTAAAAAGATTTGACTCAAAAGAACGATTCATTAATGAACTGGGCATCGCTACATGCCAAGAAAAGCTAGAGTGAATGTAATTTGCAGAGAACAATAACTTAATTTTTGGTCTGTTTATCTCATCATTATATCACGGTTTTATATGACTATTATGTTGATTTTTGCCATTTGGAGCCTGAATGCCCCAGTACTCACGAAGAGCGAACTGATAGCACACGTACATCTGCAAGATGTCTGTTTAAGATCACTTCATCTGGAAAGCATCTGCTGTTTACAAACATCTAATAGACGTCTTTAACATGTCGGTTTTACAGTACATACATTCTAAATCATAAACATCTTAAAGACATTTTCTAAACGTCTATTTGACATCTGACAGGAAACGTCTTATAGACGTATTGCAGATGAGCAAACACTCTTTACATAGTTTTACATACTTCCAGATGTAAACATGCACATCAGATAGACATCTCCGAGATGTACATGTGCTGTCAGGTATATATGCTTTTAAATCATCAGGTGCAACAATATTCGCTGCGCATTAACAGTTAGTCTATCTTTACTGATTCAATAGAATATTTTAGGAATTATTACGAATTCTGTGAGGATTCAGTGAATCCATCCTTACGGCCATTCACTGTCGTTGGTATTCCAGCTGCTGGCGAATTCGTGTGAATCCGCTACTGTGTTGCCGTCGGGTGTCAGAAAATCATCAAACTGAGTTCCGGAGTAGGTACCGCATAGGCCGCACAACACTCCTCTGTAGCGTTCATCCACCTGGATGAACAGCCTGGCGTTTCCAAACAGCAGCCTTAGACCGAAGTTTGTATCAACTCGAGCGTAAGGTCCTGATTGAGACACAAACACAGAAGAACCAAACTCCACAGGTAGGGGGACCTGACTACTGTTTACCTGAAGGGAAGAAAAAAACATGGTTCATGCTGAGGAACTTTTTAGTGCATCTCAAAAGGAGGCTTGTATTCAGGACCATTACTGTGTACGACTACATATATATGTGTGTATATATAGTTAATCAGCATGATGTAACTATAATTACTGTTATGCCTACTACTATTTTTAATAGTAATACTGTAATTTTTTCCCACATTATGGTGGGATATGAGGATAACAATTTATTTATTTATTTATTTATTTTTTTTTGCTGTAGCCTATGTAATGAAATATTGAGGTGATGTATTTAAATGTCTTAAAGTAATGTCACCATGGGAAAAAAATCATAATGGTCCTGAAGTAAGGTTATTTTTTTATATGGAAAATTAAATTTCTTATTTTTTTCTTGTGATTTCAGATTTAAATTATGGGTGCATGTTTTTGAGAGGGTATTTATGATGTTCAGCTTTTAAGACTGGGGAAATGCATTATACACAATTGAACATGATAAACATAGATTCTGCCAAATCATGATAAATTTAATGTAGGATCTAATTCAAACTGTCTAAAATGCTAACTTTAGTATTCTGTTGGATATTATGTTAGAATGTTAAATGTTTGATAAGGGATATTTTATAATACTCACAAATCACTGTCAATCATAAAAATGTGCTTAGATTTGTTAAAACTGGGTCATGCATTTGTTGGCACATTGTTTTATATTTCATGTTGAGTTCCTGATAAGATCAGTTAAAGTGTCTGGGTCACAAAAGTGCTGGTGATTGAATACTTTTTTTTTTTTTTTTTAAAGTGACCGGTTTAAACCTGCAGTATCATAGCTATATATCAGAAGTATGATTATGTCAAGCACAAGTCGCTATCGGGACACTCCTCAAATGTTATCATTGAATGACAGCATACATTGTCGTAAGCATACATATTTCTTATCACTTACCCTTAAAATATGAACATTTTACTTACTGTAAACACTAATTATGGGTCATTCATTCTAAATGGCAGCTCTTGCCAACATTTTTTTCCACAAACTGCCGACGTATATCATGAAAGATTAGGGAAGTGCTACGTGGAGAATTATGTGGAGGCCTCATAAACTTCCCCTCACTGTACTCTAATACAATAGTTAGATTGCTTGTCTGGTTCTCTGATCATATCTTTCTTCCTCTAGTTTCTGATCACTTATCTATCTAATCACCAGATAGGCGTTGTAAATGTGGATCGTCATCTGTATGATGTTACTTTTGTCTTGTTTCCCAGTACAAAACTCTTAAATCAAGATACATTAAAGCAAAATTACTTAAAATGTTAAGTTTTTTTTTTTCTGAATTTTTTTTAAATTAAGTTTATGCTTATAAAAATGCCAATGGGGTCAGAAAAATACATTCTAAATCATGCCATTTTGCTTCTTAAGTAAATGTGTCCTGGTTTAGGAATGTTTAGATATTTTTCCTGGAAAGCAAGACAAAATTACTGAGTAAGAAATTCATTTTTGCAGTGAAGTTGTTGGAAGTTTCATTACATTTTTAGGACTGGTTTCATAGTAAAGTTTTAAAGTTTTTATAGTAAGCTGAAGCATCAAGATCTCATGAAATAATTCCTTTGGTGTGTCATATGTGCTATGTATATTAGACACTAATTAGACTTCAAATGGTTAATCAATTATTCTTTTCCTTTTTTTTATTTTTTTTTTAATGTGCATTATTTGTGGTGTAACCGAATACACAGTGATAATACGGCCAATTCCAAATGAATGACAAAAAATAGACACTCACATAAACCAGCTTGTTCTTTCTGATGACAATGTGTAGGCCTTCCATGTCAAGAGCTACAGAGTTTAGAGAGGAAGTTGCAGAGTTGTTCTGTCCCTCATTTTGTGCGGTTATTGTGAACTGGGTGTCAGTAGGCCCACAGGTCTTTGCTAACGTGTAGTTGCAGGTGCCCCAGAAGGAGTAGGCCTTGCCATCAAAAGTGATGTAATGGGGGTCACCATAGACGCTGCAGGTTGCCGGGCTAGACAGAAAGCAACCCTTGACTCCGTTCTTAACCATGCACACTTCATCAGCCATGCAGGAAGCAGGTGAACAGTGAATGTTCCCATTGCCCAAACACTGGCACTGTCGCTCACATTCACCCTCCATAAATGTCTCTCTGATCTGGATAGGACAGGATGAGAAAGATTTATGTACACATAAAAATAATTAAAAATAATTAAAAAAAAAAGTATTATCTATACACAGACTGCCCAGCCAAAAAAAGTGACCGTTTGGATTTTAATTGGCAAATACTTAAGAATCTATGATTGGATCATTATTAAAGTGATTATTATGTTTCTAGAATGTTTTATGTTTGGCAACGGTTCTTTTAACCCTAACAGATGGAGTGTGTAGCTTTTCATTTAAAAAAAAAAAAAACATTTAAACATTCAAAAAACATTTATTTCCATTAAAAGGTCCATAAATTTTTGGTCAAGACCTTATATTGACAGTGCAAGAGGTGAGCACTCTGTAAAGTCTCCTCCAGCACATCCCAAATACTTTTTTATGAATTTAAGATCTCGACTCCATTGCTCCATTGTTATTACCAATTCATTTGTGAAAATGATTCTTCATGCTCCCTCCCAACCATTCTTTCACAATTTGAGCCTGATGAATCTTGGCTTTCTCATCCAGGAATATGGCCATGATACTTCTTTCTACATGGTTGTTTAAGAAATGAAAAGTTACACACTCCATCAATTAGGGCCAAACATATAACATGCTAGAAGCATAATAATCACTGTAATATTGATCCATTCATAGACTCTTAAGTATTTGCCTATTAAAATCCAAACAGCGACTTTTGGCCGGGCAAGGCATATATGGCTAAGCTACTTTACCGAATAATGCTGTTTATTAGCCCAACATCCACAGTCTTTAGCTTGCACACACACTCCTCCGCTGAGCATGAAGCCATCGTCACACTCGCAGCGCTCCTCGCATATCCCACAAGGCCCTGTGGTGTCCAGGCTGAAGCAGGCTTTGGGACAGCCGCTGGCACAGGCGTTGTAGTGGCTGTGAGGGCCACATGATACAGCTACAACAAAAACCAAGAGAATCAAACATAATTAATCTCACCGATAGATTTACAGTACGTTTTCTAGTGCCTTTGTGGTTTGTAATGGAAAGTTACGGGTCAGCTGGTGAAGGTGTGGGAGATTATTAATTAATAACCAGAGAGTAAGTCAAGTACTTCTGTGTGGATTGTTAGGTGGAGACTGGACTGCTGATTACAGAGGTCTGAGATAGGCCTTTTGCTCAACAGGGGCTTAAATGAGGTAGTCTGATCTGACATGTCAAGCCTTAATTTATATTTATGATTTGCCTAACAATACTGGCAGACGGCACTTGAATCGCAAGTCTGTGTTCACACTGAAAGTGCTCATTGTTTTATAGCCTTGGGTGGAGATGAGATAATAAGGCTTTAAAGCAATATTCAAGGTTAAATGCATTTTGATAGAGCTCAAGGCCTGTTTTACACATCCTGTGTGTGAGCAGTAGTGTGTTAATTTTTTGTTAATTTTTTCTGCCTATTTTAAGATGTAAAGGTTAATTTGTTAAAAACTTAAAGGGATTGTGATATATTATGGCAATCAATCTGGGGCATTATAATAGCACAATTAAGAGCTCCAACCACTTTTTTGTGATCAAATTTAACAGATTAAAAAGTCATTACATTGACTCAAACATTTTAATTTGGGATAATCAGTCCGCATTACATTCACACTGGTGTTTTTAGTCAAACAATTTGAATATATTATTATTATTATCGCTAAAAAAAATAAAAATACAAAAAAACAAAACAGTTAAATACACTGGATGCTGCTGTGCTTCACTCTGAAACAAGGAGCATGATAGACGAAATACTTAATTAATTAAATTGCAGTCTTTTGTGATTTGAATATCGCACTAAGCCGTAGTACAATTTTGATTTTAGGTCATTTGAAATATGCTTTGCCAAAGCAATGGCACAAAACATGTTATATTTATCTTGATATGAGAAATGTAAAAATATTTTTGGTTCATTATGAAACTGTGGTGGGCCACTGGAGTTTTGAGTAATTAATGGGAAACACTGGCTTGTGGTTATAACTTTCTCTGTTATTATGAGCACTTATATTCTAAGTCAAATATTATACATTTTGCTATAGCAGATTTCAAAAGAAAAAATTTTCATCTTCCGTATTATACATCATAATGATGAGTTAAGCATAATGCCTAAATTCACCTGCAGTATAAACAAAGTAGTATAGATAGATATATAATATATACTATTCAGGGCTTGACATTAACTTTTTTTTGCTCACCAGCCACTGTGGCTAGTGGTTTTCCAAAGTTACTAGCCACTCAGCATTTCAATGGCCACAATATTGACATTGATACCAATGGGAAAATCTGCCATATAGTTATTTTTAATATTATCTTAATAATTTGGCAGGAGGTATATTAGGCTGCTGTCACTTTAATACCTAAGACACGGATCCATTATACTGTTACACATGCATTTTCTTTTTTAACTGTTTATGTTCACTTAAAACATAACTGACTGTATGAATACTCGGCGAGACCGGCATTTTGACATTATTTTGTGTATATTTGACTGCTTAAGTGCAAAAAGCAGTGAAAAAGAACTCAATTTAGTACTGAGAGGCAGCTTTATGTGCGCGCACTTTGGCTGTGAGCACAAAATCTGCAGGAATGAGTAAAATTATGTGCAATACGCTCAATCCCATGGCGAAATTCAAGACCTGTAACACTGTGAGTGAGGGGAGGCGGGTTTGTGTGTCAACTCGCTGTCGGAGATATGAGAGAGCGAGAAGGTGTAGCTGGTATTGTGTATCTATTCTGCTGAAAATTAGTATTGGAAGCATTTCAGATATTTCAAGAAAAATCTATATTTTTGACAACACTAAATTGCATTAAAATTAAATTATTTTAGATTCCTTTTTAAAAGACTACAATTCAAAATTATATATATTATATATAAAATTTAACCGACAATGTGACTGTGTAGATCATTTTAGCAATCGTTAAGCACTTACGACAGAATGTTGAGTTCCTCCAGACCGCAACAGAGATCCCAACTTTGTCGCAGGTGGCACTGAAGGCCTCAATAGCATCGCAGAGTGCAGCAGGATCTCCGTGAGTTGTACACATATCGAACATGCAGCTTTGGAAAAAACTATCTGCACTGAGAACAGATGAGCATGCTGAAAATGGGCCCTGACTGGATGTCAGCAGACCGCAGTAAACCTCGCTGGCGTACTGCTGCTCCTCTGCATCTGTACAGACCCTAGGCAGGGTGGGCTCCTCACACACGCTCTGCCCTACAACATTAGTGTCCTGCACAAGTGACCCGTCTGGGATCTTGAAGTCGTCTTCTCTCTCCTTGTTAAAGTTGCCGCACATGCCACAGATTCTGTTGGAATAATGGCTGGGGACGATCACCTGAACAGCACCGGATCCCATGTAGAAGACAGACAGTTTGAAATCTGTCTGAAGGACCAAAGCATGTCCCTGGGCATTAACCGTAACTCTATTTTCCTTCAGGAGTAGAGGGATATCCTTCCAGATTCCATTAACCTGATTAGAACAACAATAGAAAATGGTTAAGACAAAAATGATAATCACAAATTGTGTTTAGTGGTTGACTAACATATTGCTAAGGCCGATATATCGGCTGATATTTGGCATTTTTTAAGTTGTCAGCTCGATTTGGCTGAAGCAGAACTTTTGTATTATATAAATATAATTTATATATTTCTATCTAATCTATATTTCTCTAATATTGGCATTGATATTGTCATTGCTATTGGCATTGGCCATCAAAAAAACAAACAAACAAACAAAAAACTAATTGTGGTTGATTGCTCACCATGACTCTGCTCCTCTCTGTCCTCAGCATGGACACTCTCAGACCATGTATGTTGATGTTCACCTGCTGAATGGAGGAGACGTGCGAGTTCCCTTTTCTCTCATTCTGCACCTCCACTGCAAACTCTGGAAGCAACCCTGACTGATCGCAGACCTTTGACAAAACGTAGGTACAAGGACTCTCAAATTGGAAGCTGACCCCATCAAAAGTAGTGTAATGCGGGTCAGAGGCCACATGGCAGGTGCCAAAGGTGTCGTTGGACCGAGAGATGTGAGAACAGATGAGTTGCTCATTAGTGCAGGTGCAACGAGTGCTTTCATGAGTCCAAAATGTGCCTCTTTGCTCACATTGTGGCCCTGTGGATGAGAGTGGCGTACTACCACTTTACTATTTCACAAAGGCCAATAAATGTGGTGAATTTATGTCTCAGTGTTAGCTTGAAGATGTTTTTATGTTGCTAAATGACACACTAGGTCAAAATAATATGTCACTCACCGCATTGTCCCCTCCGGATTCCTATTCTGTCAAAGGCAGTTTCCTCATCCTCATGCAGGCCTTGTGATAGCTCAAAAATAACCTGCCAGAAGCACAATTACAGTTGCAGTGAGTAACAGTGATTCTTCAGTGCTTGCAAAATTTTCATCACTCAGTCAAGACCAAAATGTTCCTATTATATTTGTGCACATTACTTTCACAGATGCTTTCTTATCAAACAACTTCCAGAAATTCTTGTAGTGCTTTAAGATGGCAGACAGCTTAACATAGTTCATATGAGCAAAAAAATAACTCTTGGAGTTTTTTCCAAAGGGATTCCACTTAATCAGTCTTCACTGGTGAGTTGTATGTTATTTTTGTATCTTTATTGTATATCCCAACAAACATTTGGCAAGAAAAACCACCAATAATTAATTAATTTATTTTTTTACATTTTGCTCTCAAAACTATGGAGCTCCTAAAGGGACATGGTGAAGGGAAAAATATGAGATGGGAGGAAAAAATTTATGTCAATGCTTTTGCATTCTCACAAATGTTTTGCATTATCCCGAGAAACTTTGCACTCGCTCGCAAAACTTTTGTTCTTTGCTAGCAAACGCAAAGTTTTGAATTGAAATACATTTTTTCCTCCCATCTCATATTATTTCCACCACCATGGCCCTTTAGGGGCTCCATACATTTGTGCACATTACTTTATACAGATGCTTTCTTATCAAACAACTTACAGAAATTCTTGTAGTGCTTTAAGCCGGTTGTCTTTAAGTAGGTACTGAAATTTAAAAAATGTGATGCTTTGAGCATTGTTGAGTGGATTCGTAAACACCAAATTGGTCATTGTGCACTCATCGGATATGTCAGTGATTGGCTACAATGATCAATGCTTCAAAAACGTTGTAAATAGTCATCAATGACACTCTTCACTGAGCGCTTACACAGATACACATGGGAGCGTTTGAAAGCAGGCATCTATCGTGGACCAGTCTGTTGATAGACACCTGCTTTCAAATTCAAACACTTTCATGTGCTTTCAAACGGACCCGTGCGTTGATCATTGTATTCAATCAGAGACATACAGTATCCGATGAGCGCGTCAACACGATGGCCAATCAGAGGTGTTTATGGATCCGCTCAACAGCGCTCAAAGTATCACATTTTTTAAATTTTAGTACCAATTGGTATCGAAGTTGGTACTTTTGACAACTCTAGCAGACAGCTTAATATACAATTCATACGCCTAGAAGACTCTTGGTGGTTTTTCAAAGGTATCCTACTTCATCACTGTTCATTGGTGAATTGTATGTTATTTTTGTATCTTTATTGTATATGTCCAAAAAATTTTTTTTTTTTTTGCAAATCAAATGCTCATTGGACAACAGCCATTGATGTTGGACACATTTCTATTGTTCAGTTTCCACTGGCATGACTGTGTTTTTTCATTGTTTAATTGATTAAGTGTGGTCGTTTTGGTTAAAAAACTTTTAACTTTTTGGATACAAAAAGAAGTAAAAAAAACAAAACACAAATAACTCCATAGAATTCTTCTCTAAAATGTTTTAAATGATCTTAAACGTTTCACTATAAAGATTCCCAACAGCTAAATCTGAATCTTTAAATTGCTCTACCTGGATGTTGTCGGATTGCTTTGTCAGAGGGATGTAAACTTTTCGCCAGTCTCCACTGTTAGAAGTCTCTGAGGTCCAAATCAGTGTCTGCAGAATGTCATCCACTAGCAAAACTTTGAGTTCAGGACTCTTTCGGGTGGGTTTATGGTACCAGAACTCCAGACAGGAGTCTTCTGAGATCTCAAGAAATCCACTCTTGAGACGAAACACACCAGGTGGACTCACAGGATGGAGAGCTTTAGTACATAGACAAAAGGTAAATTTAAGTGATTTACAAGATTTACAATTGATTTTTTTTTTTTTTTGGAAAGTTTTACCGCCTTTTAAAATTTGTGATTTCCTCTTTTATACTAAGGCCCGGTTTCACAGATGGGGTTTAGGCCAGGATTAGGCCTTAGTTTAATTAGGACATTTAAACATTACCGGTGTGCATCTTGAGACAAAACAATGTTTTAAGATCTGTCATTGCAAGTTGCTTTCAGATAAAACAGCTCAAACATGCATTTTAGTCTGGGACTAGCTTAAGCCTTGTCTGTGAAACCAGGAGTAAGAGTTTTATCCTTCTTATCTTTTCAGTTGTATTAAGTTTTTCTGCTTTGTTGTTACCTCCCAGTGCCTATAAATGGTATAAACACAGAAAAAAAAAAAACCTGTTTCATAGTTAATTTTTCACTAAACATTAAGTTGGTAATGTTTTCATTGCATTGTAGTAAGCACAGGCTGTATTATAGATTGACCTCTAAAAGCACGCTGTCATAAATAAGATTAGACTTTCGATCTGAACTTTGTGTTTTGTGAATTCTAGCCGTGTAGCATGAGCATCACGAACAATGCCTTATTCACACAAGTGGTTGAATGCAGTGCCTTGCGTATTTGAAAGTCAAGTTGAAGAACATAATTTTAGGAACAAGAAGTTTAAAGAAGCTCTGCTACGTGCTGTTAGAAACCTATTAACTGCTGTTGTTGTTGCCGCAGGTGAATGGATTGGTGGTAAACACCAGCGAATAACACAAAGCAGCAACTGTCTCCGCAGCAATTTCATCTCAGCAGTATAATTACCTGTTGCCGACTGAACGCTGATGGGTCCCTCAGAGGTCCAATCACAGGATCCTGGCAAATCACTGCCAAAATCACATTTTGCGAAATAATCTACAGCACAGGAGGGAAAGGTGATTAAAGGACAATAAAAAAGTGGAGTGAGAATAAGAACCTAATCGAAAACAAGAAACAAACCAAAAAAAAATAGTTCTGTTTGGCTTGTTATAACAAATGTTCATGTCCATAGTCACTCTTGCGAGAAATTGGTCATACCGGTCGGTGTGAGTGCTTCTATTAGAAAGCCCTAAAAAGTTCACAACTCATCAGAGTTTGATAGCATGGTTTCTAACAGGTACTCTTTTCAGTACTGCAGAAGTTTTTCGGTAACACAAAGCCTTTATGTATAATGTACTATTTTATTAGTGCTGTCAAATGATTAATCACGATTAATCGCAAATTCATAAATACACACACATACATAATGTATACATGTATATAGATTTATATTTATTTATAATTTATATTATATATAAATGTTGTATATATAAATATATTTTGTTAAATACAGTATATACATGCATGTGTGTATTTATATATACATAATAAATATACACAGTACACACACATATTATGTAAACACAGGCGATTAATCGCAATTAATTGTTTGACAGCACTATTTATAATGTAAATTATAATGCATTATATCTTTTCATAAATAAGTGTAATCAAGTTAAAATGCATAAAAAATCTGCAGGTTTCTCTTTACATTTTAAATTGGTTGGTTGTCATGTTTTATTGCATTATACTTTCTAAAAATGTAATAGTGAGTAGATTTTAAAGTATTTTGTATTATAACTGTGGTTACAAATTACAGTTATCCATGAGATCATTACAAGGCATAATAAAATAAATACTTACATAATGCATTGTATTTAAAGGCTTCAAGTAAAGTGTTACCATAAATGCCTTAACATTTTAACCTCCCAATTCAAAATTCTTACCTGCATTTGACCTCCAGTCAGGAAGAGTGAGTGAGAAACTTCTACAGATGATGAATAGAGAAAATTTGATGTAAATAAAATGTTAAATACATAACAATAGCTTTATTAGACAAAATATAAGAGCGATAGAAAGATGACCAACCTTGAATGAGCCTCAGTGTTTACAACACATAAATAGGCTACTACATAGAGCAGCCTCAGGTACATGTCCCCTGGCATAGTCTCGCTGATGTGTCCTGAGGTGAATCTAGATTGTACCTCTTTTCTCAGGACAATGAGAAGGGTTTGAATGTGCTGGCTGTTATGAAGGTGATGGAAATTGCACCATTGACCCTGAGAAGGTGTGGTTTTGATGATGGTGCGCCACTGAAAGGGGAGGGATTTTAATATATTGTTACAATAATTGGAAATTGGAAATAAGAAATTGGACTCCTGATGAGGTTAACTGTACTTTAAGTCAACCTTATCAAAGTCCAGTTATTGTGTTGCAGCAACTCTTTAATTACTTCAATCTAATGCAACATTGCTAATGCAATATTAGATAACGTAATATCAAAGCAAGCTCCTTTCTTGGAAAAAAAAAAAAAAAAAACTCTTAAACTAGCCAGAGCTGGTATAATCTGGTCTCTCATACAGAAAATAAGATGGTGTTTAGCTGGTTATGCTGAGTGGTGAGCCTGACCAGCTAAAAAAAGTACCCCAAAACATAAAAAATATTAAGTAGGATAATCACAAATTTAAAGCAAAACATTTAAAAAAAAAAAAAAAAAAAAAAAGATCCGAGAAAAAAATCAAGTAACATTTGTAGATTTTTTTTTTTTTTTTATCTAGACACCATTGTGATTTTTAAAGGCACAATATGTAATTTTCGCCACTAGGTCATTTATTCAAAACAAAGACGTAGCTTGATGACGCCTTGATTTCACAGAATCATGGGAGGTGTTACGTCTACAGCAAGTGGAAAAGAATCCAACGGGACTCAGGTAGAAATCATGGATGAGCTAATTTAAATATTTATTAACATTATAGTATGAAGCAGGGTGTGGCTAAAAACCGTTGGAGCTGGAGCGATTGCTAATGAAAGATGAGTGTGACACATGGCTTGAGAGCAGTGGAGCTTTTATTATGCCGCAGACAAGCTTTTCTGCTTCTTCTGGTCATGCGATTTAAACAGTAAGACTTACTGTGTTGAGCTATACAACAATGATTAGTCTTCTGTTGATAAATGTATCCAAACAGTTGCTCACCTGTATAATAAAACGCATGATATATTAAAGTGTCTTTGGTGTTTCCATAGTTTGTACAAAATAAAACCAGAAATCAAGGGTAACGTGGGTATGATGTCATTGATATGGTCCATTTCCTGGTTAAAATTGCTTATTTCTCTAGATTTAAACATTCTTGGAAACATTTGGCATAATGTAAGTATATAACATTGTTCTAGTGGTTTTTACCACTTTACATATTGTGCCTTTAATGGGATACACTTTTTAAAGGTGTGTTTATTATTCAAGTACTGTATTACAGTTCATGCGAATAGATTTACAGTGTCCTCAGGTTAATTGAACCCTGCCAGTCCATTAAACACACATTTGAGACCTATTTTATTTACTGTGCTTCCTTAAACATTACATTTGCAAAGATCAAATAGGAGCAAAGCCAGTGTTTAGATTGATGCCAGACATTGACACCTTGACCTTGTGATTTGTAGTCTTACCTCTGAACTGTTTCATGTCTAGTTTTCTTTGACTCAGACATTTTTCATTGGACAACTATATTTGAGCTAAAGCTAATTAACTTTTTTTTTTTTTTTCATTGGTTTTATTTGCAATATGAGACATAATGTTCCAAATGCTACACTTTTTTTTATTTTTTTTATTTCTTTTATTCTTCTCTTCAACTTGTCCAACAGGTACGTGTCCCCTGGCATAGTCTCGCTGATATGTCCTGAGGTGAATCTAGATTGTACCTCTTTTCTCAGGACAATGAGAAGGGTTTGAATGTGCTGGCTGTTATGAAGGTGATGGAAATTGCACCATTGACCCTGAGAAGGTGTGGTTTTGATGATGGTGCGCCACTGAAAGGGGAGGGATTTTAATATATTGTTACAATAATTGGAAATAAGAAATTGGACTCCTGATGAGGTTAACTGTACTTTAAGTCAACCTTATCAAAGTCCAGTTATTGTGTTGCAGCAACTCTTTAATTACTTCAATCTAATGCAACATTGCTAATGCAATATTAGATAACGTAATATCAAAGCAAGCTCCTTTCTTGGAATTTTTTTTTTTTTTTTTTTTAATTTTATATTTTATTTGCAATATGAGACATAATGTTCCAAATGCTACACTTTTTAAAAAAATTTTTTTTTATTTATTTTATTCTTCTCTTCAACTTGTCCAACAGATAAGATAACACCAGCAACCCAGACTGACGCAAGATAATAGCTTTCTTTAATGATGTAATCTCAGACATATGTAGGTGGTCTGATACTGCTAAGACTTCCAGGATGTGCTGTCATACATCTGCTGTTAACTAAATCCTTGGTTTGCAGCAAACAAAACTCCTCCTTTACAGTATGCTGAGAAACAGACTGCAGTTGAAGAGACAGGTGAATGACTGCGATTTCAACTCAGATAAGATTACATTTTCTATTTACCCTCAGTGGATCATTAAGTGTCATCCTCTGACAGATGTAATACAAACAATATCACAAAATGAGCATTGCTTTTCTCTCGGCGCTTGGATTTAATGAGAAAGTGTGCATGAATGATTTGAAATGAAAGCCCTTGGAGAGGTTAGAAATAGCTTCAATTTCTTTGATGCTCATTTAGAATATAACCAAGGTCAAAAGCAGGTCCAACCCTTGTGTATAAAGAAATATATATATATATATATATATTTTTTTTTTTTTTTTGGTAACAAAAATACATCTAAGTGAACAATAGCCTTTAAAATAACTTAAAATATGTATATAATAACAATGAGACAATAAGTATCAAAAGCAAGTAATCATATGATTTTATTGAACAGCACTGATTGTTGTTGTTACACTATACCAAATCCTTATGATCAAATCCTTATTTAATATTGGCCGAACAACATTTAATTCAAATGTCCACTTAATTTTTACTATTTGGTCACTTCTTTATGATAAAATTGCTATAGCCACTTTAATTTTTTGAATAAGAACATGTGGACCTCAAAACATGCAAACTCAGAGTGAGAGTTTTAACTTTTATTTTTATTTAGGAACATTTGGATGTATTCTCCTGTGTCGGCTTAGGTTTATAAATGATTTACCTTACAAATCTGATTAAATTACCCATGTGCGTTCCCAATTGAACGTTATAAGCAACCCAAACTCATAGTAGAGTTTGTAAACCGAGCTGCTAAGATGCGCTCCACGTAAATGATAACAGTGCAACACTTCCCTATAAAATACAAAGCACACCAGACATTATACATATTCCAAATGCACGTTATTTGAAAACCAAACAAATAGTACATGCAGAGACTAGGTTCATGTGGTTCATTTAGGGCTACTGTAGAAACATGGGGCGCAAAATGGCGAATTCGTTGTAAGGGCACCCGCGGCGTATGTAGATAGAAATGGCTCATTCTAAGGTAATAAAAACATAATGGTTCATTATGTAAGGTCTTTATACACCACTGAAAACATAGTTATGTATATTATATTGCATTTCTGTCAATAGATCCTCCTAAATATTACACACCGCACCTTTAACTGAGCCGCTGAGATGCTGGAAGAAACGCGTAACTTGCGCACATGTAAATAATTAAAGTATTGCTCTTCACTCTGAAACTCCTCAGGGAATTGATTTAATTGAATCGCAGCCTTTGTGGTTTCAGAATTGCACAATGCTATATTATGATTTTTAAATGGTTTTAATATATCGTGCAGCCTTAGAAAATAGTCTAATAATGCGGTTTATTGATTCTCGTCCGAGGAATGCCGATATTTTGCCAGTTAAGCGACATGGGTAAAGTGCAATCGAGGATTTTTTAAAATAGAGCACCTGAATTTAATCAAGGAGTCTTGACAGCCCTAAACATTAATATTGTAAAATATTATTGAAATCTAAAATGTCTGTTTTCTATTTTAATATATTTTAAAATATATTTATTTCTCTAATGGCAAAGCTAAAGCAATTACTCCAGTCCTCAGTGTGACATGCTTCATGATGAAACATTTCTTATTATTATCAGTGTTGATAACTGCTTGAAAACGCTTAGCCTTGTGGAAACCGTGATGCATTTTCCCCCAGGATTCTTTAAAGAACAGCATTTATTTGAATTTTTATTTTTTGTAACATTATAAATGGCTTTACCATGAGTTTTTTAATTGAATGCATCATGAACAAAAGCTGAATAAAATGTTTTATAATATATTTCTTTAAAAATTTTTTACTGCCCCTAAACTTTTGAAAGGTAATGTATCACATTTCAATGGAAATTCTATTTATTTTCTGTTTTATTTCTCACAGGAAAAACTAGTTCCAAAGCAAGCCAAATCATTCTGTAATTTGACTGAGAAACATTCTATAATCCCTGTGCTCTGGCTCCACTCCGCGTTTTCCATTGCTCAATTGTTCCACACTCAAAAAATACTTTGCTTCAAATACCTAGCAAATAACTTTATTTTACTCAATTCTCTTTTTGTTTTGAAGTGAAATCAAAATGTTTACCTGGGATCTGATCCATAATAATATTTTCCAGTTGAATGACTGCAGAATGCTTCCTGTTTTCCTAGATGAATGCATGCATGTGTTTGAATTTATTGAGCCATTGTGAATTTTTTTAATGCAGAGACATTGTGACATAATGTAGCAGATTAATGGCCCTTAGGGGAAGTTTACAGGTGTGTAATGTGTACACAGAGCCCAGATAAAGGCTGGTGTCAATGAGAGTGTTTGTACAGAGTGTATTTGCCACCTGTCAGAGATAAGCGAAGCCTCTCAATGAGAGCAAAAGTCTGACATTCCCTTAGCCGTTCCCTGACACTTACTGTCATTTGTGTCAATACGCACTAAACTTGAAAAGAATATTAATGTTCCGTTCCGTTCTCTCTTCTTTCTTTCTTTTTTTTCTTTCTTCAATTTTCTATTGCTGTGTTTATACAAGGAGAGGGTTTGGCTCTTTCATGAGAGAAATTATCATCATTGTTTAAGTCCACATTTCAACATCTTCATTTGATTTCATTTTTTTTTTTTTTCTTGACACAAATAAGTGATGTGACAAAAACTAGATGCCACTTCAGATGAATGTCCCACTGTTCCTATTCTTTTTCAGGGACTTTTAATATGCTTTAAGACAAACCATGTGCAAATTCATATGTGAACACCATTGCTGAGTATTTTCTGCTAAAAACTGCAGTGAAAAAAAGACAATCTTGACATCGCTGGTGTCTGTGACATCACAAACTACTTTGTAACCAATCACGTCAACATGTCGGCGGACTTTAGCATATCATTAACAGCAAACTAGCAGGGGAGTCTCGAGAGAAGCCAGGTTATCCCTGTATATTTTTATGTTGAAATGAAAAATCGGGTAGATTTAGCAATATAGCGGGCGTATGATGTATATTACGATGTTATGATGAACTATATGCCTTTCTCCACTGACGTTCTGAGTTGTTTGTATGGATACTGATTGTTAGAAGGCAGCTGTCTGACTCTGACATGATGAAGGGAACATGATTTGTGTAACATTGGCAACACATGTCAAACAGCTGTTTGACACAGTCAAACAAAGGCTAATCATATTAATTACCGTTATGTGTCCGATGTTGTAAAGAGTGAAACCATTGTGCTGCGTTTACTTCAGTAAGTTGACCGAGTGGATCTCTGAGCCAGTGTGAGCGAGTGGAGGCGGGGCTAATTAACATATTTATTAATCCACATATATTAAATGAGGCAAGGTTACATTCAAGCTATCTTAAAGGGGTGGTTCAGTGTTTTTTTTATTTTATTTTCTAGGCTTGATTGTGTTTATGGGGCGCAGTTTAACATGTCTTAATGCTTAGGTTTAAAAAAAAAAAACGCCATATTTTTCATATATTTTACCTTTATTCTACACCGTTGTTTCCCTTCTCCTAAAAACGCACTGTTGGGTTCCTGGTTCTATGAAGCCCCTCCCTCAGAAATACGCAATGGACTAAGATTGGTTAGCTGGCCATGTGTATTGTGATTCGCTGTCCAGAATACGTTTTCACGATTCACGTTGTCCGGAAACACCACGCCCTTTACCATTACAGGCAAACGTTGCATGTGCTTCAGTCAAAGTCCAGTCTTTGCTTCAGTGGAAATGTAAATAATGGCGTCAATATTACCGTATCAATTTGAGCCCGAATCAGACCCAGACAGCAGTAATGATGAAGAGGGTCAAGCAGAACCTCTACAAGCACGGCTTTTAATGGACGTTTATAAATGTTAAGTATATTTTTCTTTATATTTGTGTCAAAGTGTTTAGATATTCTTGTAAATGTTACTGCTGCCCTATAGTGTTCTGATTAAAGATTTACTGTAGCTGAATACATGACTGAAACATTGTTCCCAAAGTCCAGCGTCCCTAGGAAGAAGACTTGTATGCACGCGACATGGATGGACATGGATTAGGATGTCACCAACCCGGGAAGTTGCTCGTTGTAGTCCAAACCGGTCGTTTTTGTAGGCATTAAACTGCCATAACTTTAAAAGACAATATCTCCGTTTGCATTGACCTTTCAGTGCCGTAACTTTGCGGATACTGTTTATGCTCAAGCAGCAACATTACACACTAACTAAAGTTAAAAAAGTTTTATAAATGATATAAAGTGCAGACACTGTGTATATTCTATGATTTTATTGTGCCATCTCGGTAGTTTGGACTGTGGGGGGTGGATTTCTTAAGATTTTAGTCATAATCATGTTTCTATACCATTTACAATAAAATGCTCCAAATATTTTGGGTGGAAAAGTTTTGACAACAGAGTAAGTTGTTTCTACTTTGCCCTTAATTAGAGTTCTTGCAACTTTCCTGCAGAGACCTTAGAAGCGCGAGCTATTCAGAAACTTGGGAGAGACGTGTTTGTGGTTTGTTGCTCAGCGAGGGATTTGCTGCGGGAGCCCTGGTGAGTTAAGCTGAGAGCTGCTCTGTGTTTGAAGTGTAATGTTGGATAAGGTGATATATTGTGTGCTTCTCCGAACCATTTCCCCTGGACACTCAGCGGACAGACTGTACTCTTACAAAGTTCCATAGTGTGTAATTTCAGATGTGGTCTGACCCATTTCAAAATGAGGCAGTCCCAAACTCAGAACTAGTTAGCAAGATGTTGTCAAGTTATTAATTTAGAGTATAGTTACAGTAGTTAAGACTCATTCTAAGGTCAAAATTAATTCACACATTTCATTTTGATTCTCTACTTTGCTTATAGTTAGTAAACAAGCACAGTTATACAAAATAGCCTACACTTTCTTACACAGAAATATATATGAGCAAATGTAAGCTAAATCAGTTAAAAAATAAAAGTAGCAGATACTTTGTACACGCAAGTCAGTCTGCTTAACATATTGTCATGCATTAGCATATCAATTCCAGCAGAGAGCGCCAAACCCCACTGTTTCTTCTCTGCTTCTTTTTATTTAAATGTTGTACAAGAAGCACGGAGCTAAAATGTGTGAAATTCATTTCTTTATTAAAGAAAATAAAAAAAGTAAACCAAGTATGAAATTGAAGGATGCATTAGTACAGTGGTTTCATGCAGTCTGAAATGTGTGAAATTCATCCTTTCTACATGCACTTCAAGGTGCTTTATCACTGAACTACTGAGGTTTGTAGCTTTCTGTCAGTACACAGTAGATCAACATATTTGATAATTACTTCATTTACATTTCTTGAAGAAAATGTCAGTGCAGGCAGCAAATTAATAGTGTTAAAGGAGTGACATGGAAAAATGGTAAAAAATAAATAAACAAATAATTAGGTTAGAATAAATAAATGAGTAAATAAAAAAGTGGTTAAAATAACAATAGTTATAACATATTAATCAAATGTTTATCTAATTTAATCAATTTAATATGATGAAATACAAATTAAATTAAAATTGAACAAATAAATAAACATTACATTTAACAGTACATTACCTTGGTAGGAAAAAATATAATAATAGAAACTAATTTTATATTTCTAATATTACATTTTCGGTGTAAAAATTGTGTGTTTATAAAATATAGATGCCTTTTAAGTATTTGGATGGGGGTCCCTCACAGGATGATTGTATTTGTGGTATTCTGTCAAAAATCTAAATATTTGCTTGAAAGAAGAACAATTACAATTCTGTATGCAATTATTACAGTGCTATTATTGCTATTGTTCATATTTTAAACTGTGAAACTTTAAGTTAAATTTTAATGGGACATTTTACTTAGTTCTTACATTTAAATGATGTTGCGAGTAGAATTGTTATCAGATGAACTTCAGATGTTCTTTGAGTAATTGCATGTTGATATAAAACAACTGAAGATGTTTTCTGAAGTCTTGTGCATATATTTGCATGCATTTGTATGTGATTTGAAAGTTGGCGAATCTCAAAATTTCAGACCCTGTTTAGACTTTTACTTTGTATCCTTAAAACTTGTCACCCAAAATGGATGTTAATACTTGGTGTAAACATGCTCTTATAGTGCTTGATTGGTGTCTTTCTGAGATTGTATTTGTGTATGTGTTTATGTGACTGTTTGCATCCAGACCTTGCAGGGACACACAGTTCTGCTCTCAAAGTCATTTCCACGCCCCGCATGCCACCTCAGCACCACGCAAACCCATCAAAACTGAGAACAAATGCGAGGAAGTATTAAAAAAAAGACTAAAACGAGAAAAAAGAAGGGGTGAAGAACTAACTCCCCTTCGTGCCTCCCTTGGTCTCATCGATCCAACGAACTTCAGAGAGGAGATGATCTTATGCTTGTGCCTTTCTGGATGGCCAAAGCAGAGGGGGGGACTAAGATCAAAGAGCTGTTCCTGTCTTTCTATCCCTCTATCTCTGGCTGTGAGTGGAGGAGAGGAGGGAGTGAGAAAGAGGAGAAAAGGAGGAAGATCAGTGCATGAAAGGAGGAAAGATCTTGGTGGATTTAGTGGATCTGAGGGGATGGCACCCCGCTGTGTTCACCTTGCATATATACGTACACACACACACACACACACACACTCCATAATTGAGCTTGACCGCACTGAGGAGTCATGTACAGTGTTGGGTGTAACGCGTTACTGTAATAAATTAAGGGATTACTGTTCATTTTTAGGTAATTTATTTACAGTTACTTATAATGTACTTGCGTTACATACTGTAAATTAGTTCAACAGTTCTGTTTAAATCAATATTAAATTTAAAATCTACATTTGTCGTCTAAAGGTGAACGCTGCCTCTTTAAAATCGTTAGCTGTAGTGCAGTTGCGTGTGAGTTCGCAACTTCGCACCAGTTGGCTGTGTAGTCGCTGTCTGAAGAATGGAAATATCTGAATTACTTCACTTTTTTTTGACACAGGTAGGCAAGAACATTACGGTAAAATTAAAGCTATGTCCTAGAGAGAAAAAACTTAGCGCGCTCTCTGAGAGACTGTCTTAAGTCAGTGCGCTTTAAACCAAAGCGCACACATTAAGCCGCCTCTCGCGAGTGTCACAATTTCGCGGTTTATTACACATAAACGTTCAAATACACACACAGTTATGTCAAAATGCCCGTCTTGGCGTATATTCGCGTTGGTTATGTGAATGTGAAACAGCATGTGTAACAGCATATTGTCTCCGTCCATTAGATCTTAGTGACAGCAGGCTTTAAAACATGCTACTGTCTACTATTGGCTGTCTGTCTGTATTATAAATGATAATCAAACAACAAAAGAAAAGCTTTAATAAGGATTAATCTATATTTAATTTATACAGTTATGACTATGCTTATATGAGTTATATGAGACTGAGTTATTTTATATTTGATTATTCAATTTCTGTGGTATTTTTACTTACTACTATTAGACTACTATTAAAAAAATAGCATTGTTTAATTTGTATTTTTATATATATATATTTTTTACCGAGGTATCGACTTTGGTATCGAGTATTGTGCACTTTTGATGGTATCGGTACCGACTACTAGATTTTTGGTATAGTGACATCCCTATTTGTTACTAAAAAAAAATTAACTATTATAAAGTAAATATAAGTATTATAGTATACAGGTGCTGGTCATATAATTAGAATATCATCAAAAAGTTGATTTATTTCACTAATTCCATTCAAAAAGTGAAACTTGTATATTATGTTCCATCATTACACACAGACTGATATATTTCAAATGTTTATTTCTTTTCATTTTGATGATTATAACGGACAACTAAGGAAAATCCCAAATTCAGTGTCTCAGAAAATTAGAATATTACTTCAGACCAATACAAAGAAAAGATTTTTAGAAATCTTGGCCAACTGAAAAGTATGAAGATGAAAAGTATGAGCATGTACAGCACTCAATACTTAGTTGGGGCTCCTTTTGCCTGAATTACTGCAGCAATGTGACGTGGCATGGAGTCGATCTGTCTGTGGCACTGCTCAGGTGTTATAAGAGCCCAGGTTGCTCTGATAGTGGCCTTCAGCTCTTCTGAATTGTTGGGTCTGGCATATCGCATCTTCCTCTTCACAATAATAAAGGTCAGGCGAGTTTGCTGGCCAATTAAGAACAGGGATACCATGGTCCTTAAACCAGGTACTGGTAGATTTGGCACTGTGTGCAGGTGCCAAGTCCTGTTGGAAAATGAAATCTGCATCTCCATAAAGTTGGTCAGCAGCAGGAAGCACGAAGTGCTCTAAAACTTCCTGGTATACGGCTGCGTTGACCTTGGATCTCAGAAAACACAGTGGACCAACACCAGCAGATGATATGGCACCCTAAACCATCACTGACTGTGGAAACTTTACACTGGACCTCAAGCAACGTGGATTGTGTGCCTCTCCTCTCTTCCTCCAGACTTTCATCAGAGAACATAACTTTGGACCACTCAGCAGCAGTCCAGTCCTTTTTGTCTTTAGCCCAAGCGAGACGCTTCTGACGCTGTCTGTTGTTCAAGAGTTCAAAGAATGCGACAGCTGAAACCCATGTCTTGCATACGTCTGTGCGTAGTGGTTCTTGAGGCACTGACTCCAGCTGCAGTCCACTCTTTGTGAATCTGCCCCACATTTTTGAATGGGTTTTGTTTCACAATCCTCTCCAGGGTGCGGTTATCCCTATTGCTTGTACACTTTTTTCTACCACATCTTTTCCTTCCCTTCGCCTCTCTATTAATGTGCTTGGACACAGAGCTCTGTGAACAGCCAACCTCTTTTGCAATGACCTTTTGTGTATTGCCCTCCTTGTGCAAGGTGTCAATGGTCGTCTTTTGGACAACTGTCAAGTCAGCAGTCTTCCCCATGATTGTGTAGCCTACAGAACTAGACAGAGAGACCATTTAAAGGCCTTTGCAGGTGTTTTGACTTAATCAGCTGATTAGAGTGTGGCACCAGGTGTCTTCAATATTCCAATATTCCAATTTTCTGAGATACTGAATTTGGGATTTTCCTTAGTTGTCAGTTATAATCATCAAAATTAAAAGAAATAAACATTTGAAATATATCAGTCTGTGTGTAATGAATGAATATACTATACAAGTTTCACTTTTTGAATGCAACTTTTTGATGATATTCTAATTATATGACCAGCACCTGTATGTTTTAATAAAGTTAAAATGTTTTAAAAAGCTATAAATAGCTAAACTATTCCATGTTTGACTAAATTATTAAAAGAGTTTCCTTTCTATTGTCTATCTGGTCAAGGTTTATAGGGATTTTAAGAAGTAATAAGTTATTTATTGAGTAATTAAATTACTTTTCATACAGCGTAATTAGAAAAGTATACATCAACATTGATGATGTAATTAGTAATTAATTACTTTTTTGAAGTAACTTACCGAACACTGGTAATGTAGTATGAAGGCATTTAAGATTGATCCAAAACATGAAACAAGTGAAGAGCTAAATCCAGTCCCAAATATTCATATTCTCAGTAAACCTTAGAAGCATGAAATTTGTTAAGACAAGTCACACACAGTTCCATTCATATATAGGCCTATAGATTATTTGATCAAACAGTAAAAAACTCAATTTAATTATATATATATATATATATATATATATATATATATATATATATATTATTTTTTTTTTTAAATTGAATAGCTAAGAGACCCTAGAAAAGTTATTTCTGAGCATAATATCACGGTAACACTTTAGTTTAGAGTCCAGTTCTCACTATTAACTAGTTGCTTATTAGCATGCAAATTACTAGGATACTGGCTGTTTATTAGTACTTATAAAGCACATAATAATTGCAGTTCTGTATCGTATTTGCTACTGTACCTCAATTCAAAATCAGGAATTTTAAACTGCATTCTTAATTAAATTCTGAATTGCACACAGACCTGCTGGGAAAAAAAAAAAAACAGTCTACCAAACATAAATGGCCCCAAACAAAGACAATATAAAAGAACAACTCAACAAAAAGAGTCTCAAAAGAAGTCACTGCCTAAATAAACACAGTCCCGCTTCTCAGAGCAGAAATGAGAAGGAATCGTGTCTCTGCTGCATTATACAATTAATTGAATACATTAGCTGAGTGCACCTGTGACCTGACTGCATGAAGAACTGCAGGGAATGGAGGGGAATGTCAAATGAGAGCAGAATGTGGAGAGATGAAAGAGGGAAGGCTTTCTGTAGCAGTGTGCATGACAGAATTCCCAAACAACGGTTTTGTTCCCGTTTTGTGCATTATTGCCGGGGAGTCATTTTCACCTAAACAACTTATCCAGATGAGTCCAATCTTGTGCTGGTGAAATCAGAGAGACTGTGTCAGAAATCAGAGAGTCTGTGTGTCGTGGTTGCTTTTCTCTCAAAGCTTATCATTGACTTGTTTAAATTCATTTCAAAAGCCATAAATTCATCACTGCAACTCTCCAAAGCACTTGTTTAAGTGTTCATTACAGTATGCACTAGTAATCAGTTGTTCCAGTCATGTTCTGGACCAAACTAATGACGGATGGAGTTTGTTAATGACTCTGTTGCATAACTTTAAAAATGCTGTGGTTTGATCATTTAGCATTGGTGTAAATGCTCTTTTCTAAGCAGAGCCAGAATCACTTCTTCATAACGTTGGATGCTACCTGTAAATTTGCATAACATTTTAGATTCTGATTACAGATCTGCACCTCACCCATTCAGAGAAGATGGACAGAGGTGAAGAAAGCCAAAAATGCAGTCCCCAAAGTACTATCTTAGACCACAAAGCAATCTTTTTCAAAGTGCATTGAATTTAACCATGTAATCCATATGTTCCTATTGTTATATATACAAAATACCCATACATGCACACACAAACTGTTTCTTTCTCTCTATCTCTCTCCTTCTCTTTGTTTGTCTAATCAGCAGGCCATATCAGATCCGGTCCTAAAGGTCAGCAGGTGGAGAAAATCAATCTACACCTTGCCCTTTTTAACAGAGGTACAGGTCACACCGTGCAGTAGAGGAGAGGCTGTGTACTGCATCATCTTCCTGCTGTTCACACACACACACACACACCCCAACACCAACGTGCACTCACACACACACACACACACACACAGATTATCAGGTCAAGGTCATCGCTTTTGTTCCAATCTGTTGCACTCGCTGACCTTTCGTGTTTTCGTCTGCAGTCTGTCTCTGTCTGTAATCAGGATTCTTCTCTCACACTGAGTCTTATTTCATCTTCAGACCTTTTAAAAGCTTTTAAAAGTCAGGATAGAAATTCACTGTTTGTGCAGCATTTGGGATGTTATTGAGAAAGGGGGTCACCTTTGATAGCTCAACACTTTTGGTTCCTTATCAGGGCCCCAAATACATGTAACGAATGGGTAAATCTTGGTTAGAGAGAAAAAAAAAATTGCTTAAAGAAAATGTATATAAACTATAACTCCTTGTATGCATTTTTAAACAACTATATCAGTGGTTTTCAACCTGTGGGCCGCGGCCCACTAGGGGTCCTCAGTGATCCTCCAGGTAGGCCACGAGATAACTTAAAATTAATTTAAATATATTAATATACTTAATTAATTTAATTGTTAATACGTTACATTAAAAAAGCTCAATTAAATTAATTAAAAAATACATTTAAAACAAGGCACCACCTCTCTCGTACGCGTATTCTGTGATTGTTTGGGTCAGCCCAGGCCATTTCTTATCGTGTTGCTGTGAAATACAGACTGAACGTTGGCTCAAAACGCAAACTCTCTCAGTTGGAAAAAGAAAACCAGTGTCGCTAAAAAGGTTTTGATGGATGACGATTGTAATGAAGGTAAAGACGATTACAGTGACATACATGAGTCGTACGTGAGGCATGCGCAAGTCCGTTATTATGCACAAACAAACCGCACGTGTGCTCTCGACTCACTGATCGCTATAACATTGTATTTCTGCATGAACACAATATATTCGTGAAGTTGTCAAAATTAATGTACTGTGAGTGTTTTATAACGGATGCTCAACTAACAAGCGTGTTTTGGAGAAGTTTGAGAGGATCAGTGGTGTTATATGTGTTTTGTGTTATAAGAATTTTGAATGGATCCACATAGTATTTAAATTCAGTATTTTGGCATCTCCCTGTGGTCTTGTTTGGTATGGCAGGTTGACTTGTGCTTATTTGTTTAAGTTACTGTATTACTGAGCAGAGTAAGTACTTTTAAGTTGTAAAGAATCTCTGCAAAGTATGTTTGCAAAAAATAACTCTGAATGTTTAAATCTATCTTGAGTTTCTTCTTTAAAGAAATAATAACATGGGATTGAAAAGTAATAACACTACAATACAAATGTTTTTGGGTATGGGCTGTGTAGTATTGATTCGGAGAGGAGGGGGGCCTTGCCGTAAAAAAAAAGTTGGGAATTGGGAACCACTGTACTATATTATATATATATGATATAATTACATATTATAATTATTTACATTATATATCATTTGTATGTTTTGTTGTGCTACCTCTAATTTATCCAGATTTTTTTTATCAGCATTTTTTGTGTAATATTTAACCAAATTTGTTAAAATGACTGCATTACAGTCATGAAAATCTTCATTAAGAATAATTAGAATTACAAGAAAAGCCTTAAAAGTGAAACCTCCGGACACATTAGTGATGGCTATTCAAGGGCAAATTGTCATAAAAATATTTAATGCAAAACACATCTTAGTTAGTTAATTCTATTTTTCGTTTTATTTTGGGGGTGAAATGTGATGTTTTGTGAGATTCACGAGAACAAGTGTTAAATGAGCAGCAGATATGGATCTCTAGATGGGCGTCTGTCTTGCCGAGGGTGGATGGAGGCAGGGGATTTCTGGCTGAATATGGCTCCTGTTGTTCTACATTGGCAGAGCAGTGCATTGTGTTAGATATGATCAATAGATGTGAGCAGCCAGCGTTTAATTGCCTTTTGTTAACATGGAGGTGTTTGACAGAAGGAAAGGAGAGTCCCCTAGGGCTGAGCAAGGGTGTAAGTGGATGCAGAAGAGTGTGTGTGCGCGTGTGCCATTTTACATGCAGGACACGCTTGTACCTTTGTTCCTGCTGATGCCACATTAATTGCAAATTCAACTCAACAGCTCTGCTAACGTTGCCTGTTTTCATTTCAAGGCCCGAAGCATAGCCTATGCAAGTACCCCAACGGAAATGCTTCTAGCTACACAAACCTGCGTCATTACATTATGAAATGTGTCAGACTGCAGTTCATCATGCAAGACAAGTACACTGTAAACGCGAATAAGTTGGACAAACTCAGAATATTTGAGGAAATCAGTTTTGATATACCTGCTCTCAAACCAAGCCGCACACACCACTTGTCAACTTGTTGGTAACTCTCCAAAAACTCCAGCATAACAAAACATTAATCACTACTAAATCTCCCACTTAACATTAATCTTGCGCAAAAAACATTATATAACACTTAATTTTAGCAGTTACTCTCTCTATTGAGTGCCATGGGCAAAGCATGCTGGGAAATAGAAATCCCAACCCAGTTTCATTTAAACTTAAGTTCATCTAAACAAAATAAGTTCATAAAACTCAAAACAATGAAACAGTTCAGTTTACTTAAAATATGAGTTCTGTGAATTTGAAAGTCCTAAATACTCATAAAATTTCATTTGACTGAATTAATTTATTTAATTTAAGTTTGTCCTACTCAAACAAATTGATTATTTTGAGCGTTAGGGTTTATGTATATTTATTTATTATATTAATGTAAACTTTTGTTTTGAGGTCAGTATTCTCTTTCAGGCCAACTATTATCATGAATGGGCAGCAGTTTGAATGTTAGAATGTTAGAAAAACAGAGGAAAAGGTAATGTTGAAGATGATGTTTACCTGAATAACAACACTTCTGGTTTAATACCATAGACATTTGAAGAGATTTGTTAGTGCCACAAAAAAGCAATTTAAGTATGGACATCCAGTGGCAGGGCCTGAAGATAAGCATTTAGTGATGTAATTCTATAAAGATGACCTCATGAATATTAATGAGTTTAAGCTGACATTAGGGTTATCTTCCTAGAGTCTAGACCATCCAGTTGCATTGTTCATGAGCCACAGAAGTGCTTTAGCATTGAGATGCAGTATCAAGCCAATTTTACGTTAAGTTAGTTTATATATATATTTTTTTTTTCTAATATATAAATTATATATTAATATATAAATATAAAAGTTAATATAATTAAAATATACATCTTTTGGTAAATATTTAGTTTGTGGAGCCCATAAAATAATTTCAGCATTTAGGATTGTCAGCTGTTTTACTATTGTCCACATAAATTTGTTTGTGCTTGTGGTGCCATCATCCAATCAATGCTGCCATTTTGTGCCAGTTTCAGAGTGATTAGTCATGTGGTATTTTCTGTTCAGGTGATTGTCTCAGAAAGTTCTGGATGGTAGATTTCAAAACATACTTCAGGTGTAGGTCAAGGCTGCAGTTGTCAGGGTTAAGCCTGTTTTGAGTTTGTTTTTTATGTTTCCCTGTCCTGTTCATGTATTAGTTGGTTTGTCTTTAGTCACATGTTCTCTTTTGTTCAGTTTCCCGCCATTCCTATGTGTCTATGGTTACCATCATTATTAGTTGATTTGTACTAGCTGTTTCTTGTTTATTAGTCTTGTTAACTCCTCAGTTCACTGTGTATATATGCCCTTAGTTTCAGTCTGTCCTTTGTCTAGCTTTGTTTAGGTTACACTGGGTTTGTAGTTGTTTTCTTGGTTATTTTCCCTGATCCTTGTTCCTAGTACTCCATTAAACTTTATTGAATATATTCTCTTTGTCGTGCATTGAATCCTGCAAACCAGTTGGTGACAGAAAGCTAGACCTAAAACAGAAGAACTGACCACACTAAAGCATGATCCTGTCTGAGGACGATCTTTGGGGCCTACGGCAGAATGGTAGGCCTTTGGAGAAGTATGTGGTGGAGTTTCTCGAGCTCTCCCGTCGGGTGAGCTGGCCTGACGCTTCTCGCCGCCACGCCTGAGCCCTCGGTCGAGATGGCCGCCGCCACGCCTGAGCCCTCGGTCGAGATGGCCGCCGCCACGGCTAAGTCCTCTCCAGAGAGACTTTTGGTCAGAACCTAATTCAGCAGACTGAGAGCTGTAAAAAAATCAAAGGGTGCTACAACTTAGTATGGGAGGGACTGGAATAACTAACACTTATGCAGTTAGTTATTCCAAGTTATTTATTTATTTATTTGTCTCTGTTTCTCTGAAATGTGTCTGAAATGGTTTTCAGTGACATTGCATAGATTGTACTTATTGCATTTAAGATGCAGAAGTTCTGATATGATTTATCTTTGTTAAACTTACACATAAATTTAAATTCTGTCATGACAACTCTTGGAGTGATGACATGGTAATGGACATGACAATGTTGATATGTTTGGTCTTGGCGGAATAGATCTGCTACGCTGCTGCAGAGCAAGTACAGGACTTGTTGCTGCCAACACATACATGACAAGCATACATTAATTACCTGTAGCAGATCTATACAGGTGGAGCTGGGGAAGGTGGAGGGTTTCTGAAAGTCTGCTGCAAATGCTGACTAGTATTTGAAGGTTGAGCGAGCTTATTGGATCCTGCTGTATCAGTAGCCAATCAGTTGTGCCCTATAGGGAATGACGTGACTGCAAACAGATTGAGTTAAGGACCTATCAGCATGCGCCATCTAGAGTTTAATGACAGAACTTTGTATTTCTGTATTCTGAAATGTGATTTGTGTGCTGCTCGATCTTTTTGCTCAATTCATGAAGGCAAATGCATATGTGACATAAATTATTTGATAACTTTGTTACACCTGCCAAAATACACGTTTGAATAAGGTATGCTTTGGTAAGCTATGTTAGATGTGTTTTAGCAGTGCGTGTTTACAGAATTTTCAAACAGTTTGAGATTGTTAATGTCTCTCTCTAGACAAGCCTGGTCTAGCTGTCCAAAAGAGATGTTTCTGCTCTGGAAATTTAATAGATCTGTTCATAGATGCCTTTTTTTCTTAATGCAAGGCTAAAAGGTCACTTGTACTTGTTTGAAATTGCACTAGGTGCTAAAACTGTAGCAAATTATACATCATAAATGTGCTTTTAATACAAGTCAACATCATACATGAACAATCAGTAAGCAACAAACAAAACAAACACAGTTTGAGCCAAAAGACTGATACGAAAACATGGTGCTTCACAGGAGAGGTAGGGAACAGAAATATAGAGGTCCAGCCAAGGCTAGTTCAAATTATTTATGCCTGTGTGTGTGATATCTTACAGTGTCTGAATGAGGATACACACATACAGGGACTTTTATGTGCGTATGTGTGATATTTTTTGGTGTTGCAGTCATCATGCAGTGTGTGTGTGTGTGTGTACATGTATAAATGAGGAAGCTTGCATGCAGAGCAGAGAGGACACACAGCTTTGAAGTGTAAATTACTGGCACAGGAAGTGTGTGTTTGTGGTGCTGGGACACATTTCATTATGCTCCAGCCTTTCTGTTTAGCATTTAGGTAGACTAGATAAAATCACAAAGTGTTTTTTGGTCACGTAGTCTGTTAATGCCACTGAATGCCCATGAAACAGCATAATATACTGTATAGGCACTTAATTTCGTGTTAATTGCAAGTGAAAATGTATTATAGTTTGAATTTATATTTAATACAGTTAGCATATTGATAGTGCTTTGATTCACTTAAGTAGGACTTAAGTACATCTTTATTTCATAATTACTTATGATTTATTACAGTTGCTTTGGTTAAAGTGTCCTGCTAAATATACTGACAAGTATTTATGGTAAACTAAAACATACTTTAATATAATTTCTATTAAAACGTATTAGGGTTGTCAAAAATACCAACTTCTGGAGCGTTTGAAAGCAGGCGTCTATGAGCGGATCCCTAATATATCCACTGATAGACGGATCCGCTGATAGCTTTCAAACGCGTCAAATATGTTTATTTACAACATGTTTTTGAAGAGTTGATCACTGTAACCAATCACAGACATATCTGTTGAGCTTGTGAACACAATGGCCAATCAGAGGTGTTTAAGAATCCGCTCAAAATGCTAGGGGGAAATGCTGGTATCATCACATTTTTTAAATTTCAGTACCTTTTGACAACCCTAAAACATGTAAACATGTATCTAAATATATCTGTAATTACACATTTGTAATGATAAAGTTGCAATTATATATTAACTTTTAATGTAATTTTGAATAACACTACAGTTAAAATAATAATCAACTACTTTACTTGTGCTTAAGCATGTGCTTTAGCATCAACACAACAAAATAAGTGTGCATCTTTAAAGCATGACAAAAGATTATTAAAACAAAGACTTTGAAAAAATTTACTTTGAAGTGAAACTTAATTTGACTTTTTTTTACAAAGTGAACTTTTTTGTGTACATAAGTGTGTTAAGAAAAAAGCTATCTTCAGGAACACTTAAGTAGCCTTGTATTTCAATAATATTATATGTAGTAGAGTTTATCAATAATATACTTTTAAGATTTGAAGTGCACATTCAGTATAATTATGCACACTTCTTTTTCACAACAGAGAGTTCATTAAAAAATGTTATCTTTTACTCACCCTCATGTAAAATCTAAGCCTCTGTGACATAAAAGAGGATATGAAAAATTTGTGTTTTTTGTCCATACAATAAAAGTCAATGTGGTCAAGCATTGTTTTGGACCCCAAAAAAGTCATAGAAAGTCATACAGGTTTGTAACAACATGAATAGGAGTAGACAATTTTCATTTTTGCATGAACTATACCTTTAAGAAGAAATGGTCAACTGAATTAATATCGGAGTTTGTCTCTGTTTTGGTTTTGTCGCACTGCTGACGTGTTTCATATCTGTCTTTTTGTGTCTCACACTCTTTTGAACATCAGTTTGACTACCCAGCCACCGGCAAGGCAAGAGACATCACGCTTTGTCAGCCTGCAAACATATGAACACAGACTCTCTCTGCAGCGATCAGGCCTGTTCTGTCTGGCTGGTGTGTGCCATTTCAAATGTGAAAGCATTTGAACATGAGAACAGTGGAATCAATACTTTCCTCTGTCTCTCCCTCACTTTCTGACATCAAGAGAACCAAGCTGTTCCCTTCCACAACTGTAATTGGCGATGAGAGTGTACACACACACATACACACACACACACACACACACACACACACACACACACACACACGGGCACAAAAGCTTCGCTTAAGGACATTTATCAGCAGTTTGCCAGCAACAGAGACTTGCTGCACTTTGAGACTCTGTGTGAAATGGTAAGAAGGTTCTCTTCCCGCTTTTGTCCTAATGTCTTTCCCTCTCTTGCACCCCTGCCGTCTCTCCTCACTGCGTTAGGAACGCCGAGCCCTGACCTCTGACCTCCAGACTTACTTCTGAGTTAGCAGCAGGCACAGATAACGCTCCGTTTCACAGTCTCGCTCAGGTACCGAGCACCTGAGAATGTCAAGCGTCAAATATCAGAAGTGCACTTGGAAATGGCACACATTTCCTATTGATTCTTTCAGAATCTCTCTCTCTCTGTAGCGGTGAATAATAATAACAGGAATAAGGTATGAAATGTTTTATGGGTGTGATTTCTTTCCCTCAGATGAAACGTGTCTGATGTATTTTTTACTGAAGTGAATGGTTTTGTGTTGAATGACTAAAGCGTGAGTCAAAATGCAGGGAACTTTATTTGACAAATCATATGAAACGTGTCACTTAACACAAAATAATAGACAAAATAAGACATTTTATAAATTTAATTAAAAAAATATATTTTTACATTTAAATGATTATTTTTTGTAATTCCCATTATTAACATTTAATTCTCATGAGTTTAATACAGTGTTTTACATTAAAACAATCATTTAATTTACAGTAAATTTTAAAGCTGCAGTCCGTAAGTTTTGCCTCTTTGTCGCCATCTCTGTTTGAAACCTGCAATTGCAGTTATTCGCGGAATTATCATCTTTACGTGGGTTGTGCATCGGGCACGGCTCCTCAGCGCAGATGAATCTAATGTTTGCTGTCAGTCACCACATCAGTGTGGATACTGTACTTCGAAATCGCAGATTCTACGTCTTGGGAGTATAAGCAAAATAAGAATTTTCACCGGAAAATGTCATCTGAACAAGTAAGTAACATGCCACTTTTGTTCTGACCAACAAAGAAAAAATACAATAAATTTGTGCTGCCAATGGTGATTAAATCTAATGATCGTTTAGCTTGGATCACGTCAAACCGTGCAAATTATTATTAATGTTTTACTTTGTTCTCAAATTGTTAATGTTAACAACATCAGCATTGTGTGACTGTGTGTATTTAGTGTGTATTAGCGTGTGAGAAAAGGCTATAAATGATCTGTCACCTGCAGCATCCTCACATGATATAGCCTACTAGCTGGGACTCCTTCTTCATGTAAACAGATGTGACAATGATGCAAAAAATGATGCATGCTCGAATTTCCTGTGGAAACCCACCAGTACCACCCGAATTAGAAAACATTATTTCATGCTTACCATTGTGAATCAGGCAAGGTATTGAGGTAGATTTGGCTGGTTATGACTGCAGCTTTAAATAATTTTTTTTTTTTTCATTACAGTAATGAGAAATCAGGGGCATTTTTTTATTTATTAGATTATTTAAGCAGGGGCGGTACACATTAATAAATATTACTGTAATTTCGACAGAAATAGCTCTTTTTCACGTGTAGTCCCTGGACAGAATGTTACAGTCACCCTAAAAGTTAAATATAAAATTAAAATGACAAAAAAAAAAGTATTTAATATTGACTGCTAGTGGTTGAAATTTATACTGCAGTTCAAATTCAAATTTCAAACTCGACGCTCATGCGGGTTGCCAGATTGGGGTCACGCAACAGGAATGAGCAGAATTGATAATGGAAAGCAACAAGCCTAATGTATACATTTGCAATGTTTTTATTGCCGAGGCTTTTTAAGTCGGGTAGAATCTGCAATCTCAGACTAAGTTTGTTTGCTGGCTTCCACGGCCGCTATACACTTTGCTTTCCGCCAACTGGCAACCTTGAGTGTTGAAATACTATTTGGTAAATTGGCAAAGTGTGCGGGATCACACAGATCGAAACAACAACAGACATTCCGACACGGAACATTTCAAAAGCAGAATAACTGGCTGAAACATTGTTTTTCTGTGAGGCAAGTATCTGAACTTAGAATGTTTTCTAAATCACGGAAAATACATTATAGTATTTTTATGCTTTAGTACAGTCAAAAATGTACATACAGCACCTTTAAATGGTATTAAAAATAAGCTTTAGCAAAATATAATTTGTTTTTTTCTTTTGATTTTTGGGGTAAATTTATTATTATTCATCTTCATTTACTGAATTTAATGTCTAAATGGGGATGTAAAGAATATTTAGGACATCTTTGTTTGAGAGAGAAACTGAGAAAGAAATGTTACTAGGAGAAAAAAAAATGTCATACTGTTTTTGAGGTTTGTAGTCTGCTCTTTATAAATAGTTGATCTGATGTGTGAGATGACACATTTTTGTTGGCTGGGTAAAGGAATGCTCATGGTGATTTTGGGACTGAGGTGACTCATCAGACACAGCAGATGTTAGGGTGGTACTGAGATCAGACACACATTAGCATGAGACACTCACCTTGGTCTTCCTCGAGGACCCTGAGACCGGCAGAGAGAGAGAGAGAGAGAGAGAGCGGGCAAGTTTTAAAGGGGTCATATATTGAAATACAGAATTTTCTTTGCTGTTTTGCAAGGGAAATGTATTATTCTGTTATATGACCATTTTAAAATTCTTTGTTCATATCAGTATGTGCTTTTCTTGGGAATCAAGCCCATGTCCTTGGAGTTGCTAGCGTCATGTTCTGCCAGTTGTGCTAGAGAAACAATAAAATATGGCTGTTTTGCGGAATCCTTGACTAGTATTATAATTGAAACAACAACAACAACAACAAAAAAAATAGTAAAGAATATGGGCCTTTTAACTACTTCCCTGCCATTGACAAGATTTTCTGTCATTTATAACACAATGCTTCCTTGCCATTGACGATATTTTACATTATTTATGACATAACGCTTCACCACCAATGACAAGTTTGGTAACACTTTGGTATGGGGAACACATATTCGCTATTAACTACGACTTTTGCCTCAATAAACTCTTGATTTATTGCTTATCAATAGTTAGTAAGGTAGTTGTTGTAGTGTTTAAGTTTAGGTATGGGGTAGGATTTAGGGATGTAGAATATGGTCATACAGAATAAAACATTAATATGTGCTTTATAAGTATAAACAGCCAATATGCAAGCTAATAAGCAACTAGTTAAAAGTGAGAATTGTTCCCCAGTACTAAAGTGTTACTACAAGTATTTCCATCATTTATGACACAACGCTTCCCCACAAATGGCAAGATTTTCCGTTATTTATGACACAATGCTTCTCTGCCATTGACGAGATTTTCCATCATTTATGACACAGCGCTTTCCCTGCCATTGACAAGTTTTTCCAGCAATCCCTGTTTTCATTGTTATGCGATAAGGGGAGTTTTATTGATCTTCTGAAATAAAATTATTCAAAATGTTGCTTTTTAAATTAAGCTTACGCACAATCAAGTGTTGATTAAAAAAGAATGAATGAAGCTAGAATATTTTTTTTAAGTATTTTTTTAAAGTATATATATATATAATTAATCTGGGGCCATGAAAGTTTTGTGAAAATGATAAAAAATGCTGGCGCTGGCTGGAATTTATTTATTTTATTATTATTATTTTTAGAAAACGCTGGTGGGGAAAAAGTTAACACAGGTTAGGACGAGGGTCTGTACACATATACACAGACATAGTCGATAGACAATCTCCTGGATCTGTTAAAAATAAATACACTCTTTGATCCAGCTGGCTGACATGTGATCTCTGAAATGTCAGACAGTGGATTATTGACTGATGCCATTTCAGTGATATACTTGAGGCATTCTATGAAACAGGTGCATTTTCCATTTTGAAAATTTTGTTTTGATTTTTAAACTAGATTTTGGTCAGACCCCTTTTTTTTCTGAGACAAAGAATGTATTTAAGTACTAATTAACATTTCCTAAATTAATAATACATTAATTTGTTGGGATATTCTGAATTTGGGAACTTGCCAGGACAGGATTATTCATGTGGGCATTTGGGCCACTATTCAGGGCTGTATAAATGTTTTCAAATAGCAGGAGATGCAGTGCTAAAGGCCAAAGATGTCCCCCACTGGTCACATGGTGATTAACTGCCAAAATCAACATCACCATTCAAAGTCTTTTTCATGAAATGACACTCAACATTCTCTTCTTATCATGTAGAAAGACAAACCGAAGGTTAAGATACTGCTAACTCTGTGCAATGGCTTATGAAAGATATGAAACGAATAGTCATGATGTGACTTGAGTCTATGCATTTATGAAGCCACAGACAGATTAGAGTGTTGCTGAGGGCTTGTATGTTTGTTACAGTTGCCCCACTGCTTTTCACATGAACCTCTGAGTCTTTGAAGACAGCACGACTCAGGATTCAATCATCTCTAATCTTCCTCTCTCCCTGACGGCAGACCCTAGAGATCCACTCTCAACCCCACATGTCCTCTGAGTTCTCAGGGTAGCCTGTCCCTCCTCTAAACTTTCTCCATCTCTTACTCCACCCTCAACCCATCTTTCTGCTTCTCTCTTCTGCATTCCCTCCTTTTTCATTTCATGCTAGAACTCTCCTCATCTTTAGGCCTGATATTTCTTTTTCAGAAATACGGCTGGTTGTGGACGTTGTTAGCCAGCGTGGCATGCTGGTGTCTTGCTAACTAGCTTAACCTGCAAGAATGGCTCAACATGTTGGTGATCTGCATGGCTGTTCTGGTTTACTAATTAAACCAGCACCAAAACAGCTTAAACTAGCTTGTACCAGCATGGAAATTCAAATAGATGTTTGTTCTAAATGAGTGTTTATATGTACAACAAAACACTAATGACTATCAAAGTCTTGCTAATGTATTAAGAACTAGTTCTACCTTAATTCTACCCAGCAGCGTCTCTCTACTAATAGTGAAACTGTGTTTTAGTTACTAAGAAATATATGTTAGAACTTTTCAGTTTCTAAGCCATTTTATTGAGAAATCACAGAACAGTGTTGACAATACATTTCTGGGCTACCGAATTATTCTATGGGAGCGATCTGCGTATGAGTCTATGAGCTATGAGTATGCGTTACAGTGCAGAACTCATTAGTTTAGAACAGCGATTAACTTACCTGTAAAATAAGCTGTTTAAAACTTATATTCTCCCATTCAGTTTCGAGCATCCAGATGGTTGTCATGCTCTGCCATGAGTATGCATTTATTTGTCATTTTGGAAACAGAGTGTAAATGTGGACTTCAAAGATTTCTTATACTGTTGCGCCCTCTATAGGACCAACGACTAGTCGATGTCAAGCATTGAAGTCGACTAGTTGCTGCCACCCCTATTAAGAACACAACTGAAGGTGTTTACATGATCTTAAATGCTGTTAGGTTATTAAGCATAACTGTTGTAACGATCAAGCATGTAAATGCACTCATTGATGTCAGATGTTGTATGTGAGATAACAGAAAAATACTGAACAGTAACATACAATGAGGACTATGATGGAAAAAAAAATATTAAATGGAAGGAAAATGTCAATTTCAATGTTGTTGCACAAAGTTTCTTGGCAGAACACAAAAATTTCATACATTTTTACATAAGTTTTGGTTTGCCCAAGAAATGTTGTGTAAAAGTAAATATAATTTTTTCCATCCATTTAATGTTTTCATAATACGTCATTCGCCGCCTGAGTCTGTGCAGTAGGGATCCTGAGGTGGAGCCGCGGTATTAAGGTCCTGCTCATACTCCCTCTCCCACATGCTCAGTCGCTCATGTCAATCATGACATTACACCTCATTTTTACAGCATAAAATAATTAACTAAAACCAAACATATTGGAAAAATGAACACTTGAACATACGTCCGCGTGACACGAACTAACTAAAGAAACCATCTTCAGAAAAAAATATTTGAAGTCTAATTGGATTTTTTTAGTTTTGCTCACATCCCAATTTAATTACATGGAGAGGGCGGGGGTTTATGACCTATACGGCAAGCAAAGCTGTCAATCATGACGTTACACTCTGTTTTTTATAGCATAAAATAACTAACTTAAATCAAACATACTGGAAAAACGAACACTTGAACATACATCAGTGTGATACAAACTAACTAAATCACAGAAACTAAAAAATTATTTAAAGTGTAATTGGATTATTTCGTTTGGCTCGCATCCCATTCGATAACATGGAGAGGGTGGGGTTTATGACCTATACAGCAGCCAGCCCACCAGGGGGTGATCAAAATATTTTGGGTTCGCTTTTCAGGCGTGTGGCACACTTGGTGCAAAAACATTGAATTATAATTTTCAATGCAAAGTTTCTTGGGGGAATGCAAAAGTTTTGTGAGCAAACACAGTTTGTGCAAGTGAATGCAAAATCATTGAAATATAGTTTTCTCATATTTTTTTTCCCATCACCATGTCCCTTTAGGGGCTTTGCAGCAATGTGAGGTCTATGTACGGCATGTGTGTGGAAAAAACAAACACCTTTTTGATGTCTGCGTGATTCTTTTGACTCGCAAACAATCAAAGGATTTATTCGGTCTCAAACACATGTACAGAAACACACCTTCACACACATACATCTTTAGCAGGCTTTTGAGATTCTGGTGGGCGCAAATACATTTCTGTCTGTTGTTCACACACTAACACACACACTTTTGTTTGCTTATCATGGTAAGGACTTCTATTGTTTTTTTTTACTGGGCTAATGATGTTTTCTATGACCCTAATCCTTACACAAGCTTTTTGCATTTATACATTAAGTCATTATTTATTATGTTTATTAAGCTGTTTTCCGCATGGGGGCTGTTGGATGCTCTTAACAGTGTAGCTGATTTAACTATTGCTGTCCTTGAGGGGACATTTCTGGACCATTGTATTTTAAGCCAGGCTGTAAACTACAGTAAGTGATTTTTTTTTTATTAGAGTAGTAAATATACCTCTGTAAATGGTATCATTGAGTACAGTATCAGTCAGTGAACTACAGCGGAGAAACTAAAACAGTTGAAATTTTCCATGCACTAATGCAGATACATGCATCTCTCTCTCTCTCTCTCTCTCTCTCTCTCTCTCTCCATCTTTCTCTTTTAATTCATTTTAAGCAGACAGAGAGCGAAGTAAAGATAAATGAGAGCGAGATATAACAGGAGAGAAATAAAACAAGATGAAAGCTGACCTGTCACTGCATTGACGAGTGAGTTGTTTGCATTTTCCTTTGATGTGATTCCCTGGAAACAAAACTTATGGAAATTAGTCAGGTAAAGAATCATGTGGGGAAATCGCTTCATTTGCATTTCTCTGCCTGAGTGACCTTTTGACCTCTCTCACGAGGGCAGGAAATAAAATTACCTAAGAAGAAAGGTAATGTGAACAAGAGGAATACAGATTTGAGTTAATTCAGTGAAATTATTTGGGACACTGATTGTAAAATAATTAATGCGTATATAAATATAGCATGGCCCAGTTATGTCAGATTTGATTTGTTTCAGCAGAAATGCTTGATTTTTTTATTTTTTTAATTATTATTATTTTCTTTTGTAGATTTACCTGAAAGAGCATTGTATGTATTTAATATACTTAAAAAATGTATTTAAATATATTTAAAGGGTTAGTTCACCCCAAAATGAAAATTCTGTCATTAATTTCTCACCCTCATGTCGTTCCACATCCGTAAGACCTTCGTTCATTTTGGAACACGAATTAAGATATTTTTGATAAAATCTGATGGCTCAGTGAGGCCTGCATTGACAGCAAGATGAATAATATTTTCAGATGCCCAGAAAGCTACTAAAGACATATTTAAAACAGTTCATGTGACTGCAGTGGTTCAACCTTAATGTTATGAAGTGACGAGAATACTTTTTGTGCGCCAAAAAACAAAACAAATAATGACTTTATTCAACATTATCTAGTGATAGGCGATTTAAAAACTTTGCTTCATGAAGCTTTACAAATATTTTGTTTCGAACCAGAGGTTCGGTGTGTGTATCAAACTGCCAAAGTCACGCCCCCCAGTGGTGAGCCACTGAAATTTCGAAACATTGAAACTGATGTAACAAAGCCTCGTTTACTAAAATCACATGACTTTGGCAGTTTGATACGCGCTCCGAACCACTGATTCGAAACAAAAAGATTTGTAAAGCTTCAAAGCTTCATTAACTGTTTTAAATATGTCTTTAGTAGCTTTCTGGGCATCTGAAAGTGTTAATTATCTTGCTGACAATGCAGGCCTCACTGAGCCATCGGATTTTATCAAAAATATCTTAATTTGTGTTCCGAAGATGAACTAAGGTCTTACAGGTGTGAAACGACATGAGGGTGAGAAATTAATGACATAATTTTTGGGTGAACTAACTAAGTTAAATATATTTAACAGGTTGATTCAGTAATACAAATAAATGAATAAGTAAGTAAATAAATAAATAAACAAATAAAAATAAATAAATATTTTTTTTAAGATGCTATTTTATTTTTAGGTCAAATGATCAAAAATAAATTAATATATGAGTGGAATATAAGTAAAACATTATTTTGTTTAATTTGTTTCATTAATTTATTTTTAATTTGCTTATTTTTTATATTAAAAAGCATATGCTTTTTTTTGTAACTAAAAAATAGGTAAATAAGAGACGAATAGGGCGTGCCTAAGCATGTTTTTTTTTGTTTTTTTTAGATTTTTTTTTGTATGTATTTAATATACTTTAAAAAGCTTATTTAAACATATTTAAATATATTTAAACATTTGACTCAGTAATATAAATAAATAAATACATATTTTTTTTTTTTTTTAGATTCTATTTTTTTATGTCAAATTATCAAAAATAAATTAATATATGAGTGGAATATAAGTAAAACATTATTATTTTGTTTAATTTGTGTCATTAATTTTTTTATGATGTTTATTTTTATTAAAATGCAGATGCTTAAAAAATTTAGACTTATTTTTTTAAACTAAAAAATAGGTAAATAAGACGAATAGTAACATTTTTTTTTTTTTTTTTGGTGGCTATCAATTCTTTGTCTTTCTCTTTCTCTCTATCCCTCCCTCTCTCTCTGTATTTGAGATTGTCATCTGGTCCTGCTTATGTGTGCCATATTTAGGTCACTCACGCAGTCTACCTCAGTCTTTTGCACCTTTTATTTATGTCATCTGGCCACCTGCTGACCCTTTGTGCTCTTCAGAGATCACTGCCTCTCAGATGAGTTATACCCATGAGTCACAATGACTTGCTAACATGTGGTGCATCTAATGATAGGGGCTCAGGCTGGACTTCTATGTGTGATCGGTCAGATTAATGAGCATTTTCAGATCCAAAACGAACATAATCAATAGATGAATGACTTCTGCTGGCACTACTGGGAGCCAGAAAGCAAAAATAAACAGGCCATTAGCCAAGGTCAAAGGTCAAGTGCTGATAAATGCAGAGGAGCTCAATATGAACTGATTTCTCCATCACTACCAATTTAACAGCATTTGCATGTTAGCTGAGTAAGTAACCAGGTGAGATTTTATACGACGGCAGGTCACCTGCACCCCCCGCTGTTTGCCATCAATTAGCAGGTTTGCTGAGTACAGAAAAGCGCTAAACATGAGATCATAATTACCTGGTAAATTGTGCAGCATAATCAGCACACTGGCAACTTAGCAAGAAATTATGTTAATATCTTGTATAAGAAAGTCTTATACTTAGGTATATATTGTAAGCCATGTGTCTTGTTTTAAAACAATGTTAAAAACGAATTTGGCATTAGATGAAACTAAATTAAATTTAATTGTCTAATTTAAAAATGTATAAAGGCCTGTTCAGACCAAGAACGATAACTATAAAGATAACTACATTGGCATCCACACCAATGAATGATAATGGTCTGTTTATTCTAAGCTCGCGTGCTGTGGTTTCAAAGTGTGTACAACATGTTTTTGCTGTTCTTGTTGCATTTACACGGTTTTAACCAGCAGATGTCCTCAGCATGCTATGTTTTGAGTGAATAGCTAGTGTAATCAATCTAATCTAACAGTAAATTTAGCTGACGAAGTCAGTATAATGGAATAAAAACAACGCTTAGTCTTTTTCACTGCAACTTCAAAAAGGGGTTGTCCAAACTAGCACTGGATACCTGAAGAAATTTTATGTTACACTGTTTGCTAGCCTGCCATTATGATCTCATTGTCAATACTTTTCACCATTTATTCCGAGGGTATGACGATTGCTTCCTATACATACATTTTCTTTAAAGTATCCTTGAAAAGGGAGTCTACTATTTTAAATGCGCAAGCCCTTAAATTAGAATGGATTCTGATTGGTTGTCAGTGTCTTAGCATTCAACAGCTGGAAAAAAAATCGTTATGAAAGTGATCCCAATGATATTGTTTCTCTATATCGTTATAGCTGTGGTGTGGGCAGTGCTATTCTTTTATAGTTAGAATGATTTTTAGAACTAAATCTTTATCGTTATCTTTATAGTTATCATTCTTGGTGTGAACTGGCCTTAACGCCAAGTTGCTTTGCATTATTTTAAAATAAACTATTCAATATATTTTAATTTTTATAGTTTTTCCAGAGTAAAGAAGGTGGCTTTGGTTCAAGACTTTTTATCATTCTTTTTCGAGTAAGTTCGTATATGTATATTCAAGTTGATTTTGTTTTGCGAAATATGCGGAATATGATTTTAATCATTAGCTTTTTTCTGAGCTTGAATAAGGGGCTTGACCACCATTACAGTAATGCTGACATCATAATTATACTATAATTATCTTTAATGATCTCTCCACTTCTCTGATTTACTGATTACACCAGTATTCAAATAATTAACCCAAAAACTGCAGTGTGAAAAGTAATTTATAGAAACTAAGTGACTGGTGTGTGGTTCTCTATAATTTTATCATCATTTGATTAATTATTGTAGGTGGTAGGCCCTATATGAAAATGCATGGTTTTATGTAGAAATATGAGCTAAAGTGGCCAAGCTATTTAGTGCATTTGGTCTATATTCTCTTGCAATCAGACTGGTTATAAATTCTGTAGTTTTATTAAGTTAATTTATATTATATTATATTATATTATAGTATAGTATTTTAATTGTTCATGATGTTTTTCTCTAGCATTAAAGCCACCAGATAGTGGTAACGTTCAGTTTTGTTTTAATGGACTTTTAGTTTGTAGATCTTTGTTTCATGTTTTTCCTGTTTGTTTCCAGTTTCTAGAATGTTCTTATTTGTTGTCATGGTAACTCATTCTTTGATTGACTTGTTACACCTGTTCCTTGTTAAGCCTTTTGTTACTCTGTGACTGTGTTTGAAATCACCCCCTATACACTATTTGAGGGGACAGCGTTTGTAGTGGTGTCCGAAATCATAGTGGATGTTATCGAGTGCACTTATTTAATCCTATAATGCACTGCAATAACGAGTGTACAACTGATGTATACTCAATGGCTAGAGAATACCCATACTGCACTGTGAAGGTGGCAGAAGATGGCACCCGCAGCTGAATCATCCATCCATTTTCCAAACCGCTGGACCAATGTGGGTTTAGCGTAATATCATACAGTTATAAATTCCTTTTTAATTGATTATTAAACAGTTTCATTAAGGTTTATACATAGTTTCCATGACAGAGTTCAAGATAAATATTTTCATTACTACTGGAGCTGCCAGTTTGCTAAGTTTCAAATGATCATTAAACAGCAAGCACAAACAATGCAAAAGCAGCAGACCTTCTGACGCCTGAATTCACGTTTTCATTTAACTTCTTCAAGTGAACTATATTAGTGGGGTAATGTAGGGAAGAGGGTGATTCCGAACGCAGCCTGTGTATATATAGCCCCCAGTTTGAGTTGGTCTGTTCTTGTCTTAGTTTACATCTAGGTTAAGTTGGTTGTAATTCTCCTGTGTTCCTGTATTCTTCTGTGCTCCTGCGTGTTTGTTGTTTGGCTTATTTTGTTAATAAAAGTGACTGCTGCATATAGAGCCTGCCTCATCTTCTCTTCCTTGCTGCCGTTACATGACCGTGACACTAGTTTTATTATCTGTTTTTCGACCTTGTTGACAGTATCCAACATGAAAGTATGATATTTTGACAGTCTTAATGCTGAATATTGTATAGTTTAGTACCCAATTTGTACCTATTCATGAAAGTGCCATCTGATCAGGGAGTTTTGTCTGAGATTTGGTTCATCTTAAATCAGTACAGTAAATAATTGCACTGCTCTTGTTGATGGTTTGCATCATGTTTATTTTTGTCATTATGGGTGTCTGCTCATTCTGTAACCCTCCGTGCTCTATTTCAGATGCTTTACCAGCCTAAAAATGTCATGTTGTCTAATGATTTCAGGTGCTGTTCTGGATATCGCACTCCATCCGGCCCCACCGCATGCTCAGTCACACTCGCCATGCCCTCTGGTTCACGCCAACAATTTCATTCGCATTAACCTGTGCCATGAAGAAACACTAACCGCGTTATAGAACAACACGCCCTAGCATGTACGCTCTTAATTAAAACATCAGCTCAACGTGCGGGAAGGCAGTTCATTGAACCCAGTGATGCGTTTTAGCCATTTGGTTCTTTGAACAGCCATCTTGGCAGATGTAATCATGACATTCAGATGTTGTACAAGATAGCTTATGATTATTACCTGCCATTGTGGACGCTTCCTCTCACTGCACGGTGATGCTAATGTGATGGGAGTCGAGGGACACGTTGTAATAGGATCCACCTTTCCTATGACACGGATTCATTAAACAAGCACAGAAAGGAGATAGAAAGAGCCTCTATTTGCGGAAATGTACAGATATTTTCTGCTCTCCTGACAACACACTGGCAGGAAATGACAAATTTTAATGTAAGAACGCACGGTACGAATAAAGGTCGAGCACATTATCAGAAATACAGTGAAAAGAGGCAACTGCTGTCATGAGTATCTATTTAAGTAACTGCAACACATTTATACCAACTCATCCCAGAAGGGACTGCTTCAGCATTTAGTCTGTTAGGACAGAAGTAGGACACTTACAGTTTGCAGTGTCAATGGTAAAATGTACTTGCTAGATTGTATTATAGGCATAATTTGCAGGTGGGACGAGTTTTTTTAAAACCATTGAAAAATAGTGAGAGGCAGGTTTACAACGCAAAGAAAAAGCATCTTCAATTTAAATCATACATGTAATTTAAAACACAATACATCTGCATTGACCAGACAGGCCTGTTCTGTTCTGCCTTAGCAGCTCATCACTAATTAGATGATTACAGTTATGAACACACTCATAAGTGTAGTTATATCAGGAGATGCTGTTATGACCGTATTGATAGCTTAAGGTGCGATGGAGGTATCCAGCCTCCCCCGGAGGCTCCTGTACCCTTCATCATATCAGCCTCAGACAGATGTCACCCCGACACCCACAGGGTCCAAAGAGGAGATTTAGAATGCCAGGCTAGACGAGCTTTCCAACTGAGTAACAGCCAACTAGCTTGTTGCCCACTGGCCCATTCCCTGTGCTGAAACCCTCTCCCGGCTCTCTGGGGTCTGCAGCAGAGCCAGCATCTGCACCCGCAGGGGGGTTTCAGTGTCCCGTGTGACTGACTCTTTATCAGTGTGAGATAGGCTATTACTCTGCTAAGGTTCTGACATACCCACTGATTAGCCAGCTAGCGCCGGATGTACAGAGGCATGCTAGCCCTGCAGCAGGACTGAGCTGTTTTGAGATTTAACAGACACTTTTACAGTGTTTGAGCTGTTTTAACCGAAAGCAACTTGCACTGACATATCTTAAAATATGTCAGAGCCATTGTTTTGTCTCAAGATTCACACCAGTAATGTTTTGTTCTATGGTGTATACTAACTTAAATAATTATCATTTATATATATATATATATATATATATATATATATATATATATATATATATATATATTATAATTATATAAATTTTACCATATACACTACTGTTTGTGCCATTTACACTAAAGGTTTGTGGTTGATAAGATATATTCATGTTTTTGAAAGAAGTCTCTTATGCTCACCAAGGCCTGCATTTATTTGATAAAAAATACAGTAAAATAGTAATAATAGTGAAATATTATTGCAATTGAAAATAACTGTTTTCTACTTTAATTTATTTTAAAATGTTATTCTTGTGACAACAAAGCTGGATTTTCAGAACTCATTTTTGCAGCCTTTAGTGTCACACGATCCTTCAGAAATCATTTTAATAGGCTGATTTGGAAAAACATTTTGGTAACTGTTTAGTTTAGGGTCCAATTCTCACTATTAACTAGTTGCTTATTAGCATGCATATTACTAGGATATTGCTTGTTTATTAGTACTTATAAAGCACATATTGAACCCTTATTCTGCATGATCATATTTTACATGCCTTAATCGTACCCAATACCTAAACATAACAACTACCTTACTAACTATTAATAAGCAGTAATTAGGAGTTTTTTTTAGGCAAAAGTCATAATAGTTAATAGTGAGAACTGAACCCTAAACTTAAATGTTACCATATTTTTTATTGTCAAGCATAAAATCTTCCTTTAAGGAAGTTACATATATCACATAACTTGATTTTAAACCATCTCCTGTCTCTGCTGGTCGATTTTCCGAAAGGTGCCACTCTTTTCTTTATAATTTCTTATTATTGCAACTGTATTGACAGGCTCGTTGGGAGAATGAAGTGTCATTATAATCTCATTCAGGTATACCCCATCCTCATCCTCTCAGTCGGCTTCGTTCAATACTATTTTAGCCGGCATTAAGACTTCATTGTGGTTTTGGGTGTGTTTAATCCATCTTAGTGAAATGTTGGATAATGGTCTCTAAACCCATTATTTATTGATAAGAAATCTCACCGTTTCATAGTAGAGGCTCACAGTCATCCTAATGATCCATCTCTCACTCTACCATCCATTATTTAGCCTGAATCAATAAATTATTGACTACATGTCACCAAGAATTGAAATCCTTCATGAAATTGTAATATGTATTAAAAAGTATTGCACAAAAAGATAATGATTGTATAATGTCTATGCACTTTTAGGGCTTTGACAAGCACATTTACGTCAGATGCAGTGTTAACACGTAAAAACACCATTGCTGCTATCTATCTATCTATCAATCTATCTATCCATCCATCATTTATATAATTTTTATAATTTCACCCCATGTTACAGCACGTCCTGGTCTCTTTTGCAGCATTGTTTTGTGGCTTTTATTTCAAAAATGAAATCATAGATCAGTTTTAGTTTTCATGAACATGCTTTGTTTGTTTGTTTGGTGTCTGAGTTGAAATGAAAGCCTGTTGCCTGTTTCTGTATTCTGAATTTGATGCACACCCACAATGCTTGTCTTTGCTCATAAATATTATAGTGCATCAGCAAGCTGTGCTATTTTCTCTTTCGACCTGTCATTGTCTTGACACAAGGTCTCAATTATTTTCACTCTCAAGCACTAAAGCTAATTAGTGAGACAAGTACACAGGATGCTCTACACCCCCATCTTTAAACAAAATGACAATCTTCTGCACAGCTGCCAAGAATTAAAACAAAACAAAAGGTAGTATGAACATATTTCTCTTTTACTTCTACACAACTCACTTTTTTGTTTTTAATTAGTCACTCTGCTTCTAAATAACCAGTACGGGAAATTGCAAAAACTTGCATTTGGGTATTTAATTAAAAAGAGATGCCTGCACACCCACAGATAGATCTTAGAGTTCACAGGACCCCTGAAATCAACTCCTCAGCTTTATACAACAGTCAGCACTAATGCTTAAGACTTACTCTAATTACTAAGCCAGAATAAAATGTAATAATTGCACATACTCATGTAAGAATAGACTGAAAAATGTCCTCACGCCCCCTTGAATCTAAATTGGCTTCTAAATTCTACTGCGTCACATTGATAATACATCATCAGTGGCTTGTTTTTGTGCTTGATTGATCTACTTGCTTCGGGTCATTCTCTGTACAGAACGTACAGGTAGTTCAGGTGGAAAATCTTGATCATATCACCTAAATTTAATTACTGTAAACTGATAACAGTTTCATAGCATCTTTTACATAGATGGCAGTGCAACTGCAGCACTGATGTTTTAGTTCGTTTTCTTACTGCATGGATCCATATAATATTTACTTCATCACAACTTGCACTGTATTGCCAAAAGTTTTGGGACGCCTGCCTTTACGTGCACATGAACTTTCCCTTTCTTAATCCATAGGGTTTAATATGGAGTTGGCCCACCCTTTGCAGATATAACAGCTTCAACTTTTCTAGGAAGGCTTTCCACAAGGTTTAGAAGTGTGTTTATGGGAATTTTTGACCATTCTTCTAGAAGCGCATTTGTGAGGTCAGGCACTGATGTTGGACGAGAAGGCCTGGCTCGCAGTCTCTGCTCTAATTCATCCCAAAGGTGTTCTATTGGGTTGAGGTCAGGACTCTGTGCAGCCCAGTCAAGTTCCTCCACACCAAACTCGCTCATGCATGTCTTTATGGACCTTGCTTTGTGCGCTGGTGCGCAGTCATGTTGGAACAGGAAGGGGCCATCCCCAAACTGTTCCCACAAAGTTGGGAGCATGAAATTGTCCAAGATGTCTTGGTATGCTGAAGCATTAAGAGTTCCTTTCACTGGAACTAAGGGGCCAAGCCCAACCCCTGAAAAACAACCCCACACCATAATCTCCCCTCCACCAAACTTTACACTAGGTACAATGCAGTCAGGCAAGTACTGTTCTCCTGGCAACCGCCAAACCCAGATTCGTCCATCGGATTGCCAGACAGAGAAGCGTGATTCGTCACTCCAGAGAACACGTCTCCACTGCTCTAGAGTCCAGTGGTGGTGTGCTTTACACCAATGCATCCGACGCTTTGCATTGCACTTGGTGATGTAAGGTTTGGATGCAGCTGCTCGGCCATGGAAACCCATTCTATGAAGCTCTCTACGCACTGTTCTTGAGCTAATCTGAAGGCCACATGAAGTTTGGAGGTCTGTAGCTATTGACTCTGCAGAAAGCTGGCGACTTCTGTGCACTGTGTGCCTCAGCATGCGCTGACCCCGCTCTGTGATTTTACGTGGCCTACCACTTCGTGGCTGAGTTGCTGTTGTTCCCAATCGCCTCCACTATGTTATGATACCACTAACAGTTGACCGTGGAATATTTAGTAGTGAGGAAATTTCACGAATGGACTTATTGCACAGGTGGCAACCTATCACAGTACCACGCTTGAATTCACTGAGCTTCTGAGAGCGACCCATTCTTTCACAAATGTTTGTAGAAGCAGTCTGCATGCCTAGGTGCTTGATTTTATACACCTGTGGCCATGGAAGTGATTGAAACACCTGAATTCAGTGATTTGGAGGCGTGTCTTTTGGCAATATAGTGTATAAATAAGCATGTCATGTTTTCATGTCATTTTATGACTTGGCCAGTTTGAGCCAAAATGGTTGCATGATCAAACTTAGTTTTGATTCTAAACACAGATTGGATGTGCTCTGCTCAAAGTTGTTTAAAAAGGCAACAATCATACAACTGCGACCATGCTGTGTTAATGTGTCATGTTGCTTGGCAACTGTAAATAGCCTACAGTTATGTTAATGAACTTAATTATTTTGTGAAAGATTTCAGTGATTATTGTTTATTATCATTATAATTTAATGCTATTTATTATTTATTGAATAGTATTGAATTGCTTTTATTTAATGTTTTTTATCTTATTGCTGTTGCTGTCATTTCATACAAGCAAAAAAGCCATTTTCGGTAAATAATCTGCTTTATGCATGGCAAAGAAGTCACTGTAATGCTTTTTTCCCAATTTTAGTAACAGATTGATAATTACAGTTTTCTTCAATTTGTGTTGCAAGTTGAAAAGCCTCAGTATTTTGCATGTCTGTAAAACTTTTAATTAAAAAGTGAAGGAACATGTTTATGTTTAGACATAAATTTTCTCTAATATCAGAATATGGTCCAGGTTTTCCATCTCTATCTTATTCTTTGTCTATTTTTTTCCACCACTTTTTTTCTTTTCTTTATTAGACATTCATCCAAAATGCTATAAAAACACCTGCTTGACGACATGGTGAGCCTCTAAATACATTATCAGTGTAATGAGCTCATTTCAGACATTCCCCTATTAGTGCTCTCTGCTTCCTATTAGGTCTTAATAAATAAGGATTAAATTACATTACATACCAATTACGTTATATAAGCCACTGTTTAACTGAGATACATGAGCATGTATATGACAGGTTTTATGCATTGAAATGCCACACTAATAAACTTAGAACCTATCTTAGTAACAGAGAGTTGGTGGTGGTGTAACTCATCCGAGGCATTTAAATTATATTGTAATGAATTCATTTAGTGGACAACTTTGTCTAATAAGTCACATATTGCTGGGATAGATATACAACTGGCAGTTAATTAGAAATTTCTTCAAATCAAATTAACAACAACAACAAAAAATATATTTATATATATTAAATGGCCAATTGGTGCTATTGCTTAGAAAGGGGATTTGATTGTTTAGAGAACAAAGAATGTAGCACAATGCACACATTTGAATGCAATCAATGAGGAGTGTAATTTTTTGTGCAATCAAGACGCAGAACGTTCACTAGACAGATGTTTTAATGAAGGGTTCTGAGTTGGGGAGTTTCACACAGGTACAGTCTGAGTGTTACAAACGAGTCTCCCGTACCAGATCTCTCGCACTGCCAGAGGGAGCCTTCACCCGAGTATTAACTTCATTTGGACTCAATTTCCCATCACCCTCATACCCGGGACTGATTTGGAGGTCTGCACGGGACCGTTTTTTTCGTCCCACTCCCGCAAGGTTCTATTCTGAACGCACCCGCTCCCGCCTAAAATTCACTCTGTGTTCACCCGCTATCCGCATATAGTGATTTTCTTCCCGACCCGATGGGTCCCGCTAAATATAGATTGTTTTCAGAATCTCGCATTTAAACTTCCCCTAAAGAAAGAGAGTGATTGGGGATAACAAATATAAAATGCTGCATAGCATATACAAGATTTTTATTTCTTATTTGTCTTATGATGCTGTCAACACCCTAAAAATGTCAGAGAAAAAATGTCACAAAGAATAATAGGCTAAATATCACATGAACGCCACCACTGTAGAAAGTTTTGTTTACTTCAAGTTCAAGCACAGATGCACTGATGTCAAAGCATCTCAGGAGCGACCGGGTTATAGTCAGACCGCTCGCTCTCGCCTAAAGTACACTATAGTTACAGACCGCAATCCGCCTTTCATTCAAAATTGAATCCTGCGCAGCAAGAAATCTTATCGGGTCCCTCAGTTGCAGACCTCTAGACTGATTACATTGCACCTGCCGTCAATTACACATCCACTCACTCTCACATAAAAGACACTCTCACTTGCACTTCTGTGCGAAGTCTTGATTAGCCCCGGTTGTCATTTCTGAGCGTTTACTACCTTTCTACCTGCCTGTGTATTGACTTGGACTGTTTATCTGGATTCAGATTTCTGCTGCCTGCTCCGACCCTTTGCCTGTTTATCGTTTGTGTTTTGCTTGCTGCCTGCCCTGACTCTCTGCCCGTTTCCTGGATTTGTTACTGCTGTACTACTGTTGTCCAATAAACTGCAGATGGATCAATACCCTTCTGACTCGTCAAACTGAGGTGATGTGTTTTTAGACTGCATGGTGACAGTGATTGGGCAGATCGAATTGTAGTGGGGTGGCTAGTAGGTCAGACTTCAGAAACTGGATTTCTACATTACCTGAAGGGAATTTATGTGGTGTGTGCTCATGCAAATAAATAAAATAATTGCTATTAATTATGACTTATTAATAGTACTATCCACAAAAAAACATAAGAGTCCAACAGAAGAGGACAGGAGGTGGGCTTAGGTGGGGGATGCAGAGCAGTAACATGGAACAGGCAGGGCCAGGGCGGAGATAGGTGACAATCAACCGAGACAAACCCAAAGGCGGTGGAGATCTAGGCGGAGCCGAAGATTCGACGGAACTGGGTGACATCGAAAGTCCTGGAGACCAAGGAGGAGCCATCGAGACAAGCAGCCGAAGTGAAGCCAGAGCTCTGAGGTGGAGTCAGAGCGACTGAGGACCAAGGTGGAGCTGGAGGGAAGGAGGAGCCCACTGGAGCCAAAGGGGTGGAGTGATGAAGTGTAGCTGATGGCTTAGAAGTCTATGGCGCAGACAGAGTGACAACTGACCAAGGCTGAGCCAGAGGTACGAGGAAGCCCGGTGGAGCCAAAGCAACGACAGTCCCAGGTGGAGCTGAGGGAGCAAGGAGCCACGATGGAGCTGACAGGCTGAGGTGGAGCGAAAGGGGTCGACACTCTAGGGCTGAACTTGCGACCGATCAGCCCAAGGTGGATCCACGATGTGCTAGACAGGTTGCGTGAGAGGAGAAGAAGGGCTGATGTAAGACAGTGAAGAGAGGACTATTGAACTTGGCAGTGGAGGTAGGGGTTTACAAAATGGCCTTCCTAGCCGATACAGTATATTTCAAAAAGCTAATTTTTTTGTTTCATCTGACCATAGAACCCATCCAGTTTGAAGTTTCAGCAGTGTCAGTTACTTTTTAAATGTTCTATGGTCAGCTGAAAAAAAAAAAGAAGCTTTTTAGCAGCAAACACTCAAGATTGTTTTGGTGCACACAGGGGTAAAAAGTACCCCATGTGTACAATGAAATATACTGCTGTATCTTTAATGTTGTGGGCCTATTTTTCTGCCGGAGATCCTGGATATCTTGTTCAGATACATGGTATCATGGATTCTAGCAAATACCAACAGATAAAAAATCAAAACCTGACTGTCCCTGTTAGAAGTCATATAATGGGCCGTGGTTGGATCTTCCATCAGGACAATGATCCAAAACAAACATCAAAATCAAAACAAAAATGTGTCACTGAGCACAAAATGAAGCTTCTGCCATGGCCATTCCAGTCCCCTGACCTGAACCCTATAGAAAATGAGTGGAGTGAACTGAACAGAAGAAGCACCAACATGGAGCTGGGAATCTGAAGGATCTGGAGAGGTTCTGCATGAAGGAATGGTCTCTGATATCTTGTCAGGTGTTCTCCAAACTCATCAGGCATTATAGGTGAAAACTCAGAGCTGTTCTCTTGGGAAAAGGAGGTTGCAAAAAGTATTGAATAAAAGGGTATGATTAATTGTGGGCAATGTGTATTAGAGAAAAACACTTATTTCATAATGATATTTTCCACCCATTTAAAATTATTATTCTCCAACGAAAGGTTGGATTTTTGTAGATTTTTTAAACAAAAGATCAAAAGTATTAACGATGCAGATTTATTTTCACAGCCTTCTTTTGTCGTATTTACCAAAGGTATGAATAATTTTGAGCACAACTGTATATATATATATATATATATATTTATATAGTTATAAAGTAACTAGTAACTAGCTAGTTGAGTAGTTTTTTCATTGGATACTTTTTTACTCTTACTCAAGTAACAATTAAGATTATTACTTTTACTTTTACTTTGAGTAAATATTTCTATAAGTACTTGTACTTTTACTTGAGTACAGTTTTTGGATACTCTACCCACCTCTGCTTTTAACTCCAAAAAATGCCTATCTTTGTCTCTTAAGGGACTGGTTCTCCTGCAAGAGGAGGAGAATACCGCTAGTAGATCCATATTTGCAGGTCCGTTCTTCTGTTACAACGGGTTAAAATGATGAGGGGGATCTAATCGCAGCAGTGATAATAGTTTATTTAACAAAGAACTCAGGAAATAAGACACGAACAGAACAACCACACTAAAATATGATGAGAACGGACAATGAACAGAAAACACAGAGCTGAAATACTCAGAACCAAACCAACTAATGAAATGAATCACAGAAGCAAACACTAATCAAACAATGAATAACCATAAAAACAGATGAAAACCAAGGAAACTGAACTAAAACATGGACAAAACTCACCCAAAACCAACGCGCAAACAGATAAACCCTGACAGGAAAACACAATTATGCCCATTTACTGTCATAACTAAAGCAGCAGTGTACATTACAGCTGTGTGGAAATTATAGTAGTAGGTAAACCAATCACTGTCACTCACAAACCGGTGAGAGCTCTTGAGAGGCATGCTGGGTAAATACAATCTCTCATCCCATTAGTCCAACAGGCGTGTCACTATGGCATCTAATGTATAATGCATGTCATCGCTCGTTCCAATTTGTCTGTGTAAACGCCAGTAACGGTGGGACTGAGGGTCAAGACCCTCATTCATTTTATGCCACTGCTCTCTCTTAACTCCTTCCCATTTACGCCTTCTTTTTGTGCTCTATACGGTGGCTGTAGTTGATTTGTCACTTGTAGTGACTTTGTTTGTACACCTGAATAGTCCATTTTAATGCTACGGGGAAATACTCAGTCTGTAATTGAGAAAAGGGTATTTTCATACTAGAGCTTTTGATACAAACTTGAGTCTGTTTGTCACCAGAATTTAGGTTTGTGTGTTTAGTGTGAAAGTTTGTAAATTTGTAAATTTATTGAAACAAATTGTCCAACCAAACCAATGGCTGTGTTCTTACACAAAATTGTGAGTGAGCCCACTCCCTTGGCTGAGAAGCAACCCCGCACATGAATGATCTCAGGATGCTTTACTGTTGGCATGACACAGGATGGTAGCGCTCACCTTTTCTTCTCCGGACAAGCTTTTTTCCGGATGCCCCGAACAATTGGAAAGGGGATAATTAAAATAATTGCTATTAATTATTATTTATTAATAGTACCATCCACAAAAAAACATAGGAGTCCAACAGAAGAGGACAGGAGGGGGCTTAGGTGGGGGATGCAGAGCAGTAACATAGGACAGGCAGGGCCAGGGCGGAGAAGAGCGACAGTCGACCGAGACAAACCTGAAGGCGGTGGAGTTCCAGGCGGAGCCGAAGAGTCGACGTGGAGTCAGACAATTGGACAGGGGATTCATCAGAGACAATGACTTTACACCAGTGCTCAGCATTCCAATCCCTGTACCTTTTGCAGAATATCAGTCTGTCCCTGATGTTTTTCCTGGAGAGAAATGGCTTCTTTGCTGCCCTTCTTGACACCAGGCCATTCTCCAAAAGTCTTCGCCTCAGTGTGCGTGAAGATGCACTCATACCTGAGACCATTCATGTGTGGGGTTGCTTCTCAGCCAAGGGAGTGGGCTTACTCACAATTTTGCCTAAGAGCACAGCCATGAATAAAGAATGGTACAAAAACATCCTCCGAGAGCAACTTCTCCCAACATTTTCCAGCATGATGGAGCACCTTGCCATAAGGCAGAAGTGATAACTAAGTGGCTCTGGGAACAAAACATCAACATTTTGGGTCCATGGTCAGGAAACTTCCCAGACTTTAATCCGATCAAGAACTTGTGGTCAATCCTCAAGAGGCAGTTGGACAAACAAAAACCCACAAATTCTGACAAACTCCAAGCATTGATTCAGAAAGAATGGGCTGCCATCAGTCAGGATGTGGCCCAGAAGTTGATTTGACAACATGCCACGGCGAATTGCTGAGGTCTTGAAAAAGTAGGGTCAACACTGCAAATATTGACTCTTTGCATAAACTTGGTGTAATTGTCAATAAAAGCTTTTGACACTTATGAAATGCTTGGAATTATACTTCAGTACACCATAGTAAAATCTGACAAAAAGATCTAAAAACACTGAAGCAGCAGACTTTGGGAAAATATTTTTTTGTCATTCTCAAAACTTTTGGCCACGACTGTACATTCAAAAGTCGATCTAACAGTATTTTACACTTATATGACACAAGGAAAATAAAACTATAAGCACCATACTCACCATAACGTCTTGAAACTTGTGACTATGAATATCTGTTTTCTCTTGGGAATGATACAGTGGTATGCAAAAGTTTGGGAACCCCTTACAGAATCTGTGAAAATGTGAATAATTTTAACAAAATAAGAGAGATCATACAAAATGCATGATATTCTTTATTTAGTGCTGTCCTGAGTAAGATATTTTACATAAAATATGTTTCCATAAAGTCCATAAGACAAAAAAAAGCTGAATTTATTAAAATGATCCTGTTCAAAAGTTTGGGATCCTTTGGTTCTTAATACTGTGTGTGGTTACCTGGATGATCTACGACAGTTTTTTTTTTTTTTTTTTTGATGGTTGTTCATGAGTCTCTTGTTTATTCTGAGCAGTTAAACTGAGCTCTGTTCTTCAGAAAAATCCTCCAGGTCCTGCAGATTCTTCAGTTTCAAGCATCTTTTGCATATTTGAACCCTTTCCAGCAGTGACTGTATGATTTTGAGATCCATCTTTTCACAATGAGGACAACTGAGGGACTCAAAAACAACTGTTAGAAAAAGTTCAAACATTCACTGAAGCTCCAGAAGGAAACACGATGCATTAATAGACGGGGGGTGAAAACATTTTGAATTTGAAGATCAAGGTAAATTGTACATAATTTGTCTTCCGGGAAAAATGTAGGTATCTTCTGTCGCTTCCGGAGGGTAGTACTAAATGAAAAAAATGATATTTCAACAAAAAGAGAAAAATGTGGACATCTTTATCCTGTTCAAAAGTTTTCACCTCCCTGCTCTTAATGCATCATGTTTCCTTCTGGAGCATCAGTGAATTTTTGAACCTTTTTTAATAGTTGTGTTTGAGTCCCTCAGTTGTCCTCATTGTGAAAAGATGGATCTCAAAATCATACAGTCACTGCTGGAAAGGGTTCAAATATGCAAAAAAATCCTTGAAACTGAAGAATCTGCAGGACCTGGAGGATTAGTAGTTTTACCTGTCTTATGTTAGTAGTGTTACTTTTAGTTACTGCCCAACACTAGCTTACATGGACACTATAATCTGTTTGTAATCAGATTAATAGCCACCTCAATCGGGTAAAATTGGTCAAATCCGACTGAAATTTCATTCGGATTGTAAGGGATGGTTTAAACCTTTTCTAATCCATTCGATAGGACATGTAAACACTTGAAAACCGAAAATGCAATGATGTAGAAATAGCGTAATGATGCATGAAACAAGCTGTTATTGTTGAATATAGTGCAATAAATGACCCTTGAGTCATTCTAAAATTCCCATTCCACTTATCGTCTGTGAAGTGTTGTAGGAAAATTTTGTCCCAGCAGTCCTTGCTTTGGACTCTCATCCACAAGTGCCTTGTTTTGGGCACGGGAAGGGGCATTTTTACTGCTTGATAAATATAAGCAGCTCTTCACAAAGCTTCATATGCTCATTGTCTCCTAATCAGGACCCGGAATTAGATAAATATTAAGTATAATGTATATTTGTGCAGTGTGCGCATGTCAAAAGATCAAATCAGATTTAAAGCTTGTGACATAAATGGCACATGTTATTTAATGTTCATGTAAACACTATGTTCGGATTCATTATTCCGATTGAAACAAATAGTGTCCATGTAAATGTAGCTATTGTGTGCTCCAGCATCCAGTAGTGGTGTTTATGTGCAGTTGACCCGTAATCTGGTTCGGGTTGTTTCCAAATTCCAATCCCACTTCCCCTTATCATTTTTTGTCTCTTTAATCACTGTCTTCACCAGTAAAATGGCCAAAAGTTATCCAAATTTCCCAATGCAACATTCTTAGACAGTAATGGTAATTGTTGTGACCTTATCAGCATGACTGTCCGTTCTTTTCTCTGCTCAATCTCAGTCATAAATGCATGTACAGATTAGGGAGGATATACAGTAAACAGGGAAACGCTAAATACATGTGAAGTCCAAGCATAATTCTGTCTCCCATTCACTTAGATCCTCTTCTAAGTCGGCTCTTTCCATATGCCGAATCCCAGTATGTGCAGATATGCTTCATCTGAGAGCTGGGCCAATGATAATTAGAGAGTTTACTACAGTGGAAATAACCAAACTGTCATACTCTGGTGGAATTAAATCTGTGTTTTGATCACCTAAATATTCCTGTGTTAGTCACACCGTATGCAAGATGTGAAGCCATTACTGTAATTAATTATGATTAGTAGCGTTACTTAAAGAAGGTGCTGCAGTCTAGTGAAAGCTGAGCTTCAGTGTGTTTTCTCTCACAAAGACAGCTGTGTGGCTCATTTCATGAGAACAGCCTATCTATCTATCTTACCAGTGGTGGACAGTAATGAAGTATTTTTACTTTGTTACTGTACTTAAGTACATTTTTCAAGTATCTGTTCTTTACTGGAGTATTTTTATTTTGAGAAACTTTTAGGCCTACTTTTACGTTACTACATTCCAAAGCATAAGATCGTACTTTTTACTCCACTACATTTCATAAAACATATTGTTACTCCTTATTTTAAAATTAAGAAATCGTCACATGCTCAGAGTCACAAAAGCGGCATCTGATTCGTGCACGAACTGATTCTTTTAAATCATCCTGTTAAATCGGTTTATAAATCACATCAACAATTCATTCGCGAATTGCACTAATCGTATTGCAGCTGTTCTTGAGTCAACAAATCACTGATTCAATGATCTGTTCAGAGTGAGTCTCCAGTGAATGAATTTACAAGTCTGACTGAAAATTAGCCAAGAATTGGGGGATCCTCTGAGTGCGTGCGCGACTAATGGTGAAAAGTAAGTTAGCCTACTAATGTTGAATTTTAGGATAAATTCATTCAATTCATTCAAAAGATTTGTTCAAAAACATTGATTCATCCAGTAATGAAACAACTTAAGTAGTTATAAATGAGTCATTAAATCATTCATTCAAACCCATTTTTTAAAAATTAATTAATTAAATATTTTTAAATAGACTGCAGCAATTAATATTTTGTCCTAAAGTAAATAATTATATGCAATTTTGTTTAGTTGTCTATTCAGAATCATGCGAGAATCATGATTTCTATTTGAAAGAAACAAACATTGAACATTGTATCCAGAATCGTGCAACTCTGACACAAATAACACATGCACGTTCATCTTCCCTCTGCATGTACTAATCTTCCATCGATACTGACTAGTGCTGGCTATTTGACAATTCATAATCATTCATAATAAAATTAAATTATATAAGTGGCCTATATAAAATTACAAAATAAACATTCATCAAACAGTACTTTTTTACTTAAGTACATTAAAAATCAAGTACTTTTGTACTTTCACTCAAGTAAAATTGAAAAGGAGCACTAAATACTTTCACTTGAGTAATATTTTATGATGCGTATCTGTACTTTTACTCAAGTACTTGATTTGTGTACTTCAGCCACCACTGTCGATTACTAACAAACTGTGTGCTTCATGTAACTGCAACAACATAATCACATCAAATATGTCAATTACAATTATTTATTAAAGGGTGGTGTAATGAAATAAAAGCCTAAATTCAATCTGTTTATCATATAAAGCGATCATGCCTTTTTAGTAAATTGGGACTAAACCTTTCCATTCATATGGATTAGTTTTACGATCATTTTATAAACTTCTTGAAACGTCAAAGTGGTAGTTGCGTAGCTGTCAATGGCGGGACAGAAATGCCAGATTTCATTAAAAATATCTTAATTTGTGTTCGGAAGATGAACGAAAGTCTTGCGGGTTGAGGGTGAGTAAATGATGACAGACTTTACATTTTTTAAATGATACATCATGAAGTCTGAAATTTGTTCAGTTTTTGATCTCTTCAGTGCAGTTCATTTTTTCCAATCAATTATTTTGACACAAATTTGTAACCAGGACTTTAAAAAAAAAAAAAAAAAAAAAAAAAAAAAAAAACAAGATTTGTATTTTGTATCTTCTTTTTTAGACTAACACAGTCGGAGATATATTTAAAAATATCCTTAGTCCTCCAAGGTTTATAAATTCTGAAGAAAAAAATGCATCCATCCATAAAAAAATGAATCCATACAACTCCAGGGGTTAATAAAGGCCTTCTGAAGTAAACTGATGCATTTGTGTAAGACAAGTATCCTTATTTAAAACTATAAACCAAAATAACCGGTACAACAGCCGTATGCATTCAAAGTAAGTCCAAAAAGCATTACCTTCCGCAACATGGTACACAATGCCATGACGTTCTACAATACGCCATAACGTACAACGCGTAGAACGTCGGATTCATTTTTTTATGGATGGATGCATTTTTTTGTCTTCAGAATTTGGGCAGCCATTCACAACCATTATAAACCTTGGAGGACCAAGGGTATTTTTAAATATATCTCCAATTGTGTTCATCTGAAAGAAGATAGTCATATACACAGGATGGCTTGAGGGTGAGTAAATCATGGATTCATTTTCATTTTTGGGTGAACTATCCCTTTAAGTAATCAATGCATCACATTTTGTGTCTTATAATAAAGAAAAGTTAAAAATAGGTCAAATGTTGAATGTCGTTTGTTTGTTTATTTATTTATGTATTTATTTATTTGACCAGTTGTTCTGTCAGTTAGTTTTGCTCGAGTTGAATACTGGATATTGAAAATTGAGTACTGAATATTGAATATCAAGTGGCAACTGAAAACAGTACCAAAGTTATTTATCATATATAAGTAGGACAAAATGCTCATTAAAAAAAAACAAAAAAACAAAAAACAAATCATATAAATTTTTTAACTTGTCTAATTGGCTTTTGAGGTCTAAAGCAAAACACGTGGTAAGCATTTAGGAGACCAAATAATGTAGCCTTTTTATTTTAGTATTAGTAGCATTTTATTATTTGCCAGTAGCATTGTTTTTTTTTTTGTTTTTTTTTTTACCCCTGTGCCTAGAGCTGTTTTATTTACCTTGTGACAAGTATATTATCATTAATTGTCTTTGCTAATCGGGTTAACACTTTTATCACTGAACTAAGACCTGTTATGGCATTTCTGTTCACGTTTAGTGTTGTGCTTTGGCTGGAGGATTCTAAACCCTGTCCCAGAGCAGCCTGAGGAACTGATAGATGAAGCACAGAAATAAAGGAAACAAAAAGCTGCTAATCGATGACTGGCAATGGCGGCTGACATGAGAAAAGATCGAGTTTGACACTTTTATGTCTTCTATTTATCGAGTGTCAAGGCTGCTTACTGCCAGCTGACACAACCCCATGAACCCCGTGTTGATTTTTGCCTCGCTGTCTAAATTACACAGGAATCTGACAGGACACTATTTTTTTTAACCTTCAGACTGCGAAGAAATACCTTTACACAGAGATTGAACACTAATCATCCTGCTGCTATAGAATCTGTCAGATGCTTTAAAAGAAATCATTTTCTTCTCTGTAGCGCATCTATTTTTTCATCTAGTTTTTAGTAGTGTTGTCACGAAACCTAAGCTAATAACCTATAACTAAGTTATACTTTACAAGTATAAAAAAATACAATCAGTGCGTGAACATTGGACATTTTTGATTGAAGTTTTTATTGATGCTTTTCAGTATTGAAATGTATTAGATTCTGGATAAACTGAAAATCACAATTTTTTTGGTTCAGAGATCATGATTCTCCCACGATTCTGAACAGACAACTAAAGAAAATAACATGTAATTTACTAGAGGTTCTGACAAAATGTTAATTGCTGCAGTCTATTTAAAATGTTTAATTAATCTAAATGAATTGATTTTAAAAATTGATTCAGTGATTCATGACTGGATGAATCAGCATTTTTGAACAAATCTCTTGAATGAATGATTCAAATGACATTTTTAACAGTCACTTGTCACCACCTACTGGCGTAACAATGTCATTTAAACAATCTTTGTTTGAAGCATCACTTTATTTTGATCGCTACCATAGATGTCAGTGTTTATATCTGAAATATAAACTTTTATCCCAGTACTTCTGTGATAATATGAACACTGTGTTGTTTAAAAGTGTTTCATACCTACACATGATAAATGCTGTCTCTGGCTAACACAGATTTGAATGTTCCGGTGTGATTTTGTCAACGGTTTAATAGCAACGGTTTAAATGCAGGCAAGTCATTGCCATTTAGGAATAAGATTGTGTGCTTGTTTGAATTGAGATCGCAATATTTTAACGATTAATCATGCAGCTCTAAAATGTGTTTATATTTTTACTGAGCCTGTTGCTATGCATTCTGGGACTGCCATGTTTGCTAAGTATACATGCAAATGCTGCCTTACAATAAGGCTAAAATTAAGTAAAAGGCAACATCGTTTTGGTTATTCACCCAAAAAGTTAAATCTCTCATCATCATTTTCTCACCCTCATGTTATTTCAAACCCATTTATCTTAATTTCTTGCATGGAGTTTTGAGTATCTTTTTAAATTCAAGCCTTTTGTTTCGCCTTGTTTTGAAAAAGATCTCTAGTGTGAGTTGTGTGCGATGTTTATTGTTCTAGTCTTCAAGGGATGAAGTTGTGTGTGTGTGTTTGCTGTCTTTGGCCTGTGTTTCTGTTAGCGAGTCTGTGCAGGGTGTCATGATCTGACTATTATTGGCAGGGTCTATTAGGGGACCTCTTGAGTTTTCCCAGAATGCCTTATGTTCTGACAGAGTCTGTAATGTGGACTGAGCCTCTGCTCTCACATGGCCGATGAGAAGCACCTGCTGTCAGCGAGCATCACAGCCAATCAGCTGGTCCTCTCCCCTGGGTTCAGAACATGGCTGTGATAAGTGTGGGACGTGTGTGAGGATGTGATAACGTTCCCGGAAGCTTCCAGACAGGGGAACTATTATATGAAATTTAGACTCATTCATATTTTAATATTAAGTTGAAAAACATAATTATGAATAGCAGAATTTAATTTAAAATTCTGCAGTAAAAAGATCCAAAAGTAGCTTGTTATCAGAGAAGTCACTGTGAAAAAGCTGAGCTACTCTCGTGCTCAGTCAGTGTTAATTTAATATTATTTATACTATTATTTATTAATATTTTGAATTATTTTTTAATATTTTCAGTTTTATTTTAATTTCAGTTTCATTAGGGCCCGAGCACCGATGGTGTGAGGACCCTATAATTGCTTAATTTCTTATTATTATTCTTCCGCTTCTGGCAAATGAATCGGTTTTTTTTTTTTTTTTTTGAGGGCCTAAACATGCTCAAAAACTCATGAAACTTTGCACACACATCAGAAGTGGTGAAAATTTAAGTCTGTTATGGGTTTCAGAATTAGGTGTGGCAAAATGGCTACAAAATTTCAATGAAGTGCCCCTTATGCAATGTTACACATACAGGTATGAAATTTGGTACACACATGTAACAGCCCAATCCCTACAAAAAAAAGTCTCTTGGTACGAAATCTGAAAACCAATTTTGAATTTTCTCTGCAAAATTTGTGTAATTTTTGCCATTTCCATACGTTGTACTTTAACAAACTCCTCCTAGAGCTTTAAATTAGATCAACATCATATTTGGACAGTCTAATCTAAAGGCCTTTCCAACTTTAAATTGCAAAGATCCAGACTTTTCACTGGAGGGCGTGTCCGTGGCGGCCTGACAAATTTTGATGTTTCGCCACGGAACAGGAAGTTGTTGTAACTCGGGCATACAATATCCGATCTGCCCCAAACTTCACATGTTTTATTAAAGTCCTGGCCTGAAGATATCTACATGCCAATATTCAATTACAGTCATAGTGCCACCTATGGGCAACAGGAAATGTCATGTTTTACACTGTGATCAACTCTAATCTAATCTTAAAACCATAGCGATGATAAATATCAAAGATCTCAAGTTTTCGTTGAAGGGTGTGTCCGTGGCGGCCTGACAAAGTCTGATGTTTCGCCATGAAAGAGGAAGCTGTTGTAACTCAGGCATACAGTGTCCAATCTGCCCCAAACTTCACATGTTTGATAATAGTCCTGGCCTGAAGACATCTACATGGCAATATTCAGTTACGATCAATGCGCCACCTGTTGGCAGCAGGAAGCGTGGCACTTTGAAATGACTTTGTCATAATTCTCCTGTATTTACTCACTTACCTGCATGTCACCCATTGTTCACAGTTTTCCTAAGGCCAGCGGGTGGCGGTGAGCTTGGGTGCGAGGGCCCTTTCATCGCTGCTTGCAGCTTTAATTTCGTTTTGTACTTTTGTCATTTTTTTTATATTTCTATAGAAATTTCATTTATTTTTGTTTCAGTTTTAGATTATGTAATTTCAGTACTTTAACTTGATCTTAATTATTTAACTTACTTGGCAAGGCAACATTTCCAATTTTCATTAAAGGATTAGTTCATTTCAGAATTAAAGTTCCTGATCATTTACTCACCTCCATGTCATCCCAAGAAATTAGGGTTTTTGAGGAAAACATTCCAGGATGTAACCTTCGGTAACTGTTGAAGTCCACTATATGGAGAAAACTCCATATAGTGGACTTCAACAGTTACCGAAGGTCCAAATTACAGTTTCAATGCAGCTTCAAAAGGCTCTACACGACCCCAGAAGAGGAATAGAGGGTCTTATCTAGCGAAACGATCTGTCATTTTCTAAAAAAAAAAAAGTAGTATAAAAAGTATACTTTTTAATCACAAATGCTCGTCTTGCACTGCCACACATTATGTAATCACATTGGAAAGGTCACGTGTGACATAGGCGGAAGTACCGCAGTACCACCATCTCATTTTATCCTCCAATTCATCCGACATTGTTGTTTTACTTTTCTTTTTTTTTTTTTTTTGTAGAGGCCATTTTACTTAGTCTTTGCACAATTTCTTTTTTTAACACTTGCTTGGTACTAACACCTTTCCAGCATGATTACGTAATGCATGGAGCATTGCAGAGCTGGTGCAAGATGAGCATTTGTGGTCAAAATATATAAAATTTTTTTTTTAGAAAATGACCAATCGTTTCACTAGATAAGACCCTTATTCCTCGTCTGGGAATTTGTAGAGCCCTTTGAAGCTGCAATTTGGACCTTCAACCAGTTGCTAACTGTTGAAGTCCAATATATGGAGAGAAATACTGGAATGTTTTCTTCAAAAACCTTTATTTCTTTTCAACTGAAGAAAGAAAGACATAAACATCGTGGATGACATGGGAGTGAGTAAATTATCAGGAAATTTTAATTCTGAAGTGAACTAATCCTTTAAGTTTAGGTTTTTCATGTTTTCAAAATAAAATATTTCTATTTTATTTTTTAGCTTCATTTAAATTACTGAAAGCGATTTATAATAATTTTAGTTTTATTATAAATAACAATACTGCTCATGCTACTGAACATTTTTTTTTTTTTTTTTTTTGACTTACTGGTAGTACTTCTAGTTAGTTTCTCCAAATAAAAGCGTTTTTTCGCACCGACTTACTAATGTCTGCCATTACGCAAATCAGACATCACTACTGGACTATGTGACATATTTAATATTCATGAGTCAGGCTGATATATTCTATAATATGTCCCTTTTGTGACTTTTTTCCTGATAGTTCCTGTGCCACTGCTTGCAGGTGGATTGAGTTCAGTGGCTCATTTGGAGCCATTTCAATCACTGCTCAGGACTGGCACTTGCTTTGATCCTATGCTCATATTTCTGCAGCATACGAAAATGGTGTGTGTGTGTTTGAGTCAGATGAATAATGCGGTTCCTTTATTATTTTATGTGGAGCCATATTTCCTATCCTTTGTGGATCGTGGGGTTGGTTGGCACCACCTCTGACAGCTACACTGGCACTTGTAATATTAGCCAGGGTTGCCCGCTTCTCTTTTTTTTACAGTTCTTTCTTTCTTTTTCTTTCTTTCTTTCTTTCTTTCTTTCTTTCTTTCTTTCTTTTTCTTTCTTTCTTTCTTTCTTTCTTTCTTTCTTTCTTTCTTTCTTTCTTTCCATCTTTTACTTTATTTCTATATCCGCCCATCTTTTTTCTTCTTCATCCAGTCCTGGCACTGCATCCATACCCAAGTCCCAAGCGTAGCAGCATCATGTTTTGTAAAACAAGCATGTTAGGCATGAATAAAACATGGGCCATGAAATGGACTGGAAATGAGAGACAAAGAGTGTGTAACTGCTTAGTGATAATTATACACACACACACACACACACACACACACACACACACACACACATACACACACACAGACCCAAATGCTTGCCAAAGCTTGCAGACCGACAGAAGCCTGTGATAAAAGAGACTTTACACAAGATATCGATAGACGAATCTCACAAATCCTTCCAAGAAACAGCCTGGATCGTATTTCACCCCAAAATCAAAAGAAAAAATAAGAAATTAATATTTAAAAAGAAATTTTTTTTTTCAGAACCATTTAATATTTTCATTTATTTATTTTCTGTTTTTATTAAGTTTATATTGTTTCCTGGTTATATAATGTGGGGGAAAAAATCATTTTGAAGCATTTGAATTATTATAGCATTTGTGGTACTCCCATTAATTTTTGCAAATTAGATTCAAACAACCATTGTTTTTGTCACAGTCACCATCATGTTTTGTTTTTTCCTGGTTGTCATTCGTCACATGTGCTTCTCTGTTCTAAGTTCCCACCACTCATCAGTCACCATGGACACTATTCATCTTCACAGCTGTTCGTCATTTACCTTTGTGTATTTAGATCCTGCCTAAGTTCAGTTCTTGGTCCGGTATTGTCAATGTTGTTGCTGTCGCTTCTCTACCAGTGTTGGATCTATATTAAACTTTGTTCTATTTCGTGCATCTTCTGCCTTCGTCTTCTTTGAAGCTAAGCCGTGATAGAATACCGGACCAAATAATGGATTACGCAATGAAGTTTGCAGGAGTTTGTTCGTCTTGCACTCACCTGCCCCTACGACGACGAGACCCTGAAGTCGTTGTTCTGGATCGGGGCAAACTTTCACCATCGAGTTGACCTCCCAGACACCACCGGACTAAGCTGGGGAGAAGCAATCATCCGGTGGAGTCGCGTCCCGGTCCAGAACACAGCCAGACCCAGAGCCTGAATCTTCTCCACGGACCACGGAGTACTCGTGCGAACCGCCCGCAGACAGAGAGTTTCCACCGGCCGATGCGATGCGGCAGCCAGAGCCTGAGACTACGAGGACAGAGGTGACCCTCACCCCCGGAGGTGAAAATCCATCTGACGTCTGACCAAGGGCATGAGCCCACGACATCAGCGGACGAGGGAGAATTGACTTCGGAGAGTGAGGACTGGCTGTGAAAACTCCCTTTTGCAACCTGTTTGAACTACGTTATAATGACCATTAATGTCTGTATTAGTTAGCTTATGGACTAGCATAGCACAGAGATACCCCATTAGCCTGATAGCTTAGTTTTTACACAGATTTGCACTTACCCTACATGTATTCACAATCATCTATAATGTGATTGTGTTAAATTAAGTGTTAAATGTCCAAATATTTAAGTTCTGAAAATGTAATGATGTTCAATTATCACTTAATAGACTTTTATTATTATTACTTATTAATTAACAGCTTATCAAGTGAAAAAATTACATTCAATTTGTTTTATTATGCGCTATATAGTACGTTTAAAAAAAATAAAATAAAAAAATGAATATAGTTCATATGTACTTATAATCATTTACTGATAGTTGAGAGAACCGATTTCAAGGGAGGACCAGGAAAGACAATTGGTGCTGCCACCCCCTGTAAAGTAGTGTCATTCTCACTTTACTGTTGCTAAGTGATAGAGATAACATGCGCAGTGGAGAAAATAGCAAAAATAGCTGACACGTGTGTGTGAAAATGTTTTACACCGGTATTTCAGTTCTACTCAGCCAAGAAAGACAGGTCAGGATGAAGAAGGGACAGCCAAAGAAAATGTTTTTGATTTTTTGTTTCGTTACCCAATTTATGGACTAATGGTTAGAGAGTCGAACTTGTAACACGAAGGTTGCGGGTTTGAGTCTCAGTACCGGCAGGAAATGTAGGTGGGAGGAGTGAATGAACAGCGCTCTCTTCCACTCTCATTACCCACAACTGAGGTGTCCTTGACCTAACCCCCAATCACTCCCCGGGCGCTGCTACACACTGCTCTGGGTGTGTGTTCACATTGTGTGTGTGTGTTCAATACTCACTGCTGTGTGTGTGCACTTGGATGTGTGAAATGCAGAGCATAAATTCCAAGTATGGGACACCATACTTCGCCACACGTCATGTCACTTTCATTTTCTACATTTTTTATTCTGGCTAGTTAAATTCATTTCGGGCTACCAAAATATAAAGAGTGCCTGCCTGAAGGGCTACCAGGAATTTAAAATTTTAGCGAGCCCTAATAAAGGTTTTTGTGCTGAAATAGCACACACAGATTCTACTTCAATCTGAATCTTTGCCCTTTATTCTAGTGTTGATTTCTCCGGGGGAGCTGAGATCTGCTCTACATAGCACTCCAACCCAATCAAAAAGAAAAGCCCTATCACATTCAAATAGAATGAATGACACCATTTCTTCTTCTTCTTCTTCTTTTTTTTTGTGCTGTGTTAATTTTTCATTGCTTCCTTTCCTTTTGCCTGTGGTGTGTACAGTGCAGAGGGTCTAATTAAAGAGCAGAGATGATGCTTTGATGGTGCAGTCGTACTGCGGTAGGTTTTTTTTTTTTTTCTTTCTTTCTTTCTTTTTTTTTTAATGCTGCGGTGTTCCTCTAGGTTGTCAGTGGAGATGAGAGCTTTTAGGAAAGGGGAGAGGTGACATCAGCACACATGCATTTTACATCAGCGCTGCATTCTAGCCAGCATTTAGACAGATTCAGGGGACTTTACTCTCCATAAGAGAACAGGTCAGTTGCTGAATAATGCATCAGAGCATTAGGCAGGGATTGTGCTTAAACTGCCATTCCCTGAAGTGTCAAAGGAGCAGAAGTGTTTAGAGTCTATCAGTAATAGGATGAAATGACGTAGATCGGTTTTGCAGATCCAATCCGGGATGAATAAAGCTGTGGATTTCCTTATTGCACTGTTGAATTAAATCACATGATTCAGTAACCTGACCTATCATCCAGACTGCCTATCTATAATTTCATTGCAGAGTCTTTGGTAAATCAGATTGGCCTGGTAATCTAGTGAAATGAGTTGTATTGCTTGGTCCCCAGTATGTGATGAAAGTTAATGAGAATTCATTGGATATTTTTTCTTATAATGTTATATAACAATGTACCTGAGGCCTATGCATTATAATGATGCATAAATGTCAGACTCCAACATTGTGGTTTATATGACTCGGGCACTATAATACAAATCAGTAACACTTTATTTCGATACTCCACTTTAGATGTTCTACTAACTATAAATAACTTTGCAACTACATGTCAACTACCAGTCATTAGAGTATTGGTAGCACTTTATTTTACAGTCCTGTTCCCCACTACTATGCACTTACTATGCACGGTCCTGTTCCCCACATACTATGTACTTATTATATTAATTGCAATAACTGGGTCATAACTAGGTACTAGAGTTGTCAAAAGTACTGACATTTTAAAAATGTGATGCTTTGAGTGCTGTTGAGCGGATTCGTAAACACCTCTGATTGGCCATTGTGTTTACACGCTCATCGGATATGTCTGTGATTGGCTACAATGCTCAACACACGGGAGCATTTGAAAGCACATGGAAGTGTTTGAATTTAAAAGCGGGAGTGGAAGCGTATAGACGCCTGCTTTCAAACACTCTTGTGTGTATCTGTGTAAGTGCTCGGTGAAGAGCGTCATTGATGACTATTTACAATATTTTTTTGAAGCATTGATCATTGAAGTCAATCACAGACATATCCAATGAGTGCATGAACACAATGGCCAACCTGCTTAACAGCGCTAAAAGCATCAGATTTTTAAAATTTCAGTACCGACTTGGTACCGAAGCTGATACTTTTGACAGCTCTACTAGATACTAACCCTGAACCTACCCCTAAACCTTAATCCATGTAGTTACCTTACATTACCCAGTAATTTCTTAGGCAAGTATATTGTAAGTACACTTAAGTGCACGTACTGTAAAATAAAGTGTAACCAGAGTATTAGTAGACTGTCTGCTTTATATCTGCTAACACTTTTTGATGGTCTCCCAACAGACATTCTACTGAATATAAGTAACTTTGCAAGCATATCAAATTATTCTACTAACCGTAACCCTAACCCTAACCTACTGTAACAGTCTGCTAATACTCTTACATGTAGTTACTAAAATGTCTAAAGTGGAATATTGAAATAAAGTGCAATCTACAAGTCTTCTGAAGTCATTGGAGGGAAAAACAACACAATTTAAGTCACTTCACTTTAAATATCAGGCTTAGCTGTCGGATCTCATTTGCGTACATTTGAATGATACAAATGCACAAAATGACCAATAACATTTGAGGTAATTGATGTCAAACCTGGTGCAACATGCTTGTTTTTAGTCAACCAGCTTCACCAAAAATACCATGCAAGTTAATGAGCAAGTTTAGATCTCTGCCAAACCAGCATCAACCAGCCTGGACAAGTGTGGCCTAAGCTTTTTTCTAGCAGAGATTTGTTTTAAACAGTTCTATCCCACATGAAAAGGACGAATATAGTTTCTCATTTGCAATGATTTCAAACTTCATTTCCTTTCTGTCAAGTCTAAAACAAGAGATGAATACTGTGGAAGTGTATTTCTAAAATTGCATGTCTTGTTTCTCATTCACTCTCGCCTTCTGGACCTGCTCAGACTCTGCGCCAGATTTATCACTTTGAAATCCTCTAAAATGAGTTCAATTATGGAGACAAAGAGAGTTAAAACTTCATTAGAAGACAGTCCAAAGTCTTGAATCAATTTGAATATTATGTCAAAGGGGTGCGACAAACTTTGTCTCTGAAAACAGAAGATGAGTTCTCTCTTGCTCACTTTCTACCAAATACAATTACATTTGTAAAGGGAAAAAAGGTCTTCAATGAACAAATTTTTTTTTTATTTTTTTTTTTAGTATTTTCTTTTTTTAATCTGTTTGGATTTTCACTGGGGCTCTTCAGCGTCTCCTTGACAAATCCAAGGATAATGACTCAGGCTGGTGTCTCGGGGAAATCATTAACTTTCAAAACTGATCCAGAGTTTTTGTGCTAGAGAGGCTTTACCCAGTGTTCTATTTAAACCTATTTAATTGTCCTGCTAAGCTTTAGGCTTATCTTCAGCTGGACGAGTGAAGCTCCGCAGTCTGGATCTGCTCCAGGGTCTACGCTCACCAGTTTAATCAAATGGCAATTAAATGATTGGAATCTGGCTGTTTATTAATCAGTTTAACCAAAAATCATTTAACCACAGCGTCTGTTAATAATAAAACTGTTTGCTTAGTTTTGTACAAGCCATATCACTTCAACATTAATGGATGTTCTACACATATGTAGGCCAAATATATGTTCAAATAACATGATGTTTGTAGATTATATCTGCATTTTACATGGATTCTGGCTTGTTGAAGATAGTCATTTATCAGTCTCAGCCTCAGATGTCACGCCCACAGACCGTTGGCTGAACATCTGATGCTTATGGCACACAAAATTGGAAACACTTCAGGAGTTTCGAAGTTGTCATTTGATTGGTTGAATTATCATTTCCAGGAGATTTGTGTGTTGCATTCTTTAACGATCCACCTGGAAACAAAGATTCCATAACGCCAAACCCCCTCGTGAAAGAAGAAAGCCATCATGTTTACAACTGTGAGCACTGATCAGGATCATCTAAACACTGAATTTTCAAAAGTATGTGAAGTATGTAAAGTTTGCGGCATAGACTCTTTAAAATACGCCCAAGAGTTTTACACACCGGTCTGTTATTGTAGGGACATCGTCTTTACATTTTCACGCCCCTAAACATGTGGCTGAACAAAACAAACTGTGATTGGTTGCTTTACATGTTAGTCAGTCTGCCTCTGGGTGGCAGGCTGCTATGGAGTCCAGACCTTCAGCCAAATTAGCTAAATAATTTGGAATAATATGGGTGAGTAGACTTTGATTATACAAAAATATTATTTTATGTGAATTATTCCTTTAAGTGTCAAAAGTCCACTAGTGAAAATATGTTCAAATGCATTTACATTTCCAATGCAATTACATTATTAGTAGAACAATTTAATGAAAAGGGTTGAATTGAAAAAAAAAAAAAAAAAAAAAAAAGCATGTATTGCATAATGTTTTAGTATTTGTCCTCTTTTGCTTTAATAACAGAAGCACTCAAGCTGCTTTTTGTAAAACCTAATGATCATGTTATTCAGCATGATTTGAGAATGATCCAAAAAGCATCTTTTGCTTCAATGGAAACAAAAACATCTGACCTTTTGTCCAACATGGTCAGTGTCACAAATATGCTTATTCGATCAGTGACCTAGAATGAATTCAATATCTTAAGGCAATAGTTTCTCTATTGTTTACTCACACTCGTGTCATTCTAAACTGGTTGTTTTTTTTTTCTTTGTGAAAACCAGATTCATGGTTTTTAGTGACCAGAGTCTAGCGAGCTATAAAAAAAAAAATTCTAAATGCATCATAGAAGTCCATATAACTTGTTCACAATATTCCAAGTCATTTGATAGCTTTGTGTGTGATAAACAGGCTAAAATTTAAGTCATAATTCACTTTCAAATCAAATCCTTCATGTAACTCAGTATATAGCACTGATGTTTGATGTCATGTCATCAATACTGATCCATAAGCTCAATTTTGAGTTGCACAAATGATTTAGCTATAATGTTGGCCTGTATGACTGCAGAAGACCAGGATGTACTGCGTAAGTCAAATAGACTGCATTTTGTGCATTTCAGAGTTTGACAGCCTGCGGTCCATACAAACAGTCTTTGTACACTCTTAAAAATAAAGGTTCCAAAAGTTTTATAGCCCCAGCAGTTATATAGAAGAACCATTTTTGGTTCCCCAAAGAACCTACCAGTCAACAATTCTTAAAAGAGCCTTAGTTTGAAGAACATTTTAATCTAAAAAACCTTTTTCAAATGTACAGTAAAGATCCTTTGTATAATGGAAAGGTTCCATGGATGTTAAAGGTTCTTCATGGAACCCTCAATGCCAATAAGGCCACGTTCACACTGTCAAGTTTTGGGATTGACAACTGCATTTTCTTACAGGTGTGAGTTTTGAAATGTATCGTTCAAACAGCAGCTTACAGCAGTGTCTCGAATACTGTCTGTATGAACGAGTCAAGCCCCGTATTCTCTTACTAGTAATCATAGCGACAGTGACCAAAGTCATTTCAAAGATGGCAACGTCCATGAAACTGAAAAGTCTTATCACTTTTGACAGGAGTTCATCCATTAAATGAAATCTTCATTAACCGACAGCAGCTTCAATGTGAACATGTACTAGCCGGACACCTATAACCGTTGCACTCGCGTCTCTCGCGTCCTTTGTAGCGTCTTACGTTGCCGTGCATGACACGGCATTTGAGTCGCGCATGGAATAAAAAACTGATGAGAGCGGCTCGGGTGGAGAACAGTGACTGGATCTAAAACCTTCAGATGACACGCAGTTCATCTCTCCCTCACTGTAAGTTACCGAAAGTGAAACCACACACACAAAACCCCTTAGCATAGTGGCTCTCTCGCACTGTATGACGTAACAGACAACTAGTTGACCAGTGCGGTTCCGTTCATACAGTGCGAATATTCAGAGAAAATGTATGGGTGTGAGTTTGGTTATAGAATGCGGTTGTAATTCCCGTAAATAACCGTACTGTGTGTGAACATAACCGTACTAAGGACTCAAATATAGGACTGACAACCGTATTCTGCTGCTGTGTGAACGTGGCCTAAAGAACCTTTATTTGTAAGAATGTATGGAACACACACAAGCCATTCATGATGGCCGCAAGCCCAATCAGTGAAAGAGCGATGGTGACTTTGCTGAAACTCTGCAGTTTTCTCCTCAGGGGCGGTCATTCCAGTTGAAAGACAGCCACTTGTTAAAATGAAAATCTCAGACGGGCATATAGACCTCAAATTAAAATTCTAGCGCAGGAGCAGGTGAGACAATGTGAGAGGTCCTGATTGAAGCTATGCAAATGACAGCGTGTCCACAGTGAGTGGCAGCTCTTTCTGAGGAGACTAAGATGGCTTATTAAAGGTTTTCATTTACCCCTGACTGAGATTAATCACAGCACACACACACAAAGCACACACACACTTTCTCTCAGCATAGATGAGGTGCAGAGAGAGCGAGCACAGAGATCAGGTGTGAACGGCAATGAAATGACAGGGGCTGCTCGACCTTGCCGGGAGAGAGATCACCCTTGGCTCTCTGTCTCCTGGTCTCTATCTCACTGTCTAACGTTCTGTTTATACCCAGCGTGACCTTGTTCTTTTAAATGACTGGAGGTCATCGATTGCGAATTGGGATTGAGCATCTTTGAACAGTTTTGAATGGCCTGTGTTGCTGTGAAGTAAAAACCACAAGTGTGCCCGAGGGATAAATATTCATTTAACCCTGCTAAAACTATAGATTAGCTAAGGTGATTAATAGCCTAATCACACTGACCGAAGTTAAAGGGTTAGTTCACCCAAAAATGAAAATTCTGTCATTAATTATTCACCCTAATGTCGTTCCACACCCGTAAGATCTTCGTTCATCTTCGGAACACAAACTAAGATATTTTGATGAAATCCGAGAGCTGTCTGACTCCGCTATAGACAGCAATGTAACCACTACTAGTGTCAGAACACTGACCTAGTATTGGCCGACGCTGTTCACGTGAGCAGCACGGCGCATATGTGTCATGCTGATACAGGAGCCAGCCAATAATGAGTCAGTATTCTGACGTAGAACCTGGAAGCACTGAATGTAAACAGCGTATGACAATGACACAGAAGAGAAGATATTGTTGAATAAAGCCATTTTTTAAAATATTTTCTTCACTTCATAAAATTAAGGTTGAACCACTGCAGTCACGTGGACTATTTTGACTCTTTCAAGCGTGAGTTTAAAATATTCTAACTGACCCCCCCAGAGTGAGTTTTTTTAAGGCGACCGTTATTTTAGAACGTTTGCCCTTGTTGTTTCCACAAGTCATGCGTGTCACGTACGCTGAACGCAGCCACAATAACACTGTATGACAGATGGATCGCTATTATTTTGTTTTTCCTTTTTTATTTAAAATATTCACAAACTTGCTTATCATGTCATCAAATATCTGATATTCGATTCTCAAATATGTGGGTGTGATTTGTCGTTTAAAAACCTTTATAAATTATCTTTATCTTGATCTATAACGCGATATGGGCGCCGCCATTTTAGTTTGCCCCGCAGTCCTGTCAGTCGGATTTACAGCACGTGAATTCATTAGTTTCTCATGAAATATATGCAAGTAAGTGGCTGGTGAACTGAAAGAATAATACAATAAACTTTATAGTTACTTAGGCCCATTATGTGTGTCTGATATGAATAAATGTAGGCAAATTATATTTGAATGGATTGTTATTGCTGCTTTCACTGATGTCTGACATCAGTGTGTATTTTATAAACTCTATGTATTGTTTTACTGGCGCTTATGCATATTTAAATGTCTGAAACCTTAAAAAAAAAACATTATGTGGCTGAAAACACTGCATAGCTGTGATATATGACAAGAGCTGAGCGCGTCCGTCTCTCAGCCAACGCGCAAAAGCACAGTTTGAATCTGGCAGTTATGTGACGTTGCCATATGTGGGACCGTACGCCCAGGGGCACAGAAATAAAAATCCCATATGTGTGTTTAGTACCTTTCTGTACCTTGAAAGTGGTGGTTAAATTGCTGTCTATAGAGGTGTCAGATAGCTCTCAGATTTCATCAAAAATATCTTAATTTGTGTTCTGAAGATGAACGAAGGTCTTACGGGTGTGGAACGACATGAGGGTGCGTAATTAATGACAGAATTTTCATTTTTGGGTGAACTATCCCTTTAAGAGACTTAATTCAAATTAATGATTGCACATAATAAGCATCCATCCATCCATCCATCCATCCATCCATTTTTAGGGGGGTTTTGGTCACTATTCAGTTGGTGAGGCTGTGAGAGCCTTGGGGTAAATGAAAATTACCCCAAGATTTACTCACCTTCAAGCCATCCTAGGTGTATATGACTTTCTTCTTTCTGATGAACACTTTCTTCTTTCTGATTATTATTAATATAATCAGAGTTATATTAATAAATATCCTGATTTTGAAAATATTTATATTTAACAAGTTATAAAGTAAAATATCTAGCTTCCGCCAGAGCGCCTTCTGTATTCAAATTAAGAAGAAAGTGTAACGCCTCTCGCAGCTCAAAATGCTTACATTACGTCCTGCGTCTTCCATATTCAACTTGAATACGGAAGGCGGTCTGACGGAAGCTAGATATTTTGCTTCAAACTAGCAAGTACATTATTTGGCAGGTCAGCTAATTAGACTGTTAGCTAAGCAGTGCAGAGCAAGGTTATGGTCTTGTTTTTGAGGATCTGAGCTGTTAGCAACAAGGCTGGAGGATCAATCTCAAGAGAGCTGCACACTTGCATATAGCATAGCATAAATTCATCATGCCAGCCACTGTTCTAACACACGTCTGCAGGGAGAACGAAAGAGAGATAGGCGCCATGGATTGTGGCAGTATTCCTGGCTTCGTGCTGGGTGCCTGGGCTGCCTTGGGTGGTTCTGGCCCGACTTTGGTCCAGGAGAGGATTTGCACACTGTTCTGTATTTGAAACATGTTCTGCCGGAGGTTAGGACTCCAGCTTGTCTCTCACTGTGAAATTTAAACCTGGCTGCCATGGCTTAAAGTAATCCAGCCAAACCCGCTGCCCTCTGGAAGTAGCACTGTGCCTGCTGGTTTGCTCATATTAGTCTTTGTGCTGTGTTTAACATCTAATTGTTTAGATCATTTATTTGTCCTTTATTTATTTGAAAAGACTAGCTTTAATTTCCACATTGGTCCAGTATAGCTATGCTGGTGAAACAGGTGGATTCAGAATTGAAGAACTTGAATTTGAATGTAGCTGGTCACTTCCTATATATCTGTCTAAAAATCTGTCTAAAAATGATGGCTCACACTAGTGTTGGGTCCGAATCCACCTTTGTTGAGTCTGAGTCGAGTCCAAGTTCTTAACCAATCAAGTTCGAGTCCGAGTCCGAATCCAAAAGGGGCTGAGTCGGACTTGAGTCCGAGTCCTTAACATCCGAGTCCAAATCGAGTCCGGCCGAGTCCAGAAAGATTTTAATTATAGCAAAGAGGAAACTGACAACGCACCAACAGACAAGACAGAGCATGTTACTTTTGATATGAAATAAAGTCTTAGCTTTCAAATTTTGTCATTTTTAAGAAATTCAAACAATAAATACCGTTTTGTGGCAGTTTAATGTGTAGCACCTCAGTTCAAGCAACACGTGAACTGATCCTCTCTTTTAGTTACAGCACAAATTTAACATGAATGAACATCAGAACTACAAAAAGATGTCAATACAAACCTTTTTTTCAAGTTCAAGTCCACTGACATTAACCTACTAACTGGTTTGGTTTGTTTGTCAGACAAAATAGGATATCTGCATTATGATTGGTCAGTTCGCCTGTCAATCAAACTCCAGTGAAAGGTCAATTGTAAACTCAACACTGAGCTCTTACATTAATATTTTAACCAAAACGATTGCAATGTACAGTTGCAGTCATAAGTTTACCTACTGTAAACTTTGCAGAATCTGCAAGGTAATACTCAAGAAGGCAAAACAATGTCTTAAAGGTTAGTTAACCCAGAAATTAAATTCTGTCATTAATTACTCACCCTTGTGTCATTCCAAACCCATAAGACCTTCATTAATCTTTGGAACACAAATGAAGATATTTTTTAATGAAATCCAAGATCCAATGCAACTACCTGTTTCAAGCCCCAGAATGGTAGGAAAGACATCATTAAAGTACTCCATGTGACTCCAGTGGTTTAACCTCAATTTTAGCGATGTGAGTGCTTTGTTTGCGCAAAAAAACAATTTACCACTTTATTTACAAAATAATATTATCCAAAGTGTGTTCACGCAACAATGTCAGCTCTTGTGTGAACACAAAACTTGTGTCATGATGCTCTTGTGACCACACATTGCAGATCAGTATTTTCGTAAATAAAGTGGTAAATTATGTGATTGTTTTTTTTTGCACAAACAAAGCACTTGTGTCACTTCATAAAATAATAACAGATGTTAAACCTCTGTAGTCACATGGATTACTTTAAAGATGTCTTTCCTACCTTTCTGGACCTTGAAAGTGGTAGTTCCATTGGATCTCTATGGAGGGACTGAAACTTCTTCAATTTCATTAAAAATAACTTAATTTGTGTTTAGAAGATGAACGACAGTCTTATGGGTTTGGAATGACACGAAGGTGAGTAATTAACAACAGTATTTTCATGTTTGGGTGAACTAACTCTTTCAGAGCCAGGGGTAAACTTTTGAACAAGATAATGGTGATGTGTAAATTTTTTCTTTCTTTTCTTTTGTTTTCTTTTTTTTTTTTTTTTTACCATTGCATTCACGCGCTCAACGTAAATGTCTGCGATTGGCTATAATGCTCAACACTGCAACAATTCAATGTAAGTAGTTTCGTTTCGTTTTTTGAATAATACTATATTGTGTCCTTCAGTGCTCGAACTCGACTGTACTCGGGAGATTTCCCGAGTCCAAAATGTCCACGTCCGTGTCAAGTCCGAGTGGAAATTCTCCCGAGTGCGTGACAAGTCCGAGTTCATTGAAAATTGGACAGAGTCCGAGTTTGAGTAGGCTACCAACTCTAGCTCACACCTCAACAGGACGTGCAAGGTGAAATGTATTTATATATATATACCGATCCAGCATAACATTATCACCACTGACAGGTAAAGTGAATAACTCTGATTATCTCTTCATCACGGCACCTGTGGGATATATTAGGCAGTAAGTTAACATTGATGTGTTAGAAGCAGGAAAAATGGGCAAGCGTAAGGATTTGAGTGAGTTTGACAAGGGCCAAATTTTGATGGCTAGATTACTGGATCAGAGCATCTTCAAAACTGCAGCTCTTGTGGGTCTTCCTGGTCTGCAGTGGTCAGTATCTATCAAAAGTGGTCCAAGGATAGAACAGTGGTGAACCGGTGACAGGGTCATGGGTGGCCAAGGCTCATTGATGCACTCACTGAAGGCTGGCCCGTGTGGTCCGATCCAACAGACGAGCTACAGTAGCTCAAATTGCTAAAGAAGTTAATGCTGGTTCTGATACACAGTGCATCACAGTTTGTTGCATATGGGGCTACATAGTCACATACCAGTCAGGGTGCCCATGCTGACCTCTGTTCACCGCTGAAAGCACCAACAGTGGGCATGTGAGCGTCAGTACTGGACCACAGAGCAATGGAAGATGATGGCCTGGTCTGATGAATCACGTTTTCTTGTACATCACGTGGATGGCTGGGTGCATGTGCATCGCTTACCTGGGGAACACATGGCACCAGGATGCACTATAGGAAGAAGGCAAGCCGGCGGAGGCAGTGTGATGCTTTGGGCAATGTTCTGCAATGGGAAACCTTGGGTCCTGCGATCCATGTGGATGTTACTTTGACACGTATCATTGTTTCAGACCATGTACACCCTTTCATGGAAATGGTATTCTCTGGTGGCTGTGGCCTCTTTCAACAGGATAATGCGCCCTGCCACAAAGCAAAAATGGTTCAGGAATGGTTTGAGGAGCACAACAACGAGTTTGAGGTGTTGACTTGGTCTCCAAATTCCACAGATCTCAATCCAATCGAGCATCTGTGGGATGTGCTGAACAAACAAGTCCAATCCATGGAGGCCCCACTGCGCAATTTACAGGATCTGCTGCTAACATCTTTGTGCCAGATACCACAGCACACCTTCAGGGATCTAGTGGAGTCCATGCCTTGACGGGTCAGGGCTGTTTTGGCAGCAAAAGCGGGACCAACACAATATTAGGAAGGTGGTCATAATGTTTTGCCTGATCGGTCTATATATATATATATTCATTTACCTCGCAATAATTTCATAGCGCATCACCGCATAACTGACACGCTGCAAGGACAATAAAAGATTAGTTAGATAGCTTACTCCTAATCTCAAAAACATCTTGTTTAACACAAAATACTTCTCAATTCACGAAAATATGAATTCACAAGAATATGCACCGTTAATGCAGCGGTTACTTTAAGTTCCTGTAGTGAATAATTGACTGCCGTTTGACACTTGTTCACTGGCATAACTCTCAAGCAAAGTTTGGACATTGCTTGTGATATCCACTGGCTCACCTTCATGGTTTAAAGTGGAAATATCTTCAATATTGCGACAAGGCATTTTTCTTTATCACCGGTTGCTCGCAAAATGATGGGCAATGATTCACATTTTATATATATACAGATTATATACAACATTATATACAGAGTATATACAACATACCAGTGTGTAATTCACTTGAGACACCACAGTTGTACTCTATCTATCTGTCTATCTATCTAGCATTCTATATATCTATTCATCATTCTATAGTTCTATCTGTGTGTGTTTAATAATTAAAGCAGGAAACCCAGCAGGAAGTAAAAGTTCTTTCTTATACAGCAGCACCTCAGAGCAATCCCTGAATTCCCTAGGAACATATTCTCCTTTACAGGTACGTGTGTCACAGCCTCTCACACACTCAATCATTCAGTATCCCCTCCGTTATTCTCTCTCCACTACTCTCTTTATTTTTTGTTTTCCTGTCTTTCGCAAAAGCTCTCGCATTTGCCTCATGACCGAATAACTGAATAGGTCAACAACAGCAACAGAGCGACCAAAATCCATTATCGCTCTGCACAGTTTCTCCAAACGGCACGCCTTCCAGCCAGTGAGCTGATGAGGCAGACTGAAGCGCGTGAGAAGCCTCTCGTCTGACAGTGAGAGCTGATGCTGATGTGTCTTCACTGATAAAATAACGAGCCAAGGCTGCAGAAATCATGCTTTATTCAGACCCTCAGCTTTTGTCTACGCACCCTGTCAAACTTCTGCAAACCCCGTCTCCACTCCGGAGCTATTTATGAGTCTGCTCTGCATGAATCCATTTCCATACGGTGTCTTGAGGGCAGGAGATAAAGGAATGTTGCAGGCCTACTTAACTGGAGACGGAGGGAGACCAGAATCACTTCAAAGTTGCCGTATCTAACACAGAACTCTTGCTTTAGAGGATGAACAACGGGAAGTTCAGAGATGTATATAGACTCGCACACGCACGCACACTCCGATGACTTCATCTCACTAGAATAATGTCAGCAAACTCATTATTTAGACATTATAACATAGCACCCGCTGGCCCCCCTGCTGTCAAAGACCTGCAAAACTATCCAAATACACACGCTGAAAACTGTTCACGTACTCCAGATGCTTCCTGCCGTGTTCAGTCTCCTTCTGTCAGATACAACCATGACATCTTGGTGAAGAGAAGATGTGACGCCTGTATTGAGCTGTGTGATGAGTGTGTGATGGAGTGCCTTCTTTTCTTCTTCCTCTCGGGCATTCGCTGTGAGATTCTGTCATATTCAAATGTGTGTATGTGTTTTAACGTCAGATTGCCACAGTGCAACCGAAACACATCTGTCTGAAGGTGGCTCAGATAAATAGGAGTGTTTGAATAAAATGTTGTGTTTGGGGGAAAAAATGTTGTGTGTGCGCTTCATCTTGCCTGGCCTATTTCCTCTTCCTAACAACCTGGGAAACAACCTCTCAAGGGAGACAAACTACATCTCATCACAGGAATTCTCATTTCCTGTCTCTCTTTATTCACTTCACATCCTTACATTCTGAGCCCTATCCAAGCCTTTTCCTCTGTTTTTCCTCACCTTTTGCTTCTTTTTGTACTCTGTTTTGCTTTTTTATCTCTTACTTTCTCAGTCCTTTCTTATCCGTTTTGTGCTAACTGTTAAGTGCAACGAACCCTTAAGAAACTAGTGATTGTGGGACTATAAAGCATCGCTACTTTCCCACTGCAGGAACGAATCCCAGTTTCAGGAAAAGTTCGAGTCTTTTCGCTGAACGTCTGATGCACACTTAACTGGAAACACTTCAGGATTTTCGAAAGTCATCATTTGGTTGGTTGAATTCTACAGGATGTCCGGAAGACGTGTGTGTCGCGTTCTTTAACGGTCCGCCTGGAAACAAATGCCATGACGCCAAACCCCCTCCTGGAACAAGAAAGCCACTAAAACTGTGACAATGAACACTTGCCAGGATCAACTAAACGCTGGATTTTCAAAAGTATGTGAAGTTCACAGCTCCACTTTTGCAGTAAACTTGCACAACGTTCTTAAATGAGTAATTTATTAGATGCACGCCGGTCTGTTATTGTAGGGACATTGACTTTACATTTCCACACCCCTAAACATGATGTGTAACAAAACGAACTGTGATTAGTTGCGTTACATGTCAGTCAACTGTCCTCTTAGGCACTCTTTGGCTAATGAAAGCTGCGAGCTGCGAAGGTCAAGACCTTCTGCCGTCAGTCTGAAGGTCTGGTTACGTGGCAACTAACTACACCTTGCTAGTACTGGATTGGTCCCACTTTTACCTTTAGAACTGCTTTATTTCTTCGTAGCATAAATTCAACAAGGTGCTGGAAACATGCTTTATTATTCATGTTTGTATCTCGCAATTCTGACTTTATTTCCTTTCAATTATGACTTTATATCCCGCAATTCTGACTTTTTCCCCCAGTTTCACAGACAAGGCTTAAGCCTAGTAATGTTTTTTTTTCTAAGGCACGTTTATGAAAGCTACTTAAATGCCCTAATTGAACTAGGGCTTAATCTTGGCTTAATCTAAGACCTGTCTGTGAAACCCATCTTATAACTCGCAATTCTGACATTATAACTTGCAACTGCGACTTTATATCATGCAATTGTTAGAAAAAGTTTATATCTTGAGTTCTTGAGTTGAGATCTTATATCTTGAGCTTATATATTGCAATTCTGGCTTTATTTTCAAATTAATAATTACAACTTTATAGACCCTGTCCCGCAATTGCTAGTTTATATCTTGCAATTCATTATAACTCGCAATTGCAACTTTATATCATGCAATTCTGACTTTATTTCCTTTCAATTGCGACTTTATATCACACAATTGTTAGAAAAAAAGTCAGAATCGCGAGTTTCTATCTCACAATTCTGACATTATAACTCGCAATTATATCATGCAATTCTGAGAAAAAAGTCAGGATTGTGAGATGTAAGCTCGCAATTACGAGAAAAAAAAGTCAGAATTGTTCGTTTATATCTCGCATTATATCTTCCATTCAATTGTGACTATATCATGCAAATTCTGAGAAAAAAAAAAATCTAAATTGCGAGATGTAAACTTGCAATTTTGAGATAAAAAGTCACAATTATGTTTTTATTTTTATTTTTACTCCGTTGCGGAAACAAGCTTCCATACTATATGCTGCAAAAAATGACTTAATGAGTTTAGTAGTCTGTTTTATATTATTTTTTAGTGCGTTTTTAAAAATAAAATCATAAACCTACATTTATTTGTTTATTTTTATTTTATATATCACTGCATAATATTAGTGTATTTTGTCTTATTGCACTTGTCAGTTTTATATTTTAAACTTTTTTACTTGTTTAAAATACAGAGTACACTTGCACTAAAGATGCATTTGCTGAAAACAAGTGTTTTAAGGAATTTCAGATATTTTAACAAAAATTACACTTTTTTTTTTTTTTTTTTGCTAAATTGTATTGCATCTAAAACAACTTGTGTGTCTGATACAGTTCTTGAACAGAAGTTTTTATTTAGTTTGTGATTTTTAATTTTTTTCTTCATGCTTGCCTTGGTTATTGTTGCCAGAAAGTGACAGTGGCAATGTTTTTTGTACACTCCAATCTACTGCTTTTCCATGACTCCTTTTCTGTAGAGAATTCAAAAAAAAAAAAAAATTCACATATTCAAAGCGAACACATTACCTCTAGACCAATGAGTCACATTAGTTTTCTTAGTGGAAACTTAAGCTATAAGTAAGATAAGAAAAAAACAAAAATCACTTATTTTATATCCAAATGTACATTTATTTGCTAATCTGCTCCCTTTTTTGTGAAGATGATGGTCTGTCTGTACATTATCCCTTACATATTCCTTTTCGGCCACTGTAAAGTGATGCATAAAAAAATATATAACGAGGAGGTTTGAGAGCAGGTGTTGTTATCAGGTCTGCATTGAACATACAGAGAGAGCTGCTGTCTGCCAGACTCTGATTGTAAATGTTCTCTCTTCTCTCGTTTGGTCTCTCTCTACCTCCCTCTCTCCTCTGTTCGCCCTTTAAACAGGGATCCGCTATGTGTCTTTCCTATCTCATCCGGAGATAATGCTGTACGGGACAGACACACACATAGTAACAGCGGGAGAGTGTGTGATCTGTCACTGTCGACGCTCCTACAGTAGACTGGCTAGTCATTTTCCACAGGAGAGAAAGGGAAGGAAGCACAGCTAATGGATGCTTAGTCTGTTACAGTCTGTGCCGTGCGAAAACCACGACCATCACTGCATGTCTGGAGAAACATGGCTATAGTCCAAGTGAGCTTTGTATGCATCATAGACCTGTTCCTGATGCAAAGGCTTACAACATACTATAACATACCATATTTGAGACAAAATCTAAGGAAACATTTTATGTGTCTGTCTTAAATGGTGCAAAAAATAATTTTCTTAATCTGTATATTTGTCTTTTCCCTTCTTGGCATTTTTTCCTCACCAAATTCTGTCCAAATATGTCAATGGGACGATCGATCAATTGATCGATCGATCGACCGATCAATCAATCAATCAATCAATCAATCAATCAATCAATCAATCAGTCAGTCAGTCAGTCAGTCAGTCAGTCTGTCTGTCTGTCTGTCTGTCATATTTACAGTTTTTAGCACATCAGGGGAACATGAAATTGTCCAGCCATGACTAAATAAAGCGGTCTGTTAAAAGCTAGATATTTTACTTTATAACTCGTTATAGATATTTTTCTTACACAAATGCATCGCTTTGCTTCAGAAGGCTTTATTAACCCCCCGAAGCCGTGTGGAGTACGTTTATGATGGATGGATGCACTTTCTTGTGCTTCAAACTTGTTGACCCCGTTCACTGCCATTATAAAGCTTGGATGCATCAGGATATTTTTAATTAATATTATTAATATAACTCAGATTGTGTTCATCAGAAAGAAGAAAGTCATATACACCTAGGATGGCTTGAGGGTGAGTAAATCTTGTGGTAATTTTCATTTTAAAGTGAACTAATCCTTTAACTAACTATTAATTACAACTTTTGCCTCATACTCCTACTTACGGCTTATTAATAGTTAGTAAGTTGTTAAGTTTAGGTATTGGGTAGGATTAAGATATGTAGAATGCAGAATAAGGCATTTATATGTGCTTTATAAGAACTAATAAACTGCTAATATCCTAATATGCATGTTAAGCAACTAGTTAATATTGAGACAAGGACCCTAAACTAAAGTGATTAACTTTTTTGCTCAACTGCCACTGTAGCTAGTTTGTTTTCACTAGTTTTCACTGGCCACAATTTTAACATCGATACCATGGAGAAAAATGGCCATTCGGTAACACTTAGTGAATGTATTAACTAACATGAACTAACCATGAGCAATACATTTGTTACTGTATTTATTAATCTTCGTTAACGTTAGTTAATGAAAATACAGTTGTTCATTGTTTTTTCATATTAGTTCACAGTGCATTAACTAATGTTAATAAGATTTTAATAATGTATTAGTAAATTAGAAATTAACATTAACAAAGATGAATAAATGCTGTATAAGTTCAGTTCATTATTAGTTCATGTTAACTAATGTAGTTAACTAATGTTAACTAATGAACCTTATTGTAAAGTGTTACCAGATTTCACCAACAATATTCATCCGGAGCAAATGAAACTAGTGAGTGAGTGGAGGCGGGTTTGTGTGTCAAGTCGCTGTTGGAGAGATGAGAGAGTGAGAAAGCGCAGCTGGTATCATGTATCTATTCTGTCGAAATTGAGTATTGGAAGCATTTTAGATCGAAAATGGATATTTTCGACAACATTGCTTTTAGTTTATTATTTCAACTGCCTTTTTAAAAGACTACAATTGAAAAATAAATTAAAATTTAACCCGCCAAAGTGGCTAGTAGGAGTGACTGCTGAAATCCACCCGCATCCTGTCTATATATATATATATATATATATATACAAATATGTGCCCACACACACACATCTGAGACGGTTGATAGTTGGTAGTTTTATGAAACATAATTCACTTCATACTACTGTAGAGATGGCTGAATATTCAGACAGACCACTGAGATTATCACTTTCCTTTCACAACAAACAGCAGTCAGTGAATCCAAACTCTGGCAGCCAGATGTAAACAAACATCTGTGAATTTTCTTTAGGTGTGTAACTATCGCATCTACCAACAGGGGCCAACTGGACCGTGCTAACCAGCCCACTGATTGATTGAATGAATTATGAGTCGTGTTGTTGTGTGTGGCTATTTTTGGAAGAAAAGACGTCAACAGAAAGAATCCGTGCTGAGGAACTAAGGAGGTAGAGTAAAAGACGGAGATGAAGCAGAGGTCATGCTGTATTGTGGTGTCTCTAACATGCCTGCCGCTGCCCTTTGAGGGTATTGGCTGATATCAGCTCGACTGTTGACATGCCACAATTCCCTGACGACTTCAAAGTCATCTGCAGCCAATGCTGAAGGCATCAGCAGCGCTAGTATGAATAGAGACTATGAATGCACTGCCTCAGCTTATTGAAACTGCCTGAATTTTAACAAGCAGGGATCCCTATTCCAGCCGCTCTTTACATCCTGTCCTTCTGACCCCACTACGCCTGTGCTCATGCATTAAATATCTGCGTTTAGAAAGCTAGAGATGAATCACTTTGTACATTAAAGATAGTTTTCAAGAGAAATATACTTTTTTTAATCCACTTATTAGCTGTATTCATTTTCTATGTATTTTTGTCTTATTTTCCAAGATAACTTAAACATCTTTTTTACTTGAGAAATGAAATTGCATAAGAAAGTAAGACTTGTTTTTTAGAAAATATATTGTAAATTAAAACTATTTTTCGTACCTTATGCAATGTAGTTTTTCTTTTTCTAAGTATGCATGGATTTAGATATTTGTACTAGAGAATAAGACAAGAACATAAAGAAATTCTTTGTTGCTGTGGAGTTATTGGAGGAGGAATGAGCATGAGGCTAACATGTTTACACATGATACAATGTGGGATGCTGTTTCTAATTTTCATATTCTTTTCCTGTTTGAAACATGAGAAGGAAGCTTTCCTAGCATATTTTTAGATATGATGGCAAGGCAAACATGGCAATTACACACTGCTTTGGCATGCTGAGTTGGCATATTCTGTCGTTATCTGCCTTGCTGTCTTTCTCTGACAGGCTGCTATGATAACGCTGACACTAAATGCTTCTCTTAGCATGTTCAAAACTTTTGTGCAGAATACTTGCAGTGCACGAATGAGGCTGTTTCTTCAGCTGTTCTGTTCACTCTCTCAGTTTAATTGATCAACAGTGAGTGTACATGAAACATCATGAACATTTCTGCCACTATGGATTCTGTGACCAAAATCACATTTAAAGATTTATTTTCTATAAAATAGCCAACTCATAAGCATTTTATATATTCTAAATAATATTAAATAACATTTTCAGAATTAATATTTATATATTATTTATTATAAAATGGTTAGTTCCTGTCCTTGATTCTGATTGGTCAATAGCTGTGTTTTATTCACAGTACACCCTTAGCAGCCACTTTTAGCAACGTAAACTGTATGTTCTCAATTCATATTGTTCATTGAAGCTTACTGTATTATTTAGAAGAGTATTGTGAGAAAGAGATCGATTGAGCGAGTTTATTACCTGCATTCAGATTTAGCATTTTCCTTCAGGTCAGTCCTATGTTCATAATAAAAAAATCTGTTTAAATGTCCGATGTATTATCTTGTCCTTTTAACAGTTAAGAGGTTTTCCTGTGACTGACAGCGCTAGTCAAAGCATTTGTCAGTTGCGTCTTGTTCCGTGTTCACAACAATTCAGTCTTTTCAATGTAAAAGTCTTCACTACTGACTGACTCACTTATAAAGACAGTCTTTGCTGCCATCTAATGGTGTAATAATGTAACTTCTGTTGCTGTTCACGGTCAGGGACTATTTTTTTCCGGCGGAAGGAAGGCTTTAGTGAAAGTTTACTTAATGAAAGTTGCATTGATGCATATTTTTGGCTTTAATATTTGTATTGTGTGGTAACCGTTTTATATATATATATATATATATTGGGGCTGTCAATGTTAACGCGTTAACGCATGCGATTAATTTTTTCCAGTGTAACGCGTTAACAATATTTAACGCAGCATTCGTTTTTCCTGTCATCCTTTGGCTAGCATTACAATATATGTTTACGCTCTTATTCGTGCAAATGCTTTTAAACCATTTAAGCGCGCCAAAAGATAAAAAGAGAACGCACTGTCTGAGGATGTCCTGTCACACATGCTACACACAGAAAGACGCACGACAGAATCGTGCGCATGGACGGCTCGCCAGAATCGAGTTCTCTGTCAATAACACACACAATAACGCCAAAAATGACTGTTTTTCAAGGATCCTAATAAGAACAGCCTTGAATGAGTTAAATCTAGTCTTAAAAATGGAAGTAAAGAGTTGTGAGAAAGTGAGACGCGTGTGAGATTCGCATCATCTACAGCAGCTGCAGCTCTTAAAGGGACAGCAACTAATGCTATCTGTCATTGAAGATAATGAAAGAACAAAGGTAACAGAGAAAATTACTCACTACTCTTGACTAAAGAACTTTTGTAGCTTTAATAATGATAAATCTAATTCAATTTAGGCTATATATTATGCAGTGCAGACTGTTTGGTAACTTTATTCAATTTCTGTATTTGTATCTGTTAGACAGGTAGGAAGGACACTGGTAGGCTAAATATGACATTTATTATGGGTTTATGAGAGGACTGTTCACTTAAATTAAAAGTTGTTATATTTTTGAAGCCTAATAAATGTAAAAAAATGATAGCTTTCAATTACACTGTAATTTTGAATGGCTATAATTCATGTTTAAAATTGAATCAATCTCATTGAGACACCAGTGGCAGTATTAGTATCAGTGATACTGGCCTTCATTCATAAAAAGATCCCATTAAACAAGTATTTAAAATATACTGTCTTTATGTTGTCTTAATTTGGAGTTTAACTGTGAAATTATTACATTATAAAATATATTAAAAAGGTATAAAAACGTGAGTGTTTTTAACTGCGATTAATCATGATTAGTCACAGAAAACGTGTGATTAATCAAGTTAATTTTTTTAATCTATTGACAGCACTATATATATATATATATATATATATATATATATATATATATATATATATATATATATATAATTAAAATGTTGAAAACAGTTGTGCTGCTTAATATTTTCTTTCAGAATTCTAATGAATACAGTTCAAAAGAAAATAATTTAATTGAAACATTGAAATCTTTAGTAACATTAAATGTATTTACTGTTCCTTTTAATTATTTTAATGCATCCTTGCTGAATAAAAGTATTAATTTCTTTCAAAAAACAAACAAACAAAAACCTTAAACTGTCCTCAAATCTTTTGAATGGTAGAGTATAATAAACATGATTAATTATCATGATTGATTAATCAAAATTGTGGCAAAATTGTTGTGTTGTGTTGAAAATGACACAACAATAGTTGTAATTTGTGTAAACATTTATATAAATACTTTTTACACAATATATTTTGAAATGATAAACAGTTATTTTATTCTTTGTTTAGATTATCACAGTTTTATACACAATTCATATTTTTTAATTGGCTTTTCATAGTCTAATCTTGGGTAAAGCAATAATATCTATACATAAAATGCATTTGAAAACTATCAAAAATAAACGAAGGCATGGAGAAAACTTTCCGAAGCAGTTGTAAAGTGACCTTCATATAACAAAAAAGAAAGAAAATCAAATAAAAACCAACCACTGGAACATAAATGTGGCTGTAGTTGAAGAACACTTATAAGCGGTCATTTTAATCACACTGCAGTGTTTACGGAGCATGTAAACAGTGTTGTTCAGAATCAGTTTATGCCATGGCTCCAAACAATTAACTTAATTTAATGTTAGTTTTTAGTTTTCTAAACTCATCTACTTTGTTTGCTCTCTGTGCCATCACAAATATCTTGTTCTTTCCGGTGTTTGTTGTTTTAGCAAGGTCAGAGTAATTGCATAAAAGCGTCTGCTTTCATTGTTAATTTGCCTTTATTTGAGAGAGCTTGGGATTTGTTTTTGTGTTTGTGTATCCGCGCGTGGGCAATGTGTTGACGTATCCTGAGGCTGGATCTCTGCATGTGGCATATTTTGGGCATTATGTGCACTCATCCTCCATGGGGCTCAGGTGTACTCTCACTAACCAATTAAAAACCTGCAGAGAGGAAACCAATCGGTCTTCTTTTATTGTGCTTCTATCCTTCAGTGCCAAAGTGCCCCGTCCCTCTTTGTCTGCCCACACACCCTCCCGCTGCCCTCACGGGCATATGCTCCTTACACGCTCCTGGGCACCACCAGGTACAGGTGCGGACAGGGCCAGAAATGGCACTGGATCCTGGAACCAACAGAAGAGCCCTGGAGGGTTTCATAACAGCCTGGGTCCTCATGCTCTGACACACACGCATTGACTAAAAATGACCAGCCCCTGCAGTGTGGAGAGGAACAGGGAGTTAGATCACATCCAAAAGAAGAGGAGAGAGAAAGGAAGGAGAAACCGAGACTCATGATTACAGTTATTCTCTCAAGTCTCGTTTCATCGCTACTACCACAGATAAATAATATATTTATGTTCTAAAACATTTTAAACATTCTGTTTTGGTTTTCCTAATGCAAGTAGAATAGTTTAGCATATATTCCTGAAGAATTTTTTTTTTTCTTGTATTAACTTCTTCAAGGAACATTCATTTATAATGTTACATTGGGGAGTTGCTTTGTTAGGCTAGTGTGTTTTTGAATATTTAAAATACATGTTAGTTATACCGTCCACGTTATTAAATATATTTTATCTATAATGTAAAAAATATTATTGTGGGAATTCTAGACAAAAGTTCTGATGTTCTTTTAATGCAGCACTGTAGAACATTGTGAAACTTGCTCTCAGCTTGAAAGCACTTTAATACAATGTTGCTATAATATTTCTCCACATTTAAGAAAACATACTAACATCTTGAGGATGTTCCACCAGCATTGTGTTAAATTCTGTCATTACTCTCTTGTCGTTCCAAACCTGTAAGACTTTCATTCATCTTTGGAACACAAATGAAGATCTTTTGATGAAATCGGAGAAGTTTCTGTCCCTTCATTGACAGCCTCAAAAAGTTCATAAGGAGATCGTAAAACTAATCCATATGATTTGAGTGGTTTAGTCCAAATTTTTGAAAGAGACTCGATCGCTTTATATGATGAACAGATTGAATTTAGGCTTTTATTCACATATAACCATTCATCAACGCACATCAGTTGTGGTAAAAGGAAGCTCAAGCATGTTCGCTTGACCAATGAAGTTCATTCTTGTGTGTTATGCATCAAACCTCTTGCGGAAGCTCAAATGTGTTCTCATGTGGCAAGCAGGTTCGGTTGAGCTTCTGTTTATGTTAGCTGATCAGTGTTTATATGTGAATAAAAGCCTATTTCAAATTCAATCTGTTCCTCATATAAAGTGACTGTGTCTCTTCAGAAAATTTTGAATGAACCGCTCAATTCATATGGATTCGTTTTACGATCTCTTTATGAACTTTTTGATTATTATTTTTATTATTGTTACTTTAGTTTTTTTTTCCATTATAGTATTAATTGATATTTTAAATTAGATTTTGTTTAAATATCTTCATATTTTAGGTTATGTGATTTTCCATTTTAATATTTATATTTAGCTTTATTTTTATTTCGGTTTCATATATTTATTTCTTTTTTTTTATTTCAAATTTTTGTTTAAGATTTTAATCCAGTATTTATGGATTATTTCAGCTTTATTCCAATTATTAAAAACTATATATATATATATATATATATATATATATATAACAACACAGGAAAGCCATTACAGACACCATTTGTTCCTATCTTTTACTCAACTGTACAGAAAGCCAAAGTTCTTGGAGTGTTCGGTGAGGAAAAAAACAAGAGCAGCATACATACTTTGTGATACTCCTCTTCTTCTTTTCTTAACTTCGCTCCATCACTCACTTGACAGGTGGTTTACTAACAAGCCGTGCCCCCGCTTGAACCCGTTACTGATTCACAGCAGACAACAGACTGTGCCCAGTCCACCTGATCTGCCCGCTGGCATCGGGCCTGTGACCCGCTCCGGTATCTCACTGTACACGGACACGCCATGGAGGAGAGCATTTACCACACACTGTGGTCATCAATCAAAACACTCTTCACTTCAGGTACAGAACCATTAGAAATGACTGCCAGTTATAAACACATGTACTATAGATCTTTTCCACTGCTACTATCATGAGCTAGTTTTTATTCTTCTTAACAGTTCTGTAAGTCATTAATTCTCCCAATTATAGATAGTCTGAAATCTGATTGGCTGGCTTTATAAAAATATATGGATTTTTATCAGAGTAAGTCAAAGTTTCAGGATTTTGCCTGGAGTGCGGAACATTTCTTTCTTTAGATTTTTAAGACTGCTCCATCAAAAGCATTAAATGCATGTTGATGACCAAAACTGGCAAGAATCTAAGCATGTATTACAAAAGTGACAATTAATGGGAATGAACTACACTACTGTTCAAAAGTTTGAGGTTGGTAAGATTTTACGGTGAGGGTTTTGAAAGAAGACTTTTGTGGTCAACAATAGGCTGCATTTATTTGATCAAAAATACAGTAAAAACAGTAATAGTGAAATATTATTACAATTTAAAATGACTGTTTTCTTAAATGTAATTTATTCCTGTGGGAATAAATATATCAGTGTTTACTTAAAACAGAAATCATTTGTAACATTATAAATGTATTTACTGTAGCTTTTGATCAATTGAATTAAATGAATGCACTTTAAAAGTATTAAGTTCTAATAAAAATCTCACTGACCCAAAACTTGTGAATAGCAGTGTATATAGATTTAGAATTCCTGTAGCTCAAATAAAGAATCTTGCCAGCAATATTGCAATTTGTCTCCCAAATGCCTATACAGAATGTTAAAGTAAAATCCCATCATGTTAAAAGTCCATTCTCATTATGTGAGGCAAATGGTCAGGTATATTATAAGGCTCTTCCTCATAGATCCTGTTGTTGAGCTCTAACACATTTGCATTGTCTTCTCTAGCTCCCATAATCCACCTGTGTGTGGTCATGATGACTGGAGATCAATGTAAGTAAACACATGATGTGGAAAAGATTGATCTGGGAGGGGGAAGCCTCGACAGTAGCCAAAGCCTTAACGACGTTGCAGTTGCAGGCATAAAAGACTGTCTTAATGACAGAGAAGTCACTATTCGGTTTGAGCCGGGGAGCGGAAAGCCTGCTGATGGGTGAGAGAAGAGCAGAGTGGAGGGGAAAGTAGAAAAAGAGGGAAAGGAAGAGGGGCAGAGAGGGAACATTGAGGTGTCTAAAGTCCAAATGCCAAATGCGTGCATTCACACCCATGAAATATTAACCACCGGTTTTGGATATTGAGCATCAAGCCAACAGGGGGTGAAACCTCTTGTGGCAACGTGCTGCGACTCAGACAGTCGGTCTATGGACTCTTTGCACTCTTGCATAGGTTCATTCTTCAATAAATAACAAGAATCATAAATTGTATAAGAATAGAAGCTGGTCTGGAATAGTTTTGCCCTTAAAAGCCTGACCGTGCTTTTGACAACTCTATTAACCAGTGAGATTTGTGCTTGGTTGCTGGTTTATATTGTTGATTTCTACATTCTTGAAGTATGATTGTACTGATAACATTTTTTGACTGATTAGAAACAAGCATCATTGTGAAGACTGTGAAGCATGTTTCTTTTTCCTTTTTTTGTAATTAAAACAAAATAGATTCTAGAAAAATAGATTACGTTCTGTGTACTTTTTGCATGCACGCACAACAGTGAGTGAACATATATGGTAACAGCAACTAATCAGCATATTAGAATGATTTCTGAAGGATCATGTGACACCGAAGACTAGTGTAATGCTCAGGTTCAAGGAAGATGGGGACTTGTCAACTCCCACCCTATCCCACCCGGTATCTAAATCCTCTGTATTATCCAAAGAGAACTTTGAGAATTGGTAATTATTTTTTGCTCTAACGTGTGGACTGTGTCATGATTACAGTTATTCTCTTAAGTCTCGTTTCATCGCCACCACCAAAGAGCTCAGCCAGTCCTCCAGTCCCATCGCTGTGCTGTCTCTGGGGAATCCCTGCAATGACGTTGAGCCACAGATCGTGCAACGACCAGCACCGCCTAATCCTTCGGCTTCGGCTCCGCATCCGGCTTCGGATCCTTTTGCTCTGTCTCGGCCCATCGACTTATCAGCTCCGTCTTGGCTCTTCCCACCTTCGGTCTCCGCATCCGGCCTCGGATCCCTTCGCTCCATCAAAATTATTGCATTCCTTTTTTATTCACAATTTGTACAGTGTCCCAACTTTTTTGAAATCGGGTTTATATTTACTGTAGATTTGATCAATTTAATTAAATGAATGCACTTTAAAAGTATTCATTTCTATTAAAAATCTCACTGACCCAAAACTTGTGAATAGCAGTGTATATAGATTTAAAATTCCTGTAGCTCATCTTCCTGCATTAACGACTGCCGCTTAAACTAAAACAAAACTACAACATAATGGGGGCTTGTCCCTGAGGGTCTCTGTTGGAACCGAAGGTGGGAAGAGCCAAGACGGAGCTGATAAGTAGATGGGCCGAGATAGAGCGAAAGGATCCGAGGCCGGATGCGGAGCCGAAGCCGAAGGATTAGGCGGTGCTGGTCGTTGCACGATCTGTGGCTCGACGCCATTACAGGGATTCCCCAGAGACGGCACAGCGATGGGACTGGAGGACTGGCTGAGCTCTGTGGTGGTAGCGATGAAACAAGACTTGAGAGAATAACTGTAATCATGACACAGTCCACCCATGTTAGAGCAAAAAATAATTCCCAGTTCTCAAAGTTCTCTTCGGATAATACAGAGGATTTAGATACCGGGTGGGATAGGGTGGGAGTTGACAAGTCCCCATCGAAGTCCATCAGCCAGTCCTCCGACTCAGTTCCCATTGGCCGCTGGTGTCTCAGGCTCACACCGCTGGTTAGATCCACACTGGGGCACCGCTTCTGGGGCGATGGCAAGCTCTGCCTCTTATCCTCGGGCTCTGGCTCACTTGTTGCGGTGGGTGGTGCCTGCTCGGTCTGCGGGGGGCTCACAGTAAATGCCTGCTCACATTTATTCTACAACTACAATACAAAAATACCATCTGTAGCAAGGCTCAGGGAAGAAGGAGGTGGGAACCGGCTAACGTTAAACATAAACTTTAATCACAAAATAAATTAATAACAAAACGAAAGTAAAGTAAAAATGACTGCCGCTTAAACTAAAACAAAACTACAACATAAACAGTCCACGCCTGGTCCTCTCTCATCCTTCACTGTCGTCACTCCTCCTTTTATCTTTCCAGAGCTCCTCCGTGAGACTCGAGACCGGTGTGGCGCTCCGTTTCCATGGCTCTCAGCCCCGCCCTGCTTGCCACACCATCATGTTTACGCACAAAACACCTCTGCACTTTACTCCCAATTTCTGTCAACTTGGGGACAATAGAGTTATCAGGAAAAAGACAGTAACCACCATTACTTATTTGCAAAAGTAACTCAGATATTATGTTGTACAACCCGAATTCCGGAAATGTTGGGATGTTTTTTTTTTTTTAAATTTGAATAAAATGAAAGCTAAAAAACTTTCAAATGACATGAGCCAATATTTTATTCACAATAGAACATAGATAACACAAATGTTTAAACAGAGAAATTTTACATTTTTAACCACTAAATAAGCTCATTTTAAATTTGATGCCTGCTACAGGCCTAAAAAAAGTTGGCACATGGGGCAACAAATGGCTGAAAAAGCAAGACATTTTGACAAGATTCAGCTCAGAGAACATCTAGCAACTAATTAAGTTAACTGATATCAAGTCCCTAACATGATTAGCTATAAAAGGGATGTCTTAGAGAGGCAGAGTCTCTCAGAAGTAAAAATGGCAGAGCTGTGAAAGAGTGCATAAAAAGATTGTGGAATACTTTAAAACAATGTTTCCCAACGTCATATTGCAAAGGCTTTGCAAATCATCTACAGTGCATAACATCATCAAAAGATTCAGAGAAAATGGAGAAATCTCTGTGCGTAAGGGACAAGGCCGAAGACCTTTATTGGATGCCCGTGTCTTCGGGACCTCAGACAACACTGCATCACTCATCGGCATGATTGTGTCAATGACATTACTAAATGGGCCCAGGAATACTTCCAGAAACCACTGTCGGTAAACACAATCCGCCGTGCCATCTGCAGATGCCAGCTAAAGCTCTATCATGCAGAGAGGAAGCCATATGTGAATAAAAGCGCCGTCGTGTCCTGTGGACCAAGGCTCATTTAAAATGGATTGTTCTAAAGTGGAAAAGTGTTCTATGGTCAGACAATTCCAAATTTGACATTCTTGTTGGAAATCACGGACGCTGTGTCCTCCATGTTCAGTTCAAAAGCCAGCATCTCTGATGGTATGGGGGTGCATTAATGCATATGGTATGGGCAGCTTGCATGTTTTAGAAGGCACTATGAATGCTGAAAGGTATATAAAGGTTTTAGAGCAACATATGATCTTTCACCTATAGAGAAAAATACGTCAAAGACAACCACAAACTCTTTAGCAGCTGGAAACCTATATCAGGCAAGAACGGGACCGAATTTCAACACCAAAACTCCAGAAACTCATAACCTCGATGCCCAGACATCTTCACACTGTTTTGAAAAGAAGAGGAGATGCTACACCATGTTAAATATGCCCCCGTCCCAACTATTTTGAGACCTGTAGCAGGCATCAAATTTGAAATGAGCTCTTTTTGTGCATAAAATTATAAAATTTCTCCATTTAAACATTTCTTATGTCATCTATGTTCTATTGTGAATAAAATATTGGCTCATGTGATTTGAAAGTCTTTTAGTTTTCATTTTATTCAAATTAAAAAAACATCCCAACATTTCCAGAATTCGGGTTGTAAATTTAAAAGTAATGCATTGCTTTACTAGTTACTTGGAAGTAATCTGATTACGTAACTTGCGTTTCACATGTTGTCTTGTCTAGGTTCTGAAGCAAAACCAGTTGAGATCCACCAATTTAGGTCAGATGTTCAGAAGATATAAAAGGTTTGTGAATCCCTGTTCTGAATCAGATTTTTCTGCCCCCATTTTTTACTCTTTTCTTGATTGTTAAGGAACACAGTATTTCCAGTCAGGCTTTAGATGTGTAAATCTTTAGCACATGCTGTCAGTCACAGCTAAGCAATGATAAAGCACTTTTCCACTTCACAGACTGCAGTTCCTCACATAGAGCAACATGCTAATGTTTTACCATCTCAGGCTGCATGTGACCCACCAAATCACTGAACTGGATAGATTCTTCTTTCTCTCTCTCTATGACTTTCTCAAAATGAACGATGGTCATCTCCTTGTGAAAAGAAAGGGAAAAGCCACCACATCAAGCTCTTTCACTCTCCATCAATGACACCTTTTCATTAGCTGACAGCAGTTGGAACACAGACATCTTTTTCCTGTCGGTTTGATGCTCTCTGCTCCACTAATCGCTTCTGAAAGGGGACACAAAGAAGGAAAATTGGGGTTTTACCTTAACAGATGTATGAATTGCTCAGACTCTTACCCTGACACTCCTTTTCTCTTTCTCCTCCTCTCTGCTGTCTTTCTTTCAGCATGTGGCATTCAATTTATTTAAATTATAGAGTCCCTGTGCCGAACACTCTTCATCTGTTTGTTTGTGTCCATCTGTCTGTGCATCTTTCTGTCCAGTCACACACAATCTTTCCAGGTGTGTGTGCACGTTGTAGAACTCTCTGAAAGGCTTCTTGTTTGCTAAAATAAATAAATGATGAACAGGATGGAGGTGGAAAGCATAACGAATGCTGTCAGCAGAAAAAAAATCCAATTTGAGGCGACGTGTATAGAGTCTGGTGGCTGAAAGTGGTGAATGTCTCTTTCTTTCTTTTTTTTTTGTATCTATTTATTATTTGACTGTGAAGTATAACCAATGCATTACAAAACACATTACCAGAGCTTTATTCTCTTCTCTCAACCTCAGCATGTCTGGTATTAATTCTGCTGCCAGCTCGCTTACACATTTGGAACAAATAATATAAACAGAGGGTGGATGGGTGCTATTAGAAATTAAAGAAGCCAAAAGGATGAAAAATAGAACTTTATGGCAAATGTAACTCAGTCTGCAAATTATATAATATAGATATTATATTATTTTATAATTTATGTAATAAGTTATATAATTAAAGGTTTGGGCAAAGTTCTGAATTGAAGACTTGTTTCCCCTTTCAATTCATGAATTGAACTGACCAACTGGATGTTGAATTGGAATTTAATTTGGAGTGTCAAGAAACGGAATTTACAGAATTGCAACTGAAAGAAATTCAACATAGATCATGCATTCTGGGAAATAAACTGTTCTTACATACTGGTCCATAAAATAAATGTTAATTTATTAAATATAATGAAACAAGTTAAATACAGTTTTCTAAAGTCTGTGTAAGGCCTGTTTGAAGACTGTTTAAAAAAATCTCAAAAATCTTAGCTTGTCTACTTCATAGTTATAATTCGTTTTTAATTTATTATAATTCTACTGCTTTAAATTTAAATTTCTAAGTCATTTCTGCATCCTGTTTGCCAATCAAATTACTTCCTTCAAACATTGGAAGAACAAACTCATGATATGATATGGCCTCATGATATGGTGTCATCCTGTAGATCATGACCCTTTGATGAGTGTTTGTATGTGTGTGCTGTTGTCATAGTGATGACTGTCCACCTCCAAGGTCCTTTAGGAGAGAACAAGAAACAGTTGGGTTTCCATGTTTTATGGGGACTTTCCATGGACATAATGATGTTTATACGGTACAAACTGCATATTCTATCCCCTGACTCTAAACCGTTTACATTTTCAAAAATCATGACAGTATGATTTATATGTCCCCACAAGGTCAATGATTTTGGATATTGCCATCTTTGTGTTGACATTTTGTCATACCAGGACCACACAGACACAGACATGTTGGGTTTCCATGTATTATGGGGACTTTCCATAGACATAATAATTTTTCACAGAAAACATTTTACATACAAACAAATAATAATAATAATAATAAAAAAGATTTATAAGGTGTTTTCCTCATGGGGACCAAAAAATGTCACCACAAGATCCAAAAATGTGGGTACTAGTAACCTTGTGGGGACATTTTTTTTCTGTACCCCTTTTCCACCAAGGCAGTTTGAGTGCTGATTCAGAGCCATAGCCTACACTGTAAAAAAATATCGATGATTTGTTATCACTACAATTTTTCTTCAGTCAAATCAACTTCGATAATTAATGTGGTTCAGATAACATAATATTTTGTGTTTCTGTTGATTAAACCAATCGTCTTCATTGTATTAACTCATATTTTTAATTTCAGTGAACTCAAAATGTTAAGGCAACCAGGTAACTTCCTTTAAGTTAAACCAACAATTCTTCTTCTTTTTTTTTTTTTTTTTTACAGTGTAGTTTTAAATCAGTTCTTTGTCTTTTGACACCCAAAGCACCAGCTCTGAACCAGGAAAAGTGGTTCATAAATAGCACCAAAACATTGCTGGTCTAGAAGTAAGAACCACTTGCGTCAGGGGATGGTGGCGGGGTTACCGTGACCAACAAGATGAACATAAGCTTGTGACCACTATTTTTGAAATAGCAGCTAATTGAGCTAATAGCAGCTTAATTGTAATCTTCAGATATACAAATTACGGTGAGCTGCACAAACACTTTGGATTCGCCGTGTTTGGATGGCGATGTATGTTCACATAGCCATGAGCATCAATAGTAATGCAACGTTCACCATTGTTGATGGTGTGTTTGGCGCTGCCACATTAGCATTGCTGAGAGATATTAGACGTATACAGTGATGTAAGACCTGGCTCTGTGGTGGCTTTCTACCCATGGAAAGGCAAAGGTTCTTAGAAGGCTCACCAGTCGAACCAACTCTGAACTGGCAACAGCACTAGTTCTGAACTATAGCACCCGATTCATGCTGGTGGAAAATGGGTATATGTCCCCACAATGTAGGGAAACCTGAACCACACACACACACACACACACACAGATTAAAAGGACAGATTATCAGTTGATAAAGTATTTCCACAAGGTTCTTTGCACAGTAATATACTATGACTTAGTGTTGTCACAATACTGGAATTTCCAACTTTGATATGATACCTTGAAAAATATTGATATTCGACACCATTTTTGATAACATAAAGAAAATGGCCATATACTGCCATACAGATAATTTGTTATTATCTCAATTCTTTGACAGTTTGGGTAATTTTGTTGCAATATCTTACACATAGAACAATGGAGGCTTTATTTGAACCGTTGAACTAAATTTACAACAACAACGAAAGACAAGTAAACAGTCAGTAATAAAATAAGAACAAATAAACAAATTGCAAACGATAGTACAAATAAATACAATAGAATAAAGAGACAAATTAAATAAGTTTTTCAGGTGGGTCTAACAGTAGTAATCAGGTAAGAAACTACAGAAATGAAAGTATCAAAAGTAAAATAACACTGGATAGTCTTCATTATAAAAAATAAATTTAGGTTAATGGGTAACACTTTACATTAAGGTTCCTTTTGTAAAGGGTTTATAAAGGTGTTTGTTAATGAGTATTACAAACACAATTAAATTTACAAAAGTTATTCAGTAAAGAGCAGCAGGTGATTTTCTCGTTGTCTTTTGTTCTTTGATTAACATGACAGAAAGCAGCAGGTTTATTAGGCTGCTGTCACTTTAAGAGCTTATGCACAGATACAATATACTATTACACAACATGTGTTTTCTCTCAACTATTTACATTCCAAAACTTACTGTATTTACCTGTACCTGAATACTCGGCAAGAAGGGCATTTTGACACAATTTTGTAAGTATTTGAATATTTAAATGCAATAAGCAACAAAAAAGAAGTCAATTTGGTACTCGCGAGCTGTTTGAGAGGCAGCTTTATTTGAGCATGATCAGTGATGTGTGATATATCGATATTTTTGACAACACTACTATGACCTCAAAACTCTTTTACATGTACATGTAAAAGTACATGATTTGTAAACTAATGCATTTTGATATTTGCATTACTTGTCCAGCTCCAAATGTATGGCTTTTCTGGTGTATGTAGTAAACTTGCTTTTGAAAGTGTCATGAAACAGGTTAGAAGCAATGTAATATTTTGTAGAAATGTTGCCACAGGCAAATGTTGCAGAAGAACATGCAATTTCTAGTTCTAGACCCCTTCATCAATAATGTTGGGGAAACATCACCAGGTTTGTTTTTTGCTGTCTGAATTGTACTTGCTTTGCTGAATCAAGTAAACTCATCAAACCACTGAAGTATTAATTAGGACTAATTATCTGTTTGCATGTATCACTGCAGTCACTGTGGGATTTGGTTCTAATTTTTCCAGGTGTTTTCCTGTCTTTATAACACAGAAAATCATAAATGTCATGTAGAACATTGACGTTTTTACTGGCATATCTAGTGATATTTCTTTCAGTATGCCACAGCACTTCTGTGAGTTTTTACATGCTCTGTTGAATGTTACCTGAGGAGAATCAGTGATGAAACTGCCATCAAAATTCTGACCCATCAACTCCTTTGAAGGGGCTTTTGTAGATGGCGACTGTATGTTGGGTCCGTTTAGTGTGATAGATTTTCTGGAAACTCTGCAGCGCTGCATCCAACTACTGCTGTTCTGCAGAACTGCAAACTGCTGTGCTGGCCATGTTGCTGTGGTGATGGCAGGGGTTGCGCTGTAATGAGAGGCCGGAAACACCGGGCAAGATGAAGAAGGTGATAAGCAAAAGAGTCCATGCTGAAACCACCAGGTTTAGAACATGAATCATGAATTTCCATGCTGGTCCCAACCTCATTTATGTAGTAGACCAACACAGCCAGGGTTTTCCCCAGCAATACTCTGTGAAGCTAATAAACCAGCATGGTCTTTCTGATGAAGATGGTTATCTAAAACCTGATGCAAACCAGGTAACAGCTTAAACGTTCCTGCTGAAAATGGCTAATATTCTGCAAACATTGTACAGAATGTTCATATAACCAGTAAGAAACATTCTTAATGTTAAAAATGGTAGTTTTGAAATATCAGAGAACTATCAGAAATAATGTTTTTTTTTATAATTTAATGGAACATAAGGAAAATGTTCTTTTACAGTACATAGTCGCTATAGGCCCACAGGGTTTTTAGTACATGTTAAAGATGGAATATACTGTACAACTTTTGCCCCAGTTTACAGATTTCACAGGAAATCACGTGTATGATGGGTACAGACTCTGATTTTTAGATTCAGACAATAATTCCATCCAATCAGAGGATTTTAAAAAATGATAATTTAAGCTGACTTTAGAACACACTGTTTTCATTTTGCATGCAATATGAATTATTTCCTAGCAATAAGGCATGCATTTCTACCTAAGTTTGTTGTGTTTGGAATGACTTGAAAGTAGTGGTTGACTTATACAGTACATCCGGAAAGTATTCATAGCGCTTCATTTTTTTCACATTTTGTTATGTTACAGCCTTATTCCAAAATGGATTATATTAATTATTTTCCTCAAAATTCTACAAACAATAACCCGTAATGACAACGTGAAAGAAGTTTGTTTGAAATCTTTGCAAATTTATAAAAATAAAAAAAAAAGCGGAAAAATCATGTACATAAGTTTCACAGCCTTTGCTCAATACTTTGTTGAAGCACCTTTTGAGTATGATGCTACAAGCTTGGCACCCCTATTTTTGGGCAGCTTCTCCCATTCTTCTTTGCAGGACCTCTTAAGCTCCATCAGGTTGGATGGGAAGCGGTGGTGCACAGCCATTTTCAGATCTCTTCAGAGATGTTCAATCGGGTTCAAGTCTGGGCTCTGGCTGGGCCACTTATGGACATTCATAGAGTTGTCCCATTGTCACTCCTTTGTTATCTTGGCTGTGTGCTTAGGGTCGTTGTCCTGTTGGAAGATGAACCTTCACCCCAGTCTGAGGTCCAGAGCGCTCTGAAGCAGGTTTTCATCAAGGATGTCTCTGTACATTGCTGCATTCATCTTTTGCTCGATCGTGACTAGTCTCCCAGTTCCTGCTGCTGAAAAAGAGTCCTGGTGGTTCCAAACTTCTTCCATTTACCACTGTGCTCATTAGGATCTTCAATACTGCAGAAATTTTTCTGTACCCTTCCCCAGATCTGTGCCTCAATACAATCCTGTCTCAGAGGTCTACAGACAATTCCTTGAATGTCATGGCTTGGTTTGTATTCTGACATGCACTGTTAACCGTGGGACCTTATATAGACAGGTGTGTGCCTTTCCAAATCATGTCCAATCAACTGAATTTACCACAAGGGGACTCCAATCAAGTTGTAGAAACATCTCAAGGATGATCAATGGAAACAGGATGCACCTGAGCTCAGTTTTGAGTGTCATGGCAAAGACTGTGAATACTTATGTACATGATTTTTTCGTTTTTTATTTTTAATAAATTTGCAAAGATTTCAAACAAACTTCTTTCACGTTGTCATTATAAGGTATTGTTTGTAGAATTTCGAGGAAAATAATGAATTTAATCCATTTTGGAATAGGGCTGTATCATAACAAAATGTGGAAAAAGTGAAGCGCTGTGAAATCTTTCCGATGCACTGTATATCACCAAGGCCAATATATTGGAAATAAAGACTTTTATTTTGGCAGTCAGGAGCTCCCATTCTCGGTTTTCATTAGTTTACTGTCTTTATTTAACAGTTTAGTCTAATAAATTTGGCAAAAGTTAAAGTCTTATTATGCTTTTTCGAATATTACCTTTCATGCAGTGTGCAATATCGCTGTTTATGACTGTAAAAGGTCTACAAATTTTAAAGATCTAAGTGCACGACAAATAAAGAATCGTTTCTGAACTGCCGAAACGAGTCATCAGCAATTCCAGTCTTATTTCCTGTTACATGCCTACATAACAATGTAACAAATTCGCATAATGCCAGCCCATGGTCTTCATTGGCTGTCCGCGAACAATGTCTAAGTTGACTGGCCAAAAGTAAATCCACTTTGATGCACTTCCAAAGGAGGACTCTGGCTCGAATTCATACAGTATAACTGACTCAGTTGCTACTGTTTGTATTACTGTGTAATACAAGTGCTGTGGAAGATCCGGAGCTGAAATTCAGATATGGTTATGGTCGTTTGGTTTCCGACACGCGCTGTAAGCGGTAGACCGGTAGACGCAACAGACTGGGCCATCTGACCAATCAGAGCAGAGTAGGCTTCGAACAATCTTTTTTCAGATTCTTTGAGAAATTAGGTGATGTGCAATGCATATTATATGACAATTAAAGTTTTTTTATGACCTTGGATGCATTTAAACTTATTGTAGGAGACCTCCAAAACAAAATTGGGAAAAATAGCACAATAGGGGCACTTTAAATGAAGAAAGCGAATGGTATATGGAAAATGTATGATGGCTTTTGCCTTTCTATTATTAGTAATAATATACCTTCGCCATTCAGCAAATATTCATCTATATCTTTAAAAAATTCTTTAAAAAAACTTTGGAGAATCCGGCTGTTACATCTTCTGAAGTGTGCATTTGTACTCTGCAAACCCTATTTGAATTATTGAATTAATAATTTATTTTTTTATTTATTAAATACGTAAAATAAATATACATTTTATTGCAGCAATTGTTATGCATGTGTTATTTACTATCATTCAATTCAATAACATGATATCATATACAGTATAATTCATTGGCTTTATATGGGCCACACTGCTCTCTAAGATATCGACATCAGCCATCAAAAAAAAAAAAAAAAAAAAAAAAAAAAAATTGGATGAACACTACTTGAAAGTTAGTAGTATGTGATCATCAGTCATTTAGTGTATGATACCCAGTTTTTTCCCCTTAACCAGTTACAAAGTCAGCAACTGTATGATAGTGTTTTGAAATCTTAAAATGTATGTTGTCACAATCCCAGTTCTGTTTTGTATGGACTCTTGCACCACACTAACTTTTGCACTTCACCCCGGACTACATTTTCCATCATCCATTGCACTGATTACACACACACACCTGCAGCCAATCACAAACCCTACATAAGCCATGCACTTCCGCTCTCTCACTGCCGAGTAGTTTTTTTTAGCGTTTATGCTGTTTTGCGTAGCTACTTTACGGAGCCAGTTCCCAGTCCTTGTTTTGATTTTCTAGTTCCAAGTCTAGTCTTGTCTTGTTTTCTGATTGCCTGTTTCCTGATTACCTGCCTGTCTTGGACTTCTCTCTCGCCTTGCCCTTTGGACTCTGTTTGCACCTCTCTTGGACTATTGCCTGTTTCCCCTGGATTATTCTTTAGCCTAGCCCTCCTGGATATTGTTTGCCACAGCACAACCACGCTTCTCCCTGGATTATTCTTCTGTCTTGCCCTCTATATACCTGTACGCCATTGTCAGACCCTTGCCTGTTTTGACCATGCTTTGGAATAAAGCTTTGCACATGGATCCGCACGCCTCCCGTTGCAGTCCCACCGTAACACATGTAGTGTATTCCAGACTTTAGTTACACCAGACAAGTAGCGCTTTGTGTGAATAAGGCACAATTTGTAATTAGTCTAATATACAATTTATAAATGTAATACTCATTGCAGCACATTTAATGTCAGGATTGTGACTGGAATATCGTGCACAAAAGCTGTTTAGTGAATTTGGCCTTGGCTGGTTCAACATTCATCGCACTTACCTGTGCATTACTCTCACTCGTTACCTAAATTAGCATTTCATCTCTCTGATCTAATGTGACTTATATAAATTGTCTTATGCAAAGTCGTTGCATTAGAGCAGCGGTGATAGAGTTTACCATGACCTTGCCTTTTAATCCAATATGTTCTTTCCAAACAGTCTCCCCCAGCACCACTGCATTTCTCTCTCTGTTTCTTTTTTTCTCTACCCGCCAGCTAAAATCCTTTCATCTTGGACTTGTCTCATTTCGCCTTTTCGCACTCTGGCTGACTGCAGTGTTAAATTTTTGTATTGCAAATGAGACTGTCACGCTTCGCAGATATGCAGGCAATTAGCAGCCAACACAGACTCTGTCTTTAAGGCTTTTCATGAAGTATTTGAAAGACAATGGGAACAGCTGAATCACAGGACAGAGATGAAACTCTCCCTTCTGCTCTTTCCGAGAGGACGCTTTGAAGTATTCAGATCTAATATTCCTCTCTGAAGATAGTTATTAAGGACACTTGTGCCATTCTCGTCGTCATAGAACTAGGGAATGTATGTCAGGACTGCTAATATAATGCCTGACTTGAAATGGAAATACTGCAGCCTATCATTTTAACTGGGACAATAAGAAAGCAGAATACAATAATGCACAGAAATGATAATAAATAAATTAATGCAGTTTAATATTTACTCTTTATAGAACAGTTTGTTTAGGTCTTTTAATGCAATTTGGAAACCAGATCCCGCTTTGAGTGTTCCGTAATCACTCCATTCTGTAATGGAATGATTATGTATGTAAAAAGGAATGCACAAATTGATTGATACTATAATTCCTAGAGGCTAGAAGAACTAACAAGAGACCAGCAAGTGACTCATTTACATGTCTCACTGCTTAATATGCAGTAACTCCTACACACATCCATTCTGTGTGATTAAATGTATTTTTCTCCTTATGTATTAATTTCATGCTGGGGTTCATTAGTGATGTGCGATTTCAAAACACTACTTCATGAAGCTTCAAAGCTTTACGAATCTTTTGTTTCGAATCAGTGTTTCGGAGCGTGTATCAAACTGCCAAAGTCATGCCCCCCAGTGGTGAACCATTGAAATTTTAAAACACTTATGACGTAACAAAGCCTCGTTTATTGAAATCATGTCACCTTGGCAGTTTGATATGCGCTCCGAACCACTGATTCAAAACAAAAGATACGTAAAGCTTTGAAGCTTCATGAAGCAGTGTTTTGAAATCACCCATCACTAGATATTGTTGAATAAAGTTGTTATTTTGTTTTTTTGCTGCACAAAAAGTATTCTCGTCGCTTCATAACATTAAGGTTGAACCACTGTAGTCACATGAACTGTTTTAAATACGTCTTTAGTAGCTTTCTGGGCATCTCTTATTTATCTTGCTGTCAATGGAGGCCTAACTGAGCCATCGGATTTTATCAAAAAAATATCTTAATTTGTGTTCTGAAGATGAACGAAGGTCTTACGGGTGTGGAATGACATGAGGGTGAGTAATTAATGACAGAATTTTCATTTTTGGGTGAACTAACCCTTTAAGCACCATGACAACACTAATTTAAAATGCATATTTTAAAGTTATGATATATGAACACAACTCAGAATAAGTGTATTCACACACGCTTAATCTCTCTCTTTCTAACTGCATTATTCCGCTATCAATGGCTGAAGTCTCTGTTACTAGTTCTAAAATGAAATTTTGAAATTACCAATGGAGGCTTGGGATTGGATGAGTAAGAAATTAGTCCTTTATACAAGAATGTTTCAATGTCATAAATTATTCCTTACATATTTTAAATTGTTGCAGCACCTCTCTTTCCAATCGATCTGTTTAGTTCCTGTCTCTTTGAAGCCCCTCCTTCCAAAAAGTGCAATGTGCTCTGATTGGTCAGCTGGACCAGTGTGTTGTGATTGGTCAATCGCTTTGTGTCTGTTTTGAAAATACCATGCCTCTTACCATAAGCGCAAGTTTCAACACACTACTAACGCTACTCAACCAGGCCTCAATCCTTTTTATGTGTTTGCCTTGGGTGGGAATTATTTAAATGAGGAATATTGTGACATGTATACATTCTCGGAAAAAACTCAAGACTTCAATTGAGGTATTTCAGGGAGTTCAGAAACAGTGCTTAGTGATATACAGGATAACTCCATTTGGAGTAATTTTGTGCGTTGAAACTTTGCAGACCTTTTAAAGAAAGTTATAAAATAGCATATTATGTCTTCTTTAAGTTTGTAAATGTTAACTAAGTGCATACTGTAGAAATAATTGGCTTAACAGACTGAGTTATGTTAAAAAAAATTTGGTAACACTTAAGTATAGGGAACACATATTCACTGTCAAATACAACTTTTGCCTCAATTAGCTAACTCCTAATTTACAGCTTATTAATAGTTAGTAAGGTAGTTTTTGTAGATTTTGTAATTTAAATTTAGGTGTCGGTAAGGATTAAGAGATGTAGAATAAGGTCATGCAGAATAAGGCATTAATATGTGCTTTATAAGTACTAATAAACAACCAATATACTAGTAATATGTATGCTAATACGCAACAAGTTAAAAGTGAGAATTGACCCCTAAAATAAAGTGTTATCAAAAAATTTTTTTTTTCTTTGCAAAAAATAAACAAAACACAAATCTGTCTCTCCAGTCCCATCAATCAAATCATAAGCCGTACTGAGTTATGTGTCCTCATTTCTAATTTGGCTCCGTCATGCTCCTACTTGGTTTTCCCTACAGCCGCTGCTCTGAGGATCCAGCTTTGAGCTCTGATAACCACAGCAAGATGAATGAGGCAGAAATTAAGTCAGCGTTAGTCACTCGGTCTCATTTGCAGGCCTCTACATCTTCGTCAGCTACCCGACAGGAGTGGGAGGCTGGAGGTGGGTGCTGGGCTGGTCGGTGTAGTTTTAAAGTCATAGATACTTTTCTCTCTTGTCATTTATAACTTGTAATTGCTGTCTGACCTTGTTAAACATGCCTGTATGAATACATGTATTAACATGTGAGCACAAACTGATTTTCTCTCTCTCCAGTGCTTCTCTTTTGCCAGCTTAGCTCCGATACATCAACAGTAATCAGCTCTCGTCACTAACAGGGGAGTGATTTCGACGGAGATATATTGGGTAGTAAAAAACCCTGAGCCCTCAGTCAAAATGCAAACCTGCTTGGTAAATTAAACCGGACAGGTAAATGCTCCAAGGGCCCATAAATTACACTGACCTTTTTTCAGATAGGACAGGTTCTGTTACAGTTTATTCATGTTCAAATACTGCAAATCTTAATGTAGCTCTTCTTCACTCTGTCAGCTGCTTAAGTATTAACTGTAAGAGGAACTAGGCCTCTTTACTGATGGAGTTCTTTTCTTCTATCTATTTAGTTTGGAACGTGGCCCGCTGAACAGGGAGATAAATTCTTTATCACTACGCAAGCTCCAATTTTCCATCAGTGTTATAATATAACAGAAAGGCTCTTTTTGGGCAGTGAATTACTGCAGGATAATACAGGCTTGTAAAACGTCCATGCACATAAGGATTTAAGAAATCACAGACAGAAACAAAGTAAAAATCTCATTCTTTTTCCCCATATGGAAACTGCTTTTAGCTATAAAGTGTAAACCTTTTAAGGCAGAGATTTAGTGATGATATGTGATCCTGTAGACGCTACAATCCATTGTGATTTTAACGTCATTATATCTAATACACTAGTCTGACTAGATGAGTCACTTTCCCTACACTTTCAAATTACTTATGTATGTATATGAATATTTTGTAATAAACATAAGCCTGGTTTCAAAGACAAGGCTTAAGCCTGAATATTTTGTAATAAACAAATGACTGGTTTTAAAGACAAGGCTTAAAGTCCCTGTGAACCGGAAGTTTTTTCCAGTGTTGTATTTCTAAGTGAAACGGAATATTGAACAGAGGGCAGGGTTTTACTTTAGCGCTCCTTCTCTCCATCTCTCGCTCATAGCAGACTAACGGTTGGAGGGGAGTGGTTTAAGCGTTTTCAACCCAAGCCATCAAATTGACGTCATCAGAGAAGGAACGCCATTCCAGACCGGAAGTAACTTTTCAGTTTTTGATTAAAGATTACCACGACAAACAATTTTTTTCTGTGTATTAACTTGCATGGATTAATTGTTCAACACAAGACTAGTAATATGCACTAACAAAGTAAATAGCGTCAATTTTGATTTCATGACGATTTTAAGGCTAGTCCCAGACGATGCATAAGCTGTCTTAAAGGGGACATATCATGAAAATCTGACTTTTTCTGTGTTTAAGTGCTATAATCGGGTCCTCTGTGCATCTACCAATCCAGAAAACCTGAAAAAGGACAACCCAGTAACTTTGTTCTGGTAAGCCTTTCTCTGCAAGCATGTGAAAAAACAAGCCGCTCAGATTTGTGATGCAGAAAGTGGATCTTATTATGATATTATCGCCCCTTTATCTGCACGTTTCCACCCACGGCGCCGCCATTTTGTTTTCGCAAGTGAAAACATTACCCGTTTTAAGGCTATGGCAAAAGTTCGAGCAATGCATGCTAACTGTAGCATGCTAACACAGAACACTATTTGGAGTCTTGTTAGCTTGGATAGCCTGCAAGTTGACCCTGGCAAGCTCGATTGCTAAAAAAGGAGCCTTTTTGTCCGAACGATATTTTGGAAAAAATATTAGACCATTCACAGCATTTGATAGCAATTATAAACGTTAGCCTGGTGTGTATGGCTTTGCTATGTATAGTGGGTGTCCATATGAGTTTTGCACAAAAGATTAACATGCGAGCACATGCTAGTTGATGAGTTGAATCAACTCCACAGCAACTACATAAATTGATCCACTAACCATTCAGAAACGTCCAGTTGCATTCTAAAAGTTGTAAATTCTTCCTGAGTCTCTCCATCAGTGTCCGACTCTATTTTGAACAATGTAAGGCTGAACACAGTTACTGACAATCGTCATTTTAGCTGCTTGAGATTATCCAGCTTTGTTGAGCATCTGAACTGCGAGCTGTTAAAGCTTTGCCACCTCTTTTGGAAAGCAGGCAGGGAGCAGCAGCTCATTTGCATTTAAAGGGACACGCACAAAAACGTGTTTTTGCTCACACCCAAATAGGGGCAAATTTGAAAAGCTATAATAGATCTGTGGGGTATTTTTAGCTGAAAATTCACAGACACATTCTGGGTACACCAAAGACTATCACAATGCTTGTCACAATGCTTCATAGGATAAGTTCCTTCATAAAAATACATTAGATATCATACTCTTCAAAATGTAGTAGTTTTTGTTAAGAAATAAATATTTTTATTCAGCAAAAAATCTAATTGAAATAAATTAGTAATTAGTTCTATTAATCAAAGAATCATTAATTTCCCCCCCCCCACAGTTTTCACAAAAATATTAAGCAGCAAATCAGTTTTCAACATTGATAATAATCAGAAAGGTTTCATATGCTGACAATTCAGCATACCGTTTTTTTGTGGGAAAATAACAAACAAACATGAAAAAAGAGGAAAAAATATTTGGGGAAAAATCTAATTTCTTTTTGGGAATTGCTTGGATTACATTAACTTTTGTCATTCATATGGTTCATGTTAATTAAGGGGTTCAAATTTTCAAATTCAAATTCTTTCTGTCAAGTTAAATGATATTGCTCTTTACAATGTAGTTAACTACCGCAGTGGCTTGCTGTACCTAAATTCTTTTTCAAAAGAGTAGCTTAGAAAGAGTAAGTTATAAGAAGTTTGTAGTTTAGGAAGCTATGCAGAGAAAACAGCGATCACTTAACATATCAAACGTGATAATATACGTTATTGAAACACCTCCCAAACAAGGAAAAAATGGCACCAAAGTGATGTTTTGCTGGTAAGGCAGCATTGCTATGGCAACGTTTCTCTTGTGAGACTGAACTGTGCAATATTCTTCTTTCTTCTTGCCTGTTTTTAATAATTCATTTCCACGTATTACTTATTCCTCTGATACAAGCTGAGCAATGCAATCTCTGCCAAATCACATAATGTAAACAAAGCATGTGTACATAAATCGCCATGTGCTTGTTCAATGCCTCCGGGTCGTTCCACTGCAATCTCTTTCCATAAGCTGCTTTATTGACATTAGGCCGAGGCGATTGTGTCATGTATATATATATATATTGCACCTTAAGACGTATGCTACAGTACACCTAAGCTGTGGGCAAACAAATAATGCTGACCTAATGTGCGATTTCTCCTGCAGACACATGCTATGTTTGTTAGACCAGCATATGTATACTGTAATAAAGGACAACATCTATCAGCAACCCCATCAAGAAGATAACAGAGAGATGTATAGCTTTGTTTATTATGATTTCAGGCAGAAAGAAGAAACCAGGAGATGTGGATGGATGACCTGCACTTCTGCAATTTCAGCATGATGAGACTGTTTTTCATGAGGACGCAAATGAGCTCTTTGACTATAAAGTAAAAAATGCTATTTAAAACGGTTCTATTTTTTGGGTATTTCATCTAAGTGAATCTTTTTATCACCAATAAGATTTTTTTTTAAGGTTTGTTCACTGATTTGTTGCTACTTATTGTACTTACATGAGGGATTTTGATTAATCTCATTGACTCTTTTGAATCAATTAAATCAACCAAAAAGAATCATTTAGATTTGTTGTGAACTACTTCTTTACAGTGAAGCCAATAGCATGGAGTCAGGACTGACTCTATTAGAGTAACATTCCTGTAAGATGCTTTTATTTAATCGATGAACGGAAATGAAGTGTCCAGGAAAGTCTAGTGAAAGTCCAGGGAGGTCAAAACAAAATGTGGCATGGTGTTGTGCAGGGTTAGAGAAGGCCAGATCGTGATAGGCCTAGAGGTCGAAGGCCAGGTGGTTATTAGTGGATCTCGAGGATACATTGTTCACACACAGTGAAAATCGGTTCTCCAGTGTTGTGATTTATGGAAGAGCTGATTCTATTATTGTGGTTTCCTTTCATTACCGGCTCCCATTGCATCCACGGATGTTACTTGCAAATTATCATGACCTAAAATTATTATTATTATTTTAGTATATATTTATTTGATGATATAAACAGTTGCTTTTGTAAAATAACATTTTCGTTAATAGAAATAAAGCTGAAATAAAATATAAAAAATGTAAAACAAGTTGAAGTACTTAAATGACCAAAAGTAAGCTAAATAGATATATTTATTAAACTAATAAAATGGTGAAAACACATTAAATTACAAAAACTTAAACCAAAACTGAAAATACATAAATAAAAGCTAATTTAAAGAGGTGGTTGATTATGATTTCACTTTAAGGACTACAACAAATGGCTGGAAGGGACTACTACGAGCTTCTTCCCGGGTTGGTGACATTACTAACCCTAAAATTTACATAAACCCTGCTGCCAAGAACACACAACAAAGGGGTGAGGCCATGTTATTGCAATACAGTATATAACACAAATGCAAAAGCATGTCATAAAAGCAAGATGCCAACATAAGTTATAAATGTAATTAAACTAAACTGTACCTGTTCTGTCTTCATGCAGCATATATTCTCTGGCTCTGTAGGGTCCCACACAAGCGATTTATAGATTATCATGACAGAATATGCTAAAATCAATAAGAGATCCCACATTAGCTACATAAATTAATCAACTAACGTCCTGTTGCATTCTACGTCGTCTCTTCTTCTTGAGTCTCGCCATCATTGTCCGACTCCGGTTTGAACATAAAAGTCTGAACAGTTTCTGACATTTTCAGTCAGTGAGGTTATCGGCACTGCTAACACTGTGTGCTAACAAAAGCTCTTGAAACCCTCTGCTATGCTAATTTGCATTTAAAGGGACACACAAAAACGGAGCGTTTTTGCTCACCCTCAAAAAGTGACAGATTGAACATGCTATAAAAAATTATTATTATATATTTTGAGCTAAAACTTTACATACACTCTCTGGGGACATCAGAGTCGTATATTATCTTGTAAAAATGGCATTATACCACCCCTTTAAAATATTAATAAATACTATAATAGTATATAAATATACTAAAATAACACATATAAAATTACAAAATATATTTTAAAAAGAAAATTCTAAATAATAAAATATTTTATTAGGCTATATTGTTAGATTTAAATTATTGTCCACTAAAACTGTCACATCAGTAAAATGTCTGAATAGTAAAAGTGCATAAATATGACCGGACAAAATATCGGCAAAATCTAAATGATGTTTTTATCAAAAGACAAAAACTATGACTAAACCAAAAAAAGTGGGTAAAATGAACACTGGAGGGATCTTCAAGTATAGTTTTCAACAGTGTGTTTGGCTGTAACACAGTAAGTGTATTCTCTGTTTCTCATAATACTGCCAATTAGGTTTTGATTCTGTAAAATAAAGCTTCAATGTAATCTTTTTTTAATCCCTAGAGCTCCAAGCAAAATTACAGCGATCCAAAGAGCTGCTTCAGGATATTGTATTCCCACATCACCCTTGGGACTCGAGGACAATAACGGTGAGGTTTTTACGAACACGTTCAGTAATAGAAATATTGATGTTACATTCGCTGCTTTCATTCTGGTGTGCTGATCCTCTGGGTAAAAGTCAAGGCTAGCAAAATCCTAATACAATATTACAACATATTAGAACATAAACTTTCACCATTTTATTCATGAAATTTGAAGCTGTATTCTGCAAGTGGGGAAATGTACCATTTCTCTTTTTCATTCAGTCTCCCTCTCTCTCTCTCTCTCTCTCTCACACACACACATAGTCACACATTCATACTCAGAGAGAGAGAGAGAGAGAGAGAGAGAGAGAGAGAGAGAGAGAGAGAGAGAGAGAGAGAGAGAGAGAGAGAGAGAGAGAGAGAGAGAGAGAGAGTGTAAAATCACGTCCCTTAGACCCAGGGTGCAGTCACCTTCATACACACAGGGCCATATTTTCTCTTGAAGCAGAAATATTGTTATTCAGGGAAGAAAATGGGGGTTAAGGCCAAGATAGAAGGAAGACAGCAAGACAAAGACAGCAGTTAAGAGAGAGAGGGGAAGCAATTCATCAAAAACTGTAAACATGAAGAAGGATTCAATTGTGCATATGAATACTGAATTATTTTTAGTCTGCGGTGAGGCAATTCTACGGTTAAAATTTCTGTCAGAGTTGTGGTGTGTATACAGTGCTGGGGAGTAACTGGCTAAAAGTAGCAACACTAATAACTTTCAGTAGTATGACAGTACTGTAGCTCAGCTGTTTTCGAAATAGCATAGCTTTTCCAGTAATACGCTACTTTACTAAACAAATAGCAGTGTTGAATGACAAAACGCTATTGCTGAAGTTTATGTCAGACTGTATAGCACATGCAGTTTTACCGGCCAGCAAACTGAGGCAACTGATCAAATGCACTCTCTGAAATAATAATAGTTTAGCTTAGGTTTTTCTGTAACTAGCTCTAGCATGAAAAAAAAGCTCACATATTTGTCACATTATACTGCATGCAGCCTTACAACTGTGTAAGGTGAAGCAATAATCAAACATGTTCTCTCATGTAGTTTTGGGAAGTTATTTTTAGTCAAAATAATCAGTTTGTTTGGACAATTCATTTTAATGAACCGGTTCAAGATTCACCGATTGTGATTCACACTGTGTTTTTGACGCTATATAAGTAAAAAGTACAGTATGTTATAGAAGATAAATACATTTAGAATATAAATAAAAATGTGATTTGTTGTATTTCAATTTTTTTAATCACCCTAACTGAGATCCCCATTGCTTTTGTGTAGAGAAATGCTGCTCTGATATATGGATGTACACTACCATTCAAAAATTTGGGGTCAGTGAGATTTTTAAATGTCTTGTAAGTCTTTTATGCTCACCAAGGCTGCATTTTAATTGATCAAAATATAGTTAAATAGTAGTATTATGAAATAGTATTTTATTATAATTTTACAATTATAAATTCCTGTTTTCTTTATTAATATATTATAAAATCTGATGTACTCCTGTGATGGCAAAGCTGAATTTTCATGACCCATTTCACATGATCCTTCAGAAATCATTCTAATATGCTGATTTGATGCTCAAGAAACATTTATGATTATTATCAATGTTAAAAACAGTTGTGCTGCTTGATATTTTTGAGGAAACTATCTTTTTTTCAGGATTCTTAGAAAAGTAGAAAGGTTAAAAGAACATTTTAAAATAGAAATCTTTTGTAGTGTTATAAATGTATTTTTGTCAATTAACTTAATAATTATTTTCCCAATATTTCCCATTTAAATAGCTTCTACTCTTAGTTGTTTCTCACTCGTTTTGTACACTGGGTTAAAAACAACCCAAGTTGGGTTGGAAATGGACAAACCCAGCAATTGGGTTGTTTTTAACCCGGAGAATTCTCAAATTCTGACAGGTTTGAATCCTATTAATCTTTTTCTCCTTAATAATTTCCTTTCCCTTCTGTCATATACAATCTAATAAAAAAGACTAAAAAATAATATATAAGATGTCTTTGAGACTGTGTCAGGAGGGAAGGAAATGAAAGATGGACACTGATGTATGTTGTTTGAAGAAGAGCAGGGCAGGTCAAGAGATGACGGTTCAGACTGCATCACATATGACACACACACACACACACAGCTGTGTGCTTTATGACACCTTTGGATCAATATCTCATCTTCACATGTTCACAAAGTAGATGTGAAAGATTTCATCTTGTGGGAAGGAAAGAGAATGTTGACTTGATACGCTGGTCAGTTATGTTTGATGACACTTCATTTTAATATATATATATATATATATATATATATATATATATATATATATATATATATATATATATTGCACCATTCTTGCTACAGCACACTGTACTGACCTCCAGGAACAGCGATGATAAATGTATGAGCATATAAATCTAAATATTGTTGTTTAGAATTGGTATAATAAACCACTGTAAACACTTTGATGATCGGAAATGTTTCTTGAGCAGCAAATCAGCATATTAGAATGATTTCTGAAGGTGCATGTGACCATGAAGACTGGAGTAATGATGCTTTACATCACAGGAATAAATTACATTTTAAATATATTAAAATAGAAATCAGTTTTTAAATTGTAATCATGTTTCACAATATGTTTTTACTGTATTTTTGATCCAATAAATCCAGCCATGGTGAGCATAAGAGACTTTAAAAAAAAAAAAAAAAAAAAAAAAATCTTACTGACCCCAGACTTTTGAATGGTAGTGTATATCGTTAAAAACCAAAAGATCATTTCAATAAGAAGGCAAAAGACCAAAAGCATTAAACGTTCCGGTAACACTATTCTGATGGTCCACTTCAGACATTCTACTACTAAGTAACTTTGTGACTACTTGTCAACTAACTCTCAGTAGAGTATTAGTAGACTGTCTGCTTACTAACACTTTATTTTAATGGTCCCCCAACAGACATTCTACTGAATATACCTAACTTTGCAACTACATGTCAACTTATTCTACTTATCTGAACCCTAACATCGAACCATAATGGTCTACTACAGTCTAATATTCTAATGAGAGTTAGTTGACATGTAGTTGCAAAGCACTGCCATCAAGTTTTGATGCATTTTTACGTAATATATGAAATGCGGTTTGCATCTAGTGTAAATGCAGTGTTAAAGTTTAAAACTTTCTGTTGTATAATCCTTTATTAGAGCCCCTTATGGCTGTTCAGAAAAGTGAATATAAATGATGCTTTTGTCCCTGTCTTGAATGTGAATAGCTTCTTTCTCACATTAGCAACTGGGTTTTAGCATAAAGTGTTTATGTGGCTCTCAGGAGTGCTACTTCCAAACCATCACATCAATAATAGTAATGTTTCTTCATCTCTAGTGTATCTTGATAAATAGACTTTATTTCAGCTGAGGAGAAGACTTGCCATGCCTTATATAACAATCAATTTAAAATGAATGTTGTATTATTCCTTATTTGTATGTCACTTTAGACAAAATCATCTGCTAAATGAATAAATGTAAGTGTAAAATAAATGCAAAATGTTGCTGTATTTAGGTTGCCATGTTTGTGATGGAGGTGTCTGTTGTTGTTATTTCTGCTCACCTGCTGCAAAGAAAGCTTAAACCAGCTTAAAACTTGTTAATTGGTTCTATATGTGCAGTGTTGGTCTATTATCTGGTTAACACTTGTGCTTTCGCAGGAGGTGTTGGGGAAGCTGCTTCGAAACTGAGGCTACCCAAAATTACAATCATATTTAAGTAGTTAAAGGATTAGTTCACTTTCAAATGAAAATTAGATCAACGAGAATGAGCTTAAGAAAGTGCATCCATCCACATCCATCTATTATAAATGTGTACTCCACACGGCTGATACGTTTGTGTAAAATAAAAACAAGTTATGAAGTAAAATATCTAGCTTCCGCCAGACCGCCTTCCATATTAAACGTACAAAGAAAGTGTAAACTGGCGTTGCATCATTTACACTTTTTCCGTAAGTTGAATAGGGAAGGCGTAGGACGTAGCGTAAGCTTTTTGAACTGTAAGAGTTATACACATTCTTCATATGTTTAATACGGAAGGTGGTCTGGTGGAAGCTAGATATTTTACTTCATAACTTTTTAAATATGGATATTTTTTTTACACAAACGCATCACTTCGCTTCAGAAGGCCTTTATTTACCCCCCGGAGCTGTACACATTTATGATGGATGGATGTGGATGGAAGCACTTTGTTCTCATACTCGTGACCCCTGTTCACTGTCAATATAAAGCTTGGATGTGTCAGGATATTTCGTCCCCTTGGAATTATAAGGCTCTATCTGCGTTCTGAGCAGTTTTGAGATATTGAGCTTCAAAGTTTTTGCATTCCAGATAGCAAAACCTATATGGGGTTTCTTTCAAACATGACAATGACAGGGACCCTATATGTATTCTAAATATACAATATCCAAATCCTCTCAAATTTGTAAATGGGGATTTTTGGAACGGGTCAAATGCAGATAGAACCTTCTAATTCTAAAAACACACTTTCGCTTGGAAGATAATTCCAAGCGAAAGATAATTCCAATATTATTGGAATATTCTATCTGCCAAAAAATTAATTGAAGCAATAATTTTCAAGAAATACAAACAGTTTGCTTATAATTTGTTTTAAAACATAAAATTAGTGTTGTAACAATGTGTTGACATGCATGAGAAAGTTTAATTTAATGGTTTTTATGACATTTATTTCATATTTTAAATGAATATTTTTTTCTTCTTCAAGTTAAGCATAAAAGGCAGTGCTAACTCTTGTCCAGTGCAGATGTTAAATTTAGGTAGGAATATGATGGGTAATTTAACACATTATTGCAGGAACCATTTATGTTTAAGTTTCCTGTTTAGACAGAAAGCAGCTTCTGTAATACATCTGAGCAGGACTTTATTCCACAGAAAGTGGGACAGGTGAAATGGCTTTCTCTCTAGACATCAGTATTTCTGAAATAACATGCTAATGTTTATTGTTGTAATTAAGACCCCATCAATAAATTACTTACTATTTGACCTTTAAGGCTTAATATTGTAAAATTTAAGACATTTTAAGACTAAAAAAATGCAAGAAAACAGACAATGCTTCAGCAAAGGTGTTTAAAATTTAATAAACATTGAAAAATGTTTCACTAACTATATATAATTAAAAATATTTTACATTTAAAATATTTAAATTATTTAAACTATGCAACAACTCAGTTTTTACCAACAATGTAAAATTTAACATTTCATCTTACTTAATCCAGTATACACTTTGATCCAGCATGCCATAGCGTAGAGCTTTATAGCTATACAGCTCAATTCAAGCACACAGGATGGATCATTGTTAAAACATAACCTAATATATACATAACTTTCATTCGTATGACAATAATGTGACTGGAAATAAGCAAATAGACTACAAAAACCAGACCTATCCTATAGCGCTGCTGGCTAACGTTAGCGTGGTGTCTAACTGAAAATAACTTCTCAGCAATCAGATACAGCAAAACACACAAAAAGACTGGAATTCCCTGGAATTTGGGCTGCTGTCATTGACGAGATCATAAATATTGATCATGAGGTTTCTAATAAACATCGCGTTGTGTGAAATGATTTAGTCTTCTCTTCACCGATTTAGCGTTTATCTGAACTCTCTTCCGCTATCGCGGCAACATGACAAAGAACGCTGATCCTGATTGGTCCTCGTGTGTGCATTCAAAGTGCTGATTGGCTCACACAGATAGAACCACAAGTTAGAGTGCGACCTTTTTGTTTTCTAAAAAAAAGTACCAAAATGTACACAACTTAAAAAAAAGAAACATCACAATGTAAATAACAGTCACAGAATATGAATAATGTGAATAATTCAATTTTGACAAAAATGTCAGATAGAACCTTATAATTCCAAGGGGACGATTTATTAAAATATCTCAGATTGCGTTAATCAGAAAGAAGAAAGTCATATACACCTAGGATGGCTTGAGGGTGAGTAAAGCTTGGGCTAATTTTTATTTGAAAGTGAACTAATCTTTAAAATACATAAAGCAACTGTTTGGTGAAATGTCTGAAGGAACCAGTTCACTAAAATTAATTGAAATTCAAAGCAAGTAGGTACTGTTAAACTACTTAAAACTGTTATCACTACTTCCAGTTAGTTAATACCTTGCATTTAGACCAACTTGTCAACAGAGTGTCTAAAACAGGGGTGGGGAATATTGATCCTGGAGGGCCACTGTCCTGCAGAGTTTAGCTCCAAACAGCTAATCAAGGTCTTCAGGATTACTAAAGTTACAGGCAGGTGAATGTTTTTTTTTTCAGGGTTGGAGCTCAACTCTGCAGGACAGTGGCCCTCCAGGATCAATGTTCCCCATCCCTGGTCTAAAACATATCTTATAGTGTTAAACCCAGAAATATGATAGTCAAGTGAGTTGGTGAACCAGCTTAGCCAGTCTAGACAGCAGGATTTTAGCCTGTAACACTTTCTTTCCCAGCATACACAAAACTGTGTCTCTTTGAGCCTTTCTCATTCAGTTTTTCTGTTGCACCTCAAATTAGATCCAATCACATCTCATTTTCGTGCTGAAACACCAGCGTTTTAGTTTCTAGTGCTGTCACCTGTGATGTGTTCAAGTGTGGCGCCTTTATACCTCCCCTAATTATATCTCCCAGCATGCAGTGGGGAAAGTTAAATGAATGTAAACGTTGCCAAACGCTAGCTTGTTAGCGTCTAAAAGGCTCATGTTGGCATGACGAGAGCGACAGGTGCTCTTGCTGTCATTGGCTGCAGTGTGTCTGTATTATTCCGGCTTACTTAAGAGCAGAAAAAAGGCCAATCAGTTGGGTTTTCAAGCCTCCAGCTAGGCCCAGCCTGTATAATGAGATCGTGCGCTGATGCTAGGCAGCTAAAGTACCAGAGCAGTTGCAAATTAGGGCCATAGATGGAACAGAGATAGTGTCACAATGCCAGCCGTTTCACAGCACAGTCAGGGATGTTGTTTTGTTCGGCCAGAATTAGATGGTATTTTTATATCTTGTCTGATGTTCCTGGGAGACTGTTACAGATGAGAGAGTCACAGTGAAGGCGTCTTCTGTTTTGGAGCTCTTTTTTAGCTTTAACAGGAAGCATTTGTTGACCTGCGTCCTCAAGCACTGATCGCAGTATTAGCTGAAGAGAAAAAGATGTGGCTACACACTGCTACTACTCTGTTTCATTTGGAATGTGCTGCTATCCATCCATCCATCCAAATAGCACGGTATTACTATCTGATACTATGACTGAAGCGTGAACCACTATAGTGCATTTTTGTATTGTTAACTCTTTTTCACACAGGGTTTTCACAGCTTTAATTGTATCCATTTGAAAGGTTATTTCAGGACCCTGTGCACACACAAACACAGGCTAAAGCAATGGCCCCAAACAGTACTGATTTACATGTAAAAAGTCTATCCAGCCTTAGACATTTACCTCCACTCATGCTGGGAGGATCTGAACTTATTTTTAGCTGGCATTTCTAGAGGTCTGAAACACTTTTACTAAATTCTATGCAGAAACTGGATATTATATGTCTGAGATCATTTTTCTTCTATATATTGGCCATCTCCGCAGGGTGTCAGGAAGAGGAGAGGTAGGCAGAGAGCAAGAAAATGTAACATGAAATAAAATAAAACCTCTCATATAATATTTAGTTTTACCTCCTGAGGGTGACAATCAATATTTCCTGAAAGTTAAGCATTTCCTTTCATTGGACATTTTTTTTGAAAAGTAAAAACAAGGCTACATTTCTTAAGAGTTCTAGGCCCTGTTTTGTACCCTATTAGTGGAAAGTGCCAATAGAGGGTGTCTCCATCTGTGGGAGAAAAAGAAAAGAAGGAGAGAAAGTGTTGATGAAACAGAGTGTATATAGCCTGTGGCCGTTTAATGTTTGCCATACTGTGATTATAATTAAATCTACGTGCTGCCAGTATGTGCTGGCAGAAACTCTGGCCCCACACTCCTCAACAAACCTATTCCCATCTGCCACGCATGCTTCTAACACAGACACCTACAGGACATTTGGAGAACAGAGGAGGAACGTGTGCCCCCCCCTCTCTTTCTGTACCTCACTCACTGAATCATCAGGGCTTTAGGACCCTGCTGCTGAGTCAAACACACCTTAAAAAGAGTTTCTTCTAATGTGTGTTCATGGACATCATGATTTATTTATATGCTAGTCTAGTAATGATGTTTGTAGGATGCTGATTCAAGACGCTTTGAGGAGCTTAGTGTGGTTTGGTGGTTAAAGCTTAAGGATGGTAACCAGAAGGTTGCTGCTTGGATCCCATCAAGGAGTAACCTACCATTGTGAGCTTGAGCAAGGCATTTAACCCCAGGTAACCTCAGAAATCTCACTCACAGACCATCCACAGTCTGTTCACTGACCATACTGCATACAAACTGACTTTTCTCAGTTGTTTACAAAGTATCAGATGGCTAAAATGCACACTTTTGAAATAGAACTAATCACTAGATTTGGGAAAGTTTGAGGTTTGAGGCATTTGAAATAATCAAGTACTTTTAGCATCCTGCTAATTTCTTAGTTTACATTTACATTAATGCGTTTGACAGACGCTTTTATCTAAAGCAACTTGCACTGCATTGAAGGTATACATTTTTTATCAGTTCATTTATTTTCTGGGAATCATACACATGACCTTGGCATTGCTAGGGCTGTCATCTGCACAGCTGTTCACTTTTTTTTTTTTTTTTTTTCAGAGAGAGAGAGAGAGATTTTTATTTTATTTATCATCATCAATTTATAATTTACTCACCCCTAAATGAAAAAACTATGGTTGTGGTAGCATTTTGTCTAATTATTCTAAACCACACTGAATTGTGCGAGCATGAGATGATGTGAATAACGCCCACTGCTGTGATTGGCTAACATCTTTCCACTTGAAATAGTTACGTATTACTCTGTCGAAAACGTTAGCACATTTTTACTATTACAGCTCTCAAGGTTAACTAATTCTGAAAAGTGTTGCATTATATTTTGATCTAGGACATTATATTTAGATCGTGGCATGAAAGGTTGCAGTGATGAACAGCCGATCACAGTTGTTGTTGAGCGCATGAAAGCAGTGATCCCGTCATTGCAACTCAATTTCTGCACATTAATGAATGCTTTCATCATAACTAACAGTGCAAACACATTGTAACTAAGAGATTCGTTGAATAAAACGTGAGTATTGGCGCATCCAGAACTCAGTCACTCATAAACTCGCACTGTTTGACAGCTCTAGCGATTGTAAAGGGAGCATTCTTTGATCACTTTCTGTATAATTTCATCACCGTTTAAATTACAGATTGTTTTAAACAACATGAAGCTGACTGTTTAGTCACTGGTTTGATTTACTGACACACAGACAAAGAACATCTGACTGTACATGAATCATTACATATCAGATCAGGCATTAGAATTAACACAGTTACTTACTTGTTGTTGCATTACTGTCCAGTCCATATCGTGAAAGATATTGTGCAAAGCCTGCACTGAAATACAAATGATTTACCAAAGAATCCACAGTGAAATATACTGAATACAAATAAATAAAGACATTCACATTGTTGAAAATAACCATATTCCTAGCATTAGGATCCTTTCAAAGGTAATGTTATTTATGTCCTGAATTCTTTCCTCCTCATCTCACTAACACGCCAGTGGGTGGGTCTAACATTGCAATGATGAAGTAGGCATTAATTTCTTCTGCAGAGGCAGAGTTTCACCTATCCAGGTAGGCACATTCCAGGATCAGTCGTTCGCTGGGCCTGGTGTCAATAAAAGCTTTTATTGGAGTAACAAGGACGTTTTTAGTTCTGAAACTTACAGGATATTCTTATAGTACATTGACCTCTTATATATATCAAAAGCTCAAAGAAATGTTGATTTCTCAATTCATGACCCCTGTAAGGGTGCTTCATTTGGCTATAATATAAATAAACATTTTGAAATATTTTGAAAATACACACCCTGAGCCAAAAAAAAAAAAAAAAAGTTACTGTTTGGATTTAAATAGGCAAATGCTTAAGAGTCTATGATTGGTTCATTATTATTTATTTTTACAGTGATTGTGTTTCTAGCATGTTATATGTTTGGCAACAGTTCTTCTAACCCTAACTGATGGAGTGTGTAGCTTTTTTTTTTTTTTTTTTTGAAGAATCATTTTCACACATGAATTGGCACCTCTGAGTCCAGACCTTAAATTCATTGAAAGTCTTTGGGATGTGCTGGAGTAGACTTTACAGAGTGCTCACCTCTTGCATTGTCAATACAAGATCATGACAAAATTATGCACTTCTTGATGGAAATAACATCACAACATTTATTTCCATCAAAAACTGGTGAGTTTCAGCTCCAGAGGCTTCCTGAGGTGTCGCAAACACTATACTGTAACTATGCTGACTATAGTGTGAGTTTCACTGTTTGAGCCAGAGTCCGATAATGACAGTCAAGAAGACCAAGTTGACCAACTCAAGATGAATAACTCCCTTTGGAGTGGACTTTATGTACTTTGCAGACCTTTTTCATGCTAAAACAGCAACATCACATACTAATGAAAGTTAAAAATGTAAAAATACAGTAATATGTCTTCTTTCATTTTTCATTATGGGTGCACATACAGTATACAATAGATTTTAACCTACAAACTTGCTTCATCCTGACAAAAGTCCACAGAACATGTATACACACTGCCATTTAGTGTAATTGCAGCAGACACAATCAACACACTCTTGTTCTCTCAGCCACTTTTGAGTCTGTTCACACCAGCATGCTGAACCCACTGAATGGTAATGTCTGAATGATATCAGCAGATATAACACTTCAGGTGTACATTTAACTCAGCGAGAGCAGCGGGAACACAGTGTGAATGATTATCGTGCATGAAAGCAGCCTTCTGTACAGGACGACTAACTCTGGCGATGTTTATTTCTGAATATCAGTTCACACAGCCATGTGGACACTTTCTCTTTCTTTCTCACTCTCTCTCTCAGTCTGAATGTGCCTTTTAGCACTGCAGGATATCAGTTCTCTTTCTGTCTTTCACTGGACATTACAGGTCACCCGTTAGAGACGCTGTGTGTGTGTGTGTGAAGGAGAGCTGTCGGATTACAGTATTTAAGGTGTATTCAAGGGAAATACAGTGAGATATTTTAAGAGGTGCAGATGGAGGAAGAGGGAATGGAGGGTGGACAGTAAATGCTGTAATTATGGGGTTCATGTGTACATGGCAGCCCCCAAAAGAACGAAAATCCCCCTCTGATCAAATGCATCACATCACCTTGAAGTCTAACCTTGCTTGTCCATCAAACATGGTGCATAGAGACTTTCAGGTGATGCTTTTTGTGCATGTGTCAGTGTATGTGTGTAAATATACTGTGAACCCCAATTCTCAAAATACTGAATTGGTTTGAGTAGGACAAATTTAAATTGAACAAATTCAGTTAAAATAACTGTTGAGTATTTAGAACTTTCCTTTTTTTGTAGTTCACATCACTGACATATTTCAAGTAAACTAAACTGTTTCATTGTTTTGAGTTTTATTAAGTAATTTATTTTAATTTAGAGTAATGTCTCAGGTTACATATGTAACCATAGCTCCCTGAGAAAGGGAACTCGCGCTGCGTCCGATAGGGACGTCTGATGCACTTGTGTCAACTAGTCCAATGGCGAGAGTGAATGTCACGGGTGGGTGACGTCACGGCCAGGAAAGGATAAAGCACATCTGGTCTTCAGCTTCAATTGCCGAAGCAAATCGATCACAGGGATGCAGGGAGTATGGCAACGTGACCAGCGTCTCATTCCCTTTCTCAGGAAACTATGGTTACATACGTAACCTGAGACGTTCCCTTTCAAGGGAACTCGCACTCCGAAAGGGACGCTTTGGGAACGATATATCAAAACGCTGTACTTCCAAAATGCCTGTCTGTGTGAAACTGTGGCACACTAAGACGAGAGCACCGAAGAACCTGGAGCTGCGTCCAGGTCGAGATCATAGTATCTCACTGTCTATGCTCACTGTCTGTTTGGACGCAGGGAGCCCCCTATTATGTTGATCTGAAGTTCTCCACAGAGCAGCTCTGTGGACACTGGACACACAAGATTCAACTTTTCCTGGTCTGGATCTGAGAACAGAGGAGGACAGAAAGCTTGCAGCACTATAGACCGTAGAATATTGGTCGGAACCTTAAAGACATAGCCCGGTTTAGAGTAAAGGAACGCATTGACCATCCCTGGTGCAAATTCAAGGCACGTAGGGGATACAGATAGGGGCTGAAGGTCTCCTACTCTTTTTAGGAAAGAAATGGGAAGGAGGAAAACAGTATTCACATCAGAAATTTTTCGGAGACAGAATCAAACGGCTCAAATGGAGATGTAGATAAGCCTTTTAACACAATGGCCGAATCCCAAGCAGGAACCCTAGTGCGAGTTGCAGGCCTCAGAGTGCCACGAAAGAAACAAGACATCAAAGGGTTCTTCCCCACAGTTGTACCATCCACAGGGACATGGTATGCAGAAATAGCTGACACGTACACCTTAAGTGTAGACAGGGTTAGCCCTGATGAAAAGCGATCTTGCAACGATCTTGCCCCCTCAGAGGCCAAACCCACAGGTTCCACATTTCTGGGCGGGGGTGAAATATCATGCCTCCCGCCTGAGATAGAAGGTTCCTCCTGATTGGAATCTCTGAGGGAGAGCCATCGAGGAGAGACACAAGGTTTGAGAACCATATCCGACTTGGCCAGTAAGGCGCTACTAGCAGTAGACTTATCCCATCCCAACCATTTATGTAAGAGGCCTAGCTTTATCTCCTGTGTGACTGAAAGGATTGCAGCAATACGAGTGGGCGAGAGAACGGCCCATAGCGTCACAGAATCCCATACCACGCCCAGGAAGGTCGTTCTCTGTAATGGAGAAAGCACACTCTTCTTGGCGTTCAGCTTCAACCCCAATTTTTTCATATAAGCGAGAACAACATTTCAATGTCGAACCGATCTGTTCCTGACTGCGCTAATATTAGCCAGTCACCTATGTAGTTCAGAATGCGTATGCCCTGCAGCCTGAGTGGGGCTAAAGCTGCATCTATGCATTTCATGAACGTGCGGGGTGGTGATAGAGCTAGACCGAATGAAAGAACGCAATATTGGTATGCTTTGCCCCCGAAAGCAAACCTGAGGAACTTCCTGTGTTGTGGAAGGATGGAAACATGGAAGTATGCATCCTTTAGAACTATCGTGACAAATCAGTCCTCGGATCTGGTTTGAGTCACAACTTGATTCCGCGTCAACATTTTGAACCTGGGTCTCCTGACTAAATGATTCAAATGATGAAGATTTAATATAGGACGCAACCCTCCATCCTTCTTTGGAACAAAATAGTAGTGGTCGTAAAAACCCTGACTCTCTGCTGGGAGGAGGAAGCCCTTCTATAGCTCCTTTCGCTGAAGAGTTTACTACCTGTTCTATTACCAGAGCCTGCCTGGGATGGACTAATGTGAAGAGCACCCCGTTGCATAGAGGTGGATGAGAACCTAACTGGATTCTGTACCTTTGCTCTATACTCTGCAGGACCCATTTAGATATGTTTGGCAGAAGCCTCAACTCTGCCAGAAAATCCACAAAGGGAATTTCGCTGGAAACCGCTGCGCCCTGAAGCACAGAATAAATACAGCCAACTGTCTATTTAATTCCTCAAAATTAAATGCAGCAAAAGATCTATTAGAAAAGTTAATACGGTCTGAAAGAAATGCTGAAAAAAAAAAAAATATATATATATATTCACACAGTTTGCAGACCCGAAATCTACGTGTGGCCTCGGCAGATACGTGTTCTGAGCCACTAGATTCTTTATTGCAGTTTGCAGACCCATAATCTACGCGTCGCCTTGGCAAACGCAAGATTAGAGACGCTAGAATCTTTATTGCAGTTTGCAGACCCAAAATCTACGCGTCACCTCGGTAAACGCGAGATCCAAGCCACTAGATTCTTTATTGCTAAATACTTTATTCCCTCGAGAAAAAAGCCAAGAGGAGCAGAGCTAAAAGTCTCGATAGTGCATCACATCGTGAAATTTATGAATGAACACTGTCAGATCCTAATACAAGAGCTGACGTGCATGCTCTGCTCTAAAACAAACAAGACATGAATCACGTGTATCCCCACTCGTAATAGTAGCGAGGGCAGGGAGGCACACACGACTCAAGTTGCTATTTGCTTGCCATTAAACTCCTGTCTAGAATATATAATGCTTGAGGACAAACAACAGTAAATAGACAGAGACAGTTTGCGAGTCGACACAGACCACAAAAGGTATCGGACCCATTTGAATTCTGCACAGAAGACTGTATATAAGCGATATAAAGGACATTATGAGGAGAAACGGTTAGAGATTAGAAGGAGACAGAGTTTTTACTGAGTCTAACGGCTCTGGAGATGTAACATAAACGAAACGCTATTGGCTATTTAAAAAAATAGGCGGGGCTGTTCGATACATCGCCCTGTCTTCCTGTTTCAGTTGAAATTATGTCAACACATTGAATAATGCTACACATTCCAACACTCTTCAGTGGGCCTTTAAGTTTAACTGAAACTGGGCTGGGATTTCTATTTTCCAGCATGCTTTGCCAATGGCACTTGAAAGGGAAAGTAAATGCTAAAATTAAGTGTTACATAATGTTTTTTTGATTAATGGTAAGGGAGATTTAGTAGTGATTAATGTTTTTTTATGCTAATTTAGAAGAGTTTCTGTTAATGTGTGTTTTTGGAGAGTTACAGTTACCATCATGGTGACAAGTGGCGCATGCTGCTTGGTTTGAGAGCAAGTTACATGTTTTAAATTGCTGTACTCATTCAGTATAAGTGCTATACCATGCTATTGTTAACATGTTAGAAAATGAGCAAGTTGGCATTTTCTGAATTTTCTTATTAGGGTTTACAGTGAAGTAAATAATTCACTTGATTTGCAAGAACTCAAAATAAAAAAGTTAATTAAGTAAATACTTTGTTAATTGCTATCAAAATGCTAGCTAACTCAGTACTTCAAGTTAGGAGCAATTAACATGCATGAGTACTACAAACTCAAAAGTACTACAAACGCAAAAGTTGCTTGGTACAAACTCAAAATTGGATACATCATAACTAAAAAAAAATTCTGTAACTGATTACCTAAAATTTTTTGAGTTAGCCCAACTTATTTGGGTTTACAGAATGTAAAGTATGACCCAATTTTTGTATGATTTAGCAACAAAAAACTGCCACGTTTACCAAATTTGAGTTAGAATAGTTTATAAGAGCACAATTATGAGCATAATGAAGCTGTAAAAGCTGACTGAGCTTACCTTTTCGGCGTGATGACGTTTAATGTTCCCTTCAGCCTCTGTAGTCCCATTTAGCCTCTTGTTAGCAATCGCCTTTTTCAAGACACATAACAGCTTTAAGAAATCACAACTGGGGTAATACTGATGCATTTTATGTCGTAGAATAAAACATGAAAGTGTCTTGAGCTAGTGTTCACCACAGACCTTATTTCAGCCAAAAATCCCATTAAAAAAATCCATTAACTTCGGGGCGATGGAACCGGAAATGCTAAAATGCTAACTCGCTTCTGACCAGTTAGCATCAAGGATCAAAATTTCACACTACTGAAACAACATACGTTAAGAGTTATGGCTAGATTTATTTTTAGTTGTTTTTAAATGATTAATAATCCCCCCTCGGTTGAAATCGTGGGGGTCCCCGAAAGCTGGGGGTCCCGAGAATTGTCACCACCTTTCTCCCCTCTAGCGACGGCCCTGATAACCGTTATACTGTGTATTGCAAATGCTGTATTGATCAATTAGCATCAAGGATAAAAACTATAATTCATTATATAATATAATGGTTTAACATAATTCAAGGCATAAAAAAAGACTGCCCTATTTTTTAAAATGCCTACTTAGGTAAACCTGGCAAAGTTGGGCTATTTTAGTACGCTGCTTTATTATACATTTGGCGGCTGATTGTAAAGAGCAGCACAAAGACTTTAAAGGATGAAAGTACAAGCTGTGTATCTTCGAATATTGCTTGAGTCATCTTTTATTTACTTTCTCTAAACTCTGCAACACTTACTTTAACACAGCAATAAAACAGTCATTTTCCTGTATAAGCCCAATCTTAGACAGACCATTCCAGATTCATCTCTCTCGCTGTATTTGTGAGCAATTTCAGTCGTAAGCGGTTATTTCTGAATCCCTCACGTAGACTGAAGGTGACCTCGGCAGAACTCTTGAGCCTGTGTGATAGTTTGCATGTTTTTTTACTTTTGAGGAAAAGGCAGGAGTGGTTTCACTCAGCTCACCTTTTCTAGGTACTTATTTTGAATAATAGTTACTTGCAACCACTAAAAAAGTATGTTCTATATAGTATGAATATGTGTAGTATGAATATAACCTGGATGTACTACATCCGCCATGTTGACCTACCATCGATACCTATGCGTCACTTCACCATTCACATGGGATAGTAAAGTGTCCATTGTATGCACATTTTAGAGTCTTGGCAGAAGTAATATATAATTTGGGTACTTTTTGCTTACTCTTTTTAAATTCGGACATACTTATTTTGTCACGTACTGTTTTTTGTCTACTATATAGTAGGGAAGTATGCGATTTTGGATGCAGCCTCAAGTAGTACACTTTATTCAAACTAAATTATGGGTAAATGAAGCCATGCCAATGAGTGAGCCCAAGCACAATCAATACAGGTGAGATTACAAATAGGTCTGTAAACCTTTTGAAACCAAAGCAGATCTCTGCTAATAAATTCTGTTAACTGCAGGGACGTTTTAAATTTTTAAGCTGCTATTTTAAAACCATTGATTAAATTAGTGAGGTTTTGTCAAGGTCATAGAATTAAACTCATTGTGTTCTCAACATCTCAATACCATTTAAACATTGCAGCCATAGGCTTTGTCTGAACATTATAGAACAGCAATATAATAAGAGGTTAAACGTCACAAAGACTAACATTTCACAGTACTAAATCTTTCTCTATCGACACACCCCAGATGTGTAAGGCGTCAGAAGAGGGCACTGTTTCTCCTCTTTGTCCGGTCGTTTCACACTGTTGCCTGTGTTTTCATACACCAACCAGCCTGTCACAGCTTGCTCTTTTTCTAATTTCTACTTTTATTTTTAACCTAAACCCCTCTCTCTCTCTTTTCTATGTCCTCTTCTGTCTCTTTTAAACTTTCTCTCATCTGCAATTTTGCATTGTAGCCCTTATCCCACACCCCCTGCGATCTGACATGACACCTTCATTTTCACTTCGGCCACAAGCTGCTTTTCAAGAAACGTGGTTCATGTTGGAAAGAAATAGTGTAGAGAGAAACATTATCTGTGAATCCCAGTGCCGACTACAAAGCCTTTATGTATTTTTGTCTGCTTTATTTATTTATTTTTTTGCAATGACCATCCGACTCTGCATTATCCTGCTTATTAGAGACCCGCTGACGAAGTAAATTAAGGATGCACCTATACAGAATTTCTTTGCTGATAATTAGCAACTTTTTGTAGCCTAATGTTAACCAATAATTTTTTATGTCTTAACCATTTCAGTTGGAGAGAATAGCTAATTAAAAACCGAAATTGACACAACACAGGTGTCATTTAAAAGCTTACAATATAGCTATACATAATCTAACCTATTCTTATAGTCATTATGCTTATAGTATTCTTATTTTTATGGACTATTGCAGCATTTATTATACAATTTTTCCCCCCTTCTAATCTTTAATCAAAATAACTCTTTCTCTTGCAACGATTATCTTCTCTAACAACATGTTTACTGGTGCGAGGGTGGGATCAACCCGTCACTCATGAGATCGACCAATAGCAAACCACAACAAGTTGTTCTGAATTCAGCAAGCGTGACAGTCTATCTTCCCAGCTATATACATAAATATAGATGCCTCATTAACAACTGTTTCTATGGGCTGCTATACATAAGCAATCCGTCATATTGATATGGTCAAAGCCGGTCCATAAACACTCAAGAGCAAGTCGTCTGTGCGTCTGCAACCAGTTGTACGCATGTATGCATATTTTTACTATGAGTGACGAGAGCATCTGAAATGTTGACTGTTCCAAGATGGCGGACACGTTGACTCGTCTGGAGTGGTCAAATGTGGCATGTCGTATACATATCTGTGGCAAAAATATGTTCTAAGAATATTCCCATTAAGTTAAGACAACATTATTTCTGAATGGTTCAGAAAATGTAAAACCTCCAGTTTTTTTAAATATTTTGAAATGTTTGTTTGATGCAAAGGTTAGCAAAAAACTTTAAGGGAACGCTCCATATTATCATTTTACAAACATTATGGGAACATTACTTTTTAAATGTTGGATGATTTGAAACATATGGAAGCTTGTTTCTGACACGGAATAAAACAATTTAATAGATAATTGTGCCTTTTTATCTCACAATTTTGACTTTTTTTCTCACAATTCTGACCTTTTTTTCCGCAGTTGCAAGTTTATATTTCGCAATTCTGACTTTTTTTCAGAATTGTGAAATAATAACAAGCAATTGCGAATTATAAAGTCCAATTCTGAGGGAGAAAAAGACTGACTTTTTTCTCATTGCGAGTTTTAAATTCTGACTTTATAACATGCAATTGCGACTTTATATCTCGTAATTCTAACTTTATAACTTTTCAATTGGGAGTTTATATCTCGCAATTTGGACTTTATAACTCATGATTGCGAGTTTATATCACACAATTATGAGAAAAAAAGTCAAAATTGCAAGATATAAACTAAATTTAAATTTATTGAAAATAAAAAGTTGCAATTACATTTTTTATTTTTATTTTTTTATATAGAGACAAGTGATAAGTAATAACGTTTAAAAAAAAAACCTTGATGAACATCCAACTAAAACATTTTATGAACAATGTATAAATTACGTTATGCTAACATTTTGAAAATGTTATTAAAGACCAGATTACAATGAACAAACATTCTATTTACGTTACAGGAAGAATGTTTGTGCATAACTTTGAGAAAACCTTGCCAGAATGATAGCCAATGTTCTGAGAATGTTTTCTATTAGCTGGGTGGAATGCGTAAACATGGACAAGTGCAGTGATCCAAACCGTAAAAAGTCCAAGTGCTGCTGGACTGCTGCTCGACAAATCAGATTTGAGGACCGGAACTCGTAGTTTTATAATAAGGTTTGACATCTGCTTCTTTTCTATATACAGCACTACAAGATGAAAATTGCTCCAGATCTTTCTTCGTTCCACACATGAAACATTTATGAAGTATGTCCTACACATAATTACATATGTTGTACATGTTCACGGTTGCAACGTCGTATCCGCCCTCTCCCGGAGGGCCAGTATGCAGAGATATTATTGTAGCACAGGGAATATTTATGAGGACAGGGTTCTCAAAGCTTGCACAGAGCCTGCCTTTGCCTCTCAAGTCCTGCCAAGATCAATAAGTCTTCTCATTGATGGGCACATGCCTGATGGGGCACCAAATACAGCCACTGTTATCAGTGAATGTTGTCTTTCATTGGGTTAATTTGCTATCCGATTTCTTTGACAACTCTATAAGCTCTTAGATGAATAGAGTATATTATGTCCATCACTGAGCTGTGATTATGCGACCTGTCCTTGACCAGGAATTAAAAACTAGTTAGTTTTGTGTGAATCCGGGGCTTTGTCTGGAATCGTGTGCTCTGCATAATTCCCTGTCAAGGAGTCTCTGCAGCATTCCAATGTCAGAGCATTCCTTTCATAGCTGATTATAATGTACGTTGGGCTCCCTGCCATCATCACAATAAAACTGTCAAAGCATATTTAGCAGAGTTGTAAATAAAGACATTAAAATGTCATTATTCATGTTGAGCTATTGACAAGGTTTTGTACAGTAAATATATATTGGATCTGACAACAAATCTGTTATTGTAAATTAGAGGACACTGAAGACAGCCAGAGAAACTCAATCACAACAGTTTGTTTTCAAGATTCCTTTTATATTAGAATGTTTCAAGAATGAAAAGTGCAAAACAAGTATTTGTAATATTTGTAATTTTTATATTTACTTTCTATCACACTTTTCCCTCAACTCTATTTTTTTCCTTTGCCTTTATTTTTCTCTTTCTGACTTTCTTTTACACTTTACAAATTGTTTTACTTTGTCTCACACATTCTTTAATACTTTCCCTGTATCACACTTTCTTTTTGCTCTCACACTCTTTCCCTTTTAATACTTTCTTTTGCACTCTTTTCCTTTCACACTTTCTTTTTCAGTTTTGGGTTTCCATTTCTTTGTCTTTTTTTACTTTCTTTGTCTTTTGCTTCTTTTTTCTTTTCTCCTTTTTTGGAAATTGCTTGGGATAAAAGTATCTGTTAAATTCAAACATGTAACTTTTGATGTTTCTTTCTTTTTTCTTTCACATTTTTTTACTGATTCACTTTTTCCATTTTGATTTTTTAACTCTTTTCCTACTAGTGTTTTCTAAAAAAAGTTGCCAGTCAGTGCCAGCATTTTTGACCTTTTTCAAAAAAACTTTCATGGCCCCCAGAATTTTTCTCTTTTTTATCAACACTTCAATGTGGGTAAGTTTCATAAAAACATTTTGAACAAAAAGCTGAGAAAAATCGCATTTTTGTAAAAGTTTTTTTTTAGGATCAGATTCCGAACGCTGATCAAAACATAGATGGAGTAGATTGAGTTCATCAACACCCCCTTGCAAAGCTTGCAAACTCATACCTCTTTGTGGGTTCGACATTTCATTCACTAGCTTTAGACAGTTTGGATTTATATGCTGTTGAATATTTGATGATCACCTTAGCTTGTGCATAAGCAGTCTTCTATCCTCTTCTGCTGGGCTGCATCTGAAATCACGTAATAGTAAGCGAAAAACAGTATGTGACACATGTAGTATGTCTGAAATCACAGTATAGGCAAAAAGTACCAAGAAGATCTACTAAAGTGATGCAACTAATGCTGGTAGGTCATATGATGATGACAACATTGCGAATGTAGTACATACATTCATACTACACACATTCATACTATATAGAACCAGGGCATGACATTAACACCTACCAACCCGCCATATTGGTATTCAATTGTAGTCTTTTAAAAAGGCATCTGAAATAATAAACTAAGTGCAAAGTAGTGTTGTCAAAAATATCGATTTTTCGATACATATTGATTCTGAAATATCCGAAATGCTTCCAATACTAATTTTCCACAAGATATACACAATACCTGCTGTTCTTTCTCGCTCTCTCATTTCTCTGACAATGAGTTGACACAGAAACCCGCCTCCCCTCACTCACTCTTTTCTTTTGCTCCGGATGAATATTGTTGGTGTTACAGGGCTTGAAGTGTGGGATTGCACATATTGCACATAATTTTACTAATTCCTGCCGATTTTGTGCTCACACCCATAGTGTGCACACATAAAGCTGCCTCTCAGTACTAAACTGAGTTCTTTTCCGCTGCTGATTGCACTTTAACAGTCAAATACACAAAAATAATGTTAAAATGCCAGTCTTGGCAAGTATCCACGTAAACACAGATAGTTATGTTTTAAGTGAACGTAAACATTTGAGAAAGAAAACACGTGTAACAGTATAATGGATCCATGCGTCAGGCCTTAAAGTGACAGCAGCCTAATATAACTGCTGCCAAATTATGAGATAATATTAAAAATATCTATATGGCAGTTTTTCTCCATGGTGTCAATGTCAAAATTGTGGCCTGTGAAAATGCTGAGTGGCTAGTAACTTTGGAAAACCACTAGCCACAGTGACTGGTGAGCAAAAAAGGTAATATCAAGGCTTGTATAGAACATATTTTTTTATCACTCACAAAGTAAGTACTTATTTAAAATAAGTTCTTACTCAAGAGAGTATGTGATTCTTGGATGCAGCCCATGTTTATGCTCGTTTTTAAACGTTTTGTGCCAGAGATGCTGTACTATTTCAGAAGATGCATAAGAGCACCCCTACAGTATAACAGTGAAAACAGGGAAACCGGTCAATGGCGGGGAAAGGTTAATAACCTCTTTCCTTGGTTATTTCCTCACATTCTCTCTTTCATATATGATTTCAGTGCAGCAGATTAAGTTAATGTGAGATGTTAGCTGTTGTGTTTGATCAGTATCATCAGCACTGCTTACACGGCTCAACTCTCACACACACTCCTCTTTTTTAAATTTGCTCTCTTAGATCTATTTATTTGGCTGTTCATGATAGTTGGAAATAGCCTTCTGAGCATGCATTAAACATTTACACTACCACACACACAAATGCTCATTATTTTTCTTCTCTATACAAGGTATCTTTCTCACTTACAAAGACCTCATTAAAAAATAAAGAAGTCTGTGAATGTTGGAATGTTGTGGTCAGTGAAGAGGAAGTGGGTTTGGATCCAAACACTGAATCCGAGTCGTTTTAGTCTTCTGGAGCCACTCCAAACCTGAGCTGATATTCCTAGTTGAGTAAGGTGTATTTGTTCAGACCAAACCAGACTATCATCCAGGAATGAAACCAGTAAAACTGGCAGCAGCACTGAAACTATTTCACTATGTGAAATCATAAAGGAAATGCAACCAATGTTTCTATGACGGGCGCTGTTCGCCCGAGGCAATCAGGCTCCTACTGCCCAACGAGACCCACCTTCAAATAAACGGATGACTTATGTTCTCTCTCATTCTTTGAACACTTTTGAATCACATTTGCTCTAAGCGCTTGACTTCTGAATGTCTTGTTCACTCTTAATGCCTAGCGAATACCCCAAACGCAACTGGTGCTGCGGAACTTTTATTCTCAGTCTCTTTGTTAAGATCAAGCCCATAGTCCTGCAAATCTCAATTTGAATCACATGCAAAAGCACTCGTGGTATTTAAGCATTGTTTACATAACGATTTTTGTCCTTATCGCCACATTCCAAGGTCTGTGTGGCGGTAACTCAATAATAGATCTTACAGCAGGTTCGCTCGTCAAATACTCTGTCCTTGGCGACAGTCCTCTGAATGTCACTGAACATCTGTCACTATGCCAGAATCTGTATCATTTCCCTGGTAACCTCGTACGGTGACTTGTCCACATGGTTGCACAACAATTATTGGTGTGTTGTTGATCTAGGATGCAGAATTGAATGAAATGCCACAGATTTAACCTGTTGACATAAGCTGATGTAGCAGACACGTTGCTAATGGTGGTTACAGACACTTTTCTTTCGAAATGCCAGCAGTGACATATATCCGGTCTATTGTGCTCTGTTAGGACGCATGGCTTTTGGCCTGCGCTGTTTTTTTTTTTTTTTTTTTTTTTAATTCCACATACACATGCATCACATCTTTGGCCATTGCAGAGCATCACAGAGTTTTTTTTGTTTTTTTTCTTTTTTTTTTCAGCATCTTGCAACTCTTTTGAGCATTTATGAGCACTCGGTTCCCCAAATTATTCTTTTAACTCCTTATAACACCACCATTTTACAAATCAAATGCAGTTTGCTTGGTTAAATCTTTAAAATAGAATGTATGATTTAAAATAATAAAATAATTATAAACAATTGATTTTTAAAATTTAAATAAAATTTATATTTTTGTGCATCTTAACACATTTAGCTACTCTTTAATGAAAGAAAATATTTAAAAAAAAAATAATATGTGTAAGTGTATTATTTTATATTATATATACTTTTATGGTATTTTTTGAATATTTTAAATGCATTTTATTTTTTATATTTTTAGTCTTTATTTTAATTTCAGTTTACTTTAAGTTTTAGTAATTTTATGGGCTTTTGCCATTTTTATTCATTTTTGATAGTCTTTTTATTTAGCTTTATTTAGGTTTTATTTTTATTTCAGTTTTAGTTGAAAACTTATTTTATAAGTTAGTTATTTGCCAAGGCAACATTTCTAATTTTTGTTCGTAGTTTTTTTAAGTTTAAGTTTTTTATTTAATATCTTTATTATTATTATTATTATTTCAGCTTTATTTCAATTAACAAAAAATATTTTTAGTAGTTTTAGTTCACAATGACCACGGATGTAAACATGCGACATCTAATCAAACCAATATAAAACTAAATTATGTACAATATATGTAATTTATCAGCCTGCTTAAGATGAAAGGAATCTACTTGGTACAGTAAGTTATCCAAGGTACAGTAAGTTATTAATATTCAACAAAATTAATGATTAGAGGTTTGTTCTTGTGCGTTGTTTGGGTTCGGCTGAGCTTCTGCTGATGTTCGCTGATCAATGTTTACACACAAGTAAAAACCTAAATGAAATCTATTCATTATAACAAGCGATTGTGTCCCTTCAGAAAATTTGGACTAAACCGCTCGATTCATATGGATTAGTTTTCTGATCTCTTTATGAAGTTTTTGAAGTGTCAAAGTTTCAGTTGCAAAGGCAGTCAATGGAAGAATATCTGACAGCATTCTGTCATCAAAAAGATCTTCATTTGTGTTCTGAAGATGAACAAAAGTCTTATGGGTTTTGAACGACATGACGGTGAGTAATTCATGACAGAATTTTCATTTTGTTGTGAACTAAACCTTTAAGTTTAAAATAACATATTTGTAGTTTGATGTCAATGAAAGGTACCGAGGTACTGAATCTAACTGATGGGGCTGTGGAGGTACATGAAACAAATACGGCTAAGAAACACTAGTCTAAACTGAGCCTGAAAATGTCACAGAATGGTTGCAGGGAACAGCCTTTAGCCTCCTGTCTATCAGCTCTCTGTAGAAGATTGTTTTGGGGTGAAATCTTGAGGAAAATTGCTGAAGCTGCTGTTGAAAAGGTGCAGAGACTGTGGTGGGACTGATCCTGTAGGTAATCTTCACACAGACGATTAGCCGATGTGCTCTGACGTCCGATGTGGCTGCCATCTGATTTCTATAGCAGAGGCTCAGCTCCACAACTGCTGTCTGTTTTTATTATTCCTCTCACGGTTGTTGTAAAGACAACCATTGTTTCTGGAAAATACTGAGACACACATTTAGTGAGGTTTTAAATCCATCAAAGTGCCACATGACTCTGTGTCTCAGCAAAATGTAGTGTTTTATGGGATATTATGGGCTGCTGAGGATCAGAGACTTAAGTCGCCAGGTCTCAGCTGATTCTGCACATTTCCAAGTAATTTGTGGAGAAACTATCATTTGACCTCACTCAAATAAATACAACCTGAATTTCAGAAAAGTTGGGACATTTTTTTTAATTTGAATAAAAGCCAATATTTTATTCACAATAGAACACAGATAACATAAATGTTTAAACTGAGAAATGTTACACTTTTCATCCACTAAATCCACGCTCATTTCAAATTTGATGCCTGCTACAGGTCTCAAAAAAAGTTGGCACGGGGGCAACAAATGGCTGAAAAAGCAAGACATTTTGAAAAGATTCAGCTGGGAGAACATCTAGCAACTAATTAAGTTAATTGATATCAGGTCTGTAACATGATAAGCTTTAAAAGGGATGTCTTAGAGAGGCAGAGTCTCTCAGAAGTAATGATGGGCGGAGGCTCTCCGATCTGTGAAAGAGTGCGTAAAAAGATTGTGGAAAACAATGTTCCTCAATGTCAAATTGCAAAGGCTTTGCAAATCTCATCATCTACACTGCATAACATCATCAAAAGATTCAGAGAAACTGGAGAAATCTTTGTGTGTAAGGGACAAGGCCGAAGACCTTTATTGGATGCCCGTGGTCTTTTACGGAATTCGGGTTGTAGCATGTTGGATATACTTAAAAACAATTTCGGTGTAAACTGGTTCTATGCTATGTAAAGTAGCTAGTTCCTACAATGCACAAGTTGAACTAACTAAAGAAACCAAAGTTATTAAAGTGACAAAAAGACTTTTACATTGTTACAAAATATTTCTTTTTTAAACAACTGCTGTTTCCACAAAAAAAAAAAAAAAAAAAAAGAAAGAAGTACAACTGTTTTCATCATTGATGATAGTAAGAATCAAGAAATGCAGCCTTGGTGAGCATAAGAGACTTCTTTCAAAAACATTTAAAAATCTCTCCAACTCCAAACTTTTAAACAGTAGTGTTTTATAAAAAAAAAACCCCAATATTCAGCACGTTTTTGTGCTATGGCTATTATATAGTGATGCTAGCATGCTGCGAACTAGAACTGATGATTCATTTACATTTATGCATTTTACATTGTATGCATTTAGCAGACGCTTTTATTTAGTGACTTAGATGTAAATTAGAATGAAGCATTTAACAGCACCACCATGCTATAGAATTACATTTGTTTATGTTGTTTTACAGTACATATGGTGAAAAAAAATTCTAGATAAACTAAAGAACTTTTTTAAAGAGAGAACTGAGTGAGAGAGAGAGCTGTTGAAAGGCAGATACGAGTCCGTTGAGAAGATAAAGGGAGGAGCGCTGCATGGTGGCCGCACTGAATCTGCTCTGTCAGGAGATACAGACGGCTGCCAGATGCTTGGATTGTTGGATTCAGAACAAAGGCAGTGAGACTCTTCTCTGTGTGAAAGTAGGAAGAAGAAGGACTACACTAATGATGGAGGAGACTCTGGGTGACTGCTGACACCCTGCTGTGTCTTGTTCTCTCTCTTTCTCACACACACACACACACACACACACACATGCTTACACCCTCAGGATTGGAGTCTCAGCTTGCCTTCACACTTTAGATTGTGAGTTAAATGCCAGCTCCACTCTGAGAAAGGTGTGCGGACGTGTGGGCGCAAATAAGGTGGTCCTTCAGGCTGACACACAGTCTACACTGAGACCAAGGCCGTTCTTGTTTTGTCTGTGAAGACACTGTGTGAGGCACACATGATGACTGTGTTGCTTCATCCAGTGAGCAATAGATGTGCTAACATCAGTATCAAGATCAGTCTGTTTATGTTTGCTGATCATATACACTCACTGGCCACTTTATTAGGTACACCGGTTCATCTGCTTGTTAATGCAAAAATCTAATCAGCAAATCACATTGCAGCAGCTTAATGCTCAAGACGATCTGCTGAAGTTTAAACTGAGCACCAGAATGGAGAAGAAAGGTGATTTAGGCTAGCAATAGCGAGCTAGCTTTGAAAGCATAAGATCCCACCCTCCCTTCAGAGCGCTCTACAAATCCAAGCTACTCCAAAACACATAAACGAGTACAGCAAGGAGCAAACAAAAGCATCATGTGAGACGCCGTTAAACTACCTTATGTCTCAAAGCACATAATATTATAATAATAATGAACATAAACAATTGACAAAACCACCTGACTGCTGCAGATTTATTTCGCCGTTGATAGTGTTGCCATTGAAACGCATACATTTGAGTCACCAACTGCTCTGAGTATACTGCTCACAGAGTTCCATCTCTTCTGTAACGACTGGATCGATCAAACATACAGTTGTAAAAGTTAATCTTCACAACTCTTCACCCATGCAGACTCATTGATGTCTGGTTTCCCCACTGAGAACTATCACCATTTGCTCCTCTCATACATTTCAAAGACACTTGGGAGACAGTGCCTGCTCACAAAAGTACAGGCTACAAGAAACAGACATGTGCTTTCCACTAATTCATCGACAAATCATGCATGCATTTCCCTAGTACAATTTGTGTATTATTATTGTTTGTATATTGTTCTTTTGTATATTGTATAGTGTTATGCATGCCTGATGATAGAACTACTAGATACCATCTAGGTGGTGTCTCATATCAAAATACTCGTCGTTTAATGACTCACACTTTGGTGGACATCACCATCTCATAGAATGCATTGTATGTTTGTTATTTTTATCGGAATATAAATGGACACAAACTGCCAGCTTACTCCCCTAATGCAAATGAGTTCACTTTCAAACAAAGGAACTTTCCCGCTTGAGAATTGCACATTTCTCATTGGTCAAGCTAAAACTTAAAGGTGTGACCTTTGTGGAACTTAAAAGCCAACACAAAGTTCCCTACATTCTTGCTGCTTCTACTGATTACTGTTCAGGTGAGAATCCTCACCTGGCCCAGAGGCCTCATCAGCAAGCCATGCACAACTTCCTCGACCACAACAGGGCAAGATTAACAGTGCAAGTTTGTCGTCATTTCTTTATTGACCGCAGAAAATATTGATTACAACTTCAACACCCTCGGACCAAGACAGATTCAACAGCGCAAATTTGACGTAATTTCTTCATTGAACGCAGAAGATATTGATTACAACTTCAACACCCTCCGACCAATTTCTCCTGAGAATGCATATCTGGACGCTCTTCAACAGCTAAGGCATTTGCAAGTATTGTACATTTGAAAACTAATCAGCGATTTAGTATTAAGTTGTGAACCCACAACACCTTTGTTAACAAAGGTGCTTTATAATGAGAAACTGATGGTTCTTCCAGCTTGTTAAATGACTCTTTTCATAGCTCCATTCCTCTGTATGCTACGGTTTCATTCACTTCCAATTTCTCATTTCCTGTGTATGCGTGATTTGTATGTATGTGTCTGAGTAGTTATGTGTTCATGACTTAGTTAAATAAAACATTTGTGCACATTCTTGCGAGTTGATTCTGATCTGCTTATAAACAAATGTCAATTTAACAATTATAATCACAGCTACATGCTAAGAAAGCATTATTTTTTCTGTGGCCACGGAAAATATCCTTTCTGAAGAGTTGATAGACGTTCAATATTGAGTGTTCGCTGGCCGAACAGATTAATTGATTGTAATATTAATTCAGCTACATGAAGTTAATTTGCTTATCTGATCATTAACTTGATAATTATAACAAGTTATGATTAATTATTAGTATTTCCCTTTTGAGCTAATTTGCTACACTTCCAAATTATGGTAGTTATGGCTTGAACACATCATAAGCTTGTTGTTTTGGTTCAGGAGGAACTGTAAAAGGTGGCTGCGTTGATGATGTGTGATGTCTGCATGAACAGGGTACGTGGAGATATGGAAATACATATGCTGACAGGCAAGTAGGACATTGTATCGTTGCATTCAGACCAAATGCAATGATTGGACGAACATTTTATGGTCCTACCCTGCTTTTAAGTGACTTTGAATGTGGCATGGCTGTTGGTGCCAGACAGTCTGATCTGAGTATTTAAAAAAAAACTGCTGATCTACTGGAATTTTCACGCATCTCTAGGGTCTACAGAGAATGGTCAGAAAATAAGAAAATATCCAGTTCTATGGGCGAAAATGCCTTGTTGATGCCAGAAGTCAGAGGAGAATGGCCAGACTGGTTCGAGCTTAGAAAGGCAACAGTAACTCAAATAACCGCGTGTTACAACCGAGGTCTGCAGAAGAGCATCTCTGAATGCACAACACATTATAGGATTAGTTCACCCAAAAATGAAAATTCTGTCATTAATTACTCGACCTCATGTCGTTCCACACCAGTAAGACCCTTCGGAACACAAATTAAGATATTTTTGATGTCCGAGAGCTATATGACTCGGCCATAGACACCACTTTCAAGGTCCAGAAAGGTACTAAAGACATCGTTAAAACAGTCGACGTGACTGCAGTGGTTCAACCTTAATTTTATGAAGCGACAAGAATACTTTTTGTGCGCAAAAACAAAACAAATATAATGACTTTATTCAACAATATCTTCTTCAACAATAGAACGGTGACTTATATATATACATTAATAAAAAACAATGTTCAATAAATTGAATTTATCAGTAACAATCTGAATAAACAATTCTTCCTTTCAAAGTTTCTTGGTGTAGTCACAGCTCTCAACGCAACTCATCCAATCTGATTTTAGAGTCAGAACTTTTTTTAATCATACTCAGCTGTTGAAAATGCATTTTTGTTCACGCCAATAAAGCAGATTAAACTGAAACTGAGAGAGAAAGGTTAGAGGTCAGATAAAGAGAACAGTCAGAAGAAACTCTTTCCTACTGAATATGGATGAAGGGTAGAGCATCTCTCCCCTCTGAGAGAGAGCTGGTGTTATGGTGCATGTAAAGGGAATAGATATTCTGAGCAGAGGGGTTTGTAAAGCAGCTGTGATGATGGTCTTGAGCTCAGAGCGCTCACTTTACTGATAATGAGTTGTCAAGAGTCAGTACTCACATGCCTAGAGACCCTCAGGAGTTTGATCCCTGTGGCTGACTAAACTCACCCGTGCCACCAGATTCTGTCTTAACAGGTTTCCACTCTCCAAGGACAATTTATTGGGATCTGCTGAGCAAAGAACTGTAAAATAAGGAAAAGAGCTTGAAGGTACCATCATAATTTTGCTTCTACTCACAGCGCTAAAACCTGCAATTATTCTCACTTACTTTACTTTGAGTAGTTATACTCAATTTCCCATATCTTTGCCTTTGCCTCTCATCAAAATTCAGGATACAATTGTAAAAAGGCTGTATTAGCATCACAAATGTAGAGTACTTGTGTTGCTATAGCAATTATATAAAAAATTAAGGATGAGAATTACAGAATAGAAAAGCAATTATTTACAACCTTACGAATATAGCAAAACATACACTGTGCACTCAGAGAATGTAAACATTTTTGTGTTACAGAAAGTTTTGTAGTTAACCTGAAACTTGATTTTTGAGTCATGGGACAAAACACTACAGAATTGGTTGAAAAAAATTAAAATTTATGTAGAAAGGAATTATTTGGGATGCTTATGAAATATTCACATTTGAGTGAAACCTCCTGCTTATATTTTCTCACAAAATGTGTTTTATCCAAGCGGCAACCTTGAATCCAACACGGAAGCGACTGCAGGACTGGCCACTAGAAACAGGCTCTAAAAAGGGAGTCAATCCCATAGACTCCCCATGTTAAAATGCCCAACTTTACAATTTTTTTTTTTATAACTCATCCGTTTAAATTATATTAAGCCTTAAAGTTCTGCATAATTAAGGGTGTGGCCACCTGAGTGACAGGTGGATTACCGATGCTGTCACTACTAGCCATTTGTCTGTTGTCTGTTAGCTCCACCAACATCCCGCCTCTTTGCCCATTTTCGGTTATTCAGGAGTGACACGTGGTGACGTGCTGCCAAGATGGCAATGGCCGGCTCCACCCACTTTGGGTTTCAAAAATGCTCTTCAGAAACCTACAGGTGACGTCACAGACAATGCGTCCATTGTTTTATACATTCTATGGTTTTACCTTGCCTATTACTCAATATGTGTGACACCATCAAATACAAAAATGTTTAATATTCATCATAAATATAGACAAATATGACAATCACTTAAAGTGTATTTGGTGTCTTTATGCATGTCTAAAATTCCACTTGAAAATGAATGAACAAATAATCACATTGGCAGCCCTAGATGGATTAGATTTTGGAAATGCCTTAATAAGGCCATATTATGCCCTTTTACAAAGTCTTGATTATGTTTTGAGGTCTACTAGAATAGGTTTTCATGCTTAAATGTTCAAAAAAACATTATTTTTTCACATATTTTACATTATTGCAGCACTTCTCTGCCCAGTCTGTCAGAAATGTTCTGTTTAGTTCCTGTCTATATGAAGTCCCTCCTTCTGAAAATTGCAAAGTGCTCTGATTGGTCGGCTGGACCAGTGTGTTATGGAAATGTAACACCCCTTACCATCACCGCGAGTTTCAACACACTACGGCAACTCAACTAGACCTCATCCTTTTTTTTCCTTTTTTTTTTTTTTTTGTATGCCTTAGGTGGGAATTATTTAAATGAGGAATACTGTGACATGTGCGTTCCCGGAGAAAGAAAAAAAGGGGGGAAAAAAACCCTCAAGACCACAATCAAGGCATTTCAGAAGTTCAGTGCTTACTGATATAGAGAATGAGTCCCTTTGGAGTGAGTTTGTAACTTTGCTGTAACTTTTCATGCTCAAACAGTAACATTACATATTAAAGAAAGGAGGAAAAAAGCAGAATAGGTCCTTTTTAACATATGGGGCATGTACATAAACTCATTTTTGTCCATGTAGGAATTATCTGGCCATTGCATTCTGGACACAGCTTTTTTTTTTAGTGTGACACATCTACCAAACTCTCTGACTAGTTTAACTGCTGCTTTTTTGTATACCCACTGCTGAACTGAATAAACTATACATCTCTCTCCCCACAGGGTGGTCTGTCCTCTAAGTTTTCTCTTCGGGCAGCATCATATGTGTTCAGTTTAAATGTGAAGCAGTGATTCATGATTAGAAATGCAGTTAAGTGAAAATTAAAGTGCTTAGAAAGTCTCAAACATTTAATTAAAGCACAGATAGCCCAGAAATGTCAGACCCGCTCTCTTTCTGTTGGTGCATTATGATTCTCTTTCCTTTGCCTCTTTAATCCGCTGATTAGTGCGTGTGTGTATTTATACTGAGTGAGCATTTTCACATCAGGCCAGACCTTAGTGCACTGTGAGAGTCAGAAGATGAGAGAGCAACATAAATTTTACTGACCAATTAAACGCTTCCTATGCAGTGTGCTGACTCAACAGATTACACCAGCTGAAGGTTACAGCCTAATTAGGATAACCTTACACCCCATGTTATACACAGACACTATTAAATATTAAATCTATAAAACAGCTGCATACAGAGGCATGATTTAATGATGAAAACAGCAGAATCTTAGCATTCCAGATGCTTCTTAGTGATGAGGGTGATTTTGTTTTTATAGGGTGTGTCCCACACAGAGAGCTACTACAGTGTCATGGTCTAGTACAGGGGTTGTCAACTCTGGCCCTTGAGATTCACTTTCCTGCAGAGTTTAGCTCCAACTCCAATCAAACACACTTGAACAAGCTAGTCAAGGTCTTCAGGTCCTAATAGAAAGCTACATGCAGGTGAGTTTGATCAAGGTTGGAGCTAAACTCTGCAGGAAAGTGAACTTAGGGGCCAGAGTTGAGAACCCCCAATGTCCCTCTTTTTCTTTTCTTGGTCAAACTATTACTTATTTACTAACGTACATGCATACATATGTACACACATATTTATTTATTTATTTTAAGTTATGAATTAAAATGAAATACATTTACTCTACTAAAACACATTCCTGTTTTTTCAAGTCCTACTTGTTTTTTTGTTTTTTTTTTATATTATTTCACTCAGAAATCCAATACATTATGTACTTTTACATTATGTACTAATTATCTAAGGAATGTTGACATTCCTTCTCATTATAAACAGAATCATAGAGCCAGATTTACTAAACAGGGCAAATTTGCGTGAGAGCGCAATTCCAAAAAAGGGCCAATCAGAGTGGAAAGTTCTGTGCGTTATGACATGCAAATTAAAAAACACAGACGCAGTCGGATCATTTCCATAATGACCAACACAATCTACTAAGAGCAGCGCAAATTAGTGTCTGGTTTAAGACAAGCTTTTTTTGGGCGGTAAATAATGGCGCAAATATCAGTAAATTGACTAGCGTGAACCTAAGTAAAACACATTGCATGATTCATTTAAATACTCTCCTTCTATAAATTTTGTGTCTGAAAGGGAAACTCCTACAAATGCATATGCAATAAGGTCAGCCACAAAAATAACTGTGTTCATGGCTTTTCAGCACTAATCACTGCGTGTCTTTAGTAAATCCTAACAGTAGTTTTTTAACGCTAAAAGAAGGTTTGCGTTGGCACAAGCTGTTAGTAAATCTGGCCCTTAATTTGAAGAAAAATTCTTTTAAATGCCCATCATTCTTGCCTTTTTTTTCTTTCAATGTGTCATTGAATTGCACACTCAGTATTGTAGAATATCATAGATGGCAAAGGATATATTTACACTGCAGTCAAAAACCGAAAAAATTGAGGTATTTCAGTTGACCACTTTGTAGGGAAACATTGGCATCAGATGTGCCCCAGTGCCTTCAAACCTCTGGATGGCACTTGATAAGGCAGCATTTTTTAGTTTTCTGTCCTACTCATAGAGTATCTAGTGTTGATAGTGTTTGTGAATGAAAGCAGGAAATCAAGCCTAAACTCCTGCTATCAGCTTCTGCACTGATGCAGCTAAAGCTGCTGTATTTCTCCACGGTCTGGTTTAGATGTGGGTGGGTTCATATCTCAAGCTTCCTACAACGGCTCCTCAGTGAATACTCCATCAAATGAGCATGTCTGCCTGCATTGTGTTATCTTAAATTCAAAGAGGCATCTGAGAGTTCTTCAACTATGCGTCGTCATGTTGGGTGATGAATTCTTTGGTCCAGTGGTCTTCATATTAAGGGACCCCAGTGACTACAGAGGGCCCGTTTTCCATCAGACTGGAATCATACTAAAGCCTTTGGGTCATTCCTGGATATCCAGCCCAGAAATAGTTCTCATCTATTTTGTCTCTCACTTTTATCCTTTTCTCTCATGCTAGAATCGTTAGGGTCGACCTCACAGCTTAGAATTTAATGAGGGAGGAGAGGCCGGCAAAAGAAAGAATGAGAGCGAGGAAGGTCATTGCTCTAGTGGTTGTATCTCATGAGAAATGATGGGAGAAGCTATTGATTATAGCAAGCCGGTTGAGTCAGATAGCTAGACGGACAGAAACGGGCCCATGAGACACAGACGAGTTAGACTGCTCCACCTGAGAGATGAGTCTGTAATGAGAGGTCAGCTCTAAAGGAAAGAGAGAGAACAAAACAAAACAAAAACAGCGCAGAAAAGAGTGTCTATGAAGTTTAAAAACTTACATTCTTAATACAAGCTGTCAGATAGATTTGTACATCCTAGCATGCAAGATACATAGATACACAGACAGACAGACAGACAGACAGATAGATAGATAGATAGATAGATAGACAGATAGATAGATAGATGTATTCTCTGTAAACACTCTGTAAAGGATCAAGAGAAAAGAGAAAAGTAAGCCTTCAGACGGCTGGAATAGATCCATAACTGCAGTCAGCATGAGTGCTCCTATAAATGATGAATGTGGAGTAGCTCAGTGTTGAAAAGCCTGTATTGGGAGAGAAATCTCTCTTCCATTAACATGCGTGCGCTTCACAATCTCTCTCTCTCTCTCGTTCCACGGCACCGATTAACAGACTAGTCCTCCTTAGCGGCTTCACAATGTCTCACAATCGCAAATCATTTCACAACAGAGCCAAATCAGCCTTTGCTATTACACACACAAAAAACAATTTCCATTCAGCACTCAGAGGGGGAGATGAATGAAAAGCTTAAATTGAACAGCCAGCATGGCCAGACCCCAAGCTGGACGAGAAATAACAGCATACACATCTCATAATTGCTCAGAACCTTCTGCTGCGTTTTCTAAAGGCACATGATGGACTAACTACTCTCAAAATCTTGAAGTGCTGCGTTCACCTTGATATATTTGTACTTTCGTCCTTCGAATGATGCTAATACTGAAGTCAAGCTTAGTTACGCCTCATAAAATGCCGAAATGTTAACTCAAAAAGTTTTCGGCAAACAAATGAGTCATGAGTCAGGAGCGTTAATCTGTTAGCTAATTGTTCATTAATTATGCCATAAATCACAGTGACTCTGACAGTTCGTCCCAATTTATAACACCATGCATGAGAGAATCTCATCTGGTTTTCTGCACCTTTTCCGTGGTTAGCACGCTTTGAGCTAATCTTCTCCCGCAAACAAAGCTTGAGGTGACGTGAACAGCGGAACGCTCATTACCCATTACACAAATATGCCCTCAACTAACCTCACATGAGTGGAAAAAAACAGTGAAGATACTACTTATTGTGACAAATTTCAGAAAAATGCTAAGCACAATTACCTGTATTAAGACCGGAAGGCTTTGTTTTGTTTTGACTAGGCCTGTCAATCGCTTCAAAATGTAATCAGATTAAGTAATTAATCAAATTAATAAATCACATATAAGGTGATGTTTACATGTCTTAAACCAACACTATGTAGTTTTTCGACCTTAAAATTATGTCTCTAAAATGATTTCAGTGGTAGAACAACTCTTAACTGGATGAATTCTACTGCCGCTGCTACCCGAGCAGCCTCCAAGCAGCTACAACCACACTCTGAGAATTTCGTGTTCGGGTCGGTACACACAGCCACGCCCATCCCCCGCCAGCGGAAAAGTGCGACATGCTTTACGGCATACGTCACATATTTTACTCGTAGCCTGGGTGGAGTTAGCCAACAGCTAACTATAAGATGAAACAATCTAATATGCAAGTCTCAAAACCAACGCCATGACTACTTTACCTGGTCAGTGGACATGGTTTCCAAACGAGGTTTCTGCATTCGCCGCTTCCGTCAGCTTAGTCAACAAATTCACGTGTATTGCACTGCCCACGGGGACGCTTATGCAGCGACAGTATTTACGACACTGGTAACAGACAATTGTGCTTATCAACCACATGGGGGGAACCATGAGCAAATGTTCCATGGTCTTGGATGCTTCACTAAAACGTTTGTTTTACGATGTTTAGATTGTTTGCTTTAGTGTGTCATGTTGAAAATATTCTCGTGAATATGTAATATACTCTGCTATTACATATTCACACCGATTAGGTGTAGTGGTTTAGCCGGTTCACTGAAAAGAACCAGTTAAAAGAAAAAAGAAAAATCATTCATGACATTTCTGAGGGCACTATGATGTTTAGTAACATTTGCATGCAAATGTGATTTCGTAGTGCAACATCAATAAAGCCATATTATGTAAAAATGAGTTGCTGTCGGTTATACTTGCAAAAATGTATTTAGTCAGAATTTATGGCTACTTTTAAATAGCCATCAATGAAGAAAGATGCTTTTCATCTATTTTAGATGTCCAAACATTCCTTTTGCAAATACTGTAATAATCCACTGGGATTTTTGAATGAACAAGGAGACCTACAACAGATGCCACAGGCCCACACAGAGATCTGCGGATGAACAAATTCAGGGTTACAGAATTAGTTTTGAGTTGACAAATATATCAGTGTAAGTGAAAGTTGTGAAGTTAGTTTATATGGTTGATAATATATATAGGTATACAGAGACTTGAACATGTGAAGCTCACGTGTAGTCATTTTTAAAGCTTGATCTATTGATTCTTATTTAAATGACATTATCGGTATATATTTATATTCTTTTAAACTAAATGCTTAATAATAATTGTTAAACTAAAATTGCTCGTGTAATAGATTAGAGGTATAATAATTAAAAAATATATATATAAATCATATAATTATAATAAAAAAAAATAATTGCAAAAAGCCAGACAATTTTGTCTTAAAAAATCTTTAACTATGTAATAACCTGTAATTTGGAGTAAGAGAAATTCAGATGTGTCACTTTGCTCACAGCTGATTAGTCCAATTTCAGTTTGAGATCTCTTACCCAGAACCTAACCTGTCGTGGAGCGAAAGTTATTATGGCAATGAACACAGCTAAAAGCTAAGCCACTTTCACAGTGCCTAACCCAGGGCTGGCATAAACTAAACTGAAACATATCTATCATCTATCTATCTATCTATCTATGTCTATCTATCTATCTATCTATCTATCTATCTATCTATCTATCTATCTATCTATCTATCTATCTATCTATCTATCTATCTATATCTATCTATCTATCTATCTATCTATCTAATCTAACTACCTACACCGGCTTCATGGTATAGGCCCCTGATCTCACCATCAAGTCAGGCTAGGATTACATTGACGTAAGCAACTGAGACTATATAAATCCATGGAAGAGCTGAGGCAACTTCTCCAAGTTGCAGGGACTGAACTTACCACAACTGCAAAAACATGAAAATGATAAGTAAAATTGATTCAGTGAAGGGCATACTTTAATGCATATTACTTTTTGGCTAGGAAATTTTTGACAACCTTAACGTATTTTCACAGTATCGTATCAAAGGTCACTGAAGAAAAATTTCATCAAGGCTCACTAAAGCTGATTTATGTTTGAATACTTAAATTTTCATCTTTTATTTATCATTTCTGTTTATTATTTGTTAATGGTCATAGTCCAGTGGTTCCTCCACAGCTTAACACAGTTATTTATGATATTCCACATTCGAGAACATTAAAGCATTACCCCATTGCTCTTGTGGTTGTATATAAATGTCGGCCGGAATAGATGGCTATAATAAGATTTTTAATTTCAGGTATGGGTTTTATAACCATGATTCATTATACACTGTGTCACAGCAGAAATTCATGTAGGACAGTGTATTAATGACACGCGGCCTGTTCCCTGCAGGCATGCATGCTGTGCTGAACGTGGCTGTGCGGGAGTCTGATTTCACAGACTTTAGCATGTTGACACCAAACTGGAAAGTAGAGCATATGTTAACAAATGTGTGATTGGAACTGATTTAAAACATTTTTACAGATGTTTACCCGTGCAAAACTCCAGGGAATTGCTATGCAGTTGCTATGGGTGTTCTGAGTCAAAAGAGTCCGGGAAATATTTAGTGGAATTGCTGGTTGCCTAGGATGCTTTGCAGATGTGGTCAAATCAGAGCTTATTGGCACTTTTCCACTGCATTGTACTACTCGGCTCGCTTTACTTTTTGGTTTGCTTTTCCGCGCTTCAAAGTGGGTGGGATTATAGACTGATCGTATAGTTGCGCCGCCTCTACTGCCATGGATCCGCTCCTCATCTACCAACGAGTCTGCACCTCGTCTACTGACCACGATACAGCCATTTCTTTTTTCAAGTTGCGTGCGACGGTCGTTTAAAGCGAGTCGTTTCGCAAAACAAATGATACTGCGGAATGCCCCCTGAATGCAACTTTTACCTGAGGAGCCCCTCCAAAAACGTGAATTTTGAAAAGCGATTGGGCTAGTTTTGAGTAGCAATTGGGTGGGTTTTGTTGTGAAAACCTGGCAACCCTGTGCTTGGAGCCTCCACCAAGGTGGTACTATTTAAGCGAGCCGTAGCGTTCCATACCGAGCCGTCCCATGCACTGGAAAAGCGCCAAAAAGTGAGCTGTACTGAGCCATATGTAAGCTTTAAGCTCAAAGTATACTTCGGTTTTTACACGTACATTAGCATACGCATAGAGTCGAACGCGTAGCATACGCAAATGCAGGCGGTTAACGCATGTGCTGTAGAAAGTTTCATCTTTGTCCAATGTCTGCGCTATTTTTCTCCAGATGTTATCTTAAAGTTTTAAGCATATTTCCAGTTGGCTTTATTTGTTATACACTCTGCTATTACATATTCACACCGATTAGGTGTAGTGGTTTAGCCGGTTCACTGAAAAGAACCAGTTAAAAGAAAAAAGAAAAATCATTCATGACATTTCTGATAGCACTATGATGTTTAGTAACATTTGCATGCAAATGTGATTTCGTAGTGCAACATCAATAAAGCCATATTATTTAAAAATGAGTTGCTGTCGGTTGTACTTGCAAAAATGTATTTAGTCAGAATTTATGGCTACTTTTAAATAGCCATCAATGAAGAAAGATGCTTTTTTCCCCTCCGACAGCATCAAGCAACAGAGATTAACTATTCAATGCTAACCAGAAAAACCCTGACCCTTCATCATCAATGAGTCTGTGTTTCTCATTATCCACCGCGGGTGTGGTCGAGCCTTCTATTAATGCATCGACAGTCCAGTGACCTGGATAGAAACTGATGAAAAAGATCAATCTTCATATCCTGCAAAGATGATGGAAACAGGTCAGGCATGAAGCTTTGCATTGCGATCGTGGAAACCACTTTTAAAAGGCTTTTTATTGTGGTTTTTACTGTGAAAAGACAAAGTGCATTTAACCTGCAGGCTTGAAGAAAACAAATCAATTAATTATGGTAATGGATAGTCCTGCCGTCCTATTCACCTCAGTCCCAAACGATCAGTTTTATAGTCAAGTAGCCGACTGCCACCGGGCAAGCACTGAATCGCTAAATAATTTTGACACCTCTGTGTTAAGCATGGCTCATTTTAAAAGCAAAGTTTCAGTGGCAGCTGTTAAACTTCCTTATTATGAATATAAACAAGAGTAATTACTCAGTCAAGGCCACCAATACCTCCTGCAGACCTCATTGAATTAAATAAGGTTCCTCCTGTTTCTCTGCTTTGAAACTGTGCAAATGGATATGGCTAAATACCCAAGGCTGGTCATATTTTGTAGCAAATTGGCCATATTTAAAGGGGTCATGAATTAAGAAATCAAATTTCACCCAACGTCCTGTAAGTTTCAGAACTCAAAACTTCCTCATTAGTCCTTTGAATAAGTCAACTCAAAGTTTAAGTTTTAACTCAGAGTTGGTTGATCCTCTTTATTGTAACATGCCCCAGGAAACATGAATTAATAATAAGATAAATGCCGTTCATGACCCCTTTAAGGCATTACCATGAGTAACATTATTCTTGTACAATGAAGAATTTTATAGGAAGCACTTAGCTGATAAATTTAATGCAAAAGAAGGAAACTAATTTTTAGATCCAGGGGCAGAAAAGGACACATACCAATAAGTCGACAGCAGTAGTGGATATATATATATATATATATATATATATATATATATGTGTGTGTGTGTGTGTGTGTGTTTTATATATATGACCAAATATTGCCCATTTCATTTACCCAAAATAACTGTTTAACCACCATCTACATAAAAACCAAATGGAAAATTCCCGAAGGACTGGCCAAGATAAAGCTGTTCTTAGTGGGTACATGAGCACTGAATTTAAAGTGAGTCTTTAAATCATACATTTAAGGTCTAAATAACTACATTCTTGCCTAAAAAACTCTTGAAACTACATTCTGTGACACAATAACAGTAGTATTTATAAAATTAGAGTGGGTTTGCTTCTCTGCCATTGACGCTCACTGTGAGAAATGCTGCCAGTATAGATCCGTGATACAAATTGTGAAATGGTTTCCATGTGATATTAGTAGAATATCGCATGGCTGGAAAAGGCTCTCAGCTGATTAGGTTCGAGAACCAGAACTAACTGTTGTATAAATATAATGTTCATGTAATATGTCGATTACAAAATGGCTTTTACACACAAGTACTATTTTGGAAAAAAAACAGAAAAAGCTTATTGCTCAGAAAAGCCTAACTAATGACACTGCCGGTGTGTAAGAGGGAAAAGAAAGTACCCATAATGGACTGCAACATGAGCAGCCTATAGTAACTATTTACAGTTATTAAATTTTAGGGTTTGGAGACATCTCATTTATAGTCAGACAAAGATAGAGATCTATAAATGTATAAATGAGATAGTATAATTAAAAAGTGTGTATTTCTGTATGACAAAGTGATCTGCATGTATGTGATGAAACAGACTGCTGTGCATGTTCTTTCTATATGCATGTCTTTATATGCTTCGTTATGAGGTTCTCTGTATCTCAGACCAGGTCTGTTATACGCAATCGATAAATAATCTGGGTCTCCTTAGTCTCTGTCTCATCCATCATCCAGCTATCCACATCCTCTGGCGCTCTGCAGCATAACCGGGTCCCTGGCCTCAGGAGGGCCCCCTGGACAGCTGTGGCCAGTTTATTAGGCCATACGACAACTGGGAACTTTTGAGACATGATTTGTCGGCACCAACCAGGGTCAAAAACAGAAGACAGACAAATTCTCTAGTATCTTATTTGCTCTGGTACCATCACAATGCTGAGAGCAGAACAGACAGGTGAACAAAACTAGAAACACCTACTGAATGCGTTTAGGGTGTTTGACGGGCATTCAGCATATCCGAACATACACAGATTCTCCCTTATAAGCTTTTATTATGTCTTCCTTCTTTTAAATGTTAATTTTTGGCATGTCTGCCACTTTTATGGATAGGAAGTAGAGTGAAAAAAAACATTTAAACTTCACGTCACAGTTGTTCACAAGACCCAGTGATGTTTCACTGATGTAATACCTTGAGGCTTTATATTTTAAACGATATACAGAAACCCTAAAAAGCTGAACAAAAGATGATTATTTTTAAACATTTCTCTGCAGTTATTTCATATAAATTCTGACATCTCATTACTTCTAAACACAATTATTTATAATTCTTCAGTAAACACACACACACACACACACACATGCAAATACAGGTGCTACACTTCTGTCAGATGAGAGAAATACAATTACCCAAAATGCACAGCAACACAGGCAGCCTATCAGAGCTGTACTTTGTATTCAAAGTTTGGGGTTGGTAATTATAAAAAAAAATAAAAAAAAAACCTTTTTGAAATAAGTCTCTTATGCTCACCAAGGCTGCATTTAGTTGATCAAAAATACAATAAAAACAGTAATACTGTGAAACATTATTAAAATGTAAAATTACTGTTTTCTATTTGAATACATTTTTAAATGATTTTTATTCAGCATCATTACTTCAGTCTTCAGTGTCACATGATCCTTCAGAAATATGCTGGTGCTCAAAAAAACATTTATTATTATCAATGTTGAAAACGGCTTATTTTTTGTGGAAACTTTTTTTTTGTGATACATTTTTGATTAATAGAAATTCAAAAGAACAGCATATATTTAAAATAGATTTTTTTGTAACAATGTAAAAGTCTATTGTTACTTTTGATCAATTTAATGTGTCTATGCTGAATAAAATTATTAATTTCTTAAAAATAAATAATAAAAATCTTACTTAACAATAATATATTTTCAGTTAAACTCTGATGCTATAATATTGCTTTAAAAAATAGATTGAATTTCAGAATATTTGTGCACATTTTTTAATAATAAATGTCCTTCTAAAAAAGCACATGGCTGTAAAATTAATTCTTCAGATAACAAAGTCCAAGGCACAGTCAGATACAAAAAAGCCAGAATTTCTATTTGAACCCTACATTTTTAATCTTTGATTAAGTCAAGGAATCCTCAGAAATTAGTTGAGCATGGCACAATGATGTTTTTGTGGTACCATCTCTAGTTCCTATTAGACTCATCCATCTTTCTCTTTACCTGTCTATCCGTCTGTATGTGTGTCTCTCTCTCTCTCTCTCTCTCTCATGGCTGTGGTGCCAAAGTATCTAAATAAGGCAATCAGGCTGCAGTTGTCTTCCATCCCTAGTGTCTGAACTCAACTAATCCCACTCTGCTCTTGCTAACAAGACACTGATCTGAGGTCTGCTGGGGACTTAATGAAAACTGGATTGCTTGTTAGTCTGATGAGGCGCACACTCCTTACCTCTTTTTCTCTCTATCCCTCATTTGAACAACAGTATTAGCTCGACCTCTCTCTTTCTAATCCTTCTATTAGAGCGAGATCCAGGCAATCCCCACGCATGCTGCACCAACCGACATTATCTACCCGCCACATTCCCTCTTGCTGCCCCGTCTGGCCCCTCACGCACATCCTCTCCTCCTCTCTCCTCCCAGATGCCAACGAGCTCCCTGCCCGTACAACCCTGGACCACATGGCCGAGTTCATAGGTCTTTTTACAAGAAGGAGCATTAATTAGCCTCATATAGGAGCTGAATCTCAGAGGAAGTGCATCATTTTCTATCCAGACTGTGTCTCTCTCTCTCTGTGCCTCCATTCTCGTCTCGGTAGAGTTGGAGCACTCGGATGACTTTATTTCCATGCAGAGATGCCTCTCGGTGTTAAATTAGCTCATTTTGGAGGTGAATGCCTCTTGGACAATTCCGGTCTATTTTCTCAGACCAAAGTTGACATTTAATTCCTTCGCTGCAGTGGGGCTCTTTCAGCTTGTTTCCAGGTTCATTATGGTAAATGGCCTTTACAAAGCGAGTGTTTCAGCGTGAACTTCTCTTTCACAGTGAGCTTGTTTTATAGCAGGGCAGAGAGAATGTAATGGCTCGACTGTGTTCACATCAACATCGCTTACTGTGGGCTGATTGCCAGCTTGGAACCAATAGAATTACAGCGTGCGTCTGCAGATAATACAGAACTGCATTTGGTAACACTTTATTTTGATGGTCCACTTTAGATATTCAACTAACTATAAGTAACTTTGCAACTACATAGGCTACGTCTACATAAATCTGTACACATTTGAAAACAACATTTTTGTTTCAAAACGCTCCCTACGCACACTAGCGTTTTCCAAAAGTTAAAAATTCTTAAATCCCCTAACTGCGCATGCGTAAAATGCAATAAAAGCTCACAAGATGATACAGAGAGAGTAGACATAATAAAGTTGTCACGCTATTCTTCTGGCACTATCATTTTATTAGCAAAATATCCCACCAATCACTGTTGCATCCAGATCGCACTCAAACTCGTAGTCAAACGCAATTGTCATCATGTTTTGCCACAGGACAGCTTGCGTCAGTGAGTTTGCATTTTTCGAGTACAGACGACAACATTGTCAAAACGATCCCCGTTCACACAGATCTGCAAAAACTACTAAAAACGCTGTATTATTCTGCCAGGCCAGTAGTTGGCGATGTCACTTTGTAAAGAAACACTACTCGCCTATGGACTGAACATGTAATATGCTTGCGCATGACGTCACCGTTTTTACAAATTCAAGTTTTTGTAGTTTACATGGAGACAATAACAGTATCGTTTGAATCCCGTTTTCAAATGTTTGCATTTTCAGGCCCCCAAAACACCATTGTTGTGTGTGTTAAAAATGGTGCCGTGTAAACGGCCTTATGCTGCCTTCACGTGCTATCGAAATTATCGTAAATACGAGTTTCCTAGGTAAAAATTGCACTTGAACACCCTTTGATGTCGTGTTTACCACTGGGAAGTTCGGAAATAATTTTGATACCCGATTTCCTGAGATGGGCGTGCCATAAACTTTACACATGGTGGAAGGGAGAACTAACGCCAGATATGATTTATCAGTTTTTCCCCCACAACAGCTAGGTCTTGTCTTGTCATTAATGTAGTGCATATATACATAGGCTATATGAATAATCATTTGAAGCGTATTGTAGGTTTTATACAAGGTGAAAATAGCGTGCATTTGACCGATATTACAGAATCGTCAGCAAGCGGACTATCTAGATAGCATTGTAAATGTTTATATGGTTGTCAGTGCATGGGACACTAAGTATAATTTGGGTTTTAATAAGATTTGCCCAATAAATAAGCAAGAATAAACCGGGTGGCTTCCATGATTCCTGTTCATTCCAACAACAAAGCAATTGAATGCAACAAGCTCATAATCATGACTTCTGAAGAGGGAATTATGAAATAAAAATAAAAAATATATTTCAGATAGTTGCCAAGGCAATATTTCTCATTTTCTCTAAAATGACAAAAAGTAAAACTGAAATAAAAATTGATAAAAAAATCTATAGACATTAAAAAAAAATAAAAAATTAACGAAATGAAAAAACAACAAATTTATTAAAACAATAAATTTCATTTTAATTAAAATGAAAATATAAAATATAAAAATGAAAACTAATTCAAAATGTTACCAACTACAATAGTATAAAATAAACTTTCATAATTTTTCTACAGACAACAAACTGACCCATTTCTCCCTTAATTAACATCATAAATCAAGCTAACTTTTTAATATTTTCTCAAAGACCTCCTCAGAGAAAATAGCATTATGGAATATGTATAGACTGGGTTATTTTGTTACACTCTTCTTCTATATAATACATCAAAGACAGACAGCAGTGTGTTACTTTACATATTTACAGAAAGCCAAAGATGTCACTGAATACAGACAGCCAATCAGATCATACCATTCTTCTGCAGACAGCTACCTAACTGCCAAACACATCAACAGATGTTACAGCTAATCAAATAGCATTAGATGCTATTTACACTAAGTGAAAATAGCAGTATTTTCTTTCTTTTCTTTGCACAAACTGCATTTAGATGCTATTTGCATTAAGTGTTATCATTAAAGTCTATTGTAGTACATTATAAAACAGTATGCAATAATAATAACATATTGTAATTATCGCTATCCCTAAATCTCACCCTAACACCTACCCCTAATCTGAACCATATTGAACCTGCTTATCAGTCCAGGTCCAGGAAGGGAACCAAAGTTTTGAGAACAATATATGAACTCCACCCATTGTGGTCAATGTGTCAGCCCATCCAATCAGCACGAAGGCACACATCTATTTTAAATTATAGGTCTATTAAATGCCTGTTAAACACTTAATTCCTACTATTAAATACCCATTAGGAATTTTATGGCGTTTTTTTCCTCTAATTTCCTTGGCTTAAGACGAGTCGATTGCACCCTATGACTTAATTTTCCGTCATGAAAACTTTTCCGCCATTTTGAATTTTCCAGAGAGACCTACTTTTTCGAACTCGTCCTAGGCAATTCATTCGATTTTCACCCAAACTGGTTCAGATTTTACTTTTATCTAGCTAAACCAGACAATGGTGGGCAGAGTTAATGTAAATAGTCATTGCAAGCAAAACAACCACTAGACATGTTTGTCCTTACTTCATTCTCTCTTTCTTGTTTGTTTAATTTCTTTTTATGTGACTTTTAATGTGATCAATTCATCATTTAAGTACTGTTCATTTTGCTGTGCATTAGTGCTTTGATTCATCTTCATTTGTGCAACGCAGACTGCGTCTCTATATAAATAAGTTTACAGTTTGCCTTTTAAAACCCCAAATCTTGATTTTCATCTGATTTCTAATTGGCTCATGATTAAGACACTAACAAGACAAAATTACCGCCAGCAGCCGTCCAACCAGCAGATGAAAAGTGCTTGGGCATTTTATTTATTCATGTTTGCAGATTGCAGCTCGGTAAACAGAGCGATTACAGAAGATGACGTAATTCTCACTTCTGAAAAGTGAGATGCTCATGCATCCTCACAATCTCATGGGTCTCTGTAAATCCGTAGCGTCCGATTGAGTGGTAAGATGTCATCAATAGTCCCTGAGGGGAGGCCAACTGGGAAAAAAAACACATTATAAGCACAGAGAAATGAATACATATGGAGAGGCGGCCTCACAGCGGACCGTGTCCAATCGCATGGACTGATCCTGCAGTGTAGGTGAGTGTTCCAGCCTGAGCTCAGTCCACAAACCCAATGACATGCCTGCCAGAATGAATCAGTGTCTCTGATATATCCTGACAGGAATGCTATCAGTCAGAGATGGCACACTAGCTGCCTCACACACACAAAATGTTTGGATTGTTTGCAGTGTGTGAGAGGAAAAGTAGGAATATGGAGTGATAAAGAGAAAAGTGATGAAAAGAGGCAGAACTTGTGTGGGTGGTATGAAGGTGTGTCGTGTGTGCCACTGCTGTTTAAGGAAAATCTTGGCTGGAGGTCACAGAAAAGCTGATAAATGTATGTTTCTGTATATATATATATTTTTTTTTTTTTTGATCTAAAACAGTTTTGTTTTTATATTTCAATATTATTATGTTTAAATTAGGGCTGTCAAATGTTCTTTGGAAAAACTCTTTCCTCACCATTGAAACAATTTTCCGTCATTTATGTTATATGGTAGGGAGGCGCAACTTCCGAAAGAGTACAGAATATCCAGATTAAAACACAGGCAAAGAAGAAGCAGAAACAAGTGATAGAAGAATTTCTTATGCACCCAAGTGTGCTGCACAAGTCATAAAAACTGAAGCCAAATCATTTTGTTTGCCCCCTGGTGGCTGGCTGCAGTAGGTCATAAACCCCGCCCTCTCGATGTAATCGAATAGGACACGAGCCAAAAAAAAAAAAATCCAATTACACTTCAAATATTTTTTCCAAAGATCGTTTCTGTCATTTTAGGTAGTTCTTATCACGCAGACGTATATGTTCGCGCGATAAGAAGGAGTGTGAGCGGGGTCTTGATACCACAGCTCCACCTCAGGATCCCTACTGGCAACAATTGTTACTGGGATATTTTGCCTTAATTTTTCTACAGTGGAAAGAAAACGGAGATGCACTGTCCATAATTTTTTACAGTTTAAGTTATGCTCATGTAAAAATACCACAATCATCAAACATTAAACAGCATATATAAAAAAAAAAAGGTAAAGGACTGTGCAAGCTTTGGGGGTGTTGATGGACTCAATCTACTCCATCTATGTTTTGGTCATCATTCTGAATCTGATCCAGATTGTTTTATATTTATTAATGGACTTTTTGCTATTTAATGAGCACAGAGTATGAGGGAGGGAATAAAAAAAAAAGAAATCACAAACTCAAGCATTAAAACACTGGAGCACATGCGCTACAGAAATGACATTCACATTTGATTCAAATTTCATTTTGATGTAACTTACAAGAGAATTCACAAATCTTTGGAGATATTAAGGTCTGAATAAGAAATTCAAATGAAGAATTATATAAGAAACCTTCCCTTGATGCTCAGTGAGGGAATTAGGCCGTCTTTTAAAAAATGCTAACTAACCAACTTTACAGCTCTGTGCTTTGGATCTTCTCCAGGAACTGTGTTCTTATTGCTACCTGCAAAGGTAGCTGGCAACAACAATGCACTTTATGCTTTTTCTCGCAAGTCAACGTGACATATGTTTGCCAAGTAAATGTTAAAGTAAACGCACACGGAAGCTGTCGAGTGTTAATTCCCCCACGACTGCTTGTTCTCGTTGCAGATGGACTCGAGGTCATCAATGGTGTTAAAAAAAATAACAAAGCTTGATTGTTATTCCAAAGAAACTGTTATGTGCGCTCTCTCTCTCCCTCTCCCTGTCTTTCTGCCACAATAGACCACATTTCATTAGAGGCATCAGCGAGGTAATTCAGGATAAAATATGGAAGCCAAATTGCTTGGCGTGAGATGCCTTACAAAGTAACAGCGTTGGAGGCCTTGTTAATAAAAGAATGGAAAACACTCCAGATGAACACGTGCACTATGGGCCGCCTCTTCATATGGCACGTATTGATTGAGTTTCACTTCATCAGCTAGAGGATTTTTACGTTGTCCTCACATGGTTTAGAATAATATGGGTTTGTATTCGTGATATAGGCAGGGCTTTTGTGACCTTGTCGGCAGCATTACAATGTGTGTTGAGCAGATAAGGGGTGTGAATTTAAAGCCTCCGAGACAATAAAGTGGATAAAGTAAACCAACAAACACTGAAAATTAAGCATTTGCAGAATATTAAATAAATAAATACAAAGGAGAACGAAGGTATTTCCGATTCAAGACACTGTCTCTCCGTCTTAAAGGTCACGGTTGGTTCTATTTGTGTTCCATGGGGAAATTAGTCTTCCAAAATAAAAAAATTTAATCTACAAAAACGTGGTTGAGACATTTGTAACAGAGGGATAAAGTAAAATCACTGTGACATCTTCATGTAATCAGGTCGGCGTGACTCAACCGCAACGAGCCGGCGTTTAACATTCAGACTGGAGCTAAAGGACAAGAGCCTGATATTCAGAACAAATTACATCTCTTCCATATATACACACACTCCTGCAAGCCTACCATCCTTTGTTTGTAATACTTTACCATCCTGTTTATCTAGGCAAAAAAGACTTGAAATGGAAATGGTGCTGTGATTCATTCAAGTTAATTTTTCCTTTTTGTGCTGCTGAACAGCATCTTGGGGATTTGAGGGCACTCTTGCATGACATATTCATGCTGTTGCTATGGTCCCCATGTAACCAAAACATACCAACGATAAGCTGACCAATGATTGACCTTGTTTTAGCACTGCATCTAAATTCAGATTATTGTATTGTTTAGATTCAAAACGATACACTGTAAGAAAAAAAATTAGATAATAAAACAGATAATGTCCTGGCAGAAAATTACCAGTACCTGTTCCGTTAACTTTACAGACATTTCCTTCAAACATAAAACACAAAATAGTGCAATGCGTAATTCAAAATACAGGTAAATATTAACCCAGTAAATTGTGCCTTATTTTTACAGACTTTTCTTAGAGTGTAGATAAATACTCCTTGCACTTCTGAATGTTTACAAGCATCTTATTTATTGCAACGTTTCTGTTCATTTGCTTGAGGCATGAATGAAACGTTGCAATAAATATTGATTTTATTTTTTCAAGCTATTAACTTCTGTGTTTATGTAATTTGATCTCAACTCTTAGCATAGCTATTAGAATAGTTATGCAGTTAAAACTTAGTTGTTAACTTAAATTCTACTATAAAACAGTAGCTTTGTGTCTTTACTTATGCTGCTGCTGCTGTTGTATTTGTTGTCACTTTTAGTTATTTCTCATGTGGTTATCTTTTTTATTATTGGGGTTTGTATGTTAAATACTTTTGAACAGTTTGTGATATGCAGAAACATTTTGTTAGCAATAAAACAAAGCTCAGTCGGACCCATTTGTTAAATGTAGTAGGACCCCTCTAGTTTTGACACTTGATTTCACCTGAAAAGTCCATGGGACATTGTGATTTTGTCAAATAAGCCATGTTCCTGGATCAACATAACAACCTATCCTAACCCTACCCATAACTTATCCCTAAAATCAAAGGGAAATTATGGTGAATAACACTGATGTAGAAGCACCTAACTCTGGTTGTAAGCCAAAACTTGGCGTAAGCTTGTCACTCAAATCTAATTAGTTGATTGGAATGTTGTTCCAGGATCAGTAAAGATGTTGAGGAACATGTTGTACTTGGTAAAATCACGTTCACCATTGGCATTAGGTGACCAATATAGCTTATAGGATGGGCTGGCTCTTATAGTGACTAGTATTTTAGCAGAAACTAGTACAAATTTATGTGTTTCTCCATTATTTCCATTAAGTTCTTTCATGACATTTGAATAAAAGTAGCAAAAAGGACAAAAATATAGCAACTTTAATGGTAAAAGACTGTAAAAATGCTACAGTACAATCATATAACTGGGATATGTTCCCTTCCTTTAAAAAACTGTAATTGATCTCAGGAAACATTTCATAATGTGCAGTGTTTGGAAGTTTAAAAAAAGTCTTTGTAAATTTACAATGTAATCCCGTAAATTGACACACATTGCATTGAATGGTTTTTGATTTTGATAATTGTTTATTCTTAGTTTTTTTCTTCTTTTTTTTCTATCAGTTATGTGTATTAGGGTTTTATGTTCTATCTTATGTTGTCAAATTAATGTTTACTGCATTATTTTAAGTCATATGTGATAATGTTATAATGTCAGTCATTTCAGTTAATTAATTTTATTTGTTTGTTTTTTACTGTAAATTTAAGTTCAGTCTGTAAAACTTAAAATGTCGCAACCACAGTTTTTTTTTTTTTTTTTTTTTTTTCAATTTAAGTTTGGTCAAACCATCAAAATATTAAGCAAATATTTTATATTTTTAAAATATTTTAAATATGAGGGAACAACAAAACACTAAACATGAAAAAAAAAAAAAAAGCATTAAAAAAAAAATTTATTGGCTAAAACATAATCAGGTATAAATGTTTCATTAGTTCTCTCTTGTTTTTGCATATGTTCATAATTTCTCTGCATGACAGCCTGGCCAAAAATGATGTCCACACAATTTGGCATGTTTCATGCTGTTTTCACAAATAAAACAACTGACTCAAAGCACAACTACACAGTATGCTTAAAAAATCTTTAACAAAAAGGTGAATATTTCAATTTTCCTAGGCTGGACATCAATACATATATATATATATATATATACACACATGTGCATTTACATTTTTAACTTTAATTAATAATAATCCGTAGGGTTTAATATGGAGTTGGCCCACCCTTTGCAGCTATTACAGCTTCAGCTCTTCTAGGAAGGCTTTCCACAAGGTTTAAGAGTGTGTTTATGGCCATTTTTGACCATTCTTCTAGAAGCGCATTTGTGAGGTCAGGCACTGATGTTTTGTGAGAAGGCCTGGCTCGCAGTCTCTGCTCTAATTCATCTCAAAGGTGTTCTATCGGGTTAGGACTCTGTGCAGGCCAGTCAAGTTCCTCCACACCAAACTCGCTCATCCATGTCTTTATGGACCTCGCTTTGTGTGCTGGTGTGCAGTCATGTTGGAACAGGAAGGGGCCATCCCCAAACTATTCCCAAAAGTTGGGAGCATGAAATTTTCCAAAATGTCTTGGTATGCTGAAGCATTAAGAGTTCCTTTCACTGAAACTAAGGGGCCAAGCCCAACCCCTGAAAAACAACCCCACACCATAATCCCTCCTTCACCAAACTTTACACTTGGCACAATGCAGTCAGGCAAGTACTGTTCTCCTTGCAACCGCCAAACCCAGATTCGTCCATCGGATTGCCATACAGAGAAGTATGATTTGTCACTCCAGAGAACATGTCTCCACTGCTCTAGAGTCCAGTGGCGGCGTGCTTTACACCACTGCATCCGACGCTTTGCATTGCACTTGGTGATGTAAAGCTTGGATGCAGCTGCTTGGCCATGGAAACCCATTCCATGAAGCTCTCTACACACTGTTCTTGAGCTAATCTGAAGGACACACCAAGTTTGGAGGTCTGTAGCTATTGACTCTGCAGAAAGTTGGTGACTTCTGCGCACTGTGCGCCTCAGCATGCGCTGACCCCGCTCTGTGATTTTACGTGGCCTACCACTTTGTGGCTGAGTTGCTGTCGTTCCCAATTGCTTCCACTTTGTTATGATACCACTAACAGTTGACCGTGGAATATTTTGTAGTAGTGAGGAAATTTCACGAATGGACTTATTACAGAGGTGGCAACCTATCACAGTACCACGCTTGAATTCACTGAGCTCCTGAGAGCGACCCATTCATTCACAAATGTTTGTAGAAGCTGTCTGCATGCCTAGTTGCTTGATTTTATACACTTGTGGCCATGGAAGTGATTGAAACACCTGAATTCAGTGATTTGTAGGGCTGTCCCAATACTTTTGGCAATATAGTGTATATATAATAAAGAGGTAAGTCAAACATATCAATAAAACTAGCAAGGCCGTAATGTCATATAGCTACCCATCTTCGACCATTTAGCTGCACAGACCTGCCAAACTTTGATTTCAAACGAATAAAAAACCTCTTCCCACTTAACAGTAATTTATGCACAGCCACTGTCAGCAGAAACAAGCTCTTACATTGTAAATGTCTCCGAGTTGTTTTATCGCTCTTCTCATGCGTAGTTGGTGGTGATTGTGAATGAGGCCCTGGTCATCGTCTACCCGTGGCCAGAATGATGTACAGTGTGAGGCCGTGGTTAGTGGCATGAAGGAAACTGAATACACAGGGAAGACAAACATTAGAATGCACTGGATTACGAGTGCCAGAGAGAGCAGCAGATGTCTGGTTCTCACTCTCTCCTCGTATCAGCCGGCTAAGACAGCTGCGGAAGAGAGCGTGGGATGTGGAATTGGAGAGATGGAGAGAATGGCCCATTATCATAACAGCAATACGGCAAACAATCAGGGAGAGAACGATGGCGAGACGGCAGAGAGTGGGATGCAGAGGAGGATGAGTACATATGAAGACAAGTGGAGAGAGAGAGAGAGAGAGAGAGAGAAGAGAGCAAAAATGAGAAATGTCAATGATGGAATAAGAAAAAGAAATGCAGGAGCTGAGGAAAATGGAAATGGAATAACAGCAGAAGAAGCGATAGACAATTTTCTCTTTAAAATCCATTTCTCAAAATCCACCATTAGCTGCTAGTTCAAAGAGAACACAGTGTACCTTTTAGCTGATTAGTGCTTTTCAGTGTTAAGGTCTGAAGTGTATATTTCAGATAATCACTCCAAAATTGTACAAGCTAAACTAATTGAATTTATGAGTAAAAATTATGGGATTGATCGTGTTGTCAGTATATTGTCAGTAGATCACTGAGTTAATACAAGAGATATTGAGTACTAATTCAAACATTTCATGCCAAACTCTTTCAAGAAACTCACTGGATGAATTAGGGTAATCTGGGACACCTTGACTCACTTTGTACATTTAGCAGGGTGTGATGAAATCTCATTTGTTGGTCTGAAGTGTTGCGGTGACACAGTCACAGTAACCTGCAGAAGTCGAAAGTGCAAAAATGTCTCATGACTGACCAAATTAACCAGCTGCTTTTCCATCAACAGGGTGCTTTAGCTGGTACAGGAGCTGAAGACCAATATAGCTCCCAATTTGTTCATATCTACTAAAGAAAATGTGAAAAAATGGGCCTTATACCACCTGGTTTAACATCGTTGCTAGCAACTGTTTAAGAATAAAATGGCAAAAACCTGAACCCCTCTCAACAAAGGGGTTCATGGGGCACAACAGAAATTCATTTGACAAATACTGGATCATATATTTTAATTAACTGCTTTGAATTTACCTAACATGTGGCAATTGTTTGGTAAATATAACAATACATTTTTTACGCGATGGAAACACTTTTACCTAATAAATTCCTTGATGCGCAACAAAAAAGATGGGACTTTGCGATGGGATGGCATAATTGGACCAACCAGATCTCACTGAACAACATCTGAAATGCTGTTTTGGTCATTCTGTAATGCCTGAGAAAGTCTGTCGTTAAAAGTAGTTCGGTATAATTCCCTCCCAGAAGCGCCTCACACGATTTCGTTCACAAACACCAGACATCTGAATGCAAGATAACATGACAGCGTTTATTGTGTTTCATCTGCACGCTCTGAGGCGCAAGTTGATTTATTATTATATACAGTGGTTTCTACTGCAGAAACTTCAATTTTTCTTAGTGATATTTAGCGCCAGTTTATCAGGAAGTGACAATTTGTTCTCTTCAGCGCACTGGATGGAAACAGTGCTTTATTCGCAAACGTTTTATACGTATTCCAAATTTGCGCACAAGTTAAATTTGCAAATTTGGATGGAAACATAGCTACAGATAATAATAATATTACTGTTTACCGTATTTTTGATCAAATAAATCTTTGTAAACATAAGAGACTTCTTTCAAAAACATTAAAAAATTTACAATCCCAAACTTTTGATACTAGTACAGTATATTTTGCTTGCTTGTGGGAAGATGACGCAAGTAGACAGTTACGTCATCACCTTGATTAAGCTGACCTATGACTAATAAAATTAGCAGCTGTTTAAAGTTTGAGAGAGACAAAAATGTTTGGTAGATCCATAGGGTGAGAGAGAGAGAGGAATTCACATACCCATGGGAAGAGGAATCTTGAATATTTTTCTCAGGGAAAGGCCACAGGCCTCACTGGAGGCAACGTGAACGAACAGTAATGAAGAGTATTCTGCATAATTAGAAAAGATGGATCTGCCCAGCATATACAGCTCTGAAACTCATTATCCATTGCTAGCTGGCCTCTTTGTCCGGTAGGAAATCGGCACAGACAGATCTGGGGCCAAACGGGTCTTCATTTATCAGGCAGGGATTAGCAGTGGCTTAGGTTTAACAAGCAACTGATTAGCAAAACTTTTTATTCAGACAAGAAACCACATTTAGACTCTTCCCAATCATTTCTCAAGAAATCTACTGGTTGTGGCATCTTTTTGCATCAAAACGTCAGCAGATTGTTCCATATTCTTACATGTATGTATTTCACCTAATCATTTGTAAGTATTTGCATGTCTTTCTGCATCTTACAATACCATATACAACAAGCAATTTGCATTAAGCATATCAAACACCACCCAAATAAGTAACGGTACATTAGCTCCACAGCTGGGGAAAGGCATCAGTACTTGGGCCATTGCTCTAAGGTCAAAGAGCCATCCATTACTGACAGACTCCACACGACTATGAAACACTCACACAGCTGCATCTCAGTCTATAAACTCACCAAGTACAGGCAGCAATGTCTAGAGGGACTCATCACTTCTGGATTCAATCTTCTGGTGTTGAATGTACCACTTCACACTGAGATTAAGCTTCAGCAGCACCTCTGATCTGCTTCCTCCGTGATCTATCTGGAATAAGCATTATGATATCACGAGAAACTACATGAGTGGAGATGACAAACAACTTCATACAATACAATGCATGTCATTATTTCCTCAAGTAGTGTTCAGGATCAATATCTTGGAGAAAAATCAGCCAACTATTCCCCTCCACTTCATTAGGAAGTGATATTTAGAAAAGAAAAAAGAAAAGAGAAAGAAATGCAATTCCATTTTCAAATGATAACAATTTTGACAATTAATAAACTCAAAACAATTATTGCAAAAGGTGTGTTTACAGAAACATTTTGATGACATTTCTCTGTTTAGTGGTGGCATAAAATAATTGGCCTTAACCTTATATGAAAAAAATTATTACATTTAATTCATTCATTTATTTGATAAAATGCTACTAACAAAATTCAGAATGGGTATCTTTAACTACACACTGTCAAAAATAAACAAGAAGTAACTACACAGTTTACATCTCACTGATTTTAATCAGTGAGAACAATCTCATAAGAGTCTCTCTACGTGGGTTGTGCTGTATTCTTTTGATTAATTTTTCATTCATTCGGGAATGAGTTGGACTACACTGTTTGTCCCATATGGTTTTAATTCACTAAAAAGAATGACTCATAAGAGTAATTTATTGAGGAATCACACCGGTCGGCTGAATGGTTCTGATTCACTAAAAAGAACCAGTGCATAAGAGCCCTTTTTCAGGAATTGGTTGTACTACACTGTACGCTGTATGGTTTTGATTCACTTAAAAGAGTCATTAATTCAGGAATCAGTTGGACCTCACTGGTTGGCTGTATGGTTTTGATCCACTACAGAAACTGACTCATAAGAGTCATTCATTCAGGGATCAGTTGGACTACACTGTGCTGTATAGTTTTGATTCACCAAAAAGAACCAACTCATAAGAGTCATTTGTTTGGAATCACTATCCCTGCGTCCCTATGTCCATACTATCCATCCTAAATAGTATGTGAGATTAAAATAAGTGTGTCCCAAAGCATAGTATGTTGAAAAGAGTATGCCAAAAGTCCCCGGATGGTCTACTGTTTCCGGTAGATTTTCGAAGTGTGGATCCATGCACACTATAAAGGCTAATATTGCCCACAACCCACTGCGCTTTGGATGAAGTTTCAGTTCAGAATTACAAACACAAATAAAAAGTGTTAAAAAAACTTCAAAACATGGCGGATATGTGCGACGGACGCTGAGAGGTTTGAGCGACTAATAATCAGTTCAACCTGATAGAAAATATTTATTTAATGTTATTTGTGTTATATTTCATCTGCAATACCAATGTGTACTTTTATAAAGATCGGCCATAAATCGATTGGCCATAAATCATTATGCATTATCATTATGCATTAATATGAGGAGAGTTCTCCACATGAAAGACCCGCGACCGCAGATCAACGTGGTACTGCATTTCTCTCTGATACGGTAGGAAATTGGAGGATGTAAGATGATTGACAGGCCAGTTTACGGTGACAGGATGCGACAGAGAGCAAAGACGCAATTGTATGATGTGATACTATGTCCCGAAGCTTGTCTACTCTTTTGCTACACACTCAAAAATATGTACTTTTTGTTCACAGAAAGAGTACATACTTTTAGGGCATAGTATAAGTAGGCGAATTGGGACGCAGCATTGGACTACACTGGTTGTGCTGTATAGTTTTGATTCACCAAAAAGAACCAACTAATAAGAGTCATTCGTTCGGAATCACTTGGACTACACTGGTTGTGCTATATGGTTTTGATTCACTAAAAAGAACAATTCATAAGAGTCATCTATTGAGGAATTATTTGGGCCACACTGTTTGGCTGTATGGTTTTGATTCACCAAAAAGAACCAACTCATTAGAGTAATTTATTTAGAATCACTTGGACTACACTGCTTGTGTGGTTTTGATTCACTAAAAAGAATCAACTTAGTGTAGTCTGATTCTGGAATGAATGACTCGTATGTGACATTATTGAGCCACAGTAGCCATTTCACCCCATCAGAATGCTATAAAATGAGCATGTCTTAAAATATAGATTCTACTCTTTGTTAGCAAGTGTAAAATGAATGTTAATGTAAAACAGCCCCTGGCAAATTCTGCTTGTCTAAATGTACATATGAATGTTGAAAGAAGTTTATGAAAGCTTTATGAGCCATTAAAAGCAGTTCTACAGTCCGTTTCTGTCTTTTTCTCACACGCTAGTGACGGATTCTCTGCTCAGGCCCTCTCATGCAGCACTGACCTAATGTAAGAGTACTGCTCTCTTTATTCATTGTGTTGTGTGAGATGGCCTCCTCCTCAGGTTCCTGAACCCGGCAGTAATTAGTTGTTTCAGGCATCTCCAGACGAGTGAGGTGTGTAGAGAGTCAGTGCTAGAGCTCCACAGATAATAATATGATCACTTAGCTTACCAGGTAAGATCAATGTGAGACTGTACATTATCGGTGTCAAAGGTTAAAGGTCTGGTAACACTAGTAAGGCTTTAAAATGAGGTCTCCCACAAGTCAAAACAGTCTTTCTCCTACAAAGAACATACAAGAACATATACAGGAATTTAAGTACCGTGAAATCGTATAACACTCTTAAGCCTCATACACACCGGGACGATTATCGTGCGCGCTTATTGCCAGCGTTTTTCGAGACGTTTTTCGTGTTCATACCCAAGCGATTTTCACTGGTGATGCGCCGAGTGCAAATTCACTGCCTGACTGTATATGGCACTTGTGCTTAGTGCAAGTGAATGGTAGTGCAAATAAACATATTTATGAATTAGACATTAATAAAATTAAAGAAGATAAAAATACAGATATAAAATGACATATATGGCATATACATGACATGAGTCAGAAACGGTACTGCAAATAAGTCACAATGACAGTAGTGCACGTGAACGGTAGTGCAAATAAACATATTTATGAAACAGACATCAACTATATTTCTTGAATGTAAAAAAAAATAAAAAAAATACAGAAATAAAATGGCATATAATACATATCTGTTGGTGTGGTCAAGAACTGGCAGAGCACCCATATATGACGTTATTTTACTGTCTAATGTCGAGAGCACATTATTGTGACACGAGAGCACATACATGTAATGCGCGAGCGCCAATCTCTCCGCTCGCGCGCGGATTTCCTTTGCTCTTGCACAAAACTGGACGTGAGCTCTCAAATATACATTGCTCTCTTATGAACTGTCTCTTCTCTCACTCAGATATTGCGTGTGCGCGCTCAAACTGTGTGGATGGATGTTTTGCAGCGCGAAATCTGACTGAACGGATATAGATTAATTTGCATTTGTTATTTTATCTACGGTCATTAGATCTATAATTCTGAAGTGAAATAAAGTAGCAGGTAAGATTACATATATTTGAATGAATTCGAATATGAATGATAACGAGAGAGTAGCCTACCCAGTGAAGCTTTTGGTTTATTTAAAAAAACAACAACCTAAAAATAAAAAAAAACTAACAACAAAAAACACGGTGGGCTCTTTAAAATTAACCGGGCAGAGGTTGAAATTCAGCTGCTGAATAAGTGTGTGTGTGTAGTTTCTTTCTAGGAAAATATATAGGCCTAGACATAGCCTATAAAGTTCCCACCTCAATAATAAAGCTGCAAATTTTTAGTGCGAGTGCATACAGGCACATCTGCTTCATAATACAACATAAAAGTTACCTTTTAGTGAGCAAATGTGTCGCCCTCACCGTGTGGTGGCTTGGATTTCCAAGGGGAATCGGATATTCGTGTTTAGATGTAGATCGCATGTCCATAGATCGGATATGTATCTGATGTAAACCACATTTGGAAGTGGCTCAGATCGTATGCGAAAAAATCGGATCTCGTGCAGATTTTTGTGTTTACACATGTGCAACTAATTCCGATCTGTGTCAGATGTGAGCAAAAAATCTGATTTTTTTTTATGCCAGTGTAAACGCAGCCATAGTTTGTAGGGGTCTTCCTAGTCTACCTACTTCCTCTTCGACATCTTGGTATCAATGTTTGCTCGGCAAGACCGTTTTGTGCTTGAGCGTTGTTGTGTTGTGTCCAAGTTGTGTTTTACTGTAACTTAAGCGGCTCCAGGCAAAACGCCAATCTCATTGTTCGGCCAGTTTTTAATGCGGCGCCTCAAACCAAAACAAAATGAACCCGAGGCGTTTTTTTTGTTTGTTTGTTTTTGTTTTAATGACGCTTTTACGCCTGGCGTTTTGCGCGTCGGTGTGCACACTCACATTGCTGCCCTTTGTTTAGTTAAACATTAAACGTCGGCGAAAAACGCGCGCGATAATCGTCCCAGTGTGAACAAGCCTTTACATGAGTTCCTCAGTTGATCGTAAGTGTTTGTTCATCCCTCAAATATGAATATTTTTGTCTCTCTGATAGTATTAGTCTCTTATGTAATGTTAGAGCTTTGGCATACAAAATGGTTCTACAGAGGTTCTTTACTAAAACAATAGTTTATTTATTTACATTATCCTCCTGAAGAATCCATTCATGCTGAAATGGTTCTTTGTGTTGGGGATTAGGGTTCTTTATTCCTGCCCTTTTTTTTTTCTTTCTTTCTTTTCTGTAACTGTCAAAAAAAATTCAGAATTTCAAATTACCTTGTTTTCTTGAGCTCAAACAACTACACAGGATGTCATGTACACTTAATGTCCTTCTTAACATTTTTTATAAATTTTCATTTTAAACTGTGACTGGTTTCCAATTATACTGTCCATTTTTTTCTTTTTTGTTTTTTATTTCATTTTATTTCATTTCATATTCATGTAGGCTATCATTAGACCAGGTACTAAAAATTGTAACTTTTAAATTGTGACTGGTTTCCAATCTGTCCTATTTTTGTCTTTCTAATTTATAAAAAACAAAACAAAACATGTAGCTTATTATAAGAACAAGTTGTTGCATTTCATGCCAACGTCTTTCACTCAAGAAACTCATAGGATGAAAAGGATTGCACTGCTGCCATTCACTGTGTGTCCGACTACAACTTTCAATCTTTCTCTGTCTTGTTTTCCTCATGCATCACACTCAATCTCTCACTCTCTTTTTCTCGCAGGCTGTCTCGTTTTTTCTCCGCCTCTTCTCGTCTGATGGCTGTCATTACACTCGTTATGCTCTTCTCGAACTCCTCACTCAGCTCTCTCTGCTGTGTCTGACAGAACGTCTCAGACCGCTGCTATGACTGATATCACCCAGCCGCTTGTTTCTCTGCTAGCTGATCTCATCCCTCTTTCCCTCTCTTTTCCGTTTACTCTTAACATGCTCGCCGTCTGAGCACAGCCTCATCTAAAGACTATCGCAATCACCATCTTTCTCTCTGTTCTGGAACTGATTGGCTTGACAGCTCCATTTTAAACAGAAGGATGTGATTGTGCTGTACAGTGTTGTATGAACACGCATTGGCACTTCTCCTGTGGACGCACCGCTTCCTCCTCACGACTGTCAGCTGTGACACAAAGCTTTCGTGGGAAACAGAGGTCGCTGCACCAGTCTGCGGGCCGGATGGGGTGCGATGAGCCGGAGAGAAAACTCTTTGTGGCTACTGATGCTTTGATGCTTGGAGCCTTTTTGTCATTTTTGCTTATGCATTCAGAAAAATCTTTGTAATTTAGCCTCAAACATTGCTAAACATTAGCAATCACAATCACATGTATCACTTAAAGGGATAGTTCATCCAAAAATGAAAATTCTGTCATCATTTACTCACCCACATGTTGTTCCAAACCTGTATGAGTTTCCTTCTTCTGCTGAACACAAAAGAAGATATTTTAAAGAATGTTGGTAACTAGACAGTTGATGGTACCCATTGACTTCCATAGTATTTTTTTCCTACTATGGAAGTCAGTGGGTGCCATCAGCTGTCTGGTTACCAACATTCTTCAAAATATCTTTCAAACCACACACACACACACACACAGTTTCACTATCTTTGTGGGGACTCTCCATAGGTGTAATGGTTTTTATACTGTACACACTTCTATCCCCTAACCCTAAACCTGGTCCTAAACCTACCCATCAAAAATCTTTTTTCATTTTACATTTTAATATTATTTGTAATGTCCCCACAAGGTTTCTGGTATTGCCATCCTCGTGGGGACATTTTGAATACCTGAACCACACACACACACACACACACAAAAGCGAAACACGTTTTGAATAATGTACTGATCACTATTTTCCATGCAGTTATGAATAATGAATGAGAACTGGAGCTTCAAAAAGAACCATAAAAGTATGATAAAAGCAGTCCATATGGCACATATGCACTTTATTTCAAATCTTCTTAAGCTTAGAATAGCTTTGTGTGAGGAACAGGCTGAAATTTAAGTTGTCAGCGAAAAATTGTTCTTGATAAGAAGTTCTTTGCTGAACCTAAATATAAAAAAGCGTTTGAAGCTATTTAAAACACTAAAATGAGCATTGTAGCAACATTTGGTGGGATATTAGAGCTCTGATTTGATTCAAGTCGCACAGTTTCCAGTATTAAGCAGTGGAGTATTTGCACAATACTACAAATAAAGGTTCCAAAAGAAAGTTTTTGCAGCAATGCCATATAACCTTTTTGGGTTCCTCAAAGAACCTTTCAGTAAACAGTTCTTAAAAGAACTGTTTTTTTTTTTTTTGTTTGTTTGTTTTTTTCTTCTTCTTCCGAGTGTGATAACAATAGTCTAAAGAACCTTTTTCCACTATAAAGAACATTTTGAGCAATGGAAAGGTTCTATAGATGTTAAAGGTTCATCAATACCAATAAAGAACCTTTATATTTAAGAGTATATGATGTCCTTATGATGAACTAACAGCAGCTTTGACCATAAGACCATATTACATCAACAAACAGTGTGTGTATGAGCAGCATTCAAAATGATGATTAAAGGTGAGTCGCCCTTTTTTAATTTGTTTTTAATTAATCCTCCTGCACTGCACATCCATCAGTGAAAGTCAAAGTGCAGCGCAAACACATTTCCTCTTCCCGACCCACTGATCTAAAACAAATAACAAAATCAACAGCTGAGTCCTCACAACAAATTACCATCAAATATTCACATAATAAAAGACACAAGCACAGCTACACTAAATCTGCTCTGTAAAACACATCAAGTACAATTGATGGGTAAAGGAGTACAATAAAGTCAAGTAAAGATGTTGTTAGTCATAAGTCAGGTTGCTCTATGTTTCCGTAACTCAACCCTAGTTTAACTGCAAATGAAATGGTTAAAATTCAAGTGCGGCTCAAGAAAAACCTTTAATTGGTGATTTATTAGTCACTAGGACTAATAAAGCAGGTTGTGTTGCTGCTATTCAGACTAAAGTAACTCTACAGAAATATAGTGCACTCATAATTAAAATAATTTACTCACCCTCATGTCATTCAAAACCTGCATGATTTTCTTTCTTCTGTAAAACACAAAAGGAGATGGTAGGCAGGAGGTTGTTACAGCTCTTTTCTATACAATGGAAGTATAGAGTAATCATGAGCTGTCAAGCTCCAAAAAGGACCAAAAAAGCAGCAAGGTACATAAAAGGAGATGTTAAGCAAGATTCCATGTCTATTTCAAGCTTTGTGTGGGGAAAAAAGAGTGAAATTTCAGTCTATTTCCACTGAAAACCATTCCTGGACCATAGCTCTCAGATCTCACTGGAGATTGAGAACCCATGGTGGTTATTTAAAAAGAATTTCCAATTTTGGTCATCCTGCAATTAGTACATTTGTGAAAGCACCCATCACCTGGAAAGGTTTGAAACATCATATTTTTGTACAAAATTCTCATAAACATCCTACAAAAAGAGGTTTCATGCATTCTAAAAGGTTTATTCGCCCAAAAATGAAAATTCTGTTATTAATTACTTCAACCTTAAAGGATTAGTTCACTTCAGAATTAAAATTTCCTGATAATTTACTTACCCCAGTGTCATCCAAGATGTTTATGTCCTTCTTTCTTCAGTCGAAAAGAAGTTAAGGTTTTTGAGGAAAACATTCCAGGATTTTTCTCTATATAGTGGACTTCACTGGGGTACAACGGGTTGAAGGTCCAAATTGCAGTTTCGATGCAGCTTCAAATGGCTCTGCATGATCCCAGCCGAGGAATAAGGTTCTTCTCTAGCGAAACGATTGGTCATTTTCTAAAAAAAAAAAAATGCTCGTATTGCACTAGCTCTGCGATGCGCCGTGCATTACATAATCACTTTGGAAAGGTCATGCGTGGCGTAGGTGAAAGTACCGATCCAGTGCTTACAAAGCAAACATGCCTTTACAAAAAAAAAAAAAAAAAAAAGATGTCGAAGGAGAAAATGAGATGGAGTTTTTACTTCCGCCTACATCACGCGTGATCTTACCAACGTGATTACGTAATGCGTGGCGCAATGCAGAGCAGTGCAAGACGAGCATTTGTGGTTAAAAAGTATATAAATTTAAATAAAAAAAAAATAAAAAAAAGACCCTTATTCCTCGGCTGGTATCGTGTAGAGCTCTTTGGAGCTGCGATTTGGACCTTCAAACCATTGGTAACCGTTGAAGTCCAGTATATATGGAGAAAAATCCTGGAATGTTTTCCTCAAAAACCTTAAATTCTTTTCGACTGAAGAAAGAAGGACATAAACATCTTGGATGACATGGGGGAGAGTAAATTATCAGGAAATTTTAATTCTGAAGTGAACTAATCCTTTAATGTTATGTAGCGACAAGAATACATTTTTTGTGCACAAAAACAAAACAAAACAGGTTCTACATCAGAACGGCGGCTTATTATTTGCCGACACTGTTCAAATGTGCAGCACGACGCATGCGCGTGATGCTAACGCAGGAGTCGGCCAATAATGAGCCGATGTTCTGATGGAGAGCCTGTAAGTCTAAGTAAACAGCGTAGGAGAATGACAGGGTAAAAAAGAATTTGTTGAATAAAGCTGTTATTTTTTGTTTTGTTTTTGCGCACAAAAAGTATTCTCATTGCTTCATAACATTAAGGTTGAACCACTGTAGTCACGTGGACTATTTTAACCATGTCTTTACTACTTTTCTGGACCTTGAATGTGGTCGTTACATTGCTTTCTATGGGGGATAAAAAGCCTCTAGGATTTCATCAAAATATCTTAATTTAATCTAACCCTTCAAATCATACATGTAATAAATGTTGCAAAAACATCTGCTGAATGTTGTTCTAACATCCAACTTGGCAATGTATTGAATGTCTAGGCAACATACGTGTGCCTTCAGGTTATAAGAGATATCAACGACGGCCCGTTATTGCATGTAATTATTCAATTGAATATTTTAAACCTCTATTATAATATTGATGATCAAATAATGATCATAATATGTAAGGAGTGAGGTTGTAATGGCTGGTGTCTGCTGTATTGAATGAGGATTATGTTCAGTAATATGGGCTCCAGCAGAATCTCGCTGAAATGACTTATTCAGTCTGTTTGCAGAGTTTGAAATCTCTCTGCAAATACATCTCAAATAAAACAAACACTTTAGCGCTGCTTGGCTAATCTCTTATTCAAAACCACAGTTCTGCAAGATAAATGACCACATAAATATATTTCTAAAACAAATATGCAAAAAAAAAAAAAAGTATAAATAAAAATATAATACAGCAAAGGCTTCTTCGGTTAGCAACACAGTTCCATAATATACTGTGCAAAAGTCACTACGAAGGTTAAACTCAGTAGGCAGATACTTTATAATGCGAGTACACACAGACAGAAACATAACAAAAAAGCATCAGTCTTCTCCCATTACATGCTTTATTTGACAAGAACCGAGGCCTCTAACCAGGGCTGTCCTTCAATACTAAACAAGGTCACTAACACACAACCAGACACAGTCTCTTTGAAAAGATACGAGAAGCAGACAGGTCTTTTTTGCGCACTCTTTGCGTGGGTCTCTGTTTCCAAGGCTACTTATTAGAATAAATCCATTTTCATTCTCTCCTCTGCCAGGCAATTAGCCACCTCTTCCTCTCATCAGTCAAAGAGTCAAGCACCGGCACCTGGAAGGTGTGTCTCTTTTTTCTTTTCTTTTTTTTTATCTCTCTTGCTTTCTTTCTCTTCCTGTCCCTCTTTTCTTCCTTTTCCTCTTCTTTTCTGCTTGGCTCTCTCCCTCTTTCTCTGTGTGTTTTGAAGCTAGGCCCATTTATCTTCCTCAGACAGAGAGAGTGACGTTTAGCCTGGCAGTTTTGGCCTTGGTGGAGAACTCAAGTGCCTCACCTTCTCTCACCCTGTCTAAGGATGAGACATACACACACACACACACACAGAGAGAAACATTCTCTCTGACAGGCATTCACACGCACTAATTTCTGTCTTCAGTGTTAAACTCTATAAAATGGAATATCTTTAGATTTTAATGTATCATATGCAAAGTAAAAATCACTGATTTGTGTTGCAGGAGACGTAAGATGTAAAGACAAAAAATGTATTTTATTGTTATTTTGAATAATAATAATACAAATATTTATAATTATTTATACTATATATATATGTGTGTGTGTATATATATATAGCATAGTATAATTATAAGTATAATATATACTGTGTATATATATATATTTATATATAATTAGTATATATATATATGTGTGTGTGTGTGTGTGTATATATATATATATATATATATAGTATAATATCTAATATATCTATCTCTCTCTCTCTCTTTCTCTCTCTCTCTCTCTCTCTCTATATATATATACACATACAAAATACAAAAATGCAACAATATGTGTTATGGATAGTGACAATAGGTATTGTGTATAGTTCACTCAAAATGAAAATTACTGTGAGAAAAAATTCAAGTTTAAAGAGTTTGTGTCAGTACTACATTAAACTACTATATATAATGTTGAATATAATGTATAATAAGGCAGTGGAGAAATATTCGTGTCCTGATAATGCCAAATGTCCAGTAAAAAGTAGCCTACATTAAATATATCTATTCAGTGACAGAGTGCAAGCATATTCATCTAAAATATTCCTGTATTTTCAGCTTCAGAATCATGATTATTTTTTATTCTGGTGTCACCATCGTCCTGTGCATTTGGTTACCAGCAAGTCCAAACCTATTCATTTCCACCCCCAATATAATACCAAATTTAGCATTTTAATCCACAGTACATTTTTTGTTAACTGTTTACCATATGTCTTGGAGTATCGCATTGTGAGTTCAGTATCGTGATATGTATCGAATCGTGACATGAGGGTATCGTTACACCCCTAGTATTTTAGAATCTCAAGTTAAACATAATGCAAATGAGAAATGTTGATTTGGCAACTATAGCTGAAATAAAACAAGTTTAAGTTTTTTAATATATTTTATTTTGTTTCAGTTAACATTTATTTTATTTCAAGCAACTGACATGTTTTTATGGTTAGTTTTAGTTAACTATAATAACCTGGCTTAGACAAGCTTGAATTTCATGTTCTTTAGTTTTGCTTTGGTACTGATTTTAGTACTAGTTAGTACTTGGTACTAGTTTTTCTTTGGTAGGTGATGGACAGCCAAGAGCAAATCTGGTGGTGAAGCAGGTTAAGCTAGTTAGTTCACGCAAAAATGAAAATTCTGTCATTAATTACTAACCCTCATGTCGTTCCAAACCCGTAAGACCTTCGTTCATCTTCAGAAAGCAAATGATCCACGTGACTCCAGTAGTTTAACCTCAATTTTATGAAGCGACGCGAGTGCTTTGTTTGTGCAAAAAAAAAAAAAAAAAAATCTTTTACCAATTTATTTACAAAATATAAATCTCCAGCACAAGTTCACGAGAGCATCAATACACATGAGTGTTGTGTTGACGTGAGAGCAGACGTTGTTGCGTGAAAACACTAATTTTTTTAAAGACTAATTTTTTGTAAATAAAGTGATTTTTTGTTTTTTTTCGCAAACAAAGCACCCATGTTGCTTCATAAAAGTGAGGTTTTATGTCACATGGATTACTTTTATGATGTCTTTACTACCTTTCTGGGGCTTGAAAGTGGTAGTTGTGTAGGCTGTGAATGGAGGGACAGAGAGCTCTCAGATTTTATTAAAAATATCTTCATTTGTGTTCCGAAGATGAACAAATGTCTCACGGGTTTGGAATGACATGAGTAATTAATGACAGAATTTTCTTTTATGGGTGAACTAACCTTTTAAGATGGTATAGCATTCACAACACAAATATTTGGGTGACCTCTTACTGTGTTCTACACGGATGATTCACAATGCTAAACCTCACTTAACAGAAAGTTTCATTGAGTGAATTATCTTACAGTGAATTGTCCTCCAGCTGATCAACATCACTTTCTTTCTCTCTCAGATGATTTTGAAATAACAGATTGCTACTGACCTTTCCATGTTTGAACTTATCAGCGGAGAGACTGTATAGCTAAAATCTATTGAAATTAACCTGTTGGAGTCTGGGTTTCCATTTTCTCTGCTTCCGCCAGTTATTTCCTGTCCTCTATCTATTCTAGCTATTCTTGTGAGGAAAAAGTGGCAAATGTTATTAAAAAAGATACAAAACTAATAAAAAATATTTTCTGCTCTTTACCTGCAAAGAAAAAAGTGCTGCCAGTGAATTTTTTCATAAAATATATTTCCAGCCCACGTGTAGCTGTGAGCATTATGAATTTCGCAGCTCCTCTTTGCCACAGCCTACGGCCACATAAAATTGTGTTCAACGATTTGTTAAATATCCATTTTCAGTGGATGCAATAAAACCCGTGGCCCGCTCTGAAAAAAAAAAAAAAAAAAATTTGTCCTTGAGTTTCAGCTGTTAGGGCTCATCGAAGCTGTTTGAGCCCAACAGAGGGAAAACGACAGAGATGCTAATGAAATGTCCCGAGAGGTCATTATATTAAAATCAATAATGACTCATTTCCATGGTAAAGTTGCTGCCTGTCTGGCAAGAATCAGTTGTGTTGTCTGTGCCGATGGGGGCAAAAGATAAAAGCCTCCATTGAGAGGCTTGTGCATTCAAGAGCTTTTTCACAACACAACAGAAAACAATTCCCACCACCTTTCAGAAGAATACCATGCCATGTTTACGGTCACACAGACATCTGTGTGCACGTATAACAAAAGACACACGCGCACTAATGTCAGCCGGGTTTTTATATAAGAGCCGTACGCCGCATGGATTGTGTCTGCATTAATGCTGTTCTTACTTAGAATTTTTGTCTTGTTTCCAGTCCAAATCTAAAAATTCTTAGATCAAGAAGCATTTTCTTGACAGGTAAAAATTATTTTCTTGTTTTTAGGAAAAATAAGTCAAAATTAAGTGAGTTTTTATTTTGCTTACCCCACTGGCAGATTATTTTGCTTGTTTTAAGGAAAAACGTCAAGAAAATGCTTCTTGATTTAAGAACTTTAAGATATTTTAACTAGAAACAAGACAAAAACTCTAAGTAAGAACAGCATTTTTTGCAGTGAAGTTCTGTTGACTTAATCGTATTCAAAGTGCCCTTTAGCACTGCTTCCCAAGATCCCCCAAAAGTGTTTCTCACCGCAGAAGTAAACACAACAGAAGCCTGAGTCTCCTGCTTCCAAATCAGAAACCTATTGATGAAAGATGGAATTCTGTAGTCTATCCCGGCAGAACAGCCGAGGGTTTACATGCCACATGACTTCATTACTCCTGCACGGAAAGACGTTTTCTGCCAATATTTACCCGGATCTAATCCCATCTACAGCCTCCAGGACTAATTGGGGATGATTTTTATGAGTGCAGACTTTCCTTGGGTGGCCAGATATTTAATGCGGCAGTTTCAACAAAATCAACCTGATTAACATTTTGCAGTCTCTTTGATTTATTAAATGCATGTGCCTCTAATCTCGTCTAATTATATGCAAACACATGCGGCTGGAGAAAAAGAAAGAAAATGAATGAAAGGAGATAGAGGGTAAAATCGCATGCATTGCAGATTTCACTGATCCAGGATTGGCATATTCTCCACCAATCACATCCAATGTCAACATAACCAACTGCTTTTAAGGAATCTATTAAATGAGCGCATTTTAAGAGAGGGATTTTTAAAGTATATTTTCAATACAGTCTGTTAGATAAATAATGTGTGTAATACAACCCGAATTCCGGAAATGTTGGGACGTTTTTTTTTAATTTGAATAAAATTAAAACTAAAACACTTTAAAATCACATGAGCCAATATTTTATTCACAATAGAACATAGATAACATAACAAATGTTTAAACTGAGAAATTTTACAATTTTATGCACAAAATGAGCTCATTTCAAACTTGATGCCTGCTAGAGGTCTCAAAATAGTTGGGATGGTGTAGCATCAAGGTTATGAGTTTCTGGAGTTTTGGTGTTGGAATTTGGTCCCATTCTTGCCTGATATAGGTTTCCAGCTGCTGAAGAGTTCGTGGTCGTTTTTGACGTATTTTTCTCTATAGGTGAAAGATCTGGATCTGGTCAATTCAGCAACCGGACTCTTCTATGACGAAGCCATGCTGTTGTAATAGCTGCAGTATGTGGTTTTGCATTATCCTGCTGAAATACACAAGGCCTTCCCAGAATTAGACGTTGTCTGGAGGGGAGCATATGTTGCTCTAAAACCTTTATATACCTTTCAGCATTCGTAGTGCCTTCCAAAACATGCAAGCTGCCCATACCGTATGCACTAATGCATCACCATACCATCAGAGATGCTGACTTTTGAACTGAACACTGATAACACGCTAGAAGGTCTCCCTCTTCTTTAGCCCGGAGGACACGGTGTCCGTGATTTCCAACAAGAATGTCAAATTTGGACTTGTCTGACCATAGAACACTTTTCCACTTTAGAAGTCCATTTTAAATGAGCCTTGGTCCACAGGTCACAACGGCGCTTCTAGACCATGTTCACATAGGGCTTCCTTTTTGCATGATAGAGCTTTAGTTGGCATCTGCAGATGGCATGGCAGATTGTGTTTACCGACAGTGGTTTCTGGAAGTATTCCTGGGCCCATTTAGTAATGTCATTGACAAAATCATGCCGATGAGTGATGCAGTGTCGTCTGAGGGCCCGATGACCACGGGCATCCAATAAAGCTCTTCGGCCTTGTCCCTTACGCACAGAGATTTCTCCAGTTTCTCTGAATCTTTTGATGATGTTATGCACTGTAGATGATGAGATTTGCAAAGCCTTTGCAATTTGACGTTGAGGAACATTGTTTTTAAAGTATTCCACAATCTTTTTACGCACTGCTTCACAGCTCTGCCCATCTTTATATCTGAGAGACTCTTCCTCTCTAAGACATCCCTTTTATAGCTAAAATCATGTTACAGACCTGATATCAGTTAACTTAATTAGTTGCTAGATGTTCTCCCAGCTGTATCTTTTCAAAATGTCTTGCCTTTTCAGCCATTTGTTGCCCCCGTGCCAAATTTTTTGAGACCTGTAGCAGGCATCAGATTTGAAATGAGCTCATTTAGTGGATGAAAGTGTAAAATTTCTCAGTTTAAACATTTATGTTATCTATGTTCTATTGTGAATAAAATATTGGCTCATGTGATTCATAAAAGTCTTTTAGTTTTCATTTTATTCAAATTTAAAAAACATTTCCGGAATTCAGGTTGTATTGATATATAAATATTATAAAAATAAATCAAATAAAATATATGAATAGAATATCATAAATACAAACAGTATATATTTTATATATAATATTTAAATATGATTAAATTACATCGAATTAATAAAATATCATGTCATATATGTAACATTTAGTCATTTTATACTAATATATGAGAGACACAATTTGTAGAATGAGCCTTTGATTCTTTTATGTTTTCAGTATCATGCTATCCTTCCCTGTAACCATTCTTTCTCCCGCACTCTCTCTCACACACTCTTGTATCGCAGCAGGGCTCCAGCACGTTTTCCTCATGCGATTTACTTTCGATTAAGGGATTAAAAATCAATTATGCAGGAAGTCATGCGTAGGCGTGATTACGGCGGCGCAGGACCGAGCAGTTCATCACAAAGCGCTTCATCTCTACTGCCTTCCGCATGAGCCCAGAAGTCATCACAGAAATTTACCCAGCATTCCGACAACCTTAGCTGTTTACCACACACCAGACATGTGCATGTAAAGACATGACATGCAATATCATTTTGACTAATATTTGTGAATAAATCACTTTTTTTTTTTTGTATCAGATATAGCTAATAAGCGGCCACAAAGTGGCCCCGGTATAGAGCACAATGCCTCAACAGGTGTGTTCCAGTTCACATATTTCTAAAATTCATTAAAAGTATGTACTTTCGCGATGGGAAGGAATATACCTTTGTATATAGCCTGCATTTAAGTATGGAGTATAATCTTCATACTACTAATGTCAGAATTTACCCCCTTTTTTATGAAGGGGCAATATTTGCCCCCTGGGATTGATTTGACATTTTCTAACCTTTGTATAAAAGCAATTTAAGTACCTTATTAAATGTATTTGTTGTCTTTTATGTCAATTCAATCATTCAGAATCAAGCTATTACCAATACAATTTTATCAACATCAACAAAAGCCATCTTTACCCTGCAAACATGGAACAGACGCTCCATCTGACATAGCATGTATGCTGCTCAAAAGTGGTATGAATGTATTTATAATGTAATGTAATGGAAATACATGGAACAATACATGGAAATGTATTGTATAAACTACATAATGATATGAGACTAATGTAATTTTGAAAGCTTACATAGAGTATAAAAGTTATAAAATTAAATTAAAAATAGGAACTCATTATAGGATGAGGCTGAAATATTATGACAAAAATAATTGTTGATTATTGCCCTTGATATTGTAATAATGATTATTAATGTTAATTAAAGGGATAGTTCACCCCAAAATGAAAATTATCCCATGATTTACTCACCCTCAAGCTAGGTGTATATGACTATCTACTTTCAGACGAACACAGTCGGAGATATATTTAAAAATATTCTTGATCCTCCACGCTTTATAATGGTTGTTTTTTTGTTTTGTTTTTTTTGCTTCAAAATTCACAACCATTATAAAGCTTGGAGGACTAAGGATATTTTTAAATATATCTCCAATTGTGCTAATCTGAAAGAAGATAGTCATATACACCTATGCCTTGAGGGTGAGTAAATCATGGGATAATTTATATTTTTGGGTATTAACCCTTATATTAATAGCAGCTTGGACAAAACAGACAAAACAAGCTGAGAACCATTTATGTATTTGTTTATTGCTTTTTGAAAATTCTTCAAATTCGGAATAAATTATATACAGAAAGCAAGCCAAAAATGTTTTCCTCATCACTGAAGCAGTCAATGACTTGTTCATTGCAAGTTCACAGACATCTGCTCTCGCAAAAACTCCTGTTATAATCAATAAAGCTCAATACTCTGCATAATGAATCTCTTTTTACACTGTATCTGAGAGAATTCTGAGAGAATTTGTGAGAATGCAGAACTAAGTCAAAGAGATTTCTTTGTTTTTCGAAAATTCTTTTGATGGGCCATTCATGACCTCAGCAGATATGTCTCTGATTGGTTATAATGCTGAATACCAGAAGGGGGTGGGGGGCAAATTTAAATGTAATGCCACAATCAACACTTTTTAATTCAAGTTCACTTGAACTTTGACAGTTGTAATTGATTTAGTAAAATTCTGCAGGGGCATGTTTTGCTGCTGTATTTTGTATTTGAGGCAGTAGTGGCTCCTGGCCGTAAATTTAGGTAGGGCAGATTCTGGGTCTTAGCGCACGTTTATGATAAACATTTTATAAGCTTTATATCCTAAACGCTGAACACATCAGACACACTTTTGGCAGAATTCTAATGTCCTTGCATTATTCCACCTGAGGGTGGCGCTCTAATGATGATCGACAGACTTTAGTACACACGACAAACATAGAATGCCATCTTAGAATTTCTTTAATGTAGTATTTATTGCGTCCGAATGTTGTTTTAGAATGTTACAAGTTCTGTAGGAATTTCAGTGAAGAAAACATAGAAAAACATAAAACACAACAGAACTACTGTATAAAAAAGCTATTCACATGAGCACGTTTAAACTAAAGGATTTATAGCTACTCTCATTAATTTAATACGCTACTCCACATAGGAAGAACAGACATACCAACTAGTTACTGACCTGATGCTGACACATATCTGAAGCTGACTGATATCGTCTTGGTCTGGAGCGAGGTTTAAGTGAGGTAACATCACGTGGAAATAAGCTGGCAGCCAGAAATCTGCCCAAATGGCTCTCTATGAGAGGGCGCTGCAGTTCCATTTTTCACCACAGATTTACATGGGAAATTTGTGGGGCGCTGTAGAGCTCGGGAGGGCTCTGAGACCGGCTGCCGCGCTTTGTATCATGATTCAATCCTGATGAATGCGCTACATTTTATTACATCTCTATATATCTATCTATCTATCTATCTATCTATCTATATATATATATATATATATATATATATATATCCTGCTTACTTTACGACTTGTAGTCTAAAAAATCCAAAATATATTTGTTGCAGAATGCTGAACACATTTATACACTTATTAATTCACTGTATATAGAGGTCTATGTTTGGATGAATATTTTGGTGGGGCTCTGCCCCATCTGCCATACAGATGAGCCGCGGCTGATTTGGGGGCATTTTTGTCCCAAGCCCACGTTAAATTCCGACCCTGCATACTACATACAACATACAACAAAATGCAGCATCTGTCTAAATTAATTTACATTATTTTATTATTATTATTATTTAGGCATTTTGCTAAGTTTGTGCTCCTGTATCTCATCTGGTAAGACTGTATATATAGAGACATGTATGGCTAAAGTTAGCACAATAACAGAAGTTTATATTTATTCATTTGGCAGACACTTTTATCCATAGTAACTTGCACTGCTTTCTGTTTTGTCAGTCCACGTGTTCCATGTGAATCAAACTCACAAATACATTGGTAAATTTTATGTCAGCAAAAAGTGCAAACTGACTGGCAGGCAGCCAGAGTGTTTCTGATTGGCTAAAAGGTTGGGCTGCCTCATTTTTGCTGTTTACAGGGCCTAAAAGATGTGTTATTTCTTAGCACACCTATTTCAGTGATATCTTTTAGGTAAAAAAAAAAAAAAAAAGAAGAAGTGCTTACAGCACCCTAAACTTTTAGGTTAACACATTTATAAAACTGCTGTGGCACTGAAAAAGTTGATAAAAAACATCACATAATCCTCCTCTTCCGATGTGCAGGGGATTGTGGGTAATATTATCAAAAAAAAAAAAAAAAAACTTTACAACTCTACCAGAAATAGCAGACCATCTGGGCACCTTTGGCATAGAATTTTCAACAAAGTATGATTTGGGACACACTAATCTCACAAACTATTTGTACAGACTGGATATGAATTGTGCTGGAGCCAGTGCTGATGGCAGGTGGAATCGTAGGTCATGTGACTGTCATAGTCGTTTCCTGCTCTGTGCCGCAGTCTGTCAGTTTGGATCCGTATCGAGGGTTTGTTTTATTTTAACGAGCTGTCATCTGTTTCTGAGCGTGCTGTGGTAAACGTCAGATCCTGAGAGTGGTCGTGAAGTAAAAAACAGATTTGGCTCTTATCCGGAAGTGTTCACAGGTCATAATCCCGTTTGCCTGGGGACGGCCGTGGTGCGGACAGCTCTGAGATGTATTTCAGAGCCGGACAAATTCTACCTGTCAGGATTATTGATTTGCCAATACATGTGAAGGGGCACAGTGAAGCCCCGGCAATAGAAAGGGCTTTAACTTCACACTGTGGAGAGAAGAAGGTTTTTCCACCATCTCCACTTGGGTCTGTGTTTGTTTATAACATCTTGTTAGTAGAGCATTTGTATATGAAGATTTTTATGTCATGACCGCCAGCTGCCCGGACATGAGATGAGAAGCATCTGTCATCTGAGAGAAAAGTGCTGAAACACACACATCCGCTTTAATATATTCTTCTTGAAGACATTCATTAATGCCTAGTATTCATCATACAAGGAATGTATGCCCATCACACAGTGTGTATAATACAGGACAGTCATAATCGAGACGAGGAAACCTCGCATCCAGGAAATTTAGATGTTTCCTGAAACCTGCCAAGCCCCAAATCTCATTAAATAAAAGGACCATCTGTTTCTCATGGCCAGTTGCTTTTCAAGAGCTTTGAATGATGCCGAAAACATAAATCACACTTTAAGCGAGGATCATACCAGAAGGTGAATATATGTTTTTTGTAATAACTTTTCCCAAAGCAATAAACAGGACAAGTATCAGCAACATGGAAAGAAAGAGAGAAGAGAGGTTTAAACAACATTACCTGATGTCAGACGCCCCAAAGCTCATCATTCTGTCACGACTGTGCTTGTCTTCAAATTACTTTATGATCTGAAAATCGAAGTGTACAGCCTAGAGGCTCTTGGCAGAAAGTCTAGTTCACTTTGCACTTCATCTGACCAAAAACTTGCTATTTAAAAAAGGAAGAAATCATCTGACCGACATTTAGCTTTAAACAATTACCTTTAGTTTGAAGACAGTAGGTGGGAAATATATGTTGGCTTTGTAGTTATAATTCCCGCCCATCCAAATGCAATAAATACTAAGTGCCTCAAACAAAACTTTTGTTCCAATAATCTTTTAAACACAGTCTTTTTAAGTACTAATTGCAGCTGCAGAGCACCTTGTAAATACATGAACAGAAAATTAATTGAAGCCAGCCAATCAAAACGAATGTCATTTTAGATGTCTACGGCCAGTTAACCCTCTAGTGCTCTTCGGCCACTTTTCGATGACATGATTCAAAAAGGTAAGAACTGGTTCTAAAAACAGTCACACAATCCTTTCCAAAATTTAGTCCTAACCTTAACCCCATCTCTACCCCTAAACCTAACCCCACCCATAACTTATCCCTAAAATTAGAGGGAAATGATGGTACATAACACCAATGTAGAAGCATCTAGCCGTGGTTGTAAGTCTAAACTTGACATAAAACTGTAAACTTGCGTCTCAAATTTAATCGGTTGATTGGAATGTTGAATTGAACATGTTGTACTTGGTGAAATCACATTCACCGTATTTAGACATCGCTCCTAACAAGTGCCAGATAACAAATAAATAAATAAATTCAAACCACATAATGGATGGGGTTTGGATCAAGGCTGTATACAGTATTTCATATACCATGTTTTTGCTGTTGAGGATACAAAAAACAAAACAAAACATGGATTTGAAGAGAAAAAAAAAAATTTGCTGCCTGTTTGAACAAAGCCACTGTGTCCTTCAGCTACACACTGCATACTTTAGCATACTGAATGTCACTTTGTACTCAATGTTATACAGTGATGACTACAGTGTTATGTAGGCTGTGCAGTTCAGTGTGTGATTGAAAACCCATTGGATAGGAGAGAGAAACAGTGTTTGTATTTACATAAACAGAACTAGTCATGTGCAAAGTGTACACTAAACGCCCACATACACGCGTCGCGCCGACACAGATGCATCCCAACAGCATCACACACGGAGCTGTGTGGGATGGGTGAGTTATTTGTTATAATTCAGCTGTAATTTCTGAATTTTCAAACTTTCGGAAGAGATTTATAAGTCCGGAGGGAGAGAGCATCAATCTTCCTCTAGCTTTAGCCGTGTGCTGTCACAAGATAGATGCTCTGAGCAGCCCCCCCCCCCCCCCCCCCAACACCACAGAGCGGTCATATCGGCCTCCGTCAAGCCTGGCTGACCACTGCTTCCCCAATACAACCTCTAGCACTTAAAACCCACATCCTCAGCTCCCATCCACACGCCCACCCTGAAGCAGGAGAGTTTTTGTGCATGTGATTTTTTGCACTTGCACACAGATATGTGCAGGAGTCCGTATTTAAGCCTGTCATGCTGATAAATGGCTGTTTCAAATTAATTTCTCCTTTAATGTTCACATTTTTGCTTTTCCAAATGAACCCAATGACTTATTCTCGTTAGACACATGCCATTTGCTCTGCAATTATACAGAACCACACGGGAACCAACGGAATTGAATGCTAAAATGTTAGATTCTAGTTTTGCTGAGTCACGACATTTGACATTCAAGCAAGAAATGGACATGATGTGAATTTTCTTGTTAGGTAAAAAGTAAGGTGGATCTTTGTACATATTTTAATGAGGATTTTAGTCAAACAGGACTGTGCGCCATTTAGAATGCTATTATGAATTTCAACTGAAATTCGAATTTGTATGTAAGAAAATAGAACTGAAATTCAAAGAAATTTAGATGGATGGATGGATGGAAAGATTTGAAAGGGAGTCAGTTCTTCAGTTTTGAAATTTCTGAATTTCACAAAATATTCATCGGCATGCATACTATTACTATATGTATCTCATCTTTGCATTGATTCTGATCTGAAGGAAGATGGCGGTAAGTGTTTTGACTGCTCATGTGGTGCTGAATGCAAAGCCAGCATAAGCTTCGCATTATTTGAATTCATGGGCGTTGAGTCACAGCGGTGGAAGGCATTTGAAAAGATGCCTATTTGGGTCCTATGGAGCATTCAGGCACCGAGGGTAAGCTCGCCTCCTTGACTTTGTGTGTTTCTGTGTGTTTTCAAGCTCACAAAATGGCGCTTCAGTCTAATGTTGTGTTCCCACAGAAGCCTTTTAGTTCCCGCCTGGTCACTCAAACACATGGTTCCAGGTTTTCAATGGATTTATGAGCCACTGAGCAAAAGAGAGAAAAGGATTTCTGGGTGACAAAACACAAATTGGATGTTATTGCTCTGTCCTTCCAGTGCTGTTTTTTTAGTCCATGTTTTCACATGCCACAGCTACTGTTTGAAGGGTAAGAGCTCTTCAAATGCTCCAAATCAATATATGAGATGTTTTAGATCAACACACACACACACTCATTCCATGCAGCAGGTTAATAGACTGCGTGAAAAAGGACAAATCTCATCAACATGTCATGCTATTAGAGATGTCTCAAGCATACATTTGTGCTAATGACCAGTAGACATCGTCAGTTTAATCTGATCACCATTGCTTAAAGGGATAGTTCACCCAAAAATTTACTGACAGGTAGGCTCAGGAGGCTTTCACACTGGCAGTTTATGTGAAAGCTGTCATGCGAACCCAGGTGCGCACCGGAGTACCGAACCCGAGACTACCTGAAGGAGGTGGTCTGAGTTCGGTTGCACTCAAACTGTGCCGCGGTTTGCGTGAATATGAAAGCAACACGGACTCGGGTGCGCACTTGATCAGGAAGTAAAGTAACCTGCGCATGCGTTTTAGTAAATAAAACAATAAAATAAAACACATTTAAGTGATGATAGTGTTGATGATTTACCTTGGATTCAAGCAGGAGTGAGCCTGCAGTGCATTTGCGCTTTGCGAGTGCAATCAGAGCGGCAAATTAATGGCAATCAGCTGTCTCCTCAAAATAGTCTGTTTTCAAGCAGCAGAAAACCGTCTACATGCTGCGCACATACAGTAAACTCAAGTGTCGTTTACTCTGCTGCACATAATAGCACCAAATTAATAAAAAAAACAATTTATTGACCCTCGTTCTGTTTTCTATCATGCGGCGTGCACGTCTGTGATGATGTAAGATGAATGCAAACGCACCAGGGTTCGATAGAATCAATTTGAGTGTGAAACCAGACCAACGCTGAGGTGGTCACCGGGAACAATCACGCCCAGACTCGGACCGCAGCAAACGAGCCCAGTGTGAAAGCCCCCTCAGGTTCGGTACCCTGGTGCGCACCCGGGTTCGCATGACAGCTATCAAATTTTTCATGCGAACCGCGCCCCGTTTCAAACTAAACTGCCAGTGTGAAAGCCCCCCTAATGTAAATGAACCAAAAAAGGTTGTCTATGTTTAATGCTGACACCATATTGAGATCTTTATTGTTCACGTTTGCCAGGCAAATGAGGATTTAAATTCCAATCAATCAATCAATCAATCAATCAATCAACCACCCAATCAACATTTATATATTGATATACAGTTTTATGCTTTCCCTTTTTAATTGAAAATGAACACAAATACAAAAATGTGTAAATAAAACAAAATAAATAGGACCTGTAAAAAATAAATTCACATATATATATATATATATATATATATATATGTGTGTGTGTGTGTGTGTGTATAAATTACAGTAGTATGGTTCCTTAAATAGCTTTAACTTTAGTGTGCTTGTAGTGTACTGTAACAAAACAGTAGGTTCCTTGACACTACTATTCCATCTTGCTCTCTTTTTTCCATCTCTCTGTCTATCACTTCAAACTATTTTTGTGGGAGGGGGGTTAAAAAAAGCAGCATTTTAGTACTCATAGCGGTACAGCAGTTATGGCCTCAGGCATAAATGTATCTCAGTCCATCTGTAATGGAGTTTAATTATCCGTTCACTCCTCCTGTGACGTTTAATAACATTTAATAGACATTAGACAGCATGCCGGCAGCAGTCGTCACCAGCTTTGACTGTGGCAAGAGTGACAGAACTGACAGAGCTTGGTGACAGTTTTACTGCGGCCCACACTCACAGATCGGTTTACACCACCGAAGGAGCTCTGTTCACACACACACACACACACACACGGAACGAATGCTAACCACTAGCTGCCCTTGCCTTTCTTTTAGTCTGAGATAATTTATACAAATGTAAGCATTCTCTCTCTTCCTCTGTGTTTGGACTGGCTCAGGCATTTCTTGAAGGTGGAGAGGTCTTGCTTCAAGATATCCGCCGTGAGAGTCGGAGAAATCGGACTGCTTTTGTCCTTGGGGAGTCAAGCACACTGGCAAAGGGCAGGGAAGTGTCTGTGTGTGTGAGAGATAGAGGGAGTTTAACACGGCAGTGAGGGCATTATCCAAACTGAAATTAAAGATATGCCTTGGTTCGCTGCCTTTGTGCATTTCACAGGGGAGGTGGAAAGCAATTTTAATGAAAATGTACGCTCTGCCGATGAGCCCAAAGGGGGTAAAGACAGAAATATGTTTTTCTGTGAGAGTAAACAATTTTGCTAAACACTGACATTGGCGAGCGTGACACTATCTGCCGCTCCAATAACAACTACTGGCATGCTTAAAAATCACAGTTCTTTCTTCAGTAATTGATTCGCGTACATGATAAAAAATGTGTTCGCGAGAAGATGAAGAGGTTGGTTTCAGGACAATTTACTTTCTGTGCTGTTTCAGAGTGTCGTTCAAAAGAATAAATGGATGAAACGAAGTAGGGGAGAGGGAGAGAGAGAGCGACCAGAGTGATGTCTCATGAAAGCTAAATGCTAATGGCATTTCTTTTCACAGAGTATTACTAAAAACCCTCATTCTTGGTTGCTGAAATATTCATGTTGCGCGGTTCTCACAGGTCGGTAAGTAGCGTATTTTCACAGGCGCTCGCCGGAATGTGGGTTAGATTCACTGTAGTGCTGACATGAGCAGAGGTAATGACATGGCCAGGGGGTTGATGGGTGAACGTTCATCGTAAACTGATACTCTAGAGCTCTTTCTATCCTTCCATCTGTTTCTCTTTGTGTACTGCTGGTGAGTGCTGTGCATCTGCTGCTTCATACAATTTCCACATTTAAACAAAGATAAATAAGCCAGAAGCTGAAATTAAAACATGAAAATGATTTTAAAAAATGGGATTGTGTTTGTGAATGACAAGGCAATTTCTACCCCACTAGTCTTGCGTAGCTTTTTGACTGTCAGTATAATGTTTGTTCCCCACTGTGGCTTTTTCATGTCAAGAGAAGACCATATGCTGCATTCTTTTCAATTCAGAAAGTCACAGTTTTCTACTTAAAGTTTGGAAAACTGCAATAGAAGTCAGATTTTCAACTTGGAAAGTCAATTAAAGGGATAGTTCACCCTAAAATGAAAATTAAGTCATCATTTACTCACCCTGGTGTTGTTCTAATGCAATATGCCTTTATTTCTTTTTCAGACCACAAAAGGAGAATGAAAAAGAACAAAAAAAAAGTCTATATACTTTATTCGTCTATATAATGGCAGTGAACAGCGACCAGCATCAAGATTCTACGCGCATGGTCTAAAGCGCATGGTGCAGGTGCACTTAGGGCGTGTCCGAATACTCTTTTGCTAGTTTAACGACGAAAAAAATGGTCAGCGCCAGGCACATGGTCCAACAGTTGTCCCTATTCTCTTAATAAGTCATGGGTGTGTTTTAGGAATAACATGCAATAAACCAATCAGAGTGTCATCTCCCATTCCCTTTAAAGGGGTCATATAATGCCACTTTTACAAGATGTAAAATAAGTCTTTGATGTCCCCAGAGTGTGTATGTGAAGTTTTAGCTCAAAATACACTACAGATCATTTTTTATAGCTTGTTAAATTTGTCACATTTGTCACTCTTGAGGGTGAGCAAAAGCGCTCAGTTTTTGTGTGTGGTCCCTTTAAATGCAAATGAGCTGCTGTTCTCAAAAGGGGGCGGAGTTTCAGGAGCTTGTGTTAGCACTTAGCAGCAGACTCACTGAAAATGTCAAAAATTGTTCAAAATGGAGTCAGACAATGATGGAGAGACTCAAGAAGAATTGACAACATGTAGAATGAAACAGGACTCTTCTGAACGGTTCGTTGATTAATTTATGTAGCTGATGTGGAGTTAACTATCTTAAAGTCATTAATTAGCATATTCTGTCATGATAATCTATAAATCGCTGCTGTGGGAACTGTTGTAAGATGCTTACAGAGCCAGAGAATATATACTGCATGAAGAACAGGTATAGTTTAGTTTATTTGCAGTTATAACTTTTTGTCACCTTGCTTTGATGACATGCTATTGCATTTGTGTTACGTACTGTAATGCAGTAACATGGCCTCACCCCCTTTGTTGCATGTTCGCGGGGGCATGGTTTATGTAAATTCTAGGGTTAGTGATGTCACGAACCTGGGAAGAAGCTCATTGTAGTCCCAACCAGCCGTTTGTTGTAGTCCTTAAACAGAGAATTCTTTAAAAGACAATATCTCCGTTTGCATTGAACTTTCAGCATTGTAACTTTGCAAATACTGTTTATGCTCAAGCAGCAACATTGGTGACGAAAGCAGACTGCGGGGTTGGCTCACGTCAGCAGCCTCTGTGTCCAAAGTTGACCTGACACACTAAACCGAAGCTCGACACCCGGCAGTAGGTGGCAGTAGCTGAACAGCCAATCAGAATGATCAGATGGCCTGACTGACCGACGAGCTCCGGCACCGATTCAACATGTCGAATCAGCAGAAAAAAGGCCGATGAGGACTAACTTCAGTCGACGGTGCGGAGCACACTGAGATAACTGAAACAAAAACTGCCCGACGGCCGACCGTGTATTCCAGACTTTAGAAAAGGTTTCAGTTGGTCAATGGTGCAGTCGTTTTCAGTTGCCTCAAAATAGCAAAGCGCCAACAATGCGCCTGAACACACCAGCACGCCCACGGGCGAAGAGATGGCCGCAAGTGCTATTTAAACAATGTGGGCGCCGGACGTGAAAATGATAACTGCATCGGGCTGAAACTAGCAAAAAACACTCGCGTCGTGCCTGTTGGCGGGTGTACGATAGGGCCCCTTGTGTGCTTTTTCTGGGCGAGTCGGAGTGAACTGTGGTGCTGATAGAGTCTCAGGAACACTCAGTCAAGCACAGAAGACCAATGGCCAAGGTCAGGATACAACATCAGAACAACACCAGGGTGAGGAAATGATGACTTAATTTTTTTTTTTTAGGGTTAACTATCCCTTTAAGTAACTGGTTTTGCAGAGATGCAGATGTATTATGTTACATGCTCATAGGGCAATGCAAAAGTTAAAAATTCAATTTCAAGCATTAGTGAGTCAAAGTTTAGGGGTGGGGAAATCATTGCTAAACTGAAAAAAAAAGAAGAAAAAAAAAAACAAACTATTGATATCTTTCATAGATGCAATGCCACAAAACCTTGTGAAATAAACTTGTGAGATAAACATTCAATTTTAAGCAATAGTGAATCAAAGTTCCTACAATGCATGATTAAAAAAAGTAAAAAGATCTGCTTTGTTGATAATTCCACCTATTGTAATATTCGTACAGTTTGTTTAAGATAGTAAAATCGTACAAGCTGACAAAAACATACAACCTAAAACCATAAAAACATTAACCCTGATTATCACTTGAAAAAAATCTATACATACATTTGTGTATACAAGTCATAAAGTAGTACAATTCCTTACAATTTCGCCATCTTGTACAAATTATTATGAGAATTGTGATGAGAGTATGTTGGTTAGTTGTTTTTCAGAAGGCTGGAACTTTTTTGTCCCAGCAGACAAAAAAAAACTGTGCACTCTGACTCTTGGAAATTACTAAAGCTCAATTTGGAGAGAAATCAACAAAAGTTCTCCTGTTTCACCTCTCGTCCTCTCATGTCTATTTCTCAACAGCAACAGGAAAGGGGGGAAGAAGAAAAAAAAAACGCATGAGAATCTCTCTGCTGTCTTTTTTTTTTTTCATTCCCAACAGCTGTTGGAGGCCCTCATTGATTAAAGAAAAGAGGAAAACACACTCTTAACGCTTCAGTACTTCCACTTTATGCGCACACACACTCGCAGGCGTGCCGAGGCTCTCAGGATGAGGCCTAAATAATTAGTATGTAGAGAAGGCCATCGAGGGTGAAAAATCCTGCTATTCATTAATTTAGTTTTGTGTTAATGCAGGGCAAAACCTGCACACCTCCCAGCCTTCCCCACTGTTCATGTGTGTGTGTGTCTGTGTATATGCACCACTGCGGCTCCCAGCCATCACCAAAGCTGTAGGAGAGACAATTAAACTGTGAGACAGAGAGAGAGAGACAGGAAACTAACAGACATACAGCAATGAGAACCCATCAGGAGAATACAATCACTACACCACAGGCCTGTCTGCATGAAACCATGGCTTAATCTACAGTCTTCCTCTCATATATGTACACAGAATAATTATTGTCATGTGGTGAAATATAGTTTATTTGGCGGTCTCTTATACATACACTAGAGGGTGCTCAATGAAAAAACACACCATACTATAGCTAGTCTAGTCAACTTTGCAGTTTATTCAGGTCAAGACCCGCCCACGTTGACTGGAATGGTCCTGACAGACATGTAAAGCAACCAACAACAGTTCATTTCTTACATTTCTGGTTGGGAAAACTGATATTCGGACACTGGTGGCGCTCTAGCTATTTTGTGAATGGTTGTACAGACAAATCCATAGAAATGAGTAAATAGTTGACACTTCGCTAAGCCCTGCCTTAAAGTGGTCATGAATTGAGGAGTCAACTTTTCCTTGAGCTTTTGATATATAAGAGGTAATAATACTATAAGAATATCCTGTAAGTTTCAGAAATGATGCAGGCTTTGCAAACAGACTTTTACAATATGGACTTGACAGTAATGCAACAACAAGTAAGTAACTGTGTTCATTCTAATGGTCTGATATGTAATGATTCATGTACAGTCAGATGTTCTTTGTGTGTCAGTAAATCAAACCAGTGACTGGTTTCTCTTAGTAGGATTAAAATAATCTGTTATTTAAATGGTCATTAAATTATACATAGAAAGTGCTCTAAGAACGCTCTCTTTACAATCGCTAGAGCTGTCAATCAAACAGCGCAAGTTTGTCAAAACTCCCATTTTATTCAACGGTTCGATAATGTTACATGAGTTTGCGCTGTTAGTTATTATGAAAGCATTCGTTAGTGTGCAGAAATTGAGTTGCAATGAAAAGATCACTGCATTCATACGCTCAACAACATGTCTGTCATCAGCTACAATGTTCATCACTACAACCTTTCATGCCACAATCTAAATATAATGCCATAGATTTAAGTGTAATGCTATAATAAGTTTTCGAGAGTAATTAGTTATTTCATATTGCAAAGATGTTAGCCAATCACTGCACTGGGCGTTTAAACTGAAGTCTCACAGCAGACACGTCCCTTAAAACAGAGCATTCAAATAAGAGGGCTAAAATCAGGGTAGGAAAAATGCCTCTTAATTAAAAATAAAAAGTGCATCCCAGGAAACATTATATAAAAACGCAGTTCATGGCCCCTTTAAAAACATCACTGACCAATTCTTCCTCAGGAACTGTTGCTGTGAAGTAGACTTAAAGGGATAGTTCACCCAAAAATTACTTATCCTTGTGTCATTCCAAACCCATAAGACTTTTATTCATCTTCGGAATCAGAAATCTTCTGATCTGTTCTTCTGAAGAGACACCATTGCTTTATATGATGAACAGATTTATTTTAGGCTTTTAGTCACATATAAATATTGATTATCTGCAAACATAAACAGAAGCTCAAATGTAATTTCTTTGAGTTGGGAGGACAAACCGGAAGCAGAAGCTCAAACATGCTGGCTTTAAAATGATGCTTTTGTAGGCTAAGAGCATTAATCATGGAATAGTTTTCCGGGGCTAGAAGTACTCAAGTGACTGGTTCAAGTGATCGCGCCGGCGCCTCGCGCGCACACACACTTTGATAATTTATTTATACTTATTTACATTTTTTTAAACATATTTATTAGGGCATCCCTCAAGTAGAATGGTTTTGACTGACGGCGCTCTAAAAAATGCGCGCGCTGAATTAGAGATGGTAAAAGTGAGTGGGTCCATTGGTCTTATAAAGTGGATGGGTCTTGCCCTACCCACATACAATGGTTCATACACCCACGCATTATACCATTAATTTCTGCTCAATACACATTATTGTAAGCCATTTATTCATGTTCACACAGTACTAGTCAATAGAAAGGCAAGAACTCATTGATTATAATCAGTGATATTGTCTACACTGAATGTGGCGAGGCCCGACGCGACAGGTCAAATCCCCAACAGCAAACGAATTCCAGTTATTTCTGACGCAGTCCACGCTCTTTGCAGCGGTCACTACAAGCTGTTTTGACGCGTCGCGTCCAGCATAGACACGGTGTCGCGCCACGCTGCCTGCATTCAGTGTAGACATTATATTACTGATTATAATAAGTGGGTTCTTATTATAATAAGTGCTGAAAAAGCCAACCTAACATATAAACACAGCTCATAAATGTTTAAGCACAGACTCGCCTCAGAAAAACAACTGCAGCTCTGTATGTGGCCGAAATGCTCCGTTTGACTTTTCTGAGACCCTCTACACTTCCCTGCGTGGCCTCTGACCTACTTTCTGTACGATCTGAATTTCTGCGCTTTGAATTTACAATATTGAATTTGATGTTCTGAATTTCTTCTTCATCTTGAAAACTTGAAGCTGTATTTTTAAAAACTGGATATCTGTTGTTTGAAAATACATGCTTATAAAATTCTGCCATGAAAACATTTCAGTTATGTTTAATTTCAAATGTTTAATATTCAAGAACTATGTAAAATGCTACATAATATTCAATTTTATTAAATTACACTTGTCTATAATTCAGATTTTATACAATTCCAATTCAAATAGTATTGTCATATTCCTAGCTCCATATAAACATGGCTGATCAATGTTTATATGTGAATAAAAAAAACTATTAAATCCGTTCATCATACAAAGTGATCATGTCTCTTTAGAAGACTTGGATTAAACCGCTCAATTCATATGGATTTATTTTATGATCTCTTTATAAACGTTTTAAAGCATCAGTGTTTTGGGTGAATAGACCTTCAATGGAGGGACAGAAATCTCTCATATCTTCATTTGTGTTCTGAAAATGAGCAAAAGTATTATGGATTTGGAATGACACAAGGGTGAGTAAATGATGACTGAATTTTCATTTTTGGGTGAACTATCTCTTTAAACATGGAAATGATCCAATATTGTTCTGCCTTGGTCACTTATCTTTTTACATACTTTATATTTACATATTAATTCAGGTCATAGCAGTGTTGATAACTAAAGCTCATAGAATGCATTGAAAAATGTTGTAGAAATATAAGGGAAGGTTCTGTTCACTTACAATAATATTTCAAAAACCTTGCAAACTTAGGCGAAATGCCTTTGTTTTCCCATGCAGCACAATGATGCAAACCAGTGCACTCTCGCTCCTGGAAATTGTACAAAGTAAACCAATCAGAGCTGAACGGCGATTGCCACCAGCTCTTGCCATTTTTGTTGTGCAATATGCATCAGACTCGCTGTGAACGGTCTGGCATGCTTTCTGAGACCAAAGACCATAATTCACCACAGGGTATATTTGCCCCTTGACCTCTTTCCCTTTATTTGGAAGTGACAGTTAAGCAGGTGCATCTAACTGATAACATATCAGTTAATATTCCTTTGAATTTACAATTATTTAGGTATCTTCATATTTCAGAGCTGTTTTTCCACATTTAATGCATTATTGTGAATATACCTTAACAGAAAACTGATTTATATGATGCACCTCATATGGGACCGTATGTCTTTTCCTGTTCTTGCAAGCATGCTATCATTGAATGAAGTGTTTCGTAAAGGAGGCTCTTTTGCAGAACATGAATTATGTGACTCTTTAGAGGAAAGGTTTACAAACACGACTCCTGATAGATATACTCTACGCTCTCATTTTATAGACTTGTAACCTGCAAATGGACTGTTCATTTAGTTAATGAACAGATACACGTAACAATGGGTGTATTATGGGCTGTGCATGGTGATCCCTCATTAATGCAGACTCATGCACAGTTACCGTGGTAATGGACGGTGTGCTGGTGAGATTGTCACACATGTTAGAACGAATAATTGCTTCTCTTTATGCCAAATCACTGGAGCATGGGGAATGAAATAACGCTTTATTAGTGGCCCAAATTTTAATCCATTCTAATGTAATTGTGCAGCATGTCAATAATGCAATTTTCATCCAGTCACTCACTGATCCAGTACAGATATAATGTATAATACTACAATACAAACAAACACACGGCAATTCATTTTGACTAGTTTACTAGCCATCCAGAAATGTAGTCGACTAGTTGACGGGTCAGTGTTTACCTTATGTAAATGACTCGACAGAAGGCGTAACTGTGGATTAGCAGTCTTCACTGTTTCTTGTTTCTAGCGACTCTAACGCAGTGTTGACGGAGAGTGTGTGAGAGCTGGTGAGAAAGCAAAGTACGTATCTCTCCAAACTGCAAAAACCATCATGTTCCACTCGCTTATAGTTTCTGTCAGCCTGTGGGCGACACTTAAATTGCTACAAAGTAGTTAGCAAGAATTCAGGCTTTACGCTACATGTCTGCAGCATTGTACGCTTATGCTTTGTGAATGCAAAGTGCTTGGAGTTTGCTGACAATAAATATATTGGCCCAATATAGGTTGCATCTTTAAAGTGAATTGGTTGAATTGGTTCACAAAACTAGTCCGAATGATTTGATCACGAATTGGACCTAATGAGCAAGCGGTTCTTAAAAGAAGACCTTACTGATTCACTGAATCAAGAGTCAACACATTTTATTAAAACATTCAAAACATCTCTGCTGAGTGATTAAATAAAAAATGGATTTTAGTATTGTTTCAGGTAAAAGCAAATTCTATTTAGGTTCTTTGGGCCTCATTCATGAAACGTAACAAATATATGAGTAATTTGCACGTGAAATGACTTTCCTCTGTATTCACAAACACTTTGTAAACATCAGATTTGATAGTTTAACGTGTATGTTAATGAATTTCAATCATTCGTAAATAGGGCGCATGTGCACACTCATTCACAATAGCATAATCCCCGCCTATGAAATACAACTATGTAAATTACGTGTCCAGAAATGCTGTGGAATCTTCTGGACTCCCTTCTCATAATTGGCTACAGTATATTGCATAAATGCAAAAGATTAATAGGCCATATGCCTAACAATAAATATTCAATTAATGCTGGGTACACACCACAAGATAATCGGGCTGATTTTGGATGAGACGTTAAACCGAGGTCCTTACTCTCTGTGGTCATTAAACTCCCAGGATGTCCTTTGAAAAGAGTAGGGGTGTAACCCCGACATCCTGGCCACATTTAGCCTCTGTCCATCATGGCCCCAAAAAATGATTGGCTTCATCACTCTGTCTCCTCTTCACCAATAAGCTGGTGTGTGGTGGGCGTTTTGGCGCAATATGGCTGCCATTGCATCATCCAGGTGGATGCTGCACATTGATGGTGGCTGAGGAGATTCCCCCTTCCAAATGTAAAGCGCTTTGAATACCCAAAAAAGTGCTATATAAATGTAAGGAATTATTATTATTAATTATAATTATTATTATTTTGGGACGATTTCTCCCCTTCAGACTAGGTAATGTCCCAATTATCTTGATGGTTCTACAGATTATCTTATTAGATTTTTTTCTGTGGTGTGAGGTGTGTTAAGAGTGACTGAATCTGCTTGGAAGAACATCGGAAGCACACCGATCGCGAATCGTAAATATTCAGCAGAAATCCTGATGTGTGGGGGGAGCCCCGAGAACAAACGCTCGCACGCTCTGGAGATTATCACATGAAACAAAATAATATCCAATCAGAAAGCGAGCTGACAGAAGACAGAAGCATAAAAAACGCAGTCATGGCGCAGCACGAAGTTAAATGGATTTGGACAGCAGAGATGGAGGATCAGCTTGTTGATTTGTGGCAACAACACCTGTAAAACATACCAAAATCTTTCCAAACACTATCATTGCAATTTCTTGCCTATCGTCCGCCGTGTTTATTCTAAAGTTTTTGTGAGATTTCCCGTGTTCACAGTCGGGAAATCTGTTTGTGTGTGGTGTGCTGTCTTTGTCACATCACGGCACACCACACACTATAGGAGCAAAACGGTTAAATATAGGATTTTTTTGTCCTCATGTTTGTGGTCTCTCACATGTTGGATGTTTTCAAAAATCTTTTAGTGTGTACTCAGCATAATGTGTGTCCACCAGAACATTTTTAGCCAGCTGAAAAAATACCTGGTGCTCTTCTGAAAATGGCCAGCTGGTGGCCAGCATTTTTCCAGCTGAGAATCTTTGGTTGCTAATATCCATGGCAGTAACGTGTTACTAGTATCTCATTTTGAAGAATATTACTGAATATAAAAATGCAATGTTAACCTTTTGTTGTACAATTATGATGATTGGTCGGTGTAGTATTTGTCCCGCCCCTCCTCCACTGTGATTGGATGGCTGGGTAAAAAAATGAGAGATGGGTTTTGCGTTTTACCCAAAGTTGAACAGTTTTCAACTCTAAGCTACATAAAAGGCAAATAAGCTTGTGATATATTACCATGGTACATACAGTAGTGCATCAAAATGCAGTGTCATCAGTTTGCCAAAAAGAACGTAGAACATTCAAATGTTTTATGCACCATTTACATGTGTAGGGAGCAGGTGTACATTTCTTTCATACCAAAATTTTGAAAACACGAACATTTTCATGAATCCAAAAATTTACATCAGAACGGCTTTACAAACGATTTACACAAAAATGAGTCTTGCTTGTGTTTCATGAATGAAGCCCTCTTATGTTTTTATTAGCTGAACTTAGGCTGCAATAAACTGAATTGGGACACATGAAATTACATAAACACTAATTAAACTTAGAAAAATCAAATAAATACTACTATGTATGTACAAACGACTTTATTGCAACATTATAGGGCTTATAATATGCCATGCCATGATATCAGAGACCATGTGAAGGCATAAAAGAACAGCTGAATCGCTTTTTTGAATCACTGAAACGAACTGTTCAAAAGAATCGGTTCACTGGAAATGAGTCAGGCTTTCCATCAACTAATCAGTTGGTTGACTCGGTTCATCCACACACGCATAAACTTGCACTGAAAAAAACAAAAAAACAAAACAATATTGCGCTTGCATATTTCTTTTTTTTAGCTGTTAAATGTCACACTTTGCTTGCTTATCTTTGTTTACACTGCTGGATAAAAGACAACATCCAGACAATGATAATTGAATCGAACAGATCCCATGTTTCATGCTAATACAAACATCCCAGATATACTGCACAGAGTGTTATCACAGCAACCAGAATCAGAGAGAGATGCGAAAGAAGGTTAAAAGGTAACACACACAGATGCAACTCGGTTTATTCATCTGCAACCCTTCCTTTGAGCGAGATAACACTCTCAACCTCAGTGTGTGTGTATAAGAGATAGGGGTGATAACACTCACAGAGGAATATTACCAACCAAATTGAGGTTATGTGGGAATACGCCTGGTGCACAGTGATATCTATGTGTTTTAAAGATTTCATAGCATCACCAGATCTCTGTAGACGCATGTATATTTCTGAAGTATGTGCAGCGACACACTTTATCATTGCATGCACACACGCTCTTGTCCCTTCACAGACAAAACGATCGTGAAAATGGCCTAAATAATGAACACCGTCACAGGACATTTGCACCAACAGGACCTCTGATAGTTATGACACACATAAGAGTCTTTTCTTCGTATTAATACTGATAAAATCACATATAAAGACCTTCACGCCAACACTGAACACATATCATGTCATTCTTTATCTCTACAGCTGCTTTTAGACTATAACATCTAATTCACAAGATCCAGTATTTTGAGACACATCCATTTTTTAAATGTAAACCCATCCATTTTAGAGTGGCCTCGTCTAATACTGACACACTTGATAAAGATGAGCAAAAATGTCTTTGCTCTTTATCATCTTAGGGGCCGTTTACACAACAGTGTTTTCAACTAACTTTTTATGTATTTTGGCCATTCATTTACATGACAACGGTGTTTTGTGGGCCTGAAAATGCGATGTGCATGCATATTACATGTTCAGTGCGTAGTTTCTTTATGAAGTGACATCGCCAACTACTGGCCTGGCAGAATAATATAGCGTTTTTAATCGTTTTCTCAGATCTATGCAAACAGGGATATATATATATATATATATATATATATATATATATATATATATATATATAATATTTTTTTTTTTTTTTCATTTTTAGTACATCATTGTCATGTAAATGTACCCTTAGACTTATATTAAGAAGATTCAGATTATTTAAAAAATATATAAGCAAAATTACAGACAAAAACTGTAATATTTTTTGACAAAACTACACTACCATTACATTTTTTTTTTTTTTAAAGAAGTCTCTTAGGCTCACTAAGGCGTTTTATTTATTTATAAAATTACAATAAAAACAGTAATATTGTGAAATATTATTACAATTTAAAATGTGTTTTCTATTTTAATATATTTATATAAATGTAATCCTTCAGAAATCATTCCAATATGCTGATTTGGTACTCAAGAAACATTTATTATCAACGTTGAAAACAGTTGTGCTGCCTAATGTTTTTGTGGAAACTGTGATAGATTTATTTATTTTATTTGTTAGGATTTTTTTGATGAACAGAAAGTTCAAAAGAACAGTATTTATTTAAAACAGAAATCTTTTGTAACATTATAAATGTAATGTTTATACTATCATTTTTCATTAATGTAATCCATCCCTAAACTTTTGAACAGTAGTGTAGTACCACAACCAAACAATGAAATTAATTTAATGAAATGAGTTTGTTTCACTCAAATTATAATGAAAGTTCATTGTACTTTTTTGAGTTCATCAAACTCAAAGTAATAAAGCTACATAAGACTAAGCAAAAACTAACATTGGTACAAAGCAATGATGACAGAACAAGAGCACTGTAAAACTCAATAAGTTTAGAATACTCTTTAAGTAAACAAACTTTTAAGTAAACAAACTTTTTTTTTTTTTTTTTAAGTTAGTAGAACTTAAAATTTTTGTGACAAGTGGGGCGGGGCTGAGAGCGGTGGAATTTATTTTCCTTATACAGCCTGACACAAAGCATACTGGGAATTAGAAATCTGCTCCAACTCAATCATATTAAGTTCAGCTTATTACAATCAAAGTTTGAGTTCACTTAACTTTTTTCTATTAAGGAAATCAGTTTCCTTAAACCATTTAAGTCTCTATATAGTTGTTAAGACTTAGATAGATTTGTTACCTAAATTCAAACTGAATGAGTGGAATAAACCTAAAATCTTTAAGATAAGTTTACTCTAATGATTGACTAAACCAACACTAAAATATAAGTGAATTTATCTTAATGTATATGAGTTTACAGTACTCATACTTATTGGTTTTAAAACTTAAATGGTTTAAGGCAATCGGTTTCCTCAAATGGTTTGAGTTACCATAACTTAGCGGGTTTTACAGTTATAAAAAAAAAAACAAACAAAAAAAAACTAAAGTATAAATTGTAAGTTTTAAGTTAACCTGCGTGATTAGAGACATCTAACTTCCTGTTTCACTGGGATACCAATATGAGGTGACTCACTTCATATATCACTATGAGAAAGACTTGAGAATACAGTAAAAATGTGCCACAAACGGGTTTTTGAACTGCACAAATAAGCAAAAGGCTTTAAGAAAACAGCTCAACAGTTAAAATGACTATTTTCACTATCAAGGCAATAATTATTAGGCGTGAATCAACTAGAGACCACCCCAGTACTCTGACCTGAACACAGTAAAAACACTTGTGGGATGACCTAAAAATGGAACATACGGGTTCTTTAAGAGAAAAATCAGTTGGGTGTTCAGACAAATCACTGGGATATGTCAAATATAAGTATCAAAAAGAGCTAAAAATCTGTGTGCTTTACAGTGCATCAGATCTGTGCCAGATGTCATTGAAAAAAAACAGGACTGGCTAAGAGAGTCAATGCAGCCATACGGGACAATTTTATTACCTTTCTGTGATGGCAGACGCCTTTGTTAATGTTTGATAAAACACTCCTTTTTACTTCCTGTCATCTTCTTTTATGCCACGGCAGAGGAGATAATAAAACCGACTCTGAACATCAAAGCAAAGCGCACAATTACTAAAGACAGCCTATCACTCTTCGCACAAATCACCATGTTTACCCAGACTTGTGTTGGCGGAGTATAATTTTAATCAGGTTTGATCTCTCTCTCTCTCTCTCTCTCTCTCTTTCTCTCTCTCTCTCTCTGTCTGTCTGTTTCTCCAGACGAGGACTACTGTAGTTTGTTTCGATGTTTGGGAGAGGTGTGACTGAATTAGCCTGTGCGCTGGGTGACATTTAAGAGATGAAGAGCACACCGCTTCTCGTTCAGAGCGAGGATGACTGTTTTCCGCGAGACGCTAGAAAATGAGTCAGCGGGGTTCAGGGTTTAGAACTCGCTTTGATCTGTTCATTAGAATGTGTGTGGGTGCGCTAAACAATCGCTCTGTCCAGATTGCAGGTGTGCGCACGAGTCTCAGGTGTTGTATGAAAATGAGAATCGCCTCCACAGGTGTTAAAGAGATCAGAGCTAATCTACAGCCTTCTGCATCCATCAGGCCTGCAACACATACACACCAAAACAACTTCTACTATCCATCACTAAGACAAAGAGTCCTTCCTCCCCTTTTTTGTGCATCTAAACGGAACCAAGACTGAATAAAACTGCGTTTGAATCAAGTTCAGATCTTTAGGAGAAGCACTTGTATTACTATAAATTTACATATATGTACTAATATCTGTTGCGCCAGATTAGGCTTAGTGCATACCAAATCATATAGTAGGATACTTTTTCTGTTAGATTTTGAAGTATGCATACAGTACATGCTACAGAAAAGGATGGTTTCCTTTCACATTTTTCAGTTATAATAGACAACAACTTCTTGGAATGTAAAGAGTTTTTAAAGGGGACGTGTCATGAAAATCAGACTTTTTCTCTGTTTAAGTGCTCGGGTCCCCGGTGCATCTACCAACCCTGAAAAACTTCAACCCAGTAACTTTGTTTTGGTGAGCCTTTCTCTGCAAGCATGTGAAAAAAAACCGAGCCACTCAGATTTCACTCCCCTTGTGACATAGGCTCATTTGCATTTAATGGGACACACAAAAAAAATGTGTTTACAGCTACTGCAGACATTTAAACTCTAACTCTATTGCACCCTTTATTACTGAGGGTTTTTTTTTTTTTTTGCCATCACAGTAATGCAAGAACGCACAGAGTACAATGGGATAGCATGCTCACAGTATTTTTGGACCTATTGTCTCACTACATACTCAAAAGTATGCTCTTTCCCATCACCAGAAAAGTACATAGTTTTAGTGCAAAGAAGATCTATACCAACTGGGATCTCACCCGACCAATTAGAATATGCATAAGTGGTCGCAGAGAAAGCACTGACCCAAAATGCGTCCATTGTTTATAGTTATTATGGACATAAATGTTTAGTGCTCAGTAGTAAACAATGAGCTGACTCTCTGGTGATATTGATCTGTAAGTGTAGAAAAGTGGAACAGACCTGCATCAGAGCCACAGTGGAGAGTAAGTGGGATGGCAGGGGGTGGAACAGTTTATTGGGTAGAGAGTAATGAACTGGCAACATATCAGCAGTTACGGTATATCCCGAGCACATTAGCTTACTGGAAACTTGGAATCCTGACCTCTATAACTTAATGAAGTTAAATGAAGTATTTATTTTTAATGAATAATGTCATCCTGTCATAAATAAAGGTTGGTCTTGTTGATTATACACATTAATGTTCAAAAGTTTGGGCTCAGTAAGATTTAAAAAAAAAAAAAAAAAAAAAAAAAAAAAAAATATATATATATATATATATATATATATATATATATATATATATAATTTTTTTGTAAAACGATCATGCCAATAAAGTACTTGGAGGAAAAAGAGATAGATGTCCTCTTCGGCTCCTCCTCTATGTGTGTGTGTCTATATGTGTGTGTGGGCTGAAGGGTTGTTTTGCATTTCAGAGCCTTTTTCTGAAACCCTCTTTATGTCAGAGCACAAGGACATGAGGTAGCGTGGGTCCTTGCAGCTAATTGGTCTGTCCTTCTCTTACAACTTTCTCTAACACTCTCAGAAAATAAATAACTAATGCATCCCTTGGTAGTCTCATTAGCTCCCTGCAAATCTCCCTTCATAACCTTCCTCTCTCGCGCGCACACGCTCCAGCCCTTCTCTTTATCTTATTCAGTAAGTGCACCCATGAATAAATCTGGTGTCCGTTGAGTCAGTGGGCCACAATGGTCTCTCTTTGAAGGCAGCATAGGACTGGCAGTGCATTGTCTTTCCCAAACAATGGCCACTTTAGCGTGTTACCTCTGAGGGCTGCGTTAGCCATATGGCTGCCTCAGTTGTGCCAAGGAAAGCACGTTGGTTTTGTTGTGAGAGAAGCTGTTTTGGAGTGTGCTTTTAGTGAGAATAGCCCTGTATACTTATCTCTCTCCCTCCTTCTCTCTTTGCCTTCAGAAAGAACAAAAACCTCCCCCCGTGCACATTAAGAGAGTTCTTGAAGTGTTTCCAAGCAGCCATTTAGATTTTAAATGGTCTCTTCTTAGACAATACACAATGGAACATCTATGGCTGAACTGGCAGGGCCGGCACTAAGCCATTGAATGACATTTGACCCCGAGGACAAAATCTGGAGCGTTCTACCTAACTTGGGATGTCACTGGTTTCAGGACAGTTGAAGTGTGAAGATGAATGCAACCAAAACCAATGTAGAAAAGTGAAAATTCGAGAAAAAGAAAAAAAAAAAAAATTATAAAGACCAAAACTACCATCAAAAATCTTTAACAATGCAGAAGACTAGTTCTGAATGAAATGCAAGTAGGACAAAACTCAACTAGGGGTTACACTTTATATTGATGGTCCCCTTTAGACATTCTGTTGACTATAAGTAAAGTTGCACTAACTCTTAGGCCTGGTTTCACAGACAGGGCTTAGATTAAGCCAGGATTAAGCCTTAGTTTAATTAGGACATTTAAGGAGCTTTTATGAACGTGTAACCAAGGTTACCAGAAAGTAACAGAAAAATACTATTCCATATAATAACGAAATAATGTGAGGACTAGTGAAAACTATTTAAAAGAAGTCAATTCATAAAAGAAAATATTAACATATATTTTTATTTGGTTATTAACATGACCTATAGCGGGCCAATGAAAGCGCAGAATGTGGCGCAGCGGAAAAATTGATTTCCGGGTTTTGCATGAGGTTTGCTCTTGGAGTCAGAGGCAGTTCTCTCTATTATGCACAGATGCCTGATGAGCGTGGTGTTCGCTAACGCTCCGGGGGAACAGAAACAAAGAAAATAGTCTTCTAGATTAATTTGATCGATGGATTGATGTGAGTGAAGTTACTTATTTTATTTCCCATGTGTTATGAGTGACATTGTTATTGTTATGTGAGTGAAACGGACATTCAACTTGTAAAATATAAAAGTGTATGGCGATATACATATACTCTACTAGCGATAGAGTTTTGCTAAAGTGTTTACGGAGTGTTTTTTTTTTTTTTTTTTATTAAAAAGGGTATAGAGAAGGATTTAAAGGGGATGTGCTGTACCTGCACCATTCTGGAATTTTCTGAGCTTAACGATCTCCTTGGTAAGTCAGTTTGCCTTGTTAATTGTTACCAATCAAATTGTTATTATTGTGTAAGAGGAAAAGCATTGAATAAATTGAATTTGTGAGTGATTTATGTATGAAAAAAAATGTGTAATGCTGTATTTGGTACATAACAGCTAATTGTGTGCTCAAGTATGTGACGAAAAATGGTCAGTAATATATTAATTAGTGTGTTATGTTGGAAAAATAGTCGCAGTCATTGCATATATAAAGAAAATATTCTTTATTTTAAAAATACATGTACATATATTCAAAATATTCAAGTTCTGTGTAAAATAAATGATGTATATTGATTATTTTAATTTCATGAGTTAAAAACTTTATTGTATGTTGTTACAATGAAGATATTCATGATATTCATGACCTTGTCTGTTCAAGGTCACAGTCTGTTGTCTTTTTTTTTTTTTTTTTTCTTGTTGTTTTTCTGTCCTTTTCCAAATTTGATTGATGTCCTCTGTTAACCCTTTTCCACCAAAGCAGTTTGAGTGCTGGTTCGGCACCCAAAGCACCAGCTCTGAACCAGGAAAAGTGGTTTGTAAGTAGCACCAAAACATTGCTGGTCTAGAGTAAAGGCTGATTTATACTTATGCATCGAGTGTACGCTGTACGGCGCTGTGTAGTAGCCTGACGTGCACCTCTTCAAAAATGTAACAACGCGTCAATTCTACCCGGGCCGCAAGCGCCGTGATTGGTCTGCTAGAACCCCTCCCTCAGGTTAAAAAACTGGCGCGGAGCAATCGGAGAAGAGCGAGCTTTTTCAACTTCCATAGGAATGAAAAAATGCTCTGTTTCAGGGGACACAAAAGTCATTACCTATTTGCCGCTTCTCTGACGACGTACATGACAAGCTGCTTCTTCTTCGGCTTTTGCCTTGATACGCAACATGACCGTGGACACTGCCTACTAGTGGTCTGCATGCACATCGACGTGGACAATGACGCAGAAGTATAAATGAAAACAGACGCATAGCCTACAGCACAAAGCCTACGGCGTAGGTCCAACGCAGAAGTATAAATCAGCCTTGCATCAGGGTCTGGGGGCGGGGTTAACGTGATCAACAAGAGACTTGTGACCGCCATTTTTTAAATGGCAGCTAATCGAGCTAATAGCAGCTCGATTGTAATCTCCGCCTATATACAAATTACGGTGAGCCGTGTTTGGATGCCGACATAGGTTTGCAAAGCCATGAGCATCAGTAGTAGCGAAACGTCCGCCATTGTTGATGGAAGGCTTGTTCGAGATGCATCGGAGCAGCACGGACCGATTGGCGGGTGACATCGGAGTGCCACGGTAGCGCTTGAAGAGCATACGACTCCTTGTGCTTTTGGATCGTTCTCGCCGTGCTTTGATGTCATGCGCCGATCGCTCTGCGAGAAGCTGATGCATCTCGAACAAGCTTGGTGTGTTTGTGTTTGCCGCTGCCGTGCTAGCTTTGCTGTGAAATATGAGACGTATACAGTGACGTAAGACCTGGCTCTGTGCTGGCTTTCTAGCCCGTGGAAAGGCAAACCAGCTCTTAGAAGGCTCGTCAGTTGAACCTACTCCGGTTTGTGCTGGTGGAAAAGAGGTGTATCTGATGTGACGAGATGTTCTGGTGCCTGTATTCTGGATTTGTCCCGGCCTTCCAGTGGTTCTGAGGAGGGTTTGGACTGGCGAGCCTCCCTTGAGTCTGTTCTTGGATTTTCTGTGGAAACAAAATAACTGCGAATGGTAGAAAATCGAATAACTTTTCTTTCTTTTTTTTCTTTTGGATGGAGACGTTTTTTCCTCATCGACAGAAAAGACATTTAAATCTCTGTACAGACTATTTAAAGAACTGTTTTCTTGAAAGACTGAGCAATTGAGGGTTTTGAGATCGAAGGACATTATTATATTTCATTTAGAAGTGTTACATTTCTGTTGTGTTGACAACTGTGATTCATTTTTGGGTTTTGATATTTGAACACTGATTGATTTAAAGAAGAAAAAAGAGTTAACAAAGGTAATATAAGTGTTCATATTCAACCTTTTATCAGGGTGAATCAAATACTGAGTTAAAGTGAACAAACAAAGAACCTTGTTGAAATCCAAGGGAATAGGTTCATGAAACCTGCTGATAACAAAATTTAGAAACAATAATTTCATTTGTTATAATATATTTTTTCTTTCTGTTTCATTGTTTCATATTAATTGATTCAACTTACCTGTTAAGTGCCGTTAAAACACAAATACATGTTGTGTGTTCAACCAAACATTCTTCGAGTCTGTTCACTGTTGTTGCCTCATTCTCAGCAGCGAATCTATTCTTCTAAGACGCTGGTCCATAGATTGGCATATAACAAGTTACTTATTAATCTACAAGTTTTTAGCCAGAGAGTAAGCGCTACAAACGGGCCTTAGAAAAAAAAAAAAAGGAAAAAAAAAAAAACATTACTGGTGTGCATCTTGAGACAAAACAATGGCACTTACATTTTTTAAGATATGTCTGGGACTAGGCTTAAGCCTTGTCTGTGAAACCAGGGGTTAGAGTAGTAGTTGTGTATTAGTAGACCGTTAGAGGTAGGGTTAAGATTAGTAGAATGAGGTGTTGGGATTAAGTTGCCATGTATTACTTATAGCCAGTAGAATGTCTTCTGAGGGAGCAGCACAATAAAGTGTTAATAGATATTAAGCAGACTGATACACTACTCTAATCAAAATTAGTTGACATGTAGGGTCAACGCTACTTATAGTCAACAGAATGTCTATCAAAATAAAGTGCTACCCATCTAGGGAATGGTGCCTGGTCACATTATTTTTGGAAAATAAAATGCTGAATAAAATCTAAGCCATATCTAGGGACAAGAATAACATTCAGACTTATTTGACTTTGTCTTGATCATTATCTCACTAATGGTGCCTGCTGACCATAGATTTGGATATATCACCTCTCTCTGGTCTAACTGAATCAATAGACCACACAAACCTTTTGACTTCTTGCTAGGGCATTGCAATGTGCAGTTGCTAGGGTATTCTAAATTTTTTTTTCTCTCTAAATTTTTAGTGCATTGCTATGCGGATTACTTGTTGTAAGTGGCTGCTAAGGCATTACTATACAGTTTCCAAAGTATTCTGAGTGGTTGCAAACTACCCAACTCAAATTAGTCCCTAGGATATTCTGGTCCCTAGATATGGCTCAGGTCCATCCTTGTATGTTGTTCAAATCCTTAAGAGTACATATGAGCACTCACCAATAAATATTAAAAGAAGAAGTCAAAAAGATAAACACTTAAGAAAAGTTTGTGTGGTCTATCGATTCGATTAGATTAGAGAAAGGCCATAGATTCAAACCTGTGGTCAGCAAACTTACATTAGTGAGATAATGTTCATTGCAAAGTCAAACAAGACCACTCTTAAGACTCTGTATTCTTGTCCTTAGATACATCTTTGGTCCCGCCAATGATATAAGTCTGAGTGTGTGTTCACACTTGTGTCATTCCCTTGGTTCTTTTGGTCTGTACCAAAAGAGAAAATGATACATTTAGTCCAGTTACGCTTGGTGTTCAAATTGTCATTTTCAACACCAAACCTAAAGATACAAAACAAGGTAACACTTTAGTTTAGGGACTAATTCTCACTATTAACTATGTGCTTATTAGCATGCATATTACTAGGATATTGGCTGTTTATTAGTACTTATAAAGCACATATTAAACCCTTATTCTGCATGACTATATTCTACATCCCTTAATCCTAAACTTAACAACTACTTTACTTACCTTACCTTACCTTACCTTACCTTAATAGTTATTAATAAGCAGTAATTAGGAGTTTATTGAGGCAAAAGTTGTAGTTACTAGTTAGTTAATAGTAAGAATTGTACCCTAAACTAAAGTGTGACACCCCCTTCAGTCCGCTTTTTTGTTGCACACCAGGGTTCAGATGGCAGTGTTGACACTTGTTCAAATAAACCGCACTAACAGAGCAACTGAACCAGAGTTCATTTTAATCAAACCAAACTTGCCAAGTGTGAACACACCCTAAAACTCAGGCCATGGGGATCAAAATATGTTGATCCAGGAACAGCATTCCTGTCTGAAAATTTAGTCCTAATCCTATCCCTACCCCTAATCCTAACCCTACCCATAACTTATCCCTAAAATCAGAGGGAAATGGTAAATAACACTGATGTAAAAGCACCTAACCCAGGTTGTAAGCCTAAACTTGACATAAACTGTAAACTTGCCTCTCAAATCTGATTGGATGTTTGGAATTTTGTTCCAGGATCAACAAAGATGTTGATCCAGGAACATGTTGTACTTGGTGTAATCACGTTCACCTCACCGTCAAGCTGCATGATTTGTCACAAACAAGAAGTATATAAGCTACACAGCCATTCAGAGTTTGCAACACAAGCTTACAGCTGCTGAATATCCTCTGTCTCGAGAGAATTGATTGTGTGACTGTTCAAGATTAATCACAGATGCGGCATGATAAAATATCACGTTAATCATGGCATGCAGATGAGCCGCTAACACGCTAATGCGTGGAAATGTGAGACGCTCACGTGCTGAGCCTTTCAGGAGGACCATCCCCCCCGATGCGCAGCACTCGCCCAGCCACCCCATTATACTGAAACTCAAATACCACTGAATGTGTTTTTAGATATTTATTAGTCAAGACGACCTGTAAATGCAAATATATTTTCATCAGTCATGGTTTATGCATGCTGCAATTGCCACATGATTATTCAAGCTATTGATTGATTATTTGCTTGCTTTTTGTAGCATGACCAGACATTATCAGCATTTACTCACCTTTATGTAACTTTCCTGCCATGCAAAAGAATGTGAATGAGGTCTGTCAAACTGCAAAAAAAAAAAAGAAAAAAAAAAGAAAGTTCGTTCAAACTATTGATTGATTATTTGCCTGTCTTTTGCAATTTGACCAGGCATTGTCAGCATTTACTCACACTTATCCCATGCAAGAATATCCTGGCTACTCTTTCTTAGTATAATGAAGTTGAATGAGGTCTATCAAACTGCAAAAATTTAAACTATATTTACTATATTATGCCTAAATTCAGGCTGTTCATCATATAAAGCAATCAAGTCTCTTCAGAAAATTTGGACTAAACCTTCAATTCATATGGATTAGTTTTACGATCTCTTAATGAACTTTTTTAAGCATCAAAGTGATAGTTGCGTAGCTGTCAATGGAGGGACAGAAATCTCTCAGATTTCATCAAAAAGATCTTTATTTGTGTTCTGAAGATGAACAAAAGTCTTATGGGTTTGGAATGACATGAGGGTGAGTAATTAATGACAGATTTTTAATTTTTGGGAGAACTATTCTATTATTATTAGTACTATTAATAAGTTACTAGATGCATGACTGTATAATACTGTCAATGAACGTACCATAAAATACAATTATGCCATTGTGATGAATCTGAATAACTTGGCATGAAAGCCATTTCTACCTCACAACAACCAATCTGAACCCTTATTTAGCATTCAATTGATGACTGAGAAAAAATACATTCATAAACAGAGATAGACAGACAGAGAAAGAGAGAAAAAAACATCTTATTTCTCTCTAGAAAGATCTCTCATTCTGACAGCCTGTCATGCACTAAAGGTTAGTGGCTCCCCTGTTAATTTTGCCAAGTCTCCTGCACAGAGACGCAGAAACTTCTGACACAGAAATAATTGGGAGTGCACTAAGTCCGCTGAGAGGTTTGGCCAAGGTCCGCCGCCTTCCAGGACGCCTTTCTTATAAACAAAATTTTTTTTCCAGAACACAGAGGCTTTGCTCGCTTCCCGTTTGCTGCTGGAGAGTGAGTCAGATCAATGATGACACGAGCGACCGTCTGCCAAGCTCAACCGCATCTGTCAGCCGCAGATTTTTACCCCGCGTGCACAGACCAGGAGCATCTATTTGGTACTTTAATGAGCCCTGCCTGCCGTAATGGGACATAGAGAGGCTCAGGCTGATCTCTAAAATTAATTTAAATTTCTCTGCTAACAGAGCTCAAACTTAATCAGGTTTTCAGGAGTGTATGCTTTTATGGATTTCCAATGAGAGGTGCAGGGTGTTCTGGGAAAGATGAAGATGCATATCTCACTGTCCCGCTCTCTAGGGGTCATTTAAAAGGATGGCCGATGAGGTATTCTGTCCCTTCAGAAGTGTTTAAAGTGCATCCATGCTCTTCTTAGAAGACAATTAAAGGGACAGACATTTACTTACCCCTCATGTACAGTAGCATATGTGAGTTTTAATCACAGCATGAATGCTAAAAGGTTGACAGGATAAATCTACTTCCATTAGTATACCATTAGTCCTGAATGCATATTTGAATATCAGAATGCATCGTCGTGCTGCGTGGGCCAATACTAAGTCAGCGTTCTGACGTAGAACCTGGAAGCACTGTGCTGTCTATACTATATCTTAGTTTGTGTTCCAGAGATGAACAAATGTCTTACAGGTTTGAAACTATATGAGGGTGAGTACTTAATGACAGAAATTTCATTTTTGGGGTGAACTAACTCTTATAAATTGATGTTTCTTCAATTTGTCGTTGCAATATAATCATTTACCCAGTGGCTGTCATAACCTGTTAGTGATGTCTTAATTATTTAATGTATGTTTAAATAAATCCGGAATACAAAGTAAATTATAATTAATATATAAGCTAATATAGTGCATATATGTAGCGAAAGAGTTCATTTCTCTAGCAAGCTAACAAGCTGCTGACACTGAATGACGTTTCTGAGGTAAATGTAATATGTGACATTGTTTACAAGCTGTTTTATTGACGTCTTTCTGCAGTTGAAACACTGATTGAGCAATTACATAAGATATGATACATAAGTTGTACTGTATCTTTCAACATAACTTCAGATGTTCATTCATGTTCATTCTGTAACTCTAGTGAAAAGGGAGAGGTGATCGCGTTCACTCGTGCTCCACATTGCCGCTCGAACTGGCGCCTATACAGCGATCTATTACGCCACACCACAGCGTCAAAACGGCACTTATTGTTTGTATTTCATAATAAAATGGACAGAATTTAGAAGACGACATGTTTCTTATCTAAAGTAAAACACTGTGCTTATTGCGGCTATTGGTGGTTAATGCTGGATAAAAGTGTTTAGGCTACAATGCATTACCTTGTGCGCCCCCTTCTGGATTGGAGTGTGGATCGCCTGTGACTGACTGAATTTGTAGTCTGACTGCATGTATCAAACCATGAAGTCCGTACTGTGACGGTTCGGGACAAATACATGTACCATTAGTTCTTTTTAGCACTTTTTAGCAGTATGCACTACTTATTTCCTGAAGTTTTCCATGACCTACAGTCCTGTCAGTTTCTCCAGCCCTTCTTTCTTTCTCTCTCTTGCTCACTACATCTTGTTGTAGACACCATCCATGTTTCTCTGCCCTTTGTCACTCTCTATTACCACTAAACACACATCTCTCAACCTCCCACGCCGGATAGAGGACACTCTCTGCATGCTAACATGACTACTTCACTTAGGACGAGAATTAATGGTGAATATTTTTTTTTCTCTCTCTCGCTCTTCATTTTCATCTCATCCTTATTTGCTAAAGCCTTTAAAACACATCCTTACTGATAGAACACATAATAATGATTAATTAAAAACCAATTAGCTATCTTTCATTAATGGGAACTCAAACTAAGCGATGTGGGGTCAATGCTTGGATAAAGTCAATGACAATCTGAAGTTGTGATTACCCATGAAAAATAGCAACCCTCCTGCCCCTGTTTTACATACGATAAAAGCTGACATTTGACAGGAAACGTCGCTTTAAAAGGTTGAACGTATGGGGAAGTGGATTTACTGACTGTCTTCCCTATATTTAGACATTTTTAAATATTCAATTCCCTCTGCATGTTTAAATATCAAGGTATTCGAATAAAATGATAGGGTGTGTGTTCTCCTCAGCACTTATTGGAATGCGTGAACCCCTGGCAGTGACAGCAGGTAGTTCTGCCTGAGTGATCAGATGAACAGAACCCATCTGTACCACCTCATCATACATACTGTCCTCATGGAGAACCTCCCACACACAAGGTCAAACTCGGAAAACAAACAGAGTTGGTGGCAAAGTTTCAAGTTCAAAGCCTGTGATGGCAGCTGACGAATATCATTTTTGTTTTATGTATTTTTTTTACAGTAATTTCCTCAAATAACTGGCAAAATTGCAAGTAAAAATGATGCAAAGCACACATCGTTAGTCATATCTGACTTTTTAAACATCTGATATATGGTGATATTTTAGCAATTTATAAAATAGGTTTGAAAAAAAAGTTGAAATCCCACAAATGATTGTCCATTCATTGTCACATTCAAGATTCTGCAAGGTAATACTCAATTTCATCTGCTTATCTCACTCATTTTAAACATATTGAGGTACTTCATGCAACATAAAACAACGCACTCAAACACATTACTGAGAGCCAGAGAATGAGAAAAAGAGGGTAATAGAAAGAGAAAAAGGAGAGAAAGAGAGATTGTTGGTTGTAGGTGGAAAGCCCTTAAAAGACAAAAAAAAAATTCTCATCAGCAGAGAGACAGATGATTCCACATCGCTCTCTGAGGGCTGAGAGATCTTTTTTAATGTGGAGCCCAGCTGCTCCCAGTAATGGAGTTTAATGACTCACTCCTGTCCTTTTTATTATATTTTCTTTGCTAAAGCTAAACTCCACCTGTCCAACTGCACACACACACAAAGACTAAAAAGAACTAGCCATAATCAACTACCTCAAATCACATCCAAGGTTACTGTTAACCACATAATCATGAAAACTACAAGTGAAAATTATTATAATTATTATAAAAATAAGTGCGATTTTTCCAGTATAACAAAAGCTAAACTTTTCTTTTTTTACATATATATTTCAGGGAAAAGGGACTGACCCTCATTCAGAGTTAGTCTGTGAGAAGGCGAAATGATCAGTAGCATCAGGTCAACGAATCCACACCCAATTATTTCTGTTCAACCGAAATTCAAACTCAGAAGGCACAAAAAAAAATATAACTGCATGAATCACTGAAGGCTAATGCAAATTAAAGAGAAACTAGTGAGTAAAATATTGCAATATATCACAGTTTTCAATAACTGTACACTAAAAATAAAGTCCTGCTGATTGACATCTCATAGAAACATGTAATGAGAATAATAAAACATCAGTAACACTTTACAATAAGGTTTCGGTTGTTAACAGTTAACTACATTAGTTAACATGAACTAAGAATAAACAATACTTCTACAGTATTTATTAATCTTAGTTAATGCTAATCCCAACATTTACTAATGCATCTTTTAAGATCCAAAGTTGTATCTGTTAACATGCACAGTGAACTATCGTGAACGTGAACATTTTTTATGAACTATAACAATAACAAAGGTTAAAGGGTTAGTTCACCCAAAAATGACATTTCTGTCATTAAGTACTCATCATGATGCCATCCCAAACCTGTAAGACCTTCGTTCATCTTTGGAGCACAAATGAAGATATTTTTGATAAAATCTGAGGGTTTCTGAACCACACATAGGCAGCAACATCATTGCATCTTTTGAGGTCCAGAAAGGTATTAAAAACATTGTTAAAATAATCAATGTGACTACAGTGGTTCAATCTTAATGTTATGAAGCGACAAGAATACTTTTTGTGCGTAAAAACAAAAATAACGACTTTATTTAACAATTTGAACTGTTATACACCGCTGACATAGTGAATGCAGTGCAGTGCTTCGTTGTTTACGTCAGAACGCTGGTTCCTTATTGGCCGGCTCCTGTGTCAGCATCACACGCATGTATCGTGCTGCTCACAGTTATTTTTGTTTTTACGCACAAAAAGTATTCTCGTTGCTTCATAACATTAGGGTTGAACCACTGTAGTCACGTTGACTATTTTAACCATATTTTCAAATACCTTTCTGGACCTCAAAAGGTGCAATAACATCTAACTATGTGTGGTTCAGAAAACCTTGGATTTCATAAAAAATATCTTCATTTGTGCTCCGAAGATGAACGAATGTCTTTTACTGTTTGGGATGACACATGAGGGTGAGTACTTAATGACAGCAATTTCATTTTTGGGTGAACTAACCCTTTAATAAATGCTGTAAAAATGTATTGCTCATTGTTAGTTTATGTTAATGCATTAATGCTAACAAATGAGACCTTATTGTAAAGTGTTACCAAAACATTTGTATCTGAATTTAATTCAAATGTCCAGTGGAAATTAGTTTTCTTAAAATAAAATTGGCACATAGAAACTACTGCATATCAACTGCTTCGAGTAAAGCTAATAAAAATTAGACTCAAATGAATCTCTTTCAGTTTGCTACTAAGCAAAAGCACACACTAGAATGTTAAATGTGTTGTTTTTTTTATTGCATGGTATTGCCCAGAAGTGCAAGATAAAGGTAACAAGTCATTGCAAAAGCATTTGCACAATAATTGCTCTTTAAAAAACAACATATTGTCTTTACATATCCATCCTCAACCCAAGTACAAGAAAAAAAAAAAAGAAAAAAAACCCAACATAAACTGTTCTAAATCCCAACATAACAGAACATTAATCACCCACAAGTTTCCCCCATCTTGCTCAAAAACACATTAAATAACACTTCATTTCAACATTTACTCTCCCCATCCAGTCCCATGCAAAGCATGCTGGGAACTAGAAATCCTCTGCCCAGTTTCAGTTAATGCCAACAAAAATGATCCATGTAGTCCAAGCATAAATGGATTAAGTAAACTTCCATTTTACACATTTAAGTGAATTGCACACAACCAAATTGTGACAAAATGTTTAAGAATCCATCTCTTTTAGCTCAAATCTGTATCACTATTAAATTTTAATTCCCGCTTTCAAAATTATTCAATTCTTGTGTGAGAAAAGTCAAAAGGTTTCTGTGGCCTAATTTAATTGCCGTGGATCCAAACCAGAGGTATACCCATACACTCTGATCTCTGAGTGTTTTATGACTGCATGTGGTTTCTCTGAATAGTGTGAGAAGAAGCCTGTGTGCACTCCATCTGCCTTTTAACCCTTTGACCATTTCTACTCACGCTAAAATAAAAAAATAAAAATAAAAAAAGTTGTACTTTACAGATGCTTTTATCATATTGTAACTTCCCCCAGAGCTGAAACAGTCAGAGAGACAATGAAATGTCAGAGAGCAGATCAAGAAATGTTTTGATGGCTGAGGCATGAGATTAACTGTCATAGGGTTGTGTATGTGTACAGGATAACACCCGTTATATATCGCACACACTGTATGTACAGTATCTCACAAAAGTGAGTAAACCCCTCACATTTCAGCTTCCATTTTATTATATACTCTCAAGGGACAATACTATAGAAATGAAAATTGGATATACTCAATGTGCAGCTTGTATAGCAGTATAGATTTACTGTCCTCTAAAAATAACTCAACATACAGCCATTATTGTCTAAATAACTGGCAACAAAAGTGAATATACCCTAAGGGGCCATTCACACAGAACGTGTCTTCTGTGCAAGCTTCTACGCAAGGGTCTCGAGACGCGCTTTTGAGACGTGTTCTGCAAACAGCAGAATTGATAGATTTTTGACATGGAAAAAAAGAAAATAAGATAATAATGAGCGCCTCCTCCGCCAGGTTGCCGTCAAATAACAGTTGTCATGCCAACTTGCTACTGTAAACAGAAGCTCACAACGCTTGTCCCGCCTCCGAGTTCTTCTGATTGGTCCATTGTTTTGGAACTGACATTGATGAGCAGCGCTGCGTGTAAAAGTTGAAATTCTTTTAATTTGACACGGCGTCTTAAAAACACAGCGCTCATGTGCGAGGCACTGCAAAAGAGCGTAACGGTCATGTACGTCTGTCAAGCGCGTGTTTACATAGAAAAACAATGGGAAAGTAGCGCATTGGAATAGAAAAACGCGTTCTGTGTGAACATGTCAAAACTGTGCCAAAGTGTCAATATTTTGTGTGAGCACCATTGTTATCTAGCACTACCTTAATCCTTCTGGGCATGGAATTCACCAGAGCTGCACAGGTTGTTGCTGGGATCCTCTTCCACATGACATCATGGAGCAGCTGGATGTTAGACACATGGCGCTTCTCCACCTTCCGCTTGAGGATGCCCAATAATTGGTGCTCAATAGTGTTCAGGTCTGGAGACATACTTGGCCACTCCGTCACCTTCAGCTTCCTCAGCAAGTGAGTTGTCATCTTGGCGGTGTGTTTGGGGTCTTTATGATGCCGTTCGTCCCATTTTCTGAAGGGAGAGCATCATGTTCTGCTTCAGAATGTCACAGTACATGTTGGAATCCATGTTCCCCTCAATGAAGCGCAGCTCCCCAGTACCAGCGGCACTCATGCAGCCCCAGACCGTGATGCTACCACCACCATGCTTGACTGTAGGCAAGACACAATTTTCTTGGTACTCCTCACCAGGGCGTCGCCACACATGCTGGTCACCATCTGAGCCAAACAAGTTTATCTTGGTCTCATCAGACCACGGGACATAGTTCCAATAATTCATGCTCTTGGACAGGTTGTCTTCAGCAAACTGTTTGCGGGCTTTCTTGTGAGCCAGCTTCAGAAGAGGCTTCCTTCTGGGAAGACAGCCATGCAAACCGACTTGTTGCAGTATGCGGCGTATGGTCTGAGCACTGACAAGCTGACCTCTCGCTTTTGCAACCTCTAAAACAATGATGGCAGCACTCATGCATCTGTTTTTTTGAAGCCAGCTTCTGCACCTGATGCACAGCACAAGGACTCAACTTCTTTGATCAACCCTTGCAAGGCCTGTTCCGACTGAAACCCATCTTGAAAAACCTGTATGACCCTGGCCACTGTGCTGTAACTCAGTTTCATGGTGTTACCTATCTTCTTATAGCCTAGGCTATCTTTGTGGAGAGCAACAATTCTAATTCTCAAATCCTCAGAGAGTTCTTTGCCATGAGGTGCCATGTTAAACATCTAGTGGTCAGTATGAGAGAACTGTACTCAAAGCACCACATTTTAACTGCTCTAATACAAGATACACACATTTGTATTGTCCTATCAAGCAGACAAAAACATGAACATGATGAATAGGGCATGTAGCTTTGCATGGTTAAACGACATACAGCTGTTATCACTTACTCACCTTTGTTGCCTGCTATTTTGGCAATAATGACTGTATATTGAGTTATTTTCAGAGGACAGTAAATCTATACTGCTATATAAGCAGCACATTGACTACTCTAAAATATATCCAAGTTTCATTTCTATAGTATTGTCCCTTTAGAAGATATACTAAAATGGTTGCTGAAATGTAAGGGGTATACTCACTTTTGTGAGATACTGTATATATGAATGTCAAAAAAAAAAAAAAAAAAAAGATAAAAAGTAAATTATTATTTTTTATAATTTTTAGTAGATAGTGCTTCTGAAAAAAAATTGTTCCATATATGTGACCCTGGTCCACAAAACCAGTCATAAGTTGCACGGGTATATTTGTAGCAATAGCCAACAATACATTGCATGGGTAAAGATCATGTTCCATAAAGATATTTTATACATTTCTTACTGTAAATATATCAAATTTATTTTTGTGAGTGGATATGCATTGCTAAGAACTTCATTTGGACAACTTTAAAGGCGATTTTCTCAATATTTTGATTTTTTTACACTCTCAGATTCCAGATTTTCAAGTAGTTGTATCTCAATTTAAAAAAAATGACCCTTATGACTGGTTTTGTGGTCCAGGGTCACATATATATGGAACAATACTGTAAAAAAAAAAAAAAGGTTCACACTCAATGAACTGCTCTGGTTTAGTTAAATTCTGGTAACTTCATGAAAAGAGCCCCTATTTTTTACCTTGTATGTGGTGTAAAAGGATTTCCACAGCACTGTACATAAAAAAAAAAAAAAAAACGTACCTGAGTTCCTAAAATATCTGAATATTACTGTATAGATATACTTTGTGTATTAAAGGTGTGGTAAGCCATATTTCAAAAATGCTGTTGGACATTCCAAACTGTTTTTGAAATATGGCTTACCCTACCTTTAACAAACACTCGTTACCTGCAAATACCAATACTAATGCCTTTAATGTTTCATTTGTGTACAAAATCCAGAGGAACTGTAAAACAAACCTTTTTTCCACTCAGATACTGTCCACATGCAAACCCAAAGTTGACCTCTCTAAAATAAATCTGACTGAACATGAATGAAGAACATGAAGAACAGCTTATAAAAACATACATGTTTTATACCCACAATATTGGTTACCTTCTATGGGTTGCAATGAAGTATTGTCTCAAATCCAATGTGCAAATGAAATCTACACCACTGTCTTCATCTAAGAGCAGTGGTTTCAAACTGCCGGCCCGCGGGCCATTTACGGTTTTGGTTTAAAAACACTATAGTATTTACTATAAATCACCATAGAATTTTTTCACCTGGGAGGTGTCTGGCAAGAAATAGAATATTAATAAAATTAATTAATAATTCCTTACATTTATATAGCGCTTTTTCTGGGTACTCAAAGCGCTTTACATACGGAAGGGGGAATCTCCTCAACCACCACCAATGTGCAGCATCCACCTGAATGATACGACGGCAGCCATATTGCGCCAAAATGCCCACCACACTCCAGCTTATTGGTGAAGAGGAGACAGAGTGATGAAGCCAATCAGTGTATGGGGATGATTAGGAGGCCATCACGGACAGAGGCCAATGGGAAAATCTGGCCAGGATGTCAGGGTTACACCCATACTTATTTCGAAGGACATCCTGGGATTTTTAACGACCACAGAGAGTCAGACCTCGGTTTAACGTCTCATCCGAAGGACGTGTAATGTACAAATGTATTCAGGGATTGCATTTGTTCAGTAGCTACAGTGTTGTTCAGTGCAAGATTTTGATGTTATTTAAGCTAAAATAACTGTTAAAAACTATGTAACAATGATAGAGACATTGCGGTTTATATTTTTTGTTAAGTATGGCAAAAAATATTTTATTAAGGAAATTTGAAGTAAATGAGAAATAATGTAAATTTTCAGAAATATTGCGCTTTCTTGTGCTTAAATGTTAAAATGGCCCTCCTATAATATGTCAATCACAGCAACGGCCCCCAGCCAATTTGATTTTGAGACCCCTGACTTAGAGTCAGGATCCATTCATAAGCTGTGAGAAATAAAGTGTATGGAAATAAAGAGGACAGGTCAGGTCACAGGGTCTTGTGTACCTGTTTGTTTTGAGCTTCCAACTTAATGCCTGCGTAGACGTCTAGATTGTTTTGTTTTTTATGAAAGTATATCTGTGTGTGTTTTTGCATGTGTGTGTCAACAACCCTTGACCTTGGCTTGCACACACAATGTAATAAGCCAGATAAAAATCAATCTCAGTCACATACACACTGACAGCTAATCCCATTCCCAGCTGTCATGCTTTATAATTATTATCTCTATGAACTGACTGAGTAGCAGGTGAGCCAAAATGGGGCTCTGTGGGTGGGAAGATGCGATCGATCGGCAGCAATCGGACCGTCAATAATGAAACTGCGCTGTGCAGGAGGCCATGTTGGATCTCTGCAGGTGTCTGAGAACTGCTGCGGAGGGCTGTGTCTGATCTTCATGGCAAAGAGAAAAGGAAGAACAAACTGTCTTTAATAAAGGGCAAATGCATGACCTTACACACATATACATACACTTTTCTGATTATACAGGAACAAATAAAAGTCTGAGGAGTGATTGATTGAAAACACAGTGGTGTCGGTTTCAGTTAAAGGGCGGAATATGTGCTCCCCTGGAAAGTAAAAGCACATCAGAGAGAAAAAGGCTTTGCTCAGAATGGAATACTAGCACACTGCACAGTATACTGCATACTGCCTAACGTAGTGTTGTAGTCAAGACCACCTAAACTGAGACAAAGACCAGTATGTGTTGAGACCAAAACAGGAGCGAGACCAAGACCAGACCAGACCTCCTTGAATTCATCTTAAAGAATTAATTTACTGCCTGAGAAATGTCTTATATTTAATCAATAAATACAATTACAATAATAAGACACTATATAGAACTGTTACCAGTCAAATGTAATCACTAACAACAAAATTCATCTTTGCACATCAGGTGGCTCAGAATTGTGTTTATATCTCGCAATTCTGACTTTATAACACGCAATTGCGAGTTTATATCTCAAACTCTGTGAAAAGAAGTCAGAACTGCAAGTTTATATCTCGCAATTGTTAGTTTATAACTCACAATTCTGACTTTATCCGATGACAAACTTGCATGGTTAGTTTGAATCTTAGTGGGAAAGAGTCCTTTTCTCTCCTAGTTAAGCACATGGCTGGGGTGCAGGATAGGCCCAGGCCCATAGGCCTTGGCCTGAAGAGGCCGCCCTGCAGGGCGTCAGTCCGTCGAAGAAGCAAGAGAGCGGGAGGAGCATTGTGCACTGGCTTTTAAGGTCCGGTGCTGGCCATTCCTCCTCTGGGTCAGTGGACCAATCATACATGAGCTTCCAACAGGAAAGTTTACGATTCTTTTGTCATAAGGCAGATTGTGTGCATGTAACTGGATTAGTTACAGATGGACAAGAAAAGATTCCTGTAATACTGATATGTTGCACAGGTATCAACATATCATAAACACAAGCATTTAAATCTTCACGATACGAACCCATAGACACTTACCATGGCATAATTGAAGTTACATTAAGCACTGGTTATCCTAAAATATGCATTACAAAAGAATACCATACACAAGACGCTGCACAAAACATAATCATAAACCCAATGTCTTGGGATGCATGTTCATTTATAGATCAGTTCATTTATAAATTAATGCAGGTAAGTCTGTTTTGTGGGTTTTCTGTGGGTCTCTTTGTCTCTGCTTTTTCACATGGCCACATAGTTTTGGTCAATAAAACTAAGCCTTTTCTGATGGGCCATGGTAACTGAGGCCCTTGCACAGGCTGGTCCGTGGGGGAGGGTCCCGCAGGCCTCAGAGTGAGTTTTAAAGATTATTTGTTAAATATGATAAATAATTGTGTCTGATTTGTCTGTTGTTACACCAAAAAAAAAAAAAAAAAAAAAGGTCTACAAATAAAATAGTATGTAAATGCTATTTACATTACATAAACTGTAGTATGTTATGCGGCAGTCACATGACAAATTAAATCATTGTGTGATTTTTATTCCCCTAAAACCATTTTTTTTTCTTTTTTTTTGCTCAGCTGTAATCACAAAAATTAATAATTATTCTGCATTTTTAATCAAATAATCCATCAAGGAGGATATGTTTAATATTTTATTGAACCCAGAAAATCTGTCATTTACTCACCTTTATGTTGCTCCAAACTCGTATGTAGCCATGTGATATATTGAAAAAAAAAAAAAAAAAAAAAAAAGCCTTATGACTGCTTTGTGTCTTTCAGTACTCGTTGAAATACAACAAATACAAAGAGATATAAACTCACAATTGGAGTTATACAGTCTGGATTGCAAGATATAAACTCGCAATTCTGAGAAAAAAGATAAAATTAAAAGATAAAAAGTTGGAATTACCTTTTTTATTTTTTCAGTCTTTTCTCACACAAACATTCTGTACCTTCTGCTAAAGAAAAAAAGTCATACTGGTTTGGAACGACACCAGGGTGAGCAAATAACAGTATTTTTCATTGTGGGTGAACTGTTCCTTTAAAACACAATTGATATCGCTTCTAGTTCAAATGCCATACTGGCAATAAAAGATGCAGTCGAGCGTACTGCGTTGTGGGATACAATACAGTGAGCTCTGGTTGCATATGTGTTAAAAGTAGACGGTCATCTGGGTTTTCCCGTGCATGCAGAAAATTTGCAAAAATAATGAATAGTATAGTAGTATAAGCCTCTCAACAAGCCCAGAGAGAGAAAATGGCCTGTCAAGGTCATTTGAAGAACACACTCATCTTCCCTATCAAACATAACAGCAGTTTCTATTAAATTACACTGAGTGGATCAGAGATTTCTGCTGGGCCATTCACAGCCATAACTTTTAATTTTCCTTCGAAATTCGATCAATTAAGACATCCATGGTCCTGATGGAGAAATATTTCTTATCCTGTCTCATTAAAGTTGTCATAAGAGGAATGAGAATGTCTTTTTTGAGTTTCTCATCTCTCTCTCTCTCTCTCCCTCTCACACACACACACTCATCTCTGCCTAACAAATCATGTCACGGTCACCAGCAATATTCTACCTGAGCCCACCATCCGAGAACAACCTTTCTAGATGATTTAATTTACGAGGGAAATGAAAACAACGCCACAACCTCCCTGTTTGGTCCAGTCTTGAATGATGTCACTACTTCCCCCTCCCCCCCATCCTTTCTTTTTCATCCCTCCTCATAAGGAGGGTCAATAAAGAAGGTAGGATGGATGAGGGCCCCTGTAAACAGGGTGGCCCCGAGCAGCCAGACAGAAACAAGTGATGACACTCATCTATTCGGGTGAAAAAAGAAGGGATGACACTCATCCATTTCCTGGCAGACGGAGGTGTTTGGTCTCGTAATGAAGTCATAATAGCAGATGACACAACTGTGCAATATAGACTTGCCCTCAGAAAGCGACACTGCAGGGGGCATTTCATCATAAACTGTGTGTGTGTTTGTGTGTGTGTGTGTGTGTACATCTGCCTGTGGCGTTTGTGTTCATATGTTTTTATAGCAGTCTGGTGCACGTCTGTGCGCGCTCTTGAAATTTCCTTCTGAAATCACTTTGTAAAAATGACATCTATTTAAGCTGCAGATGACAACAGCAGGTTTCTACTCAAATAAGGTCTATGGAGATCAACATTATCATTACACATACACAGCACATACACAGAAAATTCTTCTCATTACTATGGAAACAGTGGATTTGTTTAGAATATAATTTAGCATACTGCTTACTGTGCAATATATACTGCATATTGCCTACTTTTTAAAAACATATGAAACAATACATAGTTTCCATTAAGTTTCTAGCAGTACTATACTTCTAGTGGATTCTACAATTTTGTCACATGACTTGGCTAAATTGCTTGTTTAATTCAAAACATTGTGTTCGAGTGCTTGTAAATTAATACAGATATCTGGTGCTGTGGCATTGGGGCTAAGGCTTTGGGCTTGCAACTAGAAGGTTGCTGGTTCCGCCCCACATAGAGTGAACATAAACTGTACCTTCAACCCGCTTTGTATTGTTACAATGTCGGTAGTATATCTAAATAAACCATTTTGACTCGTTCTCCGTGTTACCTGGACAGAAAATTCACGTTTATTTGTCAGCAAAATGCATCATCCAGCAACTCCAGGGATTTTTTTGAAAACTACAGATTATACTTCCGCATTTTTGTATCCTGCTCGAAGAAAGTCAGGGGTGCGTTTCCCATACAACGATGTAACTCGCTGCTTCACTACCATAGTACGATGCATCGTTGAACAAATCAACTAGCTAGTCACCACGTTTTCCCAAAACCGTATTGTCGCAAATCTGTCGTTGATGTCACGCAGGTGGTGGAGTAAGATTGAATTAATGCTAGATTTTTGCTATAAATTACGGACATGGCATCTGAGAACTAATTCTCATTTTTCTCAGTTATTTTCCTTTATTTCCAGATTCAATCAGAGGCTCTGGAAATGTACTTAATGTACTAATGTACTAGATGCACGTACACAGATGTGCACTCTTCAAAAACGGTGCTTAAAATCTCTGGACAAACTACAATATGTAAATGTTATGTAAATTCAAAATAAAAGATATACATTGTACTTAATGTCAGCTTGCTTATTTTGCTCAAAATAAGGATTTATTAAGTCCACACGTCAGAAAAACAAGAAACTATGCTTCTAACTACAGCTCAAGAGCTGTCGTTCCAACCACACAAGTTTGCGATGCAGTTTGCGAATGTTCGTTTGAACTATGGTTTTGGAAAACACCAAATCGTTGAACTATGTTAGTAACGACCGAACTTGCGATATTAGTTGGCTAACGATGCTTTTGGGAAACACACCCCTGATCAGCAGTGTTATTAACAAAACAGTAATTGTACGGGTAGATTTATAGATAATAATTGTATCATACTACAGTATGTCTATTCTATAAACAGCATTATGGTCAAAATGGAACACTATGGCAACAGCTTTCTTACCTGTACGCTGCAGCGTTTTCCTTCAGGAGGTTGGCCGGAACTGATAGAATGGCAGTTTCTTTCAGTTTTCCCCCTCCGCTTGGCCTAAAACACTGTGTTCATGGTCATCCAGTTTGAAATGTTGACTACAAATAAAGAGACTTTTCAGATTTTACGTTGTGGCGTTCTTTCTGTATTTACGATTCTTTGCAGCCTTTAGCCACTGCCTACAACTGGATCCGTCACTGGAAACCAAAATTAACTCTCTCCCACTAAACATTTACTCTTTGAATTCTTGCACCTGGTAACAATACAAGTTGACACTATTATGAATAAAGTTTGCTAAGAGGTATTTCCTACTAAAGCAAGGCAGTGACTCTGGTAAGTGTAACCATAGCAGACTGGTGGGCGGCAACATGCCCAGTAGATTATGGGTGTTGAAGTTTTCTTACCTTTTTAGCAAAAGGGAAGTCAACTGCCTTTTTTTTCTGCTTTCTCCAGTCAGGTAGCACTAATTTCAAAAAGTGTTTTGCCTTTCTACTAGGCAGTCAAGTTTTATTGAAAAATGGAATATTAATGTATTGAATTTTTTAAATAATATGTGAAAAAGTATGTAATATGCAACAGAAAAAAAAAAAAGAGAGATTATGTCTTATTAAGTTACACTACCATTCACGTGTTTGGGGTCAGTAAGATTCTGGGGTTTTCTTCTTGTTGTTCTTCTTTTTTTAAGTACAACCTGAATTCCGGAATAGTTGGGACGTTTTTTAAAACTTGCAGTGTAATGAAAACTAAAAGACTTTCAAATCACATGAGCCAATATTTTAATCACAATAGAACATACTATTAGTTTTATTTAACTTAATAGTAGTTTTTTTTTTTTTTTTTCAGCAAGGATGCATTAATTTGATGAAAAGTGACTGTAAAGACTTTTACATTGCTACATAATTTTCTGGCAGATGTAGTAGGTCATCTGTGTATTTCATGCATACAGAAAATCTGCATACAATTCAGTGTGCACAAATCGCATACGTAATATACGCCTATGTAATACTGACATACCCATACATGCATTCATAACAATTCCCAATTCAGAGAGAATGGCAGAGATGGTGGAAGAGGAACGTAAAGAGAACATAAATAAAGTTTGACACCAATCTACACTGCAAGTGACAAACTAGAATGCTGCCTTTATAACCTAGGAATCTGTCTGGGCTGCAAACTACAATCAAATACAGAGACATATTCTGCAGTTTGTAGTGCAAGCTGCCTGCTGTCATGAACATGAGAATGATATGAAGTTAAATAGCAGATTTTTTGAGGATAACTATATCCTCAGCTATATATATTTGAGTATAACAGCTGCTCTTAACCTTGACCTGTGTGTGTAATCACTTAAATGTAAATTAGACTCCAATATTTGAAATTAAATGGCAGTTTTCCAGAAGAAATAACTAATTACCTTCCATTTCCCTGGCCAAGCGCTGCCATCAGTACGTCTGGATTCTTGCCATCCTTGAGCAGACCTCACAAGGAAGAAAAAAATGTGTTCTCACATACATGAATAAAAGAAAAAAAAGTATTGCTGTCCACTCCCATCTGGCTGACCGATGACTCATACAGAGATGGAGGCAAGGTTAAACCTCAACGCAAGGAATATGATCTATTCTAAAAGAACAAGTGAGCTTTTTATATTTTAAAAGCATTTCATTAAATAAAGGCAGGTACTTGTACAAATGTAATATGTGTAAGATGCTAACATGATAAACGTCAGGCTCTTTGTGCAGATGCATTATAATGCCTGAGCGCAGCTGTTCAGAACAAATCAACTCTTATCTAAAAGCACTCTTTCAATAGAGAAGTACGTTTAACATTTTCTGAACAGCATTTGAGCAGTGCGGCCCATGTAAACTATGGCATTGATATTGGAATGCTAAGAGTGGATTTTAGCATGTTGCTATGTTGTTGCTAGGTGGATACTAAAGTGTTTTGAATTGTTGTTTACTAGTTCAAGTCAAAAGATACCATGCTCTAGATAGATAGATAGATAGACATATAGATTCAACTAATAATTATTTTGTTGTGACAATTTTCTTGCAAAAAGGTTAAATATCCTTTTTTTTTTTTTTCTTTTGTCATCTTTCTTTTCCTATTATTTTATTCTCCTGAGGCTCATGCTAAATAACAAATATGTAAAATTGTTCCTATCCCTTAGGGATGACTATTCACTGGTTTTATTTTCTCTTTGTAGTTCTAATGCTTTATTGGTTTCCAGGGGGAGAGACTACGGCAAAACTAAAGTACATAATTTTACATGAATTCATTATAATAAATCAATTCCTGAATTTAGAGTTAATACACCAGGGAATATGTCTACACGTTTAAGTGTCATTTACTATAGTATTAGGATTTGAGAAACTCTTTTAGAGCGAATAGCAGTGGTCGAAGCTGGAGAAGGTAAGTGAAAAACTGTGGGCGATACCTGGCATCTCAGTCTTCCTTGGGTCAGCTGTTTGATTGTCAGGACCATATGATGGAAAGCCAACAAGATGTTTACCACATAGTGGGCAAGACACAAGCAGATGCATTCAAAACACACCCGGAGCACAAGTTGTTGGAAGAGCAAGTTTGACCTGTGGTTTCCTAGGGAAAAGAAAAATCAGAAAGTTTCTTAGTAGTTTCTCCAACAAGTTAAAAGAAAAAAATGAGACCTGTTTCTTTATTTTGAGAAAAAAGAAATCAGCACTACCATGTCTAAATAAATTTTTTTAAAAAATCTGATTGCTCTTGCGTGACAACAGTTGTCTCATTTGCTTCTGTTTAGTCCTACTAAAGAGTTTTCCTACAAGTTACCAAAGAACAACCTCTGAACAATAAAATACTCCTCTATGTGGGCTGACTAGCTAAAAATCAGCATCATATTATTTTTTTTTAAGTTTTACTGTGATAGTTCATGATTCATCATTCCTCAGTGGATCTGATCAGTTTGTTTCAGACAGATACCCAGGGCTATAAATTCTCAGCAGGTAACAGCAGGTAAAACTAGTGCCCTCAAAATCTCTCAGAGCTGCAAACTCGCAAAACTTTGAATAATCCATTTCTTCCTCAAGGGAAGTTTTTTTCCAGATGGCAAACCAACCACAACAACTTTCTGCTTTTGCTGCGGCAATGTCTGCCAAAGTCTTGCCTGCAGAACGTTCTGGAAGCCTTTGTCGTGAAAGGGAACGGGTGTTCCCAAGACTCAAAGCTTGGGATTTATCACCAAGAAAGTAAACAAAACATAAACATCTAAAACATACAAAAAAAGCAACTACCCTAGAAGGAAAAAATACCTTCAAAATGATGTTCCCATCTGCATTAGAGTTGGTCTTTGATGTCAAATTTACTACTAAGAATTTCTGTCACTTGCAATACGAACAAGTTTAAGTATGTGATCCTAAACAGCTATAAATTACAGAAAATCTTACCTGCAATAACATTAATATTTTTACCAGCAAAAGTAGTGGAAGATGTAGCTTTAGATTGAGACTGTAATTAGTGATTTGGGGTGGAGACTTGTAGGAAATTTATTATAGGTAAATATCCTCTGGACTTAAGTGTCTTGCACAAGGGCACAATGGTGATTTTTAAAAGCCAACCATTCACATAGCTTGCGAGTCATGAGTCACCAGCTCTCAGGTTTACCCACTAAGCCACAACTAGAAACAGTGCTATTTTTTTTTCTTTTTTGTTTGTATAGTTATGATATGTGCAAATTCGAAATATAAACAAGTATGTGTTTTAAGTAAATAATGTATTATAGTGCTGTCTGTTCCGTGTTTGTCAAGTGTTCATGAGATGGATTGCCTGAGGGAAGAAACTGTTCCTGTATCTGGTCGTTCTGGTGCTCAGAGCTCTGTTGCGTCGACCAGACGGCAACAGTTCAAAGAGGGAGTGTGCTAGATGTGAGGGTTCCAGAGTGATTTTCTTTGCCCTTTTGCTCACTCTGGATAAGTACAGTTCTTGGAGAGTGGGGAGGGTTGTACCAATGATTCGCTCAGCAGTCCGGACTACCCTCTGTAGTCTTCTGAGGTCATATTTGGTAGCTGAGCTGAACCAGACAGATATAGAAGTGCAGAGGATGGATTCAATGATGGCAGAGTAAAACTGTTTCAGCAGCTCCTGTGGTAGGTTGAACTTCCTCAGCTGGCGAAGGAAGTACAACCTCTGCTGGGCCTTTTTCACAGTGGACTCAATGTGGTTGTCCCACTTCAGGTCCTGGGAGAATGTGGTGCCCAGGAATCTCCACTGCAGTCACTGTTCATGATGGTGAGTGCTGTGCTGTTCATGATGGTGAGTGGGGGGAGAGCAGGGGGGTTTCTCCTGAAGTCCACGATCATCTCCACTGTCTTGAGCGTGTTGAGCTCCAGGTTGTCAAGACTGCATTTTGAAAGATTTGAAATATTTATATATTACTGAAACATTTAAAATTTAAAGGGGACCTATTATGCCTCTTTTTTACAAGATGTAAGATAAGTTTATGATGTCCCCAGAGTGTGTATGTGAAGTTTTAGCTCAAAATACTCAAAATATATATAATTTTTTATAGCATGTTGAAATTGCCGATTTTTGGGGTTGAGCAAAAACCTGTCGTTTTTGAGTGTGTCCCTTTAAATGCAAATGAGTTGGTGCTCTCGGCCCCCTTCCAAGAAGACAACAACAAAACAGGACAATCTCACGCACTGAAAATATCAGAAACTGTCAGTAGCAGTGTTCAGTTCAAACCTGAGTTGGACAATGATGCCTACAGAGTCAGAAAATATATGCTGCACCTGAGGTGCTTATGAGACATTCAAAATGGCAGACAGTGTACAACCCGCTCAAGGCCGGAGCTATACTAATATGGCAGAGTGTATTAGTCACTTTGTACACTGCTTATGGGGATTAAAAAAAAAAAAGGAGTGGGTGGAATTACATCATTATATGGTGGTTGTGTACACACACTGTCAACACACATTTAGATTCAAACACCATGTAAAAAAGGAATTTTGCATAATTGGTCTCCTTTAAACATTTAAAAGGTTTGCCAAATTTGTGACACTGATTGTGACTCTACGGACAGACTATCATTAAATGAAAAAAAAGGGGGAGAAATGTAATATTAATTCTCAAATATATATTAACTTTTCACTCGAATTGTTATGCTGATAATAAAAATTATTACTGTTATCGTTATTATTAATTTGACTAAATATTGCTGAAAATACAATCTGTAATTATTTAATACAAGCATTGTCGTTAGTGGTCTCAAACTTCCAGAACATACTGTATTTGCTAATAAAATTAAATGAATGATCAAATAAAACTGTAATTTAGTATCTAAGATTGATAGGCTACATTGTTGGTCTATGCCTAGTCTCACGTAGCCAACCTTCAGACTGACGGCAGACAGTCTGGACTCTATCACAGCTTTCATTGGCCAAGGACCGCCCAAGAGGATGTTTGTCTGACATGTAACGCAACCAATCACAGTTCGTTTTGTTCCGCGTCATGTTTAGGGGTGTGAAAGGTAAAAGACTGGCATGCATCTAATACATTTTTCATTTAAGAACGTTGTGCAAGATTACTGCAACAACAGAGCTGCAAACATCACATACTTTTTAAAATCCAGCATTTAGTTGATCCTGGTAAGCACTCATCGTCACAGTTGTAAACATGTCGGCGTTTAGCGTCACAGCATTTTTTTCCAGGTGGACCGTTAAAGAACGTGACACACACGTCTCCCAGACATCCTGTAGAATTCAGCTAACCAGATGACAACTTCGAAACTCCTGAAGTGTTTCCAGATAGGTGTGCCATATGCCTCAGACGTTCAGCCAACGGCCCGTGGGCGTGACGTCTGAGGCTGAGACTAGTCTGTGCCTAACAGTACGATTCTCCCTTGCATGTGAGCAGTCCTGAGTTCAAAACCCAATCCAATTTTCCTGCATTAACACAAAATCACACTTTTCACGCTTTTACATGACCAGAATCATAATAATAACAGTGAGTCTAGAAATAAAGAGGAGAAACAAGAAAAAGAGACATGGTTGAAAATGACAAATGACCTCTTATGCATTTTCTACGTGACCGCCCATCTGCACCCACAGCTCCACTTGACCTCTGTGACCCCCACCGCTGTTTCCATATTCAGATTGGCCTGACCTGATGCATGAAAGAACGAGATGAGGCACATGTCTACACATCCACACAGTGCTCACTTTGATTCCAGCCTTACCCAGCGCTGCAGACGTCCTCTGAGGCCCATCTAATCACAACAGATATCCATCCAGCCATCTTTCCTCTCTCTGCTGCCACATCCTACTGTCAACAGAGTCGAGAAGAGAGAAACCGCAGAAGACGATCTCAGAGCCGTTACTTGGTTTTTCACTGCTACCAACACCATGTTGACGTCTACTGAAATTTGAGAAATATACTGTATAGTGAAAGCGTGCCAATTCACACAGTCTCCTGTTAATAGCGTCCTAATAACGCCTTCTCATGTTTTTCATTTTTAATGCCTGCTTTATGAAAGCATCTCTCCAGGGAACGTGCGTGCTCGTACATTTGAATGAACACAGCTCCAATAAATCTTAAGTTTATGCAACAAATAAATGAATAACAGCAAAGGAAATATGAATCCATCTTAACAGCCCCTCTTCAGCGTCAAAAGAAAATATTGCTCAATTTAAATTTAATGACTGGTTCCATCTTTGCTGGCGGAGTGGCTGGGCACAGCGCTGCTGCCGTAATAACAATAATAGACTGTTTTATGGGCTGCCCTTCACACGGGAGAGTCTGGCGTAGACAACACACAACATAACCGCAGGAGCTTAACCAGAGACCGAGGCTCGGAGACAGGAACGTGACTGAGTGGAGGCTCACGCCGGAGATTTCATTGCCTGAAAAGGTAAAAATGAAATGGGGCTGATGAATACAGCTAGACAAGTGAGGCAATAATGAATATTTCCTTTTTCATTTAACATTGTGCAAAGCAAAACATTAGTTATAAAGAAAAAGGAGGGGGAGTAAAATGACCAATTTAAAGAAAAAAACCATGTCAAAATTGCATAATCCTGACCTTCCGCTCTAAACCAGAACTTCACCTTTAAACCACTATGTATTAAGCATTATGTAAGCACCATTTCACATGTAAAAAGGTTAGTTAGTCAGCCAGACACAGGTCACATATATAAGTCTTAAAGGTACAGTAGCGAAAACAGGCTTTTTAATTCTAACACTGTCTTAAAAGTGTTGTATGTAATTTTTTGGGCTGTACTAAAGCATAAAAATACCATACTATGTTTGCAGATATTTAGGAAACATGCTAAGTTCACATACTTGTTTCTGCAAAAAATGATTTCTTCTAAAATGTGCATTCCGTGTCGGAATGTCTGTTTTTGTTTCGGTCTGTGATCACGCCCACTGCCAATTTACCCAATAGTATTTCGACAATGCAGGTTGCCAGTTGGCAGAACACACAGTGTACTGCAGCCATGGAAGCCTGCAAACAAACTGGGTCTGAGATGGCAGAATATACCCTAACTAAAATTCCTCTGCATCCATCTAAAAAGCTCTATGTCCAGAGGCATATTAAAATGTGGACAAATCATCTTGTCACCTTCTATTGTGCTTGTTCCTGTTGCGTGTCCTGGCAACCAGCGTGAGTCTGAGGAGGAGTGGGTGGGGGAAACAACTCTCTCTAATATTTTTAATTTGGACTGCAGTATCCATTTCAACCGCTAGCTTTCAATATTACACCTTTATCCAGGTCCTGCAAGCAGCATTTACCAGGGTTCAAGCATTTAAGGCCTTTAATAAACACATATGCGTAAAAAGATATTAAGCTTTATTTAGCAAGCTTGTCACCACTTAAATCACAGAGGAACAGCAATGATATATGCTAAACCAAACACAGAGAAAGAAAAGGCTTAAACAATAATACGCATGCTTACACATACACACACCACTTATTGGCTTACTTTCATTCTGTGTAAAAACTGTGTCTGTTTTGTGTTTAAAGTACATTTTCCATGTTCACTTTATTAATTAAACGTGCCTACACACACATTTTGTTGCAGATATGGATATTTGAAATCAATAATGAGGTAAGAAAATGCTTATTCCAGGTTTCCCCTTTAAAAATCATCATTTTCAGGTCTCAATGTAATTGTAATGTTATATTATTGCAAAAAATAAACAAAACTCTGAACAAACGAAGTGGTAAACCTTGACAAAATGTGATTTGTAATGATATAATAAGGATTTATATAGTTTAAAAGGGATATTAAATGACAAAACCTTGAAACCTTGAACTATATTAGTGACTTTCTACTAAATTGCCATTACAAACATAAAAACATTGTCATTCAACACATTCACATCTTCATGAAATTGCTTGTTTAAAGTCATGTCACATGTGCTTGCTTATTTTCAGAAAGATCTGAGCATTCCTTGAAGAGATATAGGCTTTCAGGGACACTTGGTCAAGGCCACATTTTGAAATTACCCTTTTATATCCACTATGGATAATGGAAAAGTTAAAATTTTTTTGATCATTATTAAACAACAGAGTCCAGAGAATTGTACTGCATTGGTTTTATTCAGATTGAGCAAAAAACCTAGGACTAGTATGCAAACGTAGGTTTTTAAAATATTCTTGAATGAATGATTTGATTGACAAAATAAATGATGGGTAATGAAATATTTACTGCAAGTCTCCGCGACGGATGTGGCCGCTCAAGGGCCCAGAGGGGACCTTGTCATCTGAGTCTGAGCTTGAGGGGACTTTCGGTTCCTGAGTTAGAAGCAAAAATGTACCGGTATTGTGACGTCACTGGCGGTCGCCATTTTAAATGGTTCTTGAGGCAAAGTTGTTCAGAATGAGAAGATCTATCGAATGATATGCATATTGTGTGGATTTGTGAAACGCCACGTGATTACAGAGGTGTAAAACTCGTTAGCGCCAACTTGTGGCCGATTTCTTTCAAAATTCTTACAGACCTCTAAGACCACGAGTCGAACATGGCCAACGAGTTTTGTTCCAATCGGCCTCCGTTAACCTTGTCTAATAGGTGCTCAAATTTCATTGGCCGATGGCGGCCATGTTTTTTGAGATACGCCAATGTTCTCATAGACTATCATGCCCTCTTGGACCAAGACACTGGATACAAAATTTACAAAGTCAATTTAAAAGTCAATTGGACTAACGGTTGCATAGTTACAGCTGTGTTCCTGTTTTTTTTTTGTTTTCTTTTCAAGTTATAACACCACCTAGTGTACAATTGATGCAATTTTTTAGCATGACCAAAGATTGAGCCCATACACGTGTACCGAGTTCAGTGCAAATATCTCATTTCTTTCTTGAGTTATAGCAATTTTAGCAAAAGTGGCTCCTCCCACACCCTACGTTTTGGCGCCCCTTAGCGACCATGAATAAAAATTTAATTTGATAATTATTGATAATCAGACTCCAGAGAACATTTCTGCATTGGTTTGGTTCAGATCGGGCGAAAAACCTAGGACTGGTTCGCAAAAGTAGGTTTTGGACAAAATTCAAAATGGCGGAAAATTTTATAACAGCATAATAATGCAAGTAGGCCTATACACTTTCAAATGACAATGAACTTAACTCTTAAAAATATTTAGATACTGGAATTAAAGCGTCAAAAAAATAATAATGTTGAATAAATAATAAATAAACCTTTGCTAACAAAAACTGCAAAATAACAAGTACAAGAAAACACTTGCAAATGCAAAAAAGGCACTTATATGGAGATTTTCCATCTACAGGTTTTTCCCTGACCTTATTTTCTCAGCGAAGTAAGGGTGCACGCTATTGTCAGATGTCCATATGAACAAAGACACAGATTTAGCAGTCAGATATGACCTGTTGAGGTATCTGTTTTTCTAGAGGTGTGTTTGAAAAACACAGGCGCAATGATATTACGCAGCATCTCTCACAGATGTCTCCATGGTTGCAAGGCACACTCCCTGTGCAAGCAGGGGGTCACAGGCGCTGCGTAATATCTGCGCCACAGGCGCATATTAAGTTCCTTAATTATTACGCCGGAATGAGAGTATAGTTCCTTGCAATATCGGCCTAGAAGATCGCAACTTTTCATTTTCCGTCGGATGTAACTACAGAAGAGTCAAGTTTTAAATAGGAAAAATACTCTTTGGTCATTTTTGAGCGTGATGCTAACGGTCTAATCAGAATCAATGAACTATGCTAAGCTATGCTAAAAGTGGTACCGCCAGAACCGGAGATCGGCTGAACGGATTCCAAAACGGTAAAACTCAACTGTTTAACTCTAGAGGAGTTGGAAAATGAGCCTATTTTCAAAAAAAAAGTGGAGTGTTCCTTTAATGCACTGCTGAATGTACTGTTGTGTGGAGAAGGATTGTAGATGAGATTTCACAGTGGGATGGCTTACCCAATGTGATTGACACAGTAAATGGGCAAAACTAAATTATGACAGTTTTTTGTGCAGGAATGGATAAAATGTTACAAAATTTAAATTTTTAAATGACCTTTTCTTGAATAACAGTTTGCAGCTTTAAGTTTAGTGAAAGTGGGAAGTGATTAAAACTTTTCCTGTTGTAACCTCTGTTCTACCTCTGTGCTGCTGGTGTGAAACTCCAGGTTTCATTCTGACAGCTTTTCATTTCCTGTCTAAGCAGTTTGAATTTGATTGACAGAAAGCTCTAGAATCTCCCTGGTGCTGTTCACAGAACTGGACCGACAGAACAGCTAACCTTTCTATTATTCCACAATATAGACACTGTATAGAGAGAGAGAGAGAGAGAGAGAGAGAGAGAGAATGATGTTTACATAAAAAAGACATCTCATCCATCCATCCATCCATCAATAAACAAGTCATTATTGTTAACTAAAAACTAAAAATTAAAACAATTAAAAGCATTTTTTTGTATAATATAAATATTAGATTAAAAAAACTAAAACTAAAAAAATTGAAATGTTGTCATGGCAACTAACTGACATAAGTTTATCTGGAAATAAATAAAAAATAAAACTGAAATTAAAATTAATTAAACCTCAATACTAACATTATATATATATATATATATATATATATATATATATATATATATATGTTTGATCTCGCCGCTGAGCTGTCACAAATGTTTTATATTTGAAGAGTGGAGAAGAGTCTTCGTCTGATATTTCCCGTCTAGTTGTAGCCATGAGCCGTTGAAATTTAATGGCTCTGGTTGTAGCCAATAGAGGGTATGTGACATCACCGTCGACCGTTATGGCTGCACGCCAACTGAGTGGCAAAAGACTGAGTGGCAGCATTGGTTTTCAGCGTGAATGCCGCGAAAAACACACAAAACATATCCAAAACGGGAAAGAGCTTTGCGACGGACTGTACAAATAGCTTTGACACAAAATCTGAGGTATATTTTTACAGACTGCTGAAAGCTACAAAAAAAAAAAAAAAAAGCAAATAGGTCGCTGCAATTTACAGAAACTGCTGGACTTCAGGCAAAGAAACATGTTTTGCAGTTATCATTTTGTGTCAAAATGTTGGATTTTGGGGTAAAATCATACCCTATATATTGTATTGTTATAAATTGTGTTGACAACTCATCAATTAAATATTTACCATCTTATATTCTGCATAATTGGATGTTCATAAATAAACTCTGACAAAAACTATACAAGTTTTAGGGCTGGACGATATGACGAAATATATAACATTGATATAAGTGATCACTCCCATTTAGACCTACCTATGTATTTGTATAAAGAGGTCACATGCCGATTTACTTTATGTATTTCCCCGGCGTCGAAATCAGGCATATAAATGTCAGGAAACACGATTCCTGGCTGCATGTCAATATCCATGGATTAGGTTTCTTTGACATGTCATAAGGAACACGTTCGAGCCCAACCTTTAGTGTAATCGTTTCCTTTACTCGCGTTTTCGCAGTTTCCCCTATTAAATCCAGTCATGTAGCAGGTTCTGTTGCCACTCAGTCCAGAGGGAGCTCGCATCTCCGAAAACGTCTAAACAAACTGTAAAATAGGTGCTATGATTGAATATAAGTCACATATTTCAGGTCTAAACAACTACATTCCTGCCTAAAAAACTCTTAAAACTACAGTTCGTGGTACAACAAGTGTAGTATTCGCAAAAAATTACAGTGGATTTGCTCGGCCACCATGATGGTCGCCTCAAGCAGAGCAGTGGCGTGCACAAAGGGGGACCCGGGAGGGTTTGAGCCCCTGCCCCTTTGATCGTGAAAGTGAAAGTGCCCTTTGCGGTCGCATCGCGGTGCCCCCGCATTCCCATTTCTCCCTCCCGGAATGCGATTTTGGCTGAGGGAGAAACCAACAACACCTTGCCAGCTATACATAGTAACCGTTTTATGAAAGCAATAAGCCCAGTAAAGGCATGGATTACAGTGAATGTAAACCATTGCTTCTTGGGGCTTATTGCTTTAATTAATACCATATTATGTATGTAAACTGTACTGCAATATGATAATATGTAATGTCGTAGTCATAATAAATAAATTAAAAATAAAAATAGCACAAGAGCAGAGAGTGATGAAGAGAGATGCTGAAACCAGATAATGAAAAAGAAAAAAGGGGGGAAGACAGTAGAAAAGGAGAAAAAGATCCCATAATAACCCCCAGCAAGATCTGCTGCAGTGCTTCAATTAGGATTTATTTTCCTTACCAGCAGTCTGGTGATTTGACTCCATCTCAGCACTTCATTTTAAAACAAAGACACAGTCAGTCACTTTTACAGCTAATTACATTTGTTATATTGGATATTTACTGCCAATTCAGGATGATATACATCACATTTACAGCTTTTGCTAATGTTTTGACTTTTAGCTGAGCGCAGTTGACCATTAGCAAACTGTTTTCAGAGCCCATGTCAGTCTGACAAAGCTGAATGGTCATTACCATCCGTCATATCCAGACAACTTAAGGCTAATAATTCAAATAGAAAACGGTGCAAGGTCACAAATATTTAATATGTGTGACACACAAGAGGTGAAAAAGAATGGCAACACTGTGTATATGAGAAAGCATCTCTCTTAGCATTTAATAATTCAATGTGAAGGTGCACAAGTGGAACACTCATTTTGCTGTTATGGAATAAGGGAAATGGTCTAAAAACACTGTCGTTCTCAGGAAAGTCTCTGTTTTTCTGTGAGCTTGATTCAAATACTCCCACATTGTTGTGGTCTTTCTGTTTGGGAGAGTTTGGCTGCCTCTTCTCAGCCGAATAACCACAGACTAAAATTTGCGCTCAGCGAATTGAAGATCAGCCCACATATGACAGATTTCAGCTCTTAGAGAGGAAAGCTGGTGGTCCTAGAAAAGCAAAGTTTTTTTAAAGGAAGTCCGTTTACTTGGCGGCCATCTTGGGAAAACCCTTAACCCGCTATTAGCAGTCAGTCATACAGTATAACTTCTGTCTACTTCAAAGAGAAAAGACCAAAATCACTCATGTTTTTTTAACTGCTAAATCACCAATAATATCCGACAAAAACAGAATCATAGATTGTGCTGCTTTAGATCACATCCAGACTGTAGCTGTTTTAATCGCCTGTAAATTCTCCTGTTAATTGTTCGGCCCATCTTCTCACTATTTGTGTTTCCCTAAAGAGAAGCAGTGAGTAATAAATGCCCAGATGAGTTAAGTGCATTAAGTGTACAAAATACACACACAGTGTAATCAAGAAAGAACAATGAGTTTAACAGCATTACAGACGTAACACAAAACACAAATGCATTATCTGGCAAATATATCTGCATGTGAATGGGAGAAATGCTTGAGTGCACTTTATGAAAAAGCTCATGTAGGTAATGAGCTGTTAAACAAGTAATAATAAATGTTCTAGAGGAGTTCATCTAATCCTGTCAATCATAACGCAAGGGAATGTAATGGCTGCTTACCTAACTCATTGGACAATCCTTCCAGCATTCCTCAACAGCTCATCTTTATTTCTATTGATTTCTTAAGGGCCAAATATAAAATGTTGGTTTTCTGCTTGCTATTCTCCCTCTTGCGGCCTCTAGAATCATATGGCAAAAAGTTGTGAAATTTGGCACACTGACTGATGAGCATCTGAGTGTTCATAATAACCCATCTGCATTTTATTTTATAATGTTTAAATCAATGGTCTCAACAAAATTGCCAAACCTTTTTCCCTCAGATTTCTTGGGTCATGCCAAGCTCGATTTTGGGGGTAAAATGGTGCTAAAGGTACATTTTATTTTATTTTCCTCTAAATAAGATGGCAATAAACTCAATGCAGCACTTACTAAACATCCATGTTTTACTCTGCACACGTGTAACCAGTCCTACTCAACCCGCTCATAGGCGGGATTCGAACCGGGGTAGCTCACCTCGGGCACGCTAACAAGGAGCTTCACGCAGCTTCTAGCACTCTAAAGTCACTAGCACTCCTCTTGAGGCCAGGGGAGTAAGGTATACACCCAGAGCTCCCCCTCCCCCCATCTGTGTCACGGCACCACTGTAACCCCTCAGTTCCTACTCGACCCATTACGAGTGGGATTCTAACAGGGGTCTCTGGCGGGCACACTAACAAGGACACTAAAGACCGCAGCCGCTTCTTTAGGCCAGGGGAGTAAGGTTTACATCCACAGCTCTTACTGCCCTACATCCGCTACACTCACCCCCCTAAACCTCATTCCTATCCGGTTCACAGCATCAAATGCAACTGGCCCTACTCGACCCGCTCCGAGCAGGATTCAAACCAAGGACGTCAGTTGCTAGTGCACCTCTTGAGGCCAAGGGAGTGAGATTTACATGCACATACTGGCCTACGTCTGTTGCATGTGAAAATTTGCCTTATCCTTGATGTGCTTGCAAGTGATTTTGCACTAAGTTTATCTAATATTTTTATTGTTTTTTAAATGTTATAGATTTACACTATGTAGCAAATGATAATCATTAAAATAATAGATTTTGAGACAAATGGCTTGTTTGTAATTAACCCTTGTTTTAAACAAAATTGAGTTGTCAGAAATACTGGATAACCTTGGATATTTTTTTTTTAATTTCTCATTTAGGGTCATGAACATGCCTGCCAAGTGGAATGCGTGTACAACATTTCTGACGATTTTGATGTTCGTGGGTCAATTTGATCGGAAATTTCATGGTTAACTAGATCAAAAATGTTTATGTCAGTTTCTCAACTACCCTCTGAGGGTATTTACATTTATTCACTTTTATCCAAAGAAATGTACACTGCATTGAAGTCGTACATTCTTATTAGTTAAAAAATGTAAATTTAGCTGGGATTCGAACACGTTTGGCATGCTAGCACCATGCTCTACTGTTTGAGCTTCAGGAAAGCACAAACATTTAAAATGTAAAAAAAGATTCAAAATTTTAAATTTTAAATAAAAAATAGTTGTTAAATACAGTTTTAAAAATAATTTAAGGTTTACTGTTTTTACCTGTTTTTTGTTTTTTTCATAGTTTGTTTTTTTGTAAATTGTATTCAATCCAATTAGGGTCAATTTGATCCGCAACATAAGATTCGTACTCAGAATTCAAACATAATACAAGGGTTAGATCAACAGTTTTTTAATAACTGACATAAAAAAGTACATAAAAGTATGGTATTTGGGGTAAAAAACGTTGAGGCCAGGGTTGGGCAAAAATACATCAAAATGTATTTTAAAATAAAATACCAAATACTTTAATTTTAAGTGTAAAATAAACTACAAAATACAGCAGCCACACCATGTATCAAAATAAACTACTGTATTTTTGTATTTTAAAAATACTAAAAAATACTTTTACAAGGAAGCATTAAATTTCTTCGCAAACCATCCATCAATTGGCCTATTTGATCTACACCTTCACCATTACACTGACTCAGTTGATTAAGTAAACAATGTTTGATAGCAACAGCTTTTTCTCTGCCCGAGTCACGCAATAAATCTAACATATGCAACCAGTTAAAGGCACAATATGTACAGTAGGATTTTTGGATTAAAATATCCAAAACCACTAGAACAGTGTTATATATTTTGTTGACTTGTGTACTTACATTATCCCAAATGTTTCCAAGAATGTTTAAATCCAGACAAATAAGCCATTTTAACCAGGACACGGACATAAAACATATTCTTTTTTGTTTCATTAGACAGATGAGGAACTGTTTGGATTCATTCATCAACTGAAAACTTATCATGTTATATAGCTTCTTGTTTAAATCTCGTTTTCTTGATTTACCACAAGTACCATGTTTTACCATGACTTATATTGATCTAGCTTACTGCAGTGTGCAACAAGTTTTTCATAGCAGCTGCCAAGCAAACGCACAGAGTAGCATTATAATAACTTTCAACACACAAATGTATCTAATATGATAAACAGCACTGCGTTACCCCACATACGCTAGACCAAAAAAAAGCAGAAGCGGCGACTGTGGCATAATAACAGTTCTGCTGCTTTCGAGACGTGTCGCACTCGTCTCTCATTAGCAGTCTTTCCAGCGGTCTCGTTCAGCATCCCATGATTCCACAAAATCAAGGATAAACGACTGAATAAGCAACCTCTAGCGGCTAAAATTTACATATTGTGGCTTTAACAGATCAAATATTCACACATCCCTGTAATCTCCCAGATGAAGGTAAGTTTTAAAGTAACCAACAGTTTAATTTTTAACAGTTTGTGAATGACTCATAATTGTATACTAATTTAGTTACTTGGTGTTTGGTAACAAAGGGTCTACTTTGCATCAGCAACACTGACTCAATGACAAACAAGTCACTCATAAGAAGACAACTGATGGCACCTGTATTCATAGCAACTAATTTCTAACTAATTAATAAATTGATTGTTAATCATAAATATAGCTACTTGGTATAATAGTTTTCAAGAACATTATGTAAATTGGAAAACTATTTAGCCTAGGCTACTAAAACGAACACCAAAACTTAACATCTGTTGTGAACTCAACAAGTCTGGGCAAACTACTGAGTATGCACCAATCATAGGCTGCATTTTTATGATGTCATCATGTTGACTTCTTACAATGTATTTTACAGTATTTTAAAACTACAAAAATACAAAACTCTAAAGTATTTTGATACAAAATACAAAGCCATTTTCATCAACCCTATCAAATACAAATTACAAAATACTATTTTGTATTTGAAATACGTATTTGAAATACATGTATCATAAATACTATCATATAGCCCATCCCTGGTTGAGGCTAAATGCACAATAATTGCATTGCAATTGTAAATGCACTGGCTTCTTTTCTGATTCAAGTGGTCAGTATAATATATGAAGTTGAGTGATGTTTTTAATGAAACCATCATATTGAAAAATATTATATGAATCAAATCGCATTATAAAATATCACATTTGTTACTGTAAAGACAAAAAAAGATTAAAGCTGCAAGCAGCAATAAGAGGGCCCAGAACCATCACCACCTGGTGGCCTTAGGAAAACAGTGAATAGTAGTTGACATGCATGTAATCGAGTAAATACAGGAGAAATATGGCAAAGTCATTTCGACGTGCCACACTTCCTGCTGCCAACAGGTTGCGCTTAGACTATTACTTAATATTGCCATGTAGATGTCTTCAGGCTAGGACTATTATCAAATGTGAAGTTTGGAGCAGATCGGACATTGTTTGCCTGAGTTACAACTACTTCCTGTTTTGTGGCGTTAATCACATAATTTAGCACTTAGCCAAGTGTTGCATGATTTAACGTGTTTCTAGCATGTTTGGTACTTCGTGGCATATTTAAATGTGTTTCTGGGAGTGAGTTACAGTGCAAAGCATGCCATTTCCTGTTGTCAGCAGGTGGCGCTATGACTAACTGAATATTGTGAAGTCTGGGGCAGATCGGACATTGTATGCCTGACTTATAACAGTTTCCTGTTACATGGCAAAACTTTGCCATACCAGACTTTGTCAGGCCGCCACAGACACGCCCTTCAGCGTAAACTCAAGATCTTCGCAATTTAACGTCGCAAAGGCCTTTAGATTAGGCTGACCAAATATGAAGTTTATCTGATAAAATCTCTAGAAGGAGTTTGTTAAAGAACAACATCTGCAAAATGGCAAAAACTGCAAAAATTTTGCTGGGAAAATTAAAAATATCTCACTTCCTGTTGGGTTTTCAGATTTAGCACCCTTGGACTTTTTTTGTAGGTATTGGGCTGTTATATCTGTCTGCCGAATTTCATACCTGTATGTGAAACGCAGCACGAAGGGCGCTTAATTGAAATTTTGTAGGTGGCTCTATCGAGCCATTTTGGCACACCTAATTCTGAAACCCATATCAATGATCATATAAATTTTCACCACTTCTGACGCGTGTGCAAAGTTTCATGAGTTTTCGAGCATGTTTAGGCCCTCAAAAATGCGATTCATTTCGGAGAAGAAGAAGAATTGACCGAGCAATTCCAATAGGGTCCTCACACCATTGGTGCTCGGGCCCTAAAAATGTAAAATGTAAACAATTTATCCAATATTTACATAAACTGGCTGAGATCATCATCACCAAGCCTTACAAACATCATGGTTTTGATAAATTTCGGAACTATTTGTAACAATATGATTTGATTGGTGGTTGATTGTATCTGGGCACTGATTTGGCATACTGAAATAAAATTTTGTACTTGACCTTGAGAGCATGTCCTAAGGGTCTATGTAAAGTTTCTGGTAAAAAGTTATATTTAATGGCTTTTTTAATGGTAAAATCAGAGTTTGAGTCTTGAGCTCAAGCTCACCATCAAAGACAGCAAGTATTTTCTCTCCAATCTTATTCCAGAATTCCAACCAAAAATGAAAATGTAAAATCCTTATTTACTCACTCTCATGACATTCCAAACCCATTTTACTTCCTTTCCTTTGTGAAACAAAGTTGATCAGAATGTCACTCTCTTCCATACAATAAAAGTGGATAAGGACCAGGTACTTTCAAGTTGCAAAAAGGACAAAAAAGCATCATAATGGTCAAAACGACTCTTATTTCGATTATTCAGAAGCCATACAATAGCTTTGTGTAAAAACCAGACATGAAATTTTAATAAGCTGTGAAAATCTTGCTCTACGGCCATGGTCACCATTACGTTTCATTGTACAGAAAAGGGCAAACTGGGAATTCTGCTATAAATTTTTCCTTTTTATTTTTGTCAATATGCAAACCTTACAGTCTCCAAACGCCAGGAAAGTATATTTCAAATAGAGGAGTATTGTTGAAGTACTGTGCATCTGAGTGGTCTGTCCCTGGCTCACTGTTTCAAGAATGAGAAAGCAAAAGAAAGAAGTATTCGTGGGCATAAAATGTGCTTGACTGAACTGCTATGTGATTTCTCCGAGAGTCAGGGATCTTCTGGAGTCACCCACTCCAGAGAGCCAATCTCACCCAGAGGACCCTTGAGGAGGTAAACAGATGTGGATTTCCAATTGCCTAATTTTCTCTCTTTCCTACGAATCCATCCATTGCTATGACACATATGAGATAACGAATGCAGATAGTGTGTTCACCCACCTCAGATGTGCATTTCTGCACAGGCTGCAGCTGAATGTGATATTTACAAGAGCGACTGCCATTGAGGTGAACGTGAATGCGTGGATACGTGGATAGCCTTCTCCAGGTTTTATAGACCTCCTTGTGGGTAATGCATTCAACCTCCCATGCCATTTTAAAAAATAGTAGGCAGTTTGGGTAACCTTCTGGCAAGGTTACTACTTGTTTCAGAATGTAAATTCAAAAGTATTTTTCCCATAATGTTTACTAAATGATAAAATAGAATGTTCACTTAACTTTCATACAACAAATATTTAAAAAACTGGACGTTTTGAATGTTCAGAGAACATAACGTAATGGGAATATTAGCAAAATGGCAATTCATAAATATTTTGGTGAATTGGTGGCTAATTCGTATGATCTCATTCAAATTTTCATATATGATCCGCTTATGCCCCAATGACGGGTATGTTTAGGGGTGGACTTTCATGCTTACTTTTTTTAATACTCTTAAGTTTTTGTAAGATTCACATTGTACAAATTCATACAAAGTCGTCAACTAACATTGTTACGTTTTCCTTTGAGAACAGGTTATCCATCCAGCTGTGGTAGTTTGTGCGTGCGGGTTTCTCAGAGAGTGCTGAAAATGAATTTGACCTGCACGTCTGCTGTGGCTGCTCTCTGACCTCTGCATGTCCGGCCTGGCTTCAATTAATGTACACCTATCCACTAACTCACTCTTTCTCTCTCCTGAGCTTCTCCACATTCGTCCTCTCACCCTCTTCGCTTTATTTGTCTTGAGAAAAATGGAGGCAGGCCGTCCTCCAGTCATCCGTCGGGGCCTGAAGGTATAATCAGAACATTAATCTGTGTCTGCATTGCATGCCCACAACTCAGCCTGCCAACAAAAACATCCCCACATGTCTGACTGCCACATTCGCTAATCCAGGACCTGCTTTTAGCTTCCTGTCATAGCGATCGAGGGATGGGTAACCAGAAGCGGCAGGCCTAGATGAGAGTGAAAGGCGTGTTAGAGGAGCAGCAGGGGTTCTGGTAATCCGAGCGGGGCTGTAGGGAGGTGCTGTTCTCTCTCACACATGAAAAAAAGAAAAACGGCCAGCTAATCCAGCGTAGCAAGACTCCAGAGGAAATGGAAGCTGATGGTATTAGCGCAGCCACAAGCACCTTTGATCCTGAGCAGAGTATTGCACGCTAAATCCGTGCTTTTCTTTTTCCAAGTCATATTTGTTCAGGCAAGAATCTTTTCCTCTGATCTTTTTCATCTCGTGTTACCTTGAATAATCGGCACTAAATGGTTTCTGGTTTTGTGAACAATAAAGCAAAACAAAATGTCCTTTTCATGGATTGTTATTAGGCTATTAAGATGGCAGTGCTATTACCATGGTTTTCTGGTACAGTAATACAATATATTATTTGACATACCCTATCTACCTATCTATTAGTACTTTTTAAAAGAAATTAACTCTTTTATTCAGCAAGCGTGCGTTAAAAATATTACATTGATAATAAGAACACATGTTTATTGAGCAGCAAATCAGCATATTAGAATCATTTCTGAAGGATCATGCGACACTGAAGACTGGAGAAATGGCTGCCGAAAATTCACACTTTGATCACAGGAATAATTGACGTTTAAAATATTTTCAAACATAGTTATTTTAAATTGTAATAATATTTCAAAATATTGCTGTTTTACTGTATTTTTGACCAAATAAATGCAGTCTTGTGAAGCATGAAATACTTCTTTCAAAAACCTTAAAGGGGACCTATTATGCCCCTTATTATAAGATGTAATAAAATTCTCTGGTGTACCCATAATGCCCAACAGAAAATACCCAACAGATAATTTATTATAGCATGTCCAATTTGCCCCATTTTGGTGTGACCAAAAACACCCTGTTTTCAGGTGTGTACCTTTAAATGCAAATGAGCTGCTGCTCCCCGCCCCGTTTCCAAAAGAGGACAGCTGGTGCTTTGGATACTCCGGCAACAACAAAACTGGAGAATCTCACGCAGGCTAAATTGCCAGAAATTGTCAGTAGCTGTGTCAGTAGCTTATCGATTAGCATGTTCCATCATGATCATTGTAGCAAATTAGCTCGAAAGAAATATGAATAATTAAACATAACTAGTTATAATTAATTATAAATACTTGGATCAGTTAATAAAATTAAGTTAATGTAATAAAATTAATATTACAATCAATTAACCTGTTTTGCCAATGAACGCTCAGTGTTAATTGTTTATTTATTCTAAAAAAAAATTAATTTCCAGGTTATGGGAAATAACAATCTTATTGTACAGTACTACTCAGAGCATGTAGTCAGGATCGGCATAATTAGGGACTCCAGTATATGAGCATGAAACACGGACAACTTTACGTGTGACATGAACAAGACTTTATTAACTAGACTAAACACTTAACTACTCTAACATTCACACACATACATGCATAGTTTACCAAGTTTACCAAGAGATAGCTGAAGCAGAATACAGGAGGGCAAGAAGTTACAGCATTGTTTGAAATTCAGCAGATCAACAGCCTTGAGCAAACCATCAGTTTAGTTTTAACAGGCCCTTCTTTAAAAGGGGTAAGGATACTTAATGTATCAAATAATTAGACTAAGTTTGATACTTGCATGTCTCGCCCATTTGAATTAAAGCTGTCCTGATGCAATTTGTGGAATCTTTGCTAATATTGTCTTGATGAAAGAGAACCAGTTGGATTCAGAGGGTCTAGGCCGAAGCCTGGCACAAGCTTGGGGTTCCTTAGAAGTTCCTAGTACAGCATCATCTTCTCATCAGCGTTTTTCAGTAAAGGAAAAAAGAGGAGTGTGATCTTGTGATCAGTGATTTTAAAGGGTGAAGATGCCACACCCTCTTAAGGTGACTGAGCTAATAAGGAGTTTTCCCTTCAGAGGGAAACTTTTACGAGTCTTTGTTCTGTAGCAAGATATTAGCATAAGACATTGGATTGGATGTTTGAGAGAAGAACCTTCTAGATTCTTATAATACTAATGTGTCACAGAGTTAGTAACGTAACATAAATTACCAAATAGGAAACAAAAGTTGGAGTCCATAGATACCAAACATGCTACCCATGTGATTTTAGGTAATTATAACTTTGCAACTCTGAAACATTAATACCAAAATAGTTCAAAAGAGAGAATTAATACATAGAATAAACCCTATAAAAAGGAAAATCATGAAAGGGGAAAATCGGATACACATTTATACATTTCCCATGTGGTTATATATAGAATATATAGGATTAAAAAGGTTTATTTGTCCTTCTCAGAAAGAATGAAGTCAGAGTCTTCTCTGCACATTCCTGACAACAATAAAATAGACACAGGACACCTATTCTGTCTCTGTGTTGCAGTTGTGGGGGATGGAATTATCTTGTATAATGGTCTGGTATCTGTGAATACAGTCAGAGACTATGGAAACTTTAGCCATATTAGCCATACAGCACATTTAGAAACGCGCTTTGGAAACATTCACAAAATATTCATGTTTCATGTTCAAGTTTAGTTTATTTGTATAGCACCATTAAAACAGCAACAGCTGACCAATGTGCTTTACAGCACCGGAAAAAATAAATAAAAGGAGAAAGACATAGAAAGATAAATTCACAAATGGAATCAAAAACAATTATATCAAAATTTAAACATCAGAAAGAAAAACAAAGGAAGTAAAATATATAAATTCCCAAACAAAACCAGGGGCAATTTAAAAAAAAAATCAAAATTACCAACAGAAGTCAAATGCAAAAAACTAATCATCAAGGGACATTAAAAGCAACAGAAAAATAATGAGTTTTGAGTAAAGTTTTAAAAATCTGTAATGTAGGGTAAACAGATAAACACCGTAGAAAAGGCACATTCTCCTCTTTGTTTTAATTTGGCTCTGGGAACAGTGAGTAGCCGGATCTAAGGAAGGGTTATAGAAGTTCAGATAGATATGAGGGAGATAAGTTGTTTAGAGACTTAAAAACAAAAACTAGGATTTTAAATTCCACTCTAAACCACAGGCAGCCAATGCAATGATGCTAACACAAGAGTAATATGAGTGCATTTACGGAGACCCATTAAAAATCTTGCTGACGCATTTTGGACCAACTGGAGACGGGCCAAGGAAGTAACATTCATTCCACAGTACCGTGAGTTATAGTAGTCTAAACGTGATGATATAAAAAAAAAAAAAACATGAATTACTCTTTCAAAGTCTTGAAAAGAGAAAAAAGGCTTGATTTTAGAAAGAAGACGGAGATGAAAGAAAACTCACTGTCAAGGAAAACGCCTACGTTTTTGACAAGAGTTTTGGCTTGAGATGTGACATGATGTGACAAGATACTAAGTGGGAATGCCACTAGGGGGACCAAAGAACAAATTCGGTTTTCTTTTCATTGAGATATGAAAATTTGAAGTGTGATACTTGTTCTGGATATGAAGTTTGAGAACAACCCATCTTTCAGAATCAACTTTTGTGCAAATCTAGCATTGAACTGACCCTAGTTTGTGAAGCAGTCCGGCGTAAAATGATTTGCACAAGACTTTACCTAATTTCATCGGCACATCTATCATTATATCAATAGGTACTATAGCGAGGATATAAACATGGCTGACTATGTACGGCTCACTCACAGCAAAGAATATACACTGACAAGAAGCGAAACTCAAGAGAACGTTCCATTGCCACACCGGCACCCAGCAGCGATATCAGCTGCTTTGTTAAAAAAAAAAAAAAAAAGTACATTAAAGCTAAAATCCAACCTGAATGATGACAACACAGAATAAAATACTATTGCTAGTGATCATCAAATCCTTTTAACAGTTTATTTTACAGACTTTATGTTTAAGTCTTCCACTTTTTTCACAAAACCTTTGCTCTCTAGAAACCCAGTCAGTTTGGGTTAAAATTCTTTAAAGTTCAAGTAACTAGCATTATAAACACTGAATTAATACCAACATATGAAATTAAATTAAGGACATGCATCAGAAAAATTGGGAATGTAGGGCAATAAATATATAACAGAATATAACAGCTTGACAGAAACTGTTTTTGCAGTGTTGTCTTATATTAATGTCCGTTAAAGCAAGACTATGTAAACAAAAAAAGTGTGACGGATTCTATTGTCCAGTTGGCATCTTCACCCCAAAATGGCTGCCGCGCTACCGAAGCACCTCCTCGTGGCTGTTACCCAAAAAACATCAGAGTTTCGCCTCTTGGGTTCTATACTCTTTGCTCACGGCGAGAACTATGCTAATAGGGCAGATTGTGACATCACAGTAGGGGAAATCTGGAACAGCGTATTTTCAGACACTGCTTCTGATTTATGGGAATTAAAAAGGTTCAGGAGTAGGTGGATTTTTACCATTATAGGCTGCTTGTTTACGCACATTGTGGACACACATCAGTGTTTAAACACCACGTAAAGTGAATTTTGCATAATAGTTCCCTGTTTAAAAAATCTTACCAACCCAAACTTTTGAACTTGCTACAAACTCAAAAGTATGTAGTACAAGTTTATATACTTTCCCATAACCAGTGAAAAGTAGAAGTGTGTGAATTGGGATGCAGCCTACGTCTACAAAAAATCTCAAAATTATTCCAAAGAAAGGTTTAAACCGGATGAGGTTCAATGGTTTAATCTCACTGTAACACATTAAAGTTCTGAGCGAGTTACTCTGCATGACATAGCAGCTTAGCTACAGAAACTCTGAAGCTACTGAGTTTAAAGCTCAAACAACTGGATATATTCTGTATGGATACCTGCTATTGCCCAACGAATACTTTGGTTATGTCTGCGTGTATTTTTGCATGGATATCACGTTACTTATGAAGACATATTACTTTCCCTATCCATAATTGCACACAATGCTGATATTTACCTAAGCATAAGTACACACATTCCTTAACGCTCACAGTGGGAAATGTCACTCGCACACCCTGATCAAAGTCCCTGCCACGGCTTGGTGTTTAGAGCTTCTAAACCCTTACAAATATCAGAAGTGTCAGCTAAAATGTTTGCTGGAGCGCACAAAAAAATTGTGAGAGACAGTGCCAAGATGTATTACTTAGGGAGACATTTGGAATTTAGAAGAACACATTTGTGATTTTGCATTAAAGGGACAATTCACCCAAAAATGAAAATTCTGTCATCAATTACTCACCCTCACATTGTTGCAAACCTCACATCATTGGGTCAATGGGGCCTAATGTTGTTTTGAAATAATATCCCAAATGAAATACTTTACAAACACATAATCAAGTTGAAAGTTGAAAATCTAGGCATGTAGATGATTTATCCAATGTTTTGTTTATTAACTATTAGGATCATTTGGATTAAATAATAGTAAAATGTATTAAAATTAATGGGAATGGATGCAAATGAAAAGTTTGATGTTAAAAGCATTATGAAAGGCTGTCCTTAAAACATAAGAAATATAACTTTGGCTCTGAAACTTTGGTATGTCTGGTTGAAACTCTTAAAGGGTTAGTTCACCCAAAAATGAAAATTCTGTCATTAATTACTCACCCTCATGTTGTTCCACAACCGTAAACCTTTTGTTCATCTTCAGAACACAAATTAAGATCAGTTCAGTTCAGTGCTGCATGACACGGTGATGGACGCTGAAGTTACAGCGGCATAATTTGTTTACAGTTAGTTTATAGATCGTCTTTTGGATGATTGGTTGTGCGTGAATGCAAAAGTAATTTTGCAATCCTTATCTCAATAGCCGATGTAAACTTAATTCGCTCTTCTAAACGAGTTATTCCCGCGATGTAACGAGATGCATATGTATGTGTGTATTCATAAGCGTGCTTATAACCCTCTAGTTCGTATGTTTGTATACATATCTTTATTATTGTATGTGCTAGAGATACACTTGTTGTTATTATAACATTTATGTTCCTGTTTGAAAGTTCGCTGTGTTTATATATATGTAATGGGAGAATTGTTGTAAACAACTTGGTACACGCATGCGCGTTCATAGCCCAGTCAGAGTGGCGCCATACAAGCTCCGCAGCGCTAACAAGGTGTCAGGTTACAACTGTGCGCTGCACAAAATATCGAAGCTGTACATTATATTACATTTGCTTTAAATCTTTTGTGATTTAATGTTCATGTTTAATTATTAATTTTATTTTATTGTGGTGTATTATTGCCAATATGTTTAATTGTTGTAATTCATCATTATTATTATCATGTTATTATATTATTAACAGTTTATGTCACTGTTTTTAATTTATAGAAAACCACAACCAAAACAAACCAAGTCTGTTGAGTGATGACAATAAATGGGTTATTCCCAGATAACCAAGTGCATCTCAAATTGGACAGTCTTTGGTGGGTCAGCGCCCCGAGCCGGCAACTTGTAAATGGTGAAGAACTACAAAGAGCCAACCATTTTTTCAGACTTTATTCAACAATATCTAGTGATGGGTGATTTCAAAACACTGCTTCATGAAGCTTCGAAGCTTTACAAATCTTTTGTTTCGAATCAGTGGTTTGGGGTGTGTATAAAACTGCCAAAGTCACGTGATTTCAGTAAACGAGGCTTCGCTATGTAATAAGTGTTTCGACATTTCAGTGGTTCACCACTGGGGTGTCTGACTTTGGCAGTTTGATACACGCTTCAAACCACTGATTTGAAACAAAAGATTTGTAAAGCTTCGAAGCTTCATTAAGCAGTGTTTTGAAATCGCCCATTGTAGATATTGTTGGATAAAGTCTTTATTTTGTTTTTTTGCCGCACAAAAAGTATTCTCGTTGCTTCATAACATTAAGGTTGAACCACTGTAGTTCACTGTAGTTCTTCGTCATCAGTTAGGAACCTGGGTGTGCTCTTTGATACCAATCTTTCATTTGAAGACCATGTTTCTAGCATCTGTAAAACCGCATTCTTCCATCTTAAAAATATATCTAAATTACGACATATGCTCTCGATGACAAATGCGGAACAGTTAGTTCATGCGTTCATGACCTCAAGGCTAGATTACTGTAACGCTCTACTAGGTGGTTGTTCTGCTCGCCTGATAAATAAACTACAGCTCATGCAGCAGCTAGAGTTCTTACTAGAACTAGGAAGTATGACCATATTAGCCCAGTTCTGTCAACACTGCACTGGCTTCCTGTTAAACATTGTATAGATTTTAAAATCTTGCTAATTACCTACAAAGCACTAAATGGTTTAGCTCCCCAGTACCTGAGCGAGCTATTAATGCATTATAGTCCTTCGCGTCTATTGCGATCTCAGAATTCATGCCAGTTAATAATACCTAGAATATCAAAATCAACTGCAGGTGGTAGATCCTTCTCCTATTTGGCACCTAAACTCTAGAACAATCTTCCTAGCATTGTTTGGAAAGCAGACACACTCTGTCAGTTTAAATCTAAACTAAAAACACATCTCTTTAACCTGGCATACACATAACACATTATCAATTTATTTTTTCAAATCCGTTAAAGGATTATTAGGCTGCATAAATTAGGTCAGCCGGAACCGGGAACACTTCTAATAACACCAGATGTACTCGTTACATCAGAAGAAGAATGGCATCTACGCTAATATTAGTCTTTCTGTTTATCCCGAGGTTTACCGTAGTCAACCGGATCCGGGCCGCATCCAGGTGAGACCAATGACCTGCGCCTTGACACGACCACAACACAGCCCTGAAGTATCAGCAGAGATTGAGTCAACTAGAACATCCACTGTGAAGGCCTCATCAACATGACAACCAATGGCGCAGCTCCTCAACAACCGTCCATACCGGCGTGATGAATACGATCCTCAGCTGGATGGAACTGAATTAAATACTTTGAATGTTGCGATCCTATCTGACTTATGATAGCAACCTGAGTCGTAACAAAGCACTTTTTGCCAGAGGAGAACTGGCCCCCCGACTAAGCCTGGTTTCTCCCAAGTTTTTTTCTCCATTTTAACACCTGTTTGCCACCTGATGTCACCTGTTGGAGTTTTGGTTCCTTGCCGCTGTCGCCTTTGGCTTGCTTAGTTGGGGACACTTGACAATTGATATTTGATATTCAACAGTGCTTTGATCTACCTGCATTGACACTATTCCTTAAGAGCTGCTGTGCAGCCAAAATAATGTACCAGTTATCACTGTAAAGCTGCTTTGACACAATCTACATTGTAAAAAGCGCTATATAAATAAAGGTGACTTGACTTGACTGTATTCACATGAACTGTTTTAAATATGTCTTTAGTAGCTTTGTGGGCATTTGAAAGTGTTAATTGTCTTGCTGGCAATGGAGGCCTCACTGAGCCATCAGATTTTATGAAAAATATCTTAATTTGTGTTCCAAAGATGAATGAACGTCTTACAGGTGTGGAACGACATGAGGGCGAGTAATTGATGACAGAATTTTCATTTTTGGGTGAACTAACCCTTTAATATATGTAGTGAAAAGGTACTTTGTGATTTAAGAGAATTTCTGATGATCAGTTGGGAGATTAGAACCAAGAGTTTTGGAAATTCCCCAGTTGTGAAAATAGCATAAGTGAATAAAAAAAAAAAAACACCTTAAAATCAAAGGATAAAAAGACAAATAAAATTTTCTTGGAAATTGAAGATGAATGGACGAATATCAGCAGTGAGGACAGCATCAACCCTTTTAAAGGACTGATAAGCAAACTGAAAGAGGTTCAATATGTTCTGTAGCTGAAATTATCTATCTTTTAGTGAGCATTTACTCAACAGAAGTTAATGCAATAAGACATTAGAGCATTACCAGCAGTTGAGGTATGCTGATCAATACATGGCTAAAGTAAAGTTGGTAATGTCACCTGGACTTTTGAGTATATTACAGTTTTTAATAGTTTCGTGACATTTGACTAGTTAAGACAATGTGTAATAAAAAAGAAAAACTGATAAAAACGTGATTCTTAAAAAATAATTTGCATCTTTGTTTTGTTTCAGTTGGCCGAAAGAATTTATTTTCTTTCTCCCCCATTTCATATAATATTCCAATTTGCAGAAATCTGCCAAGTTTTTGGCAAACTTCTGCATCCACACAATCTGCATCTGCTTATGAGTTATTTGATTTTTTTTTAACCAGTTAATTTTAAACAAGAATAAAATAGTAAACAGTTTTCAGTGTCTTCACAGGAGGGGGAATCACGCTCATTTTCAAACCGTTACGGTTAGCAAAATAATACATGTGATTTATTTCGCCATGCTCGAAATCAAGGACTTGTGGCATTTATTTTTGGGTTATGGACTGCTCTAAAGCAGGAATAAACTGCCTTGGGCCTGCCATTGTCAAGAACACCCACATTTACATATAAATTGGGAAACTGAGTGAGCAAGAGTAGAGAAAATCAGAGAGATAGAAACAGAGAGGGGGGGGAAAGAAAAAAATATAATGATATGTTGACAGTATGTGGTCTTTAGTGAGCGTAAAAGTGCCGGCTGTGAGTGTAGAGAACGCTTTAATATCTTATGATTTCTGGCTTGCAGCTAAAGGCCTCTCCTGTCATCTGCCTGTATATGTGAGCGTAAATTCTTTATGATAAAAGTAACCCTGATCAGACGTGCGTTTTTCTATTCAGCGGCAGAAATATTTAGACAAGTGTTATTTTAAGACTCCACAAAAAAACCCAGCTCACATGTTTATTTTGCATTCATATTCATAAAGGATATATGACAACTTCTTGAACTCTTCCAGTTTGTTTGGGTTGGGTCCCTATTTGCTCTTGTGTGCAAAACTCCTTCAAAGTTCTTCAGTAGAGTTCATTGGTCCCTTCAAAGTCCTTGAAGAGCAGGAAAAAAGCGACCTTAATCAGTCATTGTTTTGAGTTGAGGTGAAAAACAACACAGTGGCTGTGAATTGTGTCCCCTGGTGGCGAGGCTTTGATGGGCTAGAGCAGATTAAAGTCCGTGCAGTAATATGGACACATTAAGGGTAAATTGATTTTGCTTGGAATAAAAGGTCAGGATAAGTGGTTTTGTGAGAGACTGGCCTCTCTCTTCATTAGCTTTCAGTCCCTCATCTAACAAGTTTAGGCATCACACACTCTTTGGTCACCCAACCAACAGGAAACAGGCCTCAGGGAAGCAGCTTTTTTCAAATGTCACTCTTATAATGTCAAATCATGGATTATGTGTCAAAAGCACAAAGCCTCTTGTGTCAATTGACATGGACGATGAATTAGGTGTCTGCAATAAACCACAAGTCTCACAGGGGAGTTTTGAAATGTTTTAAATTAAAAATTGTCTGTAAGGCTGGAAGTGGGAAAAAAGTCTTCACATATTCTGACAACACTGCAGATTTCATTATATTATGCTAGCCTGTTTCAGTCTCAGTGTAAAAAGTAAAACAGGTAATTGAGACAAAGTAAGAATGAAAAAAAGAAAAGTGTTAGATATAATATCCTAATTACAAGAAAAAAATGTTACATTTGTATGATAAAAAGTCATACTGTGAGATATAGTCACAATTAAGATAAAAATTGCAGTTAGGAAAATTGCAAAATATAAATACCTCAAGCCACAACCATGTGAAATGTATCAGACATGTGATATATAAAGTCATACATATGACATATATACACTGACAAATATTATCACCAATCACAGGTGAAGCGAATATCGTTGATCATCTCCTAACAAGGCCAAATATTAAGGTCTGGGTAGACTAGATGGTAAGCAAACAATCAGTTCTCATAAACAATGTGTTGGAAGCAAGAGAAATGGGTAGGAATAAAGATCTGAGCGAATCTGACAAGAGACAAATTGTTATGGCAAGCCGATTGGGTCAGAGTATCTCTGAAACAGCAAGGCTTGTTGGTTGCTCCTGGTCAGCAGTGGTGAGAATTTTGTGTAAGGGCAATCAAGGCTATCCCACGGTCTGAGCCATCAGAAGGTGGCACAAGTCACACAAAATTTGAATGTTGGTTATGGGAGGAATGTGTCACAACACACAGCGTATCGCACTCTGCTGCATAGCCACAAACCAATCAAAGTGCCTATGATGACCCCTGTCCAACTTCGAAAGCACCTACAATGGCAAGCAGGTGCCGGAACTGGACCTTAGAGCAGTGGAAAAAGGTTGCCTGGTCTGATGAGTCTTTTTTTATTTTACATCACGTAGACAGCTGTGTTTGTATGCACTCTAAAATGTAATTCAGGGTACCTGTTACTGCAACTTAAATAAATGCATGGTTGCGAATTGTAATTTATTGTTTTAATTAAACCTTTTAAGTTGCAAACACTATTTTGTAAAGTTCTGTTGACATAATAATGTTGATCATTACATCAACTTAATGTCGTCTGTAATTTAAACTCAAATTTTTGTGTTAATTGGCTTTTTAAAAAAATTAGATTATAATAATTTAATGAAATTATCTTGATAACTTCAGAAATTAGGCAGTGGATTTCTAGTTCCCAGCATGTTTCGCAGAGGACTGGATAAGGAGAACAAATGTTGAAATGTTTTTAGTGAAGGGAAAGACCTATTAGTGTTTACTAATGTTTACTAACTAGTGTTTTAGTGTTATTATGTTCTATGTCTTAAGAGTTTCTGTAATGTTGAAGTAATGTTGTGGTTACCGCTGTGCTGAAGAGTAGATACATGAAGGTAGACACTACAATGACTATAAGCAATGACAACTGGATGGAACTGAATTAAACACTTTGAATGTTGCGATCATATCTGACTTATGATAGCAGCCTGAGTCGTAACAAAGCACTGTTCGCCAGAGGAGAACTGGCCCCCCGACTAAGCCTGGTTTCTCCCAAGGTTTTTTCTCCATTTTAACACCTGTTTGCCACCTGATGTCACCTGTTGGAGTTTGGGTTCCTTGCCGCTGTCGCCTTTGGCTTGCTTAGTTGGGGACACTTGACAATTGACATTTGATATTCAACAGTGCTTTGATCTGCCTGCATTGACACTATTCCTTACGAGCTGCTGTGCAGCCAAAATAATGTACCAGTTATCACTGTAAAGCTGCTTTGACACAATCTACATTGTAAAAAGCGCTATATAAATAATGGTGACTTGACTTGACTGCGCTAATGCTAGCGACAAGTAATGTCTTGTTCATTAAATATACATGTTAAATAAGTTACGCTAACATGATAGCTGTTATAGCTCTGTTCTACAACTATAACTGGTAGTTTTTTTTTGTTTGTTTGTTTTTTTGTTTTGAGTAATCAACTTAAAAATTTGTTTATGCTACAAATTATTAAGTTCCACTAACTCTGTGTAACTTGTTGGTTGAATGTAAATTCACTCAAAGTTGTCAAAGTTGTCATTTTTTTAGCAACACATTATTTTTTTTAGAGTGCAGGATGCACTATGGGATGCCAACAAGCTGGTGGAGAGTGTATGATGCTCTGGGAAATGTTCTGCTGGGAAATGGGTCTGGCCATTCATGTGGATATAAATTTGATGAGTACCACCTACCTTAACACTGTTGCAGACCAGATACACCCATTCATGACAATGGTGTTCCCTGGTGGAAGTGACCTCTTTCAGCAGGATAATGCACCCTGCCACACTACACACATTGTTCAGGAATGGTTTGAGGAACATGATGAAGAGTTCAAGGTGTTGCCCTGGCCTCCAAATTCCCCAGATCTCAATCCAATTGAGCATCTGTGGGATGCGCTAGATCAACAAGTGTCGGACCAAACCATGGCGGCTCAAGTAAAAAGTGAAAGTTACATGTGAAGGCCAAGTATGGTAACTAGGGATGCATTTTTTTAGGGAGTACCAATACTTTTTTTCTGGTACTCGCTGATACCGATACCTATACATTTATTAATTTTTTTTTTTTATTTATTTATTTTTTTATTTTTTATTTTGAAAAGGCAGTTTTCAGGTGATGTGGCAGTTTTCCAAGCACAGCACAGCACATTGAGACTAATGAATGTAGGACAGCTTCTTTATTATTACTCCAATGAAAAAAGTAATAATTTTTATGTGCTTGTCACAAACTTAAAGCACAAATTTCACAATGTCCAAAAACCTTCAAAGTCATAATAATAATAAAAACATCAAATCTTTTTTTAACCTGCTAAACAAATATTACAGAACAAATGTTTATAACATAACACTGTGAACAAATGTAAACAACCTAGGGTGACCAGATTTCTCCTGGTGGAATACAGGACAAATGGGCAATATGCAATATGACTAGGATATGAGAAATTTTATTATAACTATATATATATATATATATACACACACACATTTATTTAACATCTTTTGTTATTTTATTAACATTAATGACAGACAAATATTTAATTAGGCTACTGTGCCTTTAAGACCGAATCCATGGACTTAATGTACTCTGATACATATCCTGTTTTCACCCACCTGATTACATCCACTTAAGCCATAACCGACTGTATTTACGTGAGATACTCCACAAGACAAACATTTTATTCACAACTATATGTGCATTTGACTATTCAGGCGCAAGGAAAACTGATTGCGCGCTTTCTGAGAGAACTGGGATCGCGCGCAAGAAAGAGAGCGCGCTTCTGGTCTGTGTCATTGAGCGCGATTCCGCCTATCCAGTCTTCACTAATCAGTGGCGGAGCCAGGATTTTTTCATAGGGGTAGCCAGGCAGGGGCCAGCAACCAGTCTGGGGTGGCACAGAAATCTTTATTATTTCAACATAAAAATGAGTCTGACTATAATTGATTGGACTGTGCCTATAACACAACTGAATACAGTTAATTTGTACTTAATTGTAATTGAGATAGTGAATTAGATCATGGAATGCTGAGTGAATATGGCCATTAAAAAAAAAACAATCCTCACCTGCAGGCATATTAATAAAGGGGCTCACACAAAGCTAAATTTCAACTTGTTCATTTAGCTTGTTCTGGTTCTCAAACCCCCAATAGCTTGTTCTCCATTGTTGCATCATAGATGCAACATCCAGACATCCAGATAACTACATACTGTAGTGTAGTTCAAAGATTATTCAACCTTCATTGAATTTTATGTATAATCAATGAACTCTTCAACAATTCTGAGTTTGTAGTTTCTTTTGCACGTTATTTATAGTGAAGTAAGCCTAATACACAGTGCTCCGTATTTGAAAAGTGCACGCCGCGAGCACAGTATACCGGCTGAACACTACAGGAAAGTAGGCTAAGTTTTTTACGTCTTACTGACATAGATCTGACCTCAGATACCTGTTAAGGACAATGCGTTTCTCTCAGCATCTGACAAGAGTGTCACCGGCTTTCACACACGTCTTTCAAAATAAAAGTGGCATCATAAAAAAAGTTTTTTTACGTTTGATGTTGTTGTTTCTTTGACTGCACACATTGCGACCCACTCAAAACGGTCTTGCAACCCACCAGTTTAGAAACACTGACGTGAGCTATAATGTTCGCCATTCACTGTTGTTCTACTGAAGCTCATTCGGCACCTGTATCCTTTCCACGCGCGTTTGACTTGCGCCTAGCACTGAGGCGAAGTTGGAGTGCGCGTCTGCAAAGTCTCCCGTTTTTTTGTGGTCTTAAAGAGACGGTTCTGCATTTAAATAAACGCAATTCTTGTCAATTAAAAATGAGACAGAAACAGCAGTTGTGAGCGAGGTGGCTAAGCTTAAGCCAAGGCTCCGCCCCTATCACGAATCTATAACGAATTGTGATTAGATGGTAATTTTGTTCTATGACAAATTGATTGGGATTTTCTTGCGTGACAGAACACTACTACTCCTTCTATGATCACCCAGTTGTAACGAAATTTTAGGAAAGATGAAATACAAAACAAAACATGATTTTTTTTTTAAGTCGGGGCACTAAAAATAGAGCTGAAATACAGGACAGTTCCGGGAAAAACGGGACGTCTGGTCACCCTAACACAAGCGAAAGTGTACAGTGAATACTGAAAAATCCGGGTAAGCAGCAACACTATAGGCGAACTGCTGCTGGAGGACTGTTCATAGGAATTAAGCTACGGATGATCTTCACAGCATTTGTTTTGTACCTCCTCTTGATGTTAATGAAGAACAAAGCATGCAGTTCGCAATGTGTGGGTTGTCATCATTCATTTTGAAGTATTTCCACACCCCTGAGGCTGACATTGTTTCTGCTACTGTTGCCGGTGTCTCTGTGCACGGAAAATTCCGTCACGTGAGGTATCGGTCTTTGGTATCGGGGGTATTTTTACGAGTACAAGTACATGAGCTTGGTATCGGTATTGGTGCATCGGTAACCCATACTCGGAATTTGTCCTCTGCTTTTAATCCATCCAAGTTAGTGAACACACTGCAAACCGTGGACACACACACACACCTGGAGCAGTGGGCAGCCATTTTGCTGTGGCTCCTGGGGAGCGATTGGGGGTTAAGTGCCTTGCTCGAGGGCACCTCAGTCATTTCCTGTCAGTACTGAGAATCGAACCCCAAACCTTCGGTTACCAGTCTGACTCTATCCATTAGGCCACTTTTTGAGGTTTAAACAGGCTTCTACATTAAATGCATTCAAAGTGATCTATACATATTGTAAATCCAGATCATTTCTCATGTATCAGTCATGTTTTATTAACATGATAAATGGATTACACTGGCATTATGACATGTGTGTCGATTGGAGATTTTGCACTAGACTGCTGTGACAGAACATGTGGCTATATTAATATTTTAATATCACTTGCCTTATCACATGTAACACCAAATTGTTTTGACATGCTAAGTTAAGAGATGTTCAAGAAATGGCTGAAGCTCCTGTGATGAGCTGACAGATACAGAACATAAAGGAACATGGTGAAACATTATGACAAGATGCACACAAAAGAAACATGAAAAAAAGTCAAATTATTCAACATATATTCTTTATTATTCTTCAAGAAAAAAAAATTCTGTTCTTGAATTGTTCATGATGTAACTGTCATAACTGTTTCACATTAGGTTTATGTGTGAAACATCACAAAATTATAGACCTGTCTGTGTGTGAGAGCATCCACGTATATGCATGTCTCATATTTATGTCAACCTGATTAATATTCTATCTTTAAGGGCCTTCTCCTGGAAATTAACTTTTCCGCTGTGCCTCTGAGAGGAGATTGGATGTTTAATAAACTGTCTCAACGTTTCACAATCACTGAACACATCAGATCGGATGTGCACTAAAGCACTTTAAAAAAAAAAAAAAAAAAAAAAAAAGAGAGAAAAAAAAAAAAACCTCAACATCAGGTCCCGCTGCATCCCATATGTGAAGTGGATGCAGTTGCCATGACAACAGCACATAGCACTATGATGATTCAGTGATCTTTTGCCTAAATGACCCTGATTAGGGTCCTCTAGTCTTCTAGAGTAGTTCAGCATCAGTCAAAGGACACACAACAGTGTAGGAGTGAAAGCTCAGTTGGATAATGACGCCCACCACAGCACAGAGGTTCAGAGAGACACACAGACATATTAACCCTTAAATCAGTTTCATATCCTGGCGGATACAGATATTTGAGAGGTAAAGGGGAGGGAGGCTAAGCGAATTTCAGAATCAAATCTTAAAAATGGGCTGCCAAATACTTGAGTAATCTGGTATAAAAACTGTGGCAGCATCTAAATACAACACTGCAGCATGCAATGAGAAGAGCACTGCTCTCTAAGGAAATGTAGTTTCTAAAGATGATGCTATGAAGTTCATGTTGAAAATTATGAATTAAATGTTCACATTTGTCATAATATCACACAATCTCCATACCTCGGAGAATACCCTGAATAGGGTAAAAACAATTTGAAAGAAGACCTTGAGGTTTTGTGGCCTATGTTTTAAAATAAATAAATGAATAAATAAATAGGTACAAAACAGTAACAAATATAATAATAATAATTATAACGAAGTTTTAGTCAAACGATACCATGGTCATGGTACCTTTTTATGGCAGAAAACATTTTATTAGTTGTCATTCTTGGTATGAACAGGCCTTAATAAAAAGTTCTGAAACCAAACTAAAATTAAATTAAATTATTTTAGAAACAAATGAAAAAAAAAAAAATGTTGCTGTATATTGCCAACTCTGCTTCACAATCAAAACTAGTTTTTCTTAATATATTTCCTCTTTGTATTAAATAATCTTTCTAATTTGTTGATGTATTTATACACTTAGATCTCCTACAAACTAAAACTGGGTTAATCATTATCATGAGTTCTTCAATATTGTTCCTAAAAGGTATAAAACAAATAATTCCATTTCCATAAAACATCCATGTTCATTTTTGTCTGAAAAGAAGAAACACAAATCACAATTGTGTTATTAATGCATACATGCAATTATATCATAATAAACACTTGCAATTAACAACTAACAATAATAATGTAATAATATAATTGATGCCACTAACTATACACAATAACTAATATAATATATTCTAAATTTCCTGTAAAACTATGTTAGATAATGTTGATAAACAACATCTAATAGTTGATCAACGACGCAGCAAAAAAAGAAACATACCTAAATGTGCATTATGGTAGTACAGGGATTCTCTAACTTTTTTGTCAGTCAAATCTCTTTGATGTAAAATATTTACTTGAAGTACCCCCTGAGATTTTGAGTTAATATTTCAATAATTTAACAGCACATTCACATGGTCACACTTCTCTGATGTGGGTTAATGGTCATATGACATGCAGGGCCTTTTTCTTTTAGTGTTTAGAGTGTTTTATTTTGATTGCTTTTAAAATTTTCATTTTATTTTAACAATTCTATCATCACAATTCCTCACAATTTTATGAAAATAGCAAAACAGGAAGTTGGTTAAAAACAATGTTAAATAAATGAGTCTTAATCAACTTTTTAAAATATTCCAAAGGAGCATTTCTGATAGTGAGGGGGAGGAGCTTTCCATAACTTGAGGGCTTTGAATGAGAAGGCTCTTTCCCCCATAAGTTTACATGAAGGCTGATAAAGTGAAAGTGTTAGCAGAACAGAGAGAAATAGACTATGGTGTTTAAAAAGTAACTAAAAACATAATTAAAAAATTGCAATAACGTTTCATTGTACTATAAAACTTTGAAAATAAAACTGGATTAGTTAAGCAAATTGCTTAATGTTTTAAAATTATGAAATCATAAATCAGCGGAACCAAAGTTTACCACTTTAAATTTGCAACTTTATAATGCAACTTTTACTTCCGGCCCACGGACCTCGATCACGTTTGATTTTTGGCCCTTTGTTGTAAAAAGTTTGGGCACCAACCAATCTGCCAATCTGAAGTTGGACGGGTCTGCCATGGTGTCCCTCAGGGATCTGTCTTAGGTCCTTTATTGTTTAGCATTTATATGCTTCCTTTGGGGCAAATCATTAGGAAATATGGTTTGGTGTATCACTTTTATGCTGATAGTATCCAAATTTACATCAGCTCCCAATCTGATATTACTTTCACCTCTATTATTCTCTTGAAGTGTGTGCTGGAAATAAAAACGTGGATGCACCATACTTTTTTAAGATTAAACTGTTCCAAGACAGAGGTTCTACTTATTGGCACACCAGCGGCTATTCACAAAGGTAGCCATTTTAATTTGATTATGGATGGTAGTGTCGTATTCCCATCTACTCAAGCTCGTAACCTTGGTGTGATTTTTGACAGTCATCACAAAGATATTCTGCTGCTGTAGCATCTAATGCTTTGTGTGTTAAAATGAGACTTTTGAAATCAATTCTTGAGTGATTGGGAAGCCAGTGCAACTGTGAAAGCACTGGTATAATTCACAAATCCCCTGACAATTCCCTCACAAACCCTAGTTTGGGAAACCCTAGTATAGCACATAGAAAAACCGTGGACCTGAGGATAAACTGGGACTTTTTGCAGAATCAAATGCACAAAGTCTGTCTAAAAAGCAAAACCAGAGGGTGTTGTTAGCGGCTTCACGGGTGACTCATTTCCAACTGCACTTCAGCATGTTTAAGAGCACTTTTCAGCTGCTCGAGAAACATTTGACAGATGAAATTGATTCCACCTTGGCTCAATCATCGTGAGTGGCAGAAACAGGATATTGTATCTTTAACGGATCATTAATTCCTCAAAGGCAAGCAGTTGGCTCAGTGCTGCATATTTACAATGGCAATAGTCCAAAATAAAATGTCATAAATAAATTGCATCATGTCAGTAAGCGACACGCTGAATAGAAAGGTATCAATACTGGTTTTAGAAACATTCTCAGTGATCCTGTGGCAGCCACAGAGTTTCAGCAGGAGAATGACATTTTTATTAGGTTTTATTCATCATCTGACTCGAGCGCAGAATGTGAATTCATCAGCGTATTATACATACATATGGAAATTATTCCACTTGAGATGCTAAAACTCTTTTTCCCCCACAGTAATGTCAAATCTGTGATTGGTGTGTATAGTTATGTTATTAATTCACTATTTAACATGAACTCGCTGAATTTAAAGAAGAAAAGTGTGAAGTTTCCAAAATGATTGATCGAGGCAGGTACCGCTTTGAGGGGGACATGAAAAGGTGCTTCTGTGGACATCTGGTCATCCGACGACTTTGGTATCAGTGAGATTCTGTTCACATCCAGATTAGCTTTAAACTGCTCTAAAGAAAAAACAAGGTTTTGCAGCACACACTCAATTCCCAATGCATCTCAAAGCACAACACAATTACCCATTACTGAATTCAGGCCATGTCAATCTACAGACTTCGATCCTCTTTAGATATCTGAAAATGACAGAAAATCTTTGTATGACAAATGGTAGAACCACAACCACTCAGAAGACTCCGTTTACATCTGGTATTAGGATCCGTCAATCAACTGTCAATCATCCACTGCACTAAAACTAGCTTTGTGCTTACCAGTGTGTCGCTTTAAAAGAAAACTGGGGTTCAGTATTAATAATAATAGTCTATATAAATGTTTGAGGCTAGTAAGATTTTTAAAGAAATGAATTCAACAAGTATGCATTAAATTGATTAAAAGTGACAGTAAAATCTTTTACATTGTAACATTACATTTCTGTCAAATTGATTCTGTTCATTTGAACTTTTTATTCATCAAAGAATCCTGAAAAAATGTATGACAGTTTCCACGCATTAAGAAATGTTTCTTCAGCACCAAATCAGCATATTAGAATGATTTCTGAAGGATCATGTGACACTGAAGACTGGAGTAATGATGCTGAAAGCTTTGCCATCACAAAATATATTTAAATAGAAAACACTTTAAAATTTTAATGATATTTCACAATATTACAGTTTTTACTGTATTTTTGATCAAATAAATGTGGCCTTTGTGAGCATTTATTTATTTATTTTTAAACCTTACTGACCCAAATTTTTTTAATCAAATAAATGCAGCCTTGGTGAAACTTTAAAAAAAAAAAAAAAAAAATCTTATGGACTACAAACTTTTGAACGGCAGTATGTGTGTGTGTATGTATTTGCTATATTCAACAAAGTGCATAAATGCGAATAATAACCGTCTATTAAGTATGACTGAAATCAACAATCAGTGACTTTGATTATGTGAAGCAACTCTCTTGAAAAACAGAAAAACCTTATAGGCAAAATGGAAATCTTCAAAAACTAGACTGAAGAAATGCCCATCTGTCTCTGCTCAGTTCACTCAATGAAAGTGTCATTAAACCAAGTCTAGGAACACTAATAAATATGGGTATACACACATATTCAATAGTTTGTGTTAGTAGTTTGGACAACCCCATCTGTGATCTCACCGTAGATTTAATTCACCACCTGCAGTGTTGGAGGCCTCCGCCATGACGACGAAGAATAGAAGGGGATGTTTAAATCTGTTCTTTCATTGCTAGGAACCCCATAATCCCAATGGCATGAATCAGCAGCAGGAGATGTCTGGATTCAGCTGAACGTTCCCAGATCCAGATCGGAGCTCTTGTCAGACCTGCTGATAAACAGAGGACGCCTCCTAAAAAACAGCTACATCTCCTTGTATGGTGGAATGAAACATCTGCAGTGTGATCATCCGGATCCATCTGAAGAAAAGAAAATCATACATGAGATTTATATAGCTTGATTGTTTCACAGCGAAGATACTCTGACTCCTCTCCTGAGAAAAACACCATTGTAATTTCAATGCATCTCTACTAGAGTTTTAAAGCCAGTTCACACTGTACTGACAGACGTTTTTGCCAATTTATTTGGTGCTTGTCTGGTCGTGGAATGTCTGAAAAGTGATGTACTGTAATTGTCCGCATTGGTCGGCATCTATCAGTGCAGTGCGATTTGGCCTTTAGATGTCACAAATGGTGTTCAGAATTGCCCAGTGGCCTGTTGCACAAAGCCGGTTTCAGTTGCTACCCAGGTAAGTTCAAGATTAGTTTGAGTAAATTGTTTTTTCGGGCTTATGAAGGTGGATTGGTTTTTAGCGGGGTTCATTGCTATGGTAACTTACGCTACACGGCTTAGAGATCACAAACCCAAACTCAACCAATCAGCTGTGAGTAAAGTAACACATATCTGATGCGATAAAGCCACTCCCCCTGTATCTCTAGCTGCAAATTAAATCAGTTTATAGTGAAAACATTTTAGAGACAAAATTGCTCATCTTTTGCTGCTAATTATTAATTATATTTATTTATTAAATAAATTAAAACTATGAATAATTTTAAAGTCTGCTTGATATAAAGACAGTAACGGTATAATACATATCTTTAATAATTAAAAAAAAAAAAGTAAAATATATATTTAAGATATATAAATATAACTAGATCAAATCTACACCTAACATATACCACACATGATTTTAATGCACCACATCCTTCTTTTAATGCACCACCTCAGCTTAGGCATACATACAAATAGTAATGGTACTGTGAATGAGAAGGAGGGGAAGAAGGGAAGGAGAAAAAAAAACAAAAAAAAAAAAAACATGCACACTGACACAGAAGCTAGGAGAGCTGTGGTATGTGTTAGGTATGTGTCATTATTTCATTATTTCCTTATTATTATTACTATAGTCATTCTATCACTATTATTATTACTATTATTATTGATATTACTGTTGCCGTCATCACAAAGTATTATCATCATCGCCATCTTTAGCAATACTATTGTTATTATTACTATTGTTCTTATTATTATTGTTGTTATTAATGCTATTGTAATATTATTGATATTACTATTGCTATCAAAATATTATTATCATCACCATCTTTAGTATTACTATCGTTATTATTACTGTTATTACTGTTATTATTATTACTGATATTACTGTTGTCGTCATCACAAAATATTATCATTATAATTATTCATGCTATTACTATTTAAATACTTCTACTATTACCCGTTTGTCATTTTTTGCTTTTCATTGTTGTTACTATCATTGCTGTTTTATTGTTGTTTTTGGGTTTTGTTGTTGTGTTTTGGGTTCACCCTATGTTGTATGTTTTGCACTCCTAATAAAAAATAAAAAAAATAAAAAAAAAACCTATGAATAATTAATATAACATATTCATATAATTAGGCCTATTATATGAATTGACAATATTTAAAATAAATTAAATTAAATATTTAAATTTTAAATTAAAATAAATATAATACATGCATAATATATAAAGCTTTTAAACAGATTAAGCTTACATGTATTCTTTTGAGCTCTTTGTGAAACTATATTAATTATTTGGTCCATTTCTTTGATTCACATGCATTGATATAGTCAGATATTTTCTTTCAGCTGCCTTCTCAAACTTTCACTGCAGCAGTGTTTATTCCTGCTTTGTAAATGCGTTTAATTTCATATTTTTCAGAACTAACTCTTAATCTTCAGAAGAGACGTGAATTGTGTGGCTCTCTTGCGAGAAGTGAATCAAACTGACGTCCTCCTTGTTCCGTTTGATTGGCTGTTTGCCGCACATGTCACACTTTCAGGTGCACGCGCTTTGAAAACTCTGGATCAAACCTGAGCTGACAGAGAAAGTTTATGCCGAGCGTTGTGCAACAGTTGATCCTGATCTAAACCAGGTTGGATTTATCTGGATTTGTCAACTCCAAACCTACTCTGAAACTCAGAGTTTGTTCAACTAGCTTCATGCAACAGGCCACAGAAGCCAAAATCTGCACCAGAAGTCAGAGAGTTCAATATAAACACAAACATTTGTCAACAAATTCTTCCAAGATCTCATTGAGCTATGCTGTCTACTATAATTTTATAGCTCTATACTCTAAGGCCCAGTTTACATCTGGTATTAAGATCCGTCTAAGTTGTTATGATCAGTCAGCCAAAACTACTTGTTTACACCTGGCAGGAACATGCATCTCGAATGTGTCTCGAATGGGTCTCGAATGGGTCTCCCGTGACCACTTGTGATTGGATTTCTAGGGCAGGGTGTCTTGATTTTGGGACTACATACATCACTTACGACAAACGTTTAAAAAGTCAAATAAAAGTAATCACTAAAATTCACAGTGATGCCATAAAAGAACCATTTCTGGTTCCCCAAAGAACCTTTCAGTAAACAGTTCTTCAAAGAACCATTTTTTTTTTTCCTAGTGTGAAGAACATTTTAATAATCTAAAGAACCTTTTTCCACACTAAAGAACTTTTTGTGCAATGGAAAGGTTCCATGGATGTTGAAGGTTCTTTGAGGGCAGTCATGGCCTAATGGTTAGACAGTCAGACTGGTAACCTGTTCTGGGTGGGTTTGATTCTCAATACTGCCAGGAAGTGACTGAGGTGCCCTTGAGCAGGCCACCTAACCCCCAATCGCTCCCCGGGCGCCACAGCTAAAATGGCTTCCCACTGCTCCGGATGTGTGTGTTAACTACTAACTACTCCTAATGTGTGTGCACTAGCTTGGATGAGTTAAATACAGAGGACAAATTACGAGTATGGGTTACCAAACTTGGCCTTCACATGTCAATTCATGATGCATCAAAACCTGTGAAGAGACGGTGCCAAACCCTGTGAGGACTTCAGATGACGCAAAATGCACCATTCCAAATTTTGCTATCTATATCCTAAACATTGTTATCATGTATTCATTACTTCCATGAGCTCATTGTTTCTACCTTAAATTAACATATTGCTTAAATTAATACATTGTTAGCTAACTGTGTGATTTGTATATATACATTTTTGAATTTACATACTTTGGATACAGTCATCTCTTATAACAGATTACTCTAAATTGTTGACATGCATTTTCTGTAAAGTAGTTTTGAAACGATACATATTGAGAAAAGCGATATACAAATAAATGTGAATCGAATGTGAATTGAATTGAATTGAATTGAACTGAACCATCAGTGCCAATAAAGAACCTGTTTACTGCTTCCAAAATTGAAATCTTACCACAAAGTCGGAAGTTAATCTTTTGCATGTATGTTTCTGTGCATGTAACTGCCAAAGTTTAAAAATCTTTTTTGGAGAAACGGTTGATTGACATTTTGTTGCTGTCCAAGATATCAGGATTCATTAGCTTTTACCAATGAATTTAAATGCATTTCTTATCATTTTTAAATGTGGTCTGAGTGATCCAATCACAATAGATTTTGTTTGAAGTTTCGTCTGCTCACCAAGCCTGCATTTATTTAATTAAAAATACAGTAAAAACAGTAATATTGTGAAATATTATTACAATTTAAAATAACTGTTTTCTGTTTGAATATATTTTATAAAGTAATTTATTTCTGTGATACAAAGCTGAATTTTTAGCATCATTACCCCATTCTTTAGTGTCACATGATCCTTCAGAAATCATTCTAGTATCTTTTGCTCAAGAAACATTTATTGTGTACAATTGTACAAAATATGTGTGTACAATATATATATATATGTATATATATATATATATATATATTTTTTTTTTTTTTTTTTTTTTTTTTTTTTTTTTGATGAACAGAAAAGTTCAAAAGAACAGCATTTATTTGAAATATAATCTTTTGTAACATTATAAATGTCTTTACGGTGACTTTTGATCGATTTAATGCATCCTTGCTGAATAAAGTATTAATTAATTTCTTTCATTTCTTTTCACAAAAATAAAAATAAAAATTCTTACTGACCCCAAACCTTTGAACGGTAGTGTATAATGTTACAAAATCTTTGTATTTCAGATAAATGCTGTTCTTTTGAACTTTATATTCATCAAGGAATCCTGAAAAAAAAAAAAAAAAAAAAATACACAACTGTTTTCAACATAAATAATAATCATAAATGTTTCTTGAGCAGCAAATCAGCATATTAGAATGATTTCTGAAGGATCATGTGACACTGAAGACTGGAGTAATGATGCTGAAAATTCAGCTTTGCATCAAAGGAATAAATTACTTTATAAAATATATTCAAATAGAAAACAGTTATTTTAAATTGTAATAATATTTCACAATATTACTGTTTTTACTGTATTTTTAATTAAATAAATGCAGCCTTGGTAAGCAGATGAAACTTCTTTTAAAAACACTAAAAATCTTACTGTTTCCAAACTTTTGACTGGTAGTGTGTGTGTGTTTATATATATATATATATATATGGGTAATAAATTGTTTATTTGTCTTTGTTTATTTGTAGAGACAACTGGCCTTATTATTTGTGAATCACAAGCAGAATGATTTCTGTGTAAATCGATCATAAATCATTTGTTAAAAAAAAAAAAAAAAAATCAGCCATTGAATTTAATGCGATAATTTATTCAAGAATGGTTTTACAAATTTTTTAGACACATTATTCCAGATCTAATCAAACTTCAATTAAATATAAATGAGCTCTCCATTATATCTCCTGAGCTTTGAAAGAGCAACGTCTAAGCAATAAATCTTTCCTCAGGGTACAGTCTCAACAAACAATCCAATCCACTTTTAATAGAGCGAAGCATTTTGAGATATCACAACAGAAACTCGTGAAATTGATGTTAAGACAATCAAAACACTAATCTGAAGTTTAAAAAAGTTATTAAAAAGAAGTTTTTAATAGCTTTGTCAGGTAATATCATTTTATCGACATACTCTCTAATGAGTTGGATGTTTATTATAGTTGGAGCCATAATTCAGAAGCAAGATGTGTTCTGAGTGAAAAAGTCTCTTCTCCAGCTTGAATTACGGGCTGAGCGTTTGACAGCTTTGGGTGCAAGAGGCTCATTAGCTTCCCGCCTAACTAATAAACCCAACGCTGAACAAATGCAATATTAATACTGCCAGTCTATTCTCTCCCTATCATTTGCATACACTCCTGGAAGTGTTCAACGCACCTCTGCAAATTATTAATGCACCGATTCTGCAGCTCTCTGTGGACACAGGACTTTAATGACTTGCTCTGTGCTTTTGTGGATTTGAACCGGGACAAACCGTGTCTCAGAAGATGATCTTCATGGAACGCACTGTGTTTAGTTGGAGTGATTATAAAGGGAAGCTGTCTGTCTGTGCTGGAGAAAATAGAGGATTTTATGAGCAGGTATGTGCGAGAGCAGGAAGATCCTGAGGCACAGAGAGCCATGGCAACTATACTTTTTGGCTAAGGCATTATGGGATGTACGTTATTTCCAGCAGTGTTTACTGCTGATGATTTATGAGGCCTAAAATAAAATCTCACATACTATTTAAAGTTGTTCTCTTCCAGTCCTGGTGAATGCAATAATCAATATTGTTTTGTTTTTCTGGGAAAAAAAAGACTAAACACTTAAATGTTATAATTTCCTAATGAGCTATTGTATTCATTTGCGTTATGTTTAATTGTTGGCCTACACATGCATGACTGTTTAATCAAGGTTTTTAAGGCACATCACACTGTGATTGTTGCATGTTTAAGATTCGGTGTCAACTTTATAATAGCTCAGCATTTGCTAGCGCATCAAAGCAAATATTACAATGAAAAACCAAGTGTTTACAGTATCGTATGTCTGCTACAATATCTTGTGACAATATCAAGTTGGCATCAATAAAAAAATCATATATATTTTTTTAATGTCATTATCTGTTGGAGTATGATTTTCAATTTAAACATCTTATATAATTTTACAATTATATATTTTTATTCATTTCAAATCCTGCTCAAATATACCCATTTTAAAAACATAATTTCTTCTAGGCTACTTTTTGAGATATAACAGCAACACATAGAACCAAATGCATGATCACAGTATGCCTACATCATTCTTAAGAAATGAACACTCTGGACATATTTTAGCCAGCACAAAATATCAAAATATTTTGAGAAACTAGTTTTACAATCTAAAAAGAATGATGCTGCGTCAGTCTTGACCCCAGCGGTTTCTCATTCAAAGCAAACTTTCGCGTCATGCGTTTAGCCTCCTTATAGCGATGCACAGAGCTCTTGAACATACAGTCTCATGATATCGGATGCTTTGAGAGTTGTATGAAAAACCTAGGTTGTAAAATCTCACCTCTGTGTTCTGTGGTTTGTTCAACACACGCCCCTCAAGCAATTTCTTGTGGCCCACGTGATGTTATCTTCATTGTGAGCCACTTAAAGGGATAGTTCACCCAAAAATGAAAATTACCCCATGATTTACTCACCCTCAAGCCATCCTAGGTGTATAGGTGCTGGTCATATAACTAGAATATCATCAAAAAGTTGATTTATTTCACTAATTCCATTCAAAAAGTGAAACTTGTATATTATACATTACACACAGACTGATATATTTAAAATGTTTATTTCTTTTCATTTTGATGATTATAACTGACAACTAAGGAAAATCCCAAATTCAGTATCTCAGAAAATTAGAATATTGTAAAACGGTTCAATATTGAAGACACCTGGTGCCACACTCTAATCAGCTAATTAACTCAAAACACCTGCAAAGGCCTTTAAATGGTCTCTCAGTCTAGTTCTGTAGGCTACACAATCATAGGGAAGACTGCTGACTTGACAGTTGTCCAAAAGACGACCATTGACACCTTGCACAAGGAGGGCAATACACAAAAGGTCATTGCAAAAGAGGTTGGCTGTTCACCGAGCTCTGTGTCCAAGCACATTAATAGAGAGGTGAAAGGGAAGGAAAAGATGTGGTAGAAAAAAGTGTACAAGCAATAGGGATAACCGCACCCTGGAGAGGATTGTGAAACAAAACCCATTCAAAAATGTGGGGGAGATTCACAAAGAGTGGACTGCAGCTGGAGTCAGTGCTTCAAGAACCACTACGCACAGACATATGCAAGACATGGGTTTCAGCTGTCGCATTCCTTGTGTCAAGCCACTCTTGAACAACAGACAGCGTCAGAAGCGTCTCGCCTGGGCTAAAGACAAAAAGGACTGGACTGCTGCTGAGTGGTCCAAAGTTATGTTCTGTGATGAAAGTAAATTTTGCATTTTCTTTGGAAATCAGGGTCCCAGAGTCTGGAGGAAGAGACGAGAGGCACACAATCCACGTTGCTTGAGGTCCAGTGTAAAGTTTCCACAATCAGTGATGGTTTGGGGTGCCATGTTATCTGCTGGTGTTGGTCCACCATGTTTTCTGAGGTCCAAGGTCAACGCAGCCGTATAACAGGAAGTTTTAGAGCACTTCATGCTTCCTGCTGCTGACCACCTTTATGGAGATGCAGATTTCATTTTCCAGCAGGACTTGGCACCTGCACACAGTGCCAAAGCTACCAGTACCTGGTTTAAGGACCATGGTATCCCTGTTCTTAATTGGCCAGCAAACTCGCCTGACCTTAACCCCATAGAAAATCTATGGGTTATTGTGAAGAGGAAGATTCGATATGCCAGACCCAACAATGCAGAAGAGCTGAAGGCCACTATCAGAGCAACCTGGGCTCTTATAACACCTGAGCAGTGCCACAGACTGATCGACTCCATGCCACGCCTCATTGCTGCAGTAATTTTGGCAAAAGGAGCCCCAACTAAGTATTGAGTGCTGTACATGCTCCGACTTTTCATGTTCATACTTTTCATTTGGCCAAGATTTCTAAAAATCCTTTCTTTGTATTGGTCTTAAGTAATATTCTAATTTTCTGAGATACTAAATTTGGGATTTTCCTTAGTTGTCAGTTATAATCATCAAAATTAAAAGAAATAAACATTTGAGACATATATCAGTCTGTGTGTAATGAATGAATATAATATACAAGTTTCACTTTTTGAATGGAATTAGTGAAATAAATCAACTTTTTGATGACATTCTAATTATATGACCAGGACCTGTATATGACATTCTTCTCTCAGACGAATACATTCGGAGTTATATTAAATATTGTCCAGGGTGATCCATGCTTTAACGCGCCGCCGTAGCGGTGCTCATGCGGGATATGAGAAGCTATACCAACAGAGGTTGAAAATGTTTGCAGCCACGAATGGACGATTGGAATGCCACCTTTAGAAGTTTTTGATGCCGGTGAGAGGACTGAGCGCTGCTGTGTAACACAATATGAAGGCTTTCTGTCTTTGTTGAGCCAAAGTGTATCTGAAGTAGTATTCTCCTTACCTCGTATAAACTGGAGGCGTCGACCAGAGCCTGAAGGACCTGGTGGTACACTATCTATGGAGTATTTTTTGTGTGTGTAAATATTATGTTGTTATTGGTGTGAGCTAGCTGTATTCACATTTGTTTTACAGTCAGGTTGGTGGAATACCGAGTTGTGCTAGTTTTAAATGTTAAATTGCATTTAAAGATAATAATAATAATAATAATAATTTTTAAATGATCTCTTTCCTGTTAACGCACTTAGAAAAACTGATTCACATTTCTTTTAACGTTATCTCTGAGCGGCTTTGTCCCGAAGTGTGCGTATTGTTTTCAGAGAAACACGTGATTAACTAACAACAAAGCCTAATTTCTTTCCAGTCACGTGAATTTCTGTCTTTAGAATTTGGGGCACCATCCACTCCCATTATAAAGCATGGATTAGCCTGGACATAATTTAATATAACTCCGATTGTATTAGTCTGAAAGAAGAATGACATATACATCAAGGATGGCTTGAGGGTGAGTAAATCATGGGATAATTTTTGGGTAAACTATCCCTTTAAAGCTACAATATGTCATTTTTTCACCGCTAGAGGTCACCTATTCAAAACAAAGGCGTAGCTTAATGACGTTGAGTTTGAGCGTGGATTCTTGGGAGATGTCTTCTTCACCTTACAATCAGTGGAAAAGAATTGGGACGGGACTCGGGCAGAAATGTTTATGGATGAGATTATTAACGTTACTGTAGTATGAATGAAGCAGAGCAGGGCGAGTGCTGTTGGAGCTGAATGAGGCCGCTGGAGTGATTGCTAATGAGAGACGAACGTGACACATGCCTCGAGAGCAGCGGAACTTTTATTATGCTGCAGTCGCCGCTTCCGCTCCTTCCGGTCAAGCGTATGACAGCGCTGTTTATCATATTAGATACATTTGACTGTGTTGAAAATTATGTTATAACGTTACTCTGAGCGTTCGCTCAGCGGCTGCTGTGAGACACTTGTTGCACACTGCAGTAAGCTATTAGAATATCATATTAATAAATGCTGGGTGGCTTTTATGTTGATAAATGGCATGCAATTAATTTTAAAACGTATTGTATGATGGAAAAAATGCTGTATTAGCTACTTGACAAAATAGTTTTCTACAAAATAAAACCGGAAACTGAGGGTAACACGGATATGATGCCATTGACAGGCAACTCCCGGACACGTCCTGTATCCTTGGTTAAAATCGTGATTTTCTTATGATTTACAAATAGTTGGAAATATTTGGGATATAGTAAGTACTCAACTGAACAACATATATAACACTGGCCTAGTAGTTTTTGGATATATTACTGCAAAATGTTACATATTGTGCCATATTTAAAAAGGTACAGGCAATGTTTTTCAGAAACGGTTTTTGTTATACTAGTTAAAACTCGTTTCACATCCTGATATCAATCAATAAATGTAGTTCCAAACGTAGGTTCGGGAGGAGCCTAAACATTCAGTCCTGTCTATCATCATTACGAGCGCATATAAGCAGCAGTCACTACGTCATCCCAGCAACAATTCTTCCAGCATCCCTCCTTCTCCCCATCTCCCCATCTCCTCCTCTATTTCTCTTATTCTCCCTCTACGCAGTACTGTTATAGGGGGGTTTAACTCGGAGCTCGAGCTGAGCCTCAGGTTCGAGCCTCCTTCGAGGACAGCAAGCCAAGTTTGTTTTACCATTAACCATTCAGTCTGAATGGGCAGGCGAACTTGTGAATACAAGTGGTCTCAATATAATTTTTTTCACATATACAGAGTTGTAGACAAGGACAGACCAAGCGCTACAAACAAACAGCAGCCGCCTTTTACACTTCCCCCTGAACCAAAACAACGAGCTTATGCTGCGTTCACGCCATGTCATAATTACCTTATTTAAGAGATGGCAACCCGTGACATTCTACTCGGTGCGGTTTACCTTCCCAGACTCAAATTTATACGTTTCTATGAAACTATCAACAGCAAAATGAGTCTGCAGCCTTCAGGTGGTCCAAGTCAACGCTCTTTAAGTTATTTACATTCATTTTCATTGTAATGTTATGTGCGTTGAGACATGAGGTAATTTAACGCAGTCTCTTGTGAAGCTTTGCAGACTCTGCTCTGGCTGTGCACGCTCATGTGTTTTGGAGGAGGCGTGGCTTTGGAGATGCTCTGAAGGGAGGGTGATATCTAGGCTGCGCTTAAGTTAGTTTTTTTATGCCCTTCCCTCGCTAACTTCCCTCAGTCTCGTTGATTCAGATGTACGACATTGCTTAAGTTGCATGAGTGCCCACTACTGGCGGAACTTTTAGCATTCTATATGTATATAGATGTGTTTGGGTTGTTTTAAATATTCCAAAAAATTTAATATATCATAGAGTTGTTTGTGGTGGGGTAAATTAAACGCGTTATGCAGTGATGCCACAATTGTGTTGCATTGTGGTATATATGGAGCTGCCTGAAGTGTACATATGAAGTAGACTCGGTCAAAATCGAGGGACTCTATCGCAGCTTTCATTGGCCAAGGACCACCCAAGAGGACGTTTGAATGACACGTAACACAACCAATCACAGTTAGTTTTGTTACGCATCATGTTTAGGGGCGGGAAAATGTAAAGTTGATGTCCCTACATTAACAGACCAGTGTGCATTTAATAAATTATTAATTCAAGAACTGTATAAGTTTACTGCAACAGTGGAGCCACGAACTTCAGAAACTTTTGAAAATCCAACGTTTAGTTGATCCTGGAAAGCGCTCATTGTCGCAGTTGTAAACATGACTACTTTCTTCTTTCATAAGGGGGTTTGGCGTCACGGCATTTGTTTCCAGGTGGCCCGCTACAGAACATGACACACGTCTAAATGACGACTTTGAAAATCCAGAAGGGTTTCCAGTTAAGTGTGCCATATGCATCAGACGTTCATCCAACAGTCCGTGGGCATGATGTCTGAGGCTGAGATCTTTCAAAGCTAGCTTGCTATTGCTAGCCTTTTTGAAATTGCCTATGCTACCTTTAAACTGCTGTATCAAGGAGTATGTATTCAGGAGTATGTAGACAGAAAGTACATCCACAGCGATTAAAAATCAGAAAATCAGAATTTTTTTTTCTTTTACAAATTGAATGTGGATCATCAAGACCAATTTATACTGTATCATATTTTTGTTTTTTAGCTTGTTTTTCAAAATCTTAATTTAACCTATCAAATTACAAATTAGACATGAAATACTTTAATTGTAAAATATATAGTTCACTGGAGTGTGAAAGAAGAACAAAACTGCATTACTAGATTTTTGTTTATTTTAATAAAACATTTCTGGGTTGCATTTTCTACAAAAATATGATGATATACATGAATACCATTAAATAAAATTACTCATACTCTGATATAAGATTTTCAGCATACCAAATACAACACACAGTCTACTTGCTTCAGTAATAAAAAATTATTATTAAATAAAACAGGAGTTCGGCCCTTGAGGCTGTTTTCTGGCCCCTCCAAAGTAGCCCTGCTCTAGCTGTTTTTGAAAGCCTCCTAAATCATTACAGCAGTACAGTGCCATCTAATCAGTCAGCAAGATCCCAGGATTCTGATATAATATTAATAAAAAATACAGTCTTCTCTGTATTCCAAGCATCTTTTTTGTCTTTTGCCCCAGGATTCAAATAATTACCAAGGGGCTACAGTGGACAGCCATCTTGCATATCAGCTCTGATTGTAAATATTTCATTACAGGAAGATGTGTAGAGTGCTTTAGGCTAACTTATGAAGTGACAGGTCCAGCGAGCCCCCACCATCAATAAAAACTGATTTTTTTTTATTATGAACGCACAGTGATGCGGCGCAAGGGAACGTGGGTTTGACATACTCTAGAGGTCCAGCTAATACTGTAAAATATGATTAATACAGTACCCACAAAGAATTCATGGGAAGCAAAAATATTCTGGCACAGCCGAGTTAGAAATGCAATATTTATATGTGTCTTCAGTAACACTTTATTTTACAGTATCTGTATATGCATATCTATTTATTTGTCTATGCATTTTTATTATTTATTTGCCAGGGATTTATTTACAGTGTCCTTTTTCAGAATGTGGTTAAAAACGTGATTTAATCTCAATTCTGAGATCAAAATAAAACCAAATGCTGGACAGCATTTAAAAATACCACGGTTATATTTGTAAAGGCACAAATTAGTGGTTTCTACTGCTGTTTAAAAAGTTACATTATTCTTTTTGGTAACGCTTTAGATTACTGTTTCTTACTTACTGCATAACTAATTAGGAATTACTAAAGAACTAATAGGTAATTCTTCATTAACACTTAAGTCACTACTGTTAACTACTAAGGAAGATGTGTTAACTAATCAGTATGTAATAGAATTTTATGATTATGTTAAGTAACAGTTCGCTAATCAGTAACTAATGAATTCTGTCATACCTCCTGAAGAACTACTATTAATTATCTACTAATTAAGGTTCAAGAAAAATAACTGGAGTAACTACTAATGAACAGAAAATGATTCATTTTCAAAATTACTTGAGTAAAATTAACTTTGTTACAGTTCACTTATTATTATTATTATGGAAATTAAATATGCATTTATATGCTGCATAATGCTGCACTCCCAAAAAGCCTCATTACAACAAATTGTTCAGAAGTTTTTGCCTGTATGGTCAATAACTACTTTGTGCGCATGTTCTAAGAAATCAGCTTTGGAAAGGAACCCCACCCCCACTGTCTTTCCATAACTATCCAACTTACCACAGATATAAAATGTTTTTATTTATTTATTTATTTACCCAAATGCCGGGATGAGGCTATGGGCTATATGCATGGAGCGTTCTTTAGAACTTCCGCAATAATATAAGATAGCTCGAAAACTTCCGGTGAAATGTGATTTGCTGGTGTGTTGAGCATCAGTAGTGTAATACTTAGTTTATAATCAGAATATAGTCACTTAAATAGTCAGGCATAGCATTATGTAAGACAGCATAGAAAATAAATAAATAAAAAAAGTGTTCCTCCTTGGCTAAATTCAATTCGACCATCAGTTTTCACACTTTTGTGTGAAAAAAAAAAGAAAAAAAAAAGCGTCAAATTAAATATTTATAGTGCACTTTAGAATAAATTGAATAAAATGTGTGTTTTTATGAGTGTGCCGAAATCATGGTCTTGCGCTGCACTGACAGCTGCTGTGATTACAAAAGTTAAAGCATGGTGCTCACTTTCTGTGTAATTCATTCACAAGAAAAGTTGTTTTTCATAAGATTTTGTGAGTACTTCATACTTCACATTGACAAAATGTAAACCTAGTTATTTTATTTTATTTTTAAATAAGTAAATGTTGAATTTCCTACATTTTGAAATGTTCGTTTTACAATGGGGACAATCTCAGAAGGATGAACAAATAATGTTTGTGGTCATAACAATAAAAATAACATTTGAAGTGCTGGGGGAAAAAATGCGTGTCTAATTTCAGACACAGCATTTTTTAAATGGTCCCAATAGCTTTGTCTTTATTGCAATCAATAAAACTAGTTTATTGGCAAATGAGGTAAATGTGATAACTGCATTAAAATATGAATACAACATTCAAAAGTCAAGCACTGATGGTTTTGTGTTGATGTACAGCTAGCACAGAATGAACAGCTAACAGTTCACCGGAAATGCCCGAGCAGCCTTAACGACAACCAGGAAGTAACCGTGCATATAGCCCATTGAGTCATTTTTTGAGTTATTTTTTCAGTGTTGGGTAGTTTTTGTGTCTTTATTCCTCACGCCCCTCTCCCATGCTTAGCATTTTCATCCTCTTCAGGAGAGAGCGGTTATAGCGCCGCGGAACTGGTGCATTTCTTCGGTGAAATACAAGGGCACGTTCAAGCTCAAACATTTTGCTACGGTTTCCGGGTTGAACGACATGTTTCCTGGAAACGGTGTGCAACGGGTTTGAGAACGTTTTCTCTTGTTTGGTGGGTGTGTCAAAAATGTTAGCCCAATCAGCATCAACATGTATATAAACCATGCGTTATTAAAGAGACAGCTCTCACAATGGGTATAAATGTAACATAAAAGTACTATACATAATTATATATTTTGCTATTGTATTTTGGAGTGAAACTTTCATACACTTTTCTATTCTCCTCTGATTATATTATGGTAAATATTACAGTATCATAGCACAACGACAGTGATCAGCAATAATGATAAGCCTAATACTGACAATAAAAATAATAAGATCATAGATCATAAGTCTCGGAGGTAAGAAGTGGATTATCCTTCATCTGAAATGTTTGTCTTTTCATCCTGAAATGCGAGGCAAATGTTGGATCACAATAATTAGGAACCACATTTTCCACAAATCCCTTCACTCTCTTTTATTCTGGACGGCAAGGGCAGTGACTGTAACATCGAGCGTATTTTGCAGTATTAAACACGTATTTAGAACGTATTTTAAAAGAATGGCCTTCTCAGCTGCCATAGTTGCAACTCTTGCTTCATCAGAACAGGGTGTTCAACGCACCACCGTTTCCGTTTAAAAAACGTTTTGCAACGTTTTGTCGGGGCTGAACGAAGCCCAGGTTTGTGTACGTTTTATTTTATCTGCTGTGCTGTAAATCATTTTATTATATGCAAATGAATATACAGGTACGCAATGTCAGTCACCTAATGAGTGTCGCATCGGTCTTTTTGCATGATGGAAACGCCTGATCCCTTGCATAAAACACATGATTTTATTTCTAAAGATACTAAATCTAATTACTTAAGATGTTAAAATATGTTCTCAGAGCTGTGCACTGTTTGTTTATGGGCAGGTTATGGAGTCAGTCACAGCATCTTTCGGCAATGAGTGAAACAGGGCAGCGGTCTGAAGTTAGAAGTTTTCCCACCGAACACGAGCCCAACTCCCGTACGAGATCCTATGGAAATGGGATAACAGAGGCCGGTTGATTACACTTGAATTGTTTTTAAATGTTTTAACTTTTGATTCTAAAATGTGCGTTAAACGAGTTTAAATGTAAGTATTGTATACATGTTAAAACGGAATAAAATATACTGTATTAAGAAATGTTACATCTGAAATAAAGGAAGATGTCATGTAGTGGTTGTGTCATGTATTTAACAAAGGTTTTTAGATTATTACGTTAATAGTTTTTTTTTTTTAATAGTGTTTTTACACTCTCAGAGTGTAAGTTTGATTTGAGTCAGAATTATGTGGTAATTTATTAATTACTAATGGGTTCCTTAAATCTTCACTTTAGAATACTGTTTCAGGTTCTAAGTAGGCTAATTCCTGCAGAACTATCTAATAATTCTTTATTAATTACTAATGGGTTCCCTGCATTTTCACTTTAGAATACTGTTTCAGGTTCTAAGTAATTACTGCAGAATTATTTGAGAATTCTTTATTAATTACTAATGGATTCCCTGTATTTTCACTTTCCCTCAGTCATTGCCTTACACACTGGAATTCACTTGATGGTAATGTGATATGCTGAGGAAAACAGACACATTTACAGTACTGTATATGAAATATAAACTAATCTGAGGTAAGTTGGCTATGGCAAGGCATTTAGAGTGGGTGTTGGGTTCCTTTCCAAAGTTGATTTCTTACAGAACACACTCACAAAACAATTATTTACCACACAGGCAAAAACCTCTATAAAATGTATTGTGTTTATTAATATTGCATTTTCATAATACTACTACAGAAAACATTAGTAAATAAGAAAGGGTCACAACTCAGTGTAATTGTGTTTGACTGTTAATTAGTAGTTACTTTATCATTATTTTTCTTGAACCTTAATTAGTAGATAATTAATAGTAGTTCTTCAGGAGGTATGACAGAATTCATTAGTTATTGATTAGCTAACTGGTTACTTAACAAAATCATAAAATTCTATTACATACTGATTAATTACCACATCTTCCTTAGTAGTTAACAGTAGTGACTTAAGTGTTAAAAAAAGAATTACCTATTAGTTCTTCAGTAATTCCTTATTACTTATGCAGTAAGTAAGAAACAGTATTCTAAAGTGTTACCTTCTTTTTAAATGCTTCCTACTTCATGTTTAAGACATGTTAGTAATCGTTTCTGAAACATCAATAACCCATTACTCGTGGCCAGTCGAACATCCTTTGAAAAACACTGTTGAACCAAATAAGAGGAAATTTTGTATTCTACTGCTCTCATCCAAACTGTATGTATAATTAAAAGCTCCTGCAAGCAGGTCTTGGTGTGTCTCGTTAATCAATTAAAAGCAAATTACTGTCTGCACTTAATGAATCCCTGCCATGGAAATGTGGTAGGTGTTGAAACATGTAATAAATAAGAATGGGAAAGAAACCGAAAAAGTGAGAGTGTGTCTGAGAGGGAGAGAGAAAGAGATGGCCATTATATTCGGTTTTATTTTCATTATTATGTAAGTGGTGCTTACTAAGGCACAGAATTGAAAAAGGACTAAAAGGATCACATCTTGGGATCAGAACATTATAGAAACCTTGGAGTAGACTCTTTCCACTCGGGCCAACAAGCAAACATTCAGTAATATACTAATAGTGACCAAGCAAAGCCAATCATAACATCCGTATAACAATGGATCTCATTCACTAACCCTGCTTACAAATCGGTGTACAAATGTTTTCACAAACAAATCATGATTCATCAGTAATGATGATTCATGATTCATTCGTTCTAAATTTTATCCTAAATTTACGAATAATTGTTGGAACAAATGAAACCACTCGTATGCAAAAATCATGATGTTGCAGATTTGCATATCTAAAGCTGGCTAATCAGAGGTCTGTAATCTGGGTCTGAATTAAAGGTGTTTTTGTGTTCGAACTTGTTTTGAGGATGGCATTGCTTGACACACTTGGCATTGCTCGAGGATTTTGCTGCGCATGCTTTAAGGTGAGAGCGTGTCTTTAGAGAGCGTCATGTTTGCTGAAAGCGGTGAAAGGAATAATTCATTAATGTTCGAAAAAGGTGCACATTTTTTTCGTGAGAAGTTTTCCTGTGCGTATAATTACAAATATCCCCCGCAATTATTAGTGAATGAGACCCAGTGAGTCCCTGAAATATTTTGGCCCAGAAGATAATGGGCATAAAGGAGTGCTCTCAATTTCTTTTCTTTTCTTTTTTTTTTTTAAAGCTGCAGTTCGTAAGTTTTGCCTCTTTGTCGCCATCTTTGTTTGAAACCTGCAATCGCAGTTATTTGCGGAATTATCATCTTACGTGGGTTGTGCATCGGCACGGCTCCTCAGCGCAGATGAATCTAATGTTTGCTGTCAGTCACCACATCGGTGTGGGTACTGTACTTCGGAATCACAGATTCTGTCTTGGAAGTATGACCAAAATAGAGCCCCGTTTACACTAGTGCGTTTTCATTTTAAAATGCATACGTTTTGCTACGGTTATATCTGTCGTTTAAACTATGCCGGCGTTTTCGAACCTAAAAAACTGAGAATTACGAAAATGTTTGCAGACCCCGTTTCAGTGTAAACGGACCAAAATGGAGACTTTTGAAAACGTTGGCGTGGCTGCCCACGTTAGCTCTTCGTATCCTTGATGACTGTGTAAACAATAACATGGAGACTGAACTGCAATCTTTGCTGGCTTTGTTGTCATATTTAAAAGCCATTGTGCAGTTAAACTGAGTATTTTTTTTAATACTGCAGCTACCTACATGTGCAAGAGGCAACTGTTTACGCCTGTACACACATGCCCAATGTGCATGAACAGTCATGTGACATGCGTTTTCGGCCGTGTAGTGTAAAAACGCCATTTTAAAACAAAACGGGGTGTAAACGGGGCCTAAGAATTTTCACCAGAAAATGTCATCTGAACAAGTAAGTAACATGTCTGCCACTTTTGTTCTGACCAACTGAGAAAAAAAAGCATTAACGTTTAGCCTACGATAAATCCCGCTACTAATGGTGATTAAATCTAATGATTGCTTAGCTCACGTCAAACCGTGCAAATTATTATTACTGTTGTTCTCAAATTGTTATGTGTATTTAGTATGTTTTAGCGTCACCTGTAGATTTCAATTTCTGTAGCTACTCCACAGTCTAAAGTTTTTTGCTTTTGGCTACAGGTTAATCTCCAGTTGTCACTGATGACTGTCATTTGGACCTTTCTGGATTACAATCCGCCATCAAAATAAATTTAATTATTCCAGCTGCTGTGAGAAAAGGCTATAAATGATCTGCTACCTGCATCATCCTCACATGATATTGCCTATAGCTGGGACTCCTTTTTTCTGTTTACAGACGTGACGTAATGACACAAAGATGAACGGCTGCAGCGGAAACCCACCAGTACCGATTTTATTATAAAACATCATTACAAGCTTACCATTGTGAATCAGGCTATGGTAAGGAGATAATTTTGAACACTAGCTGGTTATGTACTTGCTCAAAAATTGATTTTGGATAATTTTTTTAACAAAAAAGTTACAGACTGCAGCTTTAAGAAAATGAAATGTATTATTATTTCACAACTGTTATTATATTTATTTTATTTTCTCATTTTTCTACACAGTGTATTTCTGTACTTCAAGTAGCCTGCTTGATATGCTTTGACAGTATTGTAAATGTCAACAATCATGCCAATAAAGCTTTGTAGATAAAATGACAAATAGGCAGGAAAAAGAGAGAGAGAGAATGAGAGAAATATGTGTTGCATCGAGACCACAACATTTCCTATTTCTTTTTATTCAAAGTGAAAATCAAAATAAAAGCGTACGTTTTTATTTGGCACCATCTGTTCTACAGATCCTTGTCTTACCCTCCCCCGTCTCTCTCTCTCTCTTTCTGTGTGTGCTGTGATATCACTGATATTGAAGGCCAGATGAGACCATGAAGCAGTCTGAGACACATCCATTGGTGTTTGGTGTATCACAGGAAATTAGCTGTGCAGGAGTTTTGTCCCATAACAGATCAGAGACGGCAAAGAACATGTGTGATTGACAGACAAGAATGAAAGAATGTCTGTCCTATTCCTGTTTGGCCATCTCACCTTTTCTTCCTTTTTCTGTAACGAATGCATTGTGCCTGCATTCTCTCATCACTGAAACAGTTGCATTTTTAAACCTCAGAAATATAACGGATGGCAATCTCATGTAAAGGTCACAATAAAATCAACCTGCTGTATCTCCACATATCAGTGTCTTCCAGGATATATAGCCGTCACTGTGCTGCCTGCAGTCACTGCTGGTCTGGAAAACAATGTGAGGCTCATTCAGACATAATGACAGGGGCTCTGTTCCAAACCCTACTGAGCTGCTTAGCAAGGCAGCATTTTAAGGCTTCAGAGGTTTGTCTTGACAAAAAGGCTGTTCTGAATCTTTGAGCCGCCTCATTTGGCCAAATTTTAAGGCATTATTGCAGTTATCTTTCACTGGTAAAACATATACTGTAATATTATATACTTGCATGAAATGCACATCATATAGAATTTATACATTTGGGAATGGGTTAGCAAAAATCTATCATTTCTTGGCGTAAATGCTTAACTCAAAAAAAAAAAATAAATAAATAAATATATATATATATATATATATATATAGATATATACACACACACACACTGATTTCTTTCTAAATTAAATAAATCTTTCAAAATTACATTAAAGGGATAGTTCATCCGACATACGTCTAAAATTGTGTAGTACGTCATGTCATCGTGTAGAACGTCATGCCATTGTTTACTACGTTGTAGAAGTTAACGCTTTATGGATGTACGTCGAATGCATATGGATGTTGCGCCGGAAGTTCGTTATTTTACTTTACAAAATTCTAAATAAGGATACTTGTCTTACACAAACGCATCGATTCGCTTCAGAAGGCCTTTATTAAGAAGATAGTCATATACACCTAGGGTGGCTTGAGGGTGAGTAAATCATCGAATCATTTTTGTGTGAACTATCCCTTTAAGGCCCTGTTTACACTAGTGCATTTTTGTTTTAAAACACGTAACTTTTGCTACGGTTATGCAAGTCATTTACACTACATTTTCAACCCTCAAAAAATCCTGCAGAGCCCGTTTTAGTTTGAAAACGCCAGGGTTGCGTTTCAGTATAAACGGAGACTTTTGAAAACGATGGCGTGGCTGCCCATGTTCGCTCTGTGTATCCTTGATGACCATGTAATCAATAACCAATTGGAAACTGAACTGCAATCTTTGGTGGCTTTGTTGTCATTTTTAGAAGCCACTGTGCAGTTAAACGGCATTTTTTTAATACTGCAGCTACCTACCTAAATGCGCAAGAGGCAACTGTTATACTTGTACGCACATGCCCAGTGTGCATGAACGGTCATGTGATATGCATTTTCTGTTGTATAGTGTAGGCGGAGATCGTTTCTGAAACGCAGTGGAAACGCCAGTGTAGATGAGGATCATTTTCATTTTAAAATCGAAAATGCACTAGTGTAAACGGGGCCTAAATGTGATAGTAGTTCATACCATGGGTCTATGCTAACCAGGCATATCTTAACATCATGGTAGCTGCCCATGCACAGTGTTTCCCCTCAGTCACTTATGGTTATGTTTTGGTAAGGTAGCTATGTAGACAGTAGATAATGAGGCAGCTCACTTGGTTCTGGAGCAGAAACATAGTTTCAGGAGCTGGTGATGTACAGCTCTGCACTACAGTGTGGGTGTGTGTGGCTGGTATTCTTCAATCTCTGAGTGACAGCTGTGCAGAAAGAGAAGCCAGAGCCGATGCTGTTAGAGCCATGACAGTGGGAAACAGCGGTGGTGTGCTGTAGAGGAAGGAGACATATTTGCTCAGTTAGCAGAAAGTACATATAAAAAATAAAATACAAACGAGTGAGATTTTGCATGGGCAGCTAACTTAGCATCCTATGTCATGTCATACGTCAATATCTATTTTTCAATTTATATATTATCATGCTTGAAAAATTTATTTTGGCTACTTCTGAATGGCTGACAATGGGGATAGATGCTTTATGGAAGCACAGCACACCATTGGACAAATTAGAAACAATGTCTAGACTGATTTACCCCCTCGTTTTTTATGGTTAATTGCAATTAGACACTTATCCTATTTCAATGAGCCCTTCGAAGTGCATTGCCGACCCTTTTAAGGCTGTATGAAATCTTTAGGGGTTGAATCAAAAATGCAGCTTATACTGAAAATGAAAGAACGTCTTTCTTTTGAAATTGCCTTCCTTCTCCTTGTCTCTCTGTCCATTTGTCTCTCGATGTGTAAAACACTCTCGCTTTTAAAAAATCGAGTCTTTGGTACACAGTTATTGTTTGGACTGGTTAGTTGTAGAAAATAAGCAATCAGTTTTGTACCTTTGATTTGGTGGGAGCCACGGCACAAGTCATTCATTTGCGCTCATCTTCGAAGTGGCAAGGAAATTGGTGAACAGATTGATGTCAACAGGGGACACGTTTTTTAAAAAAACAACAAACCCCAGGAAGACGTGCCAAATCAATTCGGAAATATTGCTTCATTTCTTTCTCTCGCTTGTCAGGGTCTCGCACCTTGTTTTTATGACTGATTTACATGACTCTTGCATCATTGACACGCGGCGGGCGCGCACTAAATGCGATGCCGATAAAAATCGAGCCAATGGCCTGTGAATGACAATAGCAAAAGATGGACTGTGATCAGAGAGATTTTCCCTGTTTGTTATGGAATCCGTGTGCCGTAGGCTGATTTTCAAACGGCATACTGCAGGCTCCATCTGCCAGAGAGACAAAAGGACTGGCACCATTTTCATTCTCTGGTTGGGCTGTTAACTTGTCACGGGCAAAGCTGTCTCACAGAAACAAGAGGACGAGGGGGGGGGGGATGCAGCATCCAGCAGTGTTAAAAGCAATTACAGGTGGAAGAGATCTCAGAAAAGGGCACCGAGATGATAACAGTGCATTTATGCTATGTTTGACGTGCGGTGTGTGGGAATGCTTGTTAATTTAAAGCTTTCTGATGGCTTGTTCTTCCAGCAGGGTTCACAGTGTTTAGATGATGTTCCCACGCTAAGTGCCTGCATATTAATGTTGGGTATAAAAGTGCAGGAAAAGCGAGGAAGATGTCAGAACCACATTGAAGACCCTGCCAAGGAAAATATGGAAAAATGCTAAATCCTTCAGGTGGGTGGGAAATTAGCTGATATCTTGAACATGTTCATTGTATTTTAGCACATGGAGCTGTGTGCTCTTTTCATTACCATTGTGTGGGAGAATGTAAATGTTTGTGTGCATTCAAAAGATGGCCTGAAATGACTCAAATCCACAAATGCTAACGTTTTTAAGCTACACTAGCTGAATTTCAAATGTCACCGTGTTCCAAAATGTGATAGAACAGGTGCATCAAGTACATGTAGCATTCTCAGCATTAGCGCTATTGAGTGAATTGTCGTCTTGTACAGTCAGTTCTTGCTTTCATGTCAACTACTGTCATGACAGAGCAACAGTTTTCATCTTGGTTATTGGCACAGACATTTGAAGGTAACTTTATTGCCACCTTGAGGTTAATTGCCACCCCTTTACATTAAAAGAACATTTAACTGAGAGCTGCGGGGATGACATATTTTTGTAGGCCAAAACCTGGAAACAAGGTTAGCATTTTAGCACTTCTGCCCATAGGAAAAATGTATTGCTCAGTGGTTTCTTTTCTTAAGCTCATGAGACTTAGTTGTGATTCTCATACATCCCTCATTGTAGTATCAATAGAGTTTCAAATGTAAAATTCCTTAGGTGAAATAAGAGTAGACACAACTGAGACATGAGAAATATCTGAGAGAAAAGGAGTTAAAACTGTGGTGGAAGAAACAGAACATCTCTTTATCGTCTTGCTGCAGTCTCTTTTAAGACTCTATTAAAGGAATATTTTACTGCTCAGAGGTTGCTCTTTCTAAGCTCATGAAACTTAGTTGTGATTCTCATACATCTCTCATTGTAGTATCAACACTGTCTCAGATGTTTCTCCTTAAATTCCTTAAGAGAAATAAAAGTAGACACAACTGAGACATGAGAAAGTTCCAAAATGAGAAACAAGAAATCTCTTTATTGTAAATATATATATATATATATATATATATATATATATATATATTTGATGACATTGGGTTTCTTCATCTTTAATGGAGGGGACAGTAGGATGAGAGACAGGAAACAATGGGAGAGGTGAGAAGAGAACAGGAGCAGGAAAATACCTTTAGCTAGGATTCAAACTCATGCTGTTTGAGGTGCTGCTGTGCCTCAGTGTTGATGTGCTGTCCACAAGGCTATGGTTCTGACAGAGCTTTCTGGTCTAAAACGTGTCTTCTCTGAAGTTTTAGAAGAGACCTCAGTAACATCGCACACTGTGCTCAGAATTTTCTCCTTAGCTAAATATAGGCAGCGTCACTAACTAAGGAGAAAAATATGAGCACAGTGTGTGATGTTGTTGAGATCTCTTTTAAACTGTAGAGGAGACAAATGTGAGACCACCAATGTCACTACCTAAGGAGAAAAATATGAGCATAGCGTGTGATGTTGTTGAGATCTCTCCTGAATCTTTAGAGGAGACAAATGTGAGTGATCCAAAGTCTCTAGGTAAGGAGGAAAATATGAGTATAGCGTGTGATGTTGAGATCTCTCCTGAATCTTTAGAGGAGACAAATGTGAGTGATCCAAAGTCTCTAGGTAAGGAGGAAAATATGAGTATAGCGTGTGATGTTGAGATCTCTCCTGAATCTTTAGAGGAGACAAATGTGAGTGATCCAAAGTCTCTAGGTAAGTAGGAAAATATGAGTATAGCGTGTGATGTTGAGATCTCTCCTGAATCTTTAAAGGAGACAAATGTGAGTGATCCAAAGCCTCTAGGTAAGGAGGAAAATATGAGCACAGTGTGTGATTGTTACGGCTGTCGGTTGCAGCAGAGACAAGGTGTACACGGACTTCCACAAAATAGGGTATTTAATCAACGAAGGAGAATAACACAACCAATACACACTAACTAACAATAAGAACAGACAAGAAGTACTTGGAGTGAGTCCATTATAAAGGGAGTGCTGATGATGGAGTCCAGGTGCAGGTGATCAGTGATGATAGTGAGATGATGAGGAAGTGACTGCAGGTGTGGAAACAAGGAGCCTGATGGGAAATGGAGTCCAGGACAGGAGGGAACTGTGACAGTGACGTTGCTGAGATCTCTTCTAAAACTTTAAAGGAGACCATTGTGAGAGTGTTAGAGTTTTTGTCTCAAAAGACAAGCATGAGAAGCAGGAGGCTCAAGCAAAAGTCTCCATTTGATGTTAAAGTAACCTCATTTTTGTTTAGGAGAAACATTTGAGATGTTAAAGAGATCTCACTTTTGATTTTTCTTTCCTATGGGTGGTTCCATCGTCAGTAGGATTTTTGAATGGGATTTTGATTAAAAGCCTGAAAAAAGGTCTGTGGTTAACACAAGCTCAAGATATTTTCATGTTTTATTCTATGACATAAAATACATGAGTAATAGGCTACATCTTTTTTTAAAGCTTTTACATCTCTTGAAAAAGGCGGTTGCTAACAAGTTGCTAAATGGGACTACAGAGGTTGTTGAGGATATTAAATGTCATCACATTGAGTAAACTCATATACTCAATGGTCTGCTTTCACAGCCTTGTTGTGTTTATATTTATGTGTTTGCAAAGTATTTTAACTCAAACTTTTGGGGAAAATTGTCTTTAAAATAAAAACTAAATAAGTTATTGAAAGCTTAGCGTTGAAGCTATGAAGTTATGCGACCATGGTGAAGTTTATAGTCTACATTTAGCTTTTTACTTCTGGTGATTGTATTTAGGCTTCATAAAAGTTGTGTTCATTTGTGAAGATTATCATGATAAACAAGACATGTAAGAATCATAAACTTTTGTTAGTCATAGAGCTTATTTTCTACAATAAGCCAATGGAAAAATCTTGATGCTAACTTCTAGGTTGGCCTACATAAATACATCATCACTGCAGCTCTCTTTGCCATAAAGTTCCTTTAAAAATTGCTTAGTTCGTTTGAGTATCCCAACATTATAACATTGGCTCAACCAATGGTGTGAGTTTGTTGCAGGGAAGGTGTTCAGGTAACCTGTTTAAAGGTCAAAATGAAAATTCTGTCATTAATTACTCAGCCTTATGTCGTTCCACACCCGACCAAGACCTTCATTCATCTTCGGAACACAAATTAAGATATTTTTGATGAAATCTGATGACTCAGTGAGGCCTCTATTGCCAGCACGATAATAAACACTTTCAGATGCCCAAAAAGGTATATTAAAAACATATTCAAAACAGTTCATGTGACTACAGTGGTTTAACCTTAATATTATAAAGCGATACTTTTTGTGCACCAAAATAACGACTTTTCAACAATATCTAGTGATGGCCGATTTCAAAACACTGCTTTGAAGCTTTACGAATCTTTTGTTTTGAATCAGTGGTTCGGAGCACCAAAGTCACGTGATTTCAGTAAACTAGGCTTCGTTACGTAATAAGTGTTTCAAAATTTCAATAGGTCACGTGACTTTGGCAGTTTGATATGCGATCCGAACCTCTGATTGTATCACGGTTTTCACCAAAATATTAATAATAAGAAATGTTTTTTAAGCAGCAAATCAGCATATTAGAGTGATTTCTGATAGATCACGTGACACTGAAGACTGGAGTAATGATGCTGAAAATTCAGCTTTCATCACAGGAATAAATTACATTTTAAAATATATTCAAATAGAAAACATTTTAATTGTAGTAATGTTTCACTATTTCAGTTTTTACTGTATTTTCTGATCAAATAAATACAGCTTTGGTGAACATAGGAGTTTTCTTTTAAACATCAAAAAAAATCTTACTGATCTCAAACTCATGAACAGTAGTGTATGTTCAACAGATCCGCAAACAAACAACAACAAAAGGTAAGTAAAGCATTCTGTGTCTGCAGATACTTGTGTAGACCAAGATTCTGGCCTAAAGGAGAAACAAACAGAGAGAATAAGTGAGCAACAGAGAAATAAAGTCAAAGAGAGAGAGAGAGAGGTGTGAGAGGTTTGGCTGTTGTTCAGGAAATATTAGAGTTTAGGAGTGTTGACTCATTTACATCAGAACAAAACAGGCAGCAGCTTGACGGCAAGAAAGGGACATCTGCCCTCATATGTGGACTGATATTTCCCTCTGCGAGAACAGACTTCAGTCAAACAGAAATGAGGTTCTGTTTTCATGTGCCTCGGAGGGGGTGGAGGAGTTTTCATCCAACAGAAGTGTGATTATGTCACTGAAACTTCTGATATTACTTTTGCTTATTGAGTTCTGTTTCATATGAGCGCTTAAATGAGCTGTTATGCCCGTTGCCTTGATCAAAGTTCTCCGCTGACTCACCACAAAATCAACATTTTTCGACATTTTATCAAATCTCAGAAGTACAGAAACATGCATGCAACTCCTCCCCCTTCCTTTTAATTAAACAAATGAACCACAAAACACAATCAAACATAAAATAAAAAATACAAACATATAAACAAATATATATATCCATTCATCCATCAACCCTTTGTGGTATTTTAAAAGCACTCGGTTACTATTGAACTGTGTTAGCTAAACAAGATGAGTATTACCATACTGACTCCTCTCATCCATCATGGCTGTCTCATCCAATCAGAGGGCAGCATCTCAGATTGATCTGCCTTATAAACATTTAGGAGTTTCACTCTTTCTCTTGGTTTCACGTTTATTTGGGGCTCTGTTAGTACGCTAAATTTCACCCCAGTTTCGCATTGCCAGAGGTCACCAGCACACGATAGTTATTCTAGAGGAATGTGAAATGCAAATGAGTAAAAGTAATGCAGAGTGATACAAAACAAAAATGATGGTAGCTTACTTTACATGGTTGAGTCCTGGTCGTTAGCTGTTCCAAACTTGTATAAATGGATGATCAGACGGTCAGCCAGCTGACAAATCTAATTTCAACCTGGTAAATATTGAATAAGACCGTTAGAGATGGTGGATAATCTTATAACAGCAACAAATCAGATACCTAATTTGATATAAATAAATAAATAATTTAAGACCCATTTATACTTATGCGGCCCTCCATTGTGGTGAGAAATTGAGTCCCCCCAGGAATCGGGTCTCCTTTAGGACCCCGCGTGATCCCTTTGGTTCAATGGTTCAAAAATTTCCCCCTCTGAAAGTCCCTGCTCGCAAGCTAGTACTTCTTCAAAGTTCAGGAACTTTTGGGGGTGGGACTTGGGCGCTGAACATGCTGATTGGTTGAGTTCACGCAGCATTTTGATTGGTTGACTCCACGCAGCATTTTATTTCAACCACCATTTTTAAAAGTATGTTGTGATGCGTGCAGTAAGAGTGGTTTGCTATTCGAATCAACAATGGAGTTTAAAAAATACGACAGATGGACCGACGACGAGGTTCAGCCTTTATTAAATATATATGCGAAGGACGAAATCCAGCAGGAACTGGAAAGTTGCGCGTAGTCCTATGTCATCTTCACGGTACTTTAGATCGCGATGGAAACACAACAGGTCTGGGGGGGAAATTTTCCTGGGACAAACAAATTTGAAATAAATAAATAAATAATTTATATATTATATTAGGTATGTTTTTTGCTTCCAATATAGTTCCCAAATACATGTTTCATATTAATGATGTTTATGTGTACTTACAGTAGCATGACAATTAATTTATTACAAATTTAATAATATTATATACTATACCACATTGCTATTATTGTGTAAAAATTTATTTTACATTTTACAGAACATAGTAAGTTGCAACAATCCTTATCCTTATAAAAAAAATAAATTTTAAGGCAGGTTTTATTATGCAATACGTATACATTAATTTTATATTTTAAGCATGTTGTTTGTGCACTTGTTGTAATAAACATCATACAATAGTTAAATAGGTTATAATTAACTTTTGATCAGGCATTACCGACTGGGCCCTAAAGGAGACCTGATTCCTGGGGGACTCGATTTCTTACGACACCGTCACCCCCATTCAGCCCCCTGTTTGTAAGCCACTGCATTATAAAATGGCTTTTTTTATTTATTTACTTAACAGGTTTGGGAGTTTAAAACTGGGCATGTATGTGTTTAATTCTTTGCTTATGTCGCTACACCTACACGCATGATTGTGACTGATAAATATCAGCCATGTTTTGCTTACCAGCTCATTTGATTCGCATTGCCTTTGGCGACCTATGCAACAGATCGATTGTATGTATGTGACTTCAAAAGTATAAACACCCCCTCATAAAACTGACACCTTAGTTTGATGTGTGACACCTCTGTCGTCCTCACTGACTGATGTCTTTCATCACACACGCCGGTGCTCTGATATCCACATCCTGTTTTCATATTGAACCTGTCTTAACAGATCCCTTTGATGGATGACGGCAAATAAAATGGATAGAGTTCAGCACTGGCTCGTTTTGCGAGTTATATCCATCCCTACTCCGTTTCCTCTAATTAAGCTGAAGGAAATATTAAACACACCTCTTTTGACTTGACGGAGAGTAAACAGCTTATATTTGTTTAAAGCAGCTTGTGGAAAATCTGCATGGGTGGATTATCGCAACTTCAACAAACGCTGCTGGACGGCAAGTTGTTACCACTCCACACGCCACATGCAGCTTTACCGACCCATCGTTTTTATTTATTTTACTAATTTGTCGTCAATATGCAGAGCCACACAGCATCTGAGCCATCTATAAAGCCGTCGGATAATCCCCCGAATCATCTGTACCAAATACCGTCACCTACCGCAGCTGCATGTGTTTAGGGAATTGGTAACATGCTAAGGCAGGAGATGCTCATCTGAAAGAAATGTAAATGTTTATTTTTAGCCAGAGCATGGATGGATTTTCATGAACTGATTTGGCTTTTGTTTTCATACACGTATACATACATACGGTGAACGTGATTTCACCAAGCACAACATGTTCCTGGATCAAGAACTTTAGCCGTGTTTACACCGCAGGAACTTTCCCCAGGAACTAGGGACTTTGGGGTGGTACTTGGTGGGTTTCGACCGCAGGGACCAGGGTCTAAATGAAGTTCCGGGTAAAAATTTCCCCCTTTGAAAGTCCCTGCTCACAAGGTAGTACTTCTTCAAAGTTCAGGAACTTTTGGGGGTGGGACTTGGGCGCTGAACATGCTGATTGGTTGAGTTCACGCAGCATTTTGATTGGTTGACTCCACGCAGCATTTTATTTCAACCACCATTTTTTAAAAGTATGTTGTGATGCGTGCAGTAAGAGTGGTTTGCTATTCGAATCAACAATGGAGTTTAAAAAATACGACAGATGGACCGACGACGTGGTTCAGCCTTTATTAAGCTTATATGCGAAGGACGAAATCCAGCAGGAACTGGAAAGTTGCGCGCAGTTCTATGTCATCTTCACGGTACTTTAGATTGCGATGGAAACACAACAGGTCTGGGGGGAAAATTTTCCTGGGACAAATTGTTCCAGGTAATTTTGGTGGAAAAACAGCTTTTGTTGATCCTGGAACAATCAACCAATCAGATGTTAAGCTTAGGCTTACAAGGGTTAGGTGCTTCTACATCAGTGTTATTCACCAATCATTTCTCTTTGATTTTAGGGATAATTTATGGGTAGGTTTAGGGGTAGGGATAGGGTTAGGACTATATCTTCAGACAGGAATGTTGTTCCAGGATCAACAAAATACATATGTCTTATCACCGTGATTTTGCCAGGCAAGACATGTTCCTAAAATCCATAAAATCGGAGGCAAATTATGGTGAATAACACTGATGTAGTAGCACCTAACCCTGGTTGTAAGCCTAAACTTGACATAAACTGTAAACTTGTCCCTCAAATCTATTTGGTTGATTAGAAAGTTGTTCCAGGATCAACAAAGATGTTGATCCATGTTGTACTTGGTGAAATCACGTTCACCACATACATACTGTGTAAATCCAATTGTGTTCAAGGCCTGATGTGACCGTTTTGGTAATTGCCACTTAGAAGAAAGTTCAAAGTCCAAATCATTGTCCACAAGCCTTTGATAACAAACCATTTGCTTAGAGTATAAATGTCCAAATCAATCAATTGTTGGCCTGACGGACAGTCATTGCTCTAACCGAGAGGGTTAAAGTCATCAAAAGCTCTTTAAAGTTTAATGTGCAGTTTTGCCAAAGCTAATGACTTCAGCTTGGAATTTTGTTTCCAAAGGCAGAGCAGTGAAACTTACTCTGTGTAATGGCTTAATCTTTTTTTTTTTTTTTTCTCACATTGCTTGAAATCGGCTTCTTTTTAAACTTTTTACAATTTTAAACTCACCTGTAGCTGTCTTTTTATGGAGTGAAGAGGTAATGGGTTGCTTTACACCAAACTAAGCTGACACAAATCTAAAAATTGATCTTTAAATTGAGCTGTTTGGGTAATGAAATGGTAAACATGCTTAACGAATATTTATTTGAAATATTTAAATAAATAAATAATTATAATATTTATTCAGTCAGTTGCATTACGTTGTGATGACTGCCCCTAACATGATGTATGCTGTACACTAAAAATAAATTAATACTTTTGTTCAGCAAGGATACAATTAAATTGATCAAAAGTGACAGTAAAGACATTTATAATATTAGAAAAGATTTGTATTTCAAATAAATGCTTTTCTTTTAAACTTTCCTTTCATCAAAGAATCCTGGAAAAAAAAAAAAAAGTATCCGTGATTTTCAGGCAGCACAACTGTTTTTAACATTAAGAATAAATAAATGTTTCTTGAGCAGCAAATCAGCATATTAGAATGATTTTTGAAGGATCATGTGACACTTTTCAGATTTGCCATCGCAAGAATAAATTACATTTTAAAATATATACAAATAGAAAACAGTTATTTTAAATTGTAATGAAAAGATAGTAATATTATCAAATAAATTATCTATCTGTCTGTCTCTATATATACACAGCCAAACCAAAAGTTATTCAGACATTTTTTATATGTTTTTATTAGTGGGTGCAGGACACTATAGTTCATTTATGTAAGTGAGGAAAATAAAGTAAACTGTGACATATTATACCCAAAAATTCTTCATACAGTGGACCACCAGTAAAATTGATAAAAATTTGGAACCAAAAATTATTCAGACACTTTGACCTGACCATGTTTTGCTTAAGTGTTATCTGACATAAAGATTATTTTTTTCTGACAGTTTAACTCTGAGATCTTGTTATACTTTTTTTTTAACTATAGTGAATAAACTGTATTACTGAATGAAATGTTCAAGGTGTCTGAATACATTTTGGTTTGACTGTATATCCTGCACCTATGACCACCACAAACTCATTGTCTAAGTTTGCAGGAACTTACTGGTTTGACTCTTGACAGTCAGGACACAGCGCACCTGTCTATGACACAGGTGTGGGTTTGTGCCCTCGGGTCATGGCTGAGAAGAGGCTTAGGTTGTCATTCATGTCATCTGTGCAGCGCTGGGCCGAGGCTGGGTCAAACGTGATGGAAGAAAGAAGGATCAGTGTAAATCATGATTACCTAAAACTCGGGGATGAAGAGATATACTCATATCTGTTGACTTTCATCTGCTCCGAAAAGCTCACTGCTTGTGTCCTGTCTCTCGCTTTCTGTTGATTGACAGGTGCGTGCTTGGCAGGGTCAAGAGTTTGAGGCAGCCCAGGTGTTGGTTCAGCGATGCATGAGCTCATGCTCAGTCTTTCAGAGGCTACCAAGGCTAACACACTGCTCCAGCCTTTGCTTTGTTGTTTGTTGACTGTTTTCAATATACAATATATATGTATTTTCCTCCAACATCAAACTCTCCACCACATTCCCCTTGATATTTTCCTTTCCTCACAATCCTTTTATCTGTGAAGAAGCATTTCAAAATGTAAGACGTCAGAAAAACACAGACAATTACAGAATTAGTTAAATAAGAGGAGCATTTAATTCATAATTAATTAGCAGACATGCACTAAATGTCATCAATGGAATGAATCCAAACATAATCTGATTCACATATTCAGTTGCATGCGCATTAAATGTATTTCAAACAAAACTTTAGTGCATGTCGCCACATTCAGAACCGGAAGTCAACACAAGTATAATTGTCGTTTTTGCCTTAATGACATATCTAAAAATAAAGAAGCGTTTTTGTATTTTTGAATCTGATTGAGAAAATAGTCACAATAGTTGTTTACATGCCTATTTTTTTCCTGTTCCTGTTGTTAGGTTATTTCAGGTCTACACCACCCTTTTCAATCTGATCAAACTATTATTCTAATCAAGCTCGGATCGATTGAGGTATTTACATGAAGGCTTTTCAGTCCAACTGAACCATCCGATTTTATAGGTGCATGTAAATGTATCCAGTGTTGGGGGACAGTGTGTGTTATGTAATCACATTACTTTTTCCCAAGTAATGCAATGTAATTCATCCAAGTTATTTTTTCAAATAAGTACAGTTACTTTTCTATTTATTTCATTTCTTTAATGTCACATGCAACTGAAAATCTTTCCCTTTTCTATGTTATGAGAAACAGAATATGATTATATTATATTTAGGTGGGTAGAGGGTATATAGTGAAGTGAAGTGAAAGTGACATGTGGCCAAGTATGGTGACCCATACTAGGATTTAACCCATCCAAGTGCACACACACAGCAGTGAACACACACACACCCAGAGCAGTGGGCAGCCATTGCTGCGGCGCCCGGGGAGCAGTTGGGGGTACGGTGCCTTGCTCAAGGGTCTCACCTCAGTCGTGGTATTGAGGGTGGAGAGAGTGCTGGACATTCACTCCCCTCACCAACAATCCCTGCCGGACCTGAGACTTGAACCTACAACCTATGGGTTACAAGTCCGACTCTCTATCCATTAGGCCACGATCTAAAAATGTTATTTAGAAATTTAGTATTTTTAGTGTTTGAATGTTGAACAACATTGTGGAGGAATTCGGGAGAGGAAAAGAAAGCTAGGTCGATTAGAACAAACATAAACACAACAGAAGTATTCACATGCTATTTATATGAGCACATATAGATTTATACTTTAATTACGTCCCCCTGCTACCTACAGGGGCAGATTAAGGTGGTCAGGGGCCCCTAGGCTGCTCTTTGTGTGAGGCCCCCCCTTAATCATTATGCTTTATTTATGATGTATTTAGTGCCATATATGGTCCACACGCAAATATTAAGGTTAACTGCACACACACACACACACACACACACACACACACATTGAGACAGCCAATAGTCCACCCATTTAGGTTTTAAAATTTTCAAATGGCCTCAGATAAATAAAAATAAACCCAACTGTTTTAGTGGAATACTCTTTGTAGCTGTACTCTTTTTTTCTGATAACTGGTTGTGTACATTAAATAAACAACATTACGACAATTATTTAGCCATGGTTGGTGATATTTCCTGTGATTGTGTTGGCTGAGTAAATACATTTATGCTGCATTAATAAGGACATCAGTATAGCCTATAGCTTGTATATGCAGTTAATGCCTGGGGGATAAACACAAAAAAAAAAAAAAAAAAAAATGCCTGCAAGCTAAACAAAGTGCTTCTGCTCTGGAGGAGAGTCTGAGAGAGTGAAAACGAGAAAAAGTTATGCAACTTAACACGTTACTTTCCATAAAAAATACAACATAATTACTTTTTATAATGAGTAACACAGTATTTCAATGCATTATAAGTAATGCTCCCCAACATGTTAATTAGTGCACTTAAAACTCACATACCCATCAGCAATGTGACAGACTCGGTGAAGCACCTTGAAGCGAGACCCTGCCAGAGCTGATCATATTCTTCAGTGCATTATATGACATTTTCCTCGAAGCTCCTTGTCACATCTTTTTTTTTTTTTTTTCAGGTGTGAGTCTCTCTTTATTAGGTTAGAGGGGTATTAAAATCCTTGACACAACCCAAAAAGGAGAGAGGGGACAAAAGAGGAAGGACAGAAGAGCCCCTCATTTGTGAAACGTCACAGACCCTAGACTCAGAAAGATCAGAAAGTGCCCTTTAGGCAGATTAAAAATTCATGATCTTTTCTGAAGCAGAGAAACAGAAGAGAAACTGAATGCGTTTGTGGAGAATGTTGACTCTTCGGCTGAAGTGGAGCATGTCTTTCATCAGTTCTAATGAAGACCCAGAGGGAGAAAGAGAGAGAGTTGGAATGATGCAGGTCTTAGGGGTTTGGGACATTCCTATATATCAACATAGAGCTGTTGAGCTGAAATAATCATCAAGTATTTGAGTCCAGTGCTACTGGCTTCCTGTCTGTTTTCATCGCTTCCTGAGCTCACATTCTAAGGCTCTGCTCCAAGCCTGGTCAGCTGCCTCGCTGTCAGCTGTCTGTTTATCTGTCTGTCCTTTTAAGGCAGCATCCTGACTGTTTTGAAATGCACTTCAAGGGAAATAATTCATATGCCACACAAACTGCATTCCTCATGGGTAGTGCATGAGAGGTTTGCAGAATGCTCACATCTGATTCCAATCAGTATTGCTAAGTTAAAGGAACAGCTCACCCAAAAATAAAAATTTTGACATAATTTACTCATCCTCTTCCAAATTTGTGTGACTTTATTTCTCTGTAGAACATAAAAGAAGATATTTTGAAGAATATTACCGCTGTTTTAGCCCATGCAATGAAAGTCACTGGGGTCCAAATTGACACTAGACCCCACTGACATTTCATTGTATGGAGGAAGTGTTCCACAGTTCCACACAAAGTCAAGTTAAGTCACCTTTATTTATATAGCGCTTTATACAATACAGATACACTGCACTTACTTGCAGTGAAAGTAAGTGTATAAAAGTATATGAATAAGTATAAAATTGGTATAAAATGTAAGTTTTTATTATTATTTCATGTTAGATGGAACTATTTTATATTGAAAAGCATACTAAAATGTAAAAATAGACATTTTTCACTATGCTCACTAAGCTTATCACTATGAGAGGAGTGCATTATATATATGGAGGATATTGTACATGTATGTGATGCTGCCTTACAATATTTAATTTACAAAAAATGTTGTTATTGTACACTACTGTTCATAAGTTTGGGGTTGGTAAGATTTTTAATGTTTTTGAAAGTCTCTTATGTTTAACAAAGCTGCATTTATTTGTTAAAAAAATGCAGTACAAGCAGTAATACTGTGAAATATTATTACAATTTAAAATAAGTTGAATTTTCAGCATCATTCTCCAGTCTTCAGTGCCACATGATCCTTCAGAAATAATTTGAATATGCTAATTTGCTGATCAAGAAACATTTCTTATATTTATCAGTGTTGAGAACAGTTGTGCTGCTTAATATTTTTGGTGGAAACCATGATACATTTTTTCTCAGTATTTTTTAATGAATAGAAAGGTTTTAAAATAATTTTGGATTCTTTTTGAACCTTTAATGCCACTTTTGATTAAACAATGCGTCCTTGCTGAATAAATTAGTTGTATTTACTCTATTCATTTCTTTATATATAAAAATATATATATTTTGGTTTTGTATATTTTGAACATGGTAAATGTATTGCATTGTGGTGTAACACTCTTATACTTATCTAAATTACATTTGGTTATCAATGCATATCATATCAATCTGTTGGCATGGTTACTATGCAGAACAAACCGAAACCAGGGATAACGCAGATGTTACGTCATTGACAAGTGACAAGGGACGGGCACTATTTAAAATTGTGAATTTCTCTGAATTTACAAATTCTTGGAAACATTTAGGATAATGTAAGTACACAGTTAAACAAAATATATAACACTGTGCATGTGGTTTTTGGATATTTTTAAAGGTAGAGGTAAACACTTTTTTATACTGGTTGAGACTTCACATTTCTGATAATAGAAATCTATTATTGATATCATTGATTAGTCTAAATATTAATTTTTTTTACATATAGTCTCAGGACCAAAAAAAGGTTTGCCCAGTCATTGCATTCGGTCCAAACCAGAACAACAAGCTTATGCTGAGTTCACTCCATGTCATAACTGTAATTACTAGATGGCAACCAGTGACATTCTACCCTGAGAAATTCATGTCCTCAGACTCAGATTTTTGCTTTTCTATGTCATCAACAATATTAACACCGAAATGAATCTGCAGCAGTCAGGTGGTACAAGTAAGAGCTCTGTAAGTTGTTCATGTTCATTGTTATTGTAATGTTATGTGCTTTGATTTAACGCTGTCTCTCATGATGCTTTGCAGACTCTGCTGTGCGTGTTCTTGTGTTTTGGAGGAGGCGTGTCTTTGGAGAGTGCTCTGAAGGGAGGATGGGATCTCATACTTTCAAAGCTAGCTTGCTCTGAAATTGCCTACCCTACCTTTAACAGACAGCTAACATAGGATGTTAGGTATTATTTATCTTTGCAGATGTTTTAAATAATGTTTTAAATGCAATTTGCTAAAAGGCAGATAGCGTACTCTGCACGCAACCTATAATATGCACGCTGCTTGTGTGGATGCAATCAGTTTTGACCGCAAAAGATCATTTGATTTGATGTCATGATGTATTTACGACATTTTGCCTGTTAGAAATACGTGCTCAGTTTTAATGGTAATTTAATGTGGTGTAGAATTAAATGAATGGCAAAACATAGCATTTTGTTCGCGTACCCCCTCTTGTCACCTCATGTAACTGCTAGTTTGAGAACCACTGGACTATAACAACACCACACTGTGTTTTACAGGAAGGCACAGATAGTTCAAGAGGAATAACTGAACATGGATCTCCTTTGTCATTTGTTTAATTGTCTATCTTCATAACACTCTGCAGCTAGTCACATTTTTCTCCAGCGGAAAACAATCAGGCTTCCCTCTGTGACAACCTCTTCCATTCCTCCACTGAGACACAGACATGTGTGGGAGAAGAAGAAGAGCAGAATAATAAACCAGTGGACACCCGCCTGTCAAAAGCCATCACACAAACAGGAGCTTGGCGCCTCTGTTTTGGATCAGCAGGCGAGTCAGAGAGTCCATGTCCCCTGAGAGACACTCAAACCCCCAACATCCCCCCAAACCCTGTCCCTAAAACTCTCTCACAGCACCCACTCATTCTGAAAGAGCCAGTCAGAGAAGAGACGGAAGAGCACCAATCATAAAATAACAACACAGTAAACGGGTTTATTACATTTTGTCAGGCACATTTAATGTTTGACCTTTAGCAGCTAGTGATGTGTTTCTTGAAATCTAATAACACAGAAAGGAAACAACTTCACACAGCCTACACAGAGCAGATTCAGCAGCCGCCACAAATACAGAGTTTGTGAATTAGTCAATGATCTCTCCGTCCCATCCAGGGGCATAGAAATAATTATAACCGCCCCCCCCTGTTTTAGAAATTACTGCATTTCGCCCACATTTTGGGAGATGCATGTACTTAGGATTATTTTGTCTGGCTGTAAAGGAAAATCAGCAACAACAAAACAATGACTTTAAAAGGATAAAAAAAAAAAAAAGGCCCAAAATTAAAATTCCATTTACTCAACCTCATGACATGCCAAGCAACATTTGTTATTTAGTAAATATTTCATTGTAATAAAGGAAGACCAGGTCATACTTGGTTAGGTTGTGGTATCAGGTTGAAGATAACACCGGCTGGTATAACAGCAGCTAAGCATTGCACAGTCAGGAAGTGAATCAGTGAAATGGTGAGATCTTTAGCACTTGATTGGCAGGTCTGGATTAAGTTCTTTAAGGTAGCCATCTGAGTGAATGAGCCAGAGACTGCCTCACCGTCTGAGAGAAGAAAAAACCATGAGCTGTTGCTGCAGGCTGATGAATGCTGTACTTTAACCCTCTTTAGCTTACAGTGGACAGAGGGCTGACATATCCCATTACAGTTTAGACCGCGGCTTTGACTCACTTGCTACTCTTTCTCTCTGCAATTAACCCTTTCAATTACAGATTCAAATTTAGTCTCCTTTATAAATATATAAAAGTATATATATATATATATATATATATATTAGGGGTGTAACGGTACATGTATTCATCCCGAACCGTCACGCTATGAATGTCACGGTTCGGTGCATACAGTCAGACGACGAATACAGTCAGTCACAGGCGATCCACACTAGAATCCACACGGGGACGCGCATGGTAATGCAACAATGTTTGCTAACTGCCACAAGAAAAAGCGCAGAAAAAGAACAGACAATTTATGCATAGATATGTTTACGTGTAATCTCTCAACCAGAATTTCAAACGCGGAAATAAAACAGCTTGAGAATAATATTTCACGTAGCATTACATTTACCTCAGGCAAGTCATTTAGTGTCCACAGCATGTTAGTTCACTAGAGAAATTAACTATAGAGGGGAGAGTTTCGCTAAACATATGCACTATATTAGCTTATACGTATATTCAGTATATTTACCTGTTAGTAATGTCTTATTTAATATATGTTTAAATAAATTTGTCATGAAAACAAGTTATGACAGTAACTTTATAAATAATTATATTTCAAAAATGAATTGAAGTAGAAAAATAATTGAAAAATAATTTTATAATTAGATTTAGAAGTTAATGCAAAACCTGCCTTATGTGCAATGTACTTTTTAATTTTTTTGTATTTGAGTGTTGATTATTATATCTAAAAATAAATAGCAACTGAATTTAATAGTTTGGGCTCTGTTGTTAATTATAACCTTTAATATTATAGTAAATGTGCAAGAAAGGGCTCCCCGTATATAGTTTACAGCATTAGCTGAGATTTTTTATCCTTAAGAAAATGTTAATAATAATTGATTTTAGTTAAAGAGAGAGACATAATTTGTTCAATAAACCACTGTTTAATAAAAAAAGAAGAAAAAATAAGCAATTTAATGTTTAGTTTTCTCCCCCTGCTATACGAAACACGTACCGAACCGAGACTTCAATACCGAGGTACAGAACCATCATGTTTGTGTACAGTTACACCCCTAATAATAATTATTGTTATTATAAAATTGACCAATGATGACATATGTTTCAACCCCTCCCAATTTAATCAAGTCCTTATGGATAAAATTAAGTCTTAAAGTCATATACTGTACATGTACAATTAACATAACATGTAAATCTCAAGATTATCTGGTGTATTGTGGACAAGCCGAGATCTGATTGACAAGTGAGCTGTGCTGATTTCAAATGATTCTTAACAGTGAGTGCAGTTCTATAGCAGACCCACAGATCTCCTTGTTTTCTTCTGCGTTGTTCAGAGATGTGCTGATGGCTTTGTTCCCAAGCAGATCTAAAGAGTCACTGAAATCCTCCACCTGAAGGAGACACTAGAGCTCTGTTGCAAGGACCAGCATGAATTTCTGTTCTGCTGTTTCAGACTGTTTTTTACTAGCACAATGCAGCTGGTGAAGCTAGATGACCAAGGAAGTCCTGCTGGTTAACTTTGTCAAGAAGCACACAACATATGCAGGGATATGGATGGACAAAGTGCAATTGTTCTAAGTGGCCAAGGGTCAGGTTACCCTCGGGTCTGTGTATATGTGCGGAACAAGACCGCTCTAACCTCACGGGTCCATCTTTGAGCTTTGCAATGATGTCAGCGAGTTGAGAAGGGAGGGCATCACCGCAGAGGTCTCAATGCGAGGTGACAGCCGAGATGTGTGCGCCTGACCTTGGCTCTTCTCCGGCTTTCCTTGTAAAGGGAAAAAGACAAAGGAGTCTTTTGTTGAGGTGTAATTAGCTAAGCTGAGGAAGGCCCTCGTCTGCGCAGCACTCACATTTTCCACCTCATTTTCTGTGGGAAAATATTTTATTGATTTTTAGAGAAGAAACAGAAAGAAAGCTGTGGTGGGAGCGCGCTCAGTGCAGGATTAGAAGCAGTCGGGGGTCTGCGTGTGCAATGGCCCCCCTCCTTGACACCCGGGGAGATCTGCCAATTAGAGACCTTGATCCCTTGCCCATCATAGTCGACTTCTCTCCCACCCTGGTTTGGTTTGACGTTCAGCCATGCCAAATCTGTTTTTCTGCTCAGCAGAGGGTGAAGGCACAAGGCTTTCTATTAAAAAGTAATCAATACGAAAACCCCCTTATTGTTTGCACTGTCAGACTGGCAAACAAATAAACAGATGATAATGCTTCGACAGTCGAAGGAGAGCTCATTTGTTCATTATTAAAATAGCTAAAATTCATGTGCTGGGAGCCAAATATTTGGCCACTTTTCATGCGGTTTACAAACTGAGATAATCCCTCACACTCTTGTTTACTGCTAAACGATCGCTTGGCGCACGTCGTACAAAAGCCGCCTCGTTCTTTGCGTCACCTGATGTAAAGTGCAGGCTGATTTTTAATCAGGACTATTTCATGTGTGTCAGCACCGGAATCAGAAAGCTGTCGCGTTGGCTTTGTCTCTCGGTAATCACTTATTTTCTCAATGACAAACGACAGGCCACGCTGTGCCAACTGCCACCATATTCCCCAGGAGACAACAGTAAAAAATGGCCGAACTGCCTCCCTTTCTCTCTCTCTCTCTCTCTCTCTCTCTCGGCAGTATTCAGCAGTAAATTACATTGTCGACCTGCAAGTGCCAACTTCTCCCCTAAAATGATTATTTCTACCTCACAGAAGATTGCTTTAGTAATTATACGTATCATAATTAAATTTCATCAAGTCCTGTGAGAGCTCAAATCTCATTTGACCCAGGTTTAGAGTTTTAGCTCTTGCGTTGAAAGGACGGGACTCTTTATATGCCATTGTATATGCATTTTCTAGGTTAGTTTAGTGATCCTTCCCTTTCCCTATAAATTATTAGAAAGGTCTATTATAAAATATAAAATTATTATGATAAAAATCTGTGACAGTAATTTCTTAATTTTTGTCAGGAATCTTATGCATTTAACAGAGAAAAAAACACTTTACTACACTATTTTGGATTTGCATATGTTTACTTCGAAATTTCTGTAGAGGTAAGTAGTATTTATCCTATTTTCAACCAAAATAGGGTGTTAGTGAGTACTAGTGAGTACACATGTAATGTAATTTCTGTTTCATTCATACTGGTAGCCGGAGGGCGCACTCCCACAGAAAGTCCACAAGTGAGATTTTATAAAACTTATGACGTTTCAGGAAATCCATTATATGGATAAAAGGATTCAGTTATCACTGTGGCAGAAAGAAACACAATTCTGCCTCATTTTGTGATATAAAGCCATGTCAAATCACAAAAGGAAGTTATTTCGAATGCTTGACTGATGTTATGAAGTGAGTTTGGAGTAAAAACGTCATTAAATGTTCTCTTTTGTTGGACAATGGGTTCGTAAACACCTCTAATGTTTGGAAAGATGTTTGCCGCATGTTGCTTTTAAAAATGCACATTATAAGTGATTAAAAAATCAGTGATTACAGAGATGGAAAAGCATTTACTGCAAGCCAATCGATCGATTCGAGCACCTCACCATGAAAGATGCTGTGCATGTACTTATTTCATTATAAATTTGCGATTTCATAATTCGCATTTGCTCTCCAAACAGTTCCTCCATACTTGGCTACATTGTGTTCAGCTGGATTCCCAAGTATTGGTCCATTTTCAAAGTGCCAGCAACTTTAGATCCTTCCAACACCTGCTACAGACATGCGTCCCCAATAACATTGTTTTCCCTGCCTGCTGTGCTTCATGGCGCCATCCAATCATTTGGTATTAAAACACTCCAGTCGTCTCCTACGAACATACCTGACACCATCCAATGCTAGGTTGTTAACTTTTGACTTGTCGGACTGCAAAACATGGCTCCAGTCTTCCACACTCCAGTCCTTATGTTCTTAGCAAATGCAAGGTGTGTTTTTTTTGTTTTTTTTTTGCAGTATATAAAAGAAATACATTTTCTTTTAAATTTTCTTTACTGGTACACAACCTCTTAATCTAGCGGCATGTATCCATTGGTTTACAGTTTTAGAGGTTGGAGGTCTCATCCAAGACTTTAGAAGCTGTTTTGAGGTGGTCCCACATTCATGTGATTTTTATCCTCCTGTCAACATGCTCAGTAGTCTTTCTTGACCCGCCACAGCACTTTACATTCTGCATGGCAGTGGTCTCACTGTGCTTTGAAATAATGATGTGGACATTGTGACCATTCACATCCAGCACACGAGCAATATCCAAAACCGATTGACTAGATTTAGCCATTTTAACAATATCCTCCTTGGTTGCAGAGGACTGCTCCTTCCATCTGGCCATTTTTACAAAACCCCACAAAACAACATCTAACAGCTAATGCTGGCCACATAGTTATTTTATTAAATTTTAGGCTGGGAATGAGTGCAAGCTTGGTATGGCCACTTGGCCCAAAATACACAATTTGGTGTGTTTCATTGTGTTATGACAAATGGTATAGTAGAGATGTGGAACACATATTTTAGTTTTACCATCATTAGTTTTACACTCCAGGCACAACTTCACAAAATGCATACAAAATATTTAATAAATATTCAGTAAAAAGTTAGAACAAAGTGCAAATTAGCCAATTTTCCTAGGTCGGACATCGATTCTGCCATTCTGGATTGCAGAAGAATTGGATGCAGGAGAAGAAAGTTCAAAACTCTTACTTCAGCAATTAAACAAATTAATTAAACACAAACATGATGTTTTAACTAAACTAATTTTTACTTATTAGTATGGCTGAATAGGATCATCGAAGCAAAGACATTGGTTAATAAAGTGAGATTAAATACATAAAGTATATTTGTGTTATTGTAGGTTTGTGTAATATTTTGAGTTTGAATTTCACTGTTTTTCATTTTGTGAAATTAGGACAGGAGAAGTGTCAGTCAATAAATGGGAAAACATAAAGGGGAAAAAGTTACTTGCATTATTAATTTGAAGTTACTCAAATATTATGTTTTAAATTTAAAAGTAATGTGTTCTTTTACTAGTTACTTGAAAAATGTGTTTTTTGTAATGCCCCATTCTTAGGGCTGTCAACGCTAACACCTGCGGTTAATTAAAAATCTTTAACGCATTACGGAAGCATGTGAAATTGCGTCATAACGTAATTTACGTCACGCAGTTGATGATCTTAAAAGTCCATGCTGATTATATCAGAGATGGCAGAGAGAATTATTCATTCCAGTGTCTGTTTCGTTTTAAAACACAAACTCTCTATCATATTGTGTCATTGTATCTGAAGAGCGCGAGCCCTCCCGCATCGCGCTGTTCCTGTCTGAACGTAAAACATCGAATCATCCCACCGCTGTATGGCCAGATGATATGAAAACTATGTTTCTCGGCTGGATAAAGCAAACCAGCTTCTTGCTATGAAAGTTTTGATGGATGAGGATTGCAATCAAAGTAAAGACGACTGCGATGACGTACAGAAGCACGCGTGAGTCTGTTATATTGATGCGCAAACAAATCATGTATGAACACTCTTGACGCACGTTGTATTTATGCACAGACACGTTTCAGCACATTCACGCTGTTTTCACACACATTCAGGATAATGTTTAGATTTGTCCTGTGTATGTTACTGTGTACTTTAGTATATATGCAGGTCAAGGTGGTTGGCAGTTTGGCATCTCCATGTGGTCCTATTCAGTATGGCAACTTGACTTGTCTAAAATGTAAACAAGCTCTTTGCTGTTGCACATACTATACACTATGAATTCTGAAACAGTTTTTGCTGTGATTTTTTTTATGGATGCTTTGGTGTACATAAATGTATGAATTATATGAAATTGGAAATACATCTAAATTTACCTTGAAAAAAGCTGAAAAATACATATATATATATATATATATATATATAATCACCAAGCTATAGCATTAACTTACATCAGTTGTCTCAGATGTTAAAACCGGTGTTGTTGAGAGTAATCGGCCTGATCATCACAGTAAACTTGGGATCTTCAATTCTATGTGAACAGCTACATCATCTGAATCCATGCTAATCCACCGACTAAACAAGATTAAATGGGATTTGGCTGGATAAATCTGGGCTATTCTCTTATTTCCAGAGGTGTAGTAATCACTTAAGCCACATTAAATAAGCTGCAAGTAAAACAAACAAACAAACAAACAAAAAACAATAAACAGGAAGTGAAGGTCAAAGTGGCTGCCCTGTTTCTCCTAGCGGCGCTGGGTACCGAAAGAGTCTACACTTGCAGTCATGTGCATGCTGGGATGGATAATTACGGAGTCGCAGTCTGATGATTAAAATCATGATGAGGTTTCAGGCAGGAGGCTGAGAGTAGAGCAACAAACTCAGGAGCGAAGTGGCCTATGGTAAACACACTCACAATTACAGTACATACTCAATTGCATGATACTGCACAAATACGGATATAAAGACATTGCACACAATTAGTAAACAGTGTAATGCAAACACAGACCAAAGTTATTTAAGTTATTTTTCTTTTTTGTTTTGTTTAATTAACATTATATTTGATGTTTCTGTCTCTTGAATTTGAAGCAAATGTTAACCTCACTTCACATCGCATTTAAAGAAGAATCAAGATTCAACGATGAACAGAGATTTTGAAGGACTGGTTTTGTTTTTTATCGAGTATGCTAACTATTCCATTAATTTCTCCATTTCTAAATTGCTTGATATACTCAACAAATTTTAAAAGACTGGTTTTGTTTCTCATCAGAATAAAAGACGAGTCCACAGATATTCTTCATATAATAAAACACAGGCAACACTGGCTTAATTCAGGGAATATTATACACATATATGTCGCCACATGGAGATCTGGAGACAGAAATCTTGAGGCATTTTAGATTAACTTCTCAGTGTAAAAGTTTTGTATGGTAAAAGTTACAGCAGAGAGAGAGAGAGAAATTCACATTCATGATTTGTAACATTCTAGTAACTATGAGAAGCTGGTTTTACGCACACGTACACGCTCAGGTTGGGCACTTTCCAGAAAACAGTGAAGCTCTCAAATGTCTGAAAACACAAACACGCATCCGATACACCTACAGGACTCCACCTACTCAAATCTGTCTCTTGCACACACACGCACTCTCGAAGAGTTCGCTCAAACGCATTAGTGCTGGAGTCCAGCCAGATCCGGCAGCTGTACGTGAGCTGCGGGGAGAAGCTCGCTGGGATAGTAGAAGCATTTTAAAGCCACATTAAACCCAGCACTCCAAAACACATCCATATTCAAAGAGCCTCTCTGCCAAACACTCTGCATATTGCTATTAATAATACCCTTAAAGGCTGTTAAAAACACTCTCGATATTACAGGGGCCATGGTGAACATGTCACCACACCACTGTTTCCCAGACTGCCTCTGAGCTACAGGGGCTCAAGGAGGACAAAAGAGGCGCGATGTGGATTCTGATGAGAGGCTTCTACCTGCTTATTACGCATCACCCGCTGTGGCCAATCAGAGCGCAGGAGCCAGAATACGCTGAGATGAACAATGGGCCCCGGACAGACACGCAGCTTGGTTTTGTAAGGCATTCATCAGAATATCTATTAGGTATGACTCTATTAGACGTGGCCTTTCCTGTGTATCATCATTTTTTGTTGTTATTGTTGTTTGTCCTTTCCTTTTACCTCAATCTGTGTCATCTGTGGATTTTTTTCCTTTCTTTGTCTCGCTCACTTTTTCATTCCATCAATCTCTCGCTCTTTCATGATGGCGTGCTGAGAGGCAATCCTCTTCAGCTGGTGATTGCCCTGTGAATATTTATAGAGAGAGAGAGAGGCCTCTGCTTGACAGTCTAGTTTTCACTTCCTCTGATAAATACAAAGCAAATGTAATTTGCTCAAATGCATCTTTATACTATGGAAGCTTGTTTCCGCCATGAAATAAAAAAAAAGGTAATTGCGTCTTTTTATCTCATAATTCTGACTTTTTTTCTCAGAAAAACTCACAATTGCGAGTTCTAAAGTCAGAATTGAGTGATATAAAGTCAGAATTGCGAGTTCTAAAGTCAGAATTGAGTGATATAAAGTCAGAATTGAGTGATATGTAGTCAGAATTGTGTGATATAAAGTCAGGATTGAGTGATATAAAGTCAGAATTGTGTGATATAAAGTCAGAATTGAGTGATATAAAGTCAGGATTGAGTGATATAAAGTCAGAATTGCAAGTTATAAAGTCAGAATTGCGAGTTGTAAAGTCAGAATTGAGTGATATAAAGTCAGAATTGAGTGATATAAAGTCAGAATTGCAAGTTCTAAAGTCAGAATTGAGTGATATAAAGTCAGAATTGAGTGATATAAAGTCAGAATTTTGTGATATAAAGTCAGAATTGAGTGATATAAAGTCAGGATTGCAAGTTATAAAGTCAGAATTGCAAGTTATAAAGTCAGAATTGAGTGATATAAAGTCAGAATTGCGAGTTCTAAAGTCAGAATTGAGTGATATAAAGTCAGAATTGAGTGATATGTAGTCAGAATTGTGTGATATAAAGTCAGGATTGAGTGATATAAAGTCAGAATTGTGTGATATAAAGTCAGAATTGAGTGATATAAAGTCAGGATTGAGTGATATAAAGTCAGAATTGCAAGTTATAAAGTCAGAATTGCGAGTTGTAAAGTCAGAATTGAGTGATATAAAGTCAGAATTGCGAGATATAAAGTCAGAATTGAGTGATATAAAGTCAGAATTGAGTGATATAAAGTCAGAATTGCAAGTTCTAAAGTCAGAATTGAGTGATATAAAGTCAGAATTGTGTGATATAAAGTCAGAATTGAGTGATATAAAGTCAGAATTGTGTGATATAAAGTCAGGATTGAGTGATATAAAGTCAGAATTTTGTGATATAAAGTCAGAATTGAGTGATATAAAGTCAGGATTGCAAGTTATAAAGTCAGAATTGCAAGTTATAAAGTCAGAATTGAGTGATATAAAGTCAGAATTATGTGATATAAAGTCAGAATTGCAAGTTATAAAGTCAGAATTTATATAAAGTTAGAATTATGTGATAAAGTCAGAATTGCAAGTTATAAAGTCAGAATTTATATAAAGTTAGAATTATGTGATAAAGGCAGAATTGCAAGTTATAAAGTCAGAATTCAAGTTATAAAGTCAGAATTGAGTGATATAAAGTCAGAATTGCAAGTTATAAAGTCAGAATTGAGTGATATAAAGTCAGAATTGCAAGTTATAAAGTCAGAATTTATATAAAGTTAGAATTATGTGATAAAGTCAGAATTGCAAGTTATAAAGTCAGAATTTATATAAAGTTAGAATTATGTGATAAAGGCAGAATTGCAAGTTATAAAGTCAGAATTCAAGTTATAAAGTCAGAATTGAGTGATATAAAGTCAGAATTATGTGATATAAAGTCAGAATTGCACGTTATAAAGTCAGAATTGTGTGATATAAAGTCAGAATTTATATAAAGTTAGAATTATGTGATATAAAGTCAGAATTGCAAGTTATAAAGTCAGAATTGTGTGATATAAAGTCAGAATTGTGTGATATAAAGTCAGAATTGTGTGATATAAAGTCAGAATTGCAAGTTATAAAGTCAAACTTGCAAGTTATAAAGTCAGAATTGCGAGTTCTAAAGTTAGAATTGCAAGTAAAATTGTGTGATATAAACTCGCAATTGCGTGTTATAGGCTAATGTCTAATTGTGACAAACTCACAATTCTGAGAAAAAAGTAAAAATTGTGAGTTTATATCTTGCAATTCTTACTTTATAACTCACAGTTGTGAGTTTATATCTCGTGATATCTCATGATTGTGTAATAAAAACTCGCAACTGCGACAAAAAAAGTTAGAATTGCGACTTTATATCTCAAAATTCTGACTTTAACATGCAATTCTGACTTAATAACACGCAATTGCCTACAGCAATAGTAATAGTTCCTACAGCTAAATAATAGCCAATTATCATGTTAATACAAGGGTTTCTTGAAATTGAGTTCTAGGGTGATCTCAGATGATATTCATGATTAACCCAGACCTTAGTTGCTTCATATGAATACATAGTTTGATCAACAAAAAAAAAAAAAAAATTAACAGTATGTATTTCAAAATATGGTAGTTTAACAAGTTTTCGCCCCTTTTCATTGTGCATTGTAAATAGTTCATTTCATTATTTGTTTAAAGTATAGTTTAAAGTTAGCAGGCCATTAAAATGAGTTTTAATGAGGAAATCATATAGCACTGAATTTTGTAACAGTTTGCAAGGTTCATGGCACTGTAGCATTGAAAAGAACTGTACAAAACCACAAATGGCCAGACTTGTTTCTAAAAAATGGTAAATTCCCTGGACACTTCTGTATATTCTGCTTTGTTTATGTCTGAAATTTGCCAAAGTATGTAAGTAAATATAATGATCCATAGTCAGCACAGTTTCCTCCTATATTATTATTATTATTTACTTATTTTTGGTGTTGAGCCGAAAGGAACACTGTGGCTATAAATAAGCTTTTGTGGCTGAATAAACAACATGCACCAGACGTTATGCAAAATAGTCAAAAAATTTGTCTGAGCAATACTGCAGCTCTGCATGATTATTCGTAACAAACATCACCAGGCATGAAAAACATTAATAATAATAAAAAAATATATACATAACTTTATTAAAAACATTCAACTTCCTTTTGAACTATTTACACTACCATTCATATGATTGAGGTCAGTTAGTTTTGTTTATTTATTTATTGAAAAAAATGACTACTTGTATACACATTCTGATACACAACTGATTAAAAGTGAGAGTAAAGTTTACACAAGATTTCTATTACAAATAAAAGTTGTTCCTTTGAACCTTCTATTCATCAAAGAATCCTGAAAAAGTTTCCACAAAAAAGTATTAAGCAGCACAACTGCTTTCATCATTGATAATAATCAGAAATGTTTCTTGAGCAGAAAATCAGCATATTAGAAGGATTTCTGAAGGATCATGTGACACTGAAGAATGAAGTAATGATGCTGAAAATACAGCTTTGGCATTACAAATAAATGCCGTGGTAAGTATAAGAGACTTCTTTCAATAACATTAAAAATCTTACCGACCCCAAACTTTTGAATGGTTTTGGAAAAAGAAATACAAAAACTGGCCAAGTTTTGGGTTTATCTAAAATGTAAGATACTCAATATGAATTGTTTATTGAAATTAATATCTGAGGCTTAATGCCAAATCACAGCATTGTTTATATTTTGTACAGCACTGTTTTTCCTGTTAGGCTGTATTGCTTAATTGAGTATTTGGGTTTGGATATTAATAACTTGTAGACTGGTTATTAGACTTGTATAGTCAATTAAGTGCATGGAATGTGTTCAAGAGCTTTTTATGTATAAATACTAAATTTGTATTAAAAATATCAGCAGTCATTTTTTGTTTATTTCAAGAGGGGGAAAAAAAAGCAAAGTGGGATACCTGTTCCATCACATTTCATATCTGTGCATGGTATGAATACATTAGAGGAACAGCATTCAGATGACCTTTACACAACCGTATGACTTTATGAATTCTTTAAAAAATCCTGATGGAAGTTTCTCTAAACCCCTATTGGGATGCAGAGGCATGCTGTTTATTTCCATTGAAAATCTAGTGCAGCGCAGAACTCAGGCAGGAGTTAAGCTGTCTACAGGATGACTCGGAAAGCCGGCGCTATGAAACTAAAACGTTGCAATCATTTCTCTACACACATCACATCGACAACTTACCAATAATGTTATTTCAAGCTTGCTTTCTAGTAAAAAACATTGCACATCTTATTTAATGATTTTCTGTGTTTTGCACCTATTCTGCACTTTCCTTAAAGTGCACTTATTATGCTATTTAAAAGGCTCCTAATTTTATTCTGGAGGTCTCCTACAACAGGTTTACAAGCAGTCAAGATCAAAAAACACTCGTAGTATACATTTCAGCATCACCTCTTTTCTCACAGTGTCTGAAAAAGTTCGATAAAGGATTCAGTCTGTCTAAACCCCTCCTTTCCGAGAGCCTACTCTGCTCTGATTGGTCAGATGATCCAGTATGCTGTGATTGGTCTACCACTTACAACACGTTTCAGAAACAAAACACCCATCACCATATCTGAATTTCAATCTCTTAAGGCTTCCTCAGCTCTTGATACACAGTGATACGAACAGTAACGATGGCATCGGTTTTACCGTATCAATTCTAGCCCGATTCCTCATCATTTGGAAGTGCATGCAAAGTGCTTTCACAGTACAGAAAGTAGCATCTTCTCAACATGCTGACAACACAAACCAAACTCTTCCAGGCCTCAGCTACAACTACAGTGTTAGAGGACCGGTCATAGTAGACGTTGTTCAAGGACATTATGCAAATTTATTACCAATATGCAGATTCAAGCATGAAGTAAGACTGGAATTATTGACAACTCATTTCAGGCAGTTCAGAGTTGCTTCTTTACGGTGGCTGAGAGAGCTCGACGTGCTACAACTGAAGAAAACACATACAAATAGCAAATTAAGAAAACAACTTCATCAGTTTGACAACACGTGCTGCAAATACTCACAACGCCACCAAAAACAGAAACGTGCTGCAAATACTCACAATGCAATCAAATGACAAAATGAGTCGCAATGAGCAAATTTTCAAAAATGAGTTATTGATATTCTCACTTTCTCTATTAAAAAACCTTCAAAATGATGTATGATTTGTTGGAATGCGACAAAAAATAAAATGAATGAGCTACACCTATTTGAAGTCAGTAGAGTCAACAGTCAATTTTGAGAAAAAAATCAAGTTAAAGTTTTCTGAGGGTTCCAAAACAAAATAGCCTAGCAACCATACCTTAAAATCCCTGGTAATAAGACCAAATTCAGCACAATCCAAGTCAAAACCCATATATATATATTAAAAAAAAAAACAAAAAAAAAAAAACATATATATATATATATGTATGTATATATATATATATATATATATATATATATGTATATGTATATATATATATATATATATATATATATATATATATATATATATATGTATATGTATATATATATATATATATATATATATATTCAACTTTTTACCATGATTCCACAATTGTTTGATTAACATTAATGAAACAGACAGCCTATTTATTAAGACCTACTATACCACAGATCTAATATGTTAAACATCAGATGTTTTTCCCTAACAGTTAAACGTTCACTTAAGATAACAGATAATGTTTGCGTGAATACTCACCAAGAAACATTTTTTAAAATACTGTAATTCTGTGTATATTTGTCTATCGGGATTGCATGCTGTCTGAGGCGTCTTTGTGTGCGTGCTTCGGATCTGTCAGTCAGCGCGAGTAAGATCGTTTGTTTTTATCAACATGAGTTTAAAAATCATATTTTATTGGTTCAGACTCATACCATCAAGAATTCACTATGAATATTCACAAAGTTGGAATGCTGTGCTTTAAAACGACGCCAAACTTGTGCTGAGAGGAAGCGCCAGTCATCGAGAAGCGAGCAGAGAAAAGCGTAATTTTTCATGGTCAAAGGAAAGGTACTCTCAGAAAACGTACAAATAAAGACACTTTTAGATGTTTAATTGCTATTTGGAGCATTGGGATTGCTAGATGAGGGCTTAATGAATGATTTTTGTGAAAACCTCAATTTCGACAAAAATGATAAATTTTTCACTTGTAGCTTGAAATTAGCCTGTGCCCATTCTGACTCATTTTGCCAAATACAGAAACGCACTGCAAATATTCACAACGCACATACAATGAGGATGTTTAAAGAAACAAAAAACTCACCTTTCAGGTCATCAACAACACCACTGATGAGTAGATATTGAACAATAAGCACGTCCCAGCCAGGATTGTTGCTTGAAACATTTCTGTTGTGGTTGTGAGTATTTGCAACATGTTTCTGTATTTGGTTGCGTTGTGAGTATTTGCAGCACACGTGTTGTCAAAGTTCTTTCTTTTGGAAGACTTCACTTTGATCTTTGAATCTTTGCAGCCTTTTACATTCACAAACAGCTATATTACACACTACATGAAAGGTTATATCTGAAAAAAACATAGTAGGGCATTTTAATTCTGTCCTGTGAATGTCAGTAGGATACTGCACTGACATTTCTGTTATGGGATTAAAAGTGCCATGTGTAGCTATGTGCAAATTACAAAACACTTAACGGTACAAAAACTGTGTATAAAAATGGTTCAAAATTGTACAATTATCAACACAACAATATTTGGTGGGAAAATCAATCATATTCAGCAGCTCAGTTTCATCACCCTTGAATGGTCATCCTTTCTGGTTGTATAGGCCTACTGTGTATAATATAATGTTGTACACTCTATATACTGTAATATGTCATATAAACATACTACTGTATTCATATCTATGATTTGGTCCAGGCCAAACTACATCAAATAAACTGAATTACCATCTCCAAATGTCTCATGAAAATGTTTATTGTGTTTATCGGTTCTTTTACCTTTGTGATGCACATTGTGCTCTGTGGACCCATTTAAGAATCTGCTGTTTGTTTCTATTCACAAATATAGAGGTTTTATCTGCTCCACTGAATCAATAAAGGAGACATTACATGTCAAGTCTCTCCAGAACACACTCTCTCTCACACACACACACTCTCCAATGCCATTAATTATCCATCAGTGAGTATCTTATGTATTCTCTCCCAGCCCTTACAAACACAATTCCCTCCACTTTAATTATATCAATAAAGATAACATATCAATTTAAACAAATGTTTTGGAGAGTAAGCCATGTGGAGAATTATCCATATAAATAGCCATTAAAAATGCATAACTGTCAATTATTGCTCTTGTAGAGTCGCAATTATGCAGTCTCAGTGACCTTGCATTCGTCTTTTCCATTAGGAGGAGCTCTCTGAGAAATGAAGTGTCATGTTCCATACGGGGCTCGATCCCACCGGATAATGAAATAAAAGGAGGAGAGGAATAAACACGTCTCTAATGAATGCCCTGAGAACTTGGTTGGGCATGCTGGGAAAGAGGTCAGCATACCTGGACACGAGCTCATTTCATGAGCAATTGATGTTTGAAATGATCATTTTACAGCTCAAGAGAGCAAAAATAGTAAATAGAGACTGTCAATTAAGTAAAATAAGAATTTAAAGACATTTCATTATTGTGGCATATTTTGCATTTACAAAAAGTGGCTTTAGAAGTCAATATATTGTGTTTTATTTCCATATAATTGAACATCAGTCTACTACTGGCCTACAGCAATCTATTTACAATAAAATGTGTCTGTTCACTGTAAACTTAGGCCAGAAATTAAGGATGTGTGTAAAAACAGTTTACGGCTGATCTATTCTTGTAAGAACGTGAAGGTGACTTGCAAAAACATGACGGTGATACTAAAAGTTTGAAGTGCTACATTTGTAGAAAAATGTCTTACAAAAAGCTTTCCTTCAGTTAAAGCAGAGGTTATTTTAACTATAAGTGTAAAAGAAAGTATGCTATTTAAAAAGTTATAGATACTTTTTGCACAAAGTATAAATATCAGCAAATCCTGTTTCCACAAACTGTAAACAAAGTATTATAAAACGGATATAGTTCCGGCCCTTGATTCTGATTGGTTGAGCCACGTTTGAAGCTGTTGTAAAATTCCCGTAAACATACAGCTGACCGCATTACATAAGTATCGCTGCACCAAAAGTGTATGTTGCTGCCTCTGTCTTAGCAACCACTCTTAGCAACGTAAACATATTTTTGTTCTCTATTGATTTTGTTCATTGAAGCTTACTGTATTATGTAGAAGAGGATTGTGAGAGAGATATCGAGTGAGCGAGTGTATTACCTGCATTCAGATTTAGCATTTTCCTTTCTTCAGGTCAGTCCTATGTTCATAATAAAAAATCCATTTGAATGTCCGCTGCGATCTTGTCCTTTTAACAGTTAATGGGTTTTCCAATGCCCTGCTGACACTGACAGTGCTAGTCAAAGCATTTGTCATTTGTGTCTTGCTCCGTGTTCACAATGAGTTTCAATATAAAAGTCTTTGCTACTGAGTGTCTCACTCATAAAGACAATCTTTGCCGCCATCTAATGGTGTAATAATGTAACTTCTGTTGCTGTTCACTGTCAGGGACTATTTTTTTTTCCAGCGGAAGGAAGCCTTTTAATGATTTTACTTCATGAAAGTTGCATTGATACAAAAAATTTTCTGGCATTAATATTTGTATTGTGTGGTAACCGTTTTATAAAAGCAATAAGCCCCATGAAGCTGTGGTTTACAGTGAATTTATAACAGCTAAGGGGGTTTTAGGAACTCCGCAGTCTCTTGGGACTTATTGCTTTAATATGTAATTAGAATTAAAGGTAAAATAACTAAGTAATGGTGGGCAGATGTAGTAAAAAAAAGCTGAGCTATTTGCACTCAGTGTAAATAGACACTGCCAAGATTAAATGCATTATTTTTTGTTGCATAATAATAATAACAAATTACTACTAATATAATAATTAATCACACTAAATGTATGCATTAAATTGACACCCCTAAAATAAACATGAAATTAACAGGGGGGGGGGGAAGAGATAAAACTTAATCATTTAATGTTTAAATGTTTGTCGCAAGTCACTATACTCATTCAAAAATCTTTCTGACCACAAACCCTGTCAGTTTTTAATGATTTATTACTTGTTTTCACAGTAATAATTACTAAAGCAGAGCACTGCTGGACATAATTTACTCACCCTCATATTGTTCCAAACCCATAAGACTTTTGTTGATCTTCGGAACACAAATGAAGATATTTTTAATGAATTCTGAGCTATTTCTGTCCCTCCATAGAAAGCTATGCAACTGCCACTTTGACACTTGAAAAATTCACAAAGAGATAGTAAAACTAATATGAATTGAGTGGTTCAGTCCAAATTTTTAAAATTAATTTAGGCTTTTATTCACATATAAACATTGATCAGCGAACATAAACAGAAGCTCAACCGAACCTGATTGATGTGCGAGAACAAACCTCTTGCGGAAACTCGAACATCGCGTAACACACGAGAATGAATCTCATTGGTTCTCGCACATCAAGCAAACATGCTTGAGCTTCCGTTTACCACACACTGATGTGGGTTGATGAATGTTTATATGTGAATAAAAGCCTAAATTCATGTTCATCATATAAGCGATTGTGTCTCTTCAGAAAATTTGGACTAAACCACTTTAGTTTTACAATCTATTTATGAACTTTTTTGAAGCCTCAAACTGGTAGTTATGTAGCTGTCTATGGAGGGACAGAAAGATTTGTGTTCCGAAAATGAAGGAAAGTCTTACGGGTTTGGAATGACATGAAGGTGAGTAATTTGACAGAATTTCATTTTTGGGTGAACTATCCCTTTAATGCCTAGTTAGTCAAATTATTACTCTGAAAAATGTTTCTCACCATTTCTTTCAGCTGCCGTGGTTCTTTGTAAGCACATCGCTGCTGTCTTTAAAGGCTCGAGGGTCTCAAGAGCGTCTGTAAACTCCAAACAGCTCTCGTAAACACACATGCTCCCTTTACAACAGCAGCGGAGCGGTTGCACGTTTGACCTGCGCCTGTGCTGAATTACCAAGAGCTCTCTCCGGATGAAGATATCACTCGCTCGACTTCAGCTTTTCCAAGGTCTTTATTGAGTGCATTTCAGTACAATAGTTCTCAGAAAGTTACAGTTTCAAACTCTGACATACTCATCACAAGAAACGAGTGTTAACTATACAGTCTTGGTGAGGTGGGAGGGCTTTCCTTCGTTCCGTATCTACAAAACAGTGCGAGCTAGTATCCATGCCATGCTAGTAATATCAGCAGTCTCTCAAACCCTTCGACACTCTGGCTTTTATTCTCGGTTGCCAAAAGTAATGCTCCATCACTTTAACATGAAAGTGTTGTTTGAAGCACGCAAAAAAAAAAAAAAAAAATCCAAAGAAAACAAAAAACAAGCCCGTTCCTACCGGCGGTGTCAGACGACGCTTTTGTTTGTTCCAAACTTGCTTTTTGTTTGCGCTTGTGAAGTCTGAGCCGTGCTGGTGAACACATGCACCGCTCAGACTTCAGTTGGCACGGTAACAGCATCGCCGCTGATCCGCTGCCAAACGCGCACCAGACTCCACATTGTGTCGACACTCCAGGCAAAGAGCGATAAAATTAGACTCAAATCATTTCCGTTCATCCTCTCACTCCCTGCCTGTTCCCTCAACCCCCCGAAAGGAGGAGGAAGAGGAGGATACCCTTGCAAGAGATGAAGATCACCCTCGATTTTGAGTTTTTGGACATGTGCAAAATGAGAGTTTAAAAGAAAAAAAAAAAAGAAAAAAGAGGAACATGACAAAAGGACACATTAGCTTTACAAACAATAGCATACATATTCAAATATAACTCCTATATTACATCTGTATTGGTTCTACATGTGCGATAGAACATGATTTCACCAAAGTAGGCTACGACATGTTCCTGGAACAACAACTTTGTTGATTCTGGAACAACATTCCAATCATCCAATCAGATTTGAGAGGCAAGTTTAGGCTTACAACCAGGGTTAGGTGCTTTTACATCAGTGTTATTCAACATTTCACTCTGATTTTAGGGAAACTTTATGGGTAGGGTCAAGCCTGATTTATACTTTCGCCTTACTTTCAGCCTCCGCTGACTGCGCACGCTCCTCCCCAAATGGATGAGGCGTTTATACTCAACGCGTTCGCTGTTGTACTATTCTTTGAAACTACGTGGGGCGACAGAGTAATTGTTCTCTAAACAGTCAGGAAGTAGTAAGGTACACACGTGACATATACATCTCACCAAACGAACACTACAAAAGAACCAAAGAATCATATGAAATCCAGTAAACCTTGAGATTATTACTTGTGACATTAGAACAAAATATATGCATATGTGAACGTGTATAAAGCTAAATTAAAACGTTAAACGTATCTCTTAAACGTTTTCTAATTTTGATTAAACATTTTTACTTAATTCATGAACATTTTTATTAAACATGGACCTTTATTATTCATTGAAAAGGCTTATTTCTTTATTTTAAGCTAATTTTGTAAATGTATGCAATTCATTTGGACAAGCGCAAACTGGGTCCTGGTAAGATGCTGGTACAGACGTATCTGCTCGGCCAGAATCGTCCCGAAGTCGATGCAGTGCCACGCGCAAAAAATGACATGCACACCGCCACGTGAAATGGGTTTGTGCACACTCGATACGCAATTTTTTTTTTTTTTTTTGCGAACAAGTATACATCAGGCTTTAGGTTTAGGGGTATGGATTGGGTTAGGACTACATTTTTGGACAGGAATGTTGTTCCAGGATCATGTCTTACTTAGGAAAATCACGCAGATCATACGCGATATGTTATGATGAAGGGCTGCCATGTGTTTTACAGCATATTATTATATAGTGATAGATTGATATATTGACCACGCCAATTATTTGACCATTTTTTCAAAGCTTAATAGGCCTTAAGTTACAACGGATATTGGCACCTCCCATTTAAAAACCCATAATATTTGTCAACCACTGTTAGTCTATAAGCCTTCCCTCAAAAAGACACACCTTAAAGTCAACATGAAATACCATTTGCAACCCAATGAGCTTCAATATGCAGTATTTATAAGTGGAACAGGATTTTCAAAAATGATGATAGGACTTAATTTAAACCAGCACAATTGGTTTCTGAAAAGAATTGAGAAAAAATCAGGTGGTTGGAGGAGAGAAGTTAAAAGGAACATGTACTCAGAAAGAAAATAGGGTCAATTTTAATTTCATGCTGACTTAATACTCTAATCTCTATGGTCTGTCACTTCCTTTGTCGTCTTTCTTAGTTGTTCGTTCCCCATTTCATCTAATTTCGTTCCCCGTCCTGGACTCTCTACCGTCTTTTGCTCTCGTTTTCTCTTTTATTCTCTGACTTACTCCAGCTCATTCATCACTCCTCAGCCTGTGAGCTGTACCCGCAGGTATCCCAGCAGGCTCCACCCACCCCGATGAGCGCAAGTCAGCCATTTTTCAGCTGGGCCATACAGCGGGACGCCGGACAGCTTGGTTACGCCCCGCCGTGAACGAGCTGGACGCGGGCCATGCTGAGGATACTTTGTGATCATTAATTGAGCTGCTTCTGGTCCTTTACGCAGAGGCAGAGGGGAAGACGTCTTCATCTTGTGCTAACGGTTTTATAAGAGCCAAACATTATCACTACTACCATCATATTAAGGAGCAGATTTGCTTTCTTCAATGTAATACAATGAAAGAAAGTGTGTGTGTGTGTGTGTGTGTGTTTTCGCACAGAAGAATAAGCCTCTTGGCAGAAGCTGTAAAAGTGTGTCATCTTTAACAAAGAGCCAATACACTCTTTGGTTGCCATGGTGAAATTCATTGTAGCCAATTAGGTGCAACACCTTGGGTATATCTGCGTGATGGATTGTGTGCGTGTTGCTCATAGAGAATAACCATAAACCATGAGTCCGATTAACTTACAGGCAATGTAGCGGCTTATTCATTACACAGACGCTTCACAACAGGAGAATGAATGGTAGAGCTGCTAACCTTTACAAACCTTACTGTTTCAAATTGCACTTTGGGGTCCTTTAATGCTAAACCTAATGAGAGCATGTGGAGGTGCTTTTAGCCATTACAAAATCTGGAACCTTTTACCAATTGCCTTTATATTTATTCATTTATAAGACAATATTTGCAGCACAAAATGATTAGACAAGCTCCCAATCATTTAAATTGTTAAAACCCTGGTGAAGATTTATGTTGACTTTTTGACTATTTTAGGTCACTGTATTAAATGATACAGTAAATTTAACATCTAAATTGCTATTTTTCGCTTTTTATTACTATTATGGTTGCTTGCTTTTTTCCATGTCTTGCTATTTTATCTTATTACAATGTTATTTCATTCTGAATTATGAAGCATATTTAGCTACATCTTAAGTATGAAAGGTGTTATACAAATAAAATATTATTAATATTATTTGTAACACTTTAAAAAAGGTTCAGTTCATTAACATTAGTTCATGCAGTATGAACAAAGATCAGCATTTTTACTCTAGGTTCATTTATAAATGTTCATTGATAATTCATGTTTATTCATTGTTCGTATTCATTTATACAACTTGAAATTAAAATGAAGTTAAATTGAAATTCAAGTTAAAATGTTTTAGTATTTATTTTTAGTGCTGTCAGACGATTAATCGCATCCAAAATAAAAGTTTGTGTTTACAAAATATGTCTGTACTGTGTATTTTTATTATGTATATATAAATACACATACATAAATGTAGATATTTAACAAACATATTATATTTATATATAAAATATTTATATTTATATAAATTAAATATTTTATAATTTTTTTTAAATATATACATGTATGTATGTGTATTTATATATATATATATATATATAATAAAAATACACGGCACACACACATATATTATGTAAACACAAACTTTTATTTATTTATACAACTTGAAATTAAAATGAAGTTAAATTGAAATTCAAGTTAAAATGTTTTAGTATTTATTTTTAGTGCTGTCAGACGATTAATCGCATCCAAAATAAAAGTTTGTGTTTACAAAATATGTCTGTACTGTGTATTTTTATTATGTATATATAAATACACATACATAAATGTAGATATTTAACAAACATATTATATTTATATATAAAATATTTATATTTATATAAATTAAATATTTTATAATATAATTTTTTTTAAATATATACATGTATGTATGTGTATTTATATATATATATATATATATATATATATAATAAAAATACACGGCACACACACATATATTATGTAAACACAAACTTTTATTTTGGATGCGATTAATTGCAATGAATCATCTGACAGCACTAGAAATGAACATTAAAGTAGATTAAAAAATGCTTTAAAAAGTACTGTTGATTGTACATACATACCTAATGCAACTAATGTAAACTTGGACCTTATTGTATAGTGTTACCTATAATAACAGTAATAATAATTTTTAATAATTAATTATTATTAATCAATCAGCTGATGCTATTTCTCAATGGCAACCAAAAAAAAAAAAAAAAGAACAGCCCAAAGCCGACAACAGCCTGTGTGTGTGTTTGTGTGTTTGTGTGTGTTACCCAGTGCTTCATTGACTGCTTAAGTAGAATGTGCTCAATGGGGTGGCGTTAGGCATCTGTTCATAAAGGGTCACACAGATGTTCAATCCAGACACACACACAAATAAATGGAGAGCTGGTGACACGAAAGAACATGTACCGCATTTAGCAATGTCATCGGGAAACATCTGGAGCCGAGAGAGTGACTCGGTCTGATAAAAGTGGTGAAGGGCAGCGTTTTTTCCGAGTGTCTTCATTTCCTGCCTGCAACCTTTTCATTTGCCCATCATGTAAACACGTGCTTGGAAACAGATTAGCGGTTTTAAAGACCCTGTAAGACCAACATTAGTACAGCTTATTAACAGTGAAACTACATTTAAGTGTACTAGCTAGTTTAGGCGGTGACGACACACCCTCCCAACGCTAGTCGACGCATCCAAACACTCTGACACAAAACTAACAAGAACGACTAGAAGAAGTAGAAGAAGAAGAGGTGGAAGAAAGAAAAGCTGTACACGTAAGTGCTCATCAGCGTGGAAACACCTACAATAAACACTGTTTAGTGGCCTGAATGCGTAGCTTTTTTCACCTAAAGTATCTCTTTTTTAACGCTAGTTTATACACAACTAACTGATATTTACACAACATCGACAGAGTCAGAGTTCATCCCAGATTGTTCTCGTGGCGTCACGCTGACGTTGAGCGAGTTCGTGTCTTGCAGAATCGGCGGTTTGTTCCAATGCGCAACATTGCCAAAAATGCAAGCGGAAGAAGAGTGTATTTACATAGAGGTCCGTTACACTTCACCTTCAATATGAAGGTTTACTCTGAAGATATACTTGTGTTTATTTAAAGATATACATCATTTACGCTCGTATGGCCAGGGGATGGGACGCAGGCATACAGGATGTCCTTTGGCAACGTCAGCCATACCGCAATCGACTGGTAATGTAAGTGGGAAGCAGTGACGAAAGAAGGTTTATAGTGGAAAAAAAGAAGAACAAAACAACCTTGTAGAAAACGAAAACTCGGAATAGTCATTGTGATTTCTTGATAAGCATCGTGAAGATAACTAAAGTGGAATTACAATGACGAGAAGAGGACAGAAAGAGTCCGCATCTTCGGTTTTCCCTGTAAATGTAGCCCAAAGAGACAAACAGCCGACGGGTTAACAGACGTCCTGTCAATCCCAGTGGGTCCGGTCTTGTTCTGATCTGATCTGTTGGATATGGGATAATGGTTCCTCTTCTGAAACACTTTCTCAGATCAGGATGATAGTCTCTATTCTGGCGCGCTCCGATGGGATTGGGCTCACCCGCTGGTAATTCTTCCGCAAGCTGCCCAGCCCGTCGTCCGCCGCCCCCTGTAGTCATGCCAGCGCAGTGCCCGTCTGGCACTGAGACATCTGCATGTGCATGGACTGAATGCTGTTAAGGATTTTCTTCTGATGGCCGGCTAGAGTCACACCTATCCTCAACAGGTCCCTGTGAACACAAGAATGCATACCTACAGTTAATATTGGACACACATACCAATGTAGTATACAACTACAAAAAATACCGCCAAAGAAGACACTAACTAGCTCTATAATATACATTTGCATCACTCCTTCCCAAATCAACGGTCATTTGGGACATACTTTAACATCATCTTCGAAATCGAATCGTTTTGAGGCTGTACACATGAGCTTTTAGGTAAGGGATTACTTTTGATTTTTCTGTAATTTAATTAGTTACTTCTGATGTAATTGCATGAAATACTGTATATACTACAGAGCAATTCCATTTAAAACAATAGAGTGGTGCAGATATGACGTCAGAACCCGGAAGACTAATTCGCCGCTGTTCCTTCGAGATTTCCCTACACTGTAAAAAATTATTTTCATGATTTGTTATCATAACATTTTTTTCTTTTGTCAAATCAACTTCAAATATGAATGAGGTATAGATAACATAATATTTGGAGTTTCGGTTGATTAAACCAATTGCCTTAATTGTATTAATTCAAATTTTTAATTTCAATGAACTCAAAATTGTAAGGCAACCAGGTAACTTACTTTTTTAAGTTAAACCAACAATTCCTTTTTACAGTGTATGGATTTTTATAATGAAGTTTTTCAATTTATGAGTAACATAAAGCTTGTGGTAAATATAACTTGACAAGTTGTTCCACACCCGTAAGACCTTCGTTCATCTTCAGAACACAAATTAAGATATTTTGATGAAATCCGAGAGGTTTTTTTTATCCTCCATTGAAAGCAACAAAATTACCACATTCAATATCCAGAAAAGTAGTAAAAACATTATTAAAACAGTTCATGTGACTACAGTGGTTCAACTTTAATGTTATGAAGCGACAGAATACTTTTTGTGTGCAAAAACAAAACAAAAATAACAACTTTATTCATCATTGTTACGCAGTTGGCGCAGTGCTGCGTTTCAGTGTTTACGTCCGAACGCCGACTCATTATTGGCCGGCTTCTGCGTCAGCATCACACACATGCCTTCTGAAGCCCACATGAACAGGTGTCGGCCAATACTGAGCCGCCATTCGGACGTAGAACCTGGAAGCGCTGCAAAGTAAATAGCGTAGCAGAACGACAGGGCAGAGATGAATTTGTTGAATAAAATTGTTATTTTTGTTTTGTTTTTGGGCACAAAAAATATTCTCATCGCTTCATAACATTAAGGTTGAAACACTGTAGTCACGTTGACTATTTTAACGATATTTTTACTACTTTTCAGAACATTGAATGTGGTATTTTCGTTGCATTCAATGGAGGATAAAAAAACCTCTCGGATTTCATCAAAAATATCTTAATTTGTGTTCCGAAAATTAACGAAGGTCTTACAGGTGTGGAACGACATGAGGGTGAGTAATTAATGACAGAATTTTTGGGTGAACTAACATTTTAATGATGAAATGTATGTTTTTAATGTAACCTTCTCCCTTTAAATATAATCTAAAATAAGTTATGCAATTTTCTATTATTTATTTGAAATAATTAAAAGAGTAGTCTCATGTATATCCTTGTATTATTCAACCGAGGTTAATATAGGATTTAGAAAGTAATTAGTAATAAGTAATGCCTTTATAAGTACAGTAATTGAATTACACTGAAAAGGATGTCCCAAGCTGATCACATGGATCGGGGTTGATTGAGCATTTAACGGATCGGTATCAGCTATCCTAATCCCAAACCTTTATTTTACGTCAGCTGTAATGCCGGTGTCGTGTAGTAGGTGGCGGGATTAAAAGAAGTGTGCTCAAATTTCATTTTAAATATATATATTTTCCCCCTTAAAATACAGTGCAACAGGTGCCCTCTAACTTTGTTTGAATGTAGATGTCTCTCCATATATTAATACCAATAACGTTGATCACCTTGCTATCACACATCTGCCTGTCACTGTACTTCATTATCATCCATGCTAACTTCTCCACGCTAATGAACATGGTTAATTATTATTACTCTAGCAGTAGTACTGAAATACTCTAAAAGCAGTTTGCCAGATGGTACAGGAAAAGCTTCTCACCCTAAGCTACTCTCGACAAGCACCTCTTCATGTTAGCACCACCTCTTCAGCACACCAAAAGGCCAAGTAAGATCAAGACGGGCCTGCTACAGCATGTGATTTTAGGTGACTGTTTCATTGCCTCCTTTAAATTACAAAGACAAAAGAGCAACTCTGAATAAACGCTCAATTTACTCCGCTATTCTCAGAGAGAAGCTTTTATTCTGAATGAGAACTCCCTGTACTATCAATATGCGAACCATTCAAACAGCACAGAGAGAAAGAGGAACAGCACAGAGCCCCCACAGGTTTGTAGATGTGAGAGCAAACAGCATTAGCACATGAAAGGCGCTTGCATTTAACTTTCTGTTTATGCGTGGGCTCATACTTATGTTGCTAATTAAGTGCAGACCCTCTCTGTGAGCGCCGGCTGCATTAATCAGAGCGTCAGAGACGCTACACCTCACAGTCTGCTTCCCGCCACGTACAAAACACCAGGAGATGTGTTTTAAACATCATCAACAGCATATCCACCTGTTCGCTCGATAGCGAATCAAACAAGTCAAAACACATGCGCACATACCTCAGCGATACGCACTAGTTCTATGGTTTAGAAATCAATATTAAACACGTTTGCGGAGATATCTGACCGCCTGGCATTCTGTGATCAATGCACTGTCTGGAAATCTGAAACCAGCTTTAATCACCCTTTACACAGACACAGAGTATTAGACATCATCTAAAACAAACCAATAATAAAAGACAGAATGGCTGAATAAGATGCATAATTGTTGTAAACATAACGATTTTTGTAAGAGATGTTGGTAACGATATGATCTATGATCTATGATCCTGTTTCCACCTCAGAGTATAATATAAATCAGGACAATATGTGAGGGAGTTTCAAATAAGAAATAAGGTAGCAAATGTGAGACTAAAAGTTGCAATTACGAGAAATAAAGTGTCAGTTAGGTGGTTGACTAGTTGTATGACCTGTTGATGGGGTCAATTTAACCAGCTTGGAGATGGTAGACCACCTTAAAATCGGTTATTAGCTGGTCCAAGCTGGTTTACCTGGTTGACTAGCTGATGGGGTCAATTTGACCATGTCAGTCAACCTGCTTAGAGCTGGTAGACAATGGTTGACCAGTAAACTTAAGCTGGAAAAACCAGGCCTACCAGCTTATTTAGAAACTGTGCTTTAGGCCTGTCCTTGAGTTTTGGTCGATTGGATCACAAGTAGACGAGGGAGACACATACTTGTTTACACCTGGTATTTTAATCCGCATCTTTTGTCCACTTTCAAAAGAGGGGGAGGTGATAAATCTAATGGACAAAATATGCTCATGCAATTTACATATGAATACGACCAGAGATGACAGAAAAACATACAGAGAGCAGCAGCTTTCATTTGTACTCTTACAGCTGCAATTCACAGCTGAATGCTGTGAGTGTGTGTGTTAGAAATCAGGAATGGTGAGAGAACATTATGCTTGGTATGTTTTTTATTTTCAGACCAAACTTTAAATCCCGTCTGGCTAGCGCACTTCCCATAATGTTTACGCATTAGGTCAGTAGGTGGAGAGTAGTCTGTCTTTTGTGGCACATTTGACCACATGATTAAATTGTGGTCACTATGAAAGCACTCTGGTCAAATGCATTTTGAAATACCTCTGGAAGGGGTAAGTTGACAATCTCAAAACATTTTAGACCCTGTTTACACCTGTATGTAGCGTTATCCACTTGTGAGCCGATCGACCAAATACCAGGTGTAAACAGGGCCTTAGATAGGTCCAAGCTAGTTTATTAGTTGCATGACCATCTACTGTGGACAAGTTTGACCTGGTAGACCATTTTGGTCAATCTAGATGAGATTGTTAACAGGACTGAAACATCAAACTTTAAACTCACTCTGAAGTCATCTGGGTGACCAGCTGTAGGGATGTGAAGCCAGAGTTGAGGAAATTGTCTCTGTACTGAGACATCTTGACAGCAGCCAGCCACTCCTCTACAGAACTAAAGGTGGTGAAGTCTGGGATAGACCTGTCCAACAACGGCTGGGACGGACTGGTGGAGGAGAAAAAGAGAGAGTGAGATGCAGGAGAGAAATCAAATGACCCAACACTGGGCGTCAGAGTTGCTGTCTTTGTAGGGACCAACGCTGTGGGGACCTATACTGTTTTTCCCAGAATGAAAACAGCTTCATGTGGGGAATAATTATGTCTTAAAATGTTCCAAATGTTTAGGGTTTGTTTGCGGGCTAGACTGTAGGACTTACACTGTGTCTACACCAGATGCGAGTGGTGCGCCGCAGAAGACTATAGAACCCATTACAATTAATGATATTGTCTACATTGGATGCAGAGCGGCGCGACGCGACACAACAAATTCCCGACAGTAAACGGATTCCCCGTTCTATCTCTGACATAGTCGAAGTGTTTTGCAACAGTTGGTTTGTCGTGCTTAGTGTAGACAGCTTTTAGCTGTTGTGGAGCGGCGTGATGTAGACACAGTGTTACACTATCATTCAAAAGTTTTAGGTTGTTAAGATTTTTTGATGTTTTTAAAAGTCTCTTGTATGCTCACCAAGGTTTCATTGATTTGTTTAAAAACAGTAAAAACAGCAATATTCGATTTAATTTCAATTTCAATTTAAAATAACTGTTTTTAGTATAATGTGCCTATGATGGCAGAGCTGAATTTTCAGCAGCCATTACTCCAGTCTTCAGTGTCACAAGATCCTTCAGAAATTATTCTAATATGCTGATTTGGTGATGTTGAAAACAGTTGTACTGCTTCATATTTTTGCGGAAACTGTGATAATTTTTTCCCCCACAACGTTTGGACGGCAGAGTTACATTTAGCATCATTTAAGGTTCTCACAATGGTATAAAAACAAAATGTATGTGTGATTAATTTGCTTGACTCACATGGTGGCGACTGCTTTAAGGCTGGTGGGGTTGCGGATGAGTTTGTCGAGCGTATTGACGATATCCGTGAAGCGTGGCCGAGCGTTCCGATCTTTCTGCCAGCAGTCGAGCATCAGCTGGTGGAGAGCAGTGGGACAGTCCATGGGGGGCGGCAGCCTGTAATCCTGCTCTATGGCGTTGATCACCTAGACACAGAGATATTATTGTCATTAATTGCTTTGTTGTCATTCGTGGGGGAAGCACATATTATTCTTAAACACTCTCTGGAGTCTCTTAGTGGATTTGTAAACAAAGGATAAAAACAGTAAATAAATGATTTCTAAGTAATAAATGATTACTAAGTAAATGATTCCATGACTCACTCGGAAAGAGCCACTGAATGAATCAGTGAACAAATCTTTTGAATTAAATGTTTTGGTGAACAAAAAAGTGAACAAATATAAGGATACAATTACACAACAACAATATACTAAAAACTGAAAAGTTTTTCATTTGCAATATTTCAAAAGTTTCGTGTACAGACAATGTTGTCAAAGACTTCAAAAGATCTTGAATCACTGAATTAAAGTCATTAGAAGAGATGCATTGTGAGAAACTGGTTTTGGCTGAACAGCTTAAAGGGATACCTTTAAACCTGTATGAGTTTCTTTCTTTCTTTTCAACAGAAAAGAAGATATTTTGAAGAATGTCGGCAATCAAACAGTTCATGGGCACCATTGACTTCCATGGTAATATTTTTTTCATACTATGGAAGTCAATGGGGCCCATCAACTGTTTGATTGCCGACATTCTTCAAAATATCTTCTTTTGTGTTCAAAAGAAAGAAATTCATACAGGTTTGAAACAACTTGAGGGTGAGTAAATGATGATTCATTTTTGGGTGAACTATCCATTTAAATAATAAGAACTAAATAATACCATCACCATAACATAACATAACATAAAAAAAATAAAAAAAAAAACAGATCCAAAGGCACACGATATTGTTTTATCTCACATAAATACCCTAATATATCAGTTTTGTTGCATAGACGCCACAACATGACACACAAACAACCTGTGAACATCATTAATCTCTAACTGTGATCTGTCGCTTCACCATCCTCAAACACTGGACTCTCTTCCCATATTCCTCCCTCTCTGATTCTCTCAGACACAAGCAAACATCAAATGAACAAACAAACACGGTCTATCCTCTGCATACCAATACAGAGCTCTGTTTCTCATAAACATGAATTTAAATATTTGAGGATCAATAAACTCTCTTCTCCCTCCACAGCGGCTAAACAAATTCTAAGGGATGGTGATGAAATGTGGGCTCTGAGCGCTGCAGATGTCCTGTTGTTTCATTATGCTGATATAATTGTTTTATGTTAATTTGGAATTGGATGATTGTTAAAAACTCTAGAAGATCAGATAATGAAGTGCGTGATAGGCCGAAAAAACATTATCCAACTTTACCTTTGGCGGTTCTTCTGTGTCTGAGAGTATAACATGGGAGCTCTGTTGGTTTATGCTTTTGGTGCATGTCATGAGATGTTAAACTCTTTGTACAACAGAATCAGACAGCAGTCCTTCATAGGATGGTTTTCATGAATATTTAACAATATAATTTTCAAATAAAATTGACAAATTAAGTCTGTCAAGCATGACGAACAAAGTCTCTTTTGAGCAATGGATACAATCTTTGGGAAAAGAAAGTACATGCAAAGTATGTACAGAAAGTACACGCAGAGTAATTAATTTCTTCAATTTATTTTCTTTGATTTGAATGTTCTGAATCTCTGAATGCTCAGTTCGTTTTTTTACAGTTGTGAGTTCGGCAGTCATTACAGTCACAAGTTCCTCGTTTTGCATCTCTGATGTGTTAACTGGATGCTAAAAGGTTTGGGGAATTTATGTTTGCATTGGCAGGATTTTCTGAAAATCCCTAGAGAGCCTAGAATGAGTCTGTTGTATTTACAATACGAAAAAAAGAAGAAGAAAAAAAATCTTTTGTCTGCAGTGAAACGCAGATGCTGGAAGATCTGAATGCAGAAAGACTTGGAGGTAGAAGGACTCAGAGGCAAAGGCAGTAAGACTCAAAGTACTGAGCATCAGAGCCAATGAGATTGAAAGGCCACTAGACTTAGGGCAGTCTCAGTGTTCATTTCAGATGTCTGAAAGTGATTTGCAACACACATTATATACATCAAGAATGCATTGTGAAGACCTACAGGTTCACTTTTCACATACGTATTAACTGCAAAAATTATTGGCCATCACAGGTTACCATAAAAAGGTTATGATGACACACAACGGTATGAGTCCATTATATTATATTATATTATATACTCTTAATTCCATTTGCTTGCAGGTCGTCCATAAAAGTCATTCGGCAGGTGATTTTCGGTAATCTTTGTTCTTGTTTGTCTAATGCAGGCCGCCAGAGTATCACCATCTTGGGTAGCTGGTGGTCGGGGAGGCGTGAGATGTGTCAGGCAAAACAAAAACGTAGTTCGGTGACAGTCGTGGAGAGGGGCCATGCACTGGCGCCATGACATATTTCCGAGTTCGTAACCTGGTTACTTTCGAATGATGGCTTCCGTCATCTTCCAGGTTTTGCAAATGTAGGTCAGCACAATGATCGTGGCCAGGAGACGGATTTTACTCTGCAGGGAGAGGGAGGGTGAATTACAAATTGGACAAAGTCTCTGGAACGTTGCAGACCCCTTGCCGATGTGGCAGGCGACATCTCGCACTGCGTCCCCATCTGAGGTGATGACGCTGCCAAGATAAGTGAAGTTCGCCACTTCCTCCACCTCCACCTGGTAATCGGGACTTTCGGGTTTGCGTAACCAATGCAAACAACAGTCTGGCGCTGCTTGATTTTCTAGGGCCATAGTGAGATCACGTAGGGCAACTTGGGTCGGGACGAAAACGATGATATAATCGACAAAGTCAAGCTAGGCAATGAGGAGGTTTACGCCTGTCCAGGGTAGGCTGATGTGTAGGCGGTCGATGGAGTGGCAGCTGACAAAGTCGATGACAAGGATGAATAGCATCAGCAAGAGCAAGCAACCTTGTCGTACACCAGTTTCGATCACAAAGAAATCCGTTACCCCTTCTTCCATCCATACGCAGCAGCAAGAGCCTTGGTACAGGTTGCGAAAGATGTCAATGAATCAAGATTCCAAAAGCATGAGCTATCTTCCATGGCGTGCACCGAGTCAAAGGCCTTGATGAAATGTGAGATCTGTTCTTGATATTCTAGCAATTGTTCAATCACCTGTCACAGGATGAAGATCTGCTCGATACAGGATCAGCCACTTTGGAAGCCCGGTTGTTGCTCTCTAAGGCAGGCATCGGCGGCTCGCCAGAGGCGGTTTAGGAGGACAATGGGGAGTAGCCAGGTACCAATAGGAGAGTAATACCCCGCCAGTTGTCACACTTTGAGAGATTATGTTTTCTCGGGAGCATGGCAATCATACCTTGTTTACATTCCTCGGGGACCGCTGAGGCCACCCAGCAAGTATTGAACAGGACCGTCAAGGTGCCAACAAGTGCATTATATTATATTTTATCATTATTATATAATATTAATAAATTATTGTGGCAAGCAGGCGGGGCTGAGAGCCATGGGAACAGAGTGAGGCCAGTGGCGTGAGTGCTAATGAACATCAGCAGCTTGTATATTATTTAATAATAATAATAATAATAATTATTATTATTAATAGTAATAATAATAATAATAAATGATATAATTAAATAAACATTATTAAATAAGTTTAATATAATATAATAGTTTGGGTTACCAACTTACGATTCAAGGCTAGTGTGTCTCAAAGCCTGTTATAGACAGCAATACTCTGTTCTGTATAAAATGGAAACTTACATCTTGGTTGCTCATGTCCCAGTAGGGCCTCTCGCCAAAAGACATCACCTCCCACATGACGATACCGTAACTCCAGACGTCACTAGCAGAAGTAAACTTCCTGTATGCGATCGCTTCCGGCGAGGTCCATCTCACAGGGATCTTTCCACCCTGAGGGAAAGACAAAAACATGAGGATTTAAATAGGAAAGCTGTCATTTGGATTGATTTTGGACACAGGAATCCATGTGAGACTATAACATTTATGTACACATAACCATCCAGTAGAAAAATATATCACTTTCACATGGACAACTGGGAAGTATGTTGTTTGAACAAAACAAATAAGCAACGGGAACATATCGACTTACTGAACTATAAATATTTGCAAACAATGGGCTGCATTTGCATTTTTTAAAATTCAACATGATTGAATTCAAATATTTTGGCTTTACAAAACACCATAAAAACCTCTCTTTTCCTCTTTCAGTGCACACACACACACACACAATAGTGTATGTGTGTGTTTGTGAGGAGGGCCTAGTCTCGTCCATGGAGCGTGTCTGTCTGTAATTGGTCTACCTGAGGCTGGATTTGTGCGTCTCACTGATTAAAATTGACAGCAGTTTGTTTTAGGATTCACCTCACACACCCACCCACACAAACAATGACAAAACACACAGAGATCTGGTTTGAGAAACCACATACTTTATGTTCCAGTCTAATGATGTCAATTAGTTCAGTCCTGCATCTGACGTCAACCAGACAAAAATTCAAATGACAGGGCACAGGGAGAAAATGACAGAGCTGAGCAGTATATAGCCATAAAAATGTGGTTTAGAATTTGTGTTTAGGCTTAAAAAGTGACAATAATAAAACTAATATTTTTACATTTTCTGAAGAAAATATGAGTGTCGGGGGTAACACATTACAAGTAATTCGAGATACGTAATCAGATTACTTTTTCAAGTAACCAGTAAAGTAACTTTTTTAATTTATAACAAAATATCTTAGTTACTTTTTCACATTTATTGACTGACAGCTCTCCTGTCCCCATGTTGAGAGAAATAAAGCATTTACTCATCTCACATGCACAAAAACATTCAGTATTCCCTAAAATGAATAAAAAACTGTGAAATGCAATCTCAGAACTTTACGCAAACCTGTAATAATTAACTATATTAAATTACACAAATATACATTATTTAATCTCACTTTATTAAACAATGTCTTTGCTGCTGACCATTAATGATCTGATTCAACTATACTAATAAGCAAAAATGACTTTAGATTAGATTTAGAAATAAGAGTGTTGAACTTCCTTCTCCTGTATATTCTGTTATTCTTCTTTAATACAGAATAGCAGCACACCTGAAAGGTTTGTTTGAGCTGCGCCCTCTACTGTACAGGTGTGAATTTGCATTTCCTTCAGCCTGAGGTGTATTCATTTCATTTTTAGTGTGAAAGGGCCTTTTCTTTTGTCAAAAATAGAACTTTTTTTGTTATTAAAAAACAAACAAGCAAGCCCAAACCAGGTGAGAAAAAGTAACGCAAAAGTAATGTAACGCATTACTTTTCATAAACGCAATTAGTTAATTCCAGTCTTTAGAAACGACTTGTGCCTCTTCTTTAATATAAGTTAATATTAGTGAATTTACCAGCACCTTAGCCCAGCAGATTTATACTTTCTAAATGACAGTTTAATGAAGTTTTAAAATGAAGTTAAAAAAAAAATAAACAGGAAATATTTCAGCGAGTTGCAAAAGAGGCAAAATAGAGTAAATTAAAATGATTATGCATGATGTCACTGCTTGTGGGCAGGGAAAACACACATTTTAGTATATGAAAGCACAACAACCCAACACAAGACTACATAATCTTAAACCTCTTTCTCTATCCATTTTATTTGTTTTTTCTTTTTAATTTTTTTATTCTGTTTGGTGTGGAAACAGTGACGAAACAGTGGTCAGAGAAGGACAGATGCCTGCTGGGAGTTTGCGTCACTCTTACAATTGCTCCATGCCACCTCAGTTCTCTCTTTAGTCCCCTCCATCCTTACCACTTTTTTTCCTTATCTATCCATCTATCTCTATATTTCTGCAGCACATTGCATCTGCTGTAGGACAATGGAGCAATCGGTTTAAACAGAATCTTCAAGATGAAAGGGATTGAAAACAAAAGCACCAACCTTATGAACCCAACTCACAAAGTTGATTTCAATGTGTTGCTCTTTTTAAAGAATTTGATGTACTACTGTATGTAGACACACTATTATAAATACAAAGCAAAGCTTCTAGCCCACCCAGATCATGTACTGAAACTAAGCTGCAAAAATGGGTCATTCAGAAATCATCACAGATACGACACGCAATACACATGCTGCTTTGCGTTTGAGACCTTGGCAACCGCCCTATGTAGGGCCGGGATGATATTATTAATACATCTCGATTTGTGGATCGTTTCTGATATTTTCCAAATGCAAATCGATTCTGAGCTTAGTTTATAACAGCAGATGGCACCCTAGGCTATTTTTTCTGCTCACGAAGAAGACCGCTGGTGCGTTCGGTTGAGTCTGACAATGTATTTGCACCTCAGAATGCTTTTATAACGCAAGATTAATGTAAACAGCCTACTGCAAACACCCTTGTAATTCACTTCAGTCTTTTCGAACTTAATGAATGATTACTTTATAGAAGGTTCGAGTGGTGTGTGTAAGGAATTGGAAGGAAGCAGAGTACAGCTGTTGCCAAAGCACGCAGTGCCATCTGCTGTTGAAAACGAAGCTAAGGGTCGATTCAAGAGAGAATCGCGATACATACGGAAAATATCAGAATCGATCCAGATTCATTTCCCGATTTGCGAGGCATCGATGTATTGTCCCAGCCCTATATCATAGTATTATTTAACAATTTGACCCACCCTGATGAAAAGACATTGTGAAGTACTCCAGTACAAGGAGGTTAGCCAGAATATAACCATTTTTTGATCAAATGAAAAATATATGAGTGACTGGATTGGATGACCCTTTGTGCTTGGACTTTCTCCTGACCTCTGTGTTTAGTGACCTGAAAGACTCAATTTCATCTTCATTGATTCCAATAAAAGATGGAATGAACCTACATACAACAGAGAACAGTGTCTTAAGGTCACCTTCACTGACCGATTTCTGTCACGAGAGGTCTGTCACCATACAGACGAGGCACATAAATACTGAATTCAGCTTAGTGACAATTACTTTAACATTGAATCCACGTAGTGTGAATATGACAGAGCTGACCTAATTGATAATGCAAAAGCTGCACTGTTTTTTTTTTTACCAATGACAGTGTTTGAAAATAAATAGCTGAATAACTGAAACATTAAAAGTCTGGGCAAATACAATAATGTGGTTTATCATTCATACAGCATTTATAGTTATAGATCCATGTGTCTCTCTGATACGTGACACTGTTTGTCACTGTTTCGGATACGAGCTGCAGTCTGACAGAACAAAGAAAATCTGTCCCTCAGAGCGGCACATGCACACAGCAAACAACACTTGAAAAAGTGAAGAAGAAAGACGCACCACTAGTGTTTAATGTCCCAAACACAAACAATCTGCATCGGAAATGTGCCTGCATGAGGCAAGACGACAACGGCATATATTTAGATCCGTCAAAGGAAAAAGTGCATTTTAGAAAGACAGAAAGAAAATTAATGGGGCAATTAATGGGGTTCAAGTGCTTTAAGGCCTTTAAGCACATGTGTAAAAAGGTATGTTTTATTTAACAAACCTGTAATCACCTAGATCAAAGATGGAAAAGAACATTTACAGCCAAAACAGGCAAAATACTAAGGAAATATATTCATTCACTGTTTAAATCTTTTTAACAGTTAGGACTAGTTCACGAAAGTAGGTTTCTGAAATAGTTAATGAACAATTCGATTGACAGTGGTGGTCGTAGAGGCAAAGTTGCTCAGAATGAAGAGTTCAACCACATGGTAAGAAAGTCATGGGTGTGTGCGAAAAATCACGATATACAATCCTTTACGCACATAAAAAACACTAAGGCGATTTCTTTCGAATTTCTCACTGGCCTCTAGGGCCATGAGTCAAACAAGCCCAGCGAGTTCCGTTCTGATCGGCCTCCATCAACCGTGTCTGACAGCCACTCGTAACTTCATTGGCCAATGTTTTTTGAGATGCAAATGTCTTCATAGGCAGTCACAGCACCTTGGACAAAGACACCATATGCCGGTTTTCAAGTCACCAAGTGGCCAGTAGACGCACCCTTTTTCATGCAACCACAGATAGAGCCCATACAAAGTACAGAGTACCGAGTTTGGTGAAATGATCTCATTCCATTCAAGAGGGATAGCAATTTTAGCAAAAGTGGCCATGCCCACTTTGAAAATGTTGGTGTTCAGTTGTGGACGTGAACTGAAATTTTAACTTTTTTATGATAATTGTTAATAATCAGAGAATATTTCTGCACTGGTTTGGTTCCAATCGGACGAAAAAAAAACCTAAAAATTGATCCAAGGTGATGTGCATTTTGTTCATCTTGAGCCAAGGATTCCAATAATATAAGATTTTTTTGTAGAATTTTAAAGTTTGGAAATTCTAACAGTTACAATGGGGTTTCAGCACTAAGCGCTTGAACCCCTAAAAAGAGAATGTCTGGCTGTCTATATATCACTACTTACAAGTCAGATTGATGAAAAAACATGAATGCAAAAATAAAGAGGGGTGTAACAAACTATGATGTGATATATATACAGTTAACAGGATATAAAATTACTCGTACTTTAATATAAAGTCTACCGTCCACCCCCATCTCTTACTAATGTCAACAAACCAATGATACAAAATTGATAAATATAATAGATCACCTTGTCTAACTGCTTTTAAATTATAACCCGTGGCCATTCGTTTTCTCTGTGGGCCTCGCAGATCTAATTTGCTTATATCTCCTTCACTTACATTAATTTTAAATTCCAGTCCAAATTGTGCTGCAATAACATCAGAAGGCAAATCAGACGTCAGGGGAGGTGGTTCAGATAGCAGTAGGCTAACCGTGCGTATCTAACCTTTCGCCCCCTCTTCCCTGTCCCGTACCGCCCCGCCACCGCCCAGACACCCAACGGGGACAGTGCAAATTAAACCACGCTCACCTAATCCTTTATCATCCTTTCCTTCCAATTTCCCATCCAGGATTTTTAATATTAGATTATGACCTTGTCTTTCATAACCAGGTTAAGCATTCTTTTTTCCTCTCTCACTCTTTCTTTTGAGAGTTCTTTTTGCTTAAATGAAACAGTGCTTGTACGCCACTGTGAACGGTTTTCACTGGGATCAAGTTTGTCACATGGTACTCTGCCCATGCTGCAGGTCAAAGGTCAGATTTCATGGTTAAATAATGACAGCCGAGGACAGTTGTGTGGTAAAGTGGTGTTGATATCCTCCGTAACTCGCTAACCAATCTGCTCACAGTCAACATTTTACAAGAGAGGCAAGAGCCAAGGCTGCATAAACCCAGGAAAGTGAGACTGAATTGATAGTTTATATAGTGACTAAAATAAATCACGGTAAATGCTGCAGTCCAAATTACATACTAAAAAGGCAAACAGCAGTTTTACTATTGCTTGTACTGATTAAAATTCATATTAACTTATTTTTAGGATTAACGTCTAACATGACCCCACTGTGGACATAAGGAATACCTGAAATTGTTGAGGAGAGGTGTGCAATTACTGTTATTAATGATAAAATGGATGAAAAAATCCCATAAACATACACTGAAGGAAACACACACACGTCATATTTAGGGAGCAGAATATCATCCAAGCAGCCACCCAGAAACAACATTGCAAGTGCAACCACTCAGAACACCTTCACAACCACCCAGCAACATCCTGGCAACCATCTAGAACACCCTAAACAATAGGGGTGTAAGAAAATATCGATACAAGTGAATATCGTGATATTATGTTTGGCGATACTGTATTGATTCTCAAAAACACTGTATCGATATTTATTTAATTATTTATTTACATCCAGTATTTGTGGGTTTGTGTTTAGTTTAAACCACACACTGAATAAAACCCAACCGCTAGATGTCAGCGTTATCTCAGAACGTAAACTGACAGGTAGCCGGAGGTGCATAGCTAGCGTTAGCATTAGCAAACCCAGCTCACAACAAGATAGAATTATTCCACTCCCGCGGAATACAGAGCTGAAGTGTGGACTCATTATAAAGAAACCACTAAGGAGATCGACAAGAGTCAGTTGTTTGCAAAATAGGCCATGTTATAATCCAAAACTCGGGAAACGCATTGAATCTGAGAGCTCACTTAACATCCCGATGCCATCCACGCTGCTAAGAGAGGTGTTCGATCGAATGTGTAATATGTACTGCACGTTTTCCTCTCAGTAACAAAATAAACGCACAACAAAAATGACAGCAGTGACAGCAGAAAGAAAGCATCTGATCATAGCGATGTGGATATGTTTACACCAGCTCTGTTCAGCACTTCAGTGAAGGCACGTTTATTTAAATAACACTTTATACAATAGACTGCTTTAAAGCAAGCAGCTACAGTATTAAATATAAAACAGACATTCATGAAATGGACTATGCACTAGTTGTTAAATAGTTTAGAAATTAAAAACCGCTATACTGTGAACCTTTAAAACATACACCTAAAGAATACTGCAGTCACTTTACTATTTTCCCTTAGATTGTACAAAATAGTGATTAGTGATATAAATGCAAATAATACTGTATTGATTAAATAAAATAAAGTTGTTTTCAGGTTTTACGCATATGGCGGTGTGTTCTTTATGACCGTTTTTTTCTAAAATTAGATCCTCTTTCTAAATAACAAGAAATATCACAATATATCTTCTTTCTTACAGTATCGCAATATATCACAATATATCGTCTCGTAACCCCTGTATCGTGATACGTATCGTATCGCAAGATTCTTGGCAATACACAGCCCTACTAAACAACCAGCTAGCAACGTCATAGCAACCACCCAGAACATCGAACCAACCATCCTCAACACCAGCTAGCAACATCCAAGCAATCATCCACAAAAGCCTACCAAACAACCCAGCAACATCCTGGCAACCAACCAGAACCCCTCTTACTATCAACCCCCTCTTCCCCCCTCAATCCCCCCCTACTCTTACAACCCCCAGCATCATATCCTAGCAACCACCCAGCACACAACCATGTGTTACTTTAAGATTCTACTTTAAGATTCTAATAACTTTATTCCTTGGCATAAATGAAAGCATAAATCAACATTCATTCAGAATGAATCTGGCCCTGTGAGAGTGACCTTGAGACTGTCCATCTAAATGCTGTTTTACACTATTAGAACTGTTCAAGGCAAGCTGTTGTAAGATTAGGAAAGATTAGGAAGCATAAAAAGAGCACATATGTTCTTCTCAGCTGCACTGCACTGGGGACTGAAACACACATACAGACAGGGAATGTACTAACTGATGGGCTTATACTGGCTTAGCTACCTGTGACACTGGACATTCATCAGACTACATCACACACACACACACTTGTTTACACTACTTTGTGGGGTCCAAATGCATTCCCTGAGAATGTAATCCATGTGTAACAAAGTCTGTTGTTCAGGGAAGCAGGAGGAGGGAACCGGAGAACGTTCAACAACTTTAATCATATAAAATAACCAAATATCTCCTCTGTGAGAAACTCGAGACCAGTGCAGCGCACAGGTGGCACTCATCATCAATCATGCCACCAGACTTGGCTTTTCTAGGCACAACACTCTACTGCTTGAGCTACATGAGCAACAGTTGCCAACACTGATGCAACAAAACCAGACATCTGCATTATGGTCAGATGGCTTTTTTTGTGTGAGTGTCTTAGGCTAATTTACACTGCCAGCAAACCAAGTTGGGCAGTGTGAACTAGTTTAAGTGACAGTTCTTGCTAGTAATGAGTAGGAATGTGAACAATTCTTGACACTGACAGGCAAAAGTCTGGCTAAAAGAGACTATACAATTGCACAAGATGCTAAAGGACATCAGACTTCAATACCTGGAACTGAGAAGACAAGTGTGGGAAAACAACTGAAGACACTGAAGGAATTGAAATAGTGAATAAACAGGAAAGAGAGAATGAGCATGTCACATTCCACAATCTGGCATGCCTCGGATGGGAGAGGAAGAGGAAGAGGGAAACAGAAAGTGACAGAGAGGAGGGTTTCAGGGTGAGGGGGTGTCACACATTCAGATCCCACCTCGGTGTGAATAGTTTTATTTTCCATTTGCAGCACACAGCCACTGCACTTGTCATGCTGACAGCGAGAGGGAAATCTGTGTTCATGCTGAGAAAGTGAGGGACAATTCTTTATTTCTTCCCTTTCAATTTCACTCCCTTTTCTATATCTATATAACCTCCAAGACCAAACAAGCTCCAGTTTTGGGTAAGAAACTCACTGGCTAGTTTGTGTGTTTTAGAACATGACTGAATTATCTTCAAGTTAGACACATAACATAAATCAGCTGAAAACAAATTTAAAAAGCAAAAAGTCCAGTGTGTCCAGACAAAATGATTAAATGTGACTGAACTGTTTAGGTATTCAATTTTTCTATCCAGCAATGGACAGACCAACGGAGGTACAGACAGACAGACAGATAGATTGTTAGCTAGACTGACTGACTGATTGACTGATTGATTGATTGATTGATTGATTGATTGATTGATTGATTGATTGATTGACCCACCCATTTACACCTGGTGATCCAAAAGCAAAGTTCTGGTTTGTAATTTCAGGGATATTTGCATTCTATGCCTCACAGTCTATAGCCGCTTTTCCACCGTCGGGCCAAACGGTTCTCATAGCGTAACCGTTCCATTCCGTGCCGATCCTGGCCAGCTGGTACGGTTATGGTTTATTTTTCCACTATTGGGCTGATAGCGGCCGCTCTTTTTGGAATTTAATTCAAAAAGCGTCAGACGTTGATGATATTAGATGTAAATAATGATCGCGTTATGGAGGATGATCAGATATTTCTTTTAATTTTATTATTAATTTGTTTACATCGCTCAAATAGAGCGCTTAGCCAGCTACAGAAAAACTGGTAGCCAGGCAACAGACAAGTGACCAATCCTGAGTGGCGATGTCACTTCACTGATTATACCAGCACGATTCAGTACGGTTAGACAACTGTGCCGAGATTTCCGGGCCGAGAACGGTTTGTAATAGTGCCGTTTCGAACCAGGCTCAAGTGGAAACACAACTGGAAACGTTCCTTGCCATTCTAAAAACCGTACCTAATCAGTGTTCTGAGTCTGCCACCAAAAAGGAGTGCTTGCTGAGAAATATTTGTGAAAGCATCTTTCTCAAGCCTGTGTCCTTTCAGAAAACAGTGATATTCGACACAGAGAGTGATGAATTGGTGAAAGAGCTGACAGAGTGACAAATGAAGCAACACACAGTCAAACAACCTGAAAGACCAGCACTGTATGGATGGATGTGTGTATTTGTGTGCTAATCACATCACAGAGATTTAAACCTCCATGTCTTCTGTGAATCCTTGAATAAATTCTACACCGCCATAAATGGAACAAAACCCTGAAGGCCCTTTCACATGACTAGTGTTGACGTTCCCCAATGCAATGAACTCAGTAAAGACAAATGTCAAGCTACAACTACTATGGCAGACAGACAGAACAATGGATGTATGGATGGATGGATGGATGGATAATCTTATCAACCTAAACCAGACTAGCAATCAAAGGACATGAAATGTTGACAAGCGAACAGAAATGCCAAAAAAAAAAAAAAAAAAAACTCTGGGGGGTAATTAAATTTTCCCTCTATCAGTAAGGAAGACAGCTATGTCACATTAGTATCACACCCCTGTTCACACCTTTGCCGCATATTCCTGTCAATCAACAGTCACCACAGGACATCCTGTTTGTGAATAGCAGCTACCTTTGGGGCTTAATGAGCTTTCACACATATTAAGAGAGACAAAATGTTAGCTAAATATTCCCTGTCTGTTGTCTCGTCTCCTTATCATCCGCCTCACATCTCTGCTCACCAGCGCCGAGGAACCACCCGAGTGTAAAAGATGAAATTGTTTGCTTACAATGCATGGAACATTTCGACGAGACGTCTGAAGTGAATTTAAAACGCGTTCAATAAAGGATGTGACCTAGGGCTGTTTCTTCTCCAGTGCAGAGGAATTATGCATCAAAACGGTTGACCCTGCTAAAAGTGTGACTGTCAATGTACCAGCGCCTCGGAAACCAGCCTGAATCAAGAAATCATAACAGGGTCTGATAAGACGGAACAAGACAATGAATTATCAGTAAAACCAGATAATTACCAACGTGGCGAATCCATGGTACCAAAAATATCACAGTGCTCTGAATAGAGAGTCTTTAAAGAGGCAGGAGAAAATAGTATTTCATATTAATATTTAAGATCTGCAGCACAGGAGGGCTAATGATGCCCTGGATGCCTATTAATGATACATAATAGAGAATTCTGGAAGTCTGAGCATTTGGGAAGGCAGGCTACTGGAAGTCCAGTCACTTGGCTTTGTTCACTCACATACAGAATTTAAATGCAGTTTTTCCAAGAAATGGTCATGTCCTGTCAGGGATACAATGCACTGTTTCTTTCTGGAGACATTTTAGGGGAAAAAGACAATAAAGCAGACAAGAATGAGATGAAAGGCAATTACAAATGCTCAATACCTGTCTTTTCAATTATCTCAAGCAACAGTGCTAAACATGGCACCTATTATATTCTGTTAAAATGAAGTGATGAGTCTGATGTGCCTGGACAAAGTCTTACCAGTGAGCTGGTGTAGGTGGGGTCAGAGGTGTCTTCCTGCAGATAACGGGATAGGCCGAAGTCTGACACCTTGCACACGAGGTTGCTGTTCACCAGGATGTTACGGGCAGCCAGGTCTCGGTGGACGTAATTCATCTCCGACAGGTACTTCATCCCTGCGGCAATTCCCCTCAACATGCCCACCAGCTGGATCACCGTAAACTGCCCGTCGTTTTGCTACCACACAACACAGATATCACATGACATTCACCAATATGTCAACTCTCAACCAAATGAGATCTTGGTGTTTAGCTGTACACATATTTTTGGTTCTATATGGTGGCTACTGAAAAATGTAGGCATCTGTTTCTGTTTCACTCTACTTCAAAAAGCTTTACATGATTGTCAAGACTTTAGGGTTACAATCAGAGTTGGTCAGCATTCAGAACTTTCAGGTCAGTTCCTAGACAGACAGATAGATAGATGGATTATTTAAAAAAAATGGTTTTGAATTAATTCAGTGAATCATTAATAAATACTTGTTTAATTACTGGATGAATCAGTGTTTTTGAACGAATCTTTTGAATGAATGATTCAGTGATTTAGAGCACAGCAGAACTCGGTCAGATAAAGGCTTATTAATGAAAGTTCCTGTCAAAAAAATTTATTGTATTAAAAGGGCAGCTATAAAAAAAGCCAGTGCTGAGCAGCAAACAGGTCTTTGAAGCTTCTGGTGTCTCTGGAGTCTCAAGAAGCTCTCCATGCAGGCTGGCAGTTGTGCGTAAAGATGCATTTCAGTCACCACTAACCAAACCTCACAAAGAGAAACATTTACAGTGGGTTTAGAAATACATTAAGACTCATTTATAAATAGTTGTATTCACTGACTAATGCCATACTACAATGGATGGTCTAAATGGATGGATTTCTGGATGATTGGTGAATGGCCACCACGTTCTAACAAGATTGCGACGTCAGCAGGGAGCTGGCGGGTGATGATTTGGGCTGGAATATTGGGAAGTGAGATGGAAGGTCCCTTTAGGGTCTCTGAGGGTGTCAAAATGACTTTCAGGGATATCAAGATATGTGGAGTTCATAACTGGCCATTTTCAGCTATAGTTTAAAAAGGAGGATAGTGCCTTCTGAAATACAATGCACTATGCACTATCCCATGCTGCAAAAAAACACCACAACAGTAAAACTGTTTGAAAATGAATCTCCATTCAGTTTTTACACAATATTAGTTGTTTTCATGCCTTTTGCACAACATTGCACCATTTCATGCTTTTCATCTTCAGAAAGATCTTTCTTCCTCCCCATATTGCATGAGAACTGTGACTTGCTTAATAATGTGGAACAACCCTAAGTAGGGTTTCCATAGACCTGGCAAATTATTCTGTCTGAGATTTATACCAGTTATCTAAAAAGACATGGATAAATAAACAAACAAACATTTTCTTAAAAAAAAAACTCAAATCTGAATGTTTATTGTACAGAAATCTTACTGATATGTCACTTGCATAATAATTTGGAACGCGGTGTAGTTGTCTAAAACGTGTTAACAGCACACAGTGGGGGACATTACAGTTCCTTTCGGAACTTCTGTACATAGCCGCCATGTTGCACAAGTGAAAGCTTTGAACCGAATGCACGATAACAAACAGGGGGGTGGGGGGGTGGATCGATGGTGACGGTACTCGGATGTGGTGGATTTCTAAGCCAACTTCAAAGAGCCCCTTTATTGCGGCACCAGATCAAAGCTAGGGAGAACCAATCCATGAGATTGAAAAAATGGGCTGAACATCGATTAAGCGATGTACTTCTCCATGCCAGAGGGAAAGAATGAAACAGAAAGAGAATAGACAGAGAGGGAGAGAGAGAGGGTGCTTGTTTTGGATGTTGCATTTACCCTAAGGAAAGAGTCGAGCGCCCCGTTCTCCATGAACTCTGTGACGATCATGACTGGCCGACTTTTGGTGACCACACCTTCAAGACGAATAATGTTGGGGTGGTCAAATTGCCCCATGATTGATGCCTCAGACAGGAAGTCGCGTCTCTGCTTCTCAGAATATCCCGCCTTCAGTGTTTTGATGGCAACATAGATCTCTCGTTTTCCAGGCAATTTCAGTCGACCTTTATATACTTCCCCGAACTCACCTGGGGTGCAGAGAGAGTAAGGATGAGTGAGAGAGTGTTTAGACCATAAAGAAACAATAAACATAAGCTCATAACTAAAAGATAGTAAATTCAAACTTCACATTTTGATGGATAGGAATGTGTATGATATGTTTGGAGGGTCACACTTTAGGGTCCAATTCTCACTATTAACTAACTTTTAACTATGACTTTTGCCTCAGTAAGCTCCTAATTACTGCTTATTAATAGTTAGAAAGGCAATTGTTAAGTTTAGGTATTGGGTAGGAGTAAGGGATGTAGAATATGTTCATGCAGAATAAGGCATTAATATGTGCTTTATAAGCACTAATAAACAGCCAATATCCTAGTAATATGCATGTTCATAAGCAACTAGTTAATAGTGAGAATTCGACCCTAAGCTAAAGTTTTACTGTTTTGAGGAGTAGAAAGAGCTTTGAATCAAGAAATAACACAGCAAATTGGATTCCCAAAAGCATAACCTGTCGGAAATATGTTAATGAATGAAAGTCAGAATTTAAGAAGTGATATTGTTCAACTGCATAATGGAGCATCACCTTAACATCCTTAAAACAAACCACCCCAACTGAAAATGAATTTCAGTGATTAAGCAAAAATCATTCTCTATTGGTAAATCCAAGTGCATTCTGATGTTACATTAATTCTAAAGCAAATAGAAGCCTTAAAAGTCTCAAAGTTTGAGTAAATTTGTGAGAATTAATGTTTTTAAATCATATATTGGTTGTCAGCAATTATTAAAGCTGATGTGTGTAACTTTTCCAACAATATTTAGACTAAGTAAACCATTTGTTGCCTTTGGGGTTGGACTACTGTTAGCCCTACACTCTAAAAATGCTGGGTTGTTTTAACCTAAATTCAACCCAACCTAATATCTGTCAAATATGGACAAACCCAGCATGTTTGTGTAGAGAACTAAAAAATATAATTACCAAATGAACCTCCAAAATTATTCAAACAGTTCATATGTCTTAGCTTAAAAGTCAGTTTTGGGCTGTTAACACAAAAACAGCAGGACATAACCATGTGAATCCATGTCAACCACATTCAGCATGTCGTTAAACCCCATGTTGCATAACGCAGACTGTCCCTACAATAATGTCACTAGAAGCAACTTTGGAACAAAACCAAGCTCGATTATTTATATGGCGCCAGAAGCGTTAGAAAATCAATATAACTAGTAAGGGATAGGTTGAAGAGAAACTCCATCAACTTTGATTTGAGTTTTAGTGCTAAAAGGTTGAGAGTATTTGTTATGATCTGTGTGAAATCCATATGAGATGCATCAGTGGATTAACTTGAGCTGTCTGCACCAAAGCAGACTGTGAGTCATAACACGTCTACACCATGACTCGGCAAGGAGACGAGGAGAAGGGCAGATACCCTCAGGATACTGTAGTGTGTGTCCTATTTGTGTTTGTGAGTAAATGCAGACATACTGAGGGCATATAAAAGTTCAGAGAAGTAGATGTGCTACGGAGAAACCGTTTTTTGTTTAATTGTAGTGTTTTACTGTCAAATTTTTAAAACTGCTCTAGGTAATTTCTGCACCACTAGTAGCACCAAACGGAATCGCAATCTTCCTCATCTGACATTGTTTGTCTAAATGGTTTGAAAGTTTGTGTATGAAATTGACATACTGAAAAAATTCAGTGTTTACACTTTTTAGGGAGATTAGCTTTCAAATGGCTTGCTTACAATAAAAATGCTGACTGAAAAAAAATGACAAAAATGATTCAATGGTCCATTCATAAAGAGAGCCATTTACATTCTTGAATGAATTGAATGAATAAATGACTCAATAACTTACTCATTTAGACATTTACCACCACCTGCTGGCAGGTTTGGTTTCATTTTATTAAAAAAAAAGTTTACTCATCCTCATGTCGTTTCGAATCTGTATGACGTTCTTTATTTTGCGGAACATAAAAGAAGATATTTTGAAGAATGGTAGTAACCAAACTGTTTTGGTTTGTAAATATATCTAAATACCAATTCAAATGCAGCTTCTGAAAAATAAAAAAGCATGGCCGTTGTCGTTTGTGTAATGAAATTATTTCTAAAGCTACTTTTTGTAATGTTTATTCAATGCTTTTCACATTTAACACAATAATGACTTTAAATTATATGAAAAAATATAATGTTATATGCAATTAAATATTAATTAATTAGATTCATTAATCAACACATCATGTAATTAATTTGTACACATTTTAATTGTTTGACAGACCTAATATGTGTGTGTGTGTGTGCGTGTTTATTTTTTATTTAACAATTAAGCCATTTAAAACCTTAAATATTCATGTTTTTATATCTGAAAACTGATATCTCAATAGCATTTAAAATGTCTATGCAATTTTCAAGCTCATAAAACAAAAAACAAATCATTATGTTTTAAGGTCATTCATGCATTTACACATGCACACCACACACCTGCCCCAATAACTTCTTCAATCTTAACGGTGGAGACGTCTATTTCCTTGGCGAATTCCCTGACGGCTTCATTGGGATCTTCGTAGGTGAAGGGGTCGATGTAGATCTTCATCCCCGGAGAGCCTGGCAGGGTCGGGCAGCCCATGGGCGTATGGCAGTTGGACAGATCTGGCCTCAAAGTGAGTTCTAGGACACAACAGAATTCCACAGCTCAATGAAATGCTCTGAAGTTTCTTTTGCATTGAAAGTCTTCATTTCAGTGCAGTTGTAAAAACATGGTAAATCTATTTTATGATCAGAACGAAAGGAGGTCAAGTCTGGGCACATTATTATAAACCAATTCTGTTTTAATGCATTTATCGAAGCAGTAAATAAACAAATCCAACGTGAGTGGTTAAACAAGAGGCAATCTAAAACCGAGAGGATTTTTCTGAAATATGAAAATGATTACTGCACCCATCGCCTGATGCTGATGACAACAATAGTTTCTCATAAAACCACTGAAATAAATAGGGTTGTGAATTGATTTAAATAAAAATACTGGGACCAAATGATTTTTATGACATTCAGTTCCGTTAACGGTTCTTGAACATCTGCATTCTAGAGTATCAGCGATGAGTTGTGAGCATGCAGACTTCTGGCCTAACATGCAAAAGTGAAGCTTTAAAAGTAGTTCACACAAATCATTTGGACTATTTTTATGATACATTTATAGTGCTTTGGCATCCCTTGACAGTTTCAGTCCACTTTCGTTGTAACTGTATGGAAAACATCATTCAAAAGTCTCCCACTGTTTTCAAAGGAAGACAATCATATGGGTTCGAAATAGCATTAAAGTGGGTAAATAAAGACAGAGCTGGGCAGTATGACCAACAATTTGTATCTTTTTTTTTTCTTCACTGGACCTTTATTGTAACTTATTTAATATCAGGAGTACAGAAAATATAAAAAAAATTACTTTAAAAAATGGTGGTAATCAAATCAATTTATAAAACTAACAATTTAGTTCATGTTAATGGGGACCTATTATGCCTCTTTTCACAGGATGTAATATAAGTCTCTGGTGTCCCCAGAGTGTGTCTTTGTATGCAGTTAGTACTGTTTACTGCCTCAAAAGTGCTAAATAATCATTAGTGGAATTGATAAGTGCAACTGAAATAGGAATCAGAATATTTAATCTCCAAACTTTAGAAATAAATCTAACCTCTAATTCCAGCCTTTACAGTGTTTGTTCTCTTTCTTTCTTCCTTTTTCTTTCTATTAAAAAAAACATTATGGATTCATAGCTGCTGACATCATTAAACAGCAGTGGAACACAAGACAGTTGCAGTGAATCTCTCTCTCTCTCTCTCTGCTTCTCCAAAAGAGCAGAATCAAATTCTCTTCTGCCTTTATCCCCCACAGGACCTCATAAACAGATAACGCAGACACGCTATCAAACCGCTCTTCATGGCAGAAGATGAAACTTCATGTGTAAACATCAGTATGTGTGTGTGTGTGTGTGTGTGTGAGCAAGAGAGGATGCAAAAAGTAATCTCAGAGAATCGGAGAGAACCAGCAACCCACACAAATAAAACAAACATTAAACAAGCTCTAAAAGGAGGTGTTCATATCCGCTGTCCAATAAGAAAGAGAACCAAAAGCAGGTGTGCAAGCTGATGCAATCACACTGAAAGACACAGGCAAGATTCACTAATGTCTGCTTCAGAAGAGGTGAGTGCTGACTCGGATGTTGGAGGGCGGAGAGACCAGGAAATGTCACCCAGCGTGACAGGAAGGCCAAGAGATGTTCAAGTCTTTCGGCACAGTAATAACCCATCCTGCACACACTCTACTGACAGCCCTAGACTTCAGTCAACACTGTGAAATGTATCAAGATTCACCCTATTTACTGTCTTAATAAATAATGAAATATTTTATTATGCATTATTCAACAGTGCTTATTATTACAAAGAAGAAATGTTGGTTTTCGTGATCTTGAAAATCATGAAAATATAATAACTTTCTTGACTGCTGAAATGACTGCTTTACTTTCTTTTCAATGCCATGTGAGCACACTCTAAAAAAATATTGAGTTGGCTCAACAAAAACAAAACATCAATAAGTTATGACAACTTTGAGTGAATTTACATTCAACCAACAAGCTTCTAGAACCTAATTTAAAAAAAAAATAAGCCAATTAACGCAGAAATTTTAGTTTAAATTACAGGCGATATTAAGTTGATGTAATGATCAACATTATTATGTCAACAGAACTCTACAAAATAATGTTTACAACTTAAAAGCTTTAATTAAAACAATAAATTAAAATTTTTAACTTGCAACCATGCATTTATTTAAGTTGTGGTAACAGGTCCCCTGAATTACATTTTAGAGTGAGCAGGGGGAAATAATATCAATAAATAATATAACAAACTTATTCACAGTCAATCAAATCTCAATAGATATTGTAAAATAAAGCCCTGTCCTACTCAATATTCACTCGAAAATGTGCATCTCATATACAGAGAAATCAAATGCCCTTCTCCTTTTGAAATAAAAAAGCTTGACGTACTATTAAAACATAGTACAAGTTAATTATTTACCAGGACAAAGGAATAATTTATGCCGAAAAATAGAAACATTTATGCTGCAAAAAAGGCTCATTCTGAAATGTATGGACTTTTGAGATCAGAAACATAACAACACTAGGTAACACTTTAGTTTAGGGTCCAGTTCTCACTGTTAACTACTTGCATATTTGCATGCAAATTACTAGGATATTCTACATCCCTCAATCCTACCCAATACTTAAACTTAACAACTACCTTACTAACTATTAATAGGCATTAATTAGGAGTTTATTGAGGCAAAAGTTGTAGTTAATAGTGAGAATTGCACCCTAATCTAAAGTGTGACCCAACATTAATATATCCAATCCTATTAATATATCCGGTAACATTAGTTAATGAAAATACAGCTGTTGTATTTTTTGTTCATGTTAGTTCACAGTGCATTAACTAATGGTAACAAGATTTTAATAATGTATTAGTAAATGTTGAAATTAACATTAACAAAGATTAATAAATGCAGTATAAGTGCCGTTCATTATTAGTTCCTGTTAACTAATATAGTTAACTAATGAACCTTATTGTAAAGTGTTACCATATATCCTATCCTATTCAGTGATCAGAAACCAGAGGAGGAAGCAGAGTATATGCTCTTATTCCATAACACCGCAAAACTAACAAGCATCTTTAAATTTTATGTTGTTCTTCAGTGTGTGGAGAACCTGCAGCTCTGCAGATCCTTCTAAAGGATTCTGCAGTTAGAAATAAAACATTGAAGTTTTATTTTTAACAAGGTCCCTAGTCGTTTCAAGGCTTTACTAACATTTTAAGTGGACATCAGGGGAAAAATGATAAAAGGAATCTATGATATGAACTCTTTAAGATGAAAAACGTCATACAGGTCTGTTGAATTATTCATTTCAAACACACACATGCACAAACCTACAGAGTGCTTTAATTTTAGAAACATGGCATTCAACAATAACTCAAATGGCAAACAGTTTATCTCGTCCTCTGGAGTAATGCAACGTAACAGCTCCACTCGTTTCTTATGGCTGAGAAAGGGAAATAAAAATATATATGTTAATATTTCATAGCCACTTGATCTGCGCGTGCCTGGAACACCAACTGCTATGCCACTCCACTGAACCCCAGTCCCGCAGGAGACAGAGAATTAAGAGAGAGAGACCAGAATGCATCACTTCTACACGGACCTGAGCAGGAGGACACTAAAAACTCTGCTGAATACTTCCCTACTGTATAGTATGTGAAAAACAGTATGCCAAAAGAGTAGTGTGTCCAAATACATGGCATTTGGAAAACAGTAGGTGAAAAGTAACTGGATGACCTACTATTTCTGCCAAGATTCTGAAGTGGGCATTTGATGGACATTTTACTGTCCCATGAGGCCACGAGAGAGGATTTATGAATGGCAGTGAAGCAAAGCAACCGGTGTTGGTAGTTCACATGACAGTAACAACATGGCAGCTGTTGTTCCGAATTCTGATCATGAGTTTACTGTAGTCTTTCCTATCCAGTATCTCCTTTTATTTTGAATGTCATTAATCTTACTTTGTGAATAGGAACATCTTTATACACTTCCTGCACACTGCAAACGTCTGACCCCTGGACTGTGTAATCGCATTGTTTCTGAGCTTTGAAAGAACCGCCGTCTCTGATGCGTCATAATACATAAAAGGATCTGTCTCAGGTTAAGAAGCTTTGAGAATATCAGCCCATTTGTGCTCTTATGCGGAGCGTCTGACACAGTGTAAGCATATTTAGATCAGATTAGTTGCATCTCACTGATCTTTCAGGTGAGAGATGATTTTTTTCTCTCTCTCTCTCTTTCTCTGGTATTAAAAAGCCATGCGTTATGAAGCGTACTCCATTATGACCCTGCCACATTATGGCTGCCTCACTATTGCAAGGTTCTATTAAGTTTTAAATCAATATTTTACACAAAACCATATTTCCATTTTATGTCCAGCATTCATTTTTCTCCATTCACAGCAATTTAAGTCTTTCAGCTCCTTAGGGTGCTCATTATAGAGAGAGAGAGAGAGAGAGAGAGAGAGAGAGAGAGAGAGGTGGGCGTTTCATTTCTAACCAGGTTCCAGCTTAGTGACTAGCACAACAGCACTGGTTGTGACTCAGCAAAATACAGAAATAGCTGTGATACAACAGACAAAAATGGAAATTTACAACAACATGGAGCATACAATTTCACACTTCACATTATTACAGTAATGCTGCAATTACATGGAAGAAAGGATTATAACAAAAAAGTTTTGTGCTACAGTGACACTTCTGTATTGTTAATTAGGCTGTTTACAAATTAAATATAATATCAGATAGATGAATGGATAGATGGAACAATAAAAATCACTGGAAGAACGACAGAAGGAACAACAGAAGGACAGATGGATGGATACAGCAACAGATACTACTATACTAGATCGATCGACGATCAATCTATCTATCTATCGATCGACAGATAGATAGATAGATAGAAAGATGGAATGATGGATGGATGACTGAATGAAGTCAAGTCAAGTCAAGGCGAGCTTTATTGTCATTTTGCTATATGTGTGGACATACAGTGGAACAAAATGTTGTTTAATGATGGATGGATGGATGATGGATACAGCAACAGATACTATCTATAGATAGATAGATGATGGAATAATGGATGGATGGATGGATGGATGGATGAATGAAGTCAAGTCAAGTCAAGTCAAGGAGAGGCGAGCTTTATTGTCATTCCACTACATGTGTGGACATACAGTGGAACGAAATGTCATTTAATGATGGATGGCTGGATGGATGGATGGATGGATGGATGGATGGATGGATGGATGGATGGATGGATGGATGGATGGATGGATGGATGGATGGATGGATGGATGGATGGATGGATGGTTGGACGACTGAATGAAGTCAAGTCAAGTCAAGTCAAGTCAAGTCAAGGCGAGTTTTATTGTCATTCCGCTACATGTGTGGACATATAGTGGAACGAAATGTTGTTTATGGATGGCTGGCTGGATGGATGGATGGATGGATAGATGGACGGATGGATGGACGGACGGATGGATGGAGGGATACAGCAAAAGATATACAGACAACTTCAGTATATACGGGAAATTTGATAAGGTTGCAATATGAATAAAGTGTCTTCTAAATGAATAAATGTAAAAGTAGTTACTAAAACAGTTTATTTTATTTTATTTTATTTTAATATTTTAGTATTTCTTTGATTTGTTTTCTTTGATTTGCAAAGCTTTTATATTTATATTTTTTATTTCTATACAATTGAATGTTTACATATTTAATATATAATATATTGAACAATAATATATTTAATACTTTATATAATTGTATTATTTATATCTAGTATAACATAAATACATTTAATATATTATTATATATTAATTAATATATGTTTTATTTGAAATGTTGTATAAAACACTTGCTATATAAATTAAATTTACACTGAATTAAAATTTAATTTGTATTCTGTATTTTGTGTTATATAAACTCCAAGTCAACTCAACTCAAGTTTACTGTGTTTCTCTACTGTGACATATAGTTGAATACACTCACACAGTCATACAAAAATACTGAAACTGAAGTATTTAATGGATATGAGGTCACTGTTCTTTATTTTAATAGTCATTAATAATTGTATACCATCAAATATAAAAAAGCTAAAATTGAAATCTGCACTATGGTACACTAGTTTTACCCGAACACCATAATGATTAATACTTCCATAAAACGACTACCATTGTCAATAAATAACTAAATAAATAACACTCCTTCTTGGAATATTAATATATTATGATTTTACAGTACTAACAATAACTGTAGTAATTATTTACTTTTTTAGTAGAAACTATTATTCCATTTTTTTTGTAAAAGACAGTCTGTCCTTGGTGCTGGAGGCAATTCTTTAATGTCCTGCTGGATTAAGTTTGAAAGTCCTGATGAAGTTCACTTGTATATGCAGACACCAACTTACAGCACCTTAAATAACTTTTAATAATGCTAATGTTAGGAAACCCAAGGATGTGACATTTTCGCCAATTATATTCATAGTCGAGAGTCCTTCTCTTTGTTTTAGCTCATATGCATTGACATTCAAGACTGAATAATTTCTGATACAGTAATTATCCGAATATTTCTCCTGACAACGAGATCATGTTCTCACAGTCTCAGTTCTCTGTTCTTTTTTCTTCTTTCTAAATTGTCTGTTTGATGTGCAAGTCTGCCTGTCACATCATTTGTTTACTTTTTCGTCTGCACTTATGTTAATTAAATTTGGTTTCGCAGATCGCCCACCGAATCCTCTGAGAGGTTGCTTACAAGGAGACAGAGAGATAGAGAGAGTTCTCACTTCCTAATGAGCCTGAAGCTTCTTGCAGGGCTATGGGATGTATACGGGTAGGAAAAGCTTTTTAGTGTCAGCTTCTAAAAAGTGCACAGGCCTGGAGCGATCCCTCGTTCCTTTCCTCCGTTACACCGCATCCCCCGGCATTTCCTGTAACCTCACATCTCTATCCTTCTGTTTTCCTCTCTGTTTGCTTTTGCTCATATTTAAAACCCGTTTCAGGATGGGTTTGCCCCAAAGGAAGGGGCAAAGCTGAGCATAAAACAAAGATGTCCGCCAGCGTTAATGGCCTCAGAATAGTAGGAGGGGTTTGCTCACCTCTGCCAGTGCTGTAGTGCTGGAGTTTGTCACTGTACACGGCCTCCTTATTGTAAGCTCGTTTCCTATGAGAAAAACAGGGGGACAGAAAATAAAATTAAAACATATAGTTATTAAATTAATCTGGATTTGCTCGGCTGGCTAAAACATAAGGGTCGTAGTGTCACATTATGAGTGTCTAAAATTTATTAGTTGTTTAAAGTAGGGCAGAGGTATTGTTTTGGTAACCAATGTTCTTCTGAGAATAGTTGTTTTTGGTGGTCTGGTATTGTCAAGGACACATAAAGGAAGTAAAGTCTGGACCAAAGGGCAGATTATTCTTGTAAAGACGAGCCACCTGGTCAAGTGACCAATTACAGTTTGCTTTGCTTTTGTGTGTCATTTAGGGGCTTTATATTCAATATTTGATACCACAATAATAGAGAAAAAGCTTTTTAAAGGCTTTGTGATCCAAAAGTAAAGCCTGAAGACAAAACTTTTTGTCAGGTTTGTTAGGATATAGTTGTGTCTGGTGGTTTGCAGAGGACTTTTCGGTCCAATTCCTTTTATTTGTGGATTAAAAGCATGAATTTCTTACTGTTTACAGGAATTGCATCACCTCACCCATCGTTAACATTTCCCTACAGCAAAAGAACCTACTTATATAAAGACCAATTTATGAGCATGAGGTGATGCTTGTGCTCTGAGGAGAGCTACTGGCAGTCCTGAGAGTGACTCCAACCAATAGAATTTTAAATATGGAATTAGACTAACAGATCATTGGTACGGTGCCACACACACATGATATGCGCAATATATATATATTACATATATTCATTCGTTCCCTCGTTTTAGTAAATCGTGGCCACATTATACTAATTTGTTCCCTCGTTTCGACAAATTATTACAATGTGGCCACAATTTAGTAAATCGAGAGAACAAATTATTATATTGTGCGCATGATTTACTTAAAACGAGAAAAAAAAAAAATTAGTCAAATGTACTGACGTATTAGTAAGTAATGGGAATTAATTCATTTGTCGCCATGATATAAATTGTTTTTCCCCCCGCATGTCATGTGCAGCATCCCAAAATACTGAAAAATTATGATAAATATTAACTCTTTCCCCCGCCAATGACTGAATTTTCCTTCATTTATGAGACAAGGCTTCTCTGATATTGCTCCGGCTTTTCCGTGTTTTCACTGTTATGCGGTGGGGGGGAGGGGGGAGGTTGGGGGATGGGGAGGGAGAAGGTTGGGGGATTGGGGGGAGGGATGGGGCACTATTACGCAACTTCTGATAAAGTAAAGAATCTACGGAACAAAACATAGGCAAAAAAGGAGCATAAACAAGCAATAAAAGCATTGCTTATGCATTGTATCTTAAAAAAAAGCTATTTTCTCAGCTTTTTGTTCAAAATGTTTTTTAATTAAACTTACCCACATTCAAGTGTTGATAAAAAAGAATGCACAAAGCTACAATAAATTGTTTTGTTTGTTTAAAAGCAGAGGCTTTGTTCTTTCTTTTGATATATTGCATGACATTTTGCATGTTCAGATATAAAAAAAAAATTCTGGAGGCCATGAAAATAAAATGCTGTTCTTTTGAACTTTCTATTCATTAATAAATCCTGAAAAAATGCATCACAGTTTCCACAAAAAATATTAAGCAGCACAACTGTTTTTAACATTGATAATAATGGGAAATGTTTCTTGAGCAGCAAATCAGCATATTAGAATGATTTGTCAATGTTTCTGATTGTATCACTGACTAAATTATTGATACATATTTGTATATGGCTTCAATGCAGATGATTTGATACATTAAGTTTAAAGTTTCACATATGTTTTAGGTAAAAGGATGAAACAGGAACACATTTAGCTTGTTTGAACTCACTCGTGGCTTTCCGTCCTTGTGTGCACATGCAGCAGTCATATGTCTGGCTCCATAATGGCAAACTCACCTGCTACAGACTATAGATATGGCCACCAGAGACACGATGAAGACCACTCCAGCCGCGGCTGAGCCCGCAATCAGAGGCAACTGCTCCCTCAGCTCTGATTTATAGTCGTCTAGACAGAGAGAGACAGGATGCATTAGGCTACAGAAATAACTGAAATGGCCACTGCCTATAGAGATGAAACAGGGGATGAAAGAACGTAAACAAAACATTTCAAGAGAACCTATTCAGGGAAGCATTTCATGAACTGCATGAATAGGAGAATAAAAAGAGAGGGGGAGGTGGCACAAAGTCGTACGGAAAAAGGGAAGTGAAAAATTGTGAGGAGGTGTGAGCTTTGAAAGAAATAGATGAGAAGGGAGAGAGAGAGAGAAAATAGAGTGATACGATGATACAAAAGGAAGCGCTGAAAACACGGCGGTCAGGTAATACTAATGCCTAGCGCTGACAGATGTCAACTGAGAAAGAGTGATAGAAAAGGATAGACGGAATGAAAGGAGGGAAGGAAAAACACTTAAGGAACACAGCCGAATGACAGCGACTAGTGAAGTGTGAGTGAGTGAAGTGCGCGGCCCATCAGCACAGCTAATCCCACCGTCACAGTCTAAAAACAACAAAGAAGAGGATGGAATGTCCTTTGTTGATGTTTAAATACAGCCAAACCCTTGACCAGCTCACACATGAAACATCTGTATCTTTGTATGCTAAGCTACAAGCTTCTTGTGATTTTAAAAGGGACCTATTATGCCCCTTTTTACAAGTCTGGGAAGTTTTAGCTCAAAATACCCCACAGATCATTTATTATACCATGTTGTAAATGCCCATTTTTGAGTGGAAGGAAAAACATGTTGTTTTCGTGCATGTATCTTTAAATGCAAATGAGCTGCTGCTCCCCACCCAGCTTCCCAGAAGTGGGCAAAGCCTTAAAAGCTCATGCCTGGGATATTCTGCCAAAAACTAAAACATCTGTCTGGTTTTGATTCTCTTTCGCATCTCTTTCGTGGTCACACTCACATGACATCATCATAAAAAGTGTATTATCCTGATGCGTTTTAAAGCCATATCAGTCTAAACTTCTGACATATGGTTTTCTGAGCACACACATCCGAAGCAGGCGCACAGAAAGCTGGCTGTCACGGCGTCCCGTGAGTATTAAACTAAGTTCTCTTTAACATCTTATTGCACTTAAACTGTCAAATACACACAAAGTTATGTAAAAAAAAAAAAAAAAAATGGTATGTGTATATTAGATCTGTGTATTAAAGTGAAAGCAGCGTAATATACAATACCTACTGCTATATATGCTGTTAATATGAATCAAGCAACAAAAGAAAAAACTCGCTGCTCTTGATTGAATAACTTTAGCAGCTTTAATAAGAATACATTTCTTACTTGAATGCTGCCGATAAATGATCTGGCGACAAGATAAACATAGAAGACTGTGTACAGCTCACTCAGGGCCGGGTCTATGCTAATAGGGCGGAGTCTGTCAGCAGTTGTGTGCGGGGCCTAAGCAACGTCATGTCACATTGCTAGAATCGGCAAATGGCTTGTTCTGAGACACTGCTTATGATTTATGGAGATTAAAAAAGGAGGAGTGGGTGGATTTTTACCATTATAGGGTGGTTGTGTACACACACTGCCGGCACAAATTTATATTCAAACACCATGTATAGGTGAATTTTGCATAACAGGTCCCCTTTAAGTAGCTAAATTGCAGTCATGCTACTCTTCAAAATAATAGTTAGCTACAGTACAAACTAACAAAATGTGGCAAGCTACAGGAAGCTATGTAAACATAAAAAGATACAGAGAGAAAGAGAATATCACACAAAATGAGAAAGATAGCTGGGGGGAAGAAACAGAAGGAAGCATGATGAATAGAGCAAGAGAGACAGATATACATTATTTGTCATTATGTGTGCGAAAGACAGATCTAATCTCTTAAAAAAGCTGCTAACTACAAAAAAACTTCATTGCATTCTACGTAAACTTGCTACATGCGAGTCACATTTTGCACATTACCAATCAAAAGTTTGGGGTTAGTAGGATTGTTTAGCATTAAATTGATAAATATTTTTACATTATTATAAAAGAATTACATTTCAAATCAAATCTTTTTTTTTTTCTTCTTTTGATCTTTCAACATTGATAATAATAAGAAATACTTCTTAAGCAGCAAATCAGCATATTATAATAATTTCTGAAGGATCATGTGACACTGAAGAGTAATGATGCTGAAAATTCAGCTTTGCTATCACAGGAATAAATTAAAATCTATTAAAACAGAAAACTATTTTAAATTGTAACTATATCTCGCAATATAACTGTTTTTACTGTATTTCTGATCAAATAAATGCAGCCTTGGTGAACATTAGAGACTTATTTCAAAAACATTAAAAAATCTTACAGACTCCAAACTTTGCCTCATAAACAACAACCAAACTAGATAGCAGGGCATTTTGCGGTCACTAAGACTTTCCACAAATAATGTATGCATGTTTTCTTTGAATGAGGGTGTATTAAATATGTATGACTGTAAGCATGTGTGATAGCATACTAGATTTTAACAATCGCACTGATAGTCGTTTTTAGCATGCTGGCTAAATACATAATGGCCAACAGGAAGTAGAGCAGTCTTTGTGAGCACTGGGCTTAAACACACCTCATTTAACAGAATCATTTCTTCGTCATTACACCTGGCTGTCAAAACGAGAGAGAGAGAGAGAGAGAGAGAGAGAGAGAGAGAGCGAGACTCCGGGGAGAGCATGTGTTGTGATTCTAGAGAAGGTGTGTGTGCATGAGGTGGACTTCTCTCCCCTGTGATTGGTGCTAATTGTCATAACGAATGTCGTGCCATGGCAGAATGCCAGTGGATGTACCCGTTAGCTGGCGCGGCGCAAACGCGGGCACTAATTACTTTAGTGAGTATGACGGCACGGATATGTCTGCACACACACGCATAGGAAGTTTTGTCTTCATCAGTGTGACATCACCGTGGTATGTCTGTATCTTCACTTCATTTAAGTGTGTAAATACTATTTGTATGCACTGTGTGATGCACAGTATGTGTATGTGTCTGTTTTTTGAGTACATGTCTGTTTACGTCTTCTGACATGGCGAAATGTATTGCAAGTGATAATATGTATACACTGAATGCAATGTAAGATAAAAGTGTCTTTAAAATGCATAAATTGTAGTCAAGAAAGAGTATATATCACGCCGTCTAACAACAGGGCCATGTTCACACATTAGACCTGTGTCTCTTTGTGTGTGTGTCCCAGATTGCCAGTGCAGTTCAGTTATATTTACACCAGTGTGACAGCAAAGACAAGGAGGGTTGTGTAAAAGATGAAGCCTAAAAAATGAATGTGCAAGAGAGCTGGACAGGTGAACTGTGTATGTGTGTAAAGCTCCAGGAACTAGCCAGCTGCCTGGCGGATGTCTTTCTGTCCTGTAAAGTCCAGTCCCCCTGGCATCCATTGTGTGTGTGTGAGTGTGTCCCTGGCAGAGTCATCAGGCAGGACATGCTAGACTTCAGATACAACGCCATTAATCAAACCCATGAGAGAGACAGAGGTTACGAGAGAGAGAAAGAGAGAGAGAGAAAGAGAGAGAGAAAGAGAGAGAGAGAGAGAGAGAGAGAGAGAGAGAAAGAGAGAGAGAGTCGTTTTATGCTTCTTGTTGTTCATTTTAAAGTTTGAAATGGCCTAAATTTCCAAAAATCATCAACAAAATAAAAAAAGACTGGACTTGGAAACAATAAAATGCACCTCAAATGGAACAAACTGAATATTTCCTTTGTGTGTGCGTGTCCCAGAACTAATAAATGAAATGAGCCCTAAGACACAATAAACACTCACTTCCGCTGAGAGAGAGAGAGTGAGAGAGAAAAAAACAGAGAGAAAGAGAGCGAAGACAGTGTTAGAAGAGACAGTTTGCTGGGAGGAACAAATAAGACAACAAAGCCTGATAAAAAGAGACAGATGATAGATAGATAGATAGATAGATAGATAGATAGATAGATAGATAGATAGATAGATAGATAGATAGATAGATAGATAGATAGATAGATAGATAGATAGATAGATAGATAGATAGACAGACAGACAGATAGATAGATAGATAGATAGATAGATACAGACAGACAGATAGACAGATAGATATATAGATAGACAGATTCAGAAAGACATTCAGAAAGAAAGAAAGATGATAGATAGATAGATAGATAGATAGATAGATAGATTCAGAAAGACATTCAGAAAGAAAGAAAGATGATTAGATAGATAGATAGATAGATTCAGAAAGACAAACAGAGACAGACAGACAGACAGACATTCAGAAAGACAGAGACAGACAGACAGACAGACAGACAGATAGATAGATAGATAGATAGATAGATAGATGATAGATAGATAGATAGATAGATAGATTCAGAAAGACAGACAGACATTCAGAAAGACATACAGACAGACAGATAGACAGATAGATAGATATATAGATAGATAGATTCAGAAAAACATTCAGAAAGAAAGAAAGATGATAGATAGATAGATAGATAGATTCAGAAAGACATTCAGAAAGAAAGAAAGATCATTAGATAGATAGATAGATAGATAGATAGATAGATAGATAGATATATAGATAGATAGATAGATAGATAGATAGATAGATTCAGAAAGACAGACAGACATTCAGAAAGACATACAGACAGACAGATAGACAGATAGATAGATATATAGATAGATAGATTCAGAAAGACATTCAGAAAGAAAGAAAGATGATAGATAGATAGATAGATAGATAGATTCAGAAAGACATTCAGAAAGAAAGAAAGATGATTAGATAGATAGATAGATAGATAGATAGATATATAGATAGATAGATAGATAGATAGATAGATAGACAGACAGACAGACAGACAGACACTGGGCTGTCCACAGATGATGATTAATAATTTCATTCACTAATTAATGAGTTAAGGATAATTCTGGGAAAGCTTGAATGCCACACAAGGTCCTGATGAAAAATCATGTGATGATCATGCAAAAATACACTGAGCATAAAAAATAGAATAGTGGAGCGTTTTGTTCGACACAACTCTAAATAAATCCGCTCAAGGAATGAAATCACCCAGATCCAGAGAGCGCCTCCGCACACACACACACAGGCATTGGCGTGGGGGTTCGTACCATCTGTGAGGGTTTGGAAGCACATTTTGCTGCTGTATTTGCCGAAACCAGCAACAGTCCTGGCGCGAACCTGCATCACATACATTGTGCCCGGCCGTAATCCGTCCACACGAGCCGTGTTAGTCTGACTCCTCACCTGCGTGGAGTTTACCTCAGACAGCTCCTGAGAGACAGAGAGAGATGTTTAGTTGACATGTTATTCCGAACAATTCCAAATTTCACTTATTTGTTTCTCCTAGACAGCAATGAAACCAAATGGAAAACTTTGCTTAAGTCCATCACTTGTCAGATGTTTCCCTTTTGAAAATACCCTAAAAAATGGCATATTTGTCTCTTAGATTTTTTTAAGATACCAAAGTCTGCAATAACAGAGATCAATAAAAACTCAAATTATTCTCATCAAAGTCCAAATTACCTTCCATCTACATTATTTCAACTGTATAGCTCTGTACACTTACTCAGTTCTCTAAAATAATTACAGGAGAAACATATGAAATGACGTTGATACCTAAAAGCAAAGAAAACTGAGATTTCCATTTAGTCTTGTGTGCTATTAAAATGGAACCTCAGAGCAATAACACGCTCCTTTTTTTTGGGAGGAGAAAAAATCTTGGTTTAATAAAATGAGCCTTTTTGAACAGCAGCAGTCGAGCACTGATGCCATCAAAAAGGACATTTAGGAGCAGATGAGACAGTAATGTTTTGAGTGAAAAAGTGATGAGATTTCTCTTTCTAAACTCCATCAACACCTCACCAACTCAGAGCAAGAAAGAGTGTGTATGTGCGTAAAGAGAGAAAGAGACTATAATTGGCCAAATAATTCATGCTGTTATCATAACTGTCTTTCATTACATTAGAGCAGTGGTTCCAGAAGACCCCTATTTTAACATGGTTTTTTACCAAAAGTTGATGCACCTCTCGATGGAAGTAAATGTTGTGATGATATTTCCATCAAGTGGTGTATCATTTTTTGTTTAAGTTCTTGTATTGACAATGCAAGAGGTGAGCACTCTGTAAAGTCTCCTCCAGCACATCCCAAAGACTTTCAATTAATTTAAGGTCTGGATTCAGAGGTGCCAATTCATGTGTGAAAATTATTTACTCCATCCCAACAATTCTTTTACAATTTGAGCCTAATGAATCTTGGTTTTGTCATCCTGGAATATGGTCATGATGTGTCTTCCTACATGGCTGTTTCAGAAATGAAAAGCTACACACTCCCAAACGCATAACATGCTAGAAACATAATAATCACTGCGATAATGATCCAATCATAGACTCTTAAGCATTTGCCTATTTAAGTCCAAACAGCGACTTTTTTGGCCGGGCAATATACATAGATGTCTCATTAGTGACTGTTTCTATGGGCTGCGATACGTACAGGTAAACCCTCCGCCATATTCGAACGGTCAAAGCCGGTCTGTGAACACTCGAGTGCAAATTGACTGTGCGTCTGCAATGGTAGTTAGACGCATATATAATTATCTATATCTCTATAGATTTAGCAGATGATTTTGCAAAACTAACACAATACAACAAGATGAAAGAGTTATAAAAAAAAAAACATTAAAAATATACCATAGTATAAAAACCTGTAACACTGAGTTAATACATATAAAAACCCAACCCAACACATTCTCACCTGTGAAATGTTATACCATTTCTTTGGCAATTTAAAGGGGACCTATTATCCCCCTTTTACAAGATGTAATATAAGTCTCTGGTGTCCCCAGATTGTGTCTGTGAAGTTTCAGCTCAAAATACCCCACCGATCATTTATTATAGCTTGTCAAATTTGCCCCTATTTGAGCGAACGAAAACACAGTTTTTGTGTGTGTCCCTTTAAATGCAAATGAGCTGCTGTTCCCGGCCTACTTTTTTCAAAATAGGGCAGAGCTTTAACAGCTCGTGCTTCGATTGCTCAACAACAACAAAGCTGGAGAATCTCACGCAGCTAAAATGACGATTGTCAGTAACTGTGTTCAGCCTTACAGGAGTCGGACACTGATGGAGAGACTCAGGAAGAAGTTACAACTTTTAGAATGCAACTGGACATTTCTGAGTGGTTAGTGGATAAATTTATGTAGTTGCTGTGGAGTTGATTCAACTCATCGACTAGCATGTGCCATAATGTTAATATTTTGTGCAAATCCAACGTTGAATTGACCCTCGCTTGTGAAGCAGTCCGGTGTAAAACACTCTACTACAACAACTCTTCCTCTTCTCTAAAGCAGCCCAACATGACCTTGCATGTTCTCGGGGGCAGAGTTTATGTAAATTTTAGGATTAGTGATGTCACTAACCCAGGAAGAATCTCGCTGTAGTCCCTACCAGCCGTTTGTTGTAGTCCTTAAACAGCAAATTCTTTAAAAGAAAATATTTCCCTTTGCTTTGAACTTTGAGCATCTTAACTTTGCAGATGTTGCTCAAACAGTAACATTACACACTAACTAAAGTTAAAAAAGTGAAATCATAATCAACCATCCCTTTAAATCTCGGTGGATTCATAACCAGAAGCTGTGCAATGTTGTGGTATCATTGATTCTTACTGTGAGTGACAACACATTGACCAAGATGGCGGGTGCGCTAATGTGTTTGGAGTGGTCGAATGTGGCATCTATGTGTGCATATCTATGGTTGTGACCCCCAGGCTGGGAAAAACTGCATCAGAGTTTTTAAATTAAAAAATGGCGTACTATCATTTTATTGTCATTTTTTTCTTTTAATATTTAAAAGTTTCTATTAAATATATAGTGCGGTTAGCAACGTAGAAATTTTACACAGCGGCTTTCATGTACACATGACATCGAAATTGACCTAATTTAAGATCCAATCAATTTTTGATAGATAAAATCAAATCCTTTCCTACATTGTTTCTTGTTGAATATCTTATTTCTTTTGACAATACAATCACGTTATGGAAGTGAAATGGGTTGTAAACAGTGCTTCATGTTAACCTTAAAAACCAGCTTCCTTTATACTTCAAAAGAGAAAAAACCCAGAAAGCTTCCTTTTAATTTGGAAGAGATGAAAGGCAAAGAATACTTTGAGAAATATGAAAAAAAAAAAAAGTGAAATAGAAAAAACTTACAGCACTACTTCACACGACACAGAAGCTGATTCACCTGTCAGTTAATGTTTTAGAGCAGAACTGATGCAGTTTCATTGGATTTTAGTTTGCACTCATCAGTCAGCTTAAATAAAAATGTGGCATGATATAAGACACTGAACAGAGAAGAGTAAACTAGGATGAAATTTTGAATGTGAAAATTAAATTAGACTGGTTCATTTCAACTATAGACTGTTATAAAATATAACAAATACGATTTATATTCTTATGTTGATGATGTAATGTCTGTCACCTCTGTGTGTGCAACTGCAACACTAAAACATATAGTATATTACAATGGTAAGCAAAGACACTGGTTTAAACACAGTTATCACCCATAATTATTAAAACAAAAAACAAAAAAACCTTTTGAATGGTAGTTTTGTCACAATCACTTGCAGCACTACATCACCCAGAACCCATCCTGGTCTACCACCTGCACTCATTCTTCAGTCACCACCAGCTGTCTCACCTTGTCACCCCAGATTCACCATGGACATTCCGGAAGTCCGTTTTTTGTGCCTCGAGCAGGGAGATCACTCCCTTGAGCAACATTTAAGTGAGTTTTTAGAACTTGCCCATCTGACGCACTGCCTGGACGATGCCCTGTGTTCATTCCTCTACCCAGGACTTAGCACCATGACAAAGGCTAAATTGTCTGGGAAAGGACCTCGTGAGAGCTTTGCTGCATACGTGAAGCGGGTGCTGGATTCCTGCGGATCTGCCTTCTGCGTCAGCCCAGCGGATGACGACCCCAGCCCCACTCCCAACCCAGAGCCCAGCCAGGAACCACCCAGCAGCACGGAACTGTTGCCTGCACCCACTGCAGACAGAGGGCCCGATTCTGCTGCGATGAGAGAGCCAGTGTCTACAAGAGCGACTGAGCGGAACATCGCCCTGTAAGCAGAGCCTTGCGCGTCAGACCAGGTGTGTGAGCCACCAACACCATCCGCCATTGTGGGAGTCGTAGTGGAGTACGAGGGTTTGGAAGAGAGACATACACACTCACACTCCCGCCACTGAGAGTGAGTTTCTGTTGATTTCTTTAATGGACAGTTGTTTTATATTTGGAGAGGAAGATTCCCTACCCCCTTTGATTCCGCCTGAATCTTCGTCTTCAGCATCAGACCTGCTAACCCCTCCCAACCTCCCTCTCCCACCTCCTCACCAATTGCCTAACCAAGACTCATTGTCCCTCGTCAGTCTCACTGTCCCTCCTCAGTCTATTTTCCAGCCCTCAACCATTCTGGCTACCCAATTTCCGCTGTCTTCCATCAGCCCCTCTGTTTCTCTTCTGCCCACTCTCATTGGCGTGGATCCACCTCGGGCCTTCAGTGCGCCAGCTCTGCCTGGAAGTGGGAACGCCAAGGCTCCGCCTCCTACCTCTAATCCCGTCACTGCACTTTGGCCTGTCGCCTTGATTCCTTCACCTTCACTTCTTCCTCCCTCGGCTCAAGCAAGGACCGTCGAGTGTTCGGCTCCACCGGGCTCCTTCAGAACATTGGCTGCGCCTGGGTCAGACGGTGCCAGCACATCGCCACGGACTTGCGGGTCGTTCACTATGCTCTGCCCCTCCACCCCTACAACTCAGTTTGGCTCCGCCTTCCCTCAGACTCCACCTCTGCCCTCAGTTCCACCTCAGCCCTCCGGTGCTCTGCTTCCACCTCGGGGGGTCGTCGCTGCTGCTCAGTCAGCCGCCTAAGCCTCCAGTGTCATTCCGCTCCATCAGCTCTCTGTCTGTGCAGTGGGTCCCACATCCATTGGCTTCCTTGCCTCCGCTCGTCCCCAGGTTGGCATTGAGACCCTCACCACCCTGGCTCCTCCCTCCATCAACGCCGCTGTGGGACGGCATCCTGGCTGTGGCCTGGGTAATCATCTAGCTCTTCCTGCCCGTGGCCACTAACTGGACCTAAACCACCCTGGACCTGTTTGTTTTTCGCTCTCCTAGACTCTCGTCCTTCACAAGAGCCGCTTGCTTCTTTCTTCTGCCGGCGCGAGGTCACGCCTTTCCGGGAGGGGGCATAGTGTCACGATCACCTGCAGCACTACATCACCCAGAATCCATCCTGGTCTACCACCTGCACTCGCTCCTCAAACACCACCAGCTGTCTTCTATCACCTCATCGCCCCAGCACCAGATATATGTTCCTCTGTTTCATTCTCTGTTTGTCGGGTATTGTCTATGTACACTGGTTGTGTTTTCCTACCAGTTCCTATCTGGATTACCTGTGGATTACTAAAGAATGCTTTGAACTTTCATCTTCCTCAGCGTTCGTATGTTTCTCTCTACCGAGTTGTGACAAATGTATCCCTACATTACCTGCCTGAATACTGTTATGGTCTAAATATATATATATGATGTATGTCACATTTATTCTGTGTCTGTTTTGTTCCACAGTTTCAACTTCCTTTGTTCTGTATTTGTGTTGTGGGCGAAAGCAAAAAGTACCAAAATGAAACACAGAAAGGTATTTCGGGAGTGAGAAAAAGGAGACCATTTAGTAAAGTCTCTCAGACAGTGAAGAGAGAGACTTGCTGTAACATTCAATTTAGTTTTCAAGGTCTCATCAAAATTCACAGCAGCACGACACTGAAAGCCCACGCTACACACGGAAATCCCTACTGTGATGGCCGAAGGCGAAATCTGTTTCTTAACAACTGCAACATAATAATAATAATCAAGGAAAAAAAATAACAGTGATATTAATAATTGAGGTTCATATCGTGCACGAGTGACATATGAAGGGGCAGGAGAATTTGGTGTGTTGTCTGTAATTTACAAAACAAGATGGTATGTCTAAATATCTGTCATCCTCACAGTGGTGAATGAGCAGAAATGAAAAGAGTCTGCACCTGACATCACCCCAGCCATAAAACAAGCGTGAAGTGCACTAGAGCATTGCCATATAAATAATGAAGGACACTCACAAACACGATCATGACCTCACCACTGGGCCATTAATAAATAAGAACATCTAGTGTCATTTAGGGCATCGGATGAACAATTTTGTGTATATGATGGAATCTGCCATCCTTTTTTACTGTTCTTTTTAAAGAAATGCTGTCATCATTTGCTCACCCTCATGTCCAAACCCATATGACTTAATTTCTTTTGTTGAAGGATTATTCTTGCCAAACTCTTTCATACAATGAAAAGGGATGGATGCTGTCAACACATAAAATATCACTATGAAAGTAGAATGACTTGTGCACTATATAAGTATTATATTAAAATACTATACATTATATAGCACTTGTGAGTATTCTGAAGTCATATGAGAAATTTGTGAGAGGAACAGACTAAAATTTCAATCGATATTTGCTGATTTTTTTGTGGGCGAATTAGCCCGTGTTATGCTTTTTCGAAGATTGCCTTTTATGTAGTGTGTAAAAGGTCTGCAACGTTTCAAAGAGTGCATGATAAATGGAGGTATTGTCTTCAAAAAGAAACAACTGATTCTGAACTGCCTGAAATGAGTTGTCAGTAATTACAGTCTTACTTCCTGCACTAATCTACAGAGGTTTGTAACAAATTTGCATAATGCCCGCCCATGGTCTTCATTAGGGCTTTTCATACTGCGCTTAACCCTGGGTTATCGTCGTTTTAAACACCGCTTTTAACCCCGGGTAAAGGAATGTTTCACACTTGTAATTTAGAAGCGGGGTTAACACCGCTTTTTACCCGGGTTATGAAGCCCTGCTCTGAAGCAGGGTTAGCGCCGCTTTTGCATTGTTAACCCTGCATCACGGTGCCAAACTTGTACAGTGTGAAACGATGTGGCGTTAGAATGTTACTGCTAGACGCTTGGCAACAGGACGACCAATCGCGTACTCATATTTGCCCGCTTTGGACGGTCACGGAAACACTGTGTATTGTATATAAACAGTAAATTCAGCATTTGATAGGAAAAAAAATCAGATGCTGACAGAAAACGTGACAATTTGAGTGAATAAGAGACAGTTTCATTCTTACCTTTATAGTCTGAAATGTCCATTCAGTATAAACTCGATAGTACAGTCTGCAATACGAGGATACGCAATGCTAAAGCTGTAAACAGGTTGCATGCTGCGTTTATCAAATCAATGACGCTGACACCACAAATATGCAAATAAGAATGTTAACCCAGGCTTTAGGAATGTACAATGTGAAACGTCAGCTTATGAATACCCCGGATTTATTGTTAACCCATGGGTCAATTATGGGTAGTGAGAAACGGCTGCCTGCGAACAAAGTCTACTTTGACCCTCAAACACTAGTTGTTGCTGAAGCCTGGAAGGGTTTGGTTTGTGTTGTCGACATGTTCTTAATTAAGCAACAGTGTGAATTTGTAACATATTGCTGCTGGAAGGTATGAGGAAAAGACAGGCACAGGAAGCTGACCTTTTTGATGGCTGTGCATCTCTAAGGAGCATCTCAATACAACCTCTGAAAAGCAGAAGCGTGTGGATAAAGGTCCATAGTAATGATACACTGAAGAAACTTAGTGTATTTAATAAATGTGTTGTTTCAGTGTTACTCCAGTTTGACGACCCCTGGTCTCTTGACGTGATGATGTAGACGCAAAGGAATTTTTATTTTGTTAAGATAATAGAAAGGTTTATCCCACCCCTCTCAAACCGATTACAATTTCATTTGGTTTGGGCATTTTTATTCCGATTGAGATGCTTATATGGAGCATTTTCATTTGGATTGGACTTAAGCAGTAGGCCAATCACAACAGACTGGGCCATCTGACCAATCAGAGCAGAGTAGGCTCTCAGAAAAGAGGGGTTTAGAAAAACTGAATCCTTGATCGAATAGTTTCAGACACTGTGAGAAAAGGGATGATGCTGTAATGAGAAAATTAAAGTGTTTTTCTTTTTTACCTTGTATACATGTAAACCTATTGTAGAAGACCTCCAAAACTAAATTAGAAGCCTTTAAAATAGAACTTCTGCACTTTAAAAGCAGAAACTGTTACTCAAAATAGTGTTTCCATCTTGATTTGCATACCCCATTGCCTCTGGGGGTTTATTAACCCAGAGTAATGAAACTGTTGAACTTCAAATTCTTTGCAACTGTCCCTGCATAGCGTACAGATCACAATCTGCCTTAAAACCTGTCAGAAACACTGCTGTTCTGGAGATTAACTAAGCGCACTGCTGAATGACACAAATTAACAAGACTTGAAAATAAATAAATAAATAAACAACGGCTCTTTATAATGAGCAGAACAAACAATCTCAGATTCTGTTTGTGATTTCTTAAAGAATCTCACGTCTTATGAAGTCTTCCTTTGATTGTGGCCTAACAATTTAATCTGAAAGAAACTGAAAAATGTTCCATGTTAATATGTTCTGAATCAAATACTAGCATACTACTTATTGCATACTGAAATTAGCCTACTGTGAGCTGCCTATGGACATTTAAAAACAGTATGGGAAACAGTATGCAAACGATTATATTATATTATAGTATGCCAAACTGTAATAGAATTTGATCACATTACATGTGTGATTAAGCAATTGTTTCTATTAATAACAATAATATGATTTAAAATTATTAATAAAAATGTAATAATATTTTATTATTAAAATAACATTTTATTCTACTTTACACTTAATTTCTTCTACATTTTTATAATTACCTATATTTTCTCTTTTTTCCCTCTTTTTTTAATTATACAAAACTTATTTTAAGTTGCATCTAATTTTGTGTGAAAAAAACTATTTTGATCAAATAATGAGAAATCATTGTAAAAAAATTCACGATGTCTATAGATTTTAGTTCGTTTTTGTACGTGTGTTAAATGCATACAGAAAATGTATATACGGAGCATACTTAATAAGTAAGCATGATATGGTAGTATGTTATTCTGAACATAGCCAGTGTTTGTCTGAGTGCAGTTTTACTTTACACGTTGATCTGGCTACTCTTCCCCCAGCAGTGAAACCCCCTCAGGGGGCGGCCCTCTCCCGCTGTCAGTCAAATAGGGATTATGGGAAGTCCCTCCCCACCTCTAGCACCTCAAGATGGTGTGGAAAGTAGGAGGGGCTTGTGGCAGGCAGCCAATAGGAGCGGCTGCCAGGGCAGACAGACATGGCTCTCAGCAGGTCCTCAGTGAGCAGTGGGACTGTTTTGGCAGGAGGCAGGTGTCACTGCCATAGACCAGCAAAGCAATCTGTCCTGCTGAAGGGAGTCGCCTGTCTTACACACACACACACATACACACGTGATCACACAAACAGGGGGACGGGGCTGGTGTCAAATCAGTCCTTCTGTTAATGGACCGTGGGCCGCATACACACACGCCATCTCAAACATCCTTCAGTGAACATGGCACGGCTGGCCGTGGCAAAGTGCCACTTCCCCCAACTGGGTGGCACATGCCACCTCTGCTTGCAGGATGGCAACACCACCTGGTAAGACTTATGAAACGCAAAGGCAGTACTGGGGAACATTACTTTTAAAGGAATACTGTTAAAGCTGTCTACAGATTCACAAATTCAATTATAAATTCAATTATGATTCATAAGGGTATATTTTATGATATACCCTTTGTGCTATCACTGAAAAAATCCTGTGAACACTGAAAAAAATTGTGTAGGATTCACTTTGAAACAATTTTTACTCAAATTGCTAGTAAATTTTACAGATAATTAAATAAAACATTGAATTAAACATTACATTTTGATACATAAAGACTAAAGTAGTATTTTTTTTTTTTTTTTTTTTGTAAAACATACTCCAGTATTCTTTGTTTTATTTAAACAACTTCGGAAAATAATTTTTTCTAAGATTTACTTGGAAACAATTGTCACTTTTTCACAAATGATTACAAAGAAATGGCAAGTAACACATTGAATTAAACATGAACATTTTAAGTAGAAAGACTAAAATAGTATTTTCTTGTAAAACGTACTCCACTAATCTTTTTTTCTTCTTTTTTTTTACACTGCAGTAAATTACACAAGGCAGTGTTTAAGACTGATTCAAACAGGTCATTTGTCTTTATGAACTATTAAAACATTAAAATAACAGGCTCATAAGAGTGTTTTGTTTCAGGAATCAAGCTATTGTTGTGTGTTTTGGTTAATCTGGTAAGAACCAGTTAAAGGTGCAATGTGTAAAATTTGGGAGGATCTATTGACAGAAATCCAATATAATATAATATACATAACTATGATTTCAGTGGTACATAATTACCTTAGAATAAGCCATTTCTATCACATACACCGTGGGCCCCCCTTTCATGTCAAGTCGCCATTATGCGCCGGCATCTTTCTACTCTAACTGGTTGCAAATATAAATGCAAATTCAACTTTAGTGGAGAAATGTCTTTTTTGTAACACTTAATGATTTATATTAATTTATATACTGTCAGAAAAGGTGTCATTTCAAAAAGCTTTGCTTAGGGCCCCCAGAAGTGTACCAGCACTGGTCAAGCTGTACATTTCTTTCTTCTTTTTTTTTTTTTTTTTTTATGATATTATCTTTTTATTTCAATGCTCACATTCACAACTCAAACAATCTCATTCACTTTAGCAATGGAGATCCGGCACCTTCTAAAGTGGTACAATATTGCAGTATTTATTTTAGATTTCAAAATAAAACATAAAATTAAAAATAATTATTATTTTATTAAAAATGAACATCAGATGCCAAACTACGCAGTTACTAAGCATACTTCCGGGGAGTCCTGTGCCAGCCCAGAAAATGCCATTATGATGAATGAGAATGCTTACAGATAGGTATTATAGACCTCATTGGTTACCTGGATCACTGATTTTGAGATTCTTTCTATCTATCAGACTGGCACTGTATGTGTTGAGCTATGGGTTCAACTCTGTATTCAGTGCAGCAGAGTTCCCTGAGATTGAATTCATTCAACTGAAACAAAACCTTGTATTGGCCTTGTGTATGGTTTCATATCTTTTTAATAACAGCATCACTTTCCTACTGACTGCTGAGTCTCACGTCCTGCTACGCATGCTGCATAATGCTGACAGCTTCAAAGAAATATTAACTTAAGTTATTATATGATGTGGCAAATCTATTGATTATAATTATTTATTTTCTGTTGTGACAAAGCAAGATCAAACCCATTATAAAACAACAAAAAATGTTTTAGTCATGGATTTAAAAAAAATAAAAAAATACCGTAATTTGTTTGAGAAGCACTCTAGTTTTGTTGCATCAAATAATCATTTGATAACTATAACATTAGCAGTCTAGTTTTGTAGCAACTCACTTCCATTATAAATCAACAAATCTGTTCACAAAGTGTGTGTAGAATTGGGAAGGATGCAGCTGTACGTGTCGCTCGCTCTCAGTGTAGACGGAGTGTCTACAGATAAGATAAGCACAGGAGAATCGCAAAGCGCTGTAGGCAGAGATCAAACAGCGTACGTGGGCTTTTATGGATTATGATTTTGCCGTGCGTGGGCTTGTTATTATGGAGCGTTCTATTAGAGAAATGTAATATTGTAGTATTGTTTATGAAGACTAATGTTGGCATGTTAACTGAGAGACATTCTGAATGAAGCATAATGTATTTTTAAAGATGCCAATATGAGATGACTCATAATCCTCTACCTCTGGGCTAAAACCTACACACACACAAGCCCGAAACCGAACACACACACACTTTTTTTTAATTGCAGTTAATGGAGGCCCTGACCTTTTAAAAGCAAGTTATCTTCTGTGTCATAAAACTCTGAGAGACGGATATCAGAGAAAAAGGACAGCGAGCAAGAGAGAGAGAGAGAGATCCCAATTAGAATTCGACTGAAAATATTATATACTAAATAATATTAAAATATTGGCTGTCATCTGAACCCTGGTGTGAACCAAAAAAATGGACCAAGACCAGTGAAAAGATGGGGCTTCCAAACGAACTCTGGTGCGGTTCGAATAAAATATGAACGCAACATGGACCAAAGACATGTAAATGAACCAAAAACAGATGATGTCATAAGATGCGACCCTAAAAAGGACTGAATGCTCAAGCATTCCTGTTTTTTTCTCATCATAGTTGCGATGTTGCCCATTACAGTTTAATACAGGCATGAGAACCTCATCTCCTCGCAGCAGATCTTCATTTGTGTGACAGAAAAATTCCTGCCGCTGTTTTGACTCCTTTACACAAGCTCATCATGAGTTCTCAGCTGATCAAAATACCATCATATGTAGGCTACACGCATACAACGAGCACATTTAGCCCAGGACACAGCATTGTTTCGGATGTTCGGTAAGTTCCGTCACGAAATATACGTCATAAAACCGACCAATCAGGTTGTGAACATATCCCTATCACTTTAGGTTCCGTTTTAAAATGCCATTGTGAATGCTAAGCAAACGAGGACTAAAGGCCCCGATATACACGCAGACAAGTTCTTTTTCTTTCTTCGTTCTAAGTTCAAAATACGTGAGCAGCAATATACTATTATGGAACATCTGACGCCACCCACACTGCTGAGAGCAACTCCTCTCAGTAACTAAATGAACAACAAAAATGACAAAAACAGCAAGCATTTTTTATTTTTTTTTATAGAAAGCATAAGAAAAGCATCTGATCTTAACAACATGGATATGTTAGTACGAGCTCTGCAAATTAGCACTCCAGTAAAGTCACGTCATGTTATTTATATGGGATTTTATTCAATAGATTGCTTAAAATCAAGCAGCTTTACAGTATCAAACATGAAAAACAGTGTCAGCGCCTCATTTCATCACAAGCACAACTTCATTTTCTACTATAAAGCGGTGTGTGTTTTCACCCGCGGAGATACCTCGACTGATTCAACAGAAGAAATGAGTCTGCGTGAAAGAAGGTGAAGCCTCAGTGCACAACTGCTATTACGTCATGGTACACGTTTTGCACCTGGAGCGAACTTTTCCTGAGAGTTCACTTTGGCAAGCCATTTTGAACTCCCAAAATGAACATAAAACAAACTTTGTTTTGGCCTGATTTTGTTTTTCGAAATGGCGTCAGTTCATTCTTCGATTTCATTTGAAGTATATCGGGGGTTTTTTTTGTTTTTTTTTGGTACAGACCAAATGAACCAAGCAAACCGAATTACAAGTGTGAACACACCCTTAAACACAATGCAATGCATATTTGTGAGAATGAAACGACCATCAGTAGCTCGCGAGTAGAAATATACCTTGATTATTACTTGACCATGCCTGCTGGGCGTTTTAGTTCATTTTATAGTCAGATCTTGCTTGGAATACGAATGCTGAGGATTGACCATGTACACAGCACTTTGATAGAGGAGGCTGAAAACCCACGTTCGGCTGCATTCAAAGCAGCACCAGTCCAAAGAGAATGTCTAGAGAGGTGTTGAGAAACCACAGTTCTCTGCATATGCCGTTAGGAGAATTCTAAACCACTGCACTTGACGTCAGAAGAACCCACAAAATGAAAACTAGATAAGCACGTCAGATAAGTACAAGAAATACTCGAAATATATAGAATAAAGATGAAGACTGATAAACTTTGGCATACAAATTTCCCTCATATGTAGCTAAGCTGTATAACTTTTATTACCTCTTTATTTTATTTAAATTTGTTAATATTTTACCCTGTATTTCTATTTAATTTTGCACTACTTTTACTTTGTAAACATTAAGTATTTGCACTAATTTTATTGTATTTTACATTGCACACATTTTGTATGCATCCTAGCCATAGCTTTGGCAATACAAATGTACAGATTTTGTCGTGCCAATAAAGCACACTTGAATTGAAATTGAGAGAGACAGACAGAGCGTGGTGAGGAGGGGATTGTAATTAGACTTAAATTAAAGGCTACCCGTCACATCTGAGACATGACAATGAGGTCTTTCTTTCATTCTTCATTAATTTTCCAACATTATTTTTTTTTAAAACTAGTTTAACTCAAATGTTTTTTAACTCGTTCTTATAAAAATTGTCACACTAAATTGTAACAATTTAAGTAAAAACTAGAGCTGTCAATCAATGAAAAATTTTAAGCAAATTACTTAAATGCTACAACAATTATCTAACTAATCAAATCAATCTCAATTAATCTTATTACGTAATTTAATAGACATGACAAAAAGTGACTTTAGACGGCAATATACTGTATTACATGATGTATATATATGTATATATATATATATGTATATATATATATATATATATATATATATATATATATAGTGCTATATATAGCACTAAAAGTGGTTCTTATATAAGGGAACCACTTTTAGTGCTATGTAGCGACATATCTTTGGTGCTTAGTCGCCTTAGTCGCCTGTGCTCCTTGAATGCAGTTTAAGCATGTCTTTTGGTATTCCAAGTCAAATACAGTGTCAAAAAATTGCAGCCAATGTAAATCTCTGCTTCAACTGTTCAACTGGACCCCAACGGACAACTAGTGGCTGCCAGGTCATGTGAGTTTGAGACACCCTCCGTCGGATCAGATTTACACTCCAGCAAGAGTTTTCGCTCACTGTGTGAGGGCTAAAGCTGATCATTGCACAGGGGTTGGCTATGACCCGCAGCTTCCAGATCACTAGTACAGATGACCTGGGTGAGATGTAAGTGCATGCAGGTCCTGATCTGAAAGCATTAGACAGGTTCTGGGTTACAGAGCTGAAAGTTTTACTGCAGTAAATAAACCACAGAATATGATGGCGTTAGTGGAAACGTCTCTTCTTAGAGGCTTTTAGAGAGAGTTTTATGCAAGCAATGATTTTAATAGCCTGGTCACATTCGCCTAATGGCACTACTCGGATGCACCAGGCATTTTTATGAGATTGCAACTTACCATCCTATATCTGTTTGTAAATGCCGGATAGGGTCGTGGAGTTCAGTCTAGCTGATTTTAGATCTCTCAGACTTCATATTACCGGAGCACACTTCAGCATTTAGGAAGTGTGGCGGCACTGGGCCAGAGCTTCGGCAGTTCTCCATTAGCCTTGATGATTGAGGTTAGAAACTCATGAACCCTAGTCCCAGAAAACCACCGCTACATCTATAAGGGTCCAGGTAGTTATCTCACCCAGTATGGGAGATGCAGCGTAGCCTTCTGCGTTACTGGAAGTGACAGCTTCTGCTGGTAATTGACAGCTAAGTTGTGGCAGCCTGCAGCTCTTTTGAAGGAAGTTGGGAAGCTTCGTAGAGAGTCTCGGCAAAGGTGAGATACAGAAGCCCCTCCAGCAGTGAGCAAGTGCAGCCAGACAAAGTTATAGTGGAGAGGTTTGTTTAAATTGGTTTTAATCAGAAAGTTTTGATTTAGATTTGACAAAGTGGTGACACAACACAATACTATTTTTAATGTTTAATGTAGTCTGGTTTCTATTTTGTTTAACCGTACATCGTTTTGATTATGTTTCTGTTACTGTAGGATTAAGAATATGGTCATGCAGAATAAGGCATTAATATGTGATTTATAAGTACTAATAAACAGCCAATATCCTAGTAATATGCATGCTAATAAGCAACTAGTTAATAGTAAGAATTGGACCCTAAATTAAAGTGCTACCTTACTGTATTATTAATTTGATTACAATATAATTCATGAATCTATTTAAAAAAAAAATCTCATTCCTTCAAAATATAAACATGGAAATAATAATAATAATAATAGAAAAATAGCATCAGAAAGCAAAACAATGTACGGTGGCAAAAAAAACCCCAGCTAGACTACATTAAACATTAAAATATGATTTTGTGTTGGGTCACCACGTGATGTCAGTATATATTGTATATAATTGGTAAACCTATTTATTTTGATAACAATAATTGAAACACTTATATACAGTTGCAAGAAAAAGTATGTGAACCACTTGCAGAATCTGTGAAAATGTGAATTTTAACCAAATAAGTGAGATCATACAAAATGCATGTTATTTTTTATTTAGTACTGCCCTGAGTAAGATATTTTACATAAAATATGTTTATATTTAGTCAACAAGAAAAAAACAAAATTGCTGAATTTATTAAAATGACCCCATTCAAAGGTTTGTGAACCACTGATTCTTAATAGTTGGGGGATGAAAACCTTTTGAATTTGAAGATCGAGGTAAATTTATTTTATCTTCCGGGAAGCATGCAAGTATCGTCTGTTGCTTCAGAAGGGCAGTACTAAATGAAAAGAAAAAAAAAAAAAAAAAAGATATTTAACAATATAAAAAATTTGGACATCTTCATCCTGTTCAAAAGTTTTCACCCCCCGGCTCTTAATGTGTTGTGTTTCCTTCTGGTTCTTCACTGAATGTTTGAACCATTTTTAATAGTTGTGTTTGAGTCCCTCAGTTGTCCTCAGTGTAAAAAGATGGATCTCAACATCATATAGTCACTGCTGGAAAGGGTTCAAATATGCAAAAAATCTTTGAAAACTGAAGAATCCGCAAGACCTGGAGGATTTTTCTGAAGAACAGAGCTCAGTTTTTTTTTTTTTTTTCTTCTTTTCTTGTTGACTATATATAAACATCTTTTATGTAAAATACATTTTAATAAAAAAGCTAAATCATTATTTGTTTCTCCTCTGACCCCATGTGAACGGATCTGTGTTCAATTTTTGGGTTGTGACCCACCAGTTGAGAAACACTGGTTTCGATTAGACATATTTATGAAAACCGATAACAGGGCTGAATTACTAGAAGATTATGAACAGGGTTGTAGGAACCAGTAAGCTTGTTGAACCTTTAGGCGAGAGAAGCAATCAAATGTCTGCTTTACTCAAAACATTCAAGTACAGAGCATCTGTTTGCAGAATCTATATAAACAAAGACATTCTAAAGATAAAACTCCCTCGTTTCGCAAATTCAGAGCCCCTGTGCATGTACAGTATAATGTTACATGGATCTAATTTGCAATGTCTAAACTAAGTCAAGCGCGTTCATGTTGGCTTTGCGGCTACAGAAAGACGTGAGTCAGAGCGCCTTTCTGACGCCGTAAAAGACAATCACATACAGCTGTGGAACTAGATCGAGCAGAGTGAGTGGCAGGATGGTTCAATCAGGGCTAAAACTTTAAATCTTACCCACAGTTCTCTCCTGCAGCGTGTGCATGTCACATTTTTATATTTATGCTGATTTAGCCACCGAATTTGATCTCATGCCTGAAAAATGGACTCAGGTTGTCATGGTGGCTTGGAGAATAAGCATCTGCCAGTCCTGCTGTCAACCGAACCGTAAAAAGACCCTAGAGCGGAATTGCGCTGATCTCATCTTGATGGATACAGTGCAAGGAGATCGACTTGAGCTAGAATAATGTATTCACACATATGACTCCTTCACCAGGTGCTCCATTTCATTATTTATAATCTGACAGATGACTGCATTCCTTGTCCTTTTTTTTTTTTTTTTAACTGGCTTTGCTGATTTAAAGTTGAAGTGTGTCATTTCTGAACCATTAACGTAATTTGCAAATATAATGATTCTTCAAACTGGTTACACCATCTTCTTTTGGTAACTTTTAGGAAGCATTAAACTGATCAAAAGTGACAGTAAAGACATTCAGCTTTGTCATCACAGGAATAAAATACTTTTTTTGAAATTGTAATAATATTTCACAATATTAATTGTTACTGTACATGCAGCCTTGGTGAGCACAAGAGACTTTTCAAAATATTAAAATATTAAAAAATCTTACAGATGGTAATGTATATGTAGGTAGTGTATATACCTTTACTGGGGAAAGTTACTTTTAAAAGTAATCCGATATGGCGTTCTTCCCTTAAAAAGTAACTAATTGTGTTACTTAGTTACTTTTTAAGGAAAGTAACTTCAAAATACGTTATTTTTGCATTACTTTTTTCACCTGGGCTGGACTTGCTTGTTTGTTTTTAAATAACAAAAAAAGTTCTACTTTTGACAAATGTAAAGGCCCTTTCACATAAAAAGTGAAATTAAAAAGCCTCAGGCTGAAGGCTTTCATCTGAAAAAGTAACTCAGATATTTTGTTGTAAATTTAAAAGTAATGTGTTACTTTACTTGTTACTTAAAAAAGTAATCACAAAACTTGTAATGTATTACCCCCAAGTGTGCCGCACAAGTCCTGAAAAGTGAAGCCAAAACGTTTTATAAACCCCGCCCTCTCCATGTAATCTAATGGGACGTGAGACTCACTAAACAATGAAATTACACTACAAATAATTTTTTTCCAAAGATGGTTTCTGTCATTTTAGATAGTTTTTATCACGCTGATGTAAATTCAAGTGTTCGTTTTTTAAATAAGTTTGGGTTTAGTTAGCTATTTGATGCTATAAAAATGGGGGTTTGACATCATGATTGACAGTTTCTCTGAGCGAAGTAGTCAGAATTTTCTGGAGGAGATTTAAACTTCAACTTTAATTTCTACATTTCCATAACTGTTTATTTCACACCGACTTAATGAGTTGTTCTGCAGTAAACTGTACTAACTAATTCTGCAGGGGTGTGGGCGGGGCCTTGATACCGCGGCTCCACATTATGTTCATTATACTGCGCAGATTCGGGCTCTGGGTTCACAACTGCGCAGAATCGGGTTCCAAGATGTCAGCGCCATATTTGGACATTGGTGGCTTTTCTACAATGGTAGAGAGTGAAGGTGCGTCGTCCATATTTCTTTACAGTCTGATAACCCCCTAACACAGTTACCAATGGAACATGGATATATGAAAAAGTACATACATCACCATCAGTCTTTCTCTAAACATTACACTTGCCCTTCCCTCTGTTTCTGATTGGGTCACTGAGTTGCAGAATGGGCGTGGCCTGTTATCCAGCAATCTAATTCAAGCTCATAAACATAGCAAACCTCTTGACAGCTGTCTGAACACTTTTGCGCCATCAGTCTGCTTCTTCACACCCTCTCCTAATCAGAACCATGTAAACAACCTTTTAAAAACCTGTTATAAAAACAATATTGCCAATATATTTCTAAAACATGAAAAAGACTGTAATTATAAGCTGTCAAAAAGCAGATGAGGTTGAAGCACCGTAAACAAGCACCGTAACACTCTTTCCACATTGTTCATGTTTTCATGCCTAAAAGAAAGACACATTAATAATATTTTCTGTACGGTGTCTGATTCTGAAGTACCTTTTTCCTTCTCGCCTGTTTTATAAATCAGCATATGATTACACGACATGCATATTTATAAGGAAATAAGTGCTGCACTTGTGCTATTTGCATTTGAGTAAACTATTGTCGAGAGGAAAGAATTATCCCGGATATAGACATTATTATCCCCAAGCTTTTGATTAAACCAATTTTCATAACGTAGCTCATTTATCTTGCCAAACATCACTGCAGAAATGATAACAGCTAAAGATTTGTTCTCCAGAGAAATATGCAGTGTTCATAGACTTCAGTCACTACGTGAAACAGAGAAAGTCTGTGCATGTGTTCAACAAATTGTGGTTTCTACTAATCAGTGCTTGGTGTAACAACTTACAAAATATGCTTTCAATTTAAACAAGAAATTAATGTCAGATAATGGTTTCTTAAAAATGATTTTGCTTTCTTTGATTTGGTTCATACTTGAGGTTGAGGCTGCATGGGAAATATATTGTGTATTCATGATTTTCATTCATGACTCATGATACACACACCTATGTGTTGATGCAACTAATTAACTAAAAAAAAAAAAGTTAAAAAAACTCGATTTTAAAGTCAAAAAGTTGAAAAACATATGAAAAACACCTCAAACTCACTACACCAATCAAACAATCTGTCTATGCATTTGACAGCAAGATTAAACTAATGCCCAGAGCTTAATGTACAACAACGAAAATAACTTATGTTTTATGTTATGAACATAAGAAATGAGTACTGTTATGGTACTGTTATATCTGATTAATTTGTCAAACTATTCCATTACACTTAAAACTGATTTCTTACACCACAGAAAACTGATATTCTAGGAATAGCTTTTGTATTTCACAAAATGTAGAAAGGCTGTCATTAAAATGTTTTTCTATGACACTGATGTATAGAATATTACTATAGTTCTTCATAATATACAGACAGCCTTGAATATATCAATCTGCCTGTAAATGTATGGAAAGCTGGAAAATATAGTGTGTAAAAGTGTTTTTTATCAGACCTTGACCGAGTACATTATCCAGCCATCCAGGTGGATATATATATAACATTTCAAAGAAACATCAGACGGGGAATATAGGCATAACAGCTGGTGAGAGCCTATATATGTGCGTGTTTTTGCGTGTCCATCATGCTCTGCTGTGAAGTCTCTAAAAGGGGTGACGGCTCTGGAGCATGTGTGTGTGTCAGTACAGGAGGCTCTAGAATCATTAGGTGTAATTGGTGTGAGAGGGTCTGTGTTTCAGCATCTCTCTGCAGGGACCGGCCAGCGAAACTGCTGAACCCGACCACCCGCCCGCCAATGCTGTCTCCTAGCAACCCACTGTACATCACTTCCTCATGATGTTAAACAAAGGGGTCTATGAGACATCCCTTCAAAGCACTGTCTGAAAAAAACTTTCACACGCCATTTTACTTTTATAATGTGACATTACAGACAAACAATATTCAATAATAAAAAATTTTTTTTAAAAAGTATGCCGGGACTTTTTGGCCGGAGTTTATCCACCATGAATTGAAACAGTCATGAAAAGTGATCCCTATACAGTCTACACATACTATACATAATATTTGTCTCTTTTTATATAGCGCTTTTTAAATGTAGCTTCTTAAGGAACTTTACAAGACAAAAAGACTTAATAAAGATAATAAAGATATGCATATATATAATATTGTTTAATATATTTCTGGCTGTAACCATATCAGGTTTTAACCATCAGATTTTAGGGTTGAACACCATTATTAGGGCTGGCATAAGGCTGGGTGATATGGCCAAAAATATTATCTCAATATTTTTTTTTTTTTCTCCATATCACACAATATCGATATTTATCACAATATTAATTTAACAATAATGGTGAAGGACATGTTTCCCACATATTTGTTAGACCTTAAGAATGAATGTAAACATGTAAACTTGTTTGTTCACAATTAAACTCCACAGAGTTTAATTTTTTTATTTTTTACATTTTGTACTTTTACTTTTTATACTTTTTGTGCACCAAGAAAACAAAATAATGATTTTATAATATCTAGTGATTGGCGATTTCCAAACACTGCTTGATGAAGCTTCGAAGCCTTACAAATCTTTTGTTTCGAATCAGTGGTTCGGAGCGTGTATCAAACTGCCAAAATCATGTTATTTCAGTAAATGAGGCTTTGCCATAAGTGCTTAGAAACATTTTTCGAAATTTCAATGGTTCACGTGACTTTGGCAGTTTGATACGCGCTCCGAACCACTGATTCGAAACAAAAGATTCGTAAAGCTTACAAGATCTTGACCAAAAATTGATGTAACTCAATGTGTAAACTCAAACTCAATTGATGTAAATATTTGATGGAAATCAATGTTTTGATGTTATTTCTATCAAGAGGTGCATCAACACACACACACACACAAACACACAAACACATACATGCACACACACAGAGACACACACACCTTACCTTCTCATAGTAGCGCAGCTCATAATCGAGAATAATTCCATTGGGCTGTTCAGGCTGTGGCCATGACAACGTGATGCTTTTCATCGTAGAACTGACCTGATGCATTATGGGTACAATGGACGGGGCTGCAAAAGAGAGAGAGAAAAGAAAATCCAAGTGAAAAAAAAAATCATTCCAAACAGCCATCTTCCCTGCTGTGTGGACTTAGCTAGTGAATTGATCTGCCACTTTCAGAAATGAAGCACACACATACACACACAGTATGATGAAAGAGTCAGACGAGAGGGTGATTGGACTTGTTTAATAGCTTCGTGAGAATGTGCCCTTTGCAATGGAAGCCCATTTCTCAGTTCAAGCGCTCTGATTGGCTACAGTGTGTTTCTCGCCTCTCCGTCTTTAAGAAAGACACACCTGAGTAAGCATGCACAGCTCCAAATTAACCCACTGCCCATTTCATTGCTCTCTCTCTCCCTTCCTCATTTCTTCCTGTTCTCCATTGCTTCGTCAAAGCGGTACAACCGTACGCTCAGCTGTTGTAACATCACACACAGCCTGTTTTCACGGGTGAATACACTGCAGCGAGCATACGGATGTCAGACAAGCTACTACACACAGATACACACTTGCACCTGCTAAACGACACACATGCACACTTTTGTGGATGGTCACACACAAATACACACATCAAAAACGGGCAAACAAAATTAATATTGCAGGTGACCACAACAAACGGTTTAAGAATCTGCCAATGGAAACCTATAAATGACAGACTGCTAATCTGAATAATACAGAAGTAATACTAATCTGAATTCATTTAGGTGGTTACAGTCCTGTATTATAAATGTTTTGAAAAATAATTCATAAAAAAAAAAAGAAAAAAAAAAAGAAGGGCAGACTAAAAAATATATATACAAAATACTGAAAAATATAAAATAAAATAAATTATTTAATTATATATATATAGTATATAAATGATATTAATATTTTATATAATAATATAAATAAATGACATATTAAATTAATTAAAATATACATTTTAAAATATAATAAATAAATTATAATAAATTAATTCAGATTAATTAAAACAATTTAAAAAATATTAATGTATATACATCTGTTAATACAAGACTTTCAGACTATCAGACATGTACAATAACATACGCACAAAAAATCGATTTCAATAGTACATTAAGTTTAGTTTATTGACATAGATCTCATGTTTAATGACATAGATCTCATGTTTAATGTCAGGTTTCATCCATACATCTACTAATATAATATATTGTTAGTCTCGAAAGTCTTTGAGCCTGTCATAGATCTGTATTCAATGTTCATGTGTCCTAATGGACTGGTGGTAGAACTTTTGTTAAGTCTGCCAGAGGTTATGGGTTCTAAACCGCCTTTGTATTTTTGTTTTATTGTTTGTTAAAACCAAAGATGTTCATCAGTGGTTGTATATTGGTGGTGTATATATTATACATTGGTGGTGGTTGAGGAGATCCCCCCTTTCATATGTAAAGCGCTTTGAGTGCAGAGAAAATTATTATTATTATTATTATTATTATATCAAGAGTATGGACATGTTTGTGTGCATTTTGTTTTGTGATTTCAACAGAACAAATAGAGAGTCTCTGCAAAAAAATAGTGTTAACTATAATTAAAGCCTAAAAAAGTCAAATCCTACTTGCGCTGGACGTGCTGGTTTAGGCCTCATCAGTGGCTGCAGCCATGTCCTCATTTCATATATGAAACACACTTGATTCAGCAACTACCTGCTAATGCACTCACATTTACGTAAAGTAGCCTTGTTGACAAGGATAGGTGAGTAAAGGGCAAAACACACAGGATATAGTACATTTAATGCACTAGATGGCGATAGTGTTTCTTTTGTAGCAGAAATAAACTGCTGCAGAAAAAGTTAGATGCCATGCTAAATTTAACAATTGCATTACTCATTACAAACGTATTGAAGTAAAGAGTACATATACTGTAGCCTACTTATTCAATAATTTAGTCAAGTAGAAAGTAAAAATTGCTAATATCTTTGACACTCGGACAAAGTACAAAGCAGCCAAAAAGATACTTAAGTACAGTAACTAATTACATTTACTCAAATACTTTACACCACTGGAGAACAGCGGCAGCAAACACTCTACATGATTCAAAAAACATCACTTCCAGCGCAAGACTGCTTCTTATTTAACTCAAACGAACAATATTTATACTCTACTAGTCATCTGGAGATGTTTCCTTTGTAGAACAATATGTTTCCTGGTACATTCGTGCTGTGAGATGTTTAAAAAAGTGGTGGGGACAAGGTTGATCCTGGCAAAAAGTGTCGGGAACATGTCCCACCTGTCCCACCCGCAAATTACGCATATGTATATAACAAATAAGACACCCTTTTATGATGCTTCAATACACATGCACACAGGGTATTCAAATAACATCTTGTCCAGCACTCTCAGTCTGTCTCTACACATCACCCAGACTTCCATCTGATGCTTTTAAAATGGTGACTCAAGCAAAGTGTCACCCTGCTCTGAATCGCGGCCTTTGAGTCCTTCTCTCTCGCTCTCTCGTTCATGCTCTGTTGCCCGTCTTTGCTCCACATTAGCAATTACTGGCTGTGTGCACACACTCTCTCTCTCTCTCTCTCTCTCTCTCTCTCTCTCACACACACAGCTGCGGTGAGGCTGAGAGTTGAAATTGCTTTTCTGCAGTTTTTGTATCTCCATGTTGGGAGAGGATCCACCTTTTAAACAGCACACACACACACACACACACACAAAAGCAGTTATTTACCATTCCACACATTGTGTAGCAAAACTGAGATTACCAGCCTCACTGTGTGTGTGAGAGAGAACTTTGTGATCAATTTTTAATTTTCTTATCTATAGCACAGCAGAAGCTCCAATCCTTCCTTATAAATCCACAAGCACACACACAGCCGCTGACTTTTCCTGGTATTTTTCCTGTACACCCACTGCATTGCCACATTTATAAAAAATAATAATAAAAAATAAATAAATAAATAAATAAATAAGTATAAGTATAGTATAATGTATACAAATATAAAAATGACAAATTACAATAATAATAATAATAATAATAATAATATGACATTTAATAAAATAAAAAATACATAAATTGTAAGATTATAAAATGAAGAGCTTGGTTCCAAAACACGTTAAACGCCATTTAAAAAAAAAAAAAAAAATCTGGTCGGTGCCGAGGTCATTTATTAATTTTGCGCAAAATGCGATATCCGTCGTGTTATTCTATCACGTTTTCTCAGCCAATCACAGTGCACCATTCCACGCATTGTAAACAGTAATGGCGGTGTCCTGACATTTCATCCTACCCGTCAGATTGTCCTACCCGGGCTTACTGCACGTGCGCACATAAATATTACATAATTTTTGTCATGATAAATAACACAGAATTACTGTGTTTGCATTATTGTTTAGTGTTGGGGTATGTGTAGACATTAATAAACCACAGTCTGACAAGTAGCATTTTTCGCTATCGATTTATACTTGTTCTAACGATTAATGCTATATCATATTGTGCCACCACTACTGTACTTGCATTATTTTAAGGGTAGGTTTAGGGTTGGGGTAGGTGTAGATGTTAATAAAGCCATAAACTTTATCTGATAGATAACATTTTTTGCTGTCAGATTTTGCTACCCACTGTTTCAATGGGAGGTAGAAAAATCTGACAGGGTAGCACAAATACACCCGGCATCCTAGTTTTTCTTATCTGCTTAGTACTTTGTAATCAACAAAAACACCATTGATGAACCTGTGGTGGTTTCTGCGGTAGGGAAGAAACGTAAGTCATCGAAATGTAATCATTTACGTGAGGAGATTAAGAAGATGAGGAACTTCTGTCACGATCCCCAAAACTGAATCATGAACAGTTTTTAAAAGCCGTTTTAATACCAATGTACTCTGCAAATGTGTTTATTTTAACCGTGCGGTGGCGCCAGATACTCTTTAATCGATAATGACAAACGGAGACATAATTAATTTACAACATTAACAAGATGACTCACTGAATTCATTTTGGGAGCGACGACTAAATGTATTTTTAGTCAAATACCTGTATATAAGATTAGTATTAACAAAGTTCAGAGGCTGACATATATGTGAATCAACTTTGTTGTGTATTTTCAATATGAAAAATAACTTTTATACTGATGGATTAATTGCATTTTGAAAAAAAAAAAACATGTCATGGATTTATTGTATTTTGGGGCAAAAAGTATCCGTTTTTATAATAAACCTTTGAAAATCAAAATCTAGATTTGAATTTTTAATGTTTTTATAACCAAATGATGCTATGTGAAATCTTGCCACTTTCTTGGTAAAGAAAACACATTTTTACTCAAATTAATCAAAATGGATTTATAGCATTTTTGGAAACCAAACTCTTCAAATATACATACATACATACATACATACATACATAAATAAATAAAATACATTTTGCATGACGGAACGTATTTGACTGGATTAAAATTACCCTTTTCTGACAGCATGATGCTTTGGCTAGTGTTCATGCATTTAGCCATTTATTGCTTAGCTTCAGGGAAACTTGTGAGTAAATGTCTGATCTAATACTGCTCAAAGTCTGAATATTTACTACACCATGCTGGCCAAATGTGTGTTTCTGTGTGTATCGTCTGACTGCCGAAACTCAAACTGAGGTTTTCCTGTGGTTTCCGCCTCACAGCTGGCAGGAATCCTCCATCCTGACAAAGATTTGTGACTGCTCTCCTCTCATCACCCTCTTCCCCCTTCAACTCATCTCCCACCATCCACATGTCTCCTCTCTTCTTCTTTCCTGCCTCTGGTCCTCAACAGGACGACTGCTTCAACATTAATCACAGTCACACTCCCTGCCAAACACATGGAAGTGAGAGACAAAGCAAGAAAGACGAGAGCGAGACACCGCAGATGAATTCTAAACAACAGTTTCTAGACCAAGAAAACTACTGCAACACATTCCACAGGTCTCTGCTCTTTCACTGAAGGATTGTGTAACAAAACGCCACATTCAGAGCTTCAAAACAGACATTTAAAAGCAAAATTATTTAAATGATTAAATTACAAAAAAGTTTTTAAATATTTCTCCCAACGTAATTTATAGGCTCATATCTATTGGCATAAATGTACAGCATTCTTGTGAACTTCTTTGAGCCTGTAGAACATGCAACAGCAATGCACTGAAACATGTAGTGCTCGTATTTATTTAAAGAGGACCTATTATGCTTTTTTTTCCTTTTTTTTTTTTATATTTTCAACTTTCTTTAGTGTGTAATGTTACTGTTTGAGCAAGAAGAAGGTCTGCAAACTTCTAAAGTCAAAGGGAGTTATCCTTTGTAAGCTCTGTTTCTGTACTCTCTGAAACACCTCGATTGTAGTCTTGAGTTTTCTTCCCGGAACATACACGTCACAATATTCCACGTTTAAATAATTCCTGCCCAAGGCATATGCAATAAAATAAATAAATAAAAAAAGGGGCGAGGCCTTGTTGAGTTGTATTAGTAGTGTGTTGAAACTCGCTGTTATGGTAAGATGCGTGACATTTCCGAAACAGATTAGAAGCGGTTGATAAATCACAACACACTGGTCCAGTTGACCAATCAGAGCACACTGCGCTTTTCAGAAGGAGGGGCTTCATAGAGACGGGAACTAAACAGAGTGTTTCCAAAGACTATAGAAGAACAAGACGCGTCACTCGTATTGTTTTATATAGGAGAAAGTGCAACGCGCAATATGGCGGAATAAGTCCCGCCTTCTAAATAAGAGCCAATCACCAATTGGTAAAGTCATCGCGTCACCTCAGCTGCCGTTAGAAGCTCCGGTTCCTTTAGAAACAGTCAGATATGTGCCTCCGAAGTGAGAAACAAGAGACGCGCATTTAGGGCTGCGCATTAGCTTGATCCAGCCTGAAAAATATTTTCATTGGTGATTTCAAATCTGAAATTTAATCGAAAGCATGGCAAACAGCTTTGGAGAATTTGATGTTTCCCCATTCAAAGAGATAGAAGCTGCACTTGAATGTCTGAGAGGCATTTCAAAGATGGCTGCCGAGTGAAATTACTTGTCTTAAAGGGACTTTGGTGTTACTGACAGCCTGGGAAGAGAGGTGCTGCAATAATGTAAAATATGTGTTAATGTGTTTTTTGAACATTCAAGCATGGAAATCTATTCTAGTAGACCATAAAAACAAAATCAATACTTTGTAAAAAGAGCATAATATGGTCTCTTTAATTAAGTCAGACTTTTGAAGTTCACATTAATCACATTAGGCTGTATCCAGATTCCTGTTTTTCCATAGCCAAATTTAAGATCTCTTAAAATAATTAATACATTTGTTATACCATTTGACTTTTTATGACCTTACATTTCATAAAACTGATGACTCTCTGACACTTTTTTATTCACATATGTGCTCCTAAATACACTTTACAGTTCGCACAAATCTCTTTTTAGTCGCAAATGCGAGTGAAATGCTCGCACTGATGAGCCCTGGCATTTACATTACATTTTATTAGTTTAACATTATTGTATATTTATCTGCTCCTGAATGAAACTGGACAATGAGACTAAACATTGGTCTTCATTTCATCCATCTAGAAGTGATTTGCTGTGAAAAGTAGGTGTTACAAGGAAAACACAGCCACATGCCCATCAGTCTGAATGGACATGATGATTCTGCACTTTCCCTTGACCATAAACACACACACCCACACAAACACAAGACATACAGCCTGTGAGAGAGTGTCTTGAAGAGATTGATAGGGTGTGACTGTCCTACAGACACTGATAGTATGTACTAGACCCATAAAACCCGCCTGAGTGACAGCTGAATACAACTCACCCCATGTATTTCTCACTCACTGTCTCAGTCTCTCTCTCTCATTCCTCAAGCACACTGATTATTTTCCCTCCTTGCCCTCTGCCAACACAATATCATATTCTACAAACATGAATCTAATAAAGAATAATATTAACCAAAATAACAGTGTAAGCGGTTTGTTCTCCATTTGGTGATGATGTTTACAGCATGTCTGCTGTGGTTAGTTGATGCAAATCCAATATAGAAGATCTGATTGTTTATGGCTGCACTGCCATTACTATTGGATAAAGTGAGTCTTATAGTAATTACAGCACTGAGAAACTTTCTAAATTCATTTATGCTGCGCTTGATAGGGAGATTTATTGATCTTCTGTGCAATAGTGAGTGATTGTCTCTCTTTCATATGGATGGAGTCAAACAACTGGTTTATGTTCTGTTCTTCTCCTGAGTTTATTGTTGTGGCTCGTGGGAACAGTGTTTGCTGGTAATTGGTTTTGTAACCACTGGTCTATGTGCTTGGCCTTGAAGAAGTGATTGTGGGCTGTGATTTGAACAAAGGAGATTAAGAGAACAAAATCTAAAAGATACATACATACTGTCAGGACACAGACGGAGGCAGAGGGGTAAGTGAACACAGATGTTTATTTGACAGAGGCACGAACACAGGTAAACGGTGGATGCAGGTGAGTCAATGAACAAGCACTGTCAGAACAGTCACTTAGCTGAAGGATAACAGATGTACTGTATGTCTTTGCAGGTGAAGGAATATACGTGGAATGGAGAACTGGAGACGGAAGACGACAGGATGAAGACATGGGAAACTCTAGATGATGAAGTGCAGGTGCAGGTGATTAGTACTCGGGAGACTGTGAACGAGTGGGTGGAGCGTGAAGATCTGCTGACGATGCGTTGGTGTTGGTGGGTGTTGGCTGTTACTCCGTGACACATACATACATATATATACACACTATATTGCCAAAAGTATTGGGACACCCCTCCAAATCACTGAATTCAGGCATTCCAATCACTTCCATGGCCACAAGTGTATAAACACCTAGGAATGCAGACAGCTTCTACAAACATTTGTGAAAGAATGGGTCGCTCTCACAAGCTCAGTGAATTCAAGCGTGGTACTGTGATAGGTTGCCACCTGTGCAATAAGTCCATTTGTGAAATTTCCTCACTACTAAATATTCCACGGTCAACTGTTAGTGGTATCATAACAAAGTGGAAGCAATTGGGAACAACAGCAACTCAGCCACGAAGTGGTAGGCCACGTAAAATCACAGAGCGGGGTCAGCGCATGCTGAGGCGCACAGTACACAGAAGTCACCGGCTTTCTGCAGAGTCAGTAGCTACAGACCTCCAAACTTCATGTGGCCTTCAGATTAGCTCAAGAACAGTGTGTAGAGAGCTTCATGGAATGGGTTTCCATGGCCGAGCAGCTGCATCCAGGCCTTACATCACCAAGTGCAATGCAAAGCGTCGGATGCAGTGGTGTAAAGCACGCCGCCACTGGACTCTAGAGCAGTGGAGACGTGTTCTCTGGAGTGATGAATCATGCTTCTCTGTCTGGCAATCCGATGGACGAGTCTGGGTTTGGCGGTTGCCAGGAGAATAGTACTTGCCTGACTGCATTGTGCCAAGTGTAAAGTTTGGTGGAGGGGGGATTATGGTGTGGGGTTGTTTTTCAGGGGTTGGGCTTGGCCCCTTAGTTTCAGTGAAAGGAACTCCTAATGCTTCAGCATACCAAGACATTTTAGACAATTTCATGCTCCTAACTTTGTGGGAACAGTTTGGGGACGGCCCCTTTCCTGTTCCAACATGACTGTGCACCAGCGCACAAAGCGAGGTCCATAAAGACATGCATGAGCGAGTTTGGTGTAGAGGAACTTGACTGGCCTGCACAGAGTTCTGACCTCAACCAAAAAAAAACACCTTTGAGATGAATTAGAGCAGAGACTGCGAGCCAGGCCTTCTCGTCCAACATCAGTGCCTGACCTCACAAATGCTCTTCTAGAAGAATGGTCAAAAATTTCCATAAACACATTCCTAAACCTTGTGGAAAGCCTTCCCAGAAGAGTTGTAATAGCTGCAAAGGGTGGGCCAACTCCATATTAAACCCTACAGATTAAGAATGGGATGTCATTAAAGTTAATGTGCAGGCGTCCCAAAACTTTTGGCAATATAGCGTGTATATATATATATAGAGAGAGAGAGAGAGAGAGAGAGTGAGAGTATACGCGATTAATCTCATCTAACATAAAAGTTTGTATTTACATAACATAACATATGTGTGTATATATACACATGATATATATATATATATATATATACAGACAACACACAAATACAAATTTACATACACATTTGTGTAGCTATCTGAATGGCTCAGACTTTTTATGGTGTTTTTACAAGTCTCCAAAAGGAGGTTTTGAGAGTTTTTGTGAGGTTTTGTCAGTGCTGGGAGTGACAAAAGACAACAATGAATAAATAAAGTAAAGATCAAACATTGCTGATAGCCTTCGGCTTCCTGTTTGGTGTATCATGGGGATAAAGTACAGCAGTTATGAAAAAAGTGTCGGAAATGGAATTGCTTATAAATTTGGGAGGAACAAGCCATCACACAAAATGACTGCTGACAATCCTGTTTCCTAAAGCAGAGAAAAAGACATTATTTTGAAATAAATAACAACAAAACCTACAGTACAGGAGGATGGAAAGCAGCTTTAAGTCTCCAAATGGCTAGTGCTTGAAAACAACAAACACTCCTACGCTCTTTCAGCACAAACATTATCAAATGTGCTGGAAAGATTCTCTAAATGGACGTTTGCCATTCCTCTGACCCCTGAGGGTTTGCAGATAGGAGACATTGACAATGAAATTAATCATTATGTCTTAAGTTTAGGGAAACAACCAAATTAGATTCAGTATTTTAAAAGCAAGGTTTTTTTTCCAGGTTTATGGGAAATTAGCATCTAGGGTAGGGATGTGGCGGTGAGAAAATTTTCCCACCAGTTAATCGACATGTGACAACACCGGTAATACCGGTGTCACCGGTGGGCGGGCCCTCCACCTCTTTTTTTTTTTTTTTTTTTTTTTTTTTTTTTTTTTTAAATCGCTTATGAATCCCAGTATGCAGCCATGTGAATTTTACTTTCACTTTCAAATTAGCGGCAATTTTGAATGGTGGGTTATTATTCTTACTGAAGAACACAACAACAAAATTTGCTTATATTAAACATAGAACGTTTATTAGCAAAACGAGTAAGAATACACCATGCTAGGCCAAATAAAATAACAAATAGCCAAGGCTAACTTAACGTTTATATAAAAAACTCTGGAACCAAATAAATAAGGAACAGAACGTTTAAGTTCTTTGGTAAAGAGCAGTGAGTAATTCTCTTGCTTACCTTTGTTCTTTGATTAACATTAATGACACTTTGAGATCTACCGCTGCTGCACACGACGCAGATCTGACACGTTTTCTCACAAATCTTTACGTTCATTCAAGACTTAATTTAACTCATTGAAGACTGCTCTTATTAGGACTCTCGACAAAAAGGACATTTTGGCATAATTTGTGTGTTTAATGGTTCGTTCATGCGCGGAAGAGAACTCAATACTGGCGCGCGTTGTGTGTGTCACATGGCATTTACAGACATTGCGTTCTCTGCGCTTGCATGGTTTAAAAGCATTTGCATGAATAAGAGCTTAATAATATAAAGCAGAAAAACGGATACTGCTTTAATTGCGTTAAATATTTTTAATGCGTTAAACTGAAAAAAATAAATAAATAAAATAAAAAAATCCTCGGTGCCGCGGTGGGCAAGTGATGAAACCGGTGTTGTGACTGAACACCGGTAACACCGACTACCGTAGCAGGCCTAATCTAGGGTTTACATAAGTTCAATACACTTAATAATTTAACATTTTAAACTCATTAAGCATAACATACACAGTGTCTCAATGGATTCTGCACCTATAAATAATCCTGTAAGATGAACATAAGTGGATAGTTTAGAATAGTTCAATAGTACAAAGCCCCCAAAAAAAACATTATTTGTCAATGCTTCTGCGTTCTTTTGCAAATGTTTTGTATTCCCCCAGGAAACTTTGCATTACCTCACAAAGCAAACATTTGCACTTTTTTTTTTTTTTACCAGTTTTTTCCCACCACCATGTCAAGGAAGACAAAAATTTCAGTGAACAATGACCTACATTTTAGTCTTAAATATTGTATAGCTTCAGAAGCTTTGGAATATACAGTAGTGGCCAAAAGTGATGTGCAGCCTAGGAAAATTTATATCTTCATCCCTAATATAAATTTTAATGAATATTAAAGATTTTGTAAGCATATTGTGTAGTTGTGCTTGGTGTCAATTGTTTTATTTGTGATAATGCAATGAAACATGCCAAATTGTGCAGACATAATTATTGGCCAGACTGTTATACACATAAATTATGAGCATACATGCAAAAACAAGAGAGAACCAGTGAAATATTAATAACTGATTATGGTGTAGTCAATGTATGCTTTTTCTTGTGAGATTTTTTTTTTTTTTTCCCATAGTACAACAAGACCTTGTAGCTGTATACATGCCTTTTCTTGATAAATAACTTTTCTTTTAAAATAATTTTGTCAGATAAATACCTTAACCAAGTTTAGTGTTTTGTTTTTCACTTATATTTCAAATATTTTATGCTTTAATCAAACTTGTAGGGTCATTAAAAACAAATAAACCCTCCGGACATCACTTTTGGATGCCACTGTAGCGTACAGCTCACATTGGACTACGTCTATGGTGCTTTCTTGTTATTTTTCGAGCTTGACAGCCTTTGGTCACCATTCACTTCCACTGTTTGGAGTGACATGAGGGTGTGTGTAGACGATTTATCTACAGAATTACCATTTTTAATCTGGAACAGTGTGCCCTTCATCCAGTTTTGTGTCCAGTCAGGGACAGGCTCGGAATACACTTTTAAATCGGCTATATCGATGAGGGAATCACCAGACACACAGTCCAGATGTCAGTCAGGGAGTTTAATAACACTTCAGAGCCGCAGGGCTGGCAGTCTCTGGTTTTATATCCTGTACTCTTTGCCCGTTTTTTTTTTTATCTTTCTGTCCCTTTATTCCTAACACCAGAAGTAGATGGTTTATATCATATTTTATTTGTTTGTTTATTTATTTATTTTTTTTTATCTTTAGCTTTGGACTAAAATAAAAGAGATTAATTACATACCATGATAATATAGAGTGTGATCCAAAAGTCTAAGAGAAATAGAGAAAATGCTTTTATTTTGTATTTTTATTATATATATATATATATATATATATATATATATATATATTAAATTATTAAAACATGTAATTCTAATTATATATATATATATATATATATATATATATATATATATATATATATATATATATATATATCAAGATAAATTATATAGCATTCAATATAAAATATTATATAGGTATTTAAATAAAAATAATAATATATGTAAGCAATAAGGTACGAGAGGCTGTGCACAGCACTACAGTACTAGCCTTGAGTACCTTATTGCTTTTATAAAACTGTTACCACATAATACAAATATTAAAGCCAGAAATATGTATCAATGCAACTTTCATGAAGTAAACTTTCACTAATAGCCTTCCTTCCACCGGAAAAAATAGTCCCTGACCGTGAACAGCAACAGAAGTTACATTATTACACCATTAGATGGCGGCAAAGACTGTCTTTATGAGTGTGTCAGTCAGTAGTGAAGACTTTTACATTGAAAAGACAGAATTGTTGTGAACACGGAACAAAATGCAACTGACAAATGCTTTGACTAGTGCTGTCAGTCACGGGAAAACCCTTTAACTGTTAAAAGGACAAGATAATACATCGGACATTTAAACAGATTTTTTATTATGAACATAGGACTGATCTAAAGGAAAATGCTGAATCTGAATGCAGGTAATAAACTCGCTCAATCGATCTCTTTCTCACAATACATAATACAGTAAGCTTCAATGAACAATATCAATTGAGAACATACAGTTTACGTTGCTAAAAGTGGTTGCTAAGGGTTTTGGAGAAGAAAAAAAAAAAGTCAGCCTAGATGTAAAAAAAAAAATAACTGCAGTAACAATAGCCCAGTTTAAAAAAAAAAAAAAGGGGGTTAACTTATTCGTTTATCTCTACAGATGCTCTACATACTTTGATATACATTGATTAGCCTGTCATATGTCCTTGGCAATTATTTCTAATTGACACTGACTCCAAATACACATGAAATGTAATATTAAGACAGACTGTAAGATAAGATGGCACCAGGCAGCTGAAGTCTTCACCGATGTTCCCAGCAGCCATTTGTGAGTTTTGTGGACACTATGAGGACGTTTCTTCACTCTAGCTCTGGAAACACGGACGTTGTGCTTTTGTGTTGCACACAAGCTTTTGAAAAGTTGACAAATAGCAACCTACAGACTATATAATGTGCAATAACTACACCCTCCATGCATCTGAAAGGTCAGCTCCTACTCCCACCCCACCTGTCCTGCCATATGTGCCCACACCAATAGCACCAAATGCAGTTTGTAAATGCCAAACACTCACTGGGTGTTTTCTTCTCCAAACCACTGAACCCATCAAGAAACACAAGGCGCCTCAGGGTGAATAAAGAGCCCAGTTCAGCGCTTGACCTGTTACGCTGAAAATAACCACACTAGCTGCCACAACCCCAGTGACATTTTTCTTCTCAATCGCTCAGCGGGGAAATATTGGTGTTTTTATTTTCTTGTTGATGTATCATCAGCAAATACTAGCTTTATCAGATTTGACAGACTGATGATCTGCTTTTATTTCATTTTTCCTTTTTATTTCAAAATTTTCACAAATTTGTTAACTATAGCATGAAATATCTGATATTCCAATTGTCAATGTGCGAGTGGATGTGTTTTGCTATTAAAACACCTTTATAACGATTGCGTTAGATGAACTATATGCGCGATGGGCTCCGCAATGTTATTTTGCGCCGCACAGAGAATCAGATCTGTTGGATTTACAACATGTGGATTCATCCACTTCTCCCAAAATACATGAAAGTAAGTGAGCCGGTGAACTGGGGAAGAATAGAATAAACCTTAAAGTTACTTACACAATGTGTAACTTACAATGTGTATCTTACACAATGTGTATCTTAATAAAATGTGTTGTATAATTATTATGAAAAGGCTAGGTTATTGCCACTTGTATAGACATCAGTGTGTATTTTACAAACTCTAAATGTATTGTTTTGTTAGTACTTATGTGTATTTAAATGTCTGAAACCCAAAATAAACATTATGTGGTTGAAAACACTGCATATTTGTGATATATGAAAAGTTCTGCGTGCTTCAGTCTCTGGCTTAGCGTCAGCCAAAGCGTGCAAGCACATTTGAATTTGGCAGTTGATCACATGATGCACCGAACCTTCTAATCACACCGTTGTGATCATACGCGTCAAAGGGTTAAGATACTAATTATTGATTTCAATATTCAGCTGCCAAATTCTAAAGAACATATCAACAGTTTTTTTTTTAATCTTCTAACCTCTAATTTTCTATTTTTAGATGTGTTATTGCTCTCTTTTATCTATGTTTCATATGTTTTTGTATTTATTTTTCTAGACATATGGCAGCTAAATACTGTGGGAAGTCACTGTAAATAAGTAATTATTTGCTTATTGAATACAATACAATTTTTTTATATTGTAGCATCATTTAGGTTTATATAGTATGCAAATTAGTCATAAAATTTTGAAATATTCATGAAATATAAGATATGACAATTTAACAGATAATATTACATTGCATTTTTAACAAGTTTATGCAAATTAGGCATAGTCATTTTTTATAAGCAAAAATGCAATATACAATGGATTTGCATATGTATATATATATATATATATATATATATATATATATATATATATATATATATATATATATATATATATAGTGCTATCAATCAGTTAATCACATATTTTAAATATTTGTTTAATGTCAACTTTTTTATGAATGAAGGGCAGTATCACTGATACTAAAACTGGTTTCTATAACATTGATTTTTTAACATTACAGTATAACTGAAAGCCATCAATTTCAACATTTATTAGGCTTTAAAAAAAAGCTTAAAACAATCTTCACATAAGCCCATTATAATAAATGTCATATTGGCCTTCCTAACTATAACTATTTCCTATTTAGGTAGGAAATATACAGAAATTGAATAAATTTATCAAACACCTTACAGTCTTCACTGCATAAATTATAAATGAAATATAGATGAATACTTATTAAAGCTACAATTTTCTCTGTTACCTTTGTTCTTTGATTAACATTAATGACAGACATGTCATTATGGTTTATTATGACAGAAACTGGTTTATTAGGCTTTATTAGGCTGCTGTCCAGGGGCATAGCCACCATTTCAGAAGTGAGGGGGACAGAAATGTTGGGTGTAATACCAGTTTTTATCTGACCTTTGTCTAATTGATAGATTTTATTTATTTATTTTTTCATCTCATCTCTTGAATGATTTCTGAAGGATCATGTGACACTGAAGACTGGAGTAATGATGCTAAAAAAAGTCAGCTTTGCATCACAGGCTTTAATTACATTTTAAAGTATATTTACAAAGAAAACAGCTATTTTAATTTGTAATAATATTTCGCAATATTACTGTTTTTAATGTATTCTTTAATTAAATATATGCAGCCTATAGGCAAGCATAAGAGACTTCTTTCGAAAACATTAAAAAGGTTGTCAATTAGCACTGCATTATTCATATACTTTATTGTCAATAAATACCTTGAGATGGCTTGAAAAACACATAAACCATATCTTGTCGCAATCGTGAAGACATGTTTCATCAGTCAATACATTTCTGCATTTTATTCAGCTGCTGCTACAGCAAATAGCTGAATTACTTCTACGAAACCATTTTGGACATTCTGTGAGACAGCGCCCTCTGGCTTCCAGTATGAATGAAACATATATTACACGAGAGTGAGCGCTTTATAATGTTTAGATCACCTCATTTTAGTTAAGAATAAAATGGCAGGTTAGGGCTGGACGATTAATTGAAAAGTAATCGAAACCAAAATTCAGAACCTCTAACCGACGTAATTTTCCCATGTCGGTTATTTCATTTTTTTAGCCCCTTAAAAACATATTACCGTGTGTGTAGCCACGTGACTCCGCCCCGTCCAGTCGGTGGCATGAAAGCAACATGGAGGTGAACTCCGGTTCAACACATAGTGATGGTGTGCGAGCGGTGAGGCTTCACTAAACTTTGTCAGTTGTATATGTTTTAAGGTTTACCAGTTTGGACATTCAAGTGATTTTAGACGATTGGATGTATATTATTCCGAGCTACCGTGCTCACGCAGCTGCACTGTGGCACGAACACTCACACAAACAGTAGCTACGCAAAACGTGAAGATCGTGTGCACTGAGAGGAGCAGAAACTAGTTGTCAGTGCTGTCCTGTGATTTATCACTAAAGTAGCTTAGAAACTCAAAACTTATTATAGCATATATTTTTCTACTTTTGAAGGAACTATTTACAACCCACAGCTTCACAATTAATAGAGAGAAGGTATGACTAATTCATACACGCAATCGCTTGTACTGGTTCTGTACTAATTTACAATGAGCAGAAATCTGTAAGAAATGTTACAAACCATAAATAAAATAACTGCTGATAGTGAGCTATGTCAGATCACTCTTTCAATAGGAAAAAATATCCCACCTTTAATAGTCAATTATATTTACAGTACAAACCTTGTCAGTGAATTATGAGGGCAAAAAAAACAAAAAAAAAACCAGAAACAAAATAATCGTTCATTAATTGTAATCGAGATAAAATGTTCAATTAATCAAGGTTTTGATTTTAGGCCATAATCGTCCAGCCTTACTGCAGGTCATGCAAAAAGTACGGCCATGCTGCTGTCACTTTAAGAGCTGCCACTGCCAAACATGACGCGGATCTGATGCGCATCTCATTGTAACTTTCTGTTTACGTTAATTTAAGACGTTATTTAACTAATTTAAGACTGCTCGTATAGGATGCTCGACAAAACGGGAATTTTGGCATAAATCTGTGCATTATTATTTGTTCAAGCACAAAAGAGAACTCGATACTGGCGCACGTCTTTCTGTGTCACACAGACACGACATTCACAGACAGTGCGTTCTAAAGTAGTTGATCTGTTCGAGAAACCTGTCTGCTTACCTCCGAGACCCCTCCGCGTGGGAAGCACCCATTAACGGCAAAAGACTCATTAGGGTCTCCAAAACGATAACAATGGAGGAGAACATGGCTCTAAAGCATCTATCTGTCAAGAGCACCATTTAACTGTCACACACACAGCAGTGGCCATTAGAGCCACATGTTAATCAGGCATATTTACCTCGTTGTTCTGCTCTCGTAAACTCAGAAGGAGGAGAAAAACTCGGCAGGTGTCTGATTCCGTGTTATGATCTTTTTGTTTGTTTGCTCCGACTCCTAGTGTCACAAGAGGAGCGATTACAAGACACTCTGCTGCAGATCGTGTGCAGTCATGTCTGAACTGCTTCTCAACGACTCAGTTCAGCTGGAAACATTGCACTGAAGCATCAATTATGCCAATTAACTCCAATTAGACCATATCAAAACAAGCAAACTAACAGGTGATCGAGACAGGACTAATCACAGTTTAAGAGGAAAGAGTTACAGTTTCCCTTCGCAAAACAAAGCCAAACAGAGAGATGCTGAGTAGACTCCTAAAGAGGCAACAGCCAAGAAATACTGCTCGCATCGAAGGAATTGTTTCCCCGGAAATAAAAAGTCTTATCATTTACTCATGTCGTAGCAATCTTGACTTTTTTCTTCTGTGGAACACAACGGGAGACAATTTCAAGACTGTGCTGGTCACTGATTTCCATGCAATTATATTGAATGGACTCTAAAATATTTAAGCTTGATGAACCATAATAAACATTTTCAGAAGCCATATGATAGCTTTAGATGAAAAAAGTTTGGAAATTTATTTTAATTTTTTTTTTTTTAACTAATGATCTTCACAAATCATTGAGACCCAACCCCCCTCATATATAGACCCATATATATATATATATATATATATATATATACATATATATATATATATATATATATATATATATATATATTTATTTATTTTTAATTTTTTTTCCCCAGTGGATGAATGATAAAAACATTGACAGCCAATCACAATCCATCCAACTTTAATGAGCTTGGCCGTGTAAAGCGCTGGCCGACATAATTGGTGTGGGCGCTAATTTAGTTATCATTATAGTTATATTTATAGTTCTCATTATTGGTGTGAATATTCTTTTAATAAATTATTATAAGAAGAACAACTCTAATACTGTCAGAATACTGTCTAAAACTGCCTTGATGAAGCCCTCCATTGTAATTTCCAATAAACATGCCTCAATTAGACCATGAAACATCACAGGAGGAAAACAAAAATAATACAAACACCAACGATATTTCACATCCTGTTATGTTTAGGCAACTGAATCTTCTCATTACTTTAAAACATAAGAGCAAAAATCAGCCTCACATCCAAAATGAAGCTTCTAATCTACTGTACACAGAACAGAGGAGCTATGGAAAGATATAGCTGCTGGCAGATTTGCAGTGCATTTGGCTTCCTTTGTTGGTCTCTAACTGACTATTTCTGACTCCACAGAGTCTTCACACATCTAAACAAACCCAAACACAATCCCTTTTCTCCTTGTCCTCAAGAAACAGAGGAAAACACTGTTTTTTCCTCACTCATCTTATAAGCTCTAATTTTATATTTCTTTAGATTTATTGTTGTTACCTTTAATTTATATTTTATAAGTTTATAATTACTTTTCTGAAACTTTGGGAGCTAAATACTGTGGGACATCACTGTTAATATAAAATATATATTTTTGCTTATTGAAAAAAAATTGGATTTGCAAAATGGATAATATGCAAATGAGGCATACTATTTTTAAACATTCATGAATGTGTATATATTATATCGGTTACATTGCATTTTATTTTAGTGCTGTCAAGTTGATTAATTGTGATGAATCAAATCTAACTTAAAAGTTTGTTTACATATGTGTGTGTGTATATGTGTGTGTGTGTATATATATATATATATATATATATATACACACACACACACACACACACACACACATATATATATATATATATATATGTGTGTGTGTGTGTGTGTGTGTGTGTGTGTGTATACATATATGTATAAATATATGTATGTATGTATGTACATATGTGACCCTGGACCACAAAACCAGTCATAAGTCGCACGGGTATATTTGTAGCAATATCCAGCAATACATTGTATGGGTCAAAATTATCGATTTTTATTTTATGCCAAAAATCATTAGGATATTAAGTACAGATCATGTTCCATGAAGATATTATGAAAATTTCCTACTGTAAATATATTAAAAAATGTATTTTTGTTTGTAATATGCTTTGCTAAGGACTTCATTTGGACAACTTTAAAAGTGATTTTCTCAGTATTTTTATTTATTTATTTTTTTGTACCCTCAGATTCCAGATTTTCAAACAGTTGAATCTGGGCTAAATATCGATTTGACAGCACTTTCTTATATATACATATTTTCATGATTATTTAAAAATATTATGCATAATTTGCATATAATTAATTTGATTAAACTAAAGAAAATATTATATTGTATTATATCCCATTAAGGGTAAAGTATAAAGGAATAATTCAACGAAAAATAACAATATTAGACCACATTGACTTCCATTGTATGGGGAAAAAAATAAATAAATAAATCTCTTTTCGATTAAAGAATTTTAACTTTTGATTTTTTTTTTTTTTAAATAATGCATGAGTATTAAGTACTGCACCAATTATATTGAATTGGTTCAAATTGTTTTTTTGTTTTTTTTAAGATGAGTTGTGCTATAACTTTTTGACTTAGACCTGCAAATAAATAATAATAATAAAATAATAAATAAATAAAAACTAGCAACCACCCAAAACACCCTAGAAACCACAAACTGTATTAAATGCCTTGACAACCATTCAGCACTTGCCTTGCATGAGCGAGTACCAATCTTGTTAAAAGTCTATTTTTTTTTTTTTTTAAACTTGCGTAGTGTAAAAACCAAACAAACAAAGGAATAGAAACAGGATGGAGCTGTCAGCAAGCACTGCCACACATTCAAACTTAATTTGTTCTCATATCTGGGACTGAATGTTTCCTCATTTTGAGGATGAAAATCTCCCCCGCACACTAAATTATCCACAAGCGTTCACTTTGATCCGGGAGGGGGCCGCGATGGAAGCAGCTAAACTCTCAGCTCTACAGTTTTGGGTGCCCTCATTTCAGGGCTGAATGTATTAAAGAATAGTGACACGATCAAGGCTGTTTTTCATACTGGTCCTGCTGATAAAGATGAAAGCGCCGAACCAGACGGATGCATCCCAGCGAGATCGGCACAAACTTTTAACATACCAACTGCTGTGATGCTTCTGTAGAGCTATTCAGTGAAAGCAGGAAATTGAGATGACAGGGGAAGTAAAGGAGGTGAAGAAAGATGGAGAAAGATGGGCTGCCCTCAAAAACTGAAAGAGGAGCTCTCAAGGAAATGATGAGGATGCATATCTTTTAGCATAGGTCAAACTAGGTGATGTTTTCAATTTTGACTTCCTGCACAGTCCAGTGAGCAGCTCTAAATGTTGAAACGGAATACTTCAGTCTTAATATCCTTCAGTCAGTGGTATTGAGGCCAAATCACCACTTGGAGCCTTTTTTTTAAATGGAGATGAAATAAGAAACTAGATTGGTTAAGGTAATGAAACGAAAGTAGAAAAAAATAACTGGTCAAACTGTATACGAGTAGGTGACAACACAAAAAGGGCAAAAAACATTTTACTAGCACAATAGTGCTGGTTGCATTATTATTATTATTTTATACATATATATATATATATAAAATGGTAAAACATGCATTAGTTCAAAACTAACTCTACAATAACATTTATATTTTGATTTTATTTGCTTAAAAAGGTAATTAATTCATATTATTATAAATTAATTTTTACCATTAATTTTAATTAAACCATTTTTATTTTGTATTTTGTAAATCACATCATTACCACAAGCTGATTGGTTTCTGCTGATCCTGCAACAAAGGAGATTGTCTGGTTCATTGTTTGCAGTAAGCTATAGTCATGCAGCACACTATCAGAGTTCCTCTGAAACCCTCCACCTCCCCCAGCTCCACCTGCCTAAATCTGCCAGGGGATTTATGTAGGCTTATGTCTATTTATGCAGCAACAGCATATCTTACATACTCACAGCAGCAGTAATCAACAGCAGCAGCGTAGCAGATCTAGTCCGCCAAGATCAATACATTAACATCGCCATATTCAATAACATGTTAAAACTATACAGAGAGTTGTGGTAATGGAAGTTGATGCTGGAGGGAAAGCTAGAGGGAAGTTTTTTTGGTACTAAAGACAGATTACAATAACATATTGAGATTATGGTAAAATGCTTTTTTGAATATTACCTTTCATGAAATGTGTAATGTAGCTATCTGTGAATGTAAACAATCTGCAAAGTTGTGAAGCTGAAAGTGCAAGATAAATAAAGTTATGGTCTCTCAAAAGAAAGAATCAACTCTGAAAAGCCTAAACAAGTTGTCAATAATTCGAATCCCACTTCCGTGATGGGTACACGTCACTGGGTAACACATTTGCCTAATGCCCAGCTATGTTCTACGTTGTCAGCCCATAAACAACTTGACCTGCCCTCAAACAATGTAGCTTTTTCATGTGGTTAACATCACATCTAGAAGATGCTGTGCCCTATGCTGTGAAAGTAAATTTGTTTTATTTTCACTTCTGAATGATGAGGCTGTGAAGAATCAGTGGGTAAAATTCAAATTTTGCAACGATACCACAGCAGTATAATCCTAATCTTTAGTTCCCATAATTTCACTGACAACTGCTTCTCAAATCTCGGGAAGTTCAACGTGGGATTCACAAAAGTCTTGCTCTTGAAAGATGGGTCAGTACCCAGTTTAATTGGACCAGCTTGCTCCTCTGAATCACAACCTGTAACAATGATGCTGCTATCATGTCTTATACCACAAACTAAGTTGACACATACCACTGAGAAACGCCCTGCTCCAGTCATGCTTGCAATTGAGTTTCTGGTTGATCGACTACTTTAAACGTTTCATCGTCGGAGTCAGGCTTGAATTGATAAGGTAAATTCAATGCCATCTTCTGTCCATACACTGTATACAATCTCTTGAGAATCGATAAGCCTCCGGAGCTGTAATTCAGTTATGGCAATGGGCATTCAGTTTCTGACATGCGCTGTACACGGTAGACCAATCACAATAGACTGGGCCATTTTTTGATAATCACCAACAGGTGTGCACCTCCACTAATTTGCTGTCCACCATGATGGGGAGAAGCAGGAAATGGGGGACACCTGCCGGCTGCCCGAACCCAGAGGAGCTGTCGCCGTCCACCAGGTAGTGGTGAAGTGTCGAGCCGTCCGCCAAGGGCTTTCCAGCGCCGCCACCAGGCATCGCGGACGAGTTCACCCAGCTGGTGGAGGACCGGATGGCAGTGCGTTTTGGGAACTGAACCAATAATTTTTTTCTTTTCCTTTCTCCCCTGTCTCATCTCTGTCACTCCTGATTCTTCCGTCTTCTTTTCTCTCGCCTCGTCTGTCCTTACCCCCAGACACTGCAGCCACTGTGACGGGTCACCCCGGAGGGGGGAGTAGAGCACAGTCTTCTGGGTACTCCCCGGACTGCGAGGAGCGATGGGGGTATGTGACAAGCAGGACGAGGCTGAGGGGGTCGTGAGAGAGGCGCGAGGCCGGTGGCGTGACTGATAATAAGCATCACCTGCGTGCCACACCGGTCTTGTATCTCACGGAGGAGCTCGGAATCATGAATAGGAGGAGTGATGACCGTGAAGGGTAGAGAGAAGACCAGGCCTGGACTTTGTTATTTTTATGTGTGTGCGGCAGTCCTCTGTTAGGGGGCTGCTGCCTTTACTTTCGTTTTGTTGTTTGTTTATTTTGGAATTAAAGTTCCTGCATCCATCTTTCCTGAGCTACACCCCTTGCTACACTGAACAATCAGAGCAGAGTAGGCTCAGGGAAAGGAGGGGTTTAGAGAGACTGAATCTTTGAACTGCTTTGAACAAACTGTTTAAGAATCTTTAAAACATTAGGTGATATTAAATATTATGAGAAAACGAAAGTGCTTTTTGACCTTGCATGCATGTAAATCTGTTGTAGGAGACTCCCAAAACAATATTAGGAACCTAACAAATAGCATAATAGGGGCACTTTAAAATTTTCATCGGTAGACCCCCCCCCTTAACTAGTTTGTACAGGTAATACACCAGCACGGATCATTCTAAAACTGGTTAAGACCATCTTGGAATGTTAACGGGTCTAAATTGTTTCTTCATCAGCAGGGTTATTCTGTTGCTGTGGACTGTATTGATTGCATAAGCTTGTTTAATCAAGCATAATCTTGTTCGGCTTCATAAAAACGTAATCACTCACCAGCCTGGTTGGTCGTGATGTCTATGGAGACATGCTGAGCAGGATATGGGCTCTTGTTGGTGACGCCATTGACCGCCTGGATCTCAAACGTGTAGAGAGTGTGTGCCAGAAGGTTACTGATGAAGACTCTGGATTCAGTCAGTCCCAGCTGCCGGGGCTGAAATTCCACATTATCATCGCAATGGGAGCAGGATCGGCGGTCCGCTTGGCATTTCTTACAAACAATATTGTACATGACGTCCTCGCGACCCCCTGTCTCACGCGGGGAGTGCCATTCCAGAGTCACGGAGGTCTCGTTCACGATTGAGATGACATTTCTTGGCCCAGAGGGAACACCTGATGAGAAAGTAGAAAGACAAGTGAGAATACTGAAATTCATTAAGCAAGCTATGAAAATGATGCTGCTAAAGAAATGTTGTTAATGCCAGTGGGAAAAAGCAAGAGCGTTTTTGGCTACTAAAGAGATAAAGATAACGTTTACATTTGTCTAGGCTCTTTAAATTACATTGCTGTAATTGCAGTGCTGTAATTACAACTCTTACTATGGCTTTTTATTAAATGACACTAATTTTTACTCTTGAATAATAGAAAATGAGTCATTTTAGATTAATTTTGTGAAAAATTAATACATTTAGAAGACATTTAATTGCATGATATGCTTACCTCAGTGAAATAAAACATACGATTATATATAAGAATGGGAGCACTTTTCTTTCATGGGTAAATGATAATCATTTTAGCATTTCCATTTCCATTTACTCACTTTTATACCATTGCAAACCCATATGATTTTCTTTCCTCCATTAAACACAAAAGGTGAAATTAAAGAGAATTGTACTGGTCACACATGTTCTGGAGACTGGAGCTTTCAAGTACGGGTGTGCAGAGGAGCCAATATCTGTATCTGTAACAATCTCAAAATTATTTGTGTCTGTATCAATTGACCCGTTCACTGGGAGTTTGATTGACAGGCGATCTAACCAATCATAACGCCGACTCCGCTATTTTGTCTGACAAAGCAGGGGAGTTAGTAGGCTAGATTAACGTTGGTGGACTTGAACTTGAAAAATGATGTGTACTGATGTCTTTCTGTGGTTGAAATGTGGTTCATTCATGTTTATTTGATTATATAAATTAACTAGAAAGAAGAGATGATCGGTTCATGAGCCGCTTGATCTGAGGCGCTACAGCGATCTGTCATGAGACATTAAAGAGCCACAAAACTGTATTTATTGTTTAAATTTCTTTAAAAATTACAAACTTTCAAATTTGAGACTTTGTCTGTTGATACGTTATCAGTGTCCTCTTTGCTCCGCGATGTATTTTTCACTGTGAGAACATGATGTGTGGTGTTAGAGCATCATAGCTTGTCGGACATAGCAACAGTAACTAAAGGAGGCGGGTTTTTGTGATCAATTGCTTTCAATTGAAAGTAGCTAAAACTGGTAGCTTAATGTCACTAGATGACATCATAAAGGCAAATTCACTGATCTATATCAGTGTGCAATAAGAATCTAGATAAGGTTTGTCCAAGAAGTTGCTAGATTTGTCCCTAAACTTTTGAAAAAAGTTTCAAAAGGGGCAGTGAAGTCACTAAATCTAGTGACAAAATCCATAAATTGGCAACACTGTGTGTGGGGCTTTTACCAGAGGTTTGTGAAATTACATGAGAAGCTTGTTGTGAATGTAATTCTTTTCCTTTCATAGTTTTCATTTAACAAATATGCCTTGTGTAACTCATACAATATATATTTGTTAATTATAATTATAGCATTTATTTAAACAGACTATCTTCTAATTAAAACAATAATACTGAATGATAAATAAAATCTTTTTGTGCTTCTGTTCTTGAGTTCATCTTCAGCTAATTCAATCATCTGGGTAGATAGGCAGTTAATGATGATTTAAATTTCGGTCTGTTCATCACTTCTTGTGCTTTATGGACCAAATTAAAACCACGTTCACACAACAACAGAATACGGTTGTCAGTTCTGTTTTTGAGTCCTTAATGCGGGTGAGTCCTTAATGCGTGTAGTTTTGTGTTCTACATGCGACTCAAATGCTCTGCACTCCAGATATAAAACCTGCTGTTGGTTAATCAAGATTTGATGGATGAACTTGCGGCTAGACTGGACTGTTTTATGGACATTGCCATCTTTGATAATACTTTGGTCACTGTCACTATGGTTACTGGTAAGAGAATATGGGCTTGACTCCCGTTGCACGTTCATACAGACAGTATTTGCGGTGCTACTCTAAGTGTGCTGTGGGAATGGGACATTTTGAGACTCACACCTGTAAGTAAATGCAGTTGTCAATCCCAAAAACTGACCATGTGAACATAGTCATAAACAGTGTTGGGGAAAGTTATTTTTAAAAGTAACACATTAAAATATTGAGTTACTGCCTAAAAAAGTAACAAATTACGTTACTTAGTTACTTTTTATGAAATGTAATGCATTACTTTACTTTTGCGTTACTTTTTCTCACCTGGGCTGGGCTTGCTTATTTAGATTTTTGGCAAATGTAAAGACCCTTTCACACCAAGGGTAAAATGAATAAGTCTCAGGCTGAAGGAAATGCATATTTATGCCTGTACAGTAGAGGGCGTAGCTCAAACAAACCTTTTAGCTGTGCTGCCATTCTGGATTAAAGAAGAATAGGACACAGGAGAATAAAGTTCAACACTCTTATTTCTAAATCTAATCTAAAGTAATTTTTACTTATTAGTATGGTTGAATTAGATCATTGAAGGTCAGCAGCAAAGACATTGGTTAATAAAGTGAGATTAAATACATAAAGTATATTTGTGTAATTTATTATAGTTAATTATTACAGGTTTGCACAAAATTCTAAGATTGCATCTCACTGTTTTTATTCATTTTGGGGAATACTGAATGTTTTTGTGCAAGTAAGATGAGTAAATGCATGTTCACATTTAGTCTAGAACTACAATAACCATCATGTTCACACAGCGCACACAACACTTTATTTCTCTCAACATGGGGACAGGAGAGCTGTCAGTCAATAAATGTGAAAAAGTAACTTGTGTTACTTATTTGAAAAAAAGTAACTTAGATATTTTGTTGTAAATTGAAAAAGTAATGCGTTACTTTAGTAGTTACTTGAAAAAAAGTAATCTGATTAAATAACTCAAGTTACTTGTAAAGCATTACCCCCAACACTGGTCATAAAGTTATGGAATGACATGAGGGTCAGATAATTTCCGGATGAACTAATCCTTATCTTATTATATCAATTGTCTCAGCTGTTGATGTTTCATTCCCCAATAGTTTTTAATCACAAATAATCTCAGTTTATACAGAGTTCACTTAGTACTATGTGCAGAATGTCAGCTGATGACATGTCACATAAAATCTTTTCCATGTGGTTAAAGTTCAAAACAATTACCATGCAGAGTGGCGGCCCCCGAGCGGCCGTACATCAGCCCACTAACTCAACACCGTGAGTGGCTTTTCATCAACAGTCAGAATAAGGGATAAAAACAAGGTTTTAGTAATAGCTCTTTATCACAACCTTCTGGATCCATTCCTACACATTCAGCCTTCCCCTTACAGCCACAGGGAGAAACCATATTGTGTTTCTGATAAAGCAATGACTTCCCCCAGTGCACAGAACATCCGGCCAGGAACTGAGGATTTACAGATCACGGAAAGGTTGTGATATTAACTAGAGACCGCAACAGAACCAGATGAGAGCCAGGAAATGATCTGGAAGGTTCAGGTTTGATTTTCGTGACCAGCCACTTCCACAAGAACATTTGAGTGACTTCTCCTTGAAATATCAAACCTGGTGAGGAGACCTACCAGCACTTGAAGCAAGAGAAGAATGATTTCACTCAGTCTGAGACACAATGAGCTATTGTGCAGGCAGGGCCTTGTGGGATATATCAGGGGCTACTGGAATCCTAAACAGGGAGTGCCGATGAAAGAGGCAACCTTGACCTCTGGCGACCCCGATGATCAGTTGAGCAGAAGGCTTCTGATAGCTCTTGGATATATATATATATATATATATATATATATAAAATAATAAATAATACAATATAATATAATATATGAGATATATAATGATAGATAGGTAGTAGTGTTGTCAAAAGTACCGACCGCAATACCAAGTCGGTATTGACAATTTAAAAATGAGAGGATTCGTAAACACCTCTGATTGGCCTTTGTGTTCACGCACTCATCAGATATGTCTGTGATTGGCTACAATGATCAACGCATGGGAGCGTTTGAAAGCACATGGAAGTGTTTGAATTTGAAAGCAGGAACGTTTGAAAGCAGGCGTCTATGAATGGATTGGGGTCTTTCTATCAGGTGTCTTTCAAACACTCTTGTGTGTATCTGTGTAAGTGCTTGATGAAGAGCGTCATTGATGTACCTATTTACAACATGTTTTTGAAGTGTTGATCATTGTAGCCAATAACAGACATATCTGATGAGCGAGTGAACACAATTGCCAATCAGAGGTGTTTACGAATCCGCTTAACAGTGCTCAAAGCGTCACATTTCGCGGTCGGTCCTGGATGGATGGTCAACATTTTTTGAAGGCAAAACACCTCCATTCACTGAAAAAAAAGTAACAAAATTATAATATAATAATTTTTAAGAGTTGCAGACTCTATTTTTTTTTGTCCTATTCATGGAACAGTGCCATAGAGGTTTTAAAAGGTCCGTGAGGGTCCATAAAGCAGCGGCTCTTTCTGCTCTGTTAGCAGGGAGTGTTTCATTCAGACAGCGAGCTGGTCACTATCCAAACAGCAGGGCTTTGCTTACACCACAGTTAACACCCAAAGCACTGTTTGATTAGGTGCTACGACAGCAAAGATGTCTTACTCACTATATGTCACAGTCAGGCTTAAGAAAGGCAGAGGGAAAAGGTAGAACGCGAGAGACGAGAGGAGAAAAGGCACGAGTGAATCAAAGTGGGGGTGGGCCTATAGCTGGAACTAGGCCAGAATGGTGTGTGTGTGCGTGCGCACATGTGAACAGAATGAGGCCATGAGATACAGCCAGTTCTAACACAATTAGCCGTTTCCCAAAGGAAATCCAGACACACCAAAAGCAACTTCACTACATAGACACGCAAACATCACCATAACTGACAGCATAGCTGTATGCACAACTGTACTGATATATATATATATATATATATGAAAGAAATAAAGAAAGTGTACTTTATTGATTAATAAATCAATTTATTTTTATTCAGCAATTAATATTTCACAATATTACTGTTGTTATAAAAATGTGGCAATATTATATATTATATGTTATATGTGGCAATATCCAACACTGTCCACTTCTTGTGGTTTCAAGTTCACACACACTGCTTTTGCGATGCTTTCAACAAGATTAAAACCAAATCCTGTGAGTGAGTATCAAAGCGTCAGAGATGTGAGGATGAGAAAGACAGACACACTGAGGAACTGTGACAGACATGAGGAGATTAATCTGGAAATGGACATGTGGATGATAAGGAATCGACTGGCTGCTGCCACTGCTGTTGGATTTATTGCACATTTAACTCTCTCTCTCTCTCTTTCAGACACACTGGCAAGAGGCCAACCAGACGGCTGCTAACACTTCCTGTCTCGGACGATGAGGATAAATCGTTTTGTTTTACAACAGTTAAAACAAAAAATACACCACAGTCTTTATTGAGTTTTCTCTCAGTTTTCTCATTCTCAATGGAGCACTTGCACTGAGCTTCGTAATGCAATTCTGATTGCCAGGCTCGAACTTCAAAACTTTGGGGTCAGTAAGATTTTTTTTTTTTTTTTTGAAAGAAGGAAAGATATGAATACTCTTATTGCGCAAGGATGTATTAAATTGATAAAAAGTGACAGTAAATACATTTATGTTACAGAAGACTTATTTTTCAAATAAATACTGTACTTTTGAACTTCCTATTCATCAAAAAATCCTGAAAAAAAATATATTTATTATTATTATATAATCATAATCTGATGAGCTGTCAATTGAGAACATGCTTTTATGAACATGCTGGTGTAGTTACAACATCTACCAGATCGCTAGTTCGAGAGGAGATCGCTATTAATATCGATTAGTGGCAGATTAGCTTCAGTCAGGTCTTCTTCGGCACAGAACGATGAGATTTCCAGGTCAGCGGTCGGCGTCACCAGAGAAGTTGGAACAACAGTTGGTCGTCACTCATCCGACAAATGTGTCCAAACCTCTGCAGACGTTGCTTCTGGATGGCCTCTTCGATCGCGCCGGGAGACGTTGAGGATTTGTCAGAGGCACTGCATTTAAAAGACCTAGAGCTTGTTAAGTACCGACTTAAGAACAGTCCAGGTTTCTGATCCATATAACACGATAGGAATTATCAGAGCTCGGTAGGGTTGTATCTTAGTCGCAGTAGTGATGTTGGCCTTCTTCCACAAACACCACTTCAACCAGGCAAACATTGCTGTTGCCTGGCCAGTTCGGCTAAGAACTTTAGTGGTCGAGGCGATCTTCTTGTCTTGGAAAAGTGATCACAGATACCTGAAGTCTTGTACTTGTTCAAGTTGGGCTCCCTTAAGGTACACAAACGCTGGTGACCAGCGACCATCATAACTTTGGTCTTATCGATGTTGATTTTCAGCCCGTATGGCTCGGAGAAATAAGCAATTTTGCAGAGGGCGCTGATGGCCTCTGTATCCATATCGGCCAGGATGGCACTGTCATCGGCGAACATAAGATCTGTCACGTAGCCATACTGGACCTCCGGCTTGTTCTCGTCCAAATTAATTGCGTACTTTTACAAAATGAGCCTACAAGTGCAGAAATAAGCCTTTTTAATGAAAATAAAGGTCCATTCATTAATTAAACATTTTTAATGAAATTAGAAAATATTTAAGATTGTTGTTCAATTTAGTTTTATACATATATTCTCATATCCATATATTTTTTTGTGATGAGTAATGCAATTACATTTTTCATGGCAGCTAACTTTTTCTGCAGCAGTTTATTTCTGCTATAAAGAAGCGATATCGCCATCTAAGGGCATTGAAGGTACTATATCTTGTGCATTTTGCCTTTACTCACCCAAAACATGTCAACAAGGATACTTTACGTGAATGTGAGTGCATTAGCAGGTAGTTGCTGATCGCAAATGTTTTATTTATTAGATGAGGAAATGACCGCAGCTGGTGATGAGGCTCAAACCAGCACAAACAGTAGACTTTGACTGTTTCATTTTACTTAACATTGTTTTATTTATCCGCTATATTGATAAGACCGTTTTGAAGGATACTGGTTTACTTATGGCCTTTCTGTGCACTTGAACTCAGCTGAGACTTGAGAGTTTGTAGACGCTTGTTGTGTCGACCTTGATTTATTGCAACATTGAGGTGTTCAGTTTTATTTTGATTTTAGAAAATAAACTTGATTTTTCATCTTACAAATCAATTGTTTCTTATTTTCACTGGTATATCTCTCAGGACTAGTGCATCTCTGAGCCTACATTCAGCATGAGTAAAATACTTAAGTACTGTTAAAATCAGATACTTAAAGACTTTTACTCAAGTCGTATTGGAATTGGTTACTTGTAACTTGTAATGGAGTCATTTTTGATGTAAGGTATCTGTACTTTTACTCAAGTATGGTTTTCAGGTACTCTTTACACCTCTGCATTTTTTCCTAGTAGCATCTACATTTTTTTCCATCACAATATTGCTTTAGGGGCTTCGTAGCTCCCAAAACTTGACTTAAATGTGCAGTAAGTGATATTTGAACTACGCTGTTGGACATTGTTGATATTTGAAATCAACCCAAACAAACACACCCCTCTCTTCATCGCTCCGCCTCCAAAACTCACACTCGAATTCTACCCTGCTCCATGCGCTACCAATAAACACTGCATTCTCTAGCGGCCGTCAGTGCGCAATGGTTTAACTGCACAACTCTCACTATCTAGCCACTGTTACACATGCAATGCGAGTGGATGTCTGTTTAACACAGCTGGCGCACAACAAAATGCTTCACGAAAAATAAAGTGCAGTTGATGAACGAACGACAAGGAAGCACAAAAAATGAACATACAGTACACACGAGTAAATACAAAGTGTTCGTTGTTAGCCGCAAACAGCAAAGCAGCTCCAGACAATCAAAACCCAGTGTACTCACATGATAAGCAGGATCAAAGCAGTTTCCAGGCCTTCCCTCTTAGCTCTCTCCAGCGCTGGAAAGCTTTTCTAATATAACCGCGTCCTAAAGCGCTTGCCCTGGCATAAACCTTCATTCCAGTGATATTCTTTTGAGCTCTTTTGTATTGTGTCCCATTTCTCGTTCTGCAGTTTTTTTTTTTTTTTTTTTTTTTTTTCAAATCTTCCTCTTGCTCGTTCTCTCTCCTCGACCGTCATACACCCCCTGATGCTGATTGGCTGTTGTTGGACTCAGCCCGACTAACTTCCAAACAGTGGATTTGAAATATCCACTGTTTGGTCCCCCTTTAAAATGAATTTTAGACTTGAATAAGCCTGTTGATCAGTAAAGTGCATTTCTTTCCCCCTTCTTAAGTGCAAACTCATTTGTAAGTTTGACTCAACAAATTTGAAATAACATATGAGAATAACAAATGAGAATGACTAATAAGAATGCTAGCAGTGGACTCATGCATGGTTGCAAAAAGTGCTTTATTTATTATTCAGGAACACAATCCACTACATTTGTTAATGAAAATATGTATTTATAGACAATCTTCAGCTAATTCAAAATTCAAGATAAGTAATGTAAACACAAACAAACTTGAGGAGAACATACTTCATCCACCAAAAATCACTGCGAGACATGGCTTAAAAAATTAAAATTATTTCTGAGAAAAGCTCCAGCAGCAGTTGTTTGCAGACGTTTGACTTTTTGGGAACACTGTGTGTGTAAATGTGCACGTCTGTTTATGTGTGTGTGATGGTTTGTAGCTCTGCACTACACACGGGCTGCTGAAGAAAGCGTGTACACAGGCTTAAGCTCATAGCAGAATCACAGTGAGTCAGACGTCGCTAGCAGAGGATTAACAGCAGCAAAGCAATTACACTGCTTTACAGTCCTGTTCACTGCACCTGTACACACAACACTAACTCCTGCAGGTCAACCGTGTGTGTGTGTGTGTGTGTGTGTGTGTGTGTGTGTGTGTACTGGCTCGGAGCAATCCATAGAAGTGTTCTCCAGGGATCTCTCTAAGCGCAATCGCCTTAGTGCTCTTATATCTGTAGGTGAATGTGTGTGTGAGATTGTGATTCACATGAACTAGACATGAACCTATAGCAGAAATCACTGTGCTGCTAAAAATGCAATAATTAGCCATCTAAATGAGGATATTACATAATCTTTTATTTATTTATTTAGTTTAATATACAGCTAATTATAAAGACTACAGACTATCTCTAACCACCTACTAAAATGCATTTATTAATTTTATGAATCTTTCCCGGATGCACCTAAAGCTAGGCTTTATCAGATTTAGCTAACTTCTGGCGACAACTCCGCACCAATAGCAAAATAAACCCACATAAAAACAGCAACCAGTGTTCCATATAAGCCTAGACATATTAGTTACATCAAATCCAGACTGGTCTCTGTTGGCCAACCAATCCTCAGATAACAATTTCTGCTCTCGCTCGGCCAAACAAAACAGCTAAATCCAAGAGAGAATGCTTTATCCACACACATACAGCACACACATTCTTATCTATATGAGGACATGCCATAGATTTCTATTGTTCTTTTAAATAAAACTAATTATAATGTTAACAGACTAACCCTTACCCACATCCCCACCCTACCCATAAAAAGAGGAGCATGGGCGCGGGAGATCAGAAGAAAAAACAGCCGTTGCAACAGCGTTCAAGTCCGTGAATAGCTAGCTCAGTCTTGCCAAGTCCACGGTTTTCCCACAGAATTGGGCTACTTTAACACTGTTGCTATGGGCTGTTTTTCATGTCCGCGGGTTGAAGCGACCCCAAATGACATGATATTTAGCCCCTGGAATGTGAATTTTTGCCCCACGGAACACGATTATTTACTGGGGGACCCCCCTGAAACACGACTGGGCTAGTTTTGGTTTAGTTTCGAGAAGCAATTGGGCGGGATTTTGTTGTGAAAACCTGGCAATCCTGAGCTAGCTGCCTTTATAAAGTGGCACCAAACGACAGTTCAAACATGCAAATCAAATTTAAAGGGGGGCATGACCAAAAAAGTTTGAGAACCACTGCCCCGAAGGGACATGGTGGTGGAATAAATGCTTTTGCGTTCTCCCGAGAAACATTCCCTCGCAAAGAGCTCAAAAGACATTTGTGAGAGAACCCAAACACATTGACTTATTATTTTTCCTCCCATCTAATCCACCCATCACACACACACACCTTTAGGGGCTCTTTAAACCCCTACCTACATCCCCACTCTTGCATTTTTAGAAAAAAAAAAAAACATTTTAATAATATTAAAAATATATATATATACTATTACTACTACTAAAAATAATAAGTTGTTGTTGAAATATTAATAGTTTTTTCTAATTGGAAATTATATACATATATATTCTAATATATTTTCATATATATTTTCTAATTGTGGATGATGCCGGATGACCCCAAAGGGAGGTTTCATTAGATTTAGCTCACTTTTGGGGACAATTTTGTCCTCAAAGTATACCCAAGAAAACTTCCACACATACTCGCACCGTAACCAGTGTTCCATGTAAACCTAGGCGCATTAGTTGCACAGACTTGACTTGACCCAGACCCAGACTTGTCGCCAACCGAGCCCTAGATAACAAGTTATGCTCTTGCTCGGCCAATCGAAACAGCTAAATCCAAGAGAGAATGCTCTATCCACACGTACACACAAACCCCAGAACAGAACTGGTCACCACATAGCTCCAGGAGAATTAATCTTGAGGATTGTGCTGTCCGGCTTCCTCCAATTAACCAGTAAGCTGTCACCCATCAACACACACACACATACACTCCCAGAAGACATTTCTGAGGAAATAATTTAAGTTCTGATGGAGGCTCGAGGCGATTCGGGCCAGTCCCACAGCTCTACTCCCTGAAGAGACAATCACAAATCCCCAGAGAGAGAAAGAGACAGGAGTAAAGTAAGCCCGTGGAGGAGGTGAAATTTAACTTTATTCTGAAGTTGAGATGATGTAATTCACTAACACAGGGTGGGGTGTCTTGATAGATTCCTGTGGACTCTCTCTCTCAGCAATCGATCATCATGTTAACCAGACTGCAGACCGCTTTCCATTTTTATATATATTTTTAAACATATTTCTGTAGCTGCTAGATGCTCCGCAAGCAATTTCAAGCAGCAGTTTATAGAGAAATATTCATTTTGAATAATTTTCTCACCGTCTGTAAACAGTAAAATGACCAGGTGCTAGCATGGGCCTTCCTCCGAGCAGGTGTTGGGCTAAATCGCAAATTGCCATCTGTATATGTTTCACTGAACGCCATTTTAGACTCTAAATGGAGAATTAAAATGCTGAGAGGACTCTCAAATTCAGCGTGCACTGCCTCGGCAGCTCTTCAGGAATGCAAACATTAACAGGCCCTTTCATAGTGCTGTCTCATATTCCTTCGATTTAGCGATAACTTACAGGATATCTGTGAATACAGTCACAAATTATGCAACTATAGCCATCTACCCTTTTAAACATCACAGTATTCACACTATGATAATTAATATAGCCAATATTTAGCACAGTTTCAAAAGCATATTGGTTTTTAAAATGGTGACTATTTGATAAGAACAAAAAGGACACCATTTGCTAAATCTAAAAAGTATATTATGCCGTTTTTGTATTTTTTTCCTGTAAATAATGACTATTGTTTGTCTGTGGGTTTTGCATATATTTAACCAATGAAAAGTATTAAAAAGAGATTGTGACTAAATGTTTGATCTCCATTGGATCCTCAAACTGTCAGTCAAATCTCATGACTCCACCCGCCTCTATCATGAATTAAATTCCACACACAGTTTGGACCGTCTCTGCTTATTTGTAATGCAAGGTAAATAAAGAGAAATAAAGAGTTAGTGTTTACTCAAGAAACACTATATATATATATATATATATATATAAAGGTTAATGTTTTAATAAATGTTAATAATACTAATGCAAGTGTCTGACCATATATAAAACCACAATATCAACTTTAACAAGGCAGTGTTTAATTATTTAAAAAAAAAAGAAAACATTTTTTTTTTTTCCTTTCCTGAAAAGTAGCATTTTTGCAGATATGAGGTTTCCACCCGACAGCAACCAAATGTATTAATGCAGGAATCCCCCCCAAAAATAAACTTGCTCTGCACTATTGAATTTGTGACTGAAGATTTAGGAAAACTATTGTTCAAATTATACATGAGAATTGTAATAGTGTTAATTGCAGCGCTTTAGGTAGTGTGTGTGTGTGTGTGTGTGTGTGTGTGTGTGTGTGTGTGTGTGTCATAAACAGCAATCTTATAAGCCTCACAGCCTCTCAGTAATGACTCCAATTTTTCATTCATATGTAAAAAAACAACAACAAAAACATTGCTAGACTAACTAGAGAATAAAAAGACATATAATGTAAAATATATAAAACATATGTAAAATCCAAGTGGATCATAAAGAAATAAATACTTTTTTATAAATAATATAAATAATATAAATAATAATTTTAACTAATATATATATATATATATATATATATTTATTTTTTTATTTATTTTTTTTTAAGTTGCATTTTGGGTCAAAATCTAAGCATAAATGTTTGAATGGACATGATTTTTTTTTTTTTTTTTTTTTTTGTCAGGTTGGCTCAGATGATCTCATTAGTGGCCTCGCTTTGGACTACAACTTATTGCTGGTGCAGACCTGTGCACTCAAACGGCTTCTGAAACGATGTTATGACCTGACCGCTTCAGTTTAATGCTAATGATAATGACAATAACAGTAATATGATGATGATAATGACTCACTGGTGCAGGGCATGTCTGGCTGCTCTCCGTCTGCCCTGTAGTAGCCGTTCCTGCAGACGCAGATGGTGGCCGCTTCAGACGTGGACCTACTATTAGATGGACACTGAAGACACAAACCCGTCCCTTGACTGGACTTGAACGTTCCTGGAGGACAAGCTAAAGAGAGAGAGAAAGATCTTGTTAGTGAGCTATTTTGTCTAATTTCCTGTAGACTTGTCAATAAGACCACCTCATTGCTTCAAGCCAAACACCTACAAAACATCTGGAATATTAGGAAATAGTTGCAGTAAAACTTGTAGATGAACTTGGCATTCCTGCAACAGAGAGCTGCAAAAGCGCAAATATGTTCATCCTTGTCCAGTAAATCTCATAACCTTGTGTTTAATGGATCTGGACAAGAATGTAATGTCTTTTTTTGCAGCATGGTGACCACCAGAAATGACATTATAAGCTTTAGGAGTGAACAAAAAACACAGAATGCTCCACTATTAAAGGGTTAGTTGACCCAAAAATGAAAATAATGTCATTTATTACTCACCCTCATGTCGTTCTACACTCTAAGACCTTCGTTCATCTTCGGAACACAAATTAAGATATTTTTGATCAAATCCGATGGCTCAGTGAGGCCTCTATTGCCAGCAATGTCACCGAACCTCTCAAGATCCATAAAGGTACTAAAAACATATTTAAAACAGTTCATGTGAGTACAGTGGTTCTACCTTAATATTATAAAGCGACAATACTTTTTGTGTGCCAAAAACCCCCCCAAAATAATGACTTTTCAACAATATCTAGTGATGGCCAATTTCAAAACACTGCTTCAGAACTTAGTGATTCAGATTGCATATCAAACTGCTGAAATCACGTGACTTTGGCGCTCCGAACCACTGATTTGATTCGTAAAGCTCTGAAAGCAGTGCTGGCAATAGAGCATGAGCCATCAGATTTCATCAAAAATATCTTAATTTGTGTTCCGAAGATGAACATGTGGTCTTACATGTGTAGAACGAAACAAGGGTGAGTAATAAATGACATAATTTTTATTTTTGGGTGAACTAACCCTTTAACGTGCAATCTGCCACTTGGGATGCAATTTGACCATGCTATTCTTATGCAATGTATTGCTAACACCGTGTCTAAAGGAGTCAGTGTCAGTTTACTACAGAAAAAAACAAAAAACTCTGCATTCATGAGAGCAAAGCTTGTTTTTGTTACTGTTTGAGAGCAAGGTGAGATATTTTCTGTATGCGAGGCCTGTTTCAAGTAAAAATGAGTGAAACGGAGCAAAGGTGCTCCCAAGACGGCCAACCTGATGTCATCAAAAGCAAACAAGAAAAAAGCAAAGAGTGTTCTGAAGATGAACAAAGGTCTTACGGGTGTGGAACGACATGAGGGTGAGTAATTAATGACAGAAATTTCATTTTTGGGTGAACTAATCCTTTAACAAATTTAGGGCCCTATCATACACCCGGCGCAATGTGGCGCCAGGTGTGACGCAAGTGTTTTTTGCTAGTTTCTGCCCGACGCAGTTTTCATTTTCACGTCCTGCGCCACGTTGTTTAGACAGCAAATGCATCTGCGCCCATGGCCGTGCTGGTCTGAAAACGTGGTGTGTTTAGGCGCATTGTTGGCGCGTTGTTATTTTGAGGCAACTGAAACAGACTGCGCCATTGACCAACTGAAACCTGGTCTAAGGTCAATGGTGCAATTTTTTTTGGTTACTTAAAGCGTGCGTTAGTAATATGCCCTATGTGCGGGTGCACAACGCGCGTACACTCTTCTTATTACACACACAGGGACACACAGCAGAACACAAACATGCCAAATGTTAAAAATGATTATTATTGTGTGCATAAAGTGCGCAAATTACGCAATGTTAACAGCGAATCCGCCATGGTGCGAACGCAACTGGCTTTTAAAGGGAATGGTAGATGGGACTCTGATTGGTTTGTTGCACGTTACACCCTAAAAACACACCCATTACTCATTAAGAGAATAGGGACAACCCGGGTGCGCTGACCATTTTTCCTGTCGCTAAACTAGCAAAAGAGGATTCGGACACGCCCTAAGTGCATGCACTTAAAATAGGGCCCAAAGTCATTGTTTTTTAAGCTTTAGAAAAAGCACTTCAGCATTCAAATTATATAGTCATGCTGGTCTCTACTTTCAGGGCTTCTGAGGCATGGCAGAGAGCGGTGAATAAATTCTGTTCGCTTTTCCAGGCCGGGTTTATCTCTCTGAATAAAGAGCTGAAATGATTTCTGTACTCGTTTATCATTAATTCTGCAGCTATTTGAGACAGACACTTTCTGCTGGTTCAGCTGCATGACCACAAAGTTCAGAACTCGGGTCTGCGTGTCTTAAATGTGATCTGATCACAGTGTACTGCTGCTGACACCGATGAAGAAAATAGAGAGGCACATTTCATATTGATCCTAAATGAGTCATATTCCACATGATTTGTATTTATTTATTTTTTTTGCTCTGATGCCCATTTGTAAGGTTACTTAAGGTTTCTTGCACCAAAACAGTCATTCAGAATTAAATAGGATGTTTTGCTACTGACCTTTAAGACTTTTAGAACATTCTAGTCATTCAACATTTGTTCATAATTCAACCACTTTAGGTAATTAAAATGTCCCATTTTTGCTTTGGGGAACAACGTCCACACACTCTCCACCAAGCGATATTTCATGTCAGCACTAGATCAGTGTAATCTTCCGTTAATTTCTTGATTAACTGGCACTACGGCAGTGACAGACGGGACGTTTCAGGTCGCGATGGACCTGGATCGACCTGTTCGCATTTAGAACTGTTATTTGCATGCCATGAATATGCATCATACTTATGAATATGAATTAAGGGGCAAACATGAGCTATATGGAGAATTTAAGATGTGGGTGTGATTACCACACTTATCAATTTACATACAAAGATGGATGAAGGAATGGCAGAAATTAATAAATGATGTGAGATGAAAGACGTGTAGTGCGAGAAAGGGAGGGAGTGTGTCTCTCCTTTAATGAGAGAGGACAGGATAATTCATCCCTCCTTCCATCCATATGAAGGAGTGTGACCTGCGCCGCGTGTGAAATCAAACCTCTGTTCCTGAATATCTGCAGCCTTTGAAGAAATTAATTAGATGCTATATGGCTCATTAAAAGTTTAGAGGGTCGGGTCTACTTTATTACTCTGTTCTTTTATCTATCCATCTACTCACCCGCGGACTTATTCATTTAGTCATTTAATAAATAAGGGGAGGAGAGGAGATTAGATGTATATGGAAAGATAGAGAAGAGCAGATTAAAAGTAAAGGGAACAAAAAAGGAGAAAAGAAAAGGGAAAAGATGAGGAGGAAAAAATAAGAACAAAAAGAAAAAAACAGAAAAAAGGAAAGGAAAGGAAAAAGGAAAGAAAAAACAAAAAGGAAATAGAAAATACAAAGGAAAGGAAAGGATTGGATTAGGGCTGTCAACATGTTAAATGTGAAATTGCGGTATTAATATAATTTACGTCACACAGTTAGATGATCTTAAAAGTTGAGAGCATCTACAATGGCGCAAGCACCTGTAACCCTGGTAGGCTGAAATTTCTATTTATACCCTTTAACCCGATTTCGATTATCTGTTTGCGATTAGATCATACCTATAATGCCCCTTTTACAAGATGTAATATAAGTCTCTTGTGTCCCCAGAATGTGTCTGTGAAGTTCATTATAGCTTGTCAAATTTACCCATATTTGGGTGTGAGCAAAAACATGCCATTTTTGTGCGTGTCCCTTTAAATACAAATAAGCTGCTCCCGGCCCACTTTCCAGAAGAGGGCGGGGCTTTAACAGCTCTCGCTTCGGTTGCTCAACAACAACAAAGCTGGAGAATCTCATGCAGCCAAAATGACGATTGTCAGTAACGGTGTTCAGACACTGACGGAGAGACTCAGGAAGAAGTTACAACTTTTAGAATGAAAGTGAACATTTCTGAATGGATAGTGGATGTAGTTGCTGTGGAGTTGATTCGACTCATCGACTAGCATGTGCCGTCATGTTAATCTTTCTTTCAAATCCAGCATTGAATTGACCCTCGTTTGTGAAGCAGTCCGGCGTAAAATGACGGCATGGCAACAACACTCTATTACAACAACTCTTCCTCTTCTCTAAAGCAGCCCAGCATGACCTCACCCCCTTAGTTGCATGTTCTCGGGGGCAGAGTTTATGTAAATTTTAGGGTTAGTCACTAACCCAGGAAGAAGCTTGTTGTAGTCCCTATCAGCCGTTTGTTGTAGTCCTTAAACAGCGAATTCTTTAAAAGAAAATATCTCCCCTTACATTGAACTTTGAGCATCGTAACTTTGCAGATGTTGTTTCTGCTCAAACAGCAACATTACACACTAACTAAAATATTTAAAAAAGTGAAATAGTAATCAACCACCCTTTTAAGCTGCTAAACCCCAGGAAAGTTTTCAGTCCAATGATCCAGTAAGCGAATTCATTCAAACAATCAGTCCAAAAAAGCGCTAATGTAAAGAAAACATCCTACTGCTGTATGGCCAGATGATACGTAAACTACATTTCTCGGCTGGATAAAGTAAAACCAGCGTCCTGCTAGTAAAGTTTTGATGGATGAGGATTGCAATCAAGGTAAAGACGATTGCGGTGACGTACAGGAGTCATACAGTAAGCACGAACGAGTCCATTACATTGATGCGCAAACGTGTGGACCACATTCAGTATCGCAACTTGACTTATCTATAATGTAAACAAGCTCTTTGCTGTTGCACTGTACATATACTCTCTGAATTCTGAAGTCTCCAAGTATCCTTTTTTGGAAAGACATCTTAATTTGCCTTGAAAAAAGCATGCAGAAAATACAGTATCGTATGGTTTACTTTGCTAGATATAGCAAATGATGACAAAATGAACGTGTTAAACAAGATAAATGGCGTATGCTTAATTTCACGATAAGTGTGTGATTAATCGCGATTAAAAATGTTCATCTATTGACAGCCCTAAAAAGAATAAATATACTGTATCAGAGGAACATTTGGTGTGGAGCCCCTCACATACACACACACAGCAGAATGTGTGAAGGTGTGGGTGTTTGACAGACAGCTTCTGACCCAGCCCATATGACACACACACACACAATCACACTCAAACTCCTCTCCCATCCTGCACAGCGCCACATTCTCACAGTTACGAAACAAGTCCTGCTTGTCACCACGACAACAAGCACTGCAGCCATGACCTCTTGACACCTGCGGCCCACTCACACACGCCAGAACAACAGACGGGGAAACTCCTGCACGTGGACACTCACGTTAGAAGACACATGAGGATCTGTCTGTTAAAGAAATATCCTGAATTAAGCTCCATCTAATTACATCATCATATCATTTAGACTCATTTTATAAAAACAAAACAAAAGCACAATTAAAGTAACACGCTTACAATGGAAGTCAATGGAGTGATCATACCAGATGTTAAAAACAGTTCTGCTGCTCAATATTTTTGTGTAAAAACTGTGATATATTTAATCACTATACTAAAGTGATACACAGTATACTACATAGTAGGGATTTGGATGATTCCATAACTGTAAAAGTGTGATGTGTGTTTGAAATTATTTTATGTTTAATCATTTTACAGAACATGTGACAGGTTTTATATTTAGATGTACAAGAGCCTAGATTATTGTGTTTGCTGAACCGTCAAGTTTGCAGACTCCCGAACACTGAAAGTGGACCAACATCTGCTGTACAATACCTGTAGCTGAAAGGCACCCCCTGAGGGCGACTACTCAAATGCAACACACACAACAGCTGAGCGCTTGGCTTCAGGCTTCGGCTGTGGTTGTCTGAGAAGACCTCCATCTCTGTAGCTGTAGGCGAAGCCTGAGGAGACAGCCACGAGATCGAAGCCTGAAAATCGACCACACCAAACACGTAGTCAGCAAATAGAGACACACTCCAACAGCCTCACACTAAGCTGAGTCACAGCATCTCAGATCTTTCATGGACCGTTAACAATGTACATTGAGAAGACGCCAAACTTGTTTTACCTGACAGAAATATCACAAAATCTTCATACTGTACAAAAAAGATCACCCTGTAATGCACATACAAATCTCACAAGCGCCTTCAATCTCCTCTAACTGCATCTGAGGCCAAAATATACACAAGCACAAACCACAATTGTTTCACCAACCCACTGCATGCACATATTATGGAAGCTTGTTTCCTCCACTAAATAAAAAAGGTTATTGCAACTTTTTATCTCACAATTGCAAATTTACATCTTAGAATTGCGAGATATAATGTCAGAATTGCGAGATATAAACACAATTTCAATAAAGTCAGAATTGCGAGATATAATGTCAGAATGGCGAGATATAAACTCACAAATGCGAGAAATAGTCAGAATTGCCAGTTCTAAACTATATAAACTCACAATTGCGAGATCTAAACTCGCAATTCTCAATTTTTCTCGCAATCGTGTGTTTATCTCCCGGTTTCGACGAGGCTTAAGCTAGTCCGTTTATAACGTTTATAAAAGTACGTTTATAAAAGTACTTAAATGCCCTAATTGAACTAAGGCCTAATCCTGGCTTGGTCAAACTTTTAACTCACAATTCTGACTTTATATCTCGCAATGGCGAGTTATAAAGTCCAATTCTGAGGAAAAAAAAGACTGACTTTTTACTCAGAATTGTGAGTTTATATCTCATAAGTCAGAATTGTGTGATATAAACTGAGAAAAAAAGTCAGAATTGTAAGTTTATATCTATAACACTTCATAAAGTTTATATCACACTATTCTAACTTTATAACTAGCAATTGCACCTTTATATCTCACAATTATATATATATATATATATATATATACAATGCAGATTTATGTTCAGAGATATAAGATATCTCAGGTATTGTGATTTATTTATCAATTATCTCTGATATTGTGATATTGTGAGATATAAAGGTGCAATTGCCAGTTTAAAAGTCAGAATTGCGTGATATAAACTTTATGAAGTGTTATAGATATAGTGTTATAGTTTTTTATATATACATATATATATATATATATATATATATATATATATATATATACACTATAAATTCATTTTAAAACATTTTTAGGAAGTCTTTTCAGAAATGAAATGTACTTTTTTACTACATAAAGTAGTAAAAAAAAAAAGATGCAATTAAATTACAAAAAAAATCTAAACATTACAAATTTATATTTAGTTTTAAATGTACAGTGCCCTACACAATTATTGGCACCCTTAGTAATTATGAGCAAAGGCGGAAAATAATTGTGGCCAACGTGTTTTGGAGAAAAACATTTATTTCATAATGTAAGTTTTCCCCCACTTTCAATTGTTTTACTTCAATGAAAGGTTAGAATTTTGCAAATTTTTTGAATGAAAGATCAAAGGGATAGATTTATTTTCACAGCCACCTTTGGTCATATTTACTAAGGGTGCCAATAATTGTGGAGGGCACTGTATAGCTTTAGCTTAAATTAAACACAGTTTATATGTAATATATAAAAATGCTCAATTAAAAATAGACTTAAAAAAAAAAAAAAACGAAACTGAAAATATAATTGTGTACAATAGAAATAAAAACAGCATTATTGTTGAATTTCTCAAACTTTGGCAAATGCAACTACTAGCCTAGCTGTTCCCAATGTCAGTGTGTGTGTCTGAAAATGCTGTTAAAACATACATTTTACCTAAAACTTTAGTAGTATTAATGCGAGCATGGCGTAGTTTGTAGTATGTCATCGTGAGAAGATGGAACAACTTGCACTTAACAGTATTAAACAATGAAAAAATATCAGTTAAACTCCTTAAAAAAAAAAAAAAGAATAAAATACAAAAGAATAAAACATTTTTGCATCGTTAAAACTAAATAAAACTAAACTGAAATTAAAAAGCAAACAGCACAATTAAAAATGAAATAAAAACTACTGACATTTTCAAACCACGATAAATGCGCTGTGTAAAAGTAATGATGTGAGCTCAGTCAGATTGTGTAGCGTCCCTCAGGCTACTGTTTACAGTTTAAGCTACTGTTTAATATGGAGTGTCTAGAACTGAATCAGCTACTGTGAACAGCCCACAGTCAACGTGAGTGAGTGTGTGAGCGCAAATGCAGTTAAAAATGCATCTTCATGCCTTTGGAGCACATTCTTAAAGCACACACACACATAAATAAAACACTCCCACGCAAACCTGCGTGTCCACTGGCTTTCTGACATCGCAAAATGCTATTCTCACTGCGACATTTTCCGCTAATTGTCTCTCGCCTGTTCAGCATGACATGAATTAATTCAGGGCCCTTTCTCTCAGTCCCAGGTGCTACAAGGGTCAACTCGGCAAAGAAATGATGACGGAGGGGAACCGAGGACAAGAAATGAGGGAACCAGGCTGAAAAAAAAAAAAAAAACATTGAACAACAAAAGATAGCCAAAAAAAAAAAAAAAAAAACACAGAACCTGCTGTGGGACTGGGTTTTAATTTGACATTAATGCTACAAACTTTTTCTAATTGACCTTGTGCACGAGGAGCACGTGGCTCAGGCGTTAAGCGCATTAATTAGCGCAGGGACGTCTCTCGGCAGTGTTGTGTCAAAGCAGACACTGGAAAGAAAAAAAAAATCCACCCAGCTTTTCTGTTCAATCTCAGCCGCGGCAAGAAAAGCCATGTTGCTGAAAGCTGAGATCAGCTGGCACAAAGCCCAGCTCACAGGCGGACTCATTTAGGCCGGGATGGGAGGAACGGGCGTTTATTCCTCAAAAGAGCAATAAAGCCATTACAGCGAGTAGGGAAAAGAAACATCGCTCATGCATGGCTGCTGAAACATCAGTCAATACAGCAGGTTTTCGCTTGAGCGTGTATATATGTACTCTTGGTTTACATAGTGTAAAATCATGGATTTCTTTGGCAGTAAGACTGGTATGTAAAACAATCAATGGAAATTTGATTTCTTACAAAAGTAAAATGAATAGCGAAGGATATTATCTTGATTTGCGTGCTATGCTGTCTTCACGTGCTATCAGAATTATCGTAAATATGAGTTTCCTAGTTAAAAATTGGACATGAACGTCCTCTCAAATCATATTTACCACTGGGAAAGTCTGGGGTAATTTTGATACCCAAGTTCCCGAGTTGGGCTTGTCATAAACTTTGAAAATTGCAGAGGGGAGAACGATTACTGCTGACTGATATTTTTTACTAGCTTTTTCCATAACAGCTACATCACCTTGTCTAGTCACTGAAGTAGTGCATATTTACATACAGTATTTATACACAGCGAAAATAGCCTGTATTTGAATGAAATTCCAGAATTGTCAGCAAGCTAACTATCTAGATGGTGCAGTGAATGTTTATATGGTTGTCAGTTTAATGGGATGCTAAATATCATTTTGGTTTCAACAAGATTTTCCAAGTAAATAGGCAGGAATAAACCTGGTGTTCTCCATGATTCCTGTTCTTTCCGACAACAAAGCACCCAAATGCGATGAGCTCGTAATCGCAACTTCAAAGTGGGAAGAAGGCAAGCTTTCTGATAGCATGTGCAGGCAGCATAAATGTCAAATAAAACTCTTCATGGGATAGTTTACCCAACAATGAAAATTGTGTCCATTTACTCACCCTCATGCCATTTTTTTGTTCCTCTGCAGAACACAAAAGAAGATATTTTGCAGAATATTGGTAATCAAATCATTTTAGAGACTATTGACTTCTTTAAATATCTTCTTTTGTGTTCCATACAGGTTTGGAATGACATGAGGGTAAAAAAAAAACGATGACAGAATTTAAACTTTTTACTATACCATACTATAATATACATTTTGAACTATCCCATTTAATATATTTCAAATAGACATGCATGATAACGTATATCAGTAAATATTAGAGATGTGCATGCTCAGTTTCTCTATTTTTACATTTAGATTACTTTTATAATCATCTAAATGTTCAATTTAATTTAATCTTTAAAATCAGTAGTAATTTAATTAGTTATATTTTTAGCAAATATTTAAATAAATATCCATTTTCATGCTGTGCATTATAATGATGTATATATGATGATTAACATATATAAAATAAAAAGAAAAAAAATCTTTCTATCCATATATTAAAAAATTAAAATAAAAATATAAATAAAATTGGTATAAATGTAGTGTTTTATTTTAAATTTATTCAGACAAAATAGTATAAAAATGTAATATTAGCCACAACCTGAAAATAACTTTCGATTAATAAGTCAAAAATTTTATATTGTGCAGGCCTATTTTCAAGGATTCAATGCTATGAATCTAGCAACTAGTTTTTCTAGTTAAGTTTTCCCAGAAAAGTTCTGTATGAAAAAACATCAGCTACAGTAACTAAAAAAAAAAAACCCCAAAAAAAACCACAAAGACTGAAAAAAATATTTAAAGTCAACATGAAACGGAATCTGTGATAGCCTTTTCTTCCCTAAATTGTGATAGATATTTGAGTGAAACAAGAAAAAACGTAAGACAGGACATAATTTTGCCCACTGGGAATCGATTGGACCGTTTGATCATTGTGGTTTGCTATTGGTCGGTCTCATGCCAGTAAACACGTCATTAAAGAAGAGATGCTGCAGCAAGAGGGGAAGTTAAAGATTACAATGTGCATTGATAAAACATTTATAATACTGCAGTTTTAAATAACAAAATAAGAATTGTAAATTTTGATTTCATAGGGACTTTAATTTTACTATCAATACCTTCAGTTATGTATTATTTTATTAGGCACATGACCTTTAATAACCTTTTAAAATTATAATTACATTCGGACAACATACATACAAAGGCGATTATGCAAGACTTCTAATCAGGCACTGATAAAAGGCTAGTACCTGTGAATCCTGCCTGCCAGAAATTGTGTAAAACCAGCGTATCAGATTGTTCCTTAATGCTTTGTGAAGGCTCTTGCAATTTCTGTGTGAAATATGCATCAGACGATCCACAAACAGTCCGTAGGCTTGTCGTCTGAAGCTGAGACAACTGCTTAGTCAGAGTCCATCGGTGTTAGCTTCATCATCCTGTAAATTCCCACACAAATTTCGCTAGCCTCTCACGAACAACAAACAAACAAACCAAAGCAAAAGACTTAACCAAAACCCTCTGATCTCAGTTCTCACAGAAAACAACACTCTATTCTCCTTGAAATGACATTTTAATGAGTCCAATTTTTTTGAAGTTCAAGGGAACTGCCTGAGTTTTATCTTTCTTTACAGTGCATGCAAGTAAAAGCCTATACAACTGTTATGTTTTGATTATAGCTCCACCATTGTGCCCTCGCACACGTACTTTATTAAAACCGTGAGACTGCACTTCATACGTCGTAATTGAAAATGGAAATGAATTCTAAAGGAAATAAGCTACATGAGTTTGCATATTCATGTAAGGGGGGTGTGAAGTCAGGGAGGGCAGGGAACATCATGGCCTTTTCCACGGCCGTTTTGATTAACTTTGGTTCAAGGAATATCAAATATCTCACAACACAAGCACTTTACAAAGTGAGTCACATCCACAGGCCAAACGCTTAGCCTTTCGGGAAATTCTTCATCTGTAATGTTAATGAAAATCATGATCTGCATATGTACGGCCATAAAGAGGGATGGAAGATAAGCTAAATTAAATCTGCAGCTATCAGATCAAGAAGACAGAGAGATAGAGAGAGATTGCTGCTGAAGTCAAAAAGGCCGTTTACACCGTCAGCGATTACATCTTTTGAGGTCGCTGTACTGTATCGCAATGTGCATCATGTGAGTTACAATGTCTGCATTCCCATTGGTAGATGCCACATTGTGTCACTGCATATTTGCATAGAGCTCCGCTCACATGTGTCGCATCGTCAAAGGCCTCATTTCGACTCAAATCTCAAAATGAAAGACTTCTGGTTGTCAATAGGGGCTTTCCCACTAGAGGAACGTTTTCACAGTTCCTATAACTATTGGAAGAAATACCTGCTTTTTGTCATATTTGCACCACAGGAACTGAGACTGATTTTAGTTATAGGACGCCTTTTTGGGGAGGTTAGACCCTACTCTGTCAGCACATTAGGAACTACCAGTGAGTGTACATTGATTGGCAGAACACATGCCACCTGAACATGGAAACAAAGCTAATGTCAACAGCATTTACCTGTCGCCTTTGTCCACACTACAACTTTCGAATGATAAAACACTGACAGCCAATCAGAATCTATTCTAATTTAAGGGCACTTAAGGAGATTGAGGCCCTTTTTTAAAGAAAACAATCAGTCATACCTTTGGAATAAATGGTGAGAAGTCTCATCATAATGCCAGGCTAGCAAAATGTAACATAAAATTACCTCAGGTATCCAGTGCTAGTTTCGACAACATTCCACTATATTGACTTTGTCAGCTAAATTCACTGTTAGATTAGATTGATTACTTTTACAGTCTATGATTAAACTAGCTAGATTCAGTTTAGATGCGCTCGAAACGTAGCATACTGAGGACATCTGCTGGTAAAAGCCATGTAAATGCAACAGAAGCATGAATAAAATTTGTCTTCAAAGACAACTCTCTAATAAGAGTGACAGATTCTCCTCATTCCCCTCGTCTTTTAAGTATCTTGTGTACCCAAAAGCGTCTGTTTTTCCTTTGATGTTTTTGTGAAACGTAAAGCAGCAGCAGGTCATCTACATCTATTTCACTACTTTGACTACTTAGCGAGCGAGCTTAGAATAAAAAGACTTTTATCATATCTCATGATCAATCTCCATGATCACAAATCCCACGACACACAACAAAAACACAGCTCAGATCACGGCATTCTCCAACCTCCAGTTGTTGACGTTGTTGAATGTCACGTTTAAATGAAGTCGCTGTCGCTTCAGAGTTCCTATTGGCGGTGCAGATACAACCAGGAAAATGGAAAATTTAGTTCTCAGAGAACTGCCCTGGTGGCTAGTTCCTGTAACTGAGTATCTAACTACCCAGTGTAAAAACCTCTAATGTGAACCATTGTCAATGGGGGCCTGTTAAAACTGCCTCTAGCATAAACATTGCATATGAACAAAATGGACATCAAAGAGCCTTGACCTATGTTATTTGACAATATTCAAGCTAAATTATGTTGCTGCTGGCTATTTCTGCCAAAATACTGAACTAAAAGAAAAATGCACTTTTGACTAAAATCAGAAAGCATTTAGCAACGATCCCCAATTTTACAAATGATGTTGCCAACATCGACAGCACTCACTGCAATAATACAAAGCAAGAATTGAAATTTATGAACAGAAAGCACTTTAATTACTGTACACTGAATGAAATGGCTCAAAAAGTTTAGTAGCCAACTGCATGTTCAAGGTATTTGTGATGGTTGGATGCAGGGTGAGAAAGCTTTCAGCAACCTGTGATATGACCTCAGCTGTAGTCTGTGTATAATATTTGATTCATCTCTCATGTGACAATGGTTAGATACTGAAAATATGCTTCCTTACAGTTCTCAAACATATAAGGCCACACACAGAAATGTCCACTGGCTTGCTGAAAGCTTCACAGCAATGTTTAGAGCCATCAGGGTGCAGTACAGCACACTCTTGGCCAAAAATGGGTTGCCAACCACAACCAACCTTGATTTCCCCCAACAATACACTCTTACACTCTTAGAATCTCTATGTAGAAGGGTTCTTCCAGGTGCTACACACTGTAAACCCTTATGCTCAAAATACTTCACAGTTCACAGCACTGACATATGTCAAGTAAACTGAACTGTTTCATTATTTTGAGTTGTATGAACTCATTTCTTTTCATTTAGACTAACTTAAGTTTAACTGAAACTGGGCTGGGATCTCTATTTCCCAGCATGTTTTGCCCATGACACTTGAAAGGGAGAGTAAATGTTAAAATTAAGTGTTGGTGGCACACTCTAATCAGCTAATTAACTCAAAACACCTGCAAAGGCCTTTAAATGGTCTCTCAGTCTAATTCTGTAGGCTACACAATCATGGGGAAGACTGCTGACTTGACAGTTGTCCAAAAGACGACCATTGACACCTTGCACAATGAGGGCAAGACACAAAAGGTCATTGCAAAAGAGGCTGGCTGTTCACAGAGCTCTGTGTCCAAGCACATTAATAGAGAGGTGAAGGGAAGGAAAAGATGTGGTAGAAAAAAGTGTACAAGCAATAGGGATAACCGCACCCTGGAAAGGATTGTGAAACAAAACCCATTCAAAAATGTGGGGGAGATTCACAAAGAGTGTACTGCAGCTGGAGTCAGTGCTTCAAGAACCACTACGCACAGACGTATGCAAGACATGGGTTTCAGCTGTCGCATTCCTTGTGTCAAGCCACTCTTGAACAACAGACAGCATCTGAAGCGTCTCGCCTGGGCTAAAGACTAAAAGGACTGGACTGCTGCTGAGTGGTCCAAAGTTATGTTCTCTGATGAAAGTAAATTTTGCTTTTCCTTTGGAAATCAGGGTCCCAGAGTCTGGAGGAAGAGAGGAGGAGCACACAATCCACGTTGCTTGAGGTCTAGTGTAAAGTTTCCACAGTCAGTGATGGTTTGGGGTGCCATGTCATCTGCTGGTGTTGGTCCACTGTGTTTTCTGGGGTCCAAGGTCAACGCAGCCGTATACCAGGAAGTTACCAGGAGCCCTTCATGCTTCCTGCTGCTGACCAACTTTATGGAGATGCAGATTTCATTTTCCAACAGGACTTGGCACCTGCACACAGTGCCATAGCTACCAGTGGTTTAAGGACCATGGTATCACTGTTCTTAATTGGCCAGCAAACTCTCCTGACCTTAAGAAAAATCCCCTTAGAAAATCTATGGGGTATTGTGAAGAGGAAGATGCGATATGCCAGACCAAACAATGCAGAAGAGCTGAAGGCCACTATCAGAGCAACCTGGATCTTATAACACCTGAGCAGTGCCACAGACTGATCGACCATGCCACACCACATTGTTACATGTTGTAAGTTGCTGTACTCATTCAGTAAGTGCTATCCCATGCTATTGTTAACATGTTAGCAAATTAACAAGTTGGCATTTTCTGAATTAGTTTGTTATAGCTAGCAAAATATTTAGGTTAAATGTATAAATTAGTGTACTTAAATAGTACTTATATTAAATATTTTAATATAAGTTAAGAACAATAAAAATGTTTGAGTACAAAATAAAAATCTTACTTAAACTTTGAGTTTCTTAACTTAAAAAAAACTTTTTTTTAATTTCTGACAATTAATTAGGGTTTATAGTGAAGTAAATAACTCAAGAACTCAAAATAAAAAAGTTAATTAACTAAATCTTTTGTTAATTGTTATCAAAATGTATGAGTTAGCTAACTCAGTACTTCAAGTAAGGAGCAATTATCATGCATGAATACTACAAACTCAAAGCTTAATAGTTCTGCTTACTTAAAATTGGGAACATCATTACTCAAAAAAATGATGTAACTGATTACTGATGTTACTGATTTTGCGTTAGCCCAACTTATTTGGGTTTACAGTGCATATATAGAACATTTTAGGTCATTCATATCATTTCATGGATTTAGGTATATTAATTTTTGTTTTAATTAATTCTTAATTAAATTTTACAAATTAAGAGGCGAGTAAACAATTTATCACTAGAAAAATAAATAAATAACATGTTAAACATGAAGTATTATGCAATCATTTAAGACATTTTTTCTTAAACTTTTTGGCATAAAGGGGTCTTTAAAATTAACCCAGCATGGGTGTAAATGTACTTTGCATTTACTTTTTGTGAAATGTGTTGCTTAAGATGTGTATTATCGATGTCTTGCACCACTTGGACTGATATTTTATAATATATTGGTAACACTTTACAATAAGGTTCATTTGTTGACATTAGTTAATGATTTAACTAACATGAACTAACCATGAGCAATACATTTGTTACTGTATTTGTTCATCTTTGTTAACGTTAGTTAATGAAAATACAGCTGTTCACAGTTTGTTCATGTTAGTTCATAGTGCATTGACTAATGTTAACAAATGCTACATTTGATTTTAATATTGTATTAGTAAATGTTGAAATGAACATTAACAAAGATGAATAAATGCTGTATAAGTTCAATTCATTATAAGTTCATGTTAACTAATGTAGTTAACTAAGGTTAATTAATGAACCTTATTGTACAGTGTTACCAATGTATTTAATGACATACATTTTAAGTGTGGCTTCAGCATCCAAACTGTTTGAGAGCCACAGTATAACTCATCTCTTTTTGTACTGCCAACACTTCACTGCAAATTTTTCATCTTTGCAACTACATGGAAAGTCATTGTGAACTGAATTGAGCCATTTAGCACTCTTCTTTTATTGACAACTTCTAAAAAAAAATGTGTTTTGAGTGCCTCTTATGTAAGTGGAACCTTGAATTCAATGTCTATTTTTTCACTCTCTTCTGTGGATCTTTCTTTTATCTATCCATGTAAGTCTTTCAGCAACATAATTGTATTTTATGAGATGTAACAGTAATAAAAAAACAAAAAAAACAGAAGAGATGGGGTAGTATCAGAAGAATGTATGTGTGATCTTAATTATGGCACACAAACCTGTGGATTTCCTGTGGATTTTGTGGGTGTCCGTCCGACCGTCCATTGTGTATCTATCGTTCTATCTATTATTCTCTCTCTGTTTCCATCCATCCATCCATCCTGGTTGATCAGATCACAAGTGGACAATGGAAACACATACCTGTTCACACCTGTTTTTTCACATCTCTTTTGTCCAAGGGGAGGGTCTATGGGTAGGTAAATGTATGGGATTTTGAGATCTTTCAATCTAAAAGACTAAATAAGCTTGCGCAATTTACATATGAACACGCCCAGAGACTATGGAAAAACAGGGAGAGCAGCAGCTTTCGTTTCTGCTCTGATATCCGCAAGACCACGTGTGTATGTTAGAAATCAGGAATGGTGAGAGAACATTGTGCTTGGTACACTTTTTGTCTTCAAAATATACTGGGGTCTTCAGTCGACAAAGTTTAAATCCCATCTGGCGCTTCCCATAATATTTACGCATTAGGTCAGTAGGCGTTTTTTGTGGCTTTTTTCACATGAGCGTTTACACTTTGAAAGCAATCCGGTCGAATGCGTTTTCGACTACCTCTGTAAGTGGTCAAAAGTGGACAAGCTCAAAACCTGTATTTAGCGTCAACCACTTGTGATCCAATCGACCAAAATGCATCTTAATACCAGGAGGAAACAGGGCCTCTGATGTGTGTTTATTTAGGTGTGTTTCTGTCTCACTCTCATTACCTCAGTCCGTTGCTCATGAGATACAGGACCTGTAATCAGATGCATACAGGGTCAAAAGTCATGACCTCTGCTGACTCTGAGGCTTGGATGTGACAGTGTCCTTTAAGAGACCACTAATCTGTGTCAGCTTTTCACACAACAGTGTCAGAGTGTGTGTGCGTGTGGGACAAACAGTCTTAGAGTGCATTTTCGCTCATCTTTGTGATGAGCAAAGCTTGTGTGTGTGCGCGTGTGACCACTCCTGTGAATTTTCCCTCTTACCAGAGTGTGACAGTGATGTATGGAGCTGACCAGACCAAACTGAGTTTCACCTTTACAGACACAGAGAATGGATGACTGTGAGTGTGCGTGATCAGATGTGAGGAGCTGTCATTACCTCTGCCAGACTTAAAATCCCTTTTCTGAGAATCTAAGCTCTGCTCCACTTAGCCTGCAGCCGTCATCGGTGCGCAGATGCATGTCATTTAATGCACTTAATTTGTTTCCAAACATGCCCTGATGAAAACACGCAAACCACAATCTCGAAGTCTAAATCATCCATTTCATCTGTCAGAGAGTAAAAGCATTAGACTGCAGTGTGTTTTATATGAACTGACAAGAGCAAACAAGTGAACATCCATTCCATCATCAAAACCACACATGCACTTAAGAAGCAGAGATCTTGTTCTGCAACAACGACATGGGAAATTATATCTGGAAAGTAAACTGATTTTCTTTGAATTTCTGCCTGTTTTTGTTTTTTCAGTAAAGTATCTGAACATTTTAAGACTTGTTTACAGAGAATATATCTAGAATTTTGTTCTCATTTCCCAACATAAATTTGATTGAATTTTTTCTTGGTTTAACCATAAATAAAAACAAAATTACTCTTAAAAAAAAAAAAAAAAAAAAAAGAATAAAAAATGCCAATGGAGTGATAAAAATGAACGCACCTCACCTTCATTAGTGATAAGATTAACGGAACTGTTTTTTATAAAGCAAACTTTAGTATTCTTTTATATATATATATAAAAAAATAGGTTCAAATATTTGAAAACTATAATTCAACCTGCCATATAAAAAATGAATAAAATAATGAAAATAATGATTACACATATTACACATTGGTCTTCATTCTAAAAAGTACTATGGAGCCGTTCACACAGAATGCGTTTTTTCAATTCCAGTGCACGTCTTTTCCATAGTTTTTCTATGTAAACACACGCTAGATGGACGTGACAACCGTTTTTAAAATGCCATGTCGCATTGCGCTCGCGTCTTGTGTCTTTTGCAGTGTCTTGCACATAGGCACCACGTTTTTAAGAGGGTATTAAATGGCAGTTTTTCCATTCCAATGCACTACTTTTCCATTGCTTTCTATGTAAATACGCGCTAGACAGACGTGTATGACCGTTGCGCTCGCGTCTTGTGTCTTTTGCAGTGTCTTGCACATAGGCGCCGCGTTTTTAAGATGCAGTGTAACGTTATAAGAATTTCAACTTTTACACGCAGCACCACTCATCAATGTCAGTTCCATAACAGTGGACTAATCAGATGACCCTGGAGGCGGGGCAAGCGTTGCAAGCTTTTGTTTACAGAAGCAAGTTGGCATGACAACTGCTTTATTTGAAGGCTACATGGTGGAGGAGGCGCTCATAGTGGCTGTGTCCGGATAGCCCGTGCAATTATTTTATTTTTTCCATGTCAAAAATAATAGCTATCTATTCTAATGTTTGGCTATTTCTGTTATTTCCGTTATTGCATCACATCTCAAAAGCGCGTCTCAAGACCCTCGTGTTCTACGCTGCGTTTTTTTTTTTTAAACCATTCCTGAGCACTGCGTCTCGCATGAACTAACAGTACAGTAAACTTACAGTAAAATAAATGGCAGTTTTTCCATTCCAATGCACTACTTTTCCATTGTTTTCTATGTAAACGCGCTAGACAGACGTGTATGACCGTTGCGCTCGCGTCTTGTGTCTTTTGCAGTGTCTTGCACATAGGCGCCGCGATTTTAAGATGCAGTGTAACGTTATAAGAATTTCAACTTTTACACGCAGCACCACTCATCAATGTCAGTTCCATAACAGTGGACTAATCAGATGACCCTGGAGGCGGGGCAAGCGTTGCAAGCTTTTGTTTACAGAAGCAAAACAGTTTTGTTAATCCTAACCTTAACTGTTTTATTTGAAGGCTACATGGTGGAGGAGGCGCTCATAGTGGCTGTGTCCGGATAGCCAGTGCGATTATTTTATTTTTTCCATGTCAAAAATAGTAGCTATCTATTCTGATGTTTGGCTATTTCTGTTATTGCATCATGTCTCAAAAGCGCGTCTCTGCTCTGCGCTTTTTTTAAACCATCCCTGAGCGCTGCGTCTCACGTTTTAGTTCTGTGTGAACAGCCCCTTCCTGTCACTATAGTAAAACCATGGTAAATTATCCATAAAGGATAAAAACAAAACCAACAGTACAGTAAACTTACAGTAAAATAAATGGCAGGCTATTGACATTTTGTGTCCCAGAGTGTGAAGTGTGTGTGCGCACATGTGTGTTTGTACCATATGTGTTGTGACTCACAGGACCTGATAGATAACCTGACAGCCCTCAGCAGGCTGTTGCCACGACAACGCCACAGCTCTCAACTCACTGGCCTCTCCCAGCATCTCCTAACTAACAGTAACCGCTAACAGTTTCACACTTGAAAAAGTCTTCTTGGTGACTGAGACCTCGGACACAGTCACCAAAACGCCTCTTTTCTGTATTTTCCATTTCTTTTAGAGATTAAGATGGACAGGCAGAGAAAGAGACATATTAGCATTCTAAAGTCCTCCATCGGCACAGTTGAGAGTTGGCAGGGTGCGACAGTGCCTGGCAGCATATCGCTTCATGGAGAGGTCTGACATGAACTCTTTCCCTCCAAATCGCTCCTCTTCTCTCTGTTTCTCCCAGCTCATCTTGGTCAAAGGCTATACACAAGCTCATACAGTAGTTATGTATTTGGCATCATATACAATACATGCATTTAATTTAACAAAAAATACTTGTGCTGGCAGATACAAGATTATTGAAGGAATATTCCAGGTTCAACACGCCAACTCAAATCGCCAACATTTGTGGCATAACATTGATTAACACCAAAATTAATTTCCAATTATTGGAAGAAAAAAAAAATAATAATAATAATTTAAAAATATGTTTATAAAAAATTAGGTTTTAGTGTGACGTCTATCCATCTCTGTCCATCTGTTCATCTATCTATCTATCTATCTATCTATCTATCTATCTATCTATCTATCTATCTATCATACACACAGATAAGTGAGCTGTAACTGATTTTAGTTTAATATTATTATTATATTTTTACTTTATTATTTATATTATGTTATCATTGTTTGTTGGTAACATGTTGTTGTTATTATTTTACTATTAATAAATGTAAATGTTTTCCATTAACAGAAAATGAATAACATTCATTAAAAAAAAACATGGTTTTAGTGTGCAAAATATAATATAAAATAAAAAATGCTTTCAAACCAACTTTTCTTTACTATTATATCCAATTTAACAACTTGCCATGACAACACAGCACCCAAAACATCAGTAAACATATTTAAACAGCTTTACAGCTCAAATAATACACAATATTTAACAGAAGTATTAATATACAGTTGCAAGAAAAAGTATGTGAACTCACAGAATCTGTGAAAATGTAAATAATTTTAACAAAATAAGAGAGATCATACAAAATGCATGTTATTTTTTGTTTATTACTGTCCTGAGTAAGATATTTTTTCTTGTCGATTATATATAAACATCTTTTTATGTAAAATATCTTACTCAGGACAGTACTAAATTAAAAAAAACAACAACATGCATTTTGTATGATCTCACTTATTTTGTTGAAATTATTCACTTTTTTACAGATTCTGCAAGTGGTTCACGTTCCTTTTCTTGCAACTGCATGTACGTGCTTTTATAAAATTATAAATCCACCAAAAATTGACCCCATGCACTTCCATTGTAAGCACCTAACTGTAATCTCCCAATTTCTAAAAAAAAAGAGAAAAATTTGGTACGTGTCAAAATCATTATTTAGAGGTTATCAACATTATCTATTAAACCTGGAATATTTCTTTCATTAACCTGCGCTATCTAATAACATCCATTTTTAATCCTCTCCATAAAATTGTTAAATAAACAATTACACACAAAAAAAATCTATCTACCAACATCTAACAACTGTCACTGGTTCAAGGTATCATGTGTTCTCTCAGTAAAACCTCTGCTATTACCGTATAATCCCTTTCTGATTTCCTAAACAAACAAACCTTCATTTTGTCCTTATGCTTCCATAATAGTGATGTTCAGTTAAGCCCTGAACGTACAGCAACACTCTCTTTCTCTAGAGCTTTTAACCTCATGGTGCAGCTAATAGACTGGATAGAGAATCATGCTGTTTTACAAAATACAACTCTCTGGCTCACTTAAATGCGTGACAAATGAGGGTTAAAATACACACAAACAAAGACACACACTAAAATCACAGATTTTAAAAAATATGATATGGCACACATGAGCTGTAGCTTCCCAGGGAATGTGCTCAGAGCATTGACTAATGTTCTGGCAAGGTTCCCTCTAAGTTATGGACAAACATTCCTCCAGTAACATTAATAGAATGTTTGTTCAAAGTTATAATAATGTTCTCAAAATGTTAGTGGCGAAAGGATTGAAAAGACAAGAAGCTTTATGCAGAATGAACACTAAAGATACTTTTAATGAACACCAAAAGGTAAAACAACACACATAAACCATTACCGATGCACAACATACAACTGAGGAAACAGAGAGCTAAATAAACTGATGAAAGTAATCAATGAAGCAAGGAACAGGTGTGCAACTAATCAGAAACCATGACAACAAACAACGAACAAGAAAAGATAGAGGCAAATAGTGAGGCAAATATGTCAGGAAAAACAAACTAGAACATGATAATGATAGTTAGCACAAAAATGCTATGTTCACATTGTTCATGGAACTTTTTTTTCTGTTCTGGAACGTTTTAGTTACATTTAGTTACTTTTTTTTTATTTGAAAAAGCTCAAAAAACATTTCAAAGTAATGTTTCCATAATGTTTGCAAAATTTAATATAGAATATTCCCTTAATGTTTGTATAACCACAAAAAACTGTGCGTTTTGAACTTAATAAGAACTTAATATGAACGTTAGCAAAACGTACTTGGAACAAGCATTTGTTATCTGAGTTAGTGGTTAACGCATGTGCTACAATGCGCTGAGCAGACATGTTTACCTAGGGTGACCAGATGGGACAATCCTGGGTTTATGAGCCATGTCGTGCATCCCAACGGAGTTACTGTCAGGATGCCATTTGTCAAGATAATTAGTCTTAACTTTAGCATGATTGCTATAAATGTCTAAAATGGACATTTAACAATACAACGCATAGCGTTAAAGGGATAGTTAATGTAAAAATAAAAATTCTGCCATTATTTAATCACACTCATGTCATTAAAAACCCCTTTGACTTCCATTTTCCACTGAACACAAAAGGAGATATCATAAACAAAGTGCAGGAATTTAAATCAGGTCAACTGCATGTAAGTGTTAATGGACAAGATAAAGTACCAACAATCTACAACATCTTTATCAAGGTCATCTGGTCACCCTCTGCTCAACTGACAATACAAATGTGTGTCCTTTTCCTGATACCTATGTGGCAAAATGGCCAAAAATAAAACAAAAAAAGATGCAGCAATTAACTGTGAATGGTTATATAAGGAGCACCACCCTCCTCCCAAGAATCAGCTCATCCATCCAATCGATCCTTCCCATTTCTCCAGTCCCGGCAATGACAGCCCACCTGACCAAAGCGAGCTCTAGTAATTATAAGATAGTTAGAGCGGTATTGTGAATTTTAAAAGAAGCATTTTGATGTCCGAGGTGGTAAAAACCTTTCTTTCGCTGTAATGAAATTCGCCTCGGCTATTAGCTTTGTCTTCCTAAGAGCTGGTCTCTCTTTAAGCGCCGCAGCTCATTAACTGCAAGGGAGGGTCGATTAATCCATAACAGTTAACGAAAGATGCTCACGCACGGCCTTCCTTTCCATTTTCTTTAATGTCTGTGTCTCTAACAATTAAAATTCCTGTCATCTATCTCTCCCCTGCTCTAAAACACACACGCACATATAAAGAACTCTCCAATACCATTTGTACACTAATACCGAAAGATCTAGCGCACTTGCGCATATTGATGTGTATTGCTTTTTAGGCTTTTTACCAAAACCGCTTTCAGTTTTTTTTTTTTTTTTTTTCAAAAAAACTTTTTGTCAACTTTTCTAAATGATCAAATCAGTGACCAAATGGATCATTCTGCATAACCCAACCCCAAATACCCCAAACACAATAATTACTATTAGATTCAGTCTGAGACTTGTAATAAACTTAGCTTTGTGCTAATACTAACATGTTACTGAAAACACAACAAACTAAGCTGATCTGCAGAACACAAACACTAGTGTGTCCCACGTACACAGTTACATATTATATAATATATATTATATAGTATAATAAAAAAATCTTTTAAATATTCAAATGCTAAAAAAAAAGTATTTAAAAAAATTCAAACTGTCTGTCTGTCTATCTATTATCCATAACAACTATCTATCTCTCTCTCTCCCTCCCTATATATATATATATATATATATATATATATAAACACAGTAACTCACAGAAGTGAGTACACCCCTCACACTTTTGTAAATATTTTATTTTATCTTTTCATGTGACAACACTGAAGAAATGACACTTTTCTACAATGTAAAGTAGTGAGTGTACAGCTTGTATAACAGTGTAAATTTGCTGTCCTCTCAAAATAACTCCACACACAGCCATTAATGTCTAAACCGCTGGCCACAAAAGTGAGTACACCCCTAAGTGAAAATGTCCAAATTGGGCCCAATTAGCCATTTTCTCTCCCAGGTGTCATGTGACTCGTTAGTGTTACAAGGTCTCAGGTTTGAATGGGGAGCAAGTGTGTTAAATTTGGTGTTATCGCTCTCACTCTCTCATATTGGTCACTGGAAGTTCAACATGGCACCTCATGGCAAAGAACTCTCTGAGGATCTGAAAAAAATAATTGTTGCTCTACATAAAGTTGGCTATAAGAAGATTGCCAAGTACCTGAAACTGAGCTGCAGTACCATACACAAGCCCATACAGCGGTTTAACAGGACAGGTTCTACTCAGAACAGGCCTCGCCATGGTCGACCAAAGAAGTTGAGTGCACGTGCTTAGCGTCATATCCAGAGGTTGTGTTTGGGAAATAGACATATGAGTGCTGCCAGCATTGCTGCAGAGATTGAAGGGGTGGGGGGTCAGCCTGTCAGTGCTCAGACCATACGCCACACACTGCATCAAATTGGTCTGCATGGCTGTCATCCCAGAAGGAAGCCTCTTCTAAAGATGATGCACAAGAAAGCCCGCAAACAGTTTGCTGAAGACAAGCAGACTAAGGACATGGATTACTGGAACCATATCCTGTGGTCTGATGAGAGCAAGATAAACTTACAGGTGCATCTCAATAAATTAGAATGTCGTAAAAAAGTTCATTTATTTCAGTAATTCAACTCAAATTGTGGAACTTGTGTATTAAATAAATTCAGTGCACACAGACTGAAGTACTTTAAGTCTTTAGTTCTTTTAATTGTGATGATTTTGGCTAACATTTAACAAAAACCCACCAATTCACTATCTCAATAAATCAGAATAAAAAAAAGGATATTTTAAACAGAAATGTCAGGCTTCTGAAAAGTATGTTCATTTCTATGCACTCAGTACTTGGTTGGGCCTCCTTTTGCATGAATTACTGCATCAATGAGGCGTGGCATGGAAGCAATCAGCCTATGGCACTGCTCAGGTGTAATGGATGCCCAGGTTGCTTTGATAGCGGCCTTCAGGTCATCTGCATTGTTGGGTCTGGTGGGTCCTCTTGACAAAACCCCATAGATTCTCTATGGGGTTCGGGTCAGGCGAGTTTGCTGGCCAATCAAGCACAGTAACACCATGGTCATTGAACCAGCTTTTGGTACCTTTGGCAGTGTGAGCAGGTGCCAAATCCTGCTGGAAAATGAAATCAGTATCTCCATAAAGCTTGTCAGCAGAAGGAAGCATGAAGTGCTCTAAAACTTCCTGGTAGATGGCTGTGTTGACTGTGGACTTCAGAAAACACAGTGGACCAACACCAGCAGATGACATGGCAGCCCAAATCATCACTGACTATGGAACTTCACACTGGACTTCAAGCAACATGGTTTCTGTGCCTCTCCACTCTTCCTCCCGACTCTGGGACCTTGATTTCCAAATGAAATGCAAAATTTACTTTCATCTGAAAAGAGGACTTTGGACCACTGAGAAACAGTCCAGTTTCCTGAAGACCATTTCCTGAAGACGTTTGTGTGCTGTGGCTCTTGATACACTGATTCAAGCTTCAGTCCACTCCTTTTGAAGCTCTCCTAAGTTCTTAAATCGGCTTCGCCTAACAATCTTCTCAAGCCTGCAGTCATTCCTTTCACTTGTACACCTTTTCCTACCACACTTTTTCCTTCCAGTCAACTTTCCATGACTATGCTTTGGCACAGAACTCTGCGAACAGCCAGCTCTTTCAGCAATGACCCTCATTGTAGAGGGTCTTGATGATCATCTTCTGGACAACTATCAAGTCAGCAGACTTCCCCATGACTTCCCCATACTGACCTAAACTCAGTATTTATACCCTGAGAATGGTAATTTAATAGAACTTGAAATTAAATATTCTAATAATTTGAGATACTGATTTTTTTTTTATTTTGATGAGCAACAAGCTGTAATCATCAAAATGAAAACAAAAAAAGTCTGGAAATATTTTACTTTATGTCTAATAAATCTAGAATATATTTAAGTTTTACTTTTTGAATTAAATTACAGAAGAAAAAAAAAACAAAAAAAACTTTTTCATGATATTCTAATTTATGGAGATGCACCTGTATTTGGTTCAGATGGTGTCAACAAGTGTGGCGGCAACCAGGTGAGGAGTACAAAGACAAGTGTGTCTCGCCTACAGTCAAGCATGGTGGTGGGAGTATCACTGTCTGGGGCTGCATGAGTGCTACTGGCACTGGGGAGCTACAGTTCATTGAGGGAACCATGAATGCCAATATGTACTGTGATATACTGAAGCAGAGCATGATCCCCTCCCTTCGGAGACTAGGCCACAGGGCAGTATTCCAATATGATAACGACCCCAAACACACCTCCAAGACGACCACTGTCTTGCAAAAGAAGCTAAGGGTAAAGATGATGGACTGGCCAAGCATGTCTCTAGACCTAAACCCTACTGGAGTAGCGCAAGGTCTCTAACATCCACCAGCTTTGTGATGTCGTCATGGAGGAGTGGAAGAGGACTCCAGTGGCAACCTGTGAAGCTCTGGTGAACTCCATGCCCAAGAGGGTTAAGGCAGTGCTAGAAAATAATAATGGCCACACAAAATATTGACACTTTGGGCACAATTTGGACATTTTCACTTAGGGGTTTACTCACTTTTGTGGCCAGTGGTTTAGACATTAATGGTGTGTTGAGTTATTTTGAGGGGACAGCAAATTTACACTGTTATACAAGCTGTACACTCACTACATTGTAGCCTCACATCAGCAGCAGCAAATCAGCATATTAGAATGATTTCTGCCTTTCCGCCTTTATCAGTGGCCATCATGGAAGAGAGACAATGTGATGGATGCACTTTGCTGCGAGAACATGTGCACACACTAAGAACATACTAGGCTTGGAAACAATAAACAAAGAAAACACACTGTGTGTGTGTTTCAAAGAGAGGGTGAAAAACTACCTCAATTACGATCTAATTCAGGAACAATGCTCCAAAAGTGGGGCTAGAGGGAGAAGCAGATCCAAAATATTTCCTATCTTAGCTAAATATCAGCGCTGACAGCCCTTTGGAAACCTCTGTTTGGGATGCGCATGGAGTTTATGTGTCTGTGTGCATGTTGGAGTCGTCACAGATGTCGAGGTGTGAGTCTGAACATAAGCTAAAGCGAGCACGATCTCTTCTCTGCTCACGTCTGTCCCAGCCTTACTAAATAAGCTCTCTCTCCCACCTCATTACTTGCACCGCCTGTGAGCGCTTCAATTGTGTATGAAGCGGAGGTGATGAAAGCAGTAGTCTAAAAAGCGACACGCTTCGCTTGCACAGCTTTATTCTGTCTGCCGTTTACCCCCGAGAGAAGCGCCACCGCGAGTTTGAGCAGCTACAGTTGTATTTGGTGCTGGATTAGTTTATTTGTTTTGACTCTTCTGTCGCTATCTGATCTTCCTGTGCTGTCACGCCACTGTTGATTCACCCGGATGCGTGTTGTTTTTACTGCAGACTGGGGTGTGTCGAAATGTTTGTCTGAGGACGGGTGACTTGCAGATGTCAGCTAAACAAACGTCAATTTGCCGTTCTGTTGCGGACATAAAAGAACCAGCTGTTAAACGTTTCTTTAGTTTGTTTCACACAAACCTACTGGTTATTTAGAATAAAGTAAATAAATAAATAAATAAAAAACAGATAAATTAACATAATTCATTTATTTATTACTCTAAGGTGTTTTCATGTTGTCTAGAATAAACAAGCAAACAAACAAATAAACATACAGTATTTATAGAAACAGATGCATATATTTATAGAAACAGCTACATATGTAAGTTTTATTTCCTGGTCTGTTTACTAAAAAACAAGGATATTGACTGACTGATTGATTGATTGATTGATTGATTGATTGATTGATTGACTGATTGATTGACTGACTGATTGATTGATTGATTGACTGATTGATTGACTGATTTATTGATTGATTGATCGACTGATTGATTGACTGATTTATTGATTGATTGATCGACTGATTGATTGATTTGGCTTGCTTTATTGTTAGCTTAACAAAAAAGCAAACAAATAAACATACATATATAATAGGAATTGTTATGTATGAAGCTGAGTTTTATTTTTGAGTTTGATGTTCTGATGCATACATAATTATAGAAAATGCTATACATGTGGCTGAGTTTAATTTCCAGGTCTGTTTAAACTTGCATTTACTATTTCTTATTATCATTATACATTTATTGATTTCTAACATTAATGAATTGACTTGCTTTATTGTAAGCTGTATTTATTTATTTATTTATTAAACAAATAAAAAATAATTAAATAAATAAACAGATTCATATAATTATAGAAATTGCTATGTATGTAGTTGAGTGTTTTGATGCATAAATAAAAGAATAAAAATAGTTTCTCATGTAGGTTTTCCGGGACATACTCAACATTGATATTCATTAACCTCAGTTATTTTTGTAATTGTATCTGAAATAAACAACAACAACAAAAAAAATAGCAGAAGATTTACAGATACAGTGTTTCTCTAATACGTTTACAGCTACATACTCTACATTAATATTCATTAGTGCTAGTTATTTTCCAAATGTCTCTAGAATAAACAAATCAAATAAACAGATAAACAGATGCATATATTTACAACAACAACTGCAAGTGTTTATTAAATTAATGTCAGGTTGCCATTCTGAAAATGAAATAAAATGTTATGTAACATTAAACATTACTCTATACATTAGCTACTGCTACATCATCGATATTCATTACCGCTGGTTAATTATGATTCTAGATTAAACAAATAACTAAACAAATAACATATGCAGAGTATTTATATAAACAACTTTACAGAATGTAGTTAAGTTTTAATTTAGGTTAGTTTAAACTCGCACTGATTAACGATGCAAAGACCAGCCAATTCAGATCTGATTCTGAAATAAATGGTAATTTATTGTTAGCTTTAATGAAGTATCTAATTAACAGAGCCGCTCAGTATGCAGGATTTTCTCTCTTTGATATTTGAAAGGATGCCGGAATATTTCAACGTGCCAAGCTTTGAAGGTGAGCACACACACACACCTGAGGCTGTGCTGACTTCGGTGACTTTGTCAAAGACTCACAGCCTCTGGCCAAGCGAGGAAGAGGATTAAACCATGTACGTGTCTCTCAAGCGATGCAACAAACAAATGAACAAACAATTGAATAAGGAATAAACATGTTAATGATAACAAACAGATGGGCAAGGTCAGATACGCGGCCTTTCACGCTTCCTCTTTGTTAGGAGTGCGTTCAGTGTGCCAGCAGCATCCGATAAGTTCCATATGCCGCATGGCCTTTGATGGCATAACCTGCAGTTTGGAGCTGATAATGTCCCGTTACATAGACTGTAAACATCTAAACATTCAAAAAGTCACATCTTGAGCCAACCAACCCAGTTGTTGTTACACTAGATCAGTGTTATGGGTACAATATCAATCATGTTAGATCACAAGAGTGTTAGTACCACCAAAGTACAGAAAGATGGTGTACTCCTATTACTATGAATGGGAGAATGAGTAACACGCAATATGGCTAAATAAGTCCCACCTTCTAAATAAAAGAGCCAATCGCTCATTGGCAAAGTCATCGCGTCACTGCAGCTGCTGTTAGAATCTGGTTGCTATAGAAGCAGTGTTCTGAGATAACGCTTAGGACTGTGCATGCGCATTAGCTTGGTCCAGCCTGAAAAATGCATTTTGTCATGATTCGCACGTTTAGAAACAAAATCTATCAGACAGTTGTTGTCAGATTTCATTGGTGATTTCATATGTGAAATTTAATCATGAGCTTGGCGAACAGTTTTGGAGAATTTGATGTTTCCCCATTCAAAGCTGTACTTGCATTTCAAAGATGATCGCCGAGTAAAATTATTAGTCTTAAAGGAACTTTTATACCACTCATACAGCACTCTCACACATTTACATGCACACAGAGAGATCAGAAAAGGTCCTAAAAGCCCAGAAAGAAATTAACTGCAAAAAATTGTCATGGTCCTCATGCTTTTTTTCCATTTCAAGGCCCACAATAATCAAAACACCCGGAAGCTAAGATATAAGTGTCTCTGTAAGTTGTAATGGTGATAAGGCTGCAAAGTTTTTGAGTACACATAAAAAAAATAAAAACATTCAATTTTACAGTTAAAAGTTTTTGACACACACACACGCATTGTGTTTTCATATTTTATAGGGACTTTGCATAGACATAATGATTTTTATACTGTACAGCAAACAGTATATTCTATCCCCTAACCCTAACCCTACACCTAAACCTACCCACCACAGAAAACTTTCTGCATTTTTACATTTTCAAAAAACATCACTTAGTATGATTTATAAGCTGTTTTCCTCATGGGGACCAAAAAATGTCCCCACAAGGACATTGCTATCTTTGTGGGGACATTTTGTCCCCATAATGTAGGGTTTACCAAGACCACACACACACACACACACACACAAACCCACCTGTGAAGTTACTTGAGGTTTATGGCTTAAAGAAAAAAAAATAATAATTTGGCTTTTCAGGATGACTTTTTGCCCTCTCTGGCCTTTAGAATTAAATGAGTTGTTTTTGATGCTGTGTCTCTTCATAAAACAAATGAAAAACAGCACTTTGCTATGCTTACACATCAACAGAGTGCTTGTGGTCATGTCCAATCTAATTTGTACTGGCCTACCCTTCAAAAACAATTACCTTGTGATAGGCTCACAACACACAACACAAACCCAGTTAGATTAGAATGGTGGATCAGCGATATTTCAGCCACTCTTTCCTAATCTTGGGATTCAGAAAGATACAGAGAGAGGAATGTGCTTCCCACAATCACGAATAACCTGATGCAACAAGAGAACCTTTATGAAGACCTTTTAAAAGTATGTGAACCACTTGCAGAATCTGTGAAAATGTCAATAATTTGAACAAAATAAGAGAGATCATACAAAATGCATGCTATTTTTTCTTTAGTACTTTCCTGAGTAAGATATTTTACATAAAAGATGTTTACATATAGTCCACAAGACAAAAAAATAGCTGAATTTATTAAAATGACGCCGTTCAAAAGTATGTGAACCATTGATTTTTAATACTGTGTGTGGGTACTGGATGATCCACGACTGTTTTTTTTTTTTTTTTTGTGATGGTTGTTCATGAGTCCCTTGTTTGTTCTGAGCAGTTAAAAAGAGCTCTGTTCTTCAGAAAAATCCTCCAAGTCCAAGCAGATTCTTCAGTTTTCAAGGATTTTTTGCATATTTGAACCCTTTCCAGCTGTGACTGTATGATTTTGAGATCCATCTTTTCACACTGAGGACAATAAAGGGACTGAAACACAACTGTTAAAAAAGGTTCAAACATTCTCTGATGTTCCAGAAGGAAACACGATGCTGCATTAAGAGTTGGGGGTGAAAACTTTTGAACAGGATGAAGATGTCCCCATTTTTATTTTGTTTAAATATCATTGTTTTTAATTTAGTACTGCCCTTCGGAAGCAACAGAAGATACTTGCATGTTTCCCAGAAGAAAAATTAAGTACAATTTAGCTTGATATTCAAATTCAAAAGTTTTAACCCCCCCGCTCTTAATGCATCATGTTTCATTCTGGAGCATCAGTGAATGTTTGAACCTGTTTTTAATAGTTCTGTTTGAGTCCCTCTATTGTCCTCAGTGTGGATCTCAAAATCATACAGTTACTGCTAGAAAAGGTTCAAATATGCAAAAAATGATTGAAAACTGAAGAATCTGCAGGACCTGGAGGATTTTTCTGTTTAGTTTAACTGCTCAGAACAAACAAGGGACTCATGAACAACCATAACAAAACAAAAAATATATATTTATAATTATATTTCTCTCATGACAACTCTCTGAAGATTGTTAGCCTGGTAATGGATACGACAATGTTAATGTATTTGGTCTTGACGGAATAGATTTGCTATGCTGCTGCTGAATTGCTGCTGCTATAGAGCAAGTACAGGAATTTGCTACTGCGAATACATACGCCGTGCTGCTGCACAAATAGCATATATCAATAACCCATAGCAGATTTATACAGGTGGAACTGGGGAAGGTGGAGAGTTTTGGAGGAACTCAAACTGCAAAATGCTATAGTGAATGTAACCAGCCATTTAAATGTGTGAGCAACATGCTCATTGGCTGCAGATGTGACATGGACCAATCAGCTTGTGCCAAGCAGTTTTATCATCAGCTTGTGTTAAGACCCATCCTGTGCCATCTAGAGTTTCATGACAGAACTATGTATATACTGTATAAGTTTATTATAAAATCATCTTTAGTTTTAAGAGTGCCACTCACACACATACACTTCCTCTTGTAACGTCTCAGTAGATTATGTGAGTTCCCTCTCAGAAGGGCATTTCTTCCTGAGAGGCATGTACGACCCTGTCGCCTTGATCCAGTGTAGGTCGACTGGGGTCCCATGACTCCACGGCCCTGAGATGGGTTGCTTTTGTGTAGACTGAGATTTGCCTGTCTAAACGTGGGAGTCTAAGCAGCTTTCCAGAAGATTAAGGCAGAAGGGCGTCTGAGGGCCTGGTCCCTGGAGCGCGGGTGCCACGAACAAGGTCAGTCGGGTGAAATGAGGTCTGCCCGTCCAGACAAACACGCTCTGACGGTACACAAAATGACATACCATTAGTATCGCGCTCTACCAGAGATAAAGAGCTAAGACCCCTATTGTTACTTTCCTTCAGACACTTAGAAAAACAGCAACTGTTTGGGCAAAGACGAATGCTGAGAGGAGAAAGGAAGAAAAAGAGTGATTAATCCTCTTTAAAATGGCCAATGAGGGAGGAGAGATGCTGGATTGTGAGTCTTTTATTGCCTTTTGAGATTTGTAAAACACCCACAGCATTAACAAAAATAGCGAATGACAAATGAATGCTTTTTTTCTTAAAAAATCCTCATTCTAGCCCACAACATTCCCGGGTTCCAGCCTGCCGAGGGATTATTAAACTGTTTTATGGCAGTGAATAGAAACAGAAGGTGTTTTTTGAGTCGACAGCCCAGGGCAGAGGTCTGTGTGTACATAAAGCTTTGAGATGTACAGAGTTCAGCGCCGCAACGCACCCAGAGGAGAGCAGTCAACTGTGAGACCTGCTGTTCACACGATGCTGCATATCCGCAAACTGGCTTTTCACCTTCAACAGGAACGTATAACGTGCAGAGACCAAACGCATATTCAATCTGCAATGACTTACCACCTCCTCAGCCCGCCGCATTCATAAACTGAGATAAGCCCTCGGATAACTGGAATTTAAGCAGAGCAGTCTGAGGAAATAGATCTCAGAAATGTCATCTTGCCACAGAGAAAAAATAAAATAGCCTTTTTTTTACCAATCAACATAAAGCCAGGTCCACTTTGGAGATTATTCTGGCGATGAAACCACCAACTTACACAGCTAAAGACCATCTGAATAAACGTGTAGTGATCAACCACATTTTGTTCATTTTTTTTTACATGATGTTTAGGAGCAATACATTTAAAATGAAGCCACAATAACAAACCATGAAAAAAAAAAAAAAAAAAAAACGATGCGGAGAAAAATGGCTGAATGGACAACAAGTGCAACAGGAATGGTTTTACGCACAACAAATTCGTTCTGCTCCTGTTTCATGAAAAAAGGTCAGATAAGTTTATCGGTAACACTTTATAATAAAGTCCATTAGTGAATGCTAGTTAATGAATTTACTAACAATGGTCAAAACATTTCTTACAGTATTTATTTATCTTTGTTAATGTTAGTTGATAAAAAATCTAATGTTAACAAATAGAACCTTATTGTAAAGTGTTACAAGTTTGCCATTAGAGTTTCTGGATATCCAAAAGTAACAAGTATTGATTATTTCAGACATAACTCAGAAAACAACATGGAATAAAAAGTTCTTCTTGTGAATGTCTATAGCTGACTTGTGACTCAAACTAAACTATGGATAACTTTCACAGATTTGATACCACTAACCTGACAAACTTAGAAAATCCAGTCTCTAGTTTTTCCTCAGAACTGCTTGTTGCAGGGATCGAAGTCAATAGACATTCGTAAGCAAACAAAGTAGGCATATATACAATTTTTAAGCTATTAACATACAATATGAACTTATAAAATAACAAACTATAATAAATTATGATTGTTTTGTGCCTTTGTAGAGGTAAAAGGATCTATGAACATGTCCTCGAGAAAAAAAAAAATCATCACATATCAGTGTTAAATTTACATTTGTCAAAAACAAAATAAATTAAAAACATTAAAATTTCTAAAGTTATACAGAATTGTGAAAAAGAGTCAAAGGTAAATCACCCATGTTGGTTTGGATATTACAGTGTGGTAAAGGATTAAATGTAATTTGTGCATCTTACTTTCTTTCTTAACTTTCTAAATGTTTTCAGGACTTGTGTCTGATGGACATTTGGCAAATTCTCTGGCGCCCTGAGGACCTTCAGAAGAGTCGGTTTATCTGCCAACAGACAATCACCATCCAGAAGAATCTCTGAAGCCTTTCTGCTGCTGCCACAGACTCATCACAGAACCCAAACCAAAATGCCATCTGAAATTACATCTCTACCACCTTTCTCACTTCTGTCGGCCTTCGGCGAATCAAAGGATGGAAAGAAAGACAAGATGGAGAGGAGAAGAAGGAGAAATATTATGGTTATTGCCCTATGCACCATAAATCTTGTTTGAAAGCCTGAGGCGATGCTGTCAGGTTTCTGCAACCAAGAACATCTAAATGTTCGTGTTTGGTGTTGTGAAACACCTTACAGTAATTTGAGATTCTTTTTTTCAAAATCAGTAAGGAAATATTCAGAAACCTGAACCAGATGTAATGTTCTTGCCTCTGCCTCATCAGGACATTCATTAGGAAAACCATCTTAGTTCTGCATTCCAGATCAGATAGGATCCCAGATCAGATAAGACACCCATGCACGAAATTGAACAACACAACTGTGTGTTATCTCTTACCTCACAAACATCAGATTTCTGACAGGCATATTTATACCTAAATTCTGTTACAGCTAAACCCAAAGCAATAATGCTGCACCAAACCCTAGTAAGCTGTAACTGACTAACATTGCTTTAACTTGAAACTCTGAATGGGCTGTAACTTAAATGTGATCGCATTCACCGCTGTTTTGCAAACATTTGCGGACAAAATCAAGTAATTTCAATAGTAATCCATATGAACACACATGAATGTGCGGTGTGTCATATATTGCTATACTATTGACAACAGACAATGGACCTTTCTTGTCTCTGAAATGTTTCCAAAATTAATGGCTGGAATGGCTAATGGCTGGAATACACTACACGACTATTAAAATCTGAACAGATTTTAAAACACTTGCAGACTTTATAAATAGTTATCATAGGACAAATTGGGAATCATTCGCTAAATGGCTGAGGATCTCACACTAGCAGGCTTTTAAGATGTTCAGAACTTCGAATCCAGTCAGAAAACAGGATCTGAATATTTAAATAAAATACACACATACACACACACACACACACACACACACACACACACACACACACACACACACACACACACACACACACACACACACACACACACAACAACAACAACAACAAAAACATACTTGACTAAATTAACCATCATAACTTTACTTCCTTGTAGATTCAGCCTTCTTTTGGCTTCTTTTTTCTGGATTTTTAGCTTTTTTAAGTGCAAAATACACATCAGCATGAATTCTGGTGTTAAAATATTTAAATCTGTCAGATATTTCTCTCAGTTTTCCTCACTGGAAAGAACAGGTAACTGTAGTAACAATAATTTCTTTTCCTTCACAACTGGTTGAGGTATCTATGGAGGATGGGAAAAGTGTTCTGTAAACCTGTTTGGAAATAGTTATTATTTTTGCAATTACATTTCTTTTAGTACTACTAGCAAGGGTTTTTTACACCCTCAGAGACGGTGTGATTATATAGACCTTATTTAGCCCTGCCCCTTTTCAGCACTGCACTTGTTGTGTTCTGTCTTCCGGTTTATATTTCCACAGCATGAAGGTAAGATCTTATGGATTTATGAATGACCCGTTTGTTTTAAAATCTTCCCGGTCTACTGACATTTGTTATGACATCAGCTTCAAAAGCAGCGTTTCCACCAATATTACCCAGAACAATTTGTCCCAGGAACTTTTTTTCCCCTAGACCTGTTGCTGTCTGCGTTTCCATCGCGGTCTAAAGTACCGTGAAGATTAGGCAAATTAGTCCGGTGACATAGGACTAAGCACGACTTTCCGGTTTCCGCTGGATTTGTCCTCTGCATACAAGCTTAATAAAACCATGAACTTCATCGTTGGTTCCATCGGTCTTATTTTTTTAATCTCCATTGTTGATTTGAATAGCAAACAACTCTTACTGCACGCACCGCAACAGACTTTAAAAAAAAGTCCCAAAGTCACTAGTTCCTGGGGAAAGTTCCTGCGGTGGAAACACGGCTAAGCATTACAATGCTCGTGATAACTTTTGTTAACTCTACAAAAAGTAAATCCACTTCACCAGCTAATTACTCCTCGACAGCGATGCCACTGAAATATACAGAGCTACCGCAAAAACGGAAGTTTAAACACAAAATTCTAAAGATGGCTGCACACCTGTTTCTCTGTCAAATAAGGTCTATACATGCAGATTTGCAGAGCAAATTTGCTCATTTGCTGTCTGCTGTGGCAACACATGCGTCTCCAGAATGAAAAAGATCAAGAGAGAGAGATACAGACAGGATGAAAGAGAAAGAAAAACTAGAAGCTAATTCAGCATTCATGAATACTCACTGCCATGTAAACAAAAACTCAGTTAGGAATTGTCAGTACACTGCTTATTTTCCTTTGTCCTGATTTTTACAGTCACGGCCGTCCCCTTATCTCTTTCATTTTCCTATAGCTATTTGATATTTTGCGCAGGCATTTGAAGTAGGCAGCATTGGCAGGGGATCCTTCCAGTCTCTCTCAATGCCGCTTTGTGATCAATAATTTGTCGCTGAAATGCTGTCGGCTGTGTGGACGTTGCCAGTCCGGGGCCAAAAAGGGCCCCTGATGTGCGACTGCAGAGAGAGTCCCAGCAACCACCCAGTAGTGGTTACAGATCTGAGGACCCCTGATGCGACAATATTGAGTTATGTTCATTCCCACCTGTTCTAGCGATTGTCACTTGAAATGTGCGTTTTGCTTCTTTAACTCTCTTTGAACATCAAAACGACTGTCCAAAACTGACAAATTAATGTGTAAAAAAAACTACTTTAGCATTCTTGAATGTTCTAGGACAGTTAGAGACAAATTAGTCTATTAGCATTTCTGTACCCAAGATTAAATCAGAGACACAATCCTAATATTGCTGTCTTAGTGTTCTCAAATGCACAAGTTACACAGTGTTCAGAAAACTCAATGGCCAAATATCATCACAATATTTATGATGTTACCAACAAACTAAATAACACTAAATATTTCATACAAATTTGTCAACATTCATAAATACCTCAGCTTTTTGGGGTTTGGATCCCCAGCATGGGATTCTAGCATGCTGAAATTTAACCAGCAAGATGTCCTTGGTCAACAATCTTTTTTAATGAAAATCAAAAATAACCTTTAAATCTAGTGCACAATTATGAGGCACATAGTGTTTAGCATCACAGATGTTAATCTTACACCTCTTACACCATATTTTAATGTACACAAATGCAAAAAGCTACACAGACCTAAAGGGTGAACGTGATTTCACCAAGTACAACATGTTCCTGGAACAACATTCCAATCAACCAATCAGATTTGAGGGACAAGTTTACCGTTAAGTTTAGGCTTACAACCCGATTAGGTGCTTCCACAACAGTGTTATTCAAGTGTTATCATTTCCCTCTGATTTTAGGGATGATTTATGAGTAGGGTTAGGTTTAGGGGTTGGGATAAGGTTAGGACTAAATTTTCAGATAGGAATGTTGTTCCAGGATCAACAAAATATGTTGATCCAGGAACATGATGCCTTAAATGATGCCTGGTTTCAGAAGACTTTAAATATAGTGCACAAGTAATATAGCTTCTTTCTAGTCTGTTTTTAAAGCTTAATTCTGTCAAGATATGTTTTGGTTGTACAGAAAAGTTGGCAGAAGCTTTTTAATTGTAAAAGTAGATAGAAGCCACTTACTTTAAGAGCAATAACATGCAGATAGTCTTTGCACCATGTGTAAATAGCAACAATTTAATTCAAATGCCTCTGATTGGCCGTTGCGTTCAACAGATATTTATGTGATTTGCTACAATGCTCAACACTGAAAAAGCACATTTATATAAATAAAAGTAAGCAATAAGGTATAAAAGGCTGTGCTGTATCGTGACTAAGTCACGGCTGAAGGGCGTTGTTAGGCACGACGCAAAGCGTACTAGCCTCGAGTGCTTTATTGTTTTTATAAACCGATTACCACACAATTCAAATATTAAAGTCAAGAATATGTAACAATGCAACTTTCATTAAGTAAACTTTCACTAAAAGCCTTCCTTACGCCGAAAAAAATAGTCCCTGACCGTGAACAGCAACAGAAGTTACATTATTACACCATTAGATGGCGGCAAAGACTGTCTTTATGAGTGTGTCAGTCAGTAGTGAAGATTTTTACATTGAAAAGACTGAATTATTGTGAACACGGACCGACGCAACTGACAAATGCTTTGACTAGCGCTGTCAGTCAAGAGATTTTTTATTATGAACTTAGAATTGACCCGAAGGAAAATGCTAAATCTGAATGCAGGTAATAAACTCGCTCAATCGATCTCTTTCTCACAATACTCTGCTACATAATACAGTAAGCTTCAATGAACAATATCAACTGAGAACAAACAGTTTATGTTGCTAAGAGTGGTTGCTAAGGGTGTTGTGTAGTGATACACAGAACCGTTGGGTGAAGCGGTCATAGCAGTGTTTTATCGGAATAAAACACAGCTATTGACCAATCAGAATCAAGGACAGGAACTAACCGTTTTATAAATATAATGCTGTAATATGCACTTTTCACGATTAGGTAATCGCGGTAGCAATAATCGTAATCACAGTTGTTTTTTTTGATTAATTGTTAAACTCTATGAGAAAGACAAGGTAACAAAACAGCTGGGGCTTTACTAAAAACATTTGGGGCTTAAGCACCCTTAGCCCACCCCAAGTGCTGCCCCTGCTTATGACTACTAATGTGCACTGTGGGGTGAATCCAGGGTTGCAAGACTTGAGATGGAGATGAGCACCTGCAGGGCAAAGATATGCATGAGTTAAACATGCAGATTACATGGTTCATATTCCATCATGATGACATACTGGACAGAGCTGGTGACAAGAAGTGAGGGAACTGTGTATGTTTGATTTCAGAGGCAGACGAAATCCCACACTGTGTACTACAAACTCCTAATATAAAACAGATTGCAAAAAAAAAAAAAAAGAATTTACCCATCCCTACTGGCTCCACAAGCTTTTAAAAAGTATTAAATATATTTAGTCAATATAACAATTTGTATATATAATGTAAAATGAAATATAGATATTTAAATATATACATTTCTAATAATATACAATGATATTTTAATATTAATGTATATATATATTCAATTTTACATCAAAATATTCCAATTGTTATATTGACTAAATTTAATGTACAGTGGCTTGAACTAGTATTTACACATTTCACCACACATAAACAAGTCTATATAACAGTGTATAAATAAAACAAAACAAAACATCAAACCAAGAAAGTGCCCAAACACTTTTTCCTCTTAATTTTGAACACTTTATACATTTTACACTAAACAAACTACTTTTCTGAAATGTTTAGCTTGAATTGTGCTTGTACCATCTTCTTTAAAATAAATGCTATTTGTTATTATATTGAGTTATGTAATGCAAAGGCAAGAATTTTTAAGTGCGCCTCAAGTGTCCAAATACATTTGGACATATATTTATCTATTTACTCTAAAATGATACAAAATGCCATGCGGGGACTTTTCTAAAGTGGACAGTTCAAAAGATCTGATTCATGGAAATGAATCAAACTTACCAACTCTATCAGCACTTTTGCAACTAATATTAAATCAGACAAGCTATTATAATATTGCTGTCTTAGCGTTCTCAAAATCACAAGTCATGACACAAAATCAGCCTACTGGCACGGGCCTAAGAAAACCTAATGGCTGAAAATCATCACAACATTTATGATGTTATCCCCCAACAAAATAATTGAATATATTGCTAATATTGAATATATTACCCAACCTAGTAATTGGATCTGAGGTGTCAAACCAAGCAGTGGACTTTTATCGACCAACAGAAGTCCTACTAGAATCTGCAAAAGCAACTTTATGCCTGTTTATGTATGATTGAGTTTAACTTACTAGTGAATTAGAGCAGAAAATGAAAAAAAAAAGAAGCCCACAGTAAAGAAGGGAACCAAAAGATCCAGAGGAAGTGGATGATGAGGATGATGTGGCTCTTCATTAAGAGCGAGACACACTTTTCTTCACCTATTCAGGCTATTCAGCACACTCTCATGCCAGAAGTCTTTCTAACCCATCTGTCTCTTTCCCTCGGTGTCTTTTTCATTTGTCGTGTCACCATGGCCTTTTCTCAAGCCACATAATAGGGCCCAGAGCTCGGAGAGGTCAGAGAGCTCTTTAATTGGGTTTCAAGGTGACTTCACACAGCATGCGAGTGTGCGAACAGCCATCATTAGGCTGTCTGTGTTTGTACACTATAATAGTGTATTAATGTTTGTCTCTAACGGTATTCAGACACAGGAGGAACTGAAAGGAACCTTCTGAATGCGCCACAGATGAGCAGACTTCCTGCTTTTTTTCTGATTTCTTCATTCAGACGCTCACAGAAAGAAGGCCACCTCTACTGCTCTTACAATTCAAATACCTCTCCGCACTTTTCCCGCTCATACAAACCAACCGGCGTGCTGTGAAAAGCCCAGGTGCATTGTGGGAATGTTTTCAAATGCGCCAGCAGTCACAATACCCAAACGGCTTCCTCACGGCAGTGCTGCCGCCCTTAATGATGTTCTTTACAAAAAAAAAAAGCATTGTGTTGTCATGAAAATGCAACAACAAGCTGTCACTGCTGATATATGAATTTGGTTACACTTTATTTTGATGGTCTCTTGTAGATTGTTGACTATAAGTAATGTTGCACCTACATGTCATCTAACTCTGATTAGAGTAATAGTTGAGTATTAGTAGACTTTTAGGGGTAGGGTTAGTAGTAGGCTTGTCTGTGTTAACGGTGTTCAGCCACAACACTGGTTACATCACTTGGCCACCACGGCACGCACCCCACCGTCGTTTTGATTTTTTATAGTAGTTACAATCATTTAGTTCAGTTAGAAAACAGACACTACAATTAAAAACTGAACGTGTCTGCTTAATGTAGTGTGAGCTGAACGAGAGTTGCAGCACAGACCAGCAGCAGGAGTCAGATTTCATTCATCACAAGAGTGAGGAGCTGACTGACAAGACGATGGCGGAAGATTTGGTTTTAAAGCGAAATTTAAAAGCGCCTATTTAAGTGAGTATGCTATTTTACTGTTTTGTTGTCGTGTTTTTCATTAAGAATAATAATGAACCCACCATTCAAGCAACTGCCGCAACCGAATTGGTGCCAATTCAAAAGCGAAAGTAAAATTTGCATGGTCGCATGGGCATTCATAACAGTGTGTGTCCACTGACGTGGAGCGAGCAGAGCAGAGCGAGCATTTTCAGTCCATTCCTATGAATTAATTGAACACACTTGCTCTGCTCCACACCGTTATGAATGCCCGTGCGGTCGTGAGCATTTTACTTTCACTTTTGAATTGGCGATTTACAAAAGATACACAAGGTACACACAAGGTACAAAAGAGGGAGAAGCTGCAATGTGGCAATGGCAAAAAGCATCCCAATCAACCTGAATTCACCCTACTTATAGTCAGTAGAATGTCTGTTGGGGACCATCTCAATAAAGTGTTAGCATATATAAAGCTGACACATAGATACAACATTACTTATAGTCAACAAAATGCTAAAGGGGACCATCAAGTGTTTCCAAGACTTTTTCTAAGAGATGTTCCAGCATAGCAGAATAACTTAATTTAATGGTAGTTTGGATATCACTTATAATTTAGTTATTCTGCTATTATCTCTTAATTAACACTATTATTCTTCAATTATTTATCAGTTATTTTTATTGACCTTCCAGCATTATCCTAAGTAAAGCTGATCTCAATAACTCTCGGTTTGCAACAGAAAAACCACAATCAAATTAACTGTTGTTTTAATTAAAAAATATATATATTATGTATGCGCATAATTTATAATATACATTATGTATAATATAATTCCTGCTCAAATGCCAGAGGAGGCTGACATCATGAAAGATAATAAACTAACCAATCAGAATGAATATTCAAATGATGCAACGTCATTTGCATCCATAAAGGAAGAATAATAATATGCATAATTTTTCATATTAACAGCCAGCATTATCAGAAAGAACATTTCAAACCAGCTTTCAAAGCCTGCTTATGATTGACAAATCAGGTGGAGAAATTTAGCCAAAATATGAAGTCAAAATAATGTAAGGATCTCAAAGCAAATGAAACACTGAACAATCTTATAAATTTGGCATAATGAAAAAGTGGAGAAATGGCACTATGATTTGTTCCATCCATTTACTATAATAAGTGTGAAAGATTATACTGTGCTAATAATTATAAAAAAAAAAAAAACAATTTTTAGATATCACAGAGATTATCTGTGCACAAGATCATAATTATCAGGAAAAAACAATTCTGCTTGGCAGAAGCAATATTAAAAGGTTAGTTCGCCCATAAATTAAATCATCCTCATGTCGTACTAAACCTGTATTATTATTTCTGTTTAACCTGTAAAAACACAAAGGAGATGGATAAGGATTGAAAAAAGTCAAGCTCTGAAAAGTACATAAAAGTAGCTCATAGTGAGAAATAGACCAAAATGTAACTGCATGTTGCATGTTTGACTCCAGTGAACAGATCACTGAATCTCCATCTTCAGATATACTATATCTCAGATCATTAGTACATTAATAACACAGTTAAGATGGATCTATCTATTTCAACATGCCTCCCTCCAGTAACTCAGATAGCTAGTGAACTTATCTCTGTCCACCACTCCCTTGAATGTTAAATAAAGTTATTTGAATATTTGTAATATTAATGGCTTTCTGCCGTGAGCTCAGCGATGCTGAACCGGAGACCTGTGGAAAAGATCGAATCCAGCCATTCACATCCATGCATGAAGAGAGGGGATGGTGTGATTGATGAAGAAGGGAGAATGAGAGACTCACCCCCTCCATCCCATTCAATGTCACAGGCGGTGAAAGGGTCAACTAGGTCTGTCCGAAAGCTGCCTGCACACAATACACAATGAGGAGGCCATCCAGCCTCTGTGTATGTGTGTGTGTATTAGTGCTGTGCATGCATGTGGTTTGCATAGAAATGGGCCATCACACAAAGGCTTCAAGCGTGGCAATACGTTTTCAGCATGGTTAACCAATTACAGAAGAATAAAAACATACTGCGACATTCAGTCCTGTGAGAGCAAAGTGAAATAAATCACACACACACTGCTACTACAGCATAGGAATAGGTCCACGCAGACTGTAATTCATTTTTATAAAATAGATGGTTTTGCCTCCAAATTCCGACTGAATGAACTGCAAGGTAAAACAGTCAATATACACATCTGTGGGAAAATATAAACATCTTTAAAATGAGACACACATTTAGCTGAGAAGCAAAACTGACTTGTTTTATGGTCTCTTTCAGGAAATTAATGTATCATGGTTTCCACACAAAATAAATAAATAAATAAAATAAGCAGCAACTGTTTTCAACATTAATAATAAGAATACATGATTCTTGAGCACAAAATCAGTATATTATTGGAGGATTATGTGACACTAAAGACTGGAATAATAATGCTGAAAACATATGCTGATATACATCTATACACACAATAAAAATACAATTATACTACTACTATTATCATTAAAATATTTTTATGAAAAATAAAAATACTTGAAATTACAATCTTAATATCTTACATCATTTTGCTTCTCAAGAAAATTGACACAATCATGTGTCAAAGGTGTCTGGGGATTTTTACTGGAAAACGACAAAAATACTGAATAAAAAAGTGGCTATCCTTTTCATTCAACTGTGTTAAAGGGGTCATGACACGAGAAATCAAATTTGCCTTGATATTTTGACATATAAGAGGTCTTTGTACCATTAATATATATATATATATATATATATATATATTTCACATCATTTTTTGGTTAATTTGGGAACATTTTTTCATTTCATTTTTTCATTTTTTGACCCCCCCACCCTAAAACATTTTTTCGTTGCCCTGTGCAACAATGGTATAGAATCATAGAGAAAATTATCATAAGACAATACTCAGAAAGGATTTATTTTCAAAAAATGTCAAGAAATCATTAAGTAAAAAGTAAAAAACACTTGAAAGACATTTATATGTTGAATTTGATACATGCATAGGTTTGTATCATGTAGTGTGCCATGTCATATAATGTACTTCATGTAATAAGATTTTACTCCATACGAAACTTCAAAAAGCAGGTGTATGTTACAATTTTTGCACATCACTTTGGGTGTTCCTGCACACCCAGGATGTTCAACCCCGCATCTTCCCTTCTTATAACACATTATCGCCAGTGTGAAGTATTGTCCAAAACATCCTCGAAAAGTACCCCTTATTGCACAACTTTGCCCTGAGGCAACGAAAAGAAAAACTGAATTTCTGAACATAAAAAAATAAATAAATAAATAAATCATAAAACCTGACAAAAGGCTTCTCTACACCTTCACACACACACACACACACACATTTTTATGTACAGTTCATGTCATTTTAAATAAGATTACTAAAGCAAATAATCATGCCTTCTTCTCACACCATGTACTCCTGTGACCATGTGTCAGAACAGGACGTGCTTGATAGTGACGCCTAAACCTTACTGGACTGTTCTTTGGTACTTTCTCAGCCTTTCTAATAGGTTGTAATCATTTAAAGAAAAATGTACTAAACATAGGGCTTAAGAAAACTTTCTGTTGGCTAAAGGCAATGCTGTGCCATAGAGTGTTAAAACATTCAGCAATTTTTCTTAGTTTAAAACATCCTTCTCATTATAAACAAAGCATTTATTTAATCAAGCTCAAAAAATGGCTTGTTTGGATACTGTGGTATTTGTGACGTCACACAGGCAAATACATTTGCATATTCCTGCCTCCTGCACAAGACATCTACGAATAGTTATACATCATCGCACCATAGGCCCCGCCCACTGGAATTCAGCTTAAAGGGTTAGTTCACCCAAAAATGAAAATTCTATCATTAATTACTCACCCTCATGTCGTTCCACATCCGTAAGACCTTCGTTCATCTTCGGAGCACAAGTTAAGATATTATTTTTGATAAAATCCGATGGCTCAGTGAGGCCTGCATTGAAAGCTAATTTACACTCCCAGAAAGGTACTCAAGTTATATTTAAAACAGTTCATGTGACTACAGTGATTCAACCTTAATGTTATGAAGTGACGCAAATACTTTTTGTGCTCCAAAAAAACAAAACAACTTTATTCAACAATATCTAGTGATGGGCGATTTCAAAACACTGCTTCATGAAGCTTCGAAGCTTTACAAATCTTTTGTTTTGAATCAGTGGTTCGGTGTCAAACTGCCAAAGTCACGTGTTCCACTGAAATTTCAAAACACTTATGACGTAACGAAGCCTCGTTTACTGAAATCATGTGGGGGGGTTATTTCATTATAAAACCTTTTCTTATAAGTAAACCTCAAGGACCCCTTTAAAATTACTCTAATGAAATCTCTTGTGGCCTAACACATTATGGTGTTATATTTATGTTCTGCCATGAATTATTAATTTGAGCAAAAATGGTTTTGCTAAAGCAATGGGTTTATCATGGGTCATTTGACTGCTGCACTTTTGGCTGTTTGGATTGTGTTTCCAAAGGCCTCTGAGGTCTCAAGTCAATCAAAAACAGTAATTTGTGAAGATGCTTTTCAGGTGTCTCTGTTTCACATTGCCAAGCAAAACCTGTCCTATGGTGAAACTCACCGAAACACAGCCTTATTTCTTCGCTTCTGACCTGTTTCACATCTTTCTTAGAAAGAGCCGTCTCATTTTCACTGCTGTGTACACACACTTCAGGAACACAAACCTCAGGACACACTAACACACATATATCTGAGTCTAAAAGACAGAGCGCTAGGTAATATGAGCTTCTAAAGCAGAGCATTAAATATGCACTAGACAGCTCAGAGAATGGAGAGCACTACTCCTGAATAAATAACCAAACAAACAACAGACTATCAGCCAATCTACAAATCAGCGCTATCAGAGAGAGAGTGGAGATAATAATATACACGCACACACTGCAGGCGTGTGTATTCATGGGTCCTCTCCTCTTTCTTTCACACACACACACACACACACTGAAAGAGATCTGTTTATCACTCTTACAATCATACAGACCAGACCAGGAGTGGTATATATGCCATTCTTCACCATAACATGACTGCATACATAGGCTGCTGCCTTTTAAGGAAGAATAATCACAAAAATACAACCTAAAGTGATTGATTTGAAATCAATAGCTACTTTTTAGTACTGATTTTACAACTTATTTTAATTACAAAACAAATAATTCCAAAGAATCCTGACCAAAAAGATTCAAAGAATGTGATCATGCCAGTCCAATTTTTTTTTTCTTTGTACACACTTTTCATGGAACACACTGCATTTTGGGATTGCCTAATCTACTGCATACGTACGGCACTATTCAGAAGTTTGGTATTTGTTTTTGAAAGAAGTCTCTTATGCTCACCAAGGCTAGCTGTCACCAATTTGATCAAAAATGCAATATGAACTGTTATATTGTAAAATCATATTACAATTTAAAATAAATGTTTTCTGTTATATTTTAAAATGTAATTTATTCCTTTGATGGCAAAGCTGAATTTTTAACATAATTTCTCCAGTATTCAATGTCACATGATCCTTTGAAATCATTCGAATTTGCTGATTTGCTGCTCAAGAAACATTTCCTATTATTAATGTTGAAATAGAAATCATTTATAATAATATTATAAATGTCTTTACTGTCACTTTTGGTTAAATTAGTGCATCCTTGCTAAAAAAAAAAAAAAAAAAAAAAAAAAAAGTTGCTTTCTTGGAAAATAAGAAAATAAAAAAATAAAATTTGAACAGTAATGCATGCTTTAAAATAATGCAATTAATACACTATTACAATTTTGGCCCAAAGTGATATCTTATAAGGTTTCATAATTTTGCTGTCTACTGTTTGGAAAATAAAAGTAAGCATGTGATTCCTAAAATGCCATCTAGGTAGGCAGCTCACTTGTGTTTGAATGGAAACTTGCCATTCTAGAACATTTCTCCAGCACTGCACTTTCACCTGCTCAAACTGGTGTATACAGAAGGTATGAAAGGTGACAACAAAGTTGATTTATTTTTTTTTATTTTTTTGTCCATTTCTAGCTCACTTGGCAGCTCACTGTTAAAATGACAGCTGTTTGTAGCGCCTGAAGCCAGCATGGGTGAGTTAAACGAGCAAATCAGAGGTGTGTGGAAAAACTTCATCTTAAGTGACAGGACACTGGCTCTTTCTTTTTCTTTTTGATATGGACTATCCTTCTGCTTTAAGCTTCTTAAAACAGCCTATATTGGATATCTCAGAAATAATCAATGGACTGAGTCATGCCTCCTTCTGAATATGTATTTTTATCAACATATGTTGATCCTGTTTAAAGGATCAGATAAAGTTTTTTGCTTTCATTTTTGGGGATCACCCAAAAATGAAGATTATGTCATTAGGGTAAACGTACCAATTAAGCTCACCAAAAGTACACAGGATACTGGTTTCAGTACAAAAAGTTATGTTAAAATAAAATATTACACAATAATATTTAATTTGATTTTAAATGACAAAAGCATTTCAATTAAGATGTACATCATTAAATGCAAAAAGTCTGGCTGTGCTTAATGGGTACATTTTGGTACCCTTTAAGCACACCCCTGTTGCCATTAAGCTCACAACATGTTTCTTCTTGTTCACAATTCTTGTTATTTTAAACAACTTTTTAAAATAATTTAAAAATGTTTTATTTGAAGGTACCAAAAAAAAAAAAAAAAAAAAAAAAAAACAGAACACTAAAATCAAGCAACAAGGCATTCAATTTGATCAGTTATATATTCATAGTGCAGTGTCATTCAAACACATTGCAACATCTAGACTAGTCCTTGATCATCTAAGCAACACATTCAAAAATCAATAAATAGTATCATAAGCTTTGATGCCTTTTGCTGTTCAAACAAATAGTGCTGGGCAACAAACTCAAGCTCCTCTTCTCTTGTATCGAAATCCTCAGACATTTCTGTTTAAAAAATTATTGTTTTAGACTTCTAATTCATGACCGATGTTTTGTTTCGCTCTATCCTCTGCGCTTCCGCATTCATCATTATGTCATGTGTCAGGTCAGAGTTCACTATTTCGCTGTAAATCGATGTGTACGCCGTCCGTTGGAAGCTAGTTATTTTAATTTTTTTTAAAGTTTTAAATATGGATATTTTTCTTACACAAATGCATCGCTTCGCTTCAGAAGGTCTTTATTAACCCCGGAGCCGTGTGGATATCTTTTATTATGGATGGTTGCACTTTTTTGGGCTTTAAAATCTATTTATTGTCATTATAAAGCTTGGAAAATCCAGGGCATTATTTAATAGAACTAATTGTATTCGTCTAAAAAAAAAAAAAAAAAAAAAGTCATACACAGGATAGCTAGGATAGCTTGATGGTGAGTAAATCATAGGGTGATTTTTATTTTTGGGTGAACTAACCCTTTAAGGGTGTGAAAATAAGATATTAATCATTTTATAAAGATTAACTTAAAGTGACAACCATCAGTTAATATTTAAAGTCTGTTTATGAAGTATTTACATAGATGTTTAATGTGGATGAGCTTAAAGGGAGCACTGAGATTAAATTGGAGCAGCAACAATAAATTAATAAATATTTCATGAAATTTAAAGGACAAGATTTTGCTAAATAAATAATCTAGATCATGTATTAAGTTTATACATATTTTAATATGAACAACTGTTATGGACAATATCTATGAAATTATACTTTTTCTTATTGATATCACACTGAAGCTGTGTGATTTTCATAGTAGTGCACCCTTTAAGCTCACCTTACAATACTATGAAGTCTTTAAAAATTGCAGCAGTGTAAAACCACAGACCATCAATAAACTGTACATTTATAATATTATATATTTAAAGTAATATATTAGTGTAGCAAACAATCTTATACAGCTAGTAAGCTATCAATGTTCTGTAGCATCTGCGCTATGTTGCTAAAACTATCTTTTGGATCTAACTGTAATTATTTCCCATATCCAGGTTCCAGGTTATGCAAAAGTCTAATCATTAATCTCCTAATTTTGCAGTAAGTAGTTATACTTACCCAAAATAAAGGCTTAACCACCTTAAAAATGCACATTTAAGGGGCTACTCTTCTGGTGAAAGTTTTCAGACAGCTTTCAAAATGGCCGCCAGACAGTGTAAACACATGAATACCCATATCTCAGTGTGCAATGGTCTGATTTTCTTGAAATTACAGGAGGTGTGTAGTAACAAACACATCAATTGGTTAAGAGTTGGATCAAGTTGGATAATACATTATTTTTTCTTTTTATAACTGGAGCTCAAAGATGGTATTGTGCTTAATGGGTACTTGAGCTTAATAGGTACATTTACCCTATTTACTCATTTCATTCAACAAGCACAAAAAGATATATTAAGCAGAAAGTCTAGGCTTTTCTTTTTCATGCAGTGGAAGTGAAGGAGAACATTAGCTGCTAAACTAAAAAATAAAAAAATAAAAATAAAAAAAACAGAACCCTAATCTTAGTCCACATGATGTTTTTGCTGAAATTTTCAAAGTGAACATCTCCTCTTCTGTGGAAGTATAAAAGTCATACATGATTGCAATGACATGAGGGTGAGTAAATGATAACACACTTGCATTCATTCAAAATAACACGCAACAACTGCATTTCATTCATTAACAAACATGAGTGATTATCTGTGATGAAACAAAATGCCAAAATCAGGGGGAAAAAGCCTTTTATCTGGGTCAAAACCAAAGCGTGCAGCAGTGAACTAGCAGTCGATCAATCATTGGCCTGTGTGCTGAGCAGTTTGATTGATTGGGAAACAGATTTTTCCCTGCATGTTTCTGGCTCTGGGCTGCGTACGGGGCCTCTGTTGCTGGTGTAGGCTTTCCAAACCATTACCCTGACCCGATCAATGACTGACCCACGCTTACTGCTGACCTGACTGGCTACTGAAGCGGAAGAACCCTGAAGAACATGTGGTTTGCTCCAGATAACTGAAGTAAATATGAATACATTAAGCAGAGCTCAGAGGAGCATGCAGGCCCGCTCATTCAACCCTCAAACAAGGATCCGTCAGAGCTATAAAGCATGCTAACTTCCCAGATTAAAATGCTTTGGCTCAGAGATTGCTCTTTCATAACTCAGAGGAAATTATGAAGATAGCTATGTTTAGTATCAACTTCAGTCTCAAGTATCAAAAATATTTATCCTGCGATCCCAAAGGAAATGTGGAACTAGTGTTGTCAAAAGTATCGATTTCGGTACCAAGTCGATACTGAAATTTAAAAAAATGTGACGATACCTGCATTTCCCTCTAGCATTTTGAGCACTGTTTTAAACACCTCTGATTGGCCATTGTGTTCACGCGCTCAACACATATGTCTGTGATTGGCTACAATGATCGACGCTTCAAAAACATGTTGTAAATAGACATATTTAGACTCTCGGATGGGAGAGTTTGAAAGCAGGCGTCTATCAGTGGATGTATGTTTTTGAAGTGTTGATCATTGTAGCCAATCACAGACATATCTGTTGAGCGCGTGAACATAATGGCTAATCAGAGGTGTTTAAGAATCCACTCAACAGAGCTCAAATGCTAGAGGGAAATGCTGGTACCGTCACATTTTTTTTTTTAAATTTCAGTACCGACTTGGTCCAGTAAGTCTAATCCCTTAGAAAAGTATGATCACACCTCTCCTCAACAAGCAGTACAATTTTAGAACAAACCTCCAACCTTCAGTATGAGCAACAGTACTAGTGATATCATATTAAACACTAATAAACTGTGTTTGTGTAAGTAGGCGTACAGAATCACATGAACTGATGATTTCACAGCAGCTAAAAGCTCAAAGGTTCCACTTTAAAGTCTCTGTTAAAAGGCATCTAGTGTTCTTACAGAACTCATGGTCAGAGTTTATCCTCCCTCAATGTGAAGCCAAAAATCTCTCTCTCCATCAGAGCAAAGCTAGCAAAGTGCTCTTCTGTTTTTATAGCTTTGTGTACATGGAGTAAACACAAAGATCACAGAGATGGAGCCGTGACACTTCTGAGCGGCAGCGCCGAGGGGAGGGTTTGTTTGTGCTCTTCAAATGTGTAATTAACCAGCATTAAAACACACTCACTTTTCAAACCGCGGTGTCCTCGATGACTTTTGAAAGAACAGAGGGAAAATGAGAGACAGAGACAAACAGAGAGAGAGAGCACGACGGGGAGAAAGAGAGACGGATAAACAGAGGTCGCATAGCCACTGCATAGTTTTGAAAGTGACAAGGACATATATCTATAGATGTAAATCCCCAGAGACTGCTGTGTGTAAAAAAAACAAAACAAAACAACAACAATAAAAACACACACACACACACACACACACACACACACACACACACATATATATATATATATATATATATATATATATATACACACTGTGTTCCAAATTATTATGCAAGTGACATATCAGTAGGATTTCAGTACAATAAACATTCAGATTTTAGTTTTTCTAAGAAAATGTTTGTTTGTTTATTTATCCATGTCTTTTTAGATAACTGGTATAAATCTCAGACAAAATAATTTGCCAGGTCTATGGAAACCCTACTTAGGTTGTTTCACATTATTAAGCAAGTCACAGGCAATATGGGGAGGAAGAAAGATCTTTCTGAAGATTAAAAGCATGAAATGGTGCAATGTTGTGCAAAAGGCATGAAAACAACTAATATTGTGTGAAAACTGAATGGAGATTATCGAATTATCATAAGATTTGTGAGTGATTTAGAGCACAGCAGAACTCGGTCAGATAAAGGCTTATTAAGGAAAGTTTCTGTCAAACAAGTTAATTGTATTACAAGGGCAGCTATAAAAAAAAAAGCCAGTGCTGAGCAGCAAACAGGTCTTTGAAGCTTCTGGTGTCTCTGGAGTCTCAAGAAGCTCTCCATGCAGGCTGGCAGTTGTGCGTAAAGATGCATTTCAGCCACCACTAACCAAACCTCACAAAGAGAAACATTTACAGTGGGTTTAGAAATACATAAAGACTTTTATGCTCCCTGTTGACGTCGCAATCTTGTTGGAACGTGGTGGCCATTCACCAACCATCCAGAAATCCATCCATTGTAGTATGGCATTAGTCAGTGAATACAACTATTTATAAATGAGTCTTAATGTATTTCTAAACCCACTGTAAATGTTTCTCTTTGTGAGGTTTGGTTAGTGGTGACTGAAATGCATCTTTACGCACAACTGCCAGCCTGCATGGAGAGCTTCTTGAGACTCCAGAGACACCAGAAGCTTCAAAGACCTGTTTGCTGCTCAGCACTGGCTTTTTTTATAGCTGCCCTTTTAATACAATCAATTTTTTTGACAGGAACTTTCATTAATAAGCCTTTATCTGACCGAGTTCTGCTGTGCTTTAAATCACTCACAAATCTTATGATAATTCGATAATCTCCATTCAGTTTTCACACAATATTAGTTGTTTTCATGTCTTTTGCACAACATTGCACCATTTCATGCTTTTCATCTTCAGAAAGATCTTTCTTCCTCCCCATATTGCATGAGAACTGTGACTTGCTTAATAATGTGGAACAACCTCTAAGTAGGGTTTCCATAGACCTGGCAAATTATTTTGTCTGAGATTTATACCAGTTATCTAAAAAGACATGGATAAATAAACAAACAAACATTTTCTTAGAAAAACTAAAATCTGAATGTTTATTGTACTGAAATCCTACTGATATGTCACTTGCATAATAATTTGGAACAGTGTATACACATACACACATACACACACACACACACACACACCATTAAATTCCACAAACGTGTATTGTTTAATGACTATAATTTTGAAATGTCTAATTTAAATGTACAAATTGTTTTAAAAACTAAATAAAACATTCTTAATATATTTACAACCAAAATGCTTATAACATAACCTAAACCAGACCATAACACTACAACATAACTGCAGCTAAAACGCTACATTTAGTATGATGTAAAATATACTATTAGAGATTTTTTTCAATGTAAACTTTAAACTTAAAAAACATTAAACTAAAACTAAAAAAAAAAAAAAAAAAAAAAAAAAAACATAATAAAAAAATGTATATATATATATATATTTTTTTTTTTTATGAAAACTTTAAACTTAAGATATTTAAAACATAAATAAATAAATAAAAGAAAATTAGAAATGGTTAATAAAAAATATTATTAATAATAAAAATGGCAAAATATATTTATATAGTTATTCATTTAGTATTGTTATTGATAACTAACAATTAAGTTTACATTTTTCAAGTTTAAAGTTTTTATTGAGAATATATATATATATATATATATATATATATATATAATAGAAAATTTAAAAAGTTAAAAAATTAGACATGCTGAATTAAAAAAAAATATATATGTAAAAATGCCAAAAGCCTAAAATTACTAAACCTTAAACTAAAATTACAATGAAATCTTAAATATCAAAGCTAATCGAAAATATGAAACAAAAAATACCACTTTTTAAGGTTTAATGGTCCCAGATAAGCAGCAGAATGGGTGGATGAGTTATTCAGTTGATGTTTTTTTTTTTTTCTTTTAAATCTGGTTATAGAATGTGTTTGTCACTTCCCTAAATAATGTCATTTGTGTGTACAAAGCAGCATAAAGCAAGAAAAGACAACTGTATTTAATTATATGACAATTGTATTCAGTGTGTACGCGACCACACACTGATGACGAACAGAGAGCTGGAGACAGAAAGAAACACACAGATTGGATGTCTCTTTTGGCTCTGTTCTAGAGAGAGAGAAGCAGAAGTCTAAATTATACTGTCTGCCACAGTTCTCCTTATTTCAGACCAAAAGCTGCTTTATATAGTTAGACACTCACACACATACACAGACAGAACTCAGCACTATTCAGAAGGATTTGGTTTTCTTTGATGTACAATTATTAAAAAAAGGACATCTGTGATTTCGTGTACAGGCTGGTAATGAAGGTGGACCAGGCAGAAAATAAGAAATCTCACTTTAGCTACGGCATTCGACAAAGGTCAAAATAATATTATACCGCAATTACAGCCATTATACACGCGGGATTAGATTTCTGAGGACACTTGAGTTATCAGAACAAAACAGTAGGTGATTTGTTCTATGATGAACACAGAATTAAAAATCACAAAGTATGCCGGCGAAATGCCAGTTTACCAAACACCTCCTTTAGAAATGTGACTACTCAAATTCAGAAGAACCCAAAAGCAAGATATCCTCTGTTTGCTCCCAAATGGTGGCAGTCGCCATCAGAAAACCATCATGTACACAAATCTGCATCCTCAACACACGGCCCCATCTGCTAGCACTTGTTGTGGGTCATTTCGTGGGATTTTTGAGAGGGGAAGAGGGTTCTTCTCTCTGGGAAAAGCACGGCGGATCATCTCGCATGCAGACGCTGATTGGACCGTACGGTCTGAAAGGTGTAAACAAACTTCAACTAGATGAGTGGGATCATCCAGATGTCCAAAACCTGAGCTGTTTGGTTTACGTAATCGTATGAGTGTGTGAGTGTGTGTAGGGGTTTGTTTTTGTACCCAGTGACTAGCATGTGTGTGTTTGTTTACGCATGTTTTAATAGAGCTCTGCTGTGTTTGCCTGTGCCTGATTGTGTGTGTATACAGAGCCGTAGGTGTGTGCTTATATAACAATGTGAATGCTTTTCAATGGCCTTTTGTGTGTGTGTATAGAGCCGCAAGTGCATGTATGCATGTTTTGAGTGTTTATTTGTCTGTGTCAATCTGTTCAATGATTATGTAAATATAGGTGTAAGTCGATTGTTAATTTAATTTATGTCATAAAAAAAAAACTTAATATAAAATATATAATATAAAATAAATAAAGATACACTATGATTCAAAAGTTTGGGGTCAGTAAGATTTTTTTTTTTAATTAAAAGTTTTATTCAGCAAGGATGCTTTAAAATTGACAGTAAATACCTTTAAATTGTTACAAAAAAATCAATTTTAAATAAAATTTAAATTCCTAATATATATATATATATATATATATATATATATATATATATATATATATATATATAAATCATTTTTTCCTCACAAACTGCACAACTGTTTTCAACATTAATAATAAGAAATATTTCTTGAACACCAAATCAGCATATTAGTATGATTTCTGAAGAATCATGTGACACTAAGGACTGCAGTAAGGATGCTGAAAATTCAGTTTTGCATCACATGAATAAATTACTTTTTAAAATATATTAAAATACACCTATAAGTTACTTTTTCGAAAACGATAAATAAAAGTACCCAGAATGCATTTTTTTTTTTTTAATGTTTACATACATTTTTTTTTAATGCAATAGCCCAAACCCAAAATTAGCATAAAAGTACATGGATAGAAAAGCAGCTTATGTCTACTGTATATGAGTGCATACTTATGTGTTTATATTTGCCTACCTCTTTTTGAATGAGCATATAGCTGTATAGGTTTTTATTAGCCTATATCTGTGTTAATTTTTATATATTTTATATATCTTTTATATATGTAATATATGTGTGTTTATACAGTGCAAGCGTTTGTATAGTATGTATGTGTATTTATTTACACATACAAATTCACAGAGGAGATTTATTTTGTAAAGCTATACATGAGTGTGCATGTTTGTATAGAGCTGTCTGCTCTCTCCAGGTGTGTGTCAGTTAAGACAGCTCTTGCGGTGAGGGTATCTCTGTTCAATTCCACAGCCTGCGAGGGGTCGGCCGGCCTCTCACCCCTCTGTCAGAGCGCTGGCGACACACGCCGGCAGAATATAGAGCTAGATCTACACCTCAAACGGCTTGACCCGGCCTGAATGACTTTTACTGCAGAACCCGAGCTGAGTCGAGCCAATATGGCCTCTCTGTGCTGAGTGCTGTGGCTAATGGGGGAGGTTATTTTATTAATATGCTGATTTTACTCCGGGTGACAGCCATCATTTCTCACCCTCAGGGTGAGATCTAATCCGACTCTCACACAGATATGTGGACTTATACACACAGTGATTATTCAGACTCCCCCTGAGCAGGGTCAAAATAACAAACCCAGCTGTGCGTTAGAGTGAATGGAGGAAAGTGGGTGACAGAGAGAAAAAGAGAGAGAATGAGATAAACCTTCCTGGAGACACACTGTATGTGTTCTAAATGTGTTCACTGTATGTGTGTGTGAAATATACACACACACACACACACACTATGATATTACGTAAACACAAACTTTTGTTAGATGCGATTAATCGCGATTATTTGATTTTTTACAGGCCTACTCCATAGACTATTATATCCCAGAATGCAATGTACACAATTTCACTGCCAAAAGTCACTTTCTTAGTCATTTTTTGTCCAGTTTTCCATTACATATATATATATATATTTTTTTTTTTTTTTTTTTTTTTTATTCTGGCATGATTTTGTATCATTTATTAACATAGTGCAAAATGGTATTAAAATTATGTGCAGAAGTCGTTGCTTTGTTATGAGAAAGAATGAATTTCATTGACGTTATTTGGAATGACCAATATAAAGGGGCCATTTTGGAATAAGTCATGCGGTCAGTATCATGTGACAGGATGTGACATCATTAAGACACCTGCAAAGGACCACATGGTTGTGAAGCAAAGTAACTAACTCTCTCTTAACTATTTGAAAAATTCATGTTTTCACTTGCCCATACACATGTCCCGAAACGTCAGGTCATTCGGTACAACCGCTATAAAACATGGAAAATGCTGTAATATTTGAAAAACTTCAAAAATATTTTAGTTAAACCGAATTACTTTTTTGATGACAAATTGTCCATCTTGTAAAAAATGTCAAAAGCAGTGTTAACTGATTATTTAAAAAACACAATCTCATTGTTAACACTTAATAAAACTTCAAAAGTAATTATCTCTCCATTATGTTTTTTTTTTACACTTTAAAAAACCTTATTCGTCAATGACCTGAAAACAGAACTTAATATCCTGTCATTTTTGTAAATAAGACAAAAAAGTAATAAATTGACTTTGGAGTGTTTGCAGTACACCAAATGAACCGTAAGTAATATCAAGGGTGATTTTTAACCTTATTTCTTGACGTACTTTAATCAGAGTGACTAAACTGAAGAAACGTTCAAAATGTACAAAATTTTAAACTAAACAAGCAAACTATTCATATTTATTTCTAATAATTAACTGGACACCACTCAAAAAATTAAATATGCTCCTGATGAGGTCATCTGACAAGCATAATGAGGTCATGTAAGTAACAATGTGGCATGTTGTTGTTTGCTTTTACAAACTAGTTTTACAAAAACAGTAGGCGGCACAGTGTGTATTTTGCAGTAGTATGCTGTAATCCCTTCCAAGACACAAAGCTGCTCAGACTTCCTTTGAGACACATTTATAATAGCTCAGACACCTTCATTAACCCAAAAGACCAATTACTCTAATCAACCTCTAATCACCCTCTCCAGGTCCAAATCGACCAATGAAAGCAGAGGGGGGTGGGAAGGTTTGGAACCAGACGACCGTCAACAAAAACAGACTAATGAACATTAAAGGAATACTTATTACCCCAGGTTGCCTGTGCTGGTAAAATCAACCCTGAGGAATTTACGGAAACTTTATAAGAATGCAATGTGTGTGTGTGCATGTTCAGACTGCAATATATTACCCCATCAAAAGCCTTTATAGGAACTCGCAGATCAAAGCGCCAGTAATTAGTGGTGACTTGCTGTGTGCGAAATCGTTAATCCGCTAACACACTGGCTTTTAAAAACCGTGGCCACATCTAGATGACAGACATTACACCAGACACTAACACCCAGCAAAACCTCAACCATCTTTAATCTTCAAAGTTTATGACAACTTTATCACCTCTTCCAGATCACTGAACATTCCAGAAGATATCCGACACCGTGTCCTTACCAGGCACAACATGACACATTTCCAGCGTTGACTTTTTTCATTATTTTTCTGTCACTTCTAGCAATTCTTGGTATGTTTCTGTCCATTTACACCTATATTGTTTATAACTTCACTTGTTCCTTTAATAAATATAGTTAAAAAGTGAATTAGCATATTTTCTCGCCTTTCACGTCAACATATCAAGACCCAGGTATGTGTACTGTTATTGAAAGCAAAATACTGTACAAAACAACAAAATCACAGCATAATTAATGTTCAGTATGAATAATGTTCAATTTATTTTATTGTTCCTGAAGGGAGATTTGTATTTTAAATAAATACATTTTCTATATAAATTTTAAAAATCAAACCTAATTATCATACAAAAAATACAAAAAAAGAAAAGAAAAACGTTTTTTAATGTTGAAAAAAAAATTAAGACTGTAAAATTGATTTTAGGTTTGCATTTTGAGGCAGTTGAGGAGTCTGAAACAGTTCTTAAGCCTACTACATACAGAGCGATTTCAGCAATCCTATAAGATCATTACACATCACACTGTACGACATGGATAAACTTGTGTATGACATGTATGTAGACTGTACGATGATGACACCTATTGAATCGTAGGCTACGATGCAAGTTAGTATAGAAGAATAAAACATCATCAGCATGCGCTAGTAGTAAACAAACAGAGCAAGATGAATCACACTTTGGCAATTGTGGTTTTATGTGTGCTGAAAAAAAGAGGAGGAAGCGAAAGAGGAGAATATGGACACAGTCATATCTAGGGAAAAGAGGCCAACTTGGCATGCTAATTTTGCAAATGGAGTCTGAGGTAAGTAGTTTTAGGGCCATGTTGTGTTGATCAATACACCATTTCATGTTACATTTTTATTGGCTAGTCACTAGATGTAAGTCATTGCAGCAAACATACTGAGATGAATATGACAATGGCCGCCTTTGAACCTCTCGCACTGTATGACGTAGGACTACCGTTTAGGAGCCACGACCACAGAAATTGCCACGATTGGTCATCTTTCGTCTTGGGACATGCCAGAATTGTACAATGTGTACCAATAAAGCCGACAGCATTAAATAGGGACTATATGAACATCATGACCATCTCTCAGTTGATAAGAAGACCTTGCCTGAGGATGCCAGTGAACTCAACAAAGCTGCCACCTATGCATGTGTGTATTTATGTTTAGAGGCACCTGTGGACCTCAAAGTTGGCCCTCCCACACTAAGTGTCGTATCTGTTTATTGATCGAGACAGATAGCTGTCAATCAATCTTATCGTCACTCTACACATTTGGTCCTGAGGGAGTCAATATGCCACTAGCCTTGAGTGAAGGCCAAATCGGCCAATTGCAGACCTTGAGAGAACAATATGGCAGTGTGTGTCTGTGTGTTTCAGTGTCCACATGAAAAGAGAGCAGCTAAATACAGACGAGAATGAGAAACCGTGCGTGTCTGGTTGTGGTTTTGCATTGCAAAACGGAACAAAACAAATCAAATAAAATAATGTGCATGGAAATTATAATGAAAAGAACATTTTCTTTTATTATTTGACTTATTTTTTAGTTATATTATATTCATAATAGTGGCTGATCAATATGCCATTTTCAATTACAAATTCATAAATGCTCCAATCAGACTACATCCTTGCATCATTCAACCCAACATCAACACAACACTCTCTTTCGATCTAAAACACACGTACACATTCCGCATATTAATCCAGAATAAATCTACTCAAACTCAAAATCTGTTGCTCAGAAATCTTCTCAAATAATCACAAATCTGCACATATCTCTCAACTCAATCTAGAGGAAGTTCATTAGTCAAAGCTACTGCAGAACTTTCTTGAGCTAGAGCTCATGAAAGAAAACCAGCTTAGGCCGTGTGTCCACCAAAGCGTTTTTTTTCTCAGAGGCAAGTGTATTTTTCCAATTGTTTTCAACAGGAGCGCCACATTTTTAAAATGCCAGGAGTGTAACGAGTTGCTGAGCATCTATTTCAGCCGTTTTTTACCGTTCGCCTAGAGTTGATGAATGTTCAACTTTGGGTAAAACGCAGTGCTCATCACTGTCACTTTGTACCCCACCATTCAATCACAGTGGAAGAAGGGCGGGACAAATACAACACCGACCAACTGCCACATTCTCTCAACAATGACAACAACAAGCATAATATTAATTTAAAACAAGAGCCAGATCAAAGACTTTATATTGTATATACATTTCATATAGAAACAGTACAGAAAAAAAAAAATCTGTTAAACTAGACACTTCTGCAGATATTCCATATCATAGCAAGCAAAGCGTCTCAAAAAAAAAACAAAAAAAAACAACGCTGAGCTGCTGAAGCACTCTCAAGCACTGACAGCAAGGTGTTTTTAGCAGAGCACCTAATATTTTCAGCTGGCTAAAAACGCTTTGGTGGACACACAGCCTTAGTCAAACCAGGAATCTTAACCAGGAATTTAGTCAACCTGCTCACTAGAAAAACTTATTGTTGCTAAATATCATGGCTATATTGTACTAGTCCAGCTCCAAACCAGCATATACCTGGAATAAAATGGAAATTCCTACAGTTTTTCAACAGAGAAATCTTGTCAGTGAGGAAAGCTAAGCAAGATACCAAAGACTGTTCCATGTTTTCCACCAACTGAAAAAGATCCATTTAAAACACTTAATAATCAATAAATCAATAAATATACTTCAATGAACCAAAGATAAACACTACTGAAATCCAAACTCTTACCTCGACAGACGTTCCCATTATCCGGCTCGAATCCCGCCTTGCAGGTGCAGCTCCCAATCGGAACCATCCAGTCCCCATCACCATTACAGTACAACTTAATAGGTACGTCCACTTCCTCAGAGTTTGGGATGCACATCCCGCGAGCGATAACCAGCGAGGTGCTCTCTGCCCCAGTCATGGTCTCTGGAAAGATTGCAAAGTTCTGCACCACGCTGGGGCACTTCTTAAAAAACACACGCACAGAAAGCAGGGACATACACGCACCATAGTCCTGGAACGCCAGATAAAAGCCATTTTTTGACAGTGGACCAAAGCTCCTCACCTCAGTGTTCACTTTCATCAATCTACCACCAAAATCCACCTGTGAGAAGCTCTCGTCTGCCGCAATGGTGTCCACCTTCAAATACGGAGCCTCCATCCAGAATGCCGTGCCCTTGGTGGCGATGACGGAGTCCGTCTCGTAGTAATACAGGTTAAAGGTCTCCTTACAGGACCCAGGCACTCGCGGGATGCTGCTGCAGTCTCGGACGGTGAAACGCATCTCCACATAGATGCGCTGAGCACCGCGCCGAGCGATGAAGGTGGTGAGCAGCCAGTTGTTTTGGTTGGACTCGAAGACGTTGCACACCTGGTATGTTCGGATGGTGTTGAGGTTTTCGTCATAGCCGCTTACTTCCTCCCACTGGAAAAGAAAAACAATAGGAGGTTTAGCACAACAGAAAGAACAATGGCAGATGACCGTACAGAATTAAAAGGAGATAACTGAAACTCATAGTTCGTTTGTTTAGGCTATTACTATGCAAGTCAAGCCCAACAACTGTCAAAATGGATAAAAAATGAAAGTAAATTTTGGTGAAATGTTTATGATGCTTTAAATGGAATCTCTTATTATTAAAATAATAACAAGCAGTGTTGGGGAAAGTTCCTTTTAGAAGTAATGCATTACAATATTGCATTACTTAATTACTTTTTATGAAAAGTAATGCTTTACATTACTTTTGTGTCACTTTCTCACCTGGGCCGGGCTGGGCTTGTCTTTTTTTTTTTTTTTTTAATAACAACAAAAAAAGTTCTATTTTTGGGCAAATTTCAAGGACCTTTCACACCAAAAGTGAAATGAATAAGCCTCAGGCTAAAGGAAATGCATATTTACGTCTGTACAGTAGAGGGCGCAGCTCAAACAAACCTTTTAGCTGTGCTTCCATTAAGTAAGCAATACGGTATGCGAGGCTGTGCTGTATTGTGAATAAGTCAAGGCTGAAGGGCGTTGTTAGGCACGACGCGATACAGGAGAAGGAAGTTCAACACTCTTATTTCTAAATCTAAAGTAATTTTTGCTGATTGGTATGGTTGAATTAGGTCAGAGGCAAAGAAATTGGTTAATAAAGTGAGATTAAATACATAAAGTATATTTGTATCATTTAATATAGTTAATTATTACAGGTTTGCTTAAAGTGCTGAGATTGCATTTTACTGTTTTCATTCATTTTGAGGAATAATGAATGTTTTCATGCAAGTTCACATTTTGTCTAGAACTACAATAACCATCATGTTCACACAGCGCACACAACACCTCTGAACTATTTCAATATGGGGACAGGAGAGCTGTCAGTCAATAAATGTGAAAATGTGACTTGCGTTACTTATTTGAAAAAGTAACTTAGATATTTTGTTGTAAATTGAAAAAGTAATGCGTTACTTTACTAGTTACTTGAAAAAGTAATCTGATTACAAACTGTAACTCAAGTTACTTGTAATGTGTTACCCCTAACACTGATAATAAGAATCTTTTTGTTGTTGTTGTGAATGACTCTTTTGAGTGTATAATTCAAATACTTCCTCATAACACACACAAAAAACATTGTCTTCACTTACTGGTGGATAACCTAAAGAAAGGGTCACTAAACAAATCAGTGAACAAATCTGAATAATTTTGGGTGAACTGATTCAAATAATTCTAGTCACTGGGTAAATACATTATACACAATAATGTGCATTTTATCACCCAGAGAACTTTCCGTTTTCAGGTCAATGGTGTGAAAAAACTCTTATTTCATCTTAAAATTGCAAGAGGTGCCTGTTGAAGTGGAATGAAGATGAGAAATATCACTGCTGGTCCATTTGATGCTATCGATGTGGAACCGTGGCCTGAACTCAGACAGGTTTCTGCCTTTCATAAAATATTGATACAAATTGAGTTCCCAGAAACCTCTCCAACCCCATATTCCCCACCCCAAAACCATCCAAAAGCTTTTAAACACTACATCACTTTGAAACTTTTTTTCCTTCTCTGAGATGATGAACCCTTTATGGCTTCTATTTCTGAGTTTCAGATCACAAAATCTGTCTCCCTAATCACCTGAGGTGGGCGAGGAAGCCGCTGCCATCTGCTTCGGTCCAGGCCAAGTGCGGCCAGCCACTTACTATTACAATATTACCATATTATAAAATGTGATGCGTAACAAATTTGAGATTATGCGCTATCGAATTACAATTAGAAGCAAGTGGAGCAGTATATGGCTGCCCTCCTGCAACCCTGGTAAAACAGCACCATTGGCAGATTGTGAAACATAGCACAGACAGAAAAAAGAGAGAGAGAGAGAGCAGCCGTTGAGTTTAGACTTCTGTTGAACACAGTTCTGCTGATGATTGTGGACATTATAGTCCTGTGTGAGAAAAAGCATAATATTATAAAGGGCAGAATTAAATAATTGGCTTTTATATTTCCACAGTATTTATACCAAAGCAAATTAACAAAATGTTGTCTGGAAAATACAGAATTTGTGTGATTTTCACAGTAAATCCAGAGCAGTTTTACAGTTACATTTGACAGTCCTAATAATTTATAATAAAACTATTTTTAAAAAATCTGTTAAATTAAAGAGTTCTATGAATGTAAATGTAAAAGAAAAAAAAAACATAGAATAATATATATATACATATATATATATATATATATATATATATATATATATATATATATATATATATATATATACAGTGGGTACGGAAAGTATTCAGACCCCCTTACATTTTTCACTCTTTGTTATATTGCAGCCATTTGATAAAATCATTTAAGTTCTTTTTTTTTTCCTCATTAATGTACACACAGCACCCCATATTGACAGAAAAACACTGAATTGTTGACATTTTTGCAGATTTATTAAAAAAGAAAAACTGAAATATCACATGGTCCTAAGTATTCAGACCCTTTGCTCAGTATTTAGTAGAAGCACCCTTTTGATCTAATACAGCCATGAGTCTTTTTGGGAAAGATGCAACAAGTTTTTCACACCTGGATTTAGGGATCCTCTGTCATTCCTCCTTGCAGATCCTCTCCAGTTCTGTCAGGTTGGATGGTAAACGTTGGTGGACAGCCATTTTTAGGTCTCTCCAGAGATACTCTAATGGGTTTAAGTCAGGGCTCTGGCTGGGCCATTCAAGAACAGTCACGGAGTTGTTGTGAAGCCACTCCTTCGTTATTTTAGCTGTGTGCTTAGGGTCATTGTCTTGTTGGAAGGTAAACCTTCGGCCCAGTCTGAGGTCCTGAACACTCTGGAGAAGGTTTTCGTCCAGGATATCCCTGTAATTGGCCGCATTCATCTTTCCCTCGATTGCAACCAGTCGTCCTGTCCCTGCAGCTGAAAAACACCCCCACAGCATGATGCTGCCACCACCAAGCTTCACTGTTGGGACTGTATTGGACAGGTGATGAACAGTGCCTGGTTTTCTCCACACATACCGCTTAGAAATAAGGCCAACAAGTTCTATCTTGGTCTAATCAGACCAGAGAATCTTATTTCTCAGCATCTTGGAGTCCTTCAGGTGTTTTTTAGCAAACTCCATGCGGGCTTTCATGTGTCTCGCACTGAGGAGAGGCTTCCGTCGGGCCACTCTGCCCTAAAGCCCCGACTGGTGGAGGGCTGCAGTGATGGTTGACTTTCTACAACTTTCTCCCATCTCCCGACTGCATCTCTGGAGCTCAGCCACAGTGATCTTTGGGTTCTTCTTTACCTCTCTCACCAAGGCTCTTCTCCCCCGATAGCTCAGTTTGGCCGGACAGCCAGCTCTAGGAAGGGTTCTGGTCGTCCCAAACGTCTTCCATTTAAGGATTATGGAGGCCACTGTGCTCTTAGGAACCTTAAGTGCAGCAGAAATTTTTTTGTAACCTTGGCCAGATCTGTGCCTTGCCACAATTCTGTCTCTGAGCTCTTCAGACAGTTCCTTTGACCTCATGATTCTCATTTGCTCTGACATGCACTGTGAGCTGTAAGGTCTTATATAGACAGGTGTGTGGCTTTCCTAATCAAGTCCAATCAGTATAATCAAACACAGCTGGACTCAAATGAAGGTATAGAACAATCTCAAGGATGATCAGAAGAAATGGACAGTACCTGAGTTAAATATATGAGTGTCACAGCAAAGGGTCTGAATACTTAGGACCATGTGACATTTCAGTTTTTCTTTTTTAATAAATCTGCAAAAATATCAACAATTCTGTGTTTTTCTGTCAATATGGGGTGCTGTGTGTACATTAATGAGGAACAAAAATGAACTTAAATGATTTTAGCAAATGGCTGCAATATAACAAAGAGTGAAAAATTTAAGGGGGTCTGAATACTTTCCGTACCCACTGTATATATATATATATATATATATATATATAAACCCCAGTTTGAAAACTCCTGCAATAAGAGATCCTATATAAAATGTTAATTCTCCCCAAAATGAAAAATCTGTCATCATTTACTCACCCTAATCTCATTCCTTCATCTTCACATAGAATATTTGAATAGCAAATGTGAATGAGATTTGACAGCTGTAGCGGAGGGCAAGACTTTTAAATGATTAATAGCTATTTTTTTTTTCCTTTTAAAAAGCTATCGTATGTCTTCAGAAGACTTGGAATAAGTCATTTTGAATAATTTTAATGCTAATTTTCTGTCCTTTTTGGAGATCGATGGCCCCAAGGCACTGTATGGAAAAGAGCAGCATCAACATTCAACCTAACTTCTCCTTTTGGGATCTACAGGAGAAAGACAGTCATACAGGACTGAAAGGGTTAGTTCACCCAAAAAATTAAATTTCTGTCATTAATTACTCACCCTCCTTCGTTCATCTTCGGAACACAAATTATGATATTTTTGGTGAAATCCGAGGGTTTTTGAACCATAGGCAGCAACGTCATTGCACCTTTTGAGGTCCAGAAAGGTACTAAAGACATCGTTAAAATAGTCCATGTGACTACAGCGGATCAACCTTAATGTTATGAAGCGACGAGAATACTTTTTCTGCACAAAAACAAAACAAAAATACTGACTTAAAAATATAAAATAGTTTACAAAAGTATTTTCATCGCTTCATAACATTAAAGTTGAACCACTGTAGTCACACGGACTATTTTAACGATGTCTCAAAAAGTGCAATGACGTTGCTGCCTATGTGTGGTTCAGAAACCCTCGGATTTCATCAAAAATATCTTATTTTGTGTTCTGAAGATGAACGAAGGTCTTACAGGTTTGGAACGACATGTGGGTGAGTAATTAATGATAGAAATTTCATTTTTGGGTGAACTAACCCTTTAAGCTTGGATGAGTAAATCATTTTAAAATGTTCATTTTAACCATAGCTGTCCAAACACACACAATCCATGCGGTTAAAAGCCTGATTCTTTACTACTAATCCAATCCCTCAGTCCCAGCGGTGGACAGCTGTGAGGTAAAAGTAGGGTCATGTTGCCTGTACGTGACTGCTTGCTGCATGAACCATTCAGTTCACTGTTAAAGCTGGATAACAGGCACACCACCGCACGGCCCTGTGGGTAATCTCTACCTTTTAACAGAGCAGGCTGACCAATTGAACCATCCTACGCTATCCCAGAATTCCCTTGAGGTGGCACAGCCGTGGGAGAGGGAAACAAATACATGGTTTGTAAGTGGACTCTTGAGGGCTGTAAAACTTACGATATCGGTACGAGAAGTGTGTGTGTACCTGTGTGGGCGCTGTTTGTTTTGTCTAAGTGTGTGTGGGTTCTGGAGGGTTGCTCACTTATGGAACCATCACCGAATAAAAGTCTAATCCAAGCAATCCTTGAGATCGTAAGATGGGCTATCAGTACGTTTGCTGTTTGTGTGCGTTATGAAAGCAAAAACAGAGAAAAGGAGAATTCGAGCAAATCTAATCTGAACAATGATGGATCAGCATCTGTGTGGCAGCTTGAAATCCAGGAGGAAAAATCGATGCGTGAAGTGTCGGCAAAACAGTATAATCTCCACTTCTGGAGCAAAAAAAAAAATAAAAAATGTGATGCATAGTATAAAATGGTTCACTAAAACAAAATGTTCACCTTAAAATGAAACTTTGGCCATTATTTACTCATGTCAAAGTTGAGAAAATGTTGTATAAACTGAATATAACAGGTTGAGAAAACACAAAAATCTGCTGAAGTTTGTTGCCTTAAACTTTTAAGTTTTCTCAACTTTTCATTTTTTTGTGTTCCGAGGAACACAAACAGGAGAAAAAAAGGTCACTCTTTTCTATGCAATTACAAGGAAATGAGCTGGAATGCCATAAAAGCATCATAAAAGTGGCCCATTTTACATTATATTCACTAATCTTCTGAATCCATACAATAGATAGAAGTCCCCAGCAAGCTGTTAATCACTGCAAACGGTCAGCGAGTTGAGAACCATATCAGTCCAATTCATCAACAAATCATTCATTAAAAAGATTTGGTTCAAAAGAATGATTCGTTCACAAACTGGACATTGATCCCTCTCTCATGAATTGAGCAAGGGGAGCTAAGAGAGCTTAAATTTCCATCTGTTCATATCACAAAGACTTGGCATAGTGTATGAGTCATACTTGATGCTTTTTCATAGTTTTTGAACCTTGAAAAAGCTCCAGTACCCATTCATTTTAATTGCATGGAAAAGAGCCACCAGTTATGCTATTCAAAACTTCTTTTGGGAGAAAGAAAGTCAGTCATAAAGGTTTGGAATGACATGATGACAGGAGTAAATGATGACAGGAATTTCATTTTTGGGTGAACTAACCCTTTAATGTTAATGTTACAATAACATTCAGCAGACTTGTGTTTAATTTAATAAAACAGGAAAAGCAAAGAACAAATGTTAAAAAAAGCAATCATAAAAAAAAGCCATCTGTAGCTGACTTGTTCATTCAAGCAATTCCACTTCACTAGAATTAATTCCATTCTTCTTGTAAAGCCTCTCGCATGATTCATATTTCCTAAATGTAAGATTAATGTGAGCAGGCACCCAAGGGATAAATGTAACTTTCCACACAACACCACGATTCGATAAATAATTTTGAGAAAACAAGATAAAAAGCAGAAACGCAGTCCGTAACGGTGGTAAATCAAAATCTGTCCCTCTAGAACAGTGCAATTTCCATTCCATGACACATCTGTCATGATTTTTCACAGCAATTTCATATCTCTATGTTTAATTATACATACTGTCATTTTACATCGTTTGATTGCATCAGGTTGAATTGTTCTTTCCAGTAATTTAAAGAGACGGCGACTGTCAGACAATTGGAAAAAAATTCCGCCCTCCCGTTTAAGCTTTCCATCTTTAAAAGACAGCATGAAATAAAAACTGACCCTTTCTGCTTCCTTAATAACTGTCTTTAGTCTTATTATGCACAATTTGTCAGTTATTTGAATAGATTCATAATGTTTTCATAATATTGCATAATCAAGAAAAACATGTTATGTAAATATTGATTATGCAATATAAAGCTAATTAAGCGTGATATTAATCATTAATAATTCTTTTAATCTAATGACAGCCTTAAGCTACATTTGAAAAATGTATCTGAACAGGTTGACTTATACTTTTTTTTTTGAAGTGTAGAATGGTTGTGACTATTGCATACAGCAAATCTCCTTTTATGAATATGGTCAATTTCATTGTCAATTTCATGTTAATTTAAAGGGTTAGTTCACCCAAAAATGAAAATTCTGTCATTAATGTAGTTCCACACCCGTAAAACCTTCGTTCATCTTTGGAACACAATTTAAGATATTTTTGATGAAATCCAATGGCTCAGTGAGGCCTCCATCGCCAGCAAGTTAATTTACACTTTCAGATGCCCAGAAAGGTACTAAAGACATATTTAAAACAGTTCATGTGACTACAGTGGTTCAACCTTAATGTTATAATGCGACGAGAATACTTTTTGTGCGCCAAAAACAGAAAAAAACACTTTCAACACTTTCAACTATTCAACAATATCTAGTGATGGGAGATTTCAAAACACTGCTTCATGAAGTTTCAACGCTTTACGAATCTATTGTTTCGAATCAGTGGTTTGGAGCGTGCGTCAAACTGCCAAAGTCACGCCCCCTAGTGGTGAACCATTGAAATTTCATAACACTTAGGACATAACAAAGCCTAGTTTACTGAAATCACATGACTTTGGCAGTTTGATACACGCTCTGAACCACTGATTTGTAAAGCTTCAATTCACTAGATATTTTATTTTTTTGGCGCACAAAAAGTATTCTCATTGCTTCATAACATTAAGGTTGAACTATTGTAGTAAATATGTTAAATATGTCTTTAGTAGCTTTCTGGGCATCTGGAAGTGTTAATTATCTTGCTGGCAATGGAGACCTCACTGAGCCATCGGATTGTTATCAAAAATATCTTCATTTGTGTTCTGAAGATGAACGAAGGTCTTACGGGTGTGGAACGACATGAGGGTGAGTAATTAATGACAGAATTTTCATTTTGCGGTGAACTAACCCTTTAAGTTAAATTCATGTCATTTTCTTCATTTAGTCAAGCAAGTTATAAGTCCTTAAAGGGTTAGTTCACCCAGAAATGAAATTTCTTTCAGTAAGTACTCACCATCATGCCGTCCCAAACCTGTAAGACCTTCGTTCATCTTTGGAATTAAGATATTTTTGATGAAATCTAAGGGTTTCTGAACCACGTTGACTATTTTAACAATGTCTTTACTACCTTTCTGGACCTCAAAAAGTGCAATGACGTTGCTGCCTATGTGTGGTTCAGAAACCCTCGGATTTCATCAAAAGTACCTTAATTTGTGTTCCGAAGATGAACGAAAGTCTTGCGGGTTAGGAACGACATGAGAGTGAGTAATTAATGACAGAAATTTCATTTTTGGGTGAACTAACCCTTTAAATTTGCAACACGTAACTGCATTGCAAATTCCATGTTGTCTTTAAACACAGCAGAAGAGGGAGTGTATCATCACCTCCTAAGAGATGGCAGAGCTGGAAGGCATTGCTCTGGAGGAGAAGGAGGGATGAGAGCGAAAAGTGAGAAGAGAGAGGTGGGACTGGTGTGGAGGGGTGGGAGCGTAACATAGCTGGCATGATGAATGAGTTTACAGAGATCCTGGGCACAAATGAAAGCCCCTTTTTTTCTTCTGACTGCCAAAGCAACTCCCCACCCCTCCACCCCCACACCCCTGTAATGATGATTTATCTGTATTAGATGGACCCGTCCAATCTGGCACGGTGCTGCCATTAATACAGCAGGGCGCTGGGCCCGGCCCTTCCTCCCCTCCCTCCCCTCCCCAGCCTGGTCTAGGGACGCTTGTCTCTCTGTCTGCTGAAATGACCACAATCACTCAACCCGACTCACGCCACAGGCTACGGCAGACAGAGCCGAGTACCAACTCATATATCATATTGCGAACTGTGTTATACCATCAGAGATTTGCACATAATATTATGAGCATACATGCATGGACACGCACTCTCACATTAACACTAACATAATCATAATCGCTATGGACATTTAACACAATGTAACATTATCTTTAGAATATATATATATATATATATATATATATATATATATATATATATATTCTAATATGTATCCACGAAAAAATTAACCAGTACAATTGTTTTCAAAATTTACTCTATAATAATGAAATGAAGAACAAGAAATGTTGCTTACAAAATCAGCATATTAGAATGATTTCTGAAGGATCATGTGACAGGAGACTGGAGTAATGATGCTGAAAATCCAGCTTTCCCATCAGAGGAATAAATCACATATTAAAATATATTAAAGTAAAAAACGTTTTAAAAAGTGATGGTATTTTGATTAAATAAATGCTGCCTTGGTGAGCATAAAAGACTGGCACATTTCATTCATTTTTTTTAAATAAATAATAATAATATAAAAGATTATATTTGATTCTGCCAAATGCTAAAATCAAAGTTTTAAAACATGTTTTTAATCATTAAGAAAAATGTGATTTATTTTTCTTTTCTGGCCACAGAAAAGAACAGTGCATAATTATGAAAGAGCCTCAGCTGATAATGATGTAACATAATTAATTAGGTCTACTTTTAACACAGTGTAACAGATTTTAACATTCCCCTGAATACGCACATACACAGATCACACACAACAACAAATTCCCTCCACAAGACTGGAGGCGCACACAAACAGTGAGAAAGAGGTCGATGGAAATGGCAATTTGAGGATTCACAATCTCAGACTGTCTATAAAATGGTGATGAAGTCATTAAAACTGTCCAGTGTGCAGGACAAAAGTAAAATTGTTTTGAAGCCCTCTGGCTTGGGCTATAATGATCATGCTCATAAACTCTCAGACTGCACGTTTTCATCAGCAAGGATCTCAACTAGAGCCGACCGTTTTTCTGCCTAGGATTTACAGGTCTGCTCGGACACAGGAGGGGTCACAAATATATCAGAGAGAAAGATGTGGAAATACATTCTCAGCTTTAACAGATTTAATTTGGAGACCTTCATTATCCAGTGTAGTTCATGCTACAACGCTGAGTAAATTTCCCCCCAGGGATCAATAAAGTATCTCTAACTGTTATGGGTGAAAACTGGACCTGTTGTCAAACCAACACATTAATCTCCAGACACAGTCAGAGAGGACAGAACATTAAGCACATGGATTGAGTTAGCTGTGCACTTCGATTTGAATGCATAGTTAAAAACGATAAAAGATGAAAGGCCGACAAACCAAATATGCGCACAATATGACTTAGTGATTGAGCTTAGAAGGCATTTTTAAAGCTGAGCTACAGTACATGCTACTCAGAATTAGTTGCAGTCGAGATAGGGTACTGTTTGAAAAAGTAGATTGATACACTACAAGATACTCACAGGAAGCAACAAACTTTTTTTGTTGTTTTGTTCCTATGTTTCACAACATTTTATGTCTCTGTACCACTTTGCAATGTATGAAAACATCAAAAACTGATCGTGCAGACTATATAATTCAATAAATGTTGGAACAATATTTATCTGGCATAAAAATGAGTTCAATCAAATATCAATGAATCAGTATGGTAACTTGAAAACAAAGTCAAAACACAACTACAATATTTGTAATTCTATACATACTTTGTGATATTAAAACAATAACACTATGAGTCAAAATAGCAATAATAAAAAATATTAAATATTGAAATAAATAAATAAATATTTAAAATATATTATAAAAACTACAAAACTGCAATATTTGTAATTATACATACACATATTCAGTAAAAAAAAAAAAAAAAAAAAAAAAATATATATATATATATATATATATATATATATATATATATATATATATATATATATATATATATATATATATATATATAAACATAACATGTTGCAGATGGACTCCTGTGAACTCTAATGAGTGAATTTTTATTTATTTATTTATTTTTAAACAGTTTAAATGAACCATCCAAATAAAGTACTATAAAATGAGTCTACAAATCAAGGATGCTTAAGAGATAAAGACTTTCTAGGAGAGGGTGTTAGGGTGTTTTATATATATATATATATATATATATATATATATTTACCTGATATTTTTGTTACTTTTTATATCGAAGAAGGGAAAATGGGAACAGGAATTTATGCAACCGAGTCTTGAACTCCCATTTCCCACTTGAAGCACCACAACTCGACATGTCAAAGTACACGCACTAAGCGCTAGGCCCCCAACCTTGTCACTTTCAGAGAGGCACATGAGGTTTAAAACAAAAAAGAGGAAAAGAAAAAGCAGCAGCAAAACAAAGGTATTCCATCATCCGTCACCGTAGCAATAATGGAACTCTCCAGGATCCCAACATCCATTTCCCATTTATGACAAGACTTTAAATAGCCCTGAATGTGTGGCTGGGTATATTTCGGTTCCACGGTACATATGTGTGCGGGTTAAGAGTGTTCTTAAGCTGAATAATTCAGTCGTGAGATGAGAGTAAACAGGGTTAGCAAGAGCAGTGGCGAGACCTAACCTATCTGCCAGAGGAAAATAATTACCCCTCAACTAAAGTTCACCAAAACCCTGATCTCTGGCTCTTAACCCCTCTCTAGTACTTGGCTGACCGTTTATGGCCTAGAAATTTAGTCTGAATAAGAGTTCTTGCTGTTAAAGAGAGAGCTTTGGGAATCGAAAATAAATTCCAAAGGATGGTATCGACTCCTCTATATTAGCCCTTTTCAGTTCAATATAGCTAATCAGTAGTTCACCTCTCATTTGCTCGGTAATATGGGAATTCGGAATCATTTCTGGTTCTTTTGGACAGTTTGTTTCAATGACGAACAACTGCAGCCATTCTTTTACAGTGTTGCATATGTATTTCTAACAACTCATTTCATGTCATGCTGAAACATTCAAATAAAGCCATACCGTATGTGTGAACGCATATTGCTGATTATTACCTTTTATTCACTTAAGTTAATAAGGTTTGTTGTTTCATTCTGTTATCTAGCATTAAATAAAATATGACTGACAAATACTGTTTCCTTCATTACATTTTTGCACCTAAAACAAACAATACAGACATTGATGGGGGGGAAAAAAATGCATTCGTTCTAGTTGTCTAAAGTACAGTATATTAAAAGAATAAACTAGTCTTATAAACTCCATGATTTAGCTTAAAGGCTGAAACTGGCTTGCTCTGTTGTCCAAAACAGAACGTTTTGAGCGCTGCATCAGACAACAGGAAGAGATAATAGATACTGATAATAATCAGTGAATACAATGAAGTTTTAAAAAGGAGGTAAGCCTTTATATCATGTAGTCAATGGCAGATCCTGGCATAGGCAATCCGTGTTGCAGCCGTGGTGAGGGGCAGCATGGGGCATTGCCGGGGCACAGCTTTCATACACGCCTAGAGCAGCAAAAGTTAACAGTGAGGATTCAATTTCAGAGTCAGTTGCAGAACCCAGAATCTGAGTCCTCTTAATACAGGATGGCCACGCCCCCTTACAGCACTATGAACCAATGAAATTCTGATTTCACTCGTCTATCTACAAATACATGGATTTACCAGGTCAAACACTTCATGTGAAGCAAACATTTTATGACAGACCTCCTATTCTAGAACATTTGCTGACTGACTTGCCTGGAAGCCCCCCACCATGAGCTCTAGAAACACTGGAGAAATGTGTCATACTTGGTTTGTCATGTTATAGTAGCTTAAAATATTGAGACAGAGGGGTGGTTTAGTGCTTAATGTGTTATGTTAATGACCATGAGTTACAGAGAGAGAGAGAGTTTTGCTCAACAACCCAGTGCCTACTGCTGTTAGAACATGACGGTACTCATAAACAACCATTCATCATTTTTGCCTCCAACCGAGAGAAAGAGAGAGAGACAGGACTGTCCAAATAAGACCAACATGAGATGTCTGTTCTGTTTATAAGATTGAAAAAAAATAAAAATAGTTGTACTTAATATTTTTCACTTGGATCCCTAACACACACCTACAAAGAGGAAAAAATCTCTTATCCAGAAGGTCATCAGCCGCAACCTCTGAAGCATAATAAGGCAGTCGTCAGGGTTACAGAGACCGTGTGTGCTTTTGAGCAAATCCAAGGCTGTTCACCTCGATTAGAGCAGCCAAACGTTCTGTACTATAGAGAGAAATTGCAAAACAGCCTCAAACAGTAAGCCGCTGAGCCAAGGTCCTCTGCACTATGATATACAATAAGCAGAAGTTCCTGTTCCTCCAACAGCCTTCACAATAGTGAGTAAAATAAATTAAGAAAATGTGTCATTGGTTGACTGAATGAGGTAATTAAAAACATTTTCACTTTTCTAAATGCAAAAAGAGTCTTGGTCCACATGTAATCTGTATAATTTTTCGCATTGTTTCTGCATTGATTGTGTTGGAAAATTAGCAGAAGGGATAAAAATACTATATGATAATGAAATTAAAAGTGCCACATTTTTGGGTTGTGAATATTGTCTGTTAAAATTCTGCAAAAATCTGCTGAACAGGTTCCAACACAAATGAAATCGGACTTTTTGGTACAAAGTTTATCATACAAAGACTCATTTCTGAAAACCTCCATGCTGATCAATGGTTCTTTTGTGTAGAAATAGTCAGTTTCATTAGCTAAGGTCAAATATGAAGAAAAGTTTAAATAAATTGGCCTATAAAGAAATGAAAGAAAGGCCTGAAATAAATGCTTGTCTGGGCTCAGTTTGAGAGTCTGACTGCAACACATACTACACAAGACTTACATCAACCACAAAAATTCATATTCACGAAACTTCGTGAAAATTCTCCTTAGCTGCTATATTCTAAAAAACTTTAGCATTCAAATTCTTGAAAAGAATCTTCTAAAATATAAACATATAAATAACTTGAGAATAAAATTCTTAACTGGGATTTTCATCTTTTTTTCGTACTTAAGAAAAACATTAAGAATATTTTGTATTTCCAAAAACACTTCTTAACACTGTCTGCTCACGTGGCGGTCAAAAATTGCCCTTTTTATTTCAATGAAATGCATGTACTATATTTTAGTTTGATTATGTTTTTATTTAATATGTTGTATTGTTATGGGATTGTATGGTACGAAATTATATCTATAGAATAGTTATGATGCACAAAAATACGTATTAATGTTATATGAAATATATTTTCTAAAACATGTTTCACTCTAAAACTGCAAGAAAGTCTAAGCCATAAATCTAAACAAGTTGTGTTCCAAATTTGAAGTTGATATATCAAAAAAATGAGATTTCAGTAAGATTTTGTTTAGGCGCAGTACCAAACGTTTCCATTAGATGAAATTCGCTTCCCATTAGTTTCCAATGCGGTCATTTTTGAGTATTTTCTTCAGGACCATTTCATCTTTTTAAATCAAGTCCATGATTTTTATGTGTGTTCACATAGCAAGTGCCAAAACCTTTACCAAGTTTTGTACCATTCCGATAAAGTAAAAAAATCTAAAAAAAAACGAAACGTAAAAATTTTCAGGCAAACAGCACCATGAACAGCACCAGAGGGTTACGATTTTTTTCTTTTTTTAAGATTTAAGATTGATCTACCCACATGTAAGCAATTTTCTATTGCTTGTTTCTTCTTCTTCATTTGTTTTTTGGATCCAGGGATTCTGTACTACCCCAGCGTTTAACAGTGAAAACATGCATTGCTGGAAAAACTCGCCAACGGTGGGGAAAGAGTGTCAGAGGGTTTGAGTAGCATAAAAGCAAGACTTATTAATGTCTCAAAATGTCCTGTACAAATAACACAAATGGCTGTTGATCACATTACATAACATCACACAGTCTCTTTCTGTTATAACCACCAATTCTTGGCCAGGACAAACTGCAAAGTGGACCAGACTTTATGCTGGCGTCAAAAGTTTGTCTCTGTGCGACTATACACTAAGAGATCTCAGCTTTTCTAAAAACTTGTCTTGTTTTTAGGACAAGGCGCACCTTAAATCACCTCCTTGAAGTGGCCTTGGCTGAGTAGTGTGTATATGTAGCGTTGTTGCTAAGTATAAAAGAGAAAAAGGCATTAAATATACAAGAAAGAAGGGCAGATATTCTCGTGTACATCCACCTAAGTGATCTAAAGGCAGAAAATGCAGCGAGAACATCTATTCTCACACACACCTCGACAGGAGAGGAAGAAAAAAGCCTGTGCACGCTGTCACTTGTCACTAAGTGTTAACTCAAAACTAGCTACAAGTCCATCGCTGACTTTACAAACACATACTCTCGTACATATGGGTTCTTAAGTGACCCAAAGCACTTAACACGGAGAAATCACTTTAAAACACACACATACTGCGCCCAGAAGTGTGCGAGGGATTGCACTTTGTGTAGTGCTGTTGCGGGCCATTGCTCTTCGAAGAACAGTGCTCTTAATGTGTCCAAGTAGAGATGGCAAAGTGTACACGAGTGCCACCTTCTCTCTCCCTTTCCCTCTAGATAATTTGGTGCAAAACTACACTTAACCTCGGGTTCATACTAAAATAAACCGGGAGTGCACACTAAAAACATTAAAATACGAGATTTTTTTTTAAAGAAAAATTCATTGTAACATGGCTGCTAGGGTGTTCTGTGTTAGACCACATAGCAACGCCTTAGCAACCAGACAGAGCATCGTAGCAACCACAACACAATGTCTTAACAACCGTCGAATGCACCTTAAGAGTTATGGCGGCGAGTTTTTTCCATTTTCAAAAAAAAAAAAAAAATCTAATTCAAGTTGAAACTAACGGCAAAAACTGGTAATTGAGAAATTGTCATGGTTATGATGTCACAACCATAGACACATTAACATATGGCCATCTTCATTTTACACATACACACAGTATTATACAAATATGCAGGGATGCCGTAACTCATTTCACATGAGAAGAGCTTAGCCAATTATAACAGTCCATTACATTTACATTTAAAGGTACAGCAGCAAAAAAAGTTTACTTCTAAGCTTTAAAGAAAGGATGGATAACAGTAATGTAACAATTTTTTTGTTCTTTGACTAACATTAAAGGGATAGTTCACCCAAAAATGAAAATTCTGTCATTAATTACAGACCCTCATGTTGTTCCAAACCTGCAAGACTTTTATTTATCTTTGGAACACAAATAAAGATTTTTTTTTTTTTTTTTTTTTTGATGAAATCTGAGAGCTTTCTGTCCCTCCATAAACAGCTACTCAAATTACACTTTGACTCTTCAAAAAGTGCATAGATTTTAAAACTAATCCATATGAATTGAGTGGTTTTGTCAAAATTTTAGGCTGAAAAGCCTAAATTCAATCTGTTCATCATATAAAGTGATCGAGTCTCTTCAGAAAATTAAGACTAAATCACTCAATTCATATGGATTAGTTTTATAATCTCTTTATGAACTTTTTGAAGCGTCAAAGTGTTAGTTATGTAGCTGTCTATGAAGGGACAGAAATCTCTCCGATTTCATCAAAAAGTTCTTCATTTTTTTGTTCTGAAGATGAACAAAACTTTGCATTTGAAATGACATGACGGTGAGTAATTAATGACAGAATTTTAATTTTTGGGAGAACTAACAGGGACAACAACAGCACCCCACTTGAAGGTGAAAGAGGCACATGAAAACGGCTGACAAAAGGAATACAGATGAAATATATGCCGACCATAAGAAAGACTCTCTGTGTGTCCCCCAGTTGTTTTTGGTCCTTCTTTGCTGTCTTTTTCTACTGACAGATTTTATTATAAAAGAAAGAGTGTAAATCCCTAAGGAAATATGCAGCGTCTGTACAATATCTGCTCTTAAACATCAATAAATGTCTGGACTTCTCTTTTTAAATATGATTCTGCAACAGACAGATGTCATCCGCAGCTACAGCAAGTTCCTCAGGCTTATTTGCGGTATGAATCTGTGGCTGGTCATTCGTTAGTGAGTTGGAAATGTGGCACATATAGCGGGTCAGCAATAGGCATATACTGCTAGAGTAACAGTTGTTTCACACTGCACACATAAGCAGCACCTAAAGCAAAGCCACAGCAGGCTCATATGCTTTCACAATGAGACTCTATATAGAACTAACTAAAGTTACTGCAGACAGACAGACAGATAGATAGATAGAACGACATACAGTACGACAGACAGACAGACAGATAGATAGATAGATAGATAGATAGATAGATAGACAGATAGATCTATATCATATTAGAATGATGGTAACACTTTATTTTAGGGTATTTTAACTAGTTGCTTATTAGCATGCATATTACTAGAATATTGGCTGTTTATTAGTAATTATTAAGCACATTTTAATGCCTTATTCTGCATAACCTTATTCTACATTCTTAATCCTACCCAATACCTAAACTTAACAACTACCTTACTAACTATTAATAAGCAGTAAATTAGGAGTTTATTGAGGGAAAAGTCGTAGTTAATAGTGAATACATGTTCCCTATACTAAAGTGTTACCAGAATGATTTCTAAAGGAAGACTGGAGTAATGATGAAATAAATGCTGCTGTAAAATTCAGCATTTCCATCACATGAATTACATACATTTTAAAATATATTCACATAGAAAACGGTTATTTTAAATTGTAATAATTATAATTTCAATAATAATTTTACAATATTAACATTTTACTGTATTTTTGAAAAAAAAATAATTGCAGCCTTGATCAGCATAAGAAACCTCTTTCAAAAACATTTTTAGAAAAACAAGATTTTTTAACCGAAAAACAACAACAACAAAAATACAGAGTAGGAATTATTTATGTATTTATTTTTTTGCAGTGTAAGGCAAACGAAAAACTTCCCAGACTCAGAGTGAGAACGAGTGGTTGAGATTAGAAAAGAGAGGGGGAAAATGAAAGATGAATAAAGAGGAAATGGAACGAAGGGCATTTGAAAAGCTGCAGGCACATGGACGGCTGTGATTGAGCTAAGAGAAAACAGCAAAAGATAGTGACCGTCCTTGTTTAGCTTGTCAGAGAGAAGGATAGAGGGCTAAATTGCTTTCAGAAGAACAGAAGAGCAAAAAGACTGGGTAGACTTAAATTAAGGCCCTTTTTTAATCTACCACACACACACGCATGCACGCACGCACGCACACACACACACACACGCTTTTTTTTATACTACAGCAGCCAAGACTTCTCAATTGGTAAATCCAGAGAAACCACTGAAGGGAATCATGAGGCACAGAGACAGAGAAGGAAAGATGAAATAAATAGGAAATAAATCTTGTATGGCTCGGAATATAATTCACAAAACAATATTCTTTTTGTTGTTGTTTATGTTTTAGTCATTTTTAGAACTTGACAGCCTCTATGTTTTGATTCAGGGGAAAAAAATCATTTTGTTTCAGGGTTAAAAAAACAGTAGAGTATGACACTAAAAAAATGCCAAGGCCATCTACCAGGGAGTTTTTTAATGTTTGGGAATATTTTTGGTTCAGCAATGATACATTAAATTGATCAAGCCTTTGGTAAAGACTTTTAAGGTATTACACAAGACTTATTTTTATTTTTTTATTTTTTTTCAAATAAAAGCTTTCCTTTCTCTTCATCAAATAATCCTGAACAAAATGTATCACTGCATGTTTCCACAAAAATATTGACTGTTTTTAATGTTGATCAGCATATTAGAATAATTTCTGAAGGATCATGTGACACTGAAGACTGGAGTAATGATGCTGAAAATTAAGCCTTGCCACAGGAATAAATTACATTTTAAGATCTATTAATAAATAAAACAGATATAGTAATAATATTTCACATTATTAAATGCAGTCAAATCAAATAAACACAGCATTGGTGAGCATAAGAGAGTTCTTTCAAAAACATCAAAAAAATTTTTACCAACCCCAAACTTCTGCTTAGTGAGCATCTGAAAATGCATAAATGTAAAATGTAAAAGTCAGATTTGGAACAACAAGAAGGTGAATAAAGATGACTGCTTTTTGACCATCCCTTTAAGCTCTTTTGCTAAAGGTTTATGTGTATTTTTAAGCTAAAATAATGGCAACACTAATAAGACAATAAGACATGGAAAGTTTTCTAGGTTTGTATTAAAGCTGCACGATTAATCGGAAATAAACCGCACACGATTTGGCAATTGGCTGCGTTTTTTTTAAGCACAGCTTTTCAGTGAAGTAAGGCTAAATGCTGCTCCATCTTAAAACCAGAGGGCGGAAGAATGTTAACGTTAGCATCAGGAAATCCCTATGTGCATCGCACCATCACTGTTTTTGGGTATTTTCATAATAATAAAGTATATTTATAATCGACATAGCCTTTATTACTGTATAGAATACTATGAAATAATATTCTTTTATGCCTTGTTCTGTGCAAGAAGCCACATCATCTCACAGAAGGATGTTATTTCAAACACTTGGCTGACATTATGAAGTGAGTTTGGAGTAAAAACATGTTATTAAATGTTGTCTTTTGTTGGACAAAAGGTTCATAAATGCTTCTCATATTTGGAAAGATGTTTGACGCGTGCTGCTTTTTCAAATGCGCGCTATAAGCGACTCAAATTTGCAGTGCTTTCAGATGGAGCAGCATTTACTACTGATCACAGAGCCATGTTTCACTGACAAGCTGTGCATAAAAAAACGGTTTAAGTGTGATTTCGGGTTAATTGCGATTAATCGTGCAGCCCTAGTTTGTAGATTAAGGGTACAAACACACACCCAGATACACACAGACACTGTCCCCTGGCTCAGTTTGTTTAACACTCGCATGTGACTGTCATAAAAACCCAGCAGCACTGCTCCTGTTGCATTATGGGAAAAAGTGGCTGAATTAAAAGTGACAACCAAAAGTCTTCCATGTGACACAGCCTGGACAATTAATTCAGATTCATATGGAGTGAGTGTCTACTTTCCCTTCCAAATCACCAAGACTCCATGCGATCAATACATTCACACATGCTGAAGTACGACTGCTGTGACAGCAGAAAGGGAAATCGTGGTATGGCACATACATCATATAATCAAGAGCAAATCTCTAAGTCTCCTGGGAGCATTATACACACACACACACATACACAGACTGGGATGATGAATTAAATATGGGCTGCTGAAGAAGCAGCTGACCTCTGACCTTTGGGTGAGGGACAGGGCAAGCAGGCATGAAACGTAATCGCAGAGACAGGGGAACAATCGGCCATTCGAGCTCAAGGCCGGCTGAGGTCTGCGAGGAATTGGGGATTTTAGGGATTTCTTTTAGAGAAAAGGAAAAGGGTTTTTGGGGGGGGGGGGGGGGGGGGGGCTAATGGAAAGCAAGACATATTAGAGAAAGACTGATGCGGGAGTGCTGGAGGGGGCAGCTGTGAGAATTCACCAAATGGTGTGAATGAATCGTGAAAGCAGTCAATAGTGCGTGTGAAGGACGAGTGGGGTTAAACCTTCACATGTGACCCCAAAGAGAGATTGAAGTGAGGAGAAAAAGGGCAGAAGGGTAAGAAAAAGCAAGAGAAAAAAAATCTTTTCATATAGTCCAAAAGAAGAAGAAAAAAAGAACTGTGACCCCAGGAAAGAACTGTGATATAGAGAATAGTAATAGTAATAATATTTTACAATGTATTATATAACCTTTATAATAAAATAATATACATTATCTGAAGTAAATGTAAGTCCATGAAAAACATGCCACCACAAAGTGAAAAAGAAAAAAAATAACAATCAATGAAATAAATAAATACATTTTACATAAAAAAATATTTAGATATTTAAACAAATATCTATGTGATCATATAATTTAAACATGAAAATTATAATCCATGAAAAACATGCACTATAAAGTCATGATTGGATGGACAGACAGAAAACCAGATAGATGGATAGACAGACAGACGGACGGACGGACGGACAGATAGATGACATTATCTGAAGTAAATGTGAGTGGTGCTTGTCAAAGTGCAAAATCCTTCCTGTTTGTTCAAATCCTTCACCTTAAGTAACAGCACTAGCGATGCTTGCCTCAGCAAACTGCACTAATTACAGGGAGGAATATGGCTGTCTGTCGCATGAAGAGCTAATGGATTTCCTCTCACTAAATTTCCTGTCCATCACTGTCAGACATGTCATATGCTTGTGTGGGTGTGTGTGGCCTCCGGTGACCATCTGTGGATACTTTTATTATTAATTTTAAAGCACAGCTGGTCAAATAGAGAGAGAGAGAGAGAGAGAGAGAGAGAGAGAGAGAGAGAGAGAGAGAAAGGGGGGGGTGCGATCTCTTAGAAAAATGTACCACGGTAACCAATGTATCATAGCACACTCCAGTCAATGTTATTATAGCAAATTCATAGTAAATTACATTTTTAGATCCTCTGTAAACAATTGGCTTTAACAAAATTATCTTAATTTACAATTTAATTTACAACTCAATAAGACTTAATTAATGGCTAATTTATACTTTATTAAGTTACAATAAATGTAGTGATTGTCAAAAGTTCTGGTACTTCGGTACCAAGCTGGTACTGAAATTTTAAAAATGTGACGATACCAGCAATTTGAGCACTGTTGAGCAGATTCTGACTAACTTAAACACCTCTGATTGGCCATTGTGTTCACGCGCTCAAAAGATATGTCTGTGATTGGCTACATTGATCAACGCTTCTAAAACATGTTGTAAATAGACATCTTTGACACTCTTCATCGAGCGCTTACACAGATACACACGGGAGCATTTTAAAGCAGGCTTCTATGGCAGTGACTATGGTATTTTGCCAGAAATTATATTTACCTTTTTTTTTTTTTTTTTTTTTATAAGGGAATGGACAAGAGTTAACACTGTCCTAACCAGGTATGACACAAGTTTCCAGTTTTGTTTTGTCCTTGAAGGAAAAAAATTCCATGAAGTAAGTAAATCACAGCTGATCAGAATGTATTTTGATGTTTAGTAATGTGAAGTGAAATTATTTGAGATTTCAGTGTGGGTGCAGCTACGAGCTGAAACTGTCGACCACCTGTCATGGATGCAGATATTTAGGACAAAAATGAGTTAACACTGATAAAATTACCAATCAGTGTGCTATTCTGCATATATACAGTCAAACCAAAAATCATTCAGACACACATATATATTTACTAGTGGGTGCAGGACACTATAGTTCATTTATGTAAGTGAGGACAGCAAAATAAAGTAAACTGTGACATATTATACCCAAAAATTCTTCATACAGTGGATGACCAGTAAATTTGATAAAAATGTTGAACCAAAAATGTGACCACTTTGACCTGACCATGTTTTGCTTAAGTGTTATCTGACATAATTAAGATTATTTTTTTCTGACCCAGTTTAACTCTAAGATCTATTTTATTACCTTTTTTTTTTTTTTTTTTTTTTTTTTTTTTAACTATAGTGAATAAACTGTATTATGAATGAAATGTTCAAGGTGTCTGAATAAATTTTAGTTTGACTGTATGTTTGGTACAACAGTATTACTTTCTACATAACCTCCATGAAATAATACAGAAAACACTCAGACAGAACAATTTCTTGTGCCCTTATTGAGAGTTCAACGAAACCTTTATATTTCTCTGCAGGTTCAGCAGTGCTGCGGCTGTCATTACAGTAGCCCGCTTTCCTCCGGACCACATTTAGATGGATTCAGAGGTGCTTTTTTACCTTAAGTGGACCCATTATGTCATTAAGTCCTTCTGAACTGCGGAGTGCAATGCGTATAGCGATTGCGATGAGGGTTTTGCTTTGTACCCATCAGCAGGGAGAGAAAGAGGTGTGTGTGTGTGTGTGTGTGTGTGTGTGAGACATTGATCTCTTAATTTCACTGTTCAGACATGGCACCTGTAGTAAAAACACATTTTATGACATATTTTAAAGCTAATCAGAAACTATAGAGTCTGTCTTCCTCTAGTAAGGGTGAATAGAAGGAGTTTTCAGTTTAATGTGCTTTTCTAAAAATAAAAGACGTAGGTTAAGTATTTTAACATAGTGTGAGCAGTTCTGTAGGTCATTTATTCATGCAAACACACACTCACCCCTGACGAAGGGTACGCCGTCCACCCGAGCTCTGCTGTGGCGGTCCGGGTGTCCATTAATGTTTCTGAAAAGCAGACGAAAAGAAAGAATTATGAGGAATTTGAATATTTCGTTTTCTTTTACCTCCCCAGACTTTTAGGTTAAAGTTTAATAAATTATTGTAATATTCATTAATATTAAATAAATGAATGAATACATAAATAAAGTATTAATTTAATAAACATTTTTGTATTATATATATATATATATATATATAATTGAATTAATTCATATTTAATAATAACAACAATAATAAACAGAGCAATTCCAAGAGGGCCCAAGCACCAATTATTATTATTATTATACTTTTATTATTAAATAAATAAAAGATTGAAAATCGCTGCTTTAGAGTACAAACCCTCTACAGTGGCACTTTTGCACCCACAATGGCCCTGTGTTTCTGAAGACAGATATAGGATAAGCTGTCTTTGTCCTTAAAGTGGTCAAGCTCTTGTCTGACGTTATCAAGGACGATATCTTTGACCAGCCAGGAGAATAATCCACATACACACACTCCACTAAACACAGATAAGATGCTTGAAAGCGATAGAAAACCTGGATTGATACCAGACCTTTCCATCAATGACCATCAAAGCAGAGAAAAGACACTTACAAAATTCCACAAAATGGGTGCTAATTGTGTCCCTCATATATATATATGCAGTTGAGCTCAAAAGTTTACATACCCCTTGCAGAATCTGCAAAAATGTTAATCATTTTAACAAAATAAGAAGGATCATGAAAATTGCATGTTATTTTTTATTTAGTACTGTCCTTAATAAACTATTTCACGTAACAGTTGTTTATATAAGGTCCACAAGACAAAAAAAAAAAAAAAAAAAAAAACTCATAAAAATGACCCCGTTCAAAAGTTTGCATCCCCTTGATTCTTAATACTGTGTGGTTACCTGGATAATCCATGACTGTTTTTTTTTTTTCTTCTTCTTTGTTTTGTGATGGTTGTTCATGAGTTGTTTTTTCTGAACAGTTAAACTGCCCAATGTTCTTCAGAAAAATTCTCCAGGTCCTGCAGATTCTTCAGTTTTCCAGCATCTTTTGCATATTTGAACCCTTTCCAGCAGTGACTATATGATTTTGAGATCCATCTTTTCACACTGAGGACAACTGAGGGACTCAGACAAGACTATTACAAAAGCTGCAGACATTCACAGATGCTCCAGAAGGAAAGAGTGAGGGGTGAAAACTTTTGAACAAGAAGTTGATGTGCAAGTTTTTTTTAAATTTTGTTTAAAGAACATATTTTTTCATTTAGTTCTGTCCTTTGGAAGCTACAAAAGATAATTACATGTTTCCCAGAAGACAAAAAAAGTACAATTTATTCTGTTCATCCGATTCAAAAAGTTTACATCCCCGACTGTTAATGTGTCGTGTTTCCTTCTGGAGCATCAGTGAATGTTTGAACCTTTTCTACCAGTTGTTTTTGAGTCCCTCAGTTGTCCTCAGTGTGAAAAGATGGATCTCAAAATCATATAGTCACTGCTGGAAAGGGTTCAAATGTGCAAAAAATGCTGGAAAACCAAAGAATCTGCAGGACCTGAAGGATTTTTCTGAAGAACAGAGCTCAGTTTAACTGCTCAGAACAAACAAGGGACTCATGATCAACCATCACAAAACAAAAAAAAAAAAACAGTCATGGATCATCCAGGTAATGACACACAGTATTAAGAATCAAGGGTAAGTAAACTTTTGAACTGGGTCATTTTTATAAATTCAGCTTTTTTTTTTTTGTTTTTTTTTTTTGTGGACTTTATGTAAACAACTGTTATGTGAAATAGTTTATTAAGGACAGTACTAAATAAAAAATAATTTTCATGATTCTTCTTATTTTGTTAAAATGATTCACATTTTTCTAGATTCTGCAAGGGGTATGTAAACTTTTGAGCTCAACTGTATATATATATATATATATATGAGGGACCCTTTTTACATAAATATATAGTATTGTCCTTGTATATAGTAGTATGAATATCAATTTTCACAGACATTTTCCAACAGCATCAAAAAACTCCAAAGCATTAACTGACTTTGTGAAGCAGCTCACCAATACCAGCAGCTAAAAAGGCTCCCCATACAATGACACTCTTCCTCCAAGCTTCACTGTGGTAGAGATGCATTTATTATTATATTTCTCAGCAGATTTTTGAAGACAGCGCTCTGGAGCTGTCTGAATGACTTTTTAAGTAGTGCATTTGCTTACATTTTGCTAATAGTCACATCGCAGGATGTCTAAGTATAGGGATTGTTAATCCAAACGGATCGGACACCACAGTTCAAAATGCACGTGATTCTCAGATTATTGCAAAGTTTTACCATTATACAGTTAAAATGTATAATTTGCATGTGTTTTAGGTCCTGACAGTTTTAACATTCAAACGATTTTACTCCATTTGAGAGCAAGAAGGTGCGAAAGAGAGCTCTATTCTGAACGTGCGGCTGTTTTCTGTGTGCACACACTCAGAGCATGATCACTGAATTCCTTTCTCTTCAGCATCTATTTGTGCCTGAATGCACACATACATGCAAAAAAATTATGTGAGTATCCTCGTAAACACAGTTGCCTATGGCTTAGGTGAAGGTAAACAATTGAGAAAGAAAACAGATGTGTAACAGTATTTTGGATCCATGCATTCATTCAAATAGATGCTATTTACACTAAGTGAAAGCAGCATATTTTATTAGCGATAGATGCTATTTACACTAAGTGAAAATAGCAATATATTATATTTACACCAAGTGAAAATAACAATATATTCTATTTACAGAATATAAGTGACAATAGCAGCATTTTCTTAGCAATATGCTATTTAAACTAGGTGAAAAATAGCGATAGATTCTATTTACACCATGTAAAAGTATCAGTTATTTGCAATAAGAGTAAATAGTAATTAGATGCTATCTATACTTTATATTGGCAGATACTATTTGCACCTCAGTATTTTTGTACATTAATAGTAATAAAGAGCGTAAATAATTATATATATTAAAATGATTAAATAGATGCTGCCTTATTGGGAGAATAAAAACCCTTCCTACACCTTCCCCTAACCCTACCCAAAAAACACTTTTTAGTATTATTAAACACTCGTTCGCAGTTTATTTCCACTTTTAAAACATTATTTTCATTTTTATTAATAAATAAATGCAAGCTCGGCAAAAGGCGGATTCAAACCTGCATCGATTTTGTCTTTTTTTCAAAAACCAGACATTGGTGGGCAGAGCTAGTCTAAATAGTGTTTGCCAACAATGGACGCTATTCGCACTTAGGAATAGACACTCCGTTTTTTGTTTTTTTTTTGCCCAGTATGGACAGATATATATGGACAAATAGACGGTTATAGAATGACCTACTTTTATTCAGTTTGTGATATTGTTTTTATGCTCAAGTTTGCACGCATGAGTAATTATTTTAAAAAACTAAATGAGTAAACGAAACACTGCACATGTCAGTACAATGCTGTTGACTTCAGTTTTGCTGCGCTGTAGGGGCTTCCTGCACTATGGCATCGTTCAAGTACCACACAAATTTCTGGAGTCAAACCACATCAGTGTAAATGGATCAACATCCAACTCCTAAACCGACCAACGGCCATTCTCCTTTTACCCTTCCTTCTGGGTCCATCACACAAACACACATACGTATATGACACACTGACTTAATTGCATCCCCGTGTGCTCCCGCTCGGAGCGAAGCCTGTCAAACCGGTATGGTTATAAGTAACGAGTGATATCACAAGAAAGAGAAAAGATGAACAATATATGTTCTTTCCACAAAACACAATCTGACGCTACGCACCGGAAGCCAACTGTCATTCCCACTGTTCTCTCACTCTCTGCGTCCCTCGTATCTCCTTCTCTCTGGAGTTAATCATACGCTCCTCTCCTTTGACGTTTCTCTATATTTCAAGAGGAAGAAAGAAGATGATAAAGTAAGAAAGGTTCGCTCTCTTTTGGATAAATGAGGAGAAGCAGATTACAAGCACTCAAGCTTCAAGCTGATGGATTCATAACATGATGTACAGTATAATTCTGTGATCTCCTCCCAGGCCGTCAATAACTCCCCGTCGGCTGATCAAGAAAATACATACTCACTCATATGAATCATAAACCGTATTGTCAAGCGCTTGAGTAAAGCATCAATAAGGCTCATAAAGTTTTTTATCCAAGTCAGTGGCAGCCAGTAATGCCTAGTTAACTTTCTCAAAAACAACCAATCAAATTCAAATCAGAGTTTCTCAGTCTAACCATGTTCAAACCAAGAGCTGCATACTTTTTAGGCTTCATAGGCATATACCCAATTGTTCCAAATAGTAGGCAGCACTTTTAAGGCAGAATCAAATGTATCTATCATGAATAAAACGATCCCATAATCGATTGCAAGTGATAATGAGTCAGTGGAGTGAATCTATTTAATTTGGTACCAAATACATATACTTGGTTGGTAAGTTGTTGTTCAGTCAACCATTGTTCAGTCAAACAGGTAGTCTTGCCCAAAACTCACACACCATGAGCACAGGCTTTAGTGATAATTTTCATTTAATAAAATAAAATAAAATAAAACAAAACTAAAATAAAATATTTGAAATAAAATAAAAATATATAAAAACAAAAAAAATTTAATTATAAAAAAAATACATAATTAAATTAAAATACTAACCCACAAGCTACTTAAAATAAATAATTTTTAATTTAATTTAAATAATTAAAATAAAATAAATATAAAATACAACACCAACCCACGTGCTACTTAAAATATTTGAATTAAATTAAATTAAAATAAAGTTCCAGTCATAAGCTATTTTAAATAAATAAAATAATGCCTACAGGAGCATTAATATACAAACCAGATTCCAAAAAAGTTGGGACACTGTACAAATTGTGAATAAAAAAGGAATGCAATGATGTGGAAGTTTCAAGTTTCAATATTTTATTCAGAATACAACACAGATGACATATTAAACTGAGAAAATGTATCATTAAGGGAAAAATAAGTTGATTTTAAATTTCATGGCATCAACACATCTCAAAAAAGTTGGGACAAAGCCATATTTACCACTGTGTGGCATCCCCTCTTCTTTTTAGAACAGTCTGCAAACGTCTGGGGACTGAGGAGACAAGTTGCTCAAGTTTAGGAATAGGAATGTTGTCCCATTCTTGTCTAATACAGGCTTCTAGTTGCTCAACTGTCTTAGGTCTTCTTTGTCACATCTTCCTCTTTATGATGCGCCAAATGTTTTCTATGGATGAAAGATCTGGACTGCAGGCTGGCCATTTCAGTACCCGGATCCTTCTTCTACGCAGCCATGATGTTGTAATTGATGCAGTATGTGGTCTGGCATTGTTGGAAAATGCAAGGTCTTCCCTGAAAGAGACGACGTCTGGATGGGAGCATATGTTGTTCTAGAACTTGGATATACCTTTCAACATTGATGGTGCCTTTCCAGATGTGTAAGCTGCCCATGCCACACGCACTCATGCAACCCCATACCATCAGAGATGCAGGCTTCTGAACTGAGCACTGATAACAACTTGGGTTGTCCTTGTCCTCTTTAGTCCGGATGACATGGCGTCCCAGTTTTCCAAAAAGAACTTCAAATTTTGATTCGTCTGACCACAGAACAGTTTTCCACTTTGCCACAGTCCAATTTAAATGAGCCTTGGCCCAGAGAAAACGCCTACGCTTCTGGATCAGGTTTAGATACGGCTTCTTTTTTGACCTATAGAGTTTTAGCCGGCAACGGCGAATGGCACGGTGGATTGTGTTCACCGACAATGTTTTTGGAAGTATTCCTGAGCCCATGTTGTGATTTCCATTACAGTAGCATTCCTGTATGTGATGCAGTGCCGTCTAAGGGCCCGAAGATAGTTTTACTGGGCATCCAGTATAGTTTTCCGGCCTTGACCCTTATGCACAGAGATTGTTCCAGATTCTCTGAATCTTTGGATGATATTATGCACTGTAGATGATGATAACTTCAAACTCTTTGCAATTTTTCTCTGAAAAACTCCTTTCTGATATTGCGCCACTATTTTTCGCCGCAGCATTGGGGGAATTGGTGATCCTCTGCCCATCTTGACTTCTGAGAGACACTGCCAGTCTGAGAGGCTCTTTTTATACCCAATCATGTTGCCAATTGACCTAATAAGTTGCAAATTGGTCCTCCAGCTGTTCCTTATATGTGCATTTAACTTTTCCGGCCTCTTATTGCTATCTGTCCCAACTTTTTTGGAATGTGTAGCTCTCATGAAATCCAAAATGAGCCAATATTTGGCATGACATTTCAATATGTCTCACTTTCAACATTTGATATGTTATCTATATTCTATTGTAAATAAAATATAAGTTTATGAGATTTGTAAATTATTGCATTCCTTTTTTATTCACAATTTGTACAGTGTCCCAACTTTCTGTAGATAAAATAAAGATTATTATGGGAAAGAGATTACATTAACACATTGAATGATTTAGTTGTTACTGATCAGTGATGATTGATAAGCCTCTGTTTGAGATAAGCAGAAAATCATTCATTCTTTGATCAATTATGACATGATTGGGAGAGCGGAGAGTTAAGAGCCAATCAGAGATGCTCTTTACTGGTGTGGGGCGGAACACAGTGTGATGATTGGAAATATTAAATCCCTAGACCCAAAAAAATGCACATTGTGGGTTGGTTTTGTTATTAAACACACACACACACACTCACTCACACACACACACACACACACACACACCATAATTCAATTTCTCTAAATAGCACAGCCTGTGTGCTTCCTCCAGCAGCTGGTGTCTCAGAGGAGACAGACCTCTGTACATTACTTCTCTCAGGAGATGCATCCTCCTCCAGAGAAATCACTCTCATTCTGTGTCTGAGAGGGGAACAGGGTGGTATGTTCAGAGCTTAATGTTTTTTGAGGTCATATCAGATTCAAGCTCATTAATATGCAACATGTGGCCTGTGATAAATTAGCATAATGGCACAAAGGGATCATGGAATCGTGTTAGGATGCAAAACAGCAGCAAAGAGATACAAAATGGAGACCACCAGATAAATCAGAGAGTAAGAAGGTGTGAGCACAGAGTAGATCACATATTTCATGTATAATAGTAAAGCCAATCTACACAATCTTACACCCTCTTTACCTCTGTAACTACACACAATATTCCTTCCTTTTCTTTTCCGCTTTCTTTGTGTTTAGAAATGTATTTCTATTTATTTTAAATCTTCAGCACCTATTGTGCCAAGCTTTTTTAGTTTTAAGTTACTGACATCAAATAGGGATGCACAATATTACATTACTGATTGATTTAATTGAGGCAATAATTATTTTCATGGTATAGATGATTACACAATCTTTCATAAATCACTCTAACATGCTGATTTGGTGGTCAAGAAACATTTCTTATTATTATCAATGTTGTGCCACTTAATATTTTGTGGAATCAGTGATACATTTTTTTTCATTAATTTTTGATGAATTGAAAATGTATTTATATTAGGGTTGTTAAAAGTACCGGTACTTTGGTACCAAGTTGACACTGAAATGTTAAAAATGCGACGATACCAGCATTTCCCCATACCATTTTGATTTGACTTAAACATCTGTGATTGGCCATTGTGTTCATGCGCTCAACAGATATGTCTGTGATTGGCTACAGAGATCAATGCTTCAAAAACATGTTGTAAATAGAAATTTTTCACGCTCTTTACAGAGCGCTTACACAGATACACATGGGAGCGTTCAAAAGCAGGGATCCCGCTGATAGACGCCTGCTTTCAAACGCTCCAGCTTCCAGTTTCAAAAAGCACCTGTGTGCTTTCAAATGCTCCCGTGCGTTGTTCATTGTACCCATTGTAGCCAAATAAGGTAAGAGGACAATTCTTTTATGGTGAAGTTCCCCTACATGTGAGCTGCATCTGGATCAAATTTTGTTGTAACAGCATAAAGAAGCACCCACTAATGGGAATTTTAAAATCGTTCCTCCATGAGAAATAGCTTGTGATTGACACAATGGATTATGTTGATTTTTCAACCGGGAGCATCCACTGTAAGTCATGATGTGCCATTTTCTACGATCTATGCATGTTTCATGAAGTTATAAGTGAAAACGCCACGTGAAAGCTACATTTCATTTTTGTTAGCGCCTGTGGAGTTTTATGTGTCATAACGTGAGGAATATCTTGGATTGATGAATTTTTTATGTTGATTTTGGAATCATTTTAATCGGGAGAATCTGCTGTAAATAATGATGTGCCATTTTCCACAAACGGAGCATGTTTCATGAAGTTTCGAGCTACTACATGACATAAATGCCGCAACAGTATATTATTTACATATGGGTCTTGCGGGGCTTCACGTACAAAAGCTCATTTGAGTTTAGTCAAAGCCCAAAACAATTATGTCTGTTGTATTCTACTCCATGAGACCTTTCAAATGACATATGACACATGACTATCTGAGCTGTATGATGTTTTTGACACATTGCAGTGCATAGTACAAAAATGTATTTCTTAAATTATGATTTTTTTTTTTTTATTTATCAGCAAATAACTCAGCACTACTTAGGAGTTAATCAAATTGGCTACATTCATTGTAAAGTTCAGACTCTAAGCTTTTAAATGACACCCATTTTGTGTTGATCAAGGCAGTAGTTTTGAAAAATATGATTATTAATTTTTTGGTAGCTAGGTGGCGCCGGCGGGCGCTACACTCTGATTTAGAGGAACGAGTAAGCAATTGTTAAGAGTTGATTAAAGAGTTGCATTAAAAAGACGAGTTTCTAAGCTTAAAAATTATACCTATTTTGTGTTATTCCTATCAGTGGTTGCTTAGTGTTACAGTCACCGGTTCCTGCACTACACTTCCCAGCATTCCCTATGTCCTGCACCTGCACATCATCACCAGCACACGCACCTGAAGTCTATCTTCGCCATTAGCACTCATCTGGACTCTGTATATAAACAGTCACCTCACTCACTTGTATTGTTGGTTATTGTTTGGATGTTAGTGTGTATATCTTCTGTGTTCTTGTATGTTCCATTGGATTCTCTAGTAAAGTTTGACTCTTGATATTATATTCCTCTTTGTGCGTATTTCTACACACCTAGTACTGTAACACTTTTTTTTTTTCACGTGGGGTGGTGGTTTATTCCGCTGTACCGCTGGCAGTACACTTCAGGTTTAAAGTGAGTGTTAGATGATTGCTAAAACAATCCAAAATGTAAAAACTGGGTTAAATGAGCATGCTTAATTAAATATCTGTGATAATGGATTTGGTACAGATATACTGTGCATTCCAAATGTCCAAACTGGTGTGATCTCATCTCTAAGTTTAAATATGCACCAATTTATTACAAATTATATTTATATAGCTTCATGAAACTTAAAATATAACATATGGTAGTATGGACTACTTGTATGGCACTTTTACAGTGCTTTTTTGCCAGCTAAATAACATCAGCAAAATATCTCATGTTCTATGAAAAAAAAAAAAAAAAAAAAAAAAATCATGCAGGTTTGTAATTTTTTTTTTTTTTTTTTTGTGAACTATCTCTTTAAACGTTCACTTTACAATTTCTCTATTTCAAAAGCCCACGCTCATCCTTAAGACACAGATTACAGTACATACATCTCTATTATCCGTAAACGTACTGTAGACAAACCCACCTTTCCTAGAGCCTCACTGGTTTTATTAAATCCAAGCAGAACTTCACTCCCAAAACCTGCAGAGCCGCAGTGCAATAAGCAGAGAGTCTGTTTTAATCAGAAATGTGGTCCTGAGAGCCTGAGTGATGTCACGGGCCTTAAATAAAGCTGTGTAAATAGGCTTATTCATCTGGCTGGGTCAGAGAGTGCTGACTTCTATGACAGCAGAGGTATAACCTTCACCACAGCAACAGCCGCATCACTCACCCATTGGCAGGTGGGGTCAGTGACCCACAACCCCGAGAGCGTTCGACCCCGTCTCTTTCTGCCTGTCGTATTTACACTTGGCGTTCAGGGATGAGACTTTAATATTTAATGCAGGATAGTGCCAGTACAGAAAGAGCGCATTAAACATTGAGCAGGCCTCCGTTCTCCGATCAATACTGTGGGTCTCACCAAGAAATTGCTCACCTGCACACACACGTGTGCTACATACACACAGGCACATCCAGAGCAACCAGTGTGGCATTATATTGACCAAAACCTTGCACAAAGTACACACAGAGAGTTTCTGATCTAGTCAACGTGAAAAAAAAAACCAAAAAAAACCCCAGCACTGTTGTGGAAGCTACTTTACGATTTGTAGTACACCAAGATACAAGCTATTTAAAATTTAAAGCAGTTCAACTACAAGGTCAAGTTCCTCTTTTAAAAAATAAAGACAAAAAGTAAAAGACAAAAAAGTAGCTAAACTATAACAAAGATTTTATGGGAGCAAAATCAGTTAAAATACATGTATGCGATCATATAAATATATATAAGAATACACACACACACACTTTGTAAAGGGCGTTTGATGTTTCGCTTTGTAAAAACGTGTGACCTTTCCAACATGATTATGTAATGCGTGGCGCATCGCATCGCAGAGCATTTATGCTTAAAAAGTATATATTTTTATTTTATTTTATTTTTTTCGAAAATGACTGATCGTTTCACTAGATAAGACCCTTATTCCTCATCTGGGATCGTGTAGAGCCCTTTGAAGCTACATTGAAACTGTAATTTGGACCTTCAACCCGTTGAACCCCAATGAAGTCCACTATATGGAGAAAAATCCTGAAATGTTTTCCTCAAAAACCTTAATTTCTTTTCAACTGAAGAAAGAAAGACATAAACATTTTGGATGACATGGGGGTGAGTAAATTATCAGGAATTTTTAATTCTGAAGTAAACTAATCATAAACAAACTGATTTCCCAATACGAATCAAACGGATCACTCCAACATATACAAATTCTGACAATCACTTGTCACGGTCATGTTGGTTAGGACAAAAATTCAGATCTACAGCTTGTATCGTGGACTGAATTTCAGCATCATTATTCTTTTGTTTGTTGTTATAGCTACATATCTGTATTTGGTTCAGCAGCTAGTTAGGGGACAGCCAGATGGGGTGAAACAGGTCTCACATCAGCCACAATCAAACCACACACACTTATCAGATACTTCAACACCTGTCCTTCCCACTGACGGGGTGTAAATGAATCCTGAGCCACATCTGAGTGTGTGTGTGTGTGTGTGTGTGTGTGTGTGTGAGAGAGAGACACGGGAGAGGAAATCCTTAATGGAGACTGTAAGAGTAACACGTCGATAAACGGGGGAAATCAGTAAGTGTGAAAGAGAAGGAAAGAAGGAGTGTGAGAGAAGGGACACACTACAACTGATCGATTTAAATGTGAAAAAAACTAAGAACAATGGAGCAACAGCTTATTATCAGGATTCCTGTAAAAAGAGCACAATGAAGGGAAAAAGACTAGTCAATGTGAATGAGAAATTGGATCTTTGAGAGGACCAAATCCATTTAGTTTCCTCTAATTATTTCTAAATGACACTTGTTAATTGCAGTTTCATAATAAGTTATTGTTCTAACTGTCAGGGTTTGTGTCAGATAAATATGACTCTAGTCTTACTCTCAGACAGAGCCAGACAGACTGTCATGGATTTTCTGATGCACATTGGACACAAAAAATTACCTTTTTTGAGCGGTTTCAAAACGAGCTGCAAGCTGACAATCTGCAATCACATTCTTTACACAATTTTCAGGAGTCAGGTTGCAAGTTTTTGTCAGTCCGCCATGAAAAAAAAATGAAAAAAGAGTCTTGAAACAATCAAAAGTTTGTCATTTTCCAATCTGGGGTGCATTTCCCAAAAGCACCATTAGCCAACTATGGTTGCGAGTTCCATCGTTCCCAGCATAGTTCAATGATTCGCTGTTTCCTGAAACCACAGTTCCAACGAATAGCATCGCAAAGTTGTGTGGCTGGAACCACAGTGCTCTCGACCTGTGGTTAGAAGCCTAGTTTCTTGTCAAAATGACATGTGGACATAAATAGGTCATCTTTCATTCCAAATATATACAAATTCTTTCCTAAGTCACTTAGTTTGTCAAGAGAATTAGCCTAAAGAGTGCGCATGTGCGTACGTGCTCTGTTATGCTAGGGGAACCCCAGAGTCACGTTAAGAGAGAAACTGCGATTGAATGCAACATCTGGAAATAAAGCAAAACAAAGTCTTCAGATGCCATGTTCGTTATTTAAAGCAATAATCTGACATTAATTTGATCTTGAACTGATTAATTAGTATTACTCCACCACCTGTGTGACATCATTAACAGTATTGTTGAACCAACGTAGTTAGAATGTGCGACAAAGTTAAGATATTTTCGGGAAACAGTCGTGACTAGCTAGTTTCTCCAACGATGGTGGTTTAGCAGCGACTTAATTTTACAAGAAACGTACCCCTGGGGTGTGTTTCCCAAAAGCATCGTTAGCCGACTAACATCACAAGTTCCGTCATTACTAACATAGTTCAACAATTTGGTGTTTCCTGAAACCATGGTTCAAACGAACATTCACAAACTGCATCACAAATTGTAGTTAGAAGCATAGTTTCTTGTTTTTATGACACGTGGACTTAATAAATCATTATCCTGAGCAAAATAAGCAAGCTGACAGCTAAAGTACAATGTATATCTTTTATTTCGAATTTATACAAATGTCATTTACATATTTTAGTTTGTCAAGAGATTTTATAATAACTGAGAAAAATTAGAATTAGTCTTTAGATGCCATGTCCGTAATTTATAGCAAAAAATCCAGCATTAATTCGATCTCAAACTGATTCATTTAAACAAGTTATTACTCCACCACCAATTACATCATTCACCAACGTGGTTGAACGACAGGTTTGCGACAATACAGTTTCGGGAAACAGTCGTGACTAGCTAGTTGATTTTTTCAGTGATGCATCATATATGGTAGTAAAGCAGCGAGTTACGTCACTGTATGGGAAACGCACCCCTGATTGGATGATTCTTGGCCAAAATAAGATTCAAACAATTTTGTCTAAATAAATAAAAAATAAAACACAAAAAAATAAAATCAATCACTGTAAATGCAACAAGTGAATGTAGGTACCCCAACATTATAATGTACATTGTGAAAAATTAATTGAGACTATTGAGCAGTGTTATTAAATGATTTATGTTTTTTTAAAATGTAACTTTAAGTGAGCATTAGAGGATGGCAAAGACAATCTAAATGTAAAAATAGAAGGAAATTATGCCCAATAAAATATCCACTATCTACACTACTGTTTTTGACAGTAAAATCTTTTATTTTTATAAGAATTAATAACTTTATTCAGCAAGGATGCATTAAATTGATCAGAAGTGACAGTAAAGCAATTTACTTTTAAATGTATATTTCAAATAAATTATGTTCTGTTGAACTTTTTTATGTCACCAAAACAAATTCCTTGTATGTGCAAACATACTTAACAATAAAGCTCTTTCTGATCTTTTTATGTTTTTATGATCTTTTAAAAAATCAAGGAAAAAATGTATCACGGTTTTCAGCATTGATAGGTCTAATAATAAGCAAAGTTTCCTGAGCACTAAATCAGATTTCTGAAGGATCATGTGACACTGAAGACTGGAGTAATGATGCTGAAAATTCAGCTTTGCCATCAGAGGAATAAATTACATTTTAAAATGTATTAAATTAGAACACTTTTACTTCAAATTTTAATACTTAAATGCAGCCTTGGTGAGCATAAGAGATATATATATACACACACTATATATATATATATATATATATATATATATATATATATATATATATGTATTTATATATATTACAAACTTTTAAACAGTAGTGAATATGGTCAATAACGGATATGGTACTAATATATTGTGCATCGATTCTCTAATGTAGTCCAGAACAGAAAAGTCCTGCGACATAAGAATAATATGAGCTTGATCCACGCGCTGAACACAAACTCGCAAGCGCAAATTGTTCAAATATTCCCTAAGTGCTTTAAATTAACAAACTGAATTCCATGAAAATCCATTAAATTCCCTGAAATCTGTTCACTGAACACGCTCCCATCCGATTCTTCACATCCCTGGGCTAAAGTCAGATGAACTTGTTTCTGCGTGACAGGCTTCCAGAATGGGACAAACTTCAACCTTGTCAAACACGGCTCCCAAACACAGGGAGCTGATCAGCTACAGAGAAACACATCCTCCTGAGTATTCCCTACGGCCAATCACAGCTCACAAAACAGGTGCAGAATGCCAAACTACCCTCTCAGCAGGCTGTCCTGCGAGGCACTTCTTTCTCTATCCCTCGTTCTTTACAGTCGTAGATCATTTGCATTTATTAACATACTGGCAGGAATAGTGCTAAGAAAAATGCCCATCTTTAGTTCTCCCATAATCCCTCTTTCATTTTCCACACCACTACTAATATATGTCCTTTCGCCCCACCTGCTCTTTCCATTTATCTCCTTCTTCTCTTTCCTCATCATGTCTTACAAGTGTGTTTCCTTTTCTAATAAGTCTATTTAACCGCAGGGTGTCCTGTTTGCCATTTTATTGTTCAAAAGGGTGCTAACAAGTGCCCCCGATGTGCCCTTTTAAGGTCAAACACACTGACAGTGTTTATATCATTAAAGGTCACCAAATCATGTCCTACTTAGACGTTCCTACTCGACTATAGTTTCAGTCTGTGAACAGTCTAATGCATACTGTGCACAAAACTGAAAAGCACTTTGTCGCTCTAGTAAGATTTAATCTGTTTGGTTGGTTTTACACAACTTCCTGAAGTAAGGGCACAACAATGTTTTTTATCAGTTCACCTGAAAACAAATTGGTGTTTACAAATAGTTGTTGACCAGAATGAGCTTCCTGATATCACTCAGAGGAAGACTGCAAGGAGTATTTTGAGGAAATAAAATAAAATAAAAACTTCTTCATGCCTTAAAATAGCTTGAATGTAACTCTACACCCTTGCCTCATTTAGTATATGCGGTTCTATGAATATGCAAATTAGCCCCGCCTCCACTAACTCACATCAGCTCAGAGATCCACTCGCTGACGATCACACATTGACGTGATTGGTTACAAAGTAGTTTGTGACATCAGAAACACCAGCGATTTCAAACCACATTTTTTTCCTTGATCTCATGAGAATACGGATGTATTTTTATGTAAATTGTAGTTCTACCACACGTACATTTACTTACGTTTTCATACACACTAAAACGTAAAAATACTTACGAATTACCAGCAATAAAATGTAAATCATTTACGTATCAAAGTGTAAATGTGTATGAATTCCCATGTATTAATATACATTAATATTATCATGGCATTAATGTTTTAAATCTGTTTCTGAGGATTACGTAATGTTAAACAAGACTACACTTTGAAACATCAAAATGAATAAAATTTCTGTAATTGTTTTGTAATATTTAGTTTGTTTGCTGTGCGACACAGAAGGTGTTTTCTCCTATGCAGTGACTGACAATACAACCATAAGATACACCAAAACACAACATAACTTCACAAATCACATCAATTTTATTTGTTCGCTGTACTCCAAATCTTTAGAATCCACAGGTTTGTAAGGAACAGGTCCAAATTCAGCCCTTTATCCAGCGAACATCTTCATTCTCAGCAGCGCCGGTCACAGTCAAAGCCCACGCTCGTTATGATTCAAATTTGAAAGTTGCGCCCTCGAGAACCTTTACGACATGGTTTACGGCACTGATATCGAACGCTTATTGGTTCTCACCTGCTTCATCACAGATTGTGACATTTCAAATGTCAATCCACTAAAACACGGCATGAGTGCGCGCCTTCATGGAGAGCAGCCGGATTCATATTTTCATGGATAAATAGCTTAAATTCTGCTCTGTACCCCATTAAAAAAACTATTACCGCCAGAGAGGACTGCGACTGCAACTCATCATCATTTGAATTACTTTTGGTACCACTTTTGACATTTTCGCAATAAATAAATGATTGTGAATACACTTGTTTGTCTGTTATTCTTTTATTTATAGCAGTACGTAGTTTTAAGAAATGATTATGGGTAGGTTTAGGTGTAGGATTAGCAGCTCAAAATATCGTTTTAATGTTATATTTTTACTAAAATTTTCATTTTCCTACACATTTCTGTCCATAATGTTTTATTCTTTTAATATTCTGTATAACATGAGTATGTTTAGGTTCGTTGTGGGGTTTAGGGATCTTACATTTATCTACAAAACGATAAAAGGAAAATTCTACATAGGCCTATATCTTTTTGACATGAAAGATTTGTAAAGTAAGTATTTTTACGTTTTAGTGCTATAAATACATCAATATTGTAAGTTTCAGCACCTTTCTAAACATACAAAAATGTACATTTTGTGTCTTTGAAAGTTATGTATTAATGAGACCAGGCTGTTAGATCACTGCAGTTTTAAGGAGAAAATACTCAGCAATGGTGTTGACATGAATTTGCACATGGTTTGTCTTAAAGCACATTAAAAACACTACATAGACATATAAACAACATTAAAAACTTGATTTTCACCACAGGGAACTTTAACTATTAGAACGAATTAAAAGAGACAAACAAATTAAAACATTTCATGTTTATCCTTGTATTGTTGAACTGGTCGAGGTTGATATGGGATTTAGAAAGTAATTAATAAGTAATGCAATACTTTTTAAAGAGAGTAATTAGTACAGTAATTTAATTACACTGTTGAAGATGTAATAATAGTAGCTAGTAATTAATTAATTATTTTTTTTTTAGAATATCTTACTTAACTCTGACATACTACCATAGCAGTCTCATTTACAGCTAGGATCGCAAATTATAAACCTGTTATTATTTAAAATATTTATTTGAAATGTCTCTTGTAAATACATCTTTTGCCTCAGAACCAACAAAACTGTAGCCAGGTGATGTAAAATAAATGCATATTTTGACCCCTGACATCTATTAAATTCTTTCCCTCCCTTTCTTCCATTGCAAACGTCTTTTGTTCTTCTTTGGCACATTCAGATTAGTGCAGGAACACAATGGACAGTAAATGACATATTCTTGTTCATTAAACAGAATATGAGAAAAGCATGTAATGGGATTGAACAGATTTCTTCATCAAATTGCTCATAATTCTTATTTAGCTGTATATTAGGCGAACACAGAGACAGCAGTAACTTCTGGATATGTGGTTTCTCTCTGTGGACATGGCACGCTGTAATGTTGATTACAGCCATTAAAATAAAGAATATTACATGCTGAACATTTACTAAAATCACATCTTCAGAAGCTGGAACGGAGCCGGCGTCTCAGAGCGCACCCAAATCACACTCACATTTACGAGAGCCTCCGAGCGCACATGTGTGCAGTGAGTAATGTTTTCAATCTCACATTTTCCCCACATCCCAGTTTAATTACATGAAATATGTTCAATCATCATTCTCTGGAGAACCAGTGGAAGCTTGTGTTTACGACTGGACGGCGTGAATGGAACGAGGTGTTCGGTCCCCAGTATTCTTGATAGCACAAAGCCAACCTCAAAGCTCCCTGACTAGTTTACTGGAACATTAGATGCTCATGGAACGTTCCGTGGCATTCCAGAATCCCCTAAATATGCTAATGAATGTTCAACTGCCATTAGTGCAGAAGTGAAGTGATTTGTATTCCATCCACCTGTACAATCAAATCTGACATTATGATGCATGCATTAAAGGAACAGACCATTTGACCCTTCACAAAGACCCGGCCCCCTTAGTTACTGTTGCTTTGTCCGACAAGCCATGGAGCTGTCACGCCACACAGAGTGAAAAACACATTGTTGAGCAAAGAGGACACTGAAAACACGTCGACAGACAAGACAGAGCAGGTTACTTGTGATATTAAACAAAGTCCCAGCTTTCACATTGTGTAGTTTTTAAAAAAAAAAAATAAAAAAAAAAAAATCGAACAATAAAAACCATTTTGAGGCTCTTTAATGTGTCGTGACAGATTGCTGTAGCTCGTAAACCGATCATCTCTTCCTAATAGTTCATTTATAGCATCAAACAGACATGAATGAACATGAAAAGGAATGTTGTTTCAAACGCGGAAAGACGTCAGTACACATCATTTTTCAAGTTTAAGTCCACCGAGGTTAATCTTCTAACTCCTGACTGCTTTGTCGGACAAAATGGCGAATTCGGCATTCTGACTGGTTAGATCGCTTGTCAATCAAACTCCCGGCGAAGGGTCAATTGCAGCCCTTCATCTCCCATCATGCTAATTTTTGTGCCTTTGAGATCACCTCTGAAATGTTAATGCATAAAAACATGCATTTAGATATGCATTAAAACTAGGTATGTCATTAATTATTTAATTATTATATAATCGGTAATATTTACGGAGAAAAATCCTATAACATACAAAAACACAAATATATAGCGCAATATTTTACTATATATATACACACTGTACTAAATTTACAGCCCTAATAAAACATATTTAAGATAAGATGGTACATGCGATTGAGTCTTCCTATAAACCAAGTTAACACGCATGAAATTATGTAGAGTGGAGCCAGAGAGAGAGAGAAACTAAAGGAAAGAATGATCAAGAAAAGGAGGAAGTGAGGGAATGAGATATAGGGAAGCTTTAATTGGCCTCTCATTCAAGCGTGCACGTGGAGACATGAGGTCGCTGCCTGCTGCGCTCTCATTGGTTTGTTCCTCGATGGGGAAGCAGAGAGAATCCGACATTTCATTAACAGTTCATCTTTTAATGAGAGCTCAGAGGGACCAATCAACATGCAGTGTTTCAACACACAGCGTTCCCCACAGAAACACACATGCTCATCTCACAGGCTCAACAGATGTATGCGCACATACAGTTACATACACTCTGCAATACAACAAGCCATCTCTAAGGCAGAATTTACCCTGAATGCAAGTAAACTTGAAGTCATCTGTGTCCGAGACGCCCAAAACCAAGTTAGAACAAGAGGTATTATGTTGCACTACACCATATACAAATCATATCATATGCATCGGATTCGCTCACACATTAGTACTGCTCTCTTCAGCTATCTAGGGTAAAAGCAAAAAAGGTTCCTCTTATGAGATGAACAGCAGCTCTAAAGTCTTTTAGAAAATGTGTCTTCAAGTGTTTCTTTCATGAAAGACAACTGTTCCAACAAATCATGCTCATTTACTGATGGTTCAGTTAGCGAATTAGTTTGTTCAGACAGTTCAAGTAAATTAACTGGTTCAAAACATGATCCACTGATGAATTTGATCGCCTACATGGATATTATGTCTTCTGTTTTGTGGTGTGACATTTAGTTAAATACTGCTGTTGTTTAATAAAATAGTAAAATCAAGCAACTAGCTATGCAGTCTGTAAATTTGTGTGTGGTGTGATAGCATGCCACCTTTACAATAAGCCAGTTCTACGGTCAACTTTAAGTGGTATTATTGAAAAGTTAAAGCAACAGCTGCTTCAGCTACGAAGCAGAGAACCATGTAAAGTCACAAATCAGGGTCAACCTCTGCTAATTCCATAGCTGAAGAGTTCCGAACTTCCACCGGCATTAATATATCAGCACAAAAACAACAGTTTGGGAAAGGCCCTTTTCTATTCTAGCATGACTGTGCCCAGTGCACAAAGCAAGATACATAAAGACATGGCTGGATGTGTTTGTGTTGGAAGAACTTGACTGGCCTACACAGAGCCCTGACCTCAACCCCATTGAACACCTTTGGGATGAACTGGAAGAGCCAGGCCAGGCCAGGCCTTCTCGTCCAACATCAGCAACTACATATTAATGTCTATGTATTTAGAATGTGATGTCATCACAGTGCCTGTTGGTGTAATGGTCAGGTGTCACAGCTGTGGGGCACCATTGACTACCGTAGCATATTGCCCCACAACCTTTTGGTTACAAACATTCTTTAACCCTTAAATGCATGAATGTTTCACCAATCATTCTTACATATTCGGGTCTTTAGATATCCGGGACCCGGATCCATACCTAACATGGATGGATCTCCACCTGTCGCGGTAATAAACTCCCCTAATATTAGAATAACCATTACAGAAGAATAAAATAAAGCATATTTTGTTACCTTTTGGAGCTTGGAAGGGTTCAGTTTGAACAGATGTTTCATCACTGTCCTCATCAGAGCTCATTTCCCAGTACATTTAGCAAATGATAGTTTTGAGAATAGGTTTGAGATCGTGAATGGGCTCAAAACTATCATTTTCAGCATCTTTAAAATCAATATTTTGATCGCTGATAGCTTCACCAGATCCTCCATCAAGTGACAGTGACACTCATATTTGATTGCATTCAGTGCTTGCTCTGTAGTAAATCACTGAGCCAATCCATGTTTTGCCTATTCTTTCGTTTTCTGTCTGAATAAAACGTCACTTCATCATTGTGTATCAGACTTGTAGAATAAAGGTGAATTGCGCTTATTCCATCATCAAAGATTCAATTATTGTAAAAAATATACGTACACTGATACACACCTCGGGTCGTTAGCGACCCTATACAATTTTTACAAAAAATGAATAGGAAAATAGGCATTCTTTTATAATTGTATGATTATTTTTTTTTCTAGTTATATTCTTTATAATGAATTGATTGAGGAATACTAAGAAGGTTGATGTCTAACTTTGAAAAATGAATGAGGAGAAGGGTAGTGAATGATGTCCCGGGTCGATAAAGACCTGAGGTATGCATTTAAGGGTTAAAATGTATACAACGAAATGTATACAGGTTTGGAACAACTTGAGGGTGACTCAATGATGACAGAATTTTCATTTTTAGGTGAACTATCCCTTTAAATAAAAATATAAGTTATGAAAATTAACTTCTCCCTTAACCAAATCGATTTGCTCTGGAACATGTAGCTAATAGAGTAATACGACCAAAGATTACCCAATTAATATACCCAAAATGAATTATACCTCATGTTTAAACACTATCTACATAAGAGCCAGCGGCAATTCCTGAAGGACTGGCCGAGATAAAGCTGTTTTGGTGGGTACATGAGTGCTGAATGGCTGAATGGTCTAAACAAATTATCAAACAGGCACTATGCTTGTATACCATCACATATTTGAGGTCTAAACTACATTCTTGTCAAAAAAAAAAAACTCTTAAAACTACATTCCGTGACACAACAACAGTAGTATTTGTAAAATTATAGTGGGTTTGTTCGTCCACCATGATACTTGCTGTGAGAAATGCTGCAAGCGGAGTGACTGTAAATGGAGAAATGGTTCCCCTGAAGCTGGTAGTTATATCAGTATCATATATCGCATGGCTGGAAAGGGCTCTCAACCAATCAGAATTTAAAAAAACAAGAATGAACTGTTGTATAAATATATATACATAGCTTTTAATCTAGTTAACTAATTTGTTGTTTGCTACAATCTTCTTCTAATTAAGTTTCCATGTAGCTTCCCCAACACTGCTCTGCAATAAGGGGAAAAATGAAAAGTGGGATGTCTTCTGTTCAGGTTAATGAGCTTTGACTCTCTGTTTGTTTTTTAAGCTGATTTTTTAACTCCGCCTGACACCAGTGGCAACCTTAACAAAATCAATTCAAAAGAAAAAAACGACAACAACTCAGTCATTCAGGGGATAAACCGGCTGTAAACACATCATCAACAAACTAGAGTTATGCAGTAACTAGCCTACGGGCTATATTTAAACTCTCATTCACTCATGACGGCAACATACGCATGTAATACAGGTAATAAATCCTGCTGCGTCACACCTGCCCATCCACGGAGGCTATTTACTACAGCGTAGGCAGAGAGCATAATTGGCAACTCATGCCTATATGCACAGGAGCTTGGAGAAACAGCAGTTATAGAATAATTACAGGCATGATGGAACCCTAATGCCTATGGAGCACTGAAATGCATGCTGGGAGCTGCTGCTCATGGATTATAGGCAAAAGCATCTAAGAGGGGTTATTTAACATATTCAGACTTGGCTTCTCAAAGAAGACTATTAATAAAATACTACAAATGTGAAATAAACATGAAATGGCACTCATAACACATTTAACTTCCTTAATGTAACATATTTCAGGGTTAAAAGGTATTAAATAATAGGAAATAATATATGGTGTCAAACTAACAAATCATGCTCGACTGGATTGAATGAATTATAATATATGTATTGGATCTGAGATCATACTACTGAATATTATAAACCAATTTATTCATGTGCAGAAAGAAAGGTATTACATTTTAATGAAAACATTTTTTACACAAGAAAAACAGATGGACCAGAGACAATCCTGTATAACTGATGCACATAAGGGAAACTTTGATTTCATGTTGTTCTGTCAAATACAGCACCATTAAATGACAATCTGGCCACCCAAACAGCATCTTTAGATGTCTGAATTTCATTGCATGGCGACTATAAGCAGACATCATCACTGTACACCACATGTAAAAATAAATAAATACAAAATAATAAAAAAATCATGATATCATCAGTATATCTGCTTTACATTGATATCTCCCTCACAAAGTGTACTGATGGTAATATTATGGCACTGAATGATTGCCATATTTATGTATTTAATTTGATTTGACTTTCCTGGTGTATGGTTATAATAAAGTGGCATGAAGAAGTATTAGAAGTAGAAGAAGAAAATAAAAAAAAACCTGAAATCACAGAAGGGAGGAGGGAAACGTCTTATCTTCCCCTGCACAAACGGCTCAACTGACAACACAAACACAACCTTACCAACTCCACGCCATGACCTCAGATATTATCCGAGACAGGAAGAGAGAAAGAGATGGTTGATGTGGTTGATAGATAGAGAAAGTGAGAAATCAGTCAACAGCCCAGCTACCTCACCTATGCTGGCCGTTTTCCTCAAGAATAACCGGAAAGGTCTGATGACTTCTCTGAGGTGATGAAACAGCTTCTGGAAAAGACACCCACTCAGATGGCAGATAAGACTGAAGCCAGTACCTACTTGCACACAAGCTGAAAAACCTACAGTCTCACTAGCGTTGTAGTACATTTACATTTACATTTAGCAGATGCTTTTCTCCAAAGCGACTTACAAATGAGAATAGTAGAAGCAATCAAATCAACATGAGTACAACAGTATGTAAGTGCCGTGTCAAGTCACAGTTTCATCAGTAAAGTGCTCGTAGCAAGGTAGAAGCAAATAGAAGACGAAAGAGAATAGAAAATCGAAAAAAGAAAAGTTAAATATAAATAAAAAGTGCTAATATTACTAGGTCAAGTGTTGACGAAAAAGATATGTCTTTAGCAGTTTTTTGAAAATGGCTAAAGACTCAGCTGCTCGGATAGAGGGTGGTAGGTCATTCCACCAACCAGGAACAGACCAGGAGAAGGTCCGTGAGAGTGATTTTGTGCCCCTTTGGGATGGCACCACAAGACGCTGTTCACTTGCAGAACGCAGTACTCGAGACCGGTCTTAAGAACATTTTTTGAAAGTCTTGGTTTTGTCTTGGTCTCTGCCGCATTTGGTCTCGGCCTTGTCTTGGTCTCAGACTAAAAGGATTTGGGATTTTATTTCAAGACCGGTCAAGACCACAACTGCAGGTATATCTCTAAATTGCCATTGCATTGTCTGATTTCTTTGTTAACATCATTAATTTGATTGGATGTAAAACTTCCTGCTTCAAATGCAATCAATAACTTATTTCTAATTTCATTTATTTTGTTACTGTTGTGCCGGGTCAGAAATCAACAAGGGACTGTGTAAAAAAAAAAATTAATACATGGGTTAAAGTCATATTCCTTTTAACCGACACTATTTAAATAGTCGAGACCTATAGCGTTTAAAGAGGAGAAGTTTTAAACTTTTTTTTTTTTTTTCCATTATTGCCATATTAAAGTCTCCTGTGGCTTACTGTGCAAATATATATGGAAGCCCATTTCCGCCACAGTTGAGTAAAAATATAATTCTGTAAGTCATAATAGTGAGAAACTTTATCATAATTAGGAAGTCTTAGTATCTCATAATAATGAGAAACTATAATTAATATGTTAATATTCATCATATTCGGGGGAAAAAATCTCGTAGTAATGACTCATAATAACGAGAAATTTTCTCATAATAATGAGAAACGTCTACGCATGCGCAAAGCAGCTGAGTAGAAGGGCGTGGCACGCTAGCGACATCCGCTGGTCAAAGCCGTTTAAATGCGAGAACACAAACATGGCACTTTAACCCATGATTATTAATACAAATGCCCACAAAATTCAAGATATGATTGCAAAACAGTACTTATATAAGACCTTGATATTTATATTATAACATGATATAATTAAGCAATATCACAAGAACGAGTGCTGTTTTCAGAATTATGAGCAGAATTGCAAACGTGATATTGATTTTTTACAAATGTCCAATAAACAACATTTTATTTTTAAAACATGAATCTCAACATTATTTATGCATTTGTAATTGTGTAACTTCTGTTCCACCTCTGGAGTGTAAAGATTAACTTTGTTGTTAGTGATTCCAATTGATTGGTAACAGCTCTATATAGTGTCTTATTATTCTAATGGCAATTATTAATTAAAAGATAAGACATTTCTCAGGCAGTAAATGTGGATCTTTCAGAAGAATTTGAGGAGTGCTTGTCTGGTCTTGGTCTTGTCTTGGTCTCAACCCCCCCAAAGCCTTGGTCACGACTTGATCTCGGTTTAGGTGTTCTTGACTACAACACTAAGTCTCACAATAAAAACTCTATTTTATTTTATATTCTAAAAGTAATCCTATTCTGTTCTACATTTACTGGCAATTTTGAGTTGAGAAAATACAGTAGAAAAGAGGAAGGAAGCTACAAACTAATGTGATTAAAAAAAAAATATATATATATATATATATATATTATATATTATAATAATATAGGGGAATAATAGGGGAATGTTAGAATAAAATTAGAATAACGTTCTACAAACCAAAAACTAACGTTCTATTTCCGTTTAGAAAACTTTCCTGGCTAACCAAATACAAACCATAAAAAAGAACATTCTGGGAACCAGAAACCAACGTTCTGGCAACCAAAAATTGTTAGCTGGGCCCCAGCAAAAAAAAAAAAGAATGTTCCCCTAATGTTAGTATTTGGTTCCTGTTTGTTTTTTTGTTTTGTTTTGTTTTTCTGTGAATCAAATAACATACATATATTAGGGCTGCACGATAAATCACAATTAACATAAAATCACGCTTAAACCAATTTGGCTTAGTGCGATTATGAAATCGCAAAGGCTGCAATTATTTTTTATGTGCAGCTTGCCAGTGAAGCATGGCTCTGTGATCAGTAGTAAATGCTACTCCATCTGAAAGCACTGCGAGTTTGAGTCACTTATAACATGCATTTGAAAAAGCAACACACGTCAAACATATTTCTAGACGTGAAGCATTTATGAACCTCTTGTCCACAAAAAGACAACATTTAATAACATGTTTTTACTCCAAATTCACTTCATAACAACAGTTGAGAGTTTAAAAACGTACTTCTAAGAGATGTGGCTTCTTACACAGAATAAGGCACACAACATATTATTTCATAGTATTCTATACAGTGATAAAGGCTATGTCGATTACCACTGAAGTATAAATATACTTTATTATCATGAAAATACCAGAGAAGGCTTGAAGATAAACCATATATTATCGTAGTTGTGTGTTTATTAGTCAAGTTTAATTAATCAAAGCGTTTTAATCTTCTGTTTATTCAGCTACAGTGATAGTATGATGCCCATAGGGATTTCCTGAAATGACCTACTTCTGACGAAATTATATCATACTTCTCCAGGGCATTTTTGGAGTTTCTGGGTGAGAGCGCCCTCTGGCTTTCAGATGGAGCAACATTTAGTACTGATCACAGTCAGAGCCGTGCTTCATTGATAAGCTGCGCATAAATACATTGCGTGTGGTTTCTTTTTGATTAATCGTGCAGCCCTAATATATATATATATATATATATTCTGTTATATTCTTTGCTGAAATTCTTTTTATGGGTACAGGTGTGTGTGCTGCGTTCCGGTAAGTCTCCACACATCACCAGCTCTAATTTAATTAACCATTTTCTCTGTGGATCTCAGCTGATCCTTTGAAAATCATCTCATCAGAGAGCTCTAGTGGTGTGAGTGGATGAGCAGAGAATAGAGAATCTGAGACATAAATCTGCTGACTGAACAGACTTATGTGTTTGTTTGCTTCTCTTTACTACTAGTATGATTTCCATCACTTAATCTACTTTTATAATGCTGCTGGTAGACTGAAACCACCTGTGCCAGGAATGCCTGTATGGAGATAACGACAGCACGCATAATGCTCAAGGAGAGTTGACTGCAGCAGGGATATGAGGTCATTTCAACATTTACAGGTACTAGTCTGACATTTAAGATTTGGGTGGCAATAAAAACAGTTAATGTTGTCAGATAAACTTCACCATAATCTTTACTTTTCATGTCGACCCAAACATTTATTTGATTTGATTAACTTTGATTTGATTTTCCTGCCAGATGGCACAGAAATAAAAGACCAATGTTGCATTTAGGAGGAGAAAAAAGTGAAATCATTAGTGCTAGACAGTGTTTTTATTACTGTCTGAATCAGAAATGTCATAGTTTTTCTTCCCACCACCTAAGAGAAAGTCCAAGGCTGAATTACCTTCTGTTTTTGACAAAATTCATTGTCTTGTGGCAATTTAAAGAGACAGTTCACCCAAAAAATTTAATTCTGTCATTACTCGCCCTCATGTCGTTCCAAACCTGTAAGACTTTCATTCATCTTTGGAACACGAAGATATTTTTAATGAAATCTCAATTGAAAGTCTATTCACCTAAAACTCTGATGCTTCACACCGTTCGTTAAAAGATTGTAAAATACATCCACGGAAACCGAGCGATTTAATCCAAGTCTTTATATGATGAACATATTTAATTCAAGTGAACAGATTTGATCAGTGAACATACATAGAGCTCAAGCTAACTTGCCTGATGCATGAGAACAAACCTCATTGGTTCTCGAGGAAGCTCAAACGTGCTGCGTAACACACAAGAATGAACCTCATTGGTTCTCGCACGTCAAGCAAGCATGCTTCCGTTTACCAAATTTAAGTGCTGTAAACATTTAATTAAAAAATATCTTTATTTGTGTCCTTAAGATGAAGGAAAGTCTTGTGGGTTTGGAATGAAACAAGGGTGAGTAATTGATGACAGAATTTTCATCTTTGGGTGAACTAACCCTTTAATTCTCCACCTGGTTTTGAAACAAGTGCTAATATTCTGGTATCTATTGGCCTGAAGACACTCCAGTGCCATTAGATTGACTTTTTAGTGAAACTCAGTAAAACTAAGGTAAAACAGCCTTTACTTGAGCTGTGCAGGAATCCATTTAAACACACAACATCCCATTGTGGTTTCCTTTAACAACGGGCAAGAAACCAATCTGGGGATGTGCGAACACACTCGCGCAATGGTGTTAAATATTCACTGTTTTATAACAAGTCTTTCCTCACAGCTGAGATTCACTTTCAGCATACAGCACACACAGACACATTTGAATATGATTCAAAATGAATTCAAAAAAATGTTTGGGGCAAGGCTACCTGTTTTGCAGAATAATGGAAGACGGCCCTAGTAAAAAGGTAATATATTTAAAATGCATTTATTTCATACTAAGTATAGTTTAAATCTATTAACATACTGTATTTACTGACATATTCGCTTGAGACTTACTGAAAAAAAATTATAATTAAACTTTATTTGGAGCATTTCTTTATTGCACAATGTACATTTCTTAATATTAGGCCTAAAATGTGTTTTAATGTCACTATTAATAAGGAATGGATGATCTTTGAATAAAATCTGTAAGATATTTAAAGTATACCTGAAGTATACTTGCAATAGTTCCACTTTAGCACAATCAAATATACTTAAGTATATCTTTAGTTGGACCTCATCACTACTTCCATACAATTAAAGTGCATCAAGTACAAAATTAGTTGCTCCAATTTAGCAGACTTTAAGTAAACCAGTTTAGTATACCAAAAGTGCAAGGTATTTTTATTAAGTACATAATACGTAAATGTATTTGTAGTATACTTAGCATGAAATAAATGTATTTCAAATACATTTTAGTATATTTATTTTTCACTAAGGGGATGCAGAAAGCGTGGCAGAAATGTTCGCAAAGCCTGTTCGGAAACGATCATTATGATTGCAAGCGTAGCTGGTGACTCAGAAATTGTATACATTACGATTCATTAAGTATCACTATTATCACTATTATCACTAAGTCCACGCCACCTTTAACTTGACAGATCCATCTCTCTACTAGAGCACTTTTAACAGCTGAATAAAACACGAGCCATTACGCTTTAAAGTCTCCCATTTTGATTTATCTACTTTTAATAAGGAACAAAACAGAATTTTGCAAGAACTCTGCCAGAAAGAAAGGAAACAACCCCAACTTGTGCTTTAATTAGGCTAAAATGAAACAAAAATCCATTTGGAAGATAGAAGATACGAACAGCGATTCGGAAGACTCTGAAGGATGTATTCAGAATGGAGTTAACAAGCCTTTTTTTTCCTCTGCTAATAAACATGTGGAGCTCATATGTTCTGGCCCATTACAAAGAATCGCACGGCCCATTGGGTTCTGAGGATGGGGCCCTTCGTGCAGCAGGACCGAATGAGCCGTATGAGCTGCTTGACTTTAGAACACCGTCAGAAGCACCGTTTTCCAGATAGAAACCATATTTGCTCTTGTCTGAGGATAATAGATGTTTAAACATCTATTCTGCTTCTGCTGTAAAAAATGTGGCTCCATAAAAACTGACTAAGTTCAAAAACAAATCAAATGATATTATGGTAACACAATTTCATGTCCTCTCTAATTCCCAAATAACAAAAAAAGTTGCAAAAACTATTAAACCTCATTTTCAAAAAATTATATATTCATACATAAATTGCAGAGAGATTTTTGGAATGTTAACTGATGGTGACATTCCACGTAATTTCCTGTTTTCTCTCTACTTTCCTAATAATAAAAATAATTGGTAAAAATTATAAAACAACATTGGTATGAATGTATGTATATACAGTTGCAAGAAAATCTGCAAGCTGCAGAATCTGTGAAAAATAAATTATTTTAATAAAAAATAAATTATTTTGTTATATAAAAAATAACGCATTTTGTATTATCTCCTTTCTTTTGTTAAAATTATTCACATTTTCACAGATTCTGCAAGTGGTTCACATACTTTTTCTTGCAACTGTATGAATGAATGAATGAACAGTATAAAGAAAGTTAATGTACTTTGATTTCATGTTGACTTCCATTAAGTTTAGATATTTTCTCCTTTAGATGAGATTTCTTGGTAAGCAGTGTAAAGTTTAATGTATAAGTTCACTATGAGGTGAACTTGCAGACCACCTGTCAATCAGGTGCTGTAAAGCATTCTCATACTATTCCCAAATCTGTGTTAGCGATTTAGCATCTAAACCTTTCATATGAGCCTCAGGCCTTAAGTAAAGTCTGTTATTCCTCAGCCATTCCATGGTACACAACCTTTATTTTAGACAGCGATTTTCTAGAAGCACCTTTGAAATGAGCCGGTCTAAATTCACATCTCTTGTCTGCGGCTAAATAAGGCTGTTCTTCGCAGGGGCACACAGTAATTTCCCCTGAAGCTATCCAGAAGTCATCTGCCTCAGTCAGGCCAGTGTTCGTAATCTCAGTGGTGAGAGCTGGCTGAATGGATCTCACATTTCCCTTGACTACACTTCTCACTTTCTCTCACCATGTAGCATCTCTTTTCGGCCTTTTCTCTCTCTGTGCATCCATGTCCAATGCCCTGAAAAAGTGCAGTACATCAAGATTCGAGTGGGCGAAGGTGCCTTGCTGTAATATATCAGCCTTTCTTTTCATTCTCTCTGGCTCATTGGTCACCAAACAGCACATACATGCACCTTTAACTCGCTCCGTCAGCGTGGGGACAGATAAGCACAACGGCAGTGTTCAGGAAGCCTTCGCTTTTAATCAAACCACAGTGTAAAATGTGTTCAGGGTCATCAGGCGCCAACAGCACTGTGTGATACGATGTGAAATAACGTAATCGTATCTGTGTGTGTATGGCAGCAAAAAACTAACAGTTAAGCAGTTACAAAGATCCTTTGTAAATAAGGATACGCTCTTTAAAGACAAAAAATAGTAACACTTTAGTATAGATAAAAACTATGGTAACACTTTATTTTAGGTTCTTTTAACTAGTTGCTTATTAGTATGCATATTACTAGAATATTGGCTATTTATAAGTACTTATTAAGCACATATTAATGCCTTATTCTGCATGACCTTATTCTACATTCTTAATCCTACCCAATACCTAAACTCAACAACTAACTAACTTACTAACTTACTTATTAATAAGCAGTAAACTAGGCGTTTATTAAGGGAAAAGACGTAGTTACTAGTTTATATGTGTTCCCTATACTAAAGTGTTACCAAAACTATTAACTATGACTTTTCCCTAAATAAACTCCTAATTTACTATTAATTTTAATAGTAAGGTAGTTGTTAAGTTTAGGTCTTGGGTAGGAGTAAGTTCATGCAGATTAAGGCATTAATAAGTGCTTAATAAGTACGAATAAACAGCCAATATTCTAGTAATATGCATGATAATAAGCAACTAGTTAAAAGACCCTAAAATAAAGTGTTACCCAAAAAACAATAAAAGTACCAATGGAATTCAAACATTTTGGAAGCGTTTCATAATAAAGTGATGGTTATAAACATTATCACACCTTTTCACGACTTAAAGTAGTTTTGTGTACACCACTTTACTTTTCGTAAGGTGAAAAAAAACAAAGCATCTGCCTCAAATGCAATTCTAACTGACTCAAATATGTTTTTTTGCCTCTTTGTAGCCAAAAAAAAAAACAGACACTAAGTTCTGCTAACTCTCTCCTCCCACTCAAACTGCCCTCGGCTGGCCGTTAAAGACAGGTGTCCTGTAAACATGGCTGTCCGCTGTACCGAGGGCATCAAACTGACCCATAAGGTCAGGACAACAAAACGCTCACCCACATGGCTAAGGCTAACATGCTAACACCGGCTCCCACGCTCCCTCCGAGGAGTCAACACAATAAAACTAGCACTTTGCTAAAGTGCAAAAATATGATTACTGATGCTGCCATACTCTTCTCTCTGGATGAGGTGCATGCAACAGAGGCTAATGCTAATTTATTAAAAGTTAACCATTGTGAGTACGATGGATGGATGGATGGATGGATGGATGGATGGATGGATGGATGGACGGACTGGTATATAGGTAGTTAGGTTGTCATTGTACACTTTGAAGCAAAGATAAAAGGAAAGAGGCATCATTTTGTCAATATCTGGAGCTGAGTGTCTGAAGATATTGGTGAAACATCAGTTTTAAATGAACAAAATTCAGAGGGATAATCAATGTAAGAAGACTAAGGTCCATCCCCTGAGTAGTGTGACCGCTCTACCCCCCAAGCATGAGCTTTAACAGTGTGACAGTGCGGAACTGCTTGCAGGTATTTTGACAGCTCGCATTGCTGAAGCAGTGAAAGTTTATCAGGTGTGAGATCTCCCAGAGACGCCTCTCCTCTTACGATAATTGACTCTGACAAGCCTGTGCCAGCTTGCGCTAAACGAGAGTAAAATCCATCATTTTCCTTTCCATTCTGTAGGTGTTAACATTTCATGCGATTGCCGTCCTACTGCTGAAAATGTTAAAATCATAAGGGGAAAATGGGGCTCCTGCAGGTTAATTCCTAGCAAATTCATGACTAAACTCTTGGGACCATAATCCCACTTCCTACAACATGGCTGAGTTAACAGCAAATATGCTAATCTCCAAACCATAATCCTCACCACCAAAAGCTCTACATATATAAGAATATTTAACCCAAAATTCAAAATTTTACTTCTGTCATTATTCAAATCATCCTCATGTCATTTCAAAATGGTATGATTTTCTTTCTTATAGAGCTCAAAAAGATTCTGAAATGTACATCTACTTTAGTTCACCATAATACTATGTATATAATTAATGACAATATTAAATTGAATATTTAAAAAAAAAAAACACCAGCAAAAACATGACACTGGGAACCATTCTTAGGGTCTAATTTGAAAAATATAACCTAAAAAAAATGACAAAGTATATATGAATATACAGTGAAAACAATATACAGTATATATGAAATAAAAACAAAATAATGAAAATAATTAAAAAATATGGTAACACTTTATTTTAGGGTCTTTTAGCTAGTTGCTTATTAGCATGCATATTACAAGAATATTGGATATTTATTAGTACTTATTAAGCACATATTAATGCCTTATTCTGCATGGCCTTATTCTACATTCATAATCCTACCCAATACCTTACTAACTATTAATAAGCAGTAAATTATGAGTTTATTGAGGGAAAAGTCATAGTTAATAGTGAATACATGTTCCCTATACTAAAGTGTTACCAAAAATATTATCCAAAATAACCTCAGAGCTGTTCAAATGGTATAAATCTAACAAATATTTATGTTGAGATAAAAAGGCATTATTAATAAGGGCAAAAAACATTCAATAAATATGTTGAGATAAGATTTATTAACATTATTAAGATTAGGGGGCATCATACCCCATTTTAGCTGAACATTTTTTTTTTTTTTTAAATGGTGCTTATTTGTCTGTTTTGAAGATAAAAAAAAATAAACACCCAAGGGGAGAAAAAACTAAACAAAACAAAAAAACAGGTTGACATGAGGGTGAGTAAAAAATGACAATTTTCATTGTAGAGTGAACAAGTTTATATTGCTTTTGTGTTGTCTACTACACTATAATAAGAGCCTAAGGAGAGCTGTTTCAACGATCTACAAACTAGTCCTGTGACGGGTCACTCTGAGCTGCTGTGCCAGGGAAATGTTTAATATACGAGCAGCAGGGTGACCTGCAGTGCACAGGCTACAATGGATTTAGCCGATGCGAAAACAAGTTTCAAGAAAAAACAAATGTCACTGCACTTGCGTTTGCTCTCCCTCTCTTTTATCCGTCTATCTATAGCCATCTATGTCTTGCTCTCTCTGAGGGCTGACTGAATGTCTAGGACAGATAGCGAGGGCAGAGAGGTATAGGTGTAAAAGAGCAGATAAATCTCATTTTTTCCTTTTCTCTCCTCTCCGAGGAATACCAAAATGTCTATGTCTGAGAGATACCCAGCAGTAAGGTCTCCTGTACCCTTTCCACAACACAATTAAGCCGTGCACGGTTATTCCTCAGTGTGAAGTTTGTGTCACTGAAGCCCTACAGAGACAGCCATTGAATAGACTAACTGGCCGCTTAACCTTTTCCACGGCCAGATTCTTGCCCCAGGATTGTTTCTTTTGGACGTTTTTTTCATCCCTTTTCTCCAGTGATGGATGTTGATTCCTCATCAGACTCATTTCGGCTCACTGGCGTATATTACAGACGGAGAGGAAACATTTATTTACACTGGCAAAGAGCCTCGGTGTGGGGCGAGCAAACGGCAACATGGCCGATATATGAGGCGTTTCCCATAGCCTGAATTCTGTGTTTATGCGTGCACAAGAACGCAAGAATAAACATTGAAAAAAAACGTAATTACCCTCTTCCTGCCGTCAGTTGTGTCATTTTACATCCTTGTTTGTCAGACTGAGCTGGCCTCAAGCCTCCACAAGCATAAAGATTATTTACAGTCTTGACTGTCAGGCTATACATTACCCTGCTTGTGGTCTATCGTGCCATATGCTTCACTTATACATTTCATAAATACCACATTGAATTATATTTCAACACAATAATTGCATCAAAAGCGCCACTGCTAACCTAAAGAGCATAATTAACTACAAATTACCCTATTTAATGCACATTACACCTTACGGCCAACTTTTAAAACTTTTTAACGCCAATATGATTTATATCTTATAATGGAAATTGCATATTTTCACAAATAGAAGACCTATTATTTTCGGAGAAAAATATTAAGGGCCAAATCTACTAACAAGCTTGCGCCAGCACAAACCCTCTTTTGCCGTTAAAAAAACTACTGTCGGGATTTACTAAAGACACGCAGTGCAAAATTAGCGATGAAAAGGCACGGACTGAGTTGTTTTTGTGGCTGACCTTATTACATACGCATTTGTAAGAGTTTCCCTTTCAGACGCAAAATGTATGGGAGGAGAGTATTTAAATGAATCACGCGACGTAATTTACTAATGTTTGCGCTCAACAATTTACTGTTAATTTTTACTGGTATCCACTCGTATTAATTTCTTTAGAATGCCAGAGGAAGACGTTATCCATATATTACATGTAACAAGTTGCAACTGTGTCGACCCGCACATGATGAGCATCAGCTGCATTTGCACTGCACTTGGTAGATTGCGTTGGTCATTATGTAAATGATTTGACTGCGTCCGTGTTCTTTAATTTGCACGTCAGCAGTAGATCACGCGCAAAACTTGCCACTCTCAAGCTAGAATTGCGCTCTCACGCTAATTTGCCCCGTTTAGTAAATCTGGCCCAAAGTGTGATAATGACAACCTTATTAAAACTATAAATATTTTAAAAAGTTAACACATTACTTTTGAATAAATCAATAAACCGATTGATCAATCAATCCACCAGCCAACCAACCAATCAATCAATCAATCACTATTGGCTGTTTATCACCTGCCTGGTCCTTGGACCCCAGTTTGAAAAACCCTGTCTTTATAGCATAACAACATGACAAAATAACAGCTGAAAACGAGCCAGTTAGACCACAAAGGCCCCGTAAACGCAGCGCTCAATCCTGGGGTAAAGATAACACCCCCAACAGCAGGTCTTACAGGCCAATAACCAGGCACAGTTACAACCTCTCAATGTGGCTACAGCATGATAAACGTTGCTTAGCTCAGGTCAATGGCGTCGTGAATCTGCCATCCCTTTAGTCTCTGCGACCGACCAATCCCCTCTGCTCCTAAAAGGAGCGCGTTCAGCAATTACCAAAACAGCGCAGGCAATTGGCCATGAAATATGTGCACAGCTCCAGAAATCAATAGGGCCTTATCAATGGCATAAAAGCCTTGCCACTCAATTAAAGCAATTATGCTTCACCCTACAATCACTCTTGCCTTTGCCGAAGAACCGACTTTAAGTTGCTTTCGCACTAATGGAAAAATAAATTGCCGTGATGTCGGTTCTCACACGCAAACGGGAGTAGCGTCTGAGAGGCGCGGTGTGAAGAGAGGCAACCCAAGCCCGTAATTTAGTGGAGAGATTGCTCTTTGCACTGACTCAATGTTCCTTTTAACGAGCCGCTGTGTTTCCTTTGTGAAGCCGAGGCCTCATTTCCGAATCCCGGAGCGATGGAGAATCTCTGAACATCATCCCCGTTTGCCACGTCAGCCGTAATCTCACTGCGGACGTTTAAATGACTTACAAGGTAGCTGCAGCATCTCTTTGTCTGCTACCGTCGCCCCGTGAATAACGCCGCTACGAGATAAGAGCTGACAAAAGAGGAAGGGAAAGGGCAACAGCAAGCTCCATTCAAGCCACAGCGACACATCTTTGTTTGCGGCTTTGTTGCACTCTTCTCTCTTGTCATTAAAGCCAAGTAAAAAACAACATTGTCAAAGGGGAAAGAAGAAAGCTGACACGTTCTCTTAAAACCAAATGCAACTAGAGCGGATCAGCAGTAAAGCTTCTTAACGCTAATGTTCTGTTGACATTGATTAGTTACTTTGTATGATTAGTGTCATGGAGAAAACAATAATTCTAATTATTTTTTACTTCAAAATCTAATCAAATACTGCCAAATCAAAACTGTATGGGCACATATTATTAAAGTTTTATCCTTCACTTTGAACAAAACCCTATTAACCCCTGCTGGTAGATGTTGTAACTACATCATGGAACCATGGATCCAAATAGCATCTTTCCAAAAAAATAATTCAAACTATGGTTAGGCAAAATTCAAAACTAAATTGGCTCTCTATCAATTCAGTTCATTAATTTAACTGTCTCTCTGTCTGTCTATTTCAAACGTCAATGCTTTTTGAACTTTAAACTTTTTTCAAAACTTTTTAACAAGGCCTTGTCAAACCAACATTCAATATTTATCTTGTCAAACTGATTTTCTGTTCATAAATTAGTTACATGAATTTATTTGAATTTTAGTTAATTTAATTCCACTTTCATACATACCAATTTAAATTGTAATTCTGCATTCTGTTTGCTGCCTAATTAAATCAAATTATATTCAAACTCAGCATATAAAAACAGCATTCTCAATTTAACGGTGCACAATCCTGACTCAAATATCTTCTTACAAAATAAAAACATTTTTAGTATTATAGTATGGGCAATTAAAGGATTCATTCACTTCAGAATTAAAATTTCCTGATAATTTACTCACCCCCATGTCATTTCCAAGATGTTTATGTCTTTTTTTTTTTTTTCCTCAGTTAAAAAGAAATAAGGTTTTTGAGGAAAACATTCCAGGACTTTTCTCCATATAGTGGACTTCAGTGGGGTTCAACGGGTTGAAGGTCCAAATTTCAGTTTCAGTGGAGCTTCAAAGCACTCTACATGTTCCCAGATGAGGAATAAGGGTCTTAAGTGAACGGGCAAAGACTAAATCAAATGCCCTTTACAAAAAAAGGTAAAACAACGATGTTGGACAATTCTAAAACTGGAGGAGAAAATGTTTTCACCCTACAGCGGTACTTCCGCTTACATCACACGTGACCTTTCCAACATGATTACGTTCGCAAAGCAGTGCAAGACAAGCATTTGCGGTTAAAAAGCATAAACAATTTTAATTTTTTTTAGAAAACGACCGATCGTTTCGCTAGACGAGATCCTTATTCCTCGGCTGGGATCATGCAGAGCCCTTTGAAGCTGCACTGAAACTGCAATTTGGACCTTCTATCCGTTGTACCTCAGTGAAGTCCACTATATGGAGAAAAATCCTGGAATGTTTTCCTCAAAATCCATAATTCCTTTTGTGTGACGAAAGAAAGACATAAACATCTTGGATGACATGGGGGTGAGTAAATTATCAGGACATTTGAATTCTGAAGTGAACTAATCCTTTAAGGTTATTAAGAATTTAATAAATATTAATCATATGAGACCCCAAAAAGAACATAAGGGTTAAAAAGGCAGCGAATAGGAGCAGTCCACAGTAGCCTGTGTTTGGCAGAGAGAGAAACAGATCTCTGATAGCGGAGAGCTGATGAATGTGTGGGGATGTTTGGAGGTGATAACTCTCTGGCTTAGCGTGACGTGGTCTTGGCAGTGACCGGCTCACCGCAGAGCAGGAAAGCTGTTCGGAGATGGTCCATATCTGCTGGCCTTGATGACACCGAGGGGAATTCTGGGGCAAAAAGGATTGGGTCCGCAACAAAAGCAACCAGCTTCACTGTTAGACGCTCTCATTTGCTGTGGAACAGATTAGGCTAAATCTGATTAAACAGTCAACAGCAAAGGCATTTTTCACTGGGTAGAAAACAGCAGAGGAACTGGCACGCCAGTGTACTTTAATCCTTTAAATCAGACAGAGCATGCCAGCGCAGAAATTTCAATTACCAGCATGCTAAACTGCATGCCACAGACAGCAATTAGCAAGTACAATGCATGAATTGAAATTTTCAGCTTTGCAATTTAGATATGTATGAATTTTCATAAACAGGAAGCTCCAAATTATTTAACAAAGTTTAGAATCGACCTATAAACAAATTCCCTAAACAAACTCGACCTTAGGAAGGATGTGGCCAAGGGCCTTCATCCATTTTGCCAAGGAATTTCAACGGTAATGTGACACCCTACTGGACCATCTTGTCTACTAAATACACCTACCTTCATCTCTGCCGACGTTTCCAACCAAATATGTTTCCTGCCAACAACAACAAACGTTAGAATATGCATGAGCTGTTTCTTGACTGGGGAGAAACTTGATGAAACCTCAAACTTTGTAAGATCTGGCTGAAACGTTGATAAAATCTTGTCACCCTTCCAGAACTCAACAGATGCCAACACTAAATTTTCTTGCCAATATGATTTTCTTCAGGTTCAGGTGGACCTGCGTTTCTCCGATCAGACCCTTCTCTTCTGATGCTGGCACGAAATCCAGCTCACAACCAGTCAGTGGACTTCATCCAAAACTTTAACCTTCTCAAATGTGCCTAGGGAAATGAATGGATAACACGGAAGTTTAAAAAAAAGGGAGATAAAAAAATCCCACAGATTCTCATGAATACTCATGCGAAGGTAATTAGCCTCAGTGGAGTCAGTCATATCCTTCTTTTTCTGTACTGGCATTTGCAAAGGCCATCCTGACGTGTCATGGTGGACCCCTGGGGACTGGGTAAGCCAACACCTGGCCTTGCTAATCTGAAGATGAGCCGAAGCCCTCAGAGTACAGTTAACAATCCCACCCGCCATCTTACTGCCCTCTCACTCTTACATCTGGGCCACATCTGCCAGTCCGCTAATGCTCATTAAGGGTTTCAAAACAAGGCCCACTTTAGCTCAAGTGCCAACAGAAACCTGCCTGCCAACTGTTAATGTTCTGTCAAACTGGAACAAAGCATAAAACCAACACTACAGTACAGTACATTTACTTCACTGTTCTCGTGGCAGTTATTTTAGCAGCTAGCTAAGATTACAAAGCGAGTACTAAGACGAAGAATCAATAATCTGGTAAACCCTAGTATGTCTTGAGTTTCAGATGCCAATGTGCTCAGTACGCTTTATAACTAGCTTAACCAGCAAGTGCAGGAGCAGTGATATTAAAATTCTGGTCTATAAACAGTAAATCGCAAACAAACAAAAATAATTACATTTATTGTAATAGTAAATAAATAAATAAATAATCTGGCTAAAATGTAAAAAATAAAAACAAAATAAAAACAGCAATATGCAGTTTGATCTAATAAGGATGAGCCAAAAAAGTAAAATAAATTAAATAAAAATGATGAGGCCAAAATAATAATAAATAAAAAATAATAATAATAAAAGTTTATTATTATTAGTGTTAACGTTAGGTAAGCGTTAGATAACGTCCAAGATCATTTATATGTAAAAATAGAGGAAACAAGCATGCATAATTAACATATCCAATATAAGTTGATTAAAAAAATCTCTCATAATTATTGTGCATAATGAAGGCACCAAACCAGCACTGAAAAGCCAGGACTAGTGTGGAAAGTCATGCGAGTATGTAAACACAATACTAATGCTATCGAGGTGCTTCAAGCATGATATGATTAGATGTACATAAGTAGTTATTCTTTTATATTATCTTAAGTTTTTTATTCCAGACCTCTATTTGATCTCACCGCTGACCTATCCAGCTCCAGCACTTTTGCATTTCAGCTAGATCCAGCCACGTCTGGGAATACAAACCCCACACTGCATCGGAAACGGGAGAGAATTAATAAACCAACTGTTCCTTCCAGGGCGCACGGCTATCGGAACAATGACAGGCAGACCCAGAGCTGCCCGTTTACAATAAAACTCTTCTATCAGGTCCTTTCGCACTTCTGGGCCACGAGGGAGCTGTCACAGCGCTCCAAAAAGGCCCAGACAGCAGTCATTCAAAATGCAACTTGAGTAACTAACAGACAAAAAGAAAAGGAAGTGATAAAGGGGAGAGAGCCACTGGGAGAGAGGTGTGAGAGACGGGATTGAATGTTTGAGACAGATAGACAGCTCCTGTCATGTGGTTAGGGGGTCAATCAAATGAAGTCAAATGAAGTCTGACTTGGATTTAAAGTCTCAGAGGACTGTGGCGCAGACTAGCGCCTTTATCTCATTTGATAAAAGACGAAAAACTAAATGTAGAGTCTAAAAATTTTCAATATATCAACATTTTATCATACATTTTGTATATGTGTTATTCAAGAGGATAATGTTATTGCTCTTTTATATTTTTGGAGAAAACAACTGAAGACTTTCAGTTTAAGTCTCAGTCTTGTGCTGGACAAAATTATGTCCAAGATCCCCCTTTCTCCTAATAATTTCCTGGTGCTGCTTCATGATCCTGTTATGTTTCTGCAAAAATATCTTATGGAAAACAAACATGGACACAAGAAGGGCTTTCACACCAGAGGAATGTTTTCATAGTTCCTATAACTATTGGCAGAAGTACCTGCTTCTTGTCATCCCCTTTTGGGGAGACTAATTTAGCTCCTGCTTCAGAGTAGGGTCTAACCCAGCACAATAGGAATGTGAGTGTATGTTGATTGGCCAAACACATGTGAAACACCAGCACCCGCCATTTAAAAAAAAAACAAAAAAACAGTCTAAACACACATTTTACATATACTTACTCCACAAACTAACCCCATGAACATGGAAAACAGCAATGAAAGTGACGTGGCACCAAGTATGATGTCCCATACTCGGAATGTGCGCTCTGCATTTCACCCATCCAAGTGCACACACACACAGCAATGAGTATTGAACACACACACACCGTGAACACGCACCCGGAGCAGTGGGCAGCTTCTTTTTTTTTTTTTTTCTCTTGTTGCAGCACCCAGGGAGTGATTGGGGGTCAGGTGCCTTGCTTAAGGGCACCTTGGTTGTAGGTAATGAGAATGGAAGAGAGCGCTATTCATTCACTCCCCCCACTTACATTTCATGTCGCATACTGAGACTCGAACCTACAACCTTCGGGTTACAAGTCCGACTCTTTAACCATTAGGCCAAAACAGCCTAACTGATAGATGGACCATACAGAAAGCAAACAGCATTTACCTGTCGCCTTTGTCTGCAGTCTTGTGTTATTTTCTTAGCCTCGATGATAAGTAGCACTGTAAATTGTCGTAGGAGATTTTAATCAGATTTCAGTCACATAAATTATAATTCTACATTCCATCCCTGTTATCACGAAACACACAACAAAAACATAGCACCAATCACAGCATCCTCCATCCACCAGTTGTTGAATGCCGCACTTAAACGACGCCGCTGATGGTCGGCGTACGTCAGTTCCTACTGCCGGTGCGAATGCAACCAGGAAAATGGCCCTATAGGGGGAATTTAGTTTTTGGTGGACCACCCTGGTGGCTAAGTACCCGGTGGGAAAGCCCCAATGGATAATTTAATCCATGTAATTTGGTTTTGGAAGTATTTGATGAGAAACTTATGAGTTCATATTGAAATCTTTTGATTGCAGACTTTTTTGCCAAATCTGAGCACAGTTTTGTTAAAAATCACAAGAATTTCAAGTATTTCTTATAATCATTTCTTATGTGGTCTGTGTGGGTCCTAACGCCCCAGTATAGTGATAGGGACAGTATACTGTCAAAAAAGCACCGTCGTTCAGATGAGACATTAAACTGAGGTCCTAACTCTCAGTGGTCATTAAAAATCCCAGGACGTCCTTCGTAAAAGAGTGGGGGTATAACCCTGGTATCCTAGCTAAGTTTGCCAATTGGCCTCTGTCCATCATCATGGCCACCTAATCAACCCCATACACAGGCAAACCAAAAATTATTCAGACATTTTTTATATTTTTGATATATTTTTACGTGTGGGTGCAGGACACTATAGTGTTATCTGACATAATTTAGATTCGTTTTTTTCTGTCACGGTTAAACTCTGACATCTTGTCATATTTTATTACCATTTTTTTAAACTATAGTGAATAAACTGTATTAATGAATGAAATGTTCAATGTGTCTGAATAAATTTTGGTTTGACTGTATACTGATTGGCTTCATCATTTTTTCTCCTCTCCACCAATAAGCTGGCGTGTGGTGGGCGTTCTGGTGCAATATGTAAAGCGATTTGAAAAAAGACTTGGTCAACACGAAATAATAAAGGCACTTATTTACTTTAATACATGTTCCTGATCCTTCTTATATCCATCCATCCATCCATCCATCCATAATTTTTCATCAAAATGCCATAACTGCAACTAATATCTCTGAAACCACTTTCTTTTTTTGACTTATGTCACCAAATCCTTTTATTTCTTAACTTTCATCATCCACTCCAAACTCCTGGCAACAATCTAGTACATCTAGTACAAGGCAATTTTTCAATATTAAATCAATTCTCTAAAGAAACAAGAATCATCCTCTATATTTTTTTTCTTTTTTTTCTACAGAATATCCTGTTTAACTCATAAATACATCATAAAAAAAAAACAGGTTGCCAACACCATATGATATTCACTCTCATTGTTGGAACATATTGGCATATTAAAGAGATCTCTTTAAAGGGTTATTTTTCCAGTAAGTTGTGATCATACAGAAAATCATATAGGTGGAACTACTTTTTTCACCTCCATTTTATAGGACTTTGTGTCAAGCAAAGGTTCACATTCAAATCATCCCTGAATATTCTACAAGGAAAACTATATGACTCATCCAGCAAATATGTGTGAATTGCTCTGTAGCTCATCCCCCGCCCTCACATTGGGAATCTGACGCTCGCAGCACATCGCATTCATCGATTCTCACTCTCCTTCATGCAATATCTGCAGAACATTTGCTCCACACACCCCTCCCCACATCCCTGACAGACACCAGCAATCTGTCCTCGGGTTTAATGCACTCCCTAAATGCAGAGGATAGATCAATAAACAATTATTTCTCCCTCTCTCCCTCTCCGTTTCTCTCTCAGGAAATGCTAACGCTCCCTTTATCATCATGTCAATAAATACCTGATCTGTTTGTTTTCATTAATGCAGGTGTTTAAAATATATTGGATGTGGCAGCCAAATACAAATCCGGAATGGGCTGTGTGACGTCCCAAATGTAATTACGTGTCCAGATGTATCAGAATTCTGCAAAAGGTTAAAATAGTACAAAATAAACACTGTGTGACAGTTTATCACACTAGCATTGCTAACTGATATTGGATAATACAAGCCACAGTGTAGTTAAGCTCATTCCAAAAGGCGTTATTTAATCTTGCAGACTTTCTTTTTTTTTTTTTTTAAATTACTTTTTTTTACGTTAATATCATTTCACAAGATTCTAACTGAAACCTGGAATGAAAAATCAAAAATGAGATCCTCGTAGTATCTTAGTTTCAATCTATGTTCATTCCAATCAAGTTTATTCCAAAAGGGGTTATTTAATCTTGCAGACTTTTTTTCTTTCTTTTTTTAAATGACTGTTTTTTACGTTGATATCATTTCACAAGATTCTAACTGACAGAACCTGAAATGAACAAACAAAAATGAGATCCCTGTAGTATCTTCGTTTCAACCTCAGATGGCAATGCGACTAAATGGAGAGAAAAAAAGAGCTTAAATCTCTTGCATGTCAGATGTTTCTTATATAAGAAATATAAGAGTATTACAGTAATCTTGTATGCATCTCATCTAGATATTCAGAAGGAACAGGACAAGGTATGTTTTGTAGAAGTAAAAGAAAGTTCAAGGATTATTTCACTTCAGAAATAATTTCCTGATAATTTACTCACCCCCATGTCATCCAAGATGTTTGTTTTTCTTTCGTCAGCCGAAAAGAAATTAAGGTTTTTGAGGAAAACCTTCAAGGATTTTTCTCTATATAGTGGACTTCACTCTCCAACGTGATTACGTAATGGGTAGCCCATCACAGAGCAGTGCAAGACAAGCATTTGTGGTTTAAAAAGTATACACATTTTATTATTTTTAGAAAATTACCAATAGTGTCGCTAGACGAGACCCTTATTCCTCGTCTGGGATTGTGTAGAGCCGTTTGAAGCTTCATTGAAATTGTAAATTTGGACCTTCAACCCATTGATCCCCACTGAAGTCCACTATATGGGGAAAAATCCTGGAATGTTTTCCTCAAAAACCTTCATTTTTTTTAAAATCTTGGATTGGGGTGATTAAATTATCAGGAAATTTTCATTCTGAAGTGAACTAATCCTTTAAGAAGAAAATACATACTGATTGCAAGTTGAGAAGTCTTATGATTTTTTTTCTACTGAGAAATTTCACATATGTCAGAGTATCAGAAGAGACCTCAATAGTGTCTCAAACTCTGCTCAGATTTGCCATAATCTTCAAAAGTCAGAGAACTCAAAATAAACAAATATTTCTCTCAGAATTCTACAAAATCTAAGATATGTAATTCTTATAGCACTATATTCTCACCAGTGAATGTGATTTCACCAAGTACAACCTGTTTCTGGATCAACATCTTTGTTGATCCTGGAACAACATTCCAATCAACCAATCAGATTTGAAGGACAAGTTTACATCAAGTTTAGCTGCTTTTACATCAGTGTTATTCATTTCCATTTTAGAGATAAGTTATGAGTAGGGTTATGTTTAGGACTACGTTTTTGTATAGGGATGTTGTTCCAGGATCAACTAAATGTGTAGGATCATGTCTTACTTGGCAAAACCACAGTGACCATACTCAAACACAAATAAGACCACTTCTTGAATGGTTATTTTTTTGTTTTCCCAATCCTTTTAGGCATCTGAGACACAACTGACACGACCAAAAAAATGATTCAATGAGCTGTGAAAGAGTAACCTTAGAGCAATAAAATGTTCCTCAGAGTTTAAACATGATGTTCTTTATTCCTTTACAGTAAAGCCACATAAATAGTGGCTAATCTTCATTTATGCAGAGTGGAGCAGAATATGAACATAATTGTTTTGATGGCCCCACTTTCTATTTTCAAAAACCCACTTCTTCTTCTCAAAACGACGAAAAACCAAATCCCTGCAGGGATGTCGACATGAATCACAAATATAATCATGTTTGCATGTATCTCCACTTTAAGGTTGTAAAAAACAATTATTCTCTTAATGATACACATTGAATATGAATTTCACATTAAAGGGAAATTAATGCCATGGGCATTCAAGTTTAACAATAATTAATTTAAAAAATATATTATTAAACTTGAAGAGCAGGCTGGCTAATTCTGCCTCCTAATTAAATTAGATGATGAGGATAACAAAACCTTTTTATATTAATAATCTAAAAAATAACAATTAAAAACTATTAAATATTTATTAGTGGGAAAATAATGCTACATGAATATCCAAATAATAATAATTTTATTATTATTATTATTATTATTAGATTCTAGGCTCCCACTGGAACACACATGCTGATAAAATGTACAGTTGGAATGCACTTAAAGCTGGTTTGAATAAAAGAGTTAGCCGAATGCATGAATATATACCGTACATGAAAGTTATGATGAGAAATAATAATGTTAATTAGCTGCTTCTTTGAAATTCTCAATCTCATAAATCTTTTATCCATCTTTATATAAGGGCTTTGGATTAGAGACAGAGCGACAGAGAAAATGACAGCAACAGAGAGAGAGTGTGACAGAGACAGAGAGAGAAAAACAGACAGAGAAAGACACACTCATCTGTATTCAGTGGTTTCTCTGTGACCGGTCTGTCATGGGTAAAATAGATCTGAAATTCTGTCTGCCTCTCCATTTTACCAGAGTTCACCTTCGGCCCCAATCCGTGCCATGTGAACAGAACATAGAAATGTGTGAAGCAGACCTGCATTTAAGCTAACATTCATACACCTTCCATCGCTGCAAGCTAGGCAAAGTCATGAAGAACTGGGCAGAGGAGAGTGGAATGAATAAAAAGGTGTGTATGGTATATTTACAGCTAATTTACAAGATATCTACACTTTGATCCGGCTGAGTGCTATTTCAACATCAGCCATTAGCTAGAACTGACCTTGTGGAAGTGATTTAGCGAGCAGAGATCGTTCAGGGTCAGATCCAGCAAGAGCAGGGCAAGGCTAACAAAACGATCAAATAACAGATCAGATCATAGATTACAGATAACAAGGCTGTCCAGAATCCAACAGTCCTTAGCGCTGTAGTGGCTATGCTTTAAAAAAAGTGATATGTAATTAGAAAAATTAGAAATGAATGAACGAACGAAAAAAAAAAAAAGAAAAAATCAAAAGACTTGGAATAAACAAAATAAATGAATAAATATATATATTAAATAGTTAAATATAGCAGTTAACCGTAGTAAATATATAACATTTAGATAAATATAAAAAATAATGCCACTCTTGGTATGTTTGAGAGAAAAAAAAACAACAATATTTTAGGAAAAAAAAATAGAAAACAAGTTATAAGAAAAATAAATAAATAAATAAACTATGACTTTTGTTATGCGTTTAATATTTTAACCAATAAAAAAAAATAGAAAACATATAAATAAATATAATGAATGAATGAATGAAGTCAAATTTATATAAATGTATTTAAATATGTAAAAGGCTACCATAAAAAAATCTTTCTTTATTCTCAAAGACTTGGAATGTCTATTAAATGAATATTAAATATTTAAATATAACAGTTAACTACAGTAAATGTATAATAAGTTAAATAAATAAATATAAATAACATCACTCTTAATATGCTAAAAATATTAGCAAACAGAAATAGTGGAAAAAATATCAACATTTTATCAAACAAAAGTAGGAAACAAGTTATAGGTAAGTAAATAAATAAACTGACTCTTGGCATGTGCTTTAACATTTTAATAAATAAAACAATTAAGTAAATACATACATATTAACAACCTATGACTATTGGTATATTCTGGTGAATTAAAAAATAAAAATAAAATCAAAGTATACATAATAAGTGACGTGTTTCCCTGCTCTTGAAAGCCACCAATATACCATGGTTTTACCATGGTGCTATTTTGTAATGGAGGTCTGTCTAAAACTGTCAATTTAATAGAGAACCACCAGAAACACAATGCCAAGTAATTCAAAATTAATGTCTGAAAAGTAATTCCATTTCATATAAGGTTAGTGATGTTTACTGCTGTGCACTGTGAAAAACGATAAGCCAAAAGGAAAATGACCTATAGGGGAAGAAAGAGAGAGGGAGAGAGAGAGAGAGAAAGAGAACCTCAGGGTCTTTATATATGTCGGACCCTAACTGAGCTTTTGACAAACCTGCTGTGAAATACCCAACGGCTGGGTAAGTCAACAGATTGACTTGGGAGTGTATAACCTGGGTCCCTTTTTCACTTGAGGAGAACATAAACAGAAAACAGCTTTCAGCTTTTGTCAACAGCACATTTCGAGTTGTAATCCCTTCAGCTATTGTGCCCACTGGAAGCATTGGGTGTTTAGCTGAACCAGTATTGCACGCAAGTCCACTCCATTACCCACAACTACACAGCTAAACTAAACCCCCAGAGGAGAGCAACAACAACAAGGTCCACTAAAGCTTCTCTAATAAAACACTAAAACACAGAGAAAGAAGCCCAAAAACAGCCGAACAAGCAGATGAAGAAGTGTTTGTGCACTCCATCTCTATGTGTTTACACTCAAACTGTCTAGAGCATTACATAAGAGAACAAGTTGTGTGGTACTTAAACTGCAAAGCTAGCAAGTATTCACAAGTTTTCATCCATATTTTTCAAGAAATAGCTCCTGTTAAACACCTGGCGCGATGCATCTTGAATCTGCAAGTTATATGTGAACTCAAATGACATTTCTGTGTGTTTCCCTTTAAATGCAAATGATCTGGTGCTCCCGGCCCCCTTTCAAAACTGTCAGCAGTGGTGTTCAGCTTTATATTTAACTAGGAAACTCGAATTTCCAGTAATTCTGATAGCACATGAAGGCAGCATCAGTGAAAACAGGGATGGACAATGGTAGCTTTAGCAACATTAGCAGTACAGAGTGCCAACAAGCTCTTTCTGAAAGACAATTTGGAAGGACTCACAACATATCACGTATGATACTTAATTTGTCTGGATCTGAAGTTTGCGCACATAGCGTTGGCATTGACCCATCTATCGGAATCAACCATTTTGAAAATCCAGCGTTGAAAAGACCCTCGCTGGTGAAACAGTCTGACGCAAAATGTTTTAAGCAAACATATAAGACTTTACAGATTTTCTTTGAGACATCAGATCATCACCGACAGTTTTGTCGTAATGCCCGAGCTCTTTAAAGCAGGATGGATTCTGTTCATCAGCTGGAAAAAATCATTGTGGGAGTGAATCCAACAAAATCGTTATTGTTATAGCTGTGGTGGGAACATACAATTTTATTACTGTAATACTACTTTTTTAAATGCTTTTTTGTTCTTTTTGCAGCTTGAAAGCCTGATCTTAAAGGGTTAGTTCACCCCAAAATTCTGTCATTAATTACTCACCCTCATGTCGTTCCACACCCGTAAGATCTTCGTTCATCTTCAGAATACAAATTAAGATATTTTTCATAAAATCTAATGACGTACTGAGGCCTGCTTTGCTACCAAGACAATTAACACTTTCAATGCCCAGAAAACTACTAAAGACGTATTTAAAACAGTTGTGACTACAGTGGTTTAACCCTAATGTTATGAAGAAACAAGAATACTTTTTTGTTCGCCAAAAAAAATAAAATAAAAAAATAATGACTTTATTCAACTATATCTAGTGATGGAGCATGGATAAAACTGCCAAAGTCACGTGATTTCAGTAAACGAGGCTTCGTTAAGTCATAAGTGTTTCGAAATTTCAATGGTTCACCACTGGGGGGTGTGACTTTGGCAGTTTGAAACATGCTCCGAACCACTAATTCGAAACAAAAGATTGGTAAAGCTTCTTTTTTTTGCTGCACAAAAAGTATTCTCGTCACTTCATAACATTAAGGTGGAACCACTGTAGTCACATGAACTGTTTTAAATACGTCTTTAGTAGCTTTCGGGGCATTGAAAGTGTTAATTGTCTTGCTGGCAATGTAGAACTCACTGAGCCATCAGATTTTAAGAAAAATATCTTAATTTGTGTTCTGAAGATGAACAAAGGTCTTACGGGTGAGGAACGATATGAGGGTGAGTAATTAATGACAGAATTTTTGGGTGAACTAACCCATAACTAATCCATTAAAAATTCATTTTGAACCACTGATAAAGCATCAGAATTGAGCAGCGTTGAACTGTATACAAACGCGTAACAGCCAAAGTAAGTGTTCCGACAGTGATCTGCCGCCTGATACAGGTGATCTGTCCGGTTGGACTATAAGTGCCAGTGTCTCGGTTTCTTTCTTGGTTTCTGTTTTGCCGTACCACAGAACTTCTTTGTTCTCCTGACACCAAATACTTGAGCCATCTGGTATCCCAGAGAAGTCTGGAGATTTTCGTTCATGACGAGAGATGTTATGACGGCCTAATTGTTACTGTGAGGCTCTTGAATCCTAGTGGGAAAAAGAGAATGAAGAAAGCTGTTTTTGCAGTTTTTCTCAGTGTGACAATGGTGCAATTCGTAGTTCGTTGTTGTGACTAGAAACCGTTCCCCTCTACCAGGCTCTTGACCTTCGGCTGATTACATTGCCCTTTTGGTTTGTTATGTTTTCCACTTATAGACTCATGTAAGACCAAACGTTTGGCTTTCCAGTCAGCCATTTGTCATCTAAACCAGCACTCTACCCTTTGGAAACCAATTGCAATACCTAAAACACACTGCCATGTTGTTTGACTGGGCGTATTGTTCATTTCAGTAAAAACTATTTGACATCTTCCACTTACATTTGTTGGATGATGACGATGTATTGCTAGATCTGATGCTGATAACGTTAAAATAACATTCAAATAAACAGACTGTAAGACTTAAGGGCAGAAAACTAGTTTCATGTTTCCTATCCGAAAGCCACATCAATGGAAAATCCAAAAGAAATGTTAAAAAGTAAAAGCAGATATATGCATTTTGATCTGTATGCAATAAATATGACAATAATCACAGATACATGTATGTATTTATGCATGTATTTAAATGTTCTCAAAGTTCTCTATCAGGTCCAAGAGTATGCAAACCTGAGATGTTCACTTCTCCCTACTATTTATCAAAGGGGAAGCATTCTCAAGGTTTTAACCTTCAGCATACTAAAGTTAGCCATCCTGTAATTTAAAAGCCATAATGCATTTAATAGGATCTGAGACACATTAGCAGGTGTGGTCAATAGGCCTCAATGCCTGTTGCATGTTTCTTTGACAGAAATATCTTGTTCTACCGTGGCTAACGTCGGCTTTCCTCTGAACATATTCTCTATATGCGTTTCTTGCGCTAAGGTTGTCCGTCACAGCAGGAGTGAGGCATTCACATTATCGAAGGGGAGAGACAGGGAGCTAAGAGGTGGGCGAGACGTCTGGGTCCCCCTGTGGCGCTGGGTAGGAGGTAGAGGAGAAGACTAGGAAAGCTTGGGTATTACATAAATGTTGTATGAGGGTTACTGAGTCACTCTGAAGAGAACTTGTGTGGGTTGACTTGGCAGCAGCAGGACGTCAGCAGGCACAATAGCCTGCCTCGAACAGTCACATTTTAGCAGGCTGTGTTAGCATGCTTCAGTGAGCACACTTGACTTCCTGCTCCCAAGACACCCTACCCCTCGCTTTCCAACCCCATCCGTCCTTCCTGTGTCTCGTTCTTTCTCACGTTCTAGTGCATATTGCAAGAATTTGCAAGTCTGAGGGTGTTCAGATCAGTGTTGGGGAAGTGTTGTGAAACTGCAGCCAAGATACAAGCTAATCATAATTTAAAGTAGTACGATACCCATTGCTGAAATAAGTCAGTTAAGACCAGCAAACAAATTATAAATGATATTATATAGTAGTCAAATGACATTATATGCTGTCAATCGATAAAAAAAAACCCTAATAATTATTCACAAATTTCTCTGTAAATATGCTGCCTTCACGTGCTCTCGGAATTATCGTAAAGTTTCCTAGTAAAAATTGCACACAAATGCCCTCTCATTTCGAAAGACAGTCTTCACTGCATAAATTATGCATAAAAACTCATTTAGGGCTGTGCATTTTTCGGGCATTTTGGCATAAATTAGTTTTTTTGTCCATTCAAACAAGAAAGAGAACTCAATGTAGCCTGTCACACAGACTCACGGACAGCGTGCCAGTACAGATTTGAGTTCATTTTTTGCATCTTACCGCATTTGAATGGTTTAATATCACTTGAGTGAACGACAGCATCATATAATGTAACATTAGCCAAAGGATGACGGAAAAAAATGTTTTCTGTGTTAATTGCATTAAATATTGTTAACGTGTTAAACTAAAAAAATGAAATGCATGCATTAACGGGTTAATTTTGACAACCCTAATCAGACAGACAGACAGACAGACAGACAGACAGAAGATAGATAGATAGATAGATAGATAGATAGATAGATAGATAGATAGATAGATAGATAGATAGATAGATAGATAGATAGATAGATAGATAGATAGATAGATAGATAGATAGATAGATAGATAGATAGATAGATAGATAGATAGATAGATAGATAGATAGATAGATAGCATATCATATGGGCCTGCCCTACCTATGATATGGGATATCCACAGAAGTGTTACTAGTGTCTCATTTTACAGATAGTTCAACCCCATCTCACAGCAATTCATACATAATTTACAAGGTGGCTAATTCGTACAATTTAGCAAAAACCGTACAAATGCATATGAGTGAGGCCGTACAAAAGTTTTTTGCTAAATCATACGTATTTTACAAGTTGACTTGCGAATGACCTACCCCTAATCCCGCCCCTAAACCTACCCATCACTTAGGGGTTTGAATTCGTACGAGTGATGTCGTACGAATTTGTACGAATTAGCCACCTCGTAAAGCACATACGAATTGGTCATGAGATAGCGTTGGATAGTTTGTTTCTGTATTTTTTCTATCTGAAGTATTTGCTCTGGATCTTGTTTTAAATTATTTTGTTTTGTTAATATGCTTGTTGTTGTCTGTTACTGTTGTACAAGCAGGATTTGGCGGTTGGTCGGTGTGGTATTTGTCCAGCCCCTTTTTCACTGTGATTGGAAGGTTGGGTAAAAAGTGACAGTAATTAGTGTTGCTTTTTACCCAAAGTTGAACATTCTTCAACTCTTGGCGAACGGTAAAAAACGCAGAGCCCCCAGAGCTCAGCATGAAATAGATGCTCAGTGCCTCATTGTGGCATTTTAAAAACACACTGCTCCCATTAAAAACAATTGGACAAATACGCTAGCCTTGAAAAAACACTTTGGTGGACACACGGCATTAGTCAGTTGTAAACTTCCCTTAGCTATAACTAAATAATTAGTTATATAATTAGTTAATTCACCACAACTGTAGAGAGAGGCACATGAGGCTAAAACAACAGCTACAACAACATAAGCATCTGACTGGACTCATCTCAAAGCCGGCTTTAAGCCCTCAGACGCCCCTGTGGTAGAGCCCCACAGCTCCTGCATGAAACCCAACGTCTGGAGCTGCACGGCTCACGCCTCCAAAAGCTTTTCGGCTAAATATGTTTGTCCAGCCGTCCAAGAAAGACAAAGCTCGTAAGCCCCTGGTTCTTTGAGTGGGAGAGCCAGAGAGAAATACATCCTGACCCATTTTTTTGAGCATCTATAAATCATACCCGTCCGTCCCAGCGGTATGAACGGAGCATGATCTATTACGTTTCTCATACTCCAGGTGTCGGTTTTTCTTTTATTGCTTTGCAGATGGGGCTGGGGCAGGTACTGGTGGCACCTGGGGTGTTTAATGTATGTACACACAATCTTCACACAAAAGGCCCCAGTTGTCACAGTGATGGGTCGCAGGTGCAATAAACGGCCCCTTTTTGGAGATGCTGGCGTCCATCATCAGCTTGATCTAAAAAAACAGACGGCACTATGATAAATCCATTCAACCTACCCGCATTTTCATCTGCAGCAACGTCAAACCCCAGCCAGAGGGTTTGCAAACTGCTAAGGCATGCAGGGTCGGTTTTTGAACAGGAAGTTGTCTCTTTTGGGCGACAAAGACACAGCTTTAGACAACAAGGAATACACGGCAAAAGAAAGAGGGTTAAAACGCGACCTTGCCTCGCGCACGCAGGAAATGAGAGGCTGTTTTTACGGAGCACTGCGAGATAATGGAGTGATTTATTGGAATGGAGCATTTTGTGCCAAGCCTAATTAATCCTGCTGCTCTGTGTTATTGCTGAGAATAGAAAAAAGCCAGAGATATAATAGAGAGGGAAAGAGAATTAGAGAAACTAGTGTTTGTGTTCAGCCCTTTATTAGACAAACATCTGCTCTTCATATACATGTAGCTCGCAGAACAAATGCGAGAGAAAAGAAGAAACCTACTAAAAGGAAATCTCACCCACACACACAAACTGGTGTAATTAAGATGTTTGCATTAGTGCTGAAAGGTTACACAAAGCCAGCCTGCTGCTGTCTTATGGAATTAATGCCGCTAAAGACAGCCTACATATTCAAAGTGTCTAATTCACAAAAAAATTGTTAAATGGTTAAAAAAATTCACAAAAAAAAAAAAAAGGTAAATGGTTGTATCAAGACTATGCTCATGGCTACATGAATGGTTCAAAAACACTCACAACTTTAAAAGAGTTACTGATTTGAATCAGTCTGACATATCCTACATGAATCCACTCACTGAATGAGTCTGAGTGGTTACTGGATCAACCGATTCACTTACTAAACTGGAAGTTATCATTATTTTCAATGATGTCCATATCGCAATAAAACAACTTTTAAAGTCCCTGTGAACCTGAAGTTGCAAACGACTTTTCTCCAGTGTTGTATTTCCAAGTGAAACAGAATATTGAACAGAGGGCAGGGTTTTACTTTAGCGCTCCTCCTCTCCATCTCTCCCTCATAGCAGACTAACAGTTGGAGGGGAGTGGTTTAAGCGTTTTCAACCCAAGCAGTCAAACTGATGTCATCAGAGAAGGAACGCCATTCCAGACCGGAAGTAACTTTTCAGATTTTGATTAAAGATAACCACGACAAACAATTTTTTTCTGTGTATTACCTCGCACGGATTAATTGTTCAACACAAGACTAGTAATATGCGCTAACAAAGTAAATAGGGTCAGTTTGGTTTTCATGATGACTTTAAGCATTGAAGGTTCCTAAAAATCTGGTAAGATAAAAAATAAAATATAAAACTAAACAAAAAAAAAAATAGAGCTGCCAAAACTGATTTCCTTTACACTATGAGAGGCTATATAAAACATTTAAACATTGAAAATGCTTCAGGATAATAATAATAATAATAATAAAATAAAAAAAATAAATTAATAAACATTAATTGCTTGCATTGACAAAACGATGGCAAGCAGATATGGATAAAACAGTATTTTTATATTCATAGAGCTGTTTCATTGCTCATTTTACGTTCATGACTGTAAATTGTCATTAACATTTTTTTCAGTATTTTTTAACTATATGACATTACATATTCCATAATTTTTAAGAATATCGAGATATTTGCTTATATCGCCCACAAACTTAATTTCCACCCTCCTATTTTCTTTCCTTGCACCCCAGCTGCTGAAACAAGGACTATTCTTGTAAGTGCAGTGGCATTCTTCAATCCATTCTGAGTAGTTAGGCATTGCCCCCAATTTCCCAGCAGCCCTTCTGTTCCCCTACGTCAGTTTGATTGCTTTTAGGGGGAGATGGCCTGATAGAGCCCACCGTTTAATCTGTGGACCGGGTTCGGATGCTACTCTTCTATGCGAAACAAATTGCTTTCAGGTTTTTCCATGGTGTAATTTCCTTTGCTCATGCAAAGACCCTCTTGAGATGAACCCGACAGAGGATACCCATCCCCTCTAACAGTAGCAGGAAATAGAAGATCAATAGGGAGAATTTCTTTCTTGTGAACTGTGCTAATTAAAGTGGAAATGGGCACATGTAACTGTGACAGTGTAAAAGTGTAACATACTTTCCTTTTGCCCCATTTATCTTGGAAGAAACATCTTTTATTACCCTGTGGAAGACAAGAAGCAGACAAACGCACAGTCAAGGCCTTGTCCCACCTTCAGGTTGTGGAGTTTATTAGCTAGCTAGAAAGTGACTAGGAAGAAAGAAAAGTACATAATCCCAGAGCTCCTGAAGCTTCACAACCCTGAAGAAAAAAAAAAAGAAAAAAAACTGTTGCACTCTCTTATTCTTTTCATCTAGATTTGTGCCTGAATATGGTAGAGATCACTGGCCAACCGCAGGAAGAATACACGGGCGGCTCAATAAATTTCCCTCGGCAGAACGGGCATTCGGCCAACGAGCTTGTTTTATTTGCTATAATGGCTTCCTCTTGGCAAAATATGAGCTAAAGGAATGATGGGGGAGAATGTCAGAGAGCTACTGAGGAAAACTTACATATGTCAAAGACGAATAGCTATAACTCCTGACTGCAGACACACGACCCATCCTGCAGTAGATCTTCATCTATAAGCTTCCAATCGGTCAGCCCCATTTGCAGTCAGTGTAAATCAACCGTTGAGGGCGTCGTGCCATCAATGTGTCAAGTGGTTTAGCCTTGCGCTGTTCACTTCGATCCAGAAAATTGTCACCTGGAGCACCTAGAGCCTTTAGTAGAACAAACGCGCAAACCAGCCTCCAACCCTCCATCTACCCCACTACCCTCTGACCACAAATCAAGAATAAAACTGGAGTGGAGTTCATAACAATTTCAAATATGACAGCAGAAACAGACAGTGCTGACGTCATGTGACTGTGACGTATGGCATCAAAGTACCACAAGAGCGATTCAAGAGCCAGCGCAGCTTCTCAAGAGCGTCTGCACGAGCTCCTATGACAACATAGCCGTTCCATGATTGGCCAGATTCACTGCATGGCAACATTCGCACGTGTTTTGTGTTTATTTCTGAAACCTTCATTTCCAATACTCACAAATCTGTCATTTTATATCAGTAAAAGCTCTTTTTAATTAGTCGCGATCTTATATTGTGTCATGTTTATCAAAATAAAACTCATAAAAAACATAGACCCCATTTTTTTGGTATTTAAGTAGTATAGGCTTGTTGAACTTTATTCTTGTACAAACAGACGCTGTATTGAATGAAAACGTCTCTGAAATGTCTTTGTATTTGACAAATATTGAATTTATTTCACTTCAGCTGTGATAAAACATGCAAACACCACGTGAGCGTCACTACAGAAAGCGTGTCCAACTTCACGTCTCCGTTTTCAGCTCCTCCCCGACTGCACACAACAACTCTCGCCGATTGGTTACATCCAGCCGTAGCCGATGTCAAACACACCTTCTGTATTTAGCATACTTGATGTACACTATTGTAACGAATCACAAGAAAGTAATTTATTTCCGTCAGACTATCTAAGAAGTTGCCATAATGCACTGCATACACACATACACACATATATACATATATACATATATATACATATATACAGCAATAGTGATATATTATCTGTTTATATATATATATATATATAACAGATAATATATCACTATTGCTCTGCAAATTATATAGTGTCGGGGGATAGGTCACAGCTCTAATAGTATTCTTTGTTTTAAAAATGACTAGTAATGACTAAGAAATGGAGATGTATAACAAAAATAGAGGCAAAAATTCCTTTCTGCCTCCCCAATGTGCACGAAGAGAGAAGAGGATTGATTTTCAGGTTCCATTACAAAAGCTCTACGTGAAACTCGGTGGAAACCAGGAGCAGGCAGCTGTAACCACAGTGCCTTTATACTACCTTCCACCAGACGCAAACTGCTCCTCATTCACCTCCTGCCAGAGACAAAAGATAGGATATCTGTGATGTTCTTGATGTTCCTCTCCATTTCTCACTTTGACAGCAAAGCTAGAGAAGGAAAGCTCTACAGGAGACTCCACAGGAAAGTTTTTAGTTATTTCATGGTCTGTTTAGTATTATATTGGATACTAGAGAGAATGCAAAACAATGGGAAGAAAATGTATGACTGGGAAAAGTATGACTGGGATATGAGCTCAACATGTTGACACCCAAAGCATATTTCGAATACCCAATATCCAATAATAATGTTCTAACCGCACATACTCTGTTCGCTCACCTCGTACATGCGCCTTGAATTACTATGTGCCTTTTTGAACTAATTAGTTTGTCCACAAGGTGGCAAAAGGCCTAGGGCCATTGTTTCACAGTCTAAAAAGAAACAGAAGACAGAACAACAACAACAAACTACTGGAGATGGCAACAATAACTCTACAACTCTATAAAGACATTTTTTAATTAGTCATAACTTTTAGAGAGAAACTGCGTAGACACTAGACAAGGATGAAACTTTCTAGTGCGCATATGTCGAGCATCTGTGTTTGCTTATTATCAAATGGAGTATAATTTGAAAGGCTAAGCATTTCGGCTTCAAGCACTTCACATTAAAACCGAAGTATGTATTGGTCTTAACCAATAGGTCACAAATACATCTTCAAACCTGTGTTTTGTTTCTAATCAGGTTAAACATTCACAGACGTGTAATCTTCCTCAATCAAACAAACATTGCCCTCTTCGTTAAATCGGCAGCTGTGAGAATTCGCTTTCAATTGCAAGTTGAATCTCCATATCCAAGAGACAAAAAGACACTTATGTCCACGGGCAACAATTGGGGGCGGGGTAAAACGGGTAATCACTTTGATGCCGTGCCTGAACGCCATGTATCCCTTCACAGTGGCGTGCAGCGGACGGGCACGCAGGGCTATTAAATTATTCGTATTATTATTATGCTACTTTCATTATTAAATTAATATTGCAATTCATTTGCCCCGCAATATCATAACGCATCACCGCATAACCGACATGCTGTGAGGATAATAAAATATTAGTTAGATAGCTCCTCAATTAAAAACAACTTGTTCAACACGAAATACTTCTCGATTCACGAAAAATACCATTTTTTTTCTCACTATGGGCCACAGGAGAAATATTAAGAAAATAAATTAGATTCATCTCTCATCGTCTCCAAGAGAATATGCCCCGTTAATGCAGTGACAGATCCCAAAAGCTCGGTCAGTTTTTACTTTCATTTTCTGTAGTAAATAATTGACTTGCGTTTGAGACTTCTTCACCCGCATAACTCTCACGCAAAATTTGCACATTGTTTGTGTGATATCCACTAGCTCGCCTTCATGGTTTAAAATGGAAATATTTTCAATATTGCAGTATTTTTCTTTATCACCAGTTGCTCGCAAAATAATGGACACTGATTCACATCGTCCACGTCATATCCTGTGATAATAAAATGAAGTAAATTATTAAATACAAGAATAAATAAAAAACATGCAAACTTAAACTTGTTTGCTTAAAATTTCTGTGAATAATTTGCTAATGCAAGTACAAAAATACGTTTTGTACCTGCAAAAAAAAAAAAAAAAATCTTGCCCCCCCCCCAACTCGAGAGTCAAATGTCACCCATGCTCATGTCTGTAGGAACACCGCATGCATATTCCTTTCTTTTGTCTCGCTTCACCTCACCTAACTCGGATTTCCCCTACGATGTAGCGGGGGCCACGGCATACATGCCGACCACTCCCCCCGAGACACATCTGCACGCGGCGGCAGACGGATCTGTTCCCATTAGCATGACAATGCTACACACAGGGCAGAAGCAGCGGGCAGGAGGTCTCCTGCTGCACATATGGAGAGACGCCTGTAATTTGCTTGTGTAGGAGAGTAAAGCAGCTAAATCTCTCACTGCTCGCTAAGGTGACAACTTCTGAGGGAAACAGAAAAGAGAGAGAACAAACGATAGGGAACAGAAAAGAAAATGAGACACTGGAATGAAGGACCCCAGCAGAAGGTATTCATTAAATTCGTTTTCTGCCAATAAAGCTGCCATCTTGCAAGGATTCCTTCATCCCAGCGCTACCAGGCTGGCAGCCAGTTCATGGCAGGTTGAGCTACAGCAGATGAGACTGGATTGGACAGCCAGTTTAACAACCCACACCTGATATATGGCAACTTTACTGAGAGGAACCATATAAAAGTGATGTGATGTGTAGCCAAGTATGGTGTACCATACTCTGAAATTGTGCTCTGCATTTCATCCATCCAAGTGCGTACACACAGCAGTGAGTATTGAACACACACACACACCGTGAACACACACCCGAAGCAGTGGGCAGCCATTTTTAATGCGGCACCCAGGGAGTGATTGGGGGTTAGGTGCCCTGCTCAAGGACACCTCAGTTGTAGATAATGAACGCTGTTCATTCACTCCCCTGCCGGTACTGAGACTCGAACCTGCGACATTCAGGTTACAACTAACCATTAGGCCACAACACAAATGAGGGGATTAAGAAAAGATTCAAGTCTCATGTTGAGGCTAACATCACCTATGAACACCATACCCCACTATTTCAGGAGGTAAATGTGCAAACGGCTAGGCCATGACTTCAACTTCACTTGATTTTGCACTAGTTATGTGTTCTTGATTGCTGTAAAGATGGAACAAGACGTAGTTGTGATTGGCAAGGCTTGCTCTCATCAAAGACAGAGCCAAACATTTTCTTTTTCATTTTCCTTCGTCTTGAGGAGAGATATGAGCCTGGCACGGAGCCCGATGCTAACGTTGTCCAGCATATGCGGGGAGTGTAGTGCTCCGTCTCTCTGGGGGACTAGATGGGAAGATGGAAGCATGCAGTTTCAATTATCCAACCCTGAACTGTGCTCTTACCAATCAGCAGCCACGCATTGCATTACCCCTGGGGTGGGATGAGATGCTAATTCAAACCGCCTGTGCTACTGTCAGCAGTCCTCAGTGAATGCTAACCAAACAAGCTACATCTAGTGTTCAACATAAGGCACGGGACTCAATAAAAGCCACTGTCACACACAGATCCAGCAAGTAAACTTGAAAAGACTGCAGCGAAAGCTTGCTAATAGAAGCGTTACATTGTGATTAGACGCTAATCTGATATGGACAAGAGCCCATTTGCACAGTCTAGCTGGCTCTCAACAGCTTCTAACACGCAAATGTGGGGTTTGCTTTTCTGCTGAACTGATGATGACCTGAAATGACATTGTTATCCTTGCAAGGTCATACTTTGTTGGATTCTTCTGCGCATCTTAGTAAAATGAAATGAAAGCCATGTGTTCTGCTATGTCTTTTTTTTGCTTTGCCCAACTCTCTGAAAGTCAGTGTTAGGTGACACCGTCTTTTGAGGAGACACTGGAATGGACTGTCTCCACCTTGTTGTGGTGGTATGCATTTGAGATGGCGCTGAAAAGGTGGCGCCTGGAAAGGCTTGGATAAAAGAACTTGAAGCATTGTCGATGCTAGTCACGGGCCACTGCACACTTCTACATAACTTTCTGAGCAAAACTGCTGTATTTCTTGGAAACAAATAGAGGACAAAACAAACATAATGCAAAACACATCCCTGAATCAAGAGGTTACTCTGTAGTTCTATAACTGCATAAATCAACAACAAAATCGAATGTGATTTTTATTTATTTATTTTTAATAATTCATTATTGTTGACATAAATCAAAAAACTTTGTTAATGAACAATTTTAATTAATGAAAGGATAAAACTGTTTTTGAATTTAAAAAATATAGCAAGCATCTGATTGTTTCAGAAACTCTAAGTCATAATCAATAATGTCAAGGATTGCCCTAATGAGGAGTGAATGAACACCAGTAAACTGATGTGTAAGCTGATAACTAACAAATATCAGCTTATTAAAATAACCAATTTTCCCCGTTTACATGCAAACCAGTTAACTGACAACACAAGTAAACCGCGTTTACATGACTTTATTAATAAATTGGTTTATTTCCCTGTAGTGATGTCAAAAATAATCATTTGCATATCTGACTCAAGAGTATTCCATATGCTATGTCAGTCGTGATGTTAAATAAAGCTTGCAACATGTCAGTGTGAAACTTACGGCTCATATATTATTCTCTCATGCAGTTACAGATGCAGCGTTTTGACTGAACCGCTTCTACTTCTGCACAAGAGAACACATTTTTAAAATTTGAAAGAGTCTGCGTTTGTGATAGATTTCTATCTACTTCCTTTCCTGCAAACGCTTGCTTTGTCTGGATGCGTTTAAATCTGCACTAAGGATGCGTTTCTGTCATGTATCACATATGCGAGCCAACAGAAAGCAGATTGATGTGTTTACATGTCGCGCGAAATCAAGGTAAGAGCCAAAAAACTACCTGTTCTGACTGGTTTAAGCTTAAGCCGTTTATGACCTTACTCCGATAAAAGAAAACAGGTTACATGTTACATGACTACGTTCGTTGTCAGCTTATTAAGCATAATCGGCTTAAGAACGTGCATGTAAATGCACTCAATGGTGCCCCAGAACTGTTCAGTTTCCCCACATTCTTTTATAATATCTTCCTTTGTGTTCAAAAGAACAAAGAAATTTATACAGGTTTGGAACAACCTGAGAGTGAGTAAATGATGACAGAATTTTCATTTTTGGGTGAACTATCCCTTTAACTCAGCCAAACAAATCCTGCACATATGAGATTAATCAAATATACTGTATATATAGAAAATGAAAATTACAACTTGCATCTGCACGAAGTGATGCAAAATCACAAGCGAACTTGAACTAAGTTACATGCAAGTTAGAATACGCATTGTTAATATAATGAATAAAAGCAAAACTAATGTTGTCTTTTTTTTTTTTTTTCATTTCATTTTTTGTTGTTTTTGTTATGTTTGAATTAAGATATGAAGTGTTTGAATATTTGGTTAGCTACATTTTGCACTCATAAATTAAATTATTATTTTCGTTGCCGAAAATAGCTGTTTCTATCTATCCAAAGTTGCGAATTTAACTTGAAACATTTCGGATTTCGCATGAAACATTTGCGAATAAAGCACCGTTTCCATCCAGTGAGACAAAGAGAACAAAATCGTCACTTCCTGATAAACTGGTGCTAAATATCACTAAGAAAAATGGAAGTTGCTGCAGTAGCCACTGTATAATCATTTTGTATATAACAAAATTACTTGCGCCTCAGATCACGCAGATGAAATGCAATAAAGTTATCTTGCTTTCGGAGCCGGATGCCTGCTTTTTTGGGAACATAAGCTATGTTTTTATGCGCATTTTGAACTATCGCATCAGAAACAAGTGAATTTTTTTTTTTTTTTTATTTGTTAATGTTAAAAAAGTTAATGTGAATAATGAGAGATGGAAACGACTGTGTCGAATAAATTCTAACGTAGCGAACATTAAACTCACGTGACTAATTGGCTGTTTCCGCTGATGGTGTTATATTTACTGTGGGTTACTAGGTTTCCAATACCGCCGTCATCTGCTTGAACAACTTGATTGAAACGCACCTAATTCGCATTTGGTTTTTTCGCTTCACAGATTCGCTTCACGTTTGGATGGAAACCCAGCTACTGTTGTGTAAGACAGTTCTGGGAGGTAATTATACTGAATTTTCTGCATTTCAGAATGACCAAAACAGTATTTCAGATGCTGTGCATCGAGATCGATCCCCTGGATCCTCCGTCCCATCGCAAAGTCATGTCTTTTTTGATGTGCATTGATCGAGGAATTTATTTGGTAAATGTGTTTCCATTGTAGTTTATGCACGTTTCTTATCGGATAAAAAAATTATCCCACTCAACAGTTTTTTATGTGCATTTTTAGTATTTATGCACATCTTGCAGTTTCCAGCCAGCATTTTTTTATGCAATATCCCATAAAAATAGGTGGATGAAACATAGCTAAACATATCTCAAAGTAAAGCTGACTAAATGACAAAACATACTAAATTAAGAGGATATTGTCGTCAAAAAACAAAAACAGACTGTGTAAAAAAATGATACTGAATGCTGTATAACAATTATAGACATTAAAGTTTTCTTTGTCACAAGCAATTCTCTCACTTTTCATAGTTCTGTGGCACAGTATACAACAGGGTTGTGTCTCCCTGGTCCTCTCATCTGCGACATCTTTGGCCACGTCTTCAATCACTCTTCCTAAACACCCCCCTGCCGAAGCTTGGTGTCAGGCTTGCTGTGTAACCGCTTTCCCGTGACGACCCCTCGCTCTGCTGACTTTTCCGTCAGACGCGGAGCAGCGTGGCTGAGGTCACAGGTCTTTGGAGTGCAGCCAGTCACAGCTAGTCACTCGTTAATTGCCCACTTCTGGAGTTAGTTACGGTGACGGAGAAACCTCAGTATCCAGGGGGCACGACTGCTCATGAGATAGAATTATATGGATGGAAAGGTGATGAGTGGAGCTAACTGCGGGTTAACTAGATGACCTATAGCCACTACAGCAAGAGCTGATAATAATTATCCAGTAGTCAAATAAACATCTGCTGCACTACGTGAATAATTAGTTGTCAGAAACATACTCTATGCAAGCATGCAAATGCAAAGGAAAATGCTTGGTCAACGCCAGTGTTTATCTTGCTAACAAAAATGTTCAATAACAAAGATACATACCTACATTTATTTTGTCAACAACAAGCCTAAAATGTCCATCACGATAATAATAATTTGGATTAAAACAATGTTGTAATTGCTGAAAATATAATCAGATGAAGTAATACCACATGATATCTACAATAAATGCTAATAAATATTTAAATTATATATCGTCGACTAAAGTATTTTAACTAAAATTAGATGCTATTTAGTCAAAGTAAAATTGACTAAAATTAATCAAAATTAAATGAAAATATAGATTAAATTATATCAACATTTTGTCATCAAAAATTATGATTAAAAAAATTTACTCTAGTCTCATTGTACACACTTACTTGCATTACTATTAGGTCCATGTTGATAGTTTTTACTTTAACTTGTTTTTCAAATTTTTGCTCCATAAAACAAAATAAAATAATAAAATAAAATTAAATTAAATTAAATTAAAAAAAAAAAAAAAAAAAAAACATTCCCCCTTTGCCGAAATGATTTCAACGTTTCAGTAGCTATAGCTTTTAACGCATGTTTCAGGCCTTTGATGGAAGGAATGAGGGGAAATAAATGATGACATATCTTCTCTCTTTCACACACAGTTTAACATGACTCACGAGCTTGCCAACTGGAAACCATTATCCAATTGAGTGGAATTAGGGCATTAACATAATTAAGGCATTCACTACATTACATGAGAAAAATGCTCATTTGCTTGCCTAAATTGCAGTACAATTCCATCTATGATTCCCTTTGCATTCCTTTTTCGGCGCTACTCTATAATTTCCGCTCTGGTGTCCATTTCATCAGGATCACCTTTGTGAGTGGGTCCTGGTATTAGGGGCCGTTGTTCTTTCTGTCTGTATCGTGATGGAAGTATGGAAAGGATATTCAGATCATATTTCTGCAAGAAAAAACTGCCCTTCCTGTCTCTCTGAAAAGCCACAGATCAACCAAATTCCAACCCGAAACGCTTTTATCCATTGTTTTTTGTCATTTCTGACTGGATTCAGTTACAAAACCTCTCTGCTCTTCCACCAAGTGCCAAGGACACAAAAAAGTACTTACTGTAGACCTGAAAAAGAGTCTCGCACTGTCGCTTTGTAAAATTCGGAAACCTCTTCCCTCCGCCGATTATAGCCCATTATATGCCCATTAAAGAGCCACTGATGTCAAGACGATGGACAACATGGCAGAGGATTCAACAGTTGTAGAAAGAGGGATGATAACTGGCATTAAAGAGCTGGTTTTTCTATCCAGATTGTGGGTGTCTGAGAGGATTCCCACAGCTTTACAAGTTTACACAAGACTCTACAGTCTCTGTTTGTGCAAATGCAAGAGCCGATCATGCATCATTGATCATGTTTTTGTGCCTAGAAAACAAACATTTGGTTTTCTGTGATGTACTGCACATTGTTGATGCAAATTTCAATATGGTCAAGCAGCATACACATATAATTTCACTGAAATGTTAGAATTTCATTATTAGACAAATTAGTCAATCGTCATTAATGTTATGTGGCTGGAATACATATGTTTAAATTAATATATGCATGTGTGCATTGTGGATATGTGCCAAACTGAGAAAGGCACTACACAAATGAACTGTATATTTTATGTTGAATTCTTGGTTCCATTTTATATTAGGTGACCTTAAAGGGTTAGTTGACCCAAAAATGAAAATAATGTAATTTATTACTCACCCTCATGCCGTTCCACACCCGTAAGACCTTCGTTAATCTTCGGAACGCAAATTAAGATATTTTTGTTGAAATCCGATGGCTCAGTGAGGCCTGCATAGCCAGCAATGATATTTCCTCTCTCAAGATCCATTAATGTACTAAAAACATATTTAAATCAATTCATGTGAGTATAGTGGTTCAATATTAATATTATAAAGTGAGGAGAATATTTTTGGTGCGCCGAAAAAAACAAAATAACTGTGATGGCCGATTTCAAAACACTACTTCAGGAAGCTTCGGAGCGTTATGAACCAGCGTGTCGAATCAGCGATTCGGAGCGCCAAAGTCACGTGATTTCAGCAGTTTGGCGGTTTGACACGCGATCCGAATCATGATTCGACACGCTGATTCATAATGCATAAGTTCTAAAAATATTACAACATTTTCCATGTTTGCGTATTAGCAAGTGAAAACACAAATTTTTCAAATACTAAAAAAAGAGAGTTAGTTACTTTGCTTCATGACCATGTGGTCCTTTGCAGGTGTCTGAATGATGTCACATCTTGTCACATGATACTAACCACATGACCTGGTTAAAAAATGGTCCCTTTATATTGGTTACTCCGAATGACATTCTTTCTCATAACAAAGCAATGACTTCACATAATTTGAATAACATTTTGCACTATGTTAATATATGATATTATAAAATCATGCCAGAATAAAAAATATATACATTTATTACATTTTAAGATATTTTAATCACAAATGAAATAGCTGTATTGGCCTTTGGGTGGTTAAACTGAATGACCTTTTGACACTTCAAAAACTTTAAAATACCTTTATATGTAGCAAAATATAATTAAAACCATTTGGATTCAATAAAATAGATCTAGTTGTACTACCTTACATACTTTGGATGTGATATCTTTGTGTTTTATTATTATTAAGGCCTTAACAAAAAAAAAATGATCCGTCACGTCATTGACCCAAATATAATAAAAATACAAAATGTACAATTTCCAAAATGTTCTGTGAAGGGGTTAGTGAAACTGCTAGTGAAGAAAGTAAAAATAACTATTAGCCTGGCCGAACCAGTAGAAAAAATGCTTATGGTTGAGCCTCGCTATATGTGAAACATTACTCCAATAAAACACTGCGATTTGCATCAATGCACAGCACATCAGCAACCGATGCTAAATGTCAAATTCATGAATAAAAGTGATGCAAGGTTCATATCAGCTGATTTATATCATTAGCCTATGTTGGATTACTAGAACAGACTGTGCATCCAAATCATTTTTTTTCTTCTTTTGACAACTTGGCATTTACTGCCTGATCTACATGCTGCTGAGAGTTTCACTGTGAAACACCTGGTAAAACAGAACTCATTTTTCCAACACTACGAACCTCTTCTAGCACACCTAATATAATAAATCATTATTTTGTTCATTAAATAAAACATTTTCTCTAAGCAGGTACTGTTCCATTTACCACAGGAATTAAGAGCCTTTCATCGAACAAAACAATTTGATATGATGCATTTTTATAAGCCTATTTGACACGTTAAAACCCAAGCAGGTGACCAGTGTAGCAAAATCTGCATGACAATGTTTTGTAAAACCTTTCTACACCTCTCTGAGCTGCCTGCTTGTGTTTTTGGTAAACAGAGACTTTCTGCTAATGCGACTTTCTAATGCCACGCTGACAAGCAGTAAAAGCTAACTAACAGCGGGGTACCAAACTCTCTCCGTGTCTCCCTTCTGTGCTCTTTGGATTGTTTTTTGTCATTTGTCCTGTGGTGGCCAGTGTGGGCAGCTTTTCAACAGCTGGAGAGCTCCACTACAGGGCCTGCTGTCTTTAAAAGACGGCATCGAAAAAGTAATAAAGAATGCATTAAAATGTTTACAGCCTGCAATCATTTGGAATAAAGCCTCTCTTTGCTGCAGTTGGACTGAGAGAAAAAGAGAGCGACTCCAAGGTCAACACACTCGTGTGTTTCAAAGGTGCTAAAACAACCAGGCTGGAACAACAATCCAACTAATATTCTTTTTAGCCTAGAGAAAACAACATGGAGGACATGATTATGTTAATTCAAGGACTTTGACAAGGTCAGAAGTTTAAAATAGCTGCTTGAAATATTTGCATCACATTTTTCTGAAATAACTAAGTGTAGTTTAAAGGTGCAATTTAGGTTTTTAGTTACTGATGCCATTGTAGAAATGCTATATTCACAGTCAGCCATGATTCAAGTATTTCACGAGAGAAAGGTAGAGTTACCGAATGGGGGTAGTACACGAATAGTCATGTGGTCTCAAGATGGTGGTTGATGAGGCAACCTGCTATAAATCCACCACTAATACAGTTCAAACATGATTAAAGACAAGTGAACAGTCATTAATAAACAACAATTAATATTAATAACCTAATAATTAATATTAATATTAATATTAATGACCTAGACAGCAGCAGGTATATTAAGCTGCTGTCACTTTAAGACCTAATGGGGAGATCCAATAAAAGAGATCTGCTTGGTTACAATTCCTTCAAATATCTTCCTTTGTGTACAGCAGAACATGATGACAGAATTTAATTTTTTGGGTGAACTATCCCTCTAAGACATAATCTACTGTGTGTTTAAGAGAATACTTGCTTGAGATGGGTATTTTGAGAAAATTGTGTATGTGTCCGTTCAAAGAGAAGTGTAAGAGAACTCGATCCTGTGCCTCTTGAATTGTTTAAAATTGCTTGAATTTTTAAATTGGCAAGACTTAGAAACACATGCAAATGATAAACTTTCACTCTGTGATGGTTAAACTTTGCAACTAATCTGAAAATCACAATCCTGTTGAAGCGTGGGGCCTGGTCCGTACGGATCATAGATTAATTACGATCCGTTACACCCCAAATTCCCCATGGATAAAAAAAGAAGAAGTCCCGTCCTACAGTTTTTCTCGTCTGAGAAGCCGTTTCACTCGGATATATACATCACAATAGGGAAGAAAAGACTATCGCAACTTCTGTTTCATGTCGACTTTAATAGCATGAGCACCAAACGCAATAATATACTAACAAATTTAAATAAAAACATAAAATGAATAGTTGTGGCTCTAATGCTGCCTTCACATGCTAGGAATTATCATAAGTTTATAAGTATCATAAGTTTTCTAGGTAAAAAATTGCACTTGAATGCCCCGTCATGCTTGTAATCACGACTTCAGAAGTGGGAATTATTAAATTCCTATAGCACGTGTTGTGAAGGCAGCATTAAATATGATTGGCTACGTCCTGTTTGAAAGCTGTTATAGCTGATATATGCACAATGATACTGTGACTAGACCAGTACATAAAATGCATGAAGTTATGTCGTAAACAGCCTATAGCAAGACTACTGAATTATATTACTTGTCGGAAGAACTGCTTAGTAGTAGTCATGAATGTCATTATTTATTAAACACAAGTGTCATTTATTTTGCTGTCGTTTCCCAAAATGAATTGATTTAACAGGTGTTTGATATGTGTTTTGTGCCTAACAACAACCTTTTAAACCCTGTCAATCCCTGCACAGCCTCGAGTGTCTTTTTGCCTTACTTCAAAATAAATGTAAAGCTCATGTAATATTATTTAAATCAGTGTGTTTTCCACTCCAGCTGTCACTGAATTGCAGACCACACATAAGCGCAAAGCAAATTGCCCAACAAAGAGACACTAAACGAAAAGACCACACAACATGATCATCAGATGTTCACGCATCACATAACAAAATGATTGTCTCTATTCGCTTTCATATTTATGCAAGACATGCACAAATCCGAGAATAGCGCTACAGGCTGGCGTGGACACCAAAATCACAATCACAGCACTGATTTTTCAAATGACAAAATCGCTGTAACCATCTTCCTAAGATGACAAAAAAAAAGAACAAAATGAGATTAAATACCCATGAGAAAAATGTTCAAGAAATAAAGTTAGTTTGGCTTCACTGGCATTGCAGCAACAATTAATGAAAAAACTAGGGCTGTCAATCAATTTAATTACATAATATTTAATTCGGTTTAATTACAGGATGTGCCAATTAATCAAATTAAAGTGATCAAATTAATCAAATTGTAACCGTCATTCTAAAACAGCAAAAGAAGAAAGAATGAAATAAGATTAAATACCCATGAAAAAAAGTGTTTGGCATCATTGGCATTACAGCAACAATTTATGGGGAAAAAACAAGGGCTGTCAATCTACTTATTTACATGATATTTAATTCATTTTAATTAAAGTATGTGTCAATTAACTAATCATATTACAACACAATTAATTGCATATATTTGCATTATTTTTAATTAAACTGCACTGAATTAATGCCTTAAATTAATGATAAATGCTACAAAATTTTAATTACTGCATTTTGAACAAGCCTTTTGAACAGGGGTCTCAAACTCAAATTGGCTGGGGGCCGTTGCTGTGATTGACACATCATAGGAGAACCATTTTAACATTTAAGCACAAAAAAGCGCAACATTTCTGAAAATTTACTTTCCTTTGTATTATCTCTCATTTACTTCAAATTTCATTAATAAAATATGTTTGCCATACTTAACAAAAAATTTAAACAGCAATATCTCTATCATTGTTACATACAGTATTAGTTTTTAACAGTTATTGCAAATATTTTCCCTTACTTTATTTTAGCTTAAATAATATCAAAATCTTGCACTGAACAACACTGTACTAAACAAACGCAATCCCTGAATACATTTGTACACTATTCTATTTCTTGCCAGACACCTGGCAGCGCTTCTGCTCACATAGCTGAGCCACATTTGTCCAAGATGCCGTTTGGGCATTGTTAACGTTTATTGGTAGCATCGGATGCGTTTCGGTGGTTTAAATCGACGCTTGCGACTTGCGCGAGTGCTTTTACACTAATTTAGGCAAGCGCGCTCATAATAGAAGCGACGCGGCACACTCGCCTATGTCACGGCGAGATGAAAACATCTCAACTTTTCATGGGACAAGGACCAAACTTCGGCTTTTCCTTAACAACATCGAAAACTCAGCCAAACAGCTGATCATAGCTGTACAGGGCGGGTTTTTAAATGGGTGTAAATGGCCCGCGGGCTGGCAGTTTGAGACCACTGCTTTTGAATGAATGATTCAATGAAAATTACGTTTTTTTAACAGTCACTTGTCGCCACCTACTGGTGTAATGATGTTATCGATACAATTGCTATTTGTAACCTCAAGTTAATTTCAAAAGGTTATTTGCTCTATTTTGATCGCTATAAACATCAGTGTTAATAACCGAACTATAAACTTCAACCCAGTAGTTCTGTGATAATTTGAATTACTGTGACAGAAATAATGATACTGTGTGGTTGAAAAGACGGTTTCATACCTATACATGATAACTGCTCTCTCTGAAGCAGCTGCAGTGCCAATACAGATTTTAATGTTTCGCTGTGATTTTCTCAAATGTTTAATAGACAGAGGGCAATCGTTATAATTTAGGAATAAGATTGCGTGGGTGTTTGAATCGAGATCACGATCTTTTAACAATTAATCGTGCAGCTCTACTCTGCTATGTGTGTCCCTTAGACATTAATCCTGAACATGGATCCTCTGAGCTCATGACATTCAGCTTAGCAACATAAAAGTGTGTGTGATAGACAGCAGGATATTACAGATGTCACTCAGACCAGCGGGCGTCTCTTTTGAGGCTGGCGTTTCCCTGGTTTAGTGTTTCAGAGTGAAATCGTGTTTCTGTCGCTTAACACAGACACACCACACATTTCAGCTGCAAGTCGTTTTTTCAGTGACTTCAAGGAGGACCACAGACAGCGAGGAACCGATCGACGTAAAAGCAAGTCCAGCTTGTTTACACGGACCACTATTTTAGCACATTTTAACACCTCGAAAAAGTCTCAAAGATCTATTTGGATTAAAAAAAACTGCCACGTGACTCTAGAATCGTCTGGTTACAGAGACAGAGAAAATGCCTTAAGAAAAACCCTTCAAGTCGAGCTCACCTAAGAGCTTCATTTACACATTAAAGAAGAAAAAACTGGGGCAAGCTATTTTCAGAGCTCAACCTTTCCGCGACTCCAGCGAAAGCTGAGAGGTAAAACAGGTGTTGCTGTGATGCATGGGAGGGCAGGTATCTGGGTTGAAAGCCAGTGGGAGACCCAGGGCTCAGATACAGTAACAGCTAACGAGACGCTGGATGAAATGTCGAGCAGCCAGCAACACAGTCTGAACCAATAACAGGCTACAGTCTTAGAAATAAAGGTTCCAATTAAAAGCAAGAATAAGTTTACAACCTGATGCAACACAAGAACCCGTTTTAAGAACAAAGAACTTTTCCAGATTAAAGGCTGGAATACAAAAGGAAGGAAGGAAGAAGGGAAGGAAGGAAAGTTTTTTCCTCACTTGAGCTAGGTAACCACCACCAAACCCCCAGAATGCCCAAGCAACCACATAGCAACATACTAACAACCACTCAGAACACCTTAGCAAGCACCTGGCAACCACTTACAAAACTCTAGCTTCATGGTAGTAATTTTTTCATGGGGAAACACCACTCACATTTTCTTCATAAAATATAAAAAAATCTAGCTTCAAATGTCAGGAATGAAGAAAAAAAAAAAAAACCTGGAAAGAAAATTTCAAGGAAAGAGAAGAGAATGACTCCAGAAACTCTCCTCTGAGAGACTGGGCTGTATCTGTTATTTATGTGGAGATAGTGTGGACGTCTTGCTGCTTGGACACACCAGTGGGGCTGAACCCACCCGCTCCTACACCCCATTAATTTACCTCGCCAACGTCGTACATCGCCATGGGAACCTCATTACCACTCTCCTGGACTCTCTAGTCAGCGCCTTTGCTGAGCAGATTCAGTAGCTTTTCAGAAAACAGAGGATAAAATGGAGAGAGAGAGAGAGCAGAGAGACCGGCAGAAGCGAAATCAGCCTTCACCTCCAGTGTAGAGGGAGTTGGAGAATAACAACGAGTGAAGCTCAGATCAAAAGACAGCGGTTTTAATAACTTTCAGCCGAGAGGACGGACAAGGCAACAGCTTGGAGAAAAAAAAAAAAGGAGGAATATAAGAGGAAGCAAGATACAGATAATGATCTGAGCGAACGCTGGCCCCATTAGACAGCGAGACGGTTTGTGTGTGTCCACCTGTCTGTGGACGTCAGGCAGCGACCGCTGTGCCGCTTGTTAGAACCTGGAAGTTTGTGTCTCAGGGGAAGTACTTGAGCTGGAGGTGGAATCTCTCAGACATCTTTCGCTCTTGTTCTCCTTCCTTCGTTTCTCTCTCACTCCATCCCCTGCCGTGACACTTTCATATTCAGATAAGCCAGGGACAATGGCGCACATGCCTGATTGAAGCATCACGCACATATGCCTCATCACACCGCCTTGTTAGACCGACCAGGGAGGCAGACGAGACAAAGGGACGAACGTCCCACTGTGGGAAATTATCTCAGAGTTTGAATCTGTGCAGCTGAAATGGCTGCTGGGGGTTTTGCTTTTCGTTCAAGGCCACGGACGACTGTCGCCACTGCATCGTTCTGGTTATTAGTGTGATGACAATTAAACAGTTTGCTTATTTTAGACAACTGATTCTAGCCTTGACTTCTCTTTTTCACTTCCCAACATGGACAGGGTTTTTTTTTTTTTGTTTTTTTTTAAACTAGTGTAATAAAATGAAGATGAAAATGATGCACACTGCGTCTGAAATCATGTATTGTCTAAGTAGGTACTACATTTGAATTTGAATTTACTTAGCGACCGTTAAAGACCCACTGAAGTGCCTTGAAACCCGCAGCGTTATTCAATTTGTTGACGTAATTTCCACTGAAACAGGAAGTCAGGGTGGGACATATCGAGCAGCTCCTCCCCTTTATTAAAATAGCCAGTAGCACTATATACAGCAGTACTATATACTATAATGCAGATGTAGAGTGCAATAGTACCCGCCCACTTTTTCAGCAGCCTTGGTTGGGAATTGGGAAGTGTTATTTGTTAAAGAGTTATAAGCCATAAACCAAACCAACAGCTACAAGATAAATCACAACATTACAAACTTTTATTTGAACCAAATAATACCTATTTGAAAATCAGGACAAAAACAAATGCACACACTGGCTTTAAAATGGGAAAGAACTAATATCCCATGAAGCATTGTGAATGACATAATCAAATTAAAAAAAATAGAGAGGAATGAAGAAATATGAAACTATTGATTTAAAGTTGATTATATATACTGAAGCTATTTATTTTACATTTATGCAAAAATTTACTAAAATTGATAAAAATTACTAAAATAAAAATAAAGCTAAATAGTAGTATTAAAAAATAAGACAAAAGTAAATAAATTACTAAAACTTAAACTGTAACACTTTACAATAAGGTTTCATTAGTTACACTTTAAAAAATGCTGGGTTAAAAACAACCCAAGTTGGGCTAAAAATGGACAAACCCAGTGATTGGGTTGTTTTAACCCAGCGGTTGGGTCAAATGTTTGCCCAACCTGTTGGGTAGTTTTATTTAACTCAACAATTGTTAAAAAAATACTGTATTGCTTACTTAAAATGGAAATTAACATTTATTAATATGTCTAATAAATGAACATGTATTAATAAGTTTAATTTATAATAATTAAACAATAAACATTATGCAATTGCTTAATAAATGTTCACCTTTTGATTATTATTGTTGCCTCTTGTAATAATGTGTCTGATTTTTAATTACCAACATATTTTGGGTTCATTTTAAGCCAGCCATATAGTAATAGTAAACAATAGTTGGGTTAAATTGAATGTGAATGTGAATTAAATAAAACTGCTCAGCACATTGGGCAAACATTTAACCGAACCAGCATTTTTTAGAGTGTAACAGCAGTTAACTACTTTATTTAACATGAACTAAGAATGAACAATACTTCTACAGCATAGTTTATATATATATATATATACACACACACTAAAATAATGATTAATAGAATAGAATAGAGTTGAATAAAGTTGAGAAGAATAGAATCCAAATCAAGCAACTGGCAAACTGTCTATTCACATTTATTTTTATCATGTTGTACCTGGAGATTTAATTAATTCCTCTGCTAATTCCATCTCATATTTCCCAAAGTCTGTTTAGCAGTGACTCCCTCCTCTTAATGAACATTTTAACAACCTAATGTCTGTGATTGTCCAGATAAACCATGCAAACAGATTCTGTTTAACAACTGTGACCACTTTTAGATGCACACTAGCGTTTTGGCTCCTGTTTGGCTGAAGCAGGACACTAACCTGACTTTATGGTCACTCACTGACCACCCACTCGCCGCAAAGAAACTACTGCTGTAAAAGTGAACAGATTTGTGTCTAGATATGAGTGAGAGTGCCAATGGGCATGAAATCCACAGCCCCCAGAGATGATACAAGATCAGCGTCATAAAAGCCCAGATGGCTGATAGCCTGTGGCAGACCTGCAGGACTATAGATGGCCATTCCAACTATGGCCAATTATAGCAATCGCAACGTCTCCCAGGAAAAATGAATGGCTTGAAGCAGGCAAAGCTGAAAAATGGTGTGTCCGTGTGGGGGTTTGTTTCTAAACAACTTAAACTGACTATTTGAAAAATGGAAGTAGTACCGCACACCAATGCATCAAAAGATGAATGCATAGGAAACGGCCCCAAAGTGTATTCTGTAAATTAATAGAATGATCTTGATCTGTGTGGTGGATCTCCACAATTCCCAACTAGACTGTATGATCTTCTGGCTAGCTTTGTTGTTGTAGTTTTTTGATTTATTATCAGGCTTGCGGTAAGTTTAATCATTAATGTCATCGAGACGCTGGTTTCTGCAAAGAGAATTAAATAGCTATAATAGGGGAACGTCCTTTTAAAGGTAAACCATGTTTTTTTGTTTTTTTTCAGATGTTCTCATAAATCTATGTAATTCATGAGAGGAAAAAAAATTATGATTGTCAATATCACTAATACTGCTACTACTGCACTCACAGCTACTGATGTCTCTATGAAAATGATTTTTCCACCCATTTTAAACATTAATTATATCTATTCAACATTACAGTTGAACAACTGAAAGCTATTAATTTTTTTTAACAGGCTTTGAAAAATATAACTTTTAATTTAAGTAAAATTAAACTAAACAGCAACTGGTTTATAAGGCTGCTGTGACTTTAAGACCTAACTCATTTAAGAGTGCTCTTATGAGAATACTCGACAAAACGGACATTTTGGCATAACTGTGTGTGTTATTGTTCGTTCTCTTTTGTCTTGTCACGCTTGAATGGTTCAAAAGCATTTGCATAAATAAGAGCGTGATCAAATAATGTAACGCTAGCCAAAGGATGACAGAAAAAACGGATGCTGTGTTAATTGTGTTAAATATTTTTAACGTGTTAAACTGAAAAAAATGTATTGCATGCATTAACATGTTAATATTAATAATATATATTATATGTATTAATATATATTAATTATTTTTAAAAAGCAAATATATTTTATGTTTTGTTTTATTATTTTTTTTAGTTAGAAGACCAACTAGAAGAATGTATTTTCATTAAACATATTTTAAAAGTCTGTTACATTTCCATGAATTAAAAAACCCTTATAGGTAAAGTGAACTAGCTTATCTTGTTCTCTTTCTTTGAAATCATCCATCCATCTTACATAAATTCCCGTCAGTCACTTTGTAATCAAAAAAGCTCGTGCAGGCAATAGAATCAAGGTATTGGACGACCACATGGGCAAAAGCCGCTAATTAATCTGCTATAATGATGAGGCAGCAGTCGCTCTGGCTGGAAGCCATGCTCACCCCTATAGCACACTGCTGCAGTCCAGACACCACCAATCTGGCAACCTGCTGTAATTAGGGCCAAGTTGCCTATTTCCCATCACCCCGCATGCTTAGAAATCAATACTTAATTACCTCCAAGCCCTCCCTTTTCAGAAACACACACACACACACACTGGCCGGAATAGAAAACTCAACATATACGGGAAACTACTAGCACAAAAACACATACAGAAGAATAAAGCTGCCCCTTAACCACCCATTTAAACGTTCATGATCTTTTCGCCTCGTTTTCTTTTTCTTTCACCTCTTTCATCCTTTCCTGCGCGGCCGTTTTTTTTTTTTTTTTTTCCTGCCTAAGCTGGAGATTACATTTATGGCAAGAGCACAGTGAAATATGGGTTTGTGATGATTCTGCATAGGCAAGAGGTCATAACTCAGTCTTAATGAGAGAGCGAGAAGAAGCATGAGAGAGAAAGAGAGAGCAAGAGGAGGCCCAATCAACTGCACTGCCTCTGCATTGCCTCTTCACACAGCAGAGATATTACCCTGACTGCCACGGTAAAAATAACACCTGACAAACTGCTTTTTGATGAAATATTAATGATCTAATAACATTAGTCAGCCCTCCCGCTGACCCAAACCGTGATTTTCTGAGGTGAGCTGATTGCGTGTGGCGAGCAGTTTAAAATCAGTGATGTTGAGGCGGAAGCGTCATGTTCAGTCACACGGTACTGGTGATGCGTGACGCAGCCGAGGGGGCGGAAGCTCCGAGCAGAAAACACTGCGTCAGGTACGGGATGTTGAATTCCCCACACTAATGATGCAAACGCTAAAGTAGATCACTTCTGTGACATTTTTCTTTAGTTATTTTCCCTCTTTAAAGTGGAAGCACTATGGTTATTGCTAACATTTCGGTCTAAGGATTAGAAATGAATCATAAGAATGAATCCTCACTGATAATGAGACCTCAAATCGTTCAGCTTTTTGAAGAGAACTGCACTCTTTAAGCAATCAGACATACAATTTTCACCTAGTAGACAATAAAACGGCTGGAAAATCCCATAGACTTAAACTGAAGGAGGGAATCAAGCTATATCTAGAAACCTTGAGCTACTACACATTTACATTTTGTCCAAAGCAACTTACAAATGAGGAATACAACAAGCTCTTAAATCACCCATAAAGCCTTAGCAACCACATACCAACACCCGAATATTACAATTCTGTCTGATACCAATAAAATATTTATTTAAAATAAAAGAGAGAAAAAGTTTTTTGCATTACAACATAAAAATGTTGTATATTGACCGATACTAACAAATTAAACAGTCAAATATCTGCTGATAATTATGATATAGTACTGGTATATTGTACTTGATTTTGAACAGTAACTTAAACCGTCAGCCTGCATTTTTAAGCTTATTTTTAAAATAATCGAGTTTAACAGTGGAATTCCTGGTGAAAACTACATTACCCCTGATGCTGTACAGAAAATTACACCAATAAAAAAAAACCAACACATGCCAAAAGATCTTGTTAGCTCCGCCCTCTCCCATGAAGCACTGTGAATATCGTAATTGAGTTGATCTCTTTACACTCTCAAAATACCTAATACTTACTTTATGTTAATATATATATGTATATATATATATATATATATATATATATAATGCATATTTTGCAATAAACTTAAAATATATTGTTCATGTCATACTTTTATGTTTCTCCATCTTTTTTAATTTGATTTTGCTGTTCACAATGCTTCATGGGATTGTAGTTCTTTCCCTCACTAAAGCCGTTACATACAGTCTTGTACCTTTGTATTTTTGTTCGATTCTCAAATACTTCAAATACAAGTTTGTAAAGTTATGATTCACTTTGTAGCCGACTGGCTTGGTTGATGCACTTTAAAAAATGATTTTATGGTGAAGTAAATACTACAGAAAAAACAAATGTAATTTTTACATGAAAAGTATTGAGGTTGCTGGGTTCAGGTGCCGCGTTACTTCTAATATGTAGATATGGTGTCTACACAATATCTATTGTGTTATTTACTTAGATTTTTCTAAGTAAAGCATGCACTTTAAAATGCATGGTTTAATTCAGTGTTATATTGTTTGAGTAAAATGTATTGCAAAAGAAACTTCAACAAGTTAAAATTACTTATTTTCTTTGTTAATTTTACTTAACTTAGTTAAGTAGAGTTAATTAATTCCATATTTAAAATTTACTTTAAAAAAGATGCATGCAAAAATTTGCAAATGAACAATTAATTAAATTTTTTTCAGTGTGGCTCATAACTCTTTAACTAAGACTTTTTTAAAACCCCTATGGGAAAAATGAACTTCCGAAACCAGCGCCACTGAAAAAGGGGGCGGGCGCTAATGCACTCTATTAGCAACCACATAACAAAAACCCTGGCAACCAAACACAGCACCCTAGCAACCAGACACCAAAGCCCTGACTCTAGTATCATGGTGGCATGTAAATGCCAATTGATTTTCTTCCGAAAAAAAGTCATTATTTTTTTATTTTTCATTGAATAAAAGAGGACAGAAAATGAAGTTGCAAGGTGGACTTGAACTTGCACTGTCTGCATGAGCTCTAAATATGTGTATAATGAACTGACTTAGGACTTGGATGACTTGGAAGACTGTCAACAAACTCAGAATGCAGCACCAAGTTACTGGTAATATTCTGGAACAAAAGCTTGTTTTTGCTTCACTCTTTCAATAACAACCATAAAAAGAATATATTAACAGCTCAATGGCTGAAAAAGTTTCTGGGAGAGCGACTACGTGAGAACTCTAAAATCAACCCAGCAGTCCCTTCATCTCCCTTCGCCCCAGTGTTCCTGTGCCTCATGGACTAATCCAGGGGCTCGAGAGGTGAAATTAAACCATTATGGCAGAGCGCTGGAAGCAGCTTTCATTAAGAGAGTAATAAATGAGCTGCTTTGTTTCTCAGGCTCCTTAAACTCAAACCCGTCTTTCATACATCTAGATCTTTACAGCCCCTCTGTCTGCAACCCAAACACAGACATGGACTCAGGTTTCACCTCTGTTTGGAGAGGCGGAAGGGAAGGGGGGGGGGACAAATGAAAAGACTACGGGAAAAAAAAGAAGACCAACAAACTGAACAACTGCATCCATTTAACCGAGTATACAGCGGGAGAGGGAGACTGAACAGAACCAATTATTGGCTGCGCTCTGGGCAGGAAGCAGAACTCTCTGTTGCTGCCTGTGCCACCTCAAGTTTTAATTAAAATGCCTCTTTCCTTTCAAAAAAAATGACAGTGCAGGGAAAGAAAGAAGACAATGAGAAAAAACACTCCCAGTCAAAACAGACCCCACGAAGACAACAGGATTTGTGAGGTGCTGGGGGAAGTTTGGGAGTTTAAAGTAATAATTTTCTCGAAAATTCAAATTCTGTCATCATTTACTCACCCTTATGGTGTCCCAAACCTCCATGCAGGGCACATTAATGATGGCTTCTCACATTCTACAACCATTCTTTGTCGTTATGCTAGTGTAAATATGCCACCAAGCTATGTACAGTACATTTACTCATTTTGCAGACACTTCTATTAAGATTGCAACAATGATTTATATGGAGGCAGTGTCATCCAAAGCAAACACCATCCAGCTGATTTGTTATACTCTTGAAGCATCAGTTAGAATAGGTTGAAAATCATAAACAAATCAGTAACATTTTGCACCATATGGCATCATCTCCCAGAAAAACTGTTTATGAAGTTTAGAGCCGCCACTGCAAAATCTCCAGTTAGTATTGTCATACATATACACACACTACCATTCAAAGGTTTGGAGTCAGTAAAGGTTTGTTTTTTTAAAGAAATTAGTACTTTTATTTAGCAAGGACGCTTTAAATAAATCAAAAATTACACTAAAGACATTTAGATGTTACAAAAAAATCTAATTAATGCAGTTCTTTTGAACTTTCTATTCATCAATGAACAGAACTGTTTTCTATGGAAGCTTGTTTCCACCACTAAATAAAAAAATTAAAAAGGTTTTTCATTTTATTTCACAATTCTGACTTTTCTTCTCGCAATTGCGAGTTATAAAGTCAGAATTGCGTGATATAAAGTCAGAATTGTGAGATATAAACTTTTTCAAATTTTTTCCCCTCACAATTGAACATTATAACACGCAATTGTGAGTTTATATCTCACAATTCTGACTTTATAACTCACAATTCTGAATTTATATCACGTAATTCTGACTTTATATCACGCAATTGTGTGATATAAATTGTGATATAACGAATTGTGATATAAATTCACAAGTGCAAGAAAAAAATTGTGAGACAAAAAGTCACAATTAGCTTTTTTATTTTTTATTTCATGGCGGAAACAAACTTCCACACTCAAAAAAATGCTGGGTTAAAAATAACCCAAGTTGGGTTAAATATGGACAAACCCAGCGGTTGGGATAAATGTTTGACCCAACCTGCTGGGTAGTTTTATTTAACTCAACTATTGTTTAAAAATTACAATATTGCTCGCTTAAAATGAACCCAAAAAAGGGAACATTTATTAATAAGTTTAATAACTAATAATTAAATAATGAACATTTATTAAATTGCTTATTAATAAATGTTCACATTTTATTTATTATTACTGTTGCCTCTAGTAATTATGTGTCTGATTTTTAATTTTGGGTTCATTTTAAGCCAGCCATATAGTAATTTTTAAACAACAGTTGAGTTAAATAAAACAACCCAGCAGGTTGGTTCAAACATTTAACCCAATCACTGGGTTTGTCCATATTTATCCCAACTTAGGTTGTTTTTAACCCAGCATTTTTTAGAGTGCATAGTTTTCAACAAGGAGATGGTTCTTGAGGAACAGATTGATTTCTGGAGGATCATGTGACACTGAAGACTGGAGTAATGATGCTGAAAATTCAGCTTTGACATAATATGACTTCAGAATGATAATACTGACAATACATTTATGATGTTTTTGTTTGTTTGTTTGTCATTTTTTGATCTTAACAGCATCCACTCCCCTTCACGTTCACTGTACAGAAAAGAACTGAACATTCCCCAAAAAGTCTCCTTTGTGTTTCACAGAAGAAAGAAACCCACAAAAGAGTAGGGGAAGAGCTTTAATTTTTTGGGGTGAACTATCCCTTTAAGTAGGCCTGAAGCTTGGCCTTAACAACCTTTGGAAACATACCACAATAATCAATTCACCCTGCCACAATCTCCTCTCCGGACACACTGGGGAGGATCCCATATCTGCTGACGGGGCCCACTTACCCAATGCGCCATTTGACCAGTCTCACACAGAGAAAGAGAAAGAGAAAAGAAAAAAAAAGGTGTTCTAGCTCTTTCTGCTGATTGCACTTACATATATTCGCTCTGCCCCCAACTAGGTGACTTTTAAATCATCCGATAAAATGTTTTTTGGAGGGTGGGAGTGGTATTGTGTGACGCAGAGCCATAAATCCAAATAGACAGCGCAGCACTTTCAGAGGGGACGGATTTTTATGGCTTTTTTAAACTCTAAACTCATGGTTCAGTGCGACAAAGAGTTGCACTGCTTTCCAGTTGTTTAGCCCAACTTCTTGATGAATAACCTGGTAACTGACACAAGACGATTATCTCCTAAGAACACAAACAAGTCAGTTACTTCATTAGAAAACATTATCAAACCAATTATCATAACCAACTTAATTCCGCTAAGACATTTTTGCAGTTACCTTTAATCAGCTGGTCTGAATGTGATTTTTGGGGACATTTGCCATTCATCTCAGTTCGAAATGTGTACAAACACATGCCCGTTTGGTTTAACGAGGCCATTTCAGACCTCATTTGCCAATCTAGTGATGCTGAAAAAGCCACAGAGCATGAAGTGAGACAGGAAAATCAGAACCCATAAAAGACATGAAACCAACAGGGCTTTGAGGTCTGCCGGTCCTACCGTGATGCCACACACCAACACACAAACACACACCCCATCGACCATCTGGCTGCCGTGTCTGGAGAGTACAGAGATCTCGGCGGACTGAAGATGGTCTCGCTGAGCTGCATCACCCAGATGCCCTGAAGCAATTTATCAGGGTCCAAAACTGCAGCAGGGAGAGTGTGTGAGCACGGATACATAGATCGAAACACCTGGATACTTCAATCTGATTTATGTCAACCCAAACTACCCTGTTTAACTGGTCACAAGTATATGCTGTGTTCTGGATGCTGATGTCACCACCACATTTCTTAACCAACAAAACTTCTTAACCAGCTTCATAGTAATGCTGATCCAAAAGCAAAACCCCCAATTCATCACATCTTTGAGTTTTATTTCTGAAGCATCATACATTACAGTACTACATTCTCTTGAATAAATTATTCATTTTTAACAGTCATTTGTTGCCACCTAGTGGCGAAACAACAGTCGTTATTTGAAGCGCCGTTTTCAAAAGGTGATAGCTATTTTGATCATTATACCGTAGACATCAGTGTTTATATTTGAGCTATAAACTTACTTCTATGGTAATTTGAACTATTGTATCACAGAAATAACAATACTATGAAGTTGAATAACTGCTCTCTCTGGATCAGCGGCAGCGCCAACACAGATTTGAATGTTGCGATATGAGAGTCAAATTACATGTTATTTTGCTGTCAAAAGAAAAAAATGGTGATTCTCAATTTATCCAGAATCGTGCAGCTCTACGCCACACTATGCTGGAGAGTCAACCAGATAGCTACTGTCCCTTGATTATTTAAGATATTATTAATATATGTGTTGTGCAGTATTAAGTTATATGATATCAATATCTCATTTTTATTAGTTATCGTCAATACCAGTATTTTGCTAAACCCTATACCAAACCAGCATATATCAGTACCAAACCATCACTATGTTGCAAAAACCAACCTGGAACAATATTAATTACCTGCTTAACATCAAGCCAACACCAACCAGCCTGGACCAGCACTAACCAGCATAATCCAACCAGGACCAACATGAATTCTCAGCTAAACTAGCAATAAACAGCACAAACCAGCCTGAACCAACAAGAATTATCAGCTAAACCAGCAATAAACAGCATAAATCAGCCTGAACTCTCAGCTAAACTAGCAATAAACAGCACAAACCAGCCTGAAACTACATAAAGTCTCATCTAAGCAAGCAATAAACAGCATGAACCAGCCTGAGCCTACATGAATTCTCAGCTAAACCAGCAATAAACAGGATAATCCAGCATTAACCTACAAGAATTCTCAGCTAAACCAGCAATAAACAGCATAAATCAGCCTGAACTCTCAGCTAAACTAGCAATAAACAGCACAAACCAGCCTGAACCTACATGAATTCTCAGCTAAACTAGCATTAAAAAGGATAATCCAGCCTGAACCTACAAGAATACTCAGTTAAACTAGCAATAAACAGCATAAACCAGCCTGAACCTACATGAATTCTCAGCTAAACTAGCAATAAACAGGATAATCCAGCCTGAACCTACAAGAATACTCAGATAAACTAGCAATAAACAGCATGAACCAGCCTGAGCCTACATGAATTCCCAGCTAAAAACGTTTACTGCAAAACTTAATCAACCTGCACAGAGCCATCACTATCCAACATGTAACTACCTAGATCAACATCAAACCAGCACTAACAAGTGTAATCCAACCTGGAACGACAGTACTGTGAGTCAAAACTGCCTAGAACACTGACCAGCATAATCCTACCTAGAACAACATGAATTCTCGAGATAAACCAGCCTAGATCAGCACTAACCAGTATAGGATCTCAGCACCAAACCAGCACTAAACAGCAACCTAATCCAACATGAATCTAAGCTGACCGTTTCAGCAGGGTATGCAAACTAAGCAGTGTGCTTCAATCCACCCAAATCTATATTTTTGGACATTTCACTGCTGGAGCTGTCAGCATCTGAAGAGTTGCTCAATTTAAAAGTCAAATGACAGTCAACACACACACATGTAATGAAAAGTAAACATCTGTATTTCGTTTAAAAATCATCAAGTCAGCCATAAAGCCACGGTGGCCATTGACCCTTACATTAATATCTAATAGATATTTAAGTCTGTGCCTTCAGTCTTTTTGAAAAAAAATTCGCCAAGAGGAAAAAAAAACTCTTATCTCTTTCCATCACCTTTCTGAGTAAGCATTCATTTAGAGAGAGATGAGCGATCTCATTTGCAGGTGCATTAGTGTTTTTCGCTCACTGCTGACAGCGATATGGAAGATAGAGGAAACATGAAAACGTCCTTTAACCCCTCGGTGCACAAAGATGACTCAGTCTTTTAATGATGAAGAGGTTTATAATCAGCCGTACAAGAACAACTTCTCTCCCCTTGAGCGTCTGTGCGTGTGTGTGCACAGCGCAGTATTGTTGCTTTTGCTTTAACCACACAGCTATCTGAAATACTTTATTTTTATTGGTCAGTGGGAGCGTTCTGAGGTCAAATGTACTTGCATAATGACTACTAAACTGAATTGTCTCTGTAATTATGAACCAAATCTATATTAATCAATATTTCATACAAATTAACGTGCTACTTTAGAAAGTAACAGAGTAATAAGTGGGATATTATCACAGTCGGCTGGTCACCACTGTAAAATACAAGATAGAAGAGCATGGTCATCCTAAATCTCAGCCAGCATGGTACAGCAAGAGAAGGATAAGATGAATTTGCATGCCATGTACAAGTAGAAAAAAATAGAAAGGCAAATAGGAAAAGTGTGGTCAGCATCTGTAGCTCATTATTCACATCAGCTGCAGTAATTTCCAACACACAGACCTGTCCACCCTTAAATAAATTATGGGCACATTGTGTGCATTTAGTCGACTACATGATAGAGATTGATTGGAGAGAAAACATGAATAAATCTTCACAGACAAAGAAACACAGATGAATGTCTGCATGCGTGGAGGGCTGTCAATAGACTTAAATATTAAACATCAATGCAATTAATCAAACTATCAATCAAATAATTTTTGAATATATATATATATATATATATATATATATATAGATATATATGTATATATATATATATAAACCTGTAATAATAATAATATAAATTAAATTTATAATGTCATTTTTTCATTTCATTATACTTTGTATTTACATTACATATATATATATATATATATATATATATATATATATATATATATACACATACATACATATATAACTGTAATAATAATAATATTAATAATATAAATGTAATATATAATAATAATATAATTAGGGATGTGCAACAGCGAGCGAGTACTCGAGTACTCGACCGTGACAGCGACGATCGATCATGTAAACGATGATCTAAATGTATTTTTTCTTTTTTCTTCTGATTGGTTATAGCAGCACTTTGGGCAGCGCCCTGAGCTCCGATTGTTTAGATTTCCACAGCATGCGTCAAAAGACGTGAGAAGAGAGAGAATGGCCTCGAAGTCACGTAGTGATGTCTAGTTTCACTTTGACAAGATAGATGAAAATACAGTTCAATGCAAGCTGTGCAGCGCCAAGCTTTTATCTTGTGCTGGAAATATCCTTTAAATTCTATTCATAATTAATTTAGCAATAATCATCAGGGATTTTCATACTGTAAAATTTTAAACTGAATCCAAAATATTGCTGAAATATTAGTGACACTTCGGAGTTACACTTTCGGTCAAGCTCACGTTTGCATTCGCAAACTTTTTGCAGATGAAAGTTGTAATAGCTACATCTGATTAATCTACTATAGATGCATTGGGTCGGGATATCAACATTTATTAAGATGCTGAATGTGCTGCATATCACTGTTTAGTTTCATGCTCAAATGCAATGCCCGATATTGAGTTATTTGAGACGTCATATTGCTTTTAGATGTTTCTTTAAAAAATAAAATACTGATGTTATAATAATGCAGCAGTGCTTTTTTTGTCATATTTATTCAATGGCATAATTTGGCATGGCTTCGAAAACGCACAGGCGATTTATGGAATGACTTAATAATGTGATTAAAATAAAGCACAGATCTGCCATAAACATGGCATTATAATGAGAACTTTATAGAAATCTACAGTAAATTCTGTCCTTGCCCGTGTTTCAGCACGCTGTCATGATAGCGCATCACGGCGGGAGCTCTCTCTCACTCTTTCTCTCTCTCACTCTCGCTATAGCGCATAACTTAAAGTTCACTGGTATTTGCATCCTTTTTGTGCCGATACAAGTTGTAATGTTACGTTTATATTATGTATCTAAGTTATCTGATTAATATCATAGGACGGGCTTCAGTTTATTGGCATAAAGTCACTTTTCACCTCAGGCAACACTGTTTTAATCACATTTTCATGTTTTCATAGACAGGTTTTCATCTCCATGACGGCCATGGATATATATATATATATATATATATCTCGCAACTAAATAATCATTTACTGACTTAGATTTGAGGTCAACTGAGTACAACGATGGCAGTGCTATCTCTCTGCAACTCCACTGGATTCCTTTGTCTCTGACAGAACAACGGTGTCGAGCGGGACATTGGCTCAGTCCGAGGTGAAGTCATTTGATAAAAGAACTCTGACTGCAGCAGTAACGGAGGACAGAACGAGTGACTTCAGATAAGGCTTGTTTATTTGGCCCAGTGATGTGGGAACAAGGACTTCATAGATGCACTTACTGGCATGACCACACTCTCAGACCTCTTTAAATGGTGAAGGCTTGACCGAGGGTTTAGATGTCTGTGTGTGTGTGTGTGTGTGTGTGCATGTGTGTGTGTTAGGAGGATAAAGTGCTTTCTATAACCTATTTGATGCTTCCACCAATAAAAAAAATGTCAAAATGACAGCCCAATCGAAACAGCACTTAAAATCCTGACTGAGCCCTTAAATCCTCCCAGACGAACATGAAAAGCAAACAGATACAAGAAAGCGCTCTTGAGTAAAGATCATCATGGCATTTTTTAAAAAAAAAAACTGATAACCTGCATCAGTTTCTAATCAACTCAACTGAAAATGTAAACGTAGTCCACACATCATCTGTAACGTCATGAATTGCAACCCAATTTACTACTGAAATGTGAACATAACGTAAACCAGATTCTATTAGGAGCTGATTGGATTGCAAAAAAGTGAGCATTTTGTATCAAAACAGCCAGATGTTTGGAGGTGAGGGATAAAAACGAGTATTTGGTGATGTCAAATGAAAAGGAAAGTTGTTTCGGTTTTCACATTCTGATTAAATATTAAAAAGCAAATAATGTGCGCAGATGATTTATGAACGATAATAAAACATAAAACAAGAAAATCACGGGGGTCCATTTTGATTTCATATTGACTAAATAAAGACCAGACCAAAAGTTACAAAGACTGTTTATTAATGTACTTGGCTAACAGGATAATAATAAAATAATAATCTTACACACACACACACATATATACATATATATACATATAAATATATATATATATATATATATATATATATATTTCTTTTTTATGGGTATCACCTTCTAACATCACCTGATTTACGCATTAGTAGTGTTTCAAAATTGCAACGGCATATTCGCATTCATAATTCATCAGATTTATGCCGTTATTAGGCACTGCTGGTGAACTGCGCTCACTGACGCATGGAAACGTGTCAAAACAGAGTCACTCCACTTTCCACTAACCCCAGATGGTACCCCAGACCCTCATCTTCCTCTCTCTCTCTCTCTCTCTCTCTCACACACACACACACACACACACACACTTTTGCTTTTTGTCTCCCTCCCCCATCTCTTTCATCCGCTCTCTCGCCTTCCGAGGCGCACATGGCTTTAACACGTTGTTTGTGGTCAACGGGCTGGCTTGGCAATTAGTAGCCATAATCTGATCTGACTGATATAGGCTCAAGGAGAGGCTAATACACACAAATCTACCACAGCAAACACACTTTAAACCACAAAGGCCAAATGCCTTTCAATTAGCCATTATAAGAAGGGATCATAACCCTGTTCCCTCCATCTGCCGCCTTCAGACAAACTTCAACCTGAATGTATGTGTGTGTGTGTGTGTGTGGGGTTGGGGGCTCTCCTAAATGAATTTCAACAACACTTTTGTCTGTTCTGAATGTCTGAAAACGAAATCAGACACATTAGAGCGTGCGCAGACATCATTTAGTGCCTACTGTCTGTGTTAAATCAGAGAACGTTTTGGTTTGTGATGCAAAAAAAAAAGCATGCACACTTAGGAAAAGCAAGTTACCGAGCAGCAAAGGGTTGAAAATAAAACTGTGTGTGAACTGTGAAATATACACAGACTTACACATTACCTGTACAAGTGTTTTCAGACTGAAGGACAGGCAAACTGGTTGTGTGATGGATGGAATTGGAGACGCAGTGGAGATGGAAACAAATAGAGAATCCCTTCATGTTGGCTGTGTGTTCATTACTGATCTAGAGACCAACCTCACAACACACACACACACACACACACACAGCATGCCGAACTGAACGTCTGATTTCTGGCGTGGCTGCAACAACCAGTCAACCACCATCTGTCAAATGCCAGACAAGGAGGGAGATTTTTTTTTCCCTCTCTCCATTTCATTTTTGCTGTGTTTCTGCTTGATTTTCAGAATAAATCATTGACGTGACCTGAATACAACACATTACTGGTCTTCATCTGTGGTTTGTATTCACACAATTTAAATGCTCCTGAACAGGACACGGATTATTACTCATCCAATACAGGTTTGCCAATTAAATAGATAATTTTCTTTTCTAGATGAACTATGTCATTATTTATTCACCCTCATGTCATTCCAAACCTGTTTGGCTTTCTTTCTTCAGTGGAACACAAAAGGAGACATTAGGAATAATGACAGTCGCCATCCGCTTTCATTTTATCGAAGGAAGATGCAATGAAAGTGCATGGTGACTGAGGCTGTCAGTCGCTAACATTTCTCTTAACATCAAATTTTTTTGTTCCACAGAAGAAAGCCAGTCATACAGATTTTTGATTATGTAAATTGGGTAAATAACAATATTCTGGGTGAACCATCCTGTTTCTTGCTTTTTAAATCAGTATAAGAGTGAATTACATTATAAAAAGTTAATTTTTACTGCCCAAAATCACACCAAACCAAATGATACCAGCACTCAGTTTCCGAAAATATTCTTTTTCCCCTTTAAGAAAACACTTAAATAGCTAAGATAAAGAAAAAGAAAAGAAAAACATTACAATGACATGCCTTTCATATCATACTGCACAGAGCATCTTCAGTAAACGTCTTAAGGTTACCAAGTATCCTTTACCCACACATAAATGCTGTTATTATGTAGCTGGTAGACCATTTTGAACCAGCAACAAAACCAGCTTAAGGTGAGCAAGCTCGTTTCTCTGGTCCTAACTGAACATTAGCAAGTCCAAGATGGTCATTAACTGTTTTTTAGCTGGTCCAGTCTAGAAGAACATTTTGGAACAGCAACATAGTAGCGTCACACCAGGTTAAGCAGGTTTAGGAATAATGTTAGCTAATGTTAACATACAATGACCTGCTATCAAACAGCTACTATGTTCTTTACCACAGTTACCATGTTAAAATCCAGCAGGGTTTAAGTAATCCAACCAGTTTAAGTCCTCTCATTCATTCCGCAACATTCAGCACCACGACCATCCCGCGTCTGTGGAACCGCCACAGAAACTCCTTCCCAACTCCGTTGGATGCCATAAAAATCTTTTTCCATACTCAACTTAGTCCTCACGAATAAATTCCAGCGCAATTTCCCGCTACGAGACATTTACCTGTCAAACCTGAAGCGCGCAGCGAGCGTAACACACTCCACGGAGCGCGTCAAAAAGAGACAAACATCCTCATATTTACCTTCCATCGCGAAAACAGCCGTTACAGCACACAAAGTCGCTATTAATCCCACAGTCATGGTAAAAGGCATTGGCCGCTGCCGCGGTGTCCCCTTGATTTTGGAAAACCGGACGGCGTGGCGTGCGCGTAAAATCCGTCACTTGTCACGAAGGGAGATATTCCAGCGAGCGGCGTGGAGTCACATCGCAGGCAGTAGTAAAAGAGTGAGTGGATGCTGCCACGGACTCGGAGCGCAGAGAAGAGAGCTTGGGAGAGACGGACCCCCCCAAAACCCCCTTTAAAACGTATGGACCAATCAGATACTGCAAACCGAAAACCACCAACCAATCACAGACATTCTCTCCTTACAGCATGCATTGTTATTCAAAACAAAAACTTTTCAGTGTTTCTCTATAAGGTGAAATTCGTCTTCGGTTGGAAGGGAAATAGCGAACTCAGGTGGCCAAAAACGGGACTTAACAGTTCAGATTCAAAGCCCACGACGAAGAAAAATCACTTCTCTCAAGTTTTTTTTTAATTTAGTTGTCCTTTGGTGCAACCTAAATTTCAAATTAGATGCTTTTCTAAATCAGTCTACACAATGTTGTGTTTTGACTTAAAAATCTTTTGCATGAAACTGAGAAGGGTGACAATATAAAACAGTTTTTATTTGAAGCAATACTATAAAAACCATCTTATACATTATATATAATAAAATTACATATATATATATATATATATATATATATATGATTTCGCTTCCATGAACTTAGTTTTCTATAAAGTTTTACAAATCCATACAGGTAACTATGTGTATGTCGCTACTGTTATAATGGACATTATAACAAATTTAAAAATGTTCATGAACCTATTCATTTTTACTGATCATAATTCATGGCTACATTTAGGGCAAGAATAAAGCATCTGTCCCTGGAACATAATTCAGGTCTAAACAGGTGAAAAGCATTTGTCTAAAGACAGATTTGGCCCTGGTTTGCACCTCTTCTCTTATGATGACTGATCGTTTTAGAATAAGCATTTGACATGAAACTTTATAAAAATGACACGGTCTGGGTTGCTCTTGCAACAGGTCTTGTCAGGAGAAATAAATCAAATAGTTCCTTGTCTCTCTAATCATCTGGGCACGCTGTAGTAGTAAATGATGTGAAAGCAATAGAAGTAGTAGGCCTGACATAAAACACAACGTCTTTCATCATTCTGCAAGACTCAAGCCTAAAGGTAGACAGCAATTACGACTGAAGTAATCTGCAAAGTGAAAGTGGTGTTCAAGTAGCCGGATGATTGGAAAAGAGATAGAGAGCGAGTCAGAGAGACCATATAGTTGATAAACTTAAGGAGAGGTACTACAGGTGAACACATTCTCGCCTCTCGCCTTTCCTTTAAGCCTTAATGGGATTTAAAAAAAACAACTTTGAAGCAAATAAAAACAAGATTGTAACTTCACCTATTTAAGCTTAAAATATATTAAATATGAATAGTAGTATTACATTTGCATATTACGTAACAAAATTTGCATATTATCAAAATGATCTAGACCCAACAGAAAAAGTCACAATTTTTTTCTTCTGTTTTAATATGAAGGCCAGATCATTTCAGTCAAAAGGTTATTTAATAAAATAATGTGTATAAATGAAGACACTTTTTGATCAAGAAAAAAAAAAAAGGGCCGTAAAATGACAAGAAAAAAAGGCGCTCTGAAAAGTAAATAAAGGGTCTCTGTCAATTTATATAAGATATAATATAATAATTTATATTTACCTAAATGTAATTTTTTAGGAAAATGGCTAGAAAGATTCTAACAGATGCTCATAGATAGATAGATAGATAGATAGATAGATAGACAGACAGACAGACAGATAGATAGATAGATAGATAGACAGACAGACAGACAGACAGACAGACAGACAGACAGACAGACAGACAGATAGATAGATAGATAGATAGATAGATAGATAGATAGATAGATAGATAGATAGATTAAGACAGACACAGACAGACAGACAGACAGACAGACAGACAGATAGATAGATAGATAGATAGATAGATAGATAGATAGATAGATAGATAGATAGATAGATAGATAGATAGATAGATAGATAGATAGAAAATTAAGACAGACACAGACAGACAGATAGATAGATAGATAGATAGAAAATTAAGACAGACACAGACAGACAGACAGACAGACAGACAGACAGACAGACAGATAGATAGATAGATAGATAGATAGATAGATAGATAGATAGAAAATTAAGACAGACACAGACAGACAGACAGACAGACAGACAGACAGATAGATAGATAGATAGATAGATAGATAGATAGACAGACAGACAGACAGACAGACAGACAGACAGATAGATAGATAGATAGATAGATAGATAGAAAATTAAGACAGACACAGACAGACAGACAGACAGACAGACAGACAGACAGACAGATAGATAGATAGATAGATAGATAGATAGATAGATAGATAGATAGATAGATAGATAGATACAGAAAATTTAGACCGACACAGACAGACAGATGATAGATAGATAGATAGATAGATAGATAGATAGATAGATAGATAGATAGATAGATAGATAGATAGATAGATAGATAGATAGATAGATAAAATTTAGACCGACACAGACAGACAGATTAGATAGATAGAATATGTAGACAGACAGAGATAGATGGACCAACAGACAGACAGATAAAATCAAAGCAAAACTAAAACTTCAATCAAGCTAATACACTCCTGACATGTATGTCACCTAACCAGTGACCAGCTACCCTTTACCCAGGTTGAATTCCTTCTGAAAGCATGCGAATGCTTTCTATATGAACCATGTCCCCTTAATTAACATTGTGAAATGTTTTGGTGTTAATTGGAGCTCTATTCATTAGCACACGGAGCTTAATAAGCAGAGGATGTAAATTAGTTCGAGCTGGCTGTGCGCAGTGGGCCACTGCTGGGGAACTGCTGTTCTTGAGCACTGGCTTTACAAGTCTACTAGCGAGACAAGAACAAAACCAACCTGTCAGGTGAGCACCACACACACACACACACACACAGACACACACACACACACAAATGTGTGCACCTCAAGGTTTGTGTGATGTACGCAGCCAAATGGGTGTGCATGTGCCTTTCCCAGTGCCAGCAGAGTTGTTCTGAGAATTGCGTGTGCATGCTGAAGCCGTCATTATCTTCATAAGGGCAGGAGGAAGACATTTGCATTCAAATTGGACTCTAATTGCTCTGCAAAGTCAGGGACATTTTATAATCATATTTCTGCAAACAGCACACGTCACAGTGTCTACTCTCCCTCACGTCGTTCCCTCGGATTTCATTTATTATTATTATTATTATTATTATTTTATTCATTTATTTATTTTTTAGGGTTTTTTTTGTAACACACTAGGAAAATGGCTGAAGAAAAAATAGATTCACCTAACCATCTCTCTCTCTTTTTTTTTCAAGATTTTAAATTTGATTTTTTTTATTTGATTTTTTTTTATTCCAGAATCAATATTAATTCATATTAAATTGCTTTATTTTAGTCCTTGCTTATAGACGAGGCGGAGGAAAGTTACCTCTTTTATTTCAGCAGAGGGCAGTTCGCAAAAGAGAACCTAAGTTTTGGCGCACACATCCAAGGCGTGCGCCCAGAAAGCCGCTTCTCAGACAGAGTGTGAATGCTGAATTGAGCTCTCTTTCACGTCTTCTTGTGCTTGATTGGACATATTAACACAAAATTACGTCAAAAAATGCCAGTCTCTGTGAGTAAACATAGTCTGTTATATCTTAAGGGAACATAAACAAATGAGAAATAAAACGCATGTGTGTAACAGTATATTGGATCTGTCAAAGACTATAGATATAGAAAGACGGTTCACTCCTATTAGTTATGAATGAAAGAAACTGCAACATGCAATATGGTGGGACACGTCTCGCCTTCTAAGTAAAAGAGCCAATTACTGATTGATAAAAGTCATTGTGTCACTGCAGCTACCGTTAGAAGCTCTGGTTCCTATAGAAACCTGAGACTTGCGCTTAGGACTGCATATGCGCATTGGCTAATCTAGCCTGAAAAATATGATTTTTTTAACACTATTTGAGCATAGAAAACAACATTTATGGGACAGTTCATGCCAGTTTTTGTTGCAGATTTGAAATATGTTATTTAATTGAGTTCAAATTCAAATAGATAGGACTTGTTCTTGGATGCCTGAAATAGCTGCCTGGAGGTGTTGCAAATATGGCCGCCGAGTGAACAGACTTTCCTTGACAGGGATTTTTGATCCGTGCAGCTCTTAAAGTGACAGCAGCCTAATAAACCTGTTGCTGTCTTTGTTTTAATGTTAATCAAACAACAAAAGACAAAGAAAAAAATCATTCACTGTAAATTAGTTTCTGATGAAAATGTAAGCTTTAAACACATTAATATTTCAATCATTATGTTGGAAAACATTCTTATCAAAATAATTTCTGTTAATATTTTTAGAAAGCTATTGAGTTATTAAGCAATAATGTAGGTTTTTACCTTTGTGTTTCATATAATGACCACTAGTAGGTGCTCTAGGAGGTTTTCCTTGATTGGTATTTCCTGAAGAGATACATTGTTGTTAAAAACAAAAGTAAGACAGTGGCGCACGCTCGTTGCATTTTACCGTAAAATGGGAGTTCCGTGTCTTTTTTAAAATCAAAACATTAATGATGTACCGCTCATCAACCCGCGACCCATCCACAATTAATTGGAATGTTATATTTTTATTACTTGGCTCGCCCGACCCACGGATTATCCGCAGTCTCCCCAGATATAACCACGATCCACGCATCACTATATAGTGTTATGTCTACTAATTTATTTAGTTTAAAGTGAAACCATTGTAGTCCTGATTATATTCACTTTTTTTTTTTTTTTTTTACAAAAACGTAACTGTAATGTGATTACTTTGTTTTTTGACGTAACCGTAACGAATTACAGTGACCAGATTTTTGTATCCTGATTACAGAATTCTCAAAATTCTCAAACACACACACATATACATATATATATATATATATATAAATATATATATATATATATATATATATATATATATATATATATAGTCTACAGGTACAGCCATTTACAGATAAGTTGCCTGTTATAGGTTAACCTACAATTTTGCAAATTTCCAGTTTATTTCCATTAATTCCCATTAATACCCATACATTCCCATTAATTTTCATGGAAAGTTTCCAACTTTAAAAATTCACAGAATTTTGCAACCGTACTTAGGATAAACAGAACAATATCATCTGCTGGTGTGGGCACTTATATAGTTATTGTTATATTTATCATTCTTGGTGTGAACTGGCTTTTAGAGTGTCTAATCTACATAGCGCTGTGCTTTCTTTCCTCTGGGCTCAATGTCCATCTCTCCAAGGTGTGTTGAAACAGATGGTGTAGACAAAGAGACCTCCCTAAGGGACAGACATCAGGCGGGGGTCTTGCAGACCAGCCCTGCTGTATCCAGTTCTACAGTTATCAATAAAGGGGCCGTCCCACCTGCCTCGCTCTTTTCCAGTTCATCTTCTCATCTGCATCCCATCAGACTGATTTGGCATTGGGCATCCTGCACCTGATAACACTCAAAGAGCATCCACTACGGTCATCTGTCTCTCTCTCTCCTCTACATGCTGGCTTGTATCTCTCCTTGGTCCTTTCTCCAATACTGGAGAGAAAATTCAATCGCGCTTCAATAATCTCATCGAGGCCCACAGCCAGACCAGGCTACGCCGACATGACTGTCACACAACAGTATTGCATTAGAAACATGCAGCATGCCATTTCCCCACTGAAATAACAGCAGTACATGGCGAGAGGCTGCTGTATACTGACAGACTATTGATTACGCCTGGCAAATTACAGCTACAGCCTGTATGAGCTGAAACACCAGCATTGGCCCAGAAACACATTTCAAGTCTGAAAACACAGCTGTGTGTTTCAAATATACACAAGAGGGATCAACTCGGCCTGTGTTGGGAACATACAGTCTTAAAGGATTAGTTCACTTTCAAATGAAAATTATCCCAAGCTTACTCACCCTCGAGCCATCCTAGGTGTATATGACTTTCTTCTTCCTGATGAACACAATCGGAGAAATATTAATAAATATCCTGACGCATCCGAGCTTTATAATGGCAGTGAACGGGACCAACGAGTATGAAGAAAGTGCATTGATCCATCATAAACAAACTCCACACGGCTCCGGGGGGTTAATAAAGGCCTTCTGAAGTGAAGTGATGCGTTTGTGTAAAAAATATATCCATATTATAAAATATCTAGCTTCCGCCAGAAGCTAGATATTATTAAAATGAACTTAATGTAATAAAATTAATATTACAATCAATTAACCTGTTTGGCCCATGAACATTCAGTGTTAATTGTTTATTAATTCTAAGAAATATTCATTTCCGGGTTTTGGGAAATAACAATCTTATTGTACAGTACTACTCAGAGCATGTAGTCAGGATCGGCATAATTAGGGACTCCAGTATATGAGCATGAAACACGGACAACTTTACGTGTGACATGAACAAGACTTTATTAACTAGACTAAACACTTAACTACTCTAACATTCACACACATACATGCATAGTTTACCAAGGGAAAGAGAGAACTGAAGCAGAATACAGGAAGGCAAGAAGTTACAGCATTGTTTGAAATTCAGCAGATCAACAGTAACAGCCTTGAGCAAACCATCAGTTTAGTTTTAACAGGCCCTTCTTTAAAAGGGGTAAGGATAATTAATGTATCAAATAATGAGACTAAGTTTGATGCTTGCATGTCTCGCCCATTTGAATTAAAGCTGTCCTGATGCAATTCGTGGAGGCTCCCGTTGAATCTTTGCTGATATTGTCTTGATGAAAGAGAACCAGTTGGATTCAGAGGATCTTTGGTGAATGGAAGGTCTAGGCCGAAGCCTGGCACAAGTTTGGGGTTCCTTAGAAGCATCTAGCTTCTTAGCATCATCTTTGCATCAGCATTTTTCAGTAAAGGAAAAGAAGGATTTTAAAGCGTGAAGATGCCACACCCTCTTAAGGTGACTGAGCCAATAAGGAGTTTTCCGGAGGGAAACTTTTATGAGTCTTTGTTCTGTAGCAAGATATTAGCATAAGACATTGGATTGGATGTTTGAGAGAAGAACCTTCTAGATTTTTATAATACTAATGTGTCACAGAGTTAGTAACATAAATTACCAAATAGCAAACAAAAGTTGGAGTCCATAGATACCAAACATGCTACCCATGTGATTTTAGTTAACTATAAATTAGTTAACTAATTAAACTCTGAAACATTAATACCAAAATAGTTCAAAAGAGAGAATTAATACATAGAATAAACCCTATAAAAGGAAAATCATGAGAGAGGGGAAAATTGGATACACGTTTATACATTTCTCATGCGGTTATATTTGTACTTCTCAGAAAGAATGAAGTCAGAGTCACAAATTCCTGATGGTCATAAAAAAAATTCTTAGCAGTTTTCTTGTGTCCTGTAACAGGACACCTAGTTCTGTCTGTGTGTTAAGCTTCCTTTGGGATGCTAGTTGCAGTTTAGGGGGATGGGTTCACAGAACTTTGAGAGAGTGAATTTCTGGATTATTCATTAAATATAATGAATAATTGTGTGTCTGACTGGTCCAGATGCTACATAAGTACTCTTACTATTTCTACCATATCTATAGAATAATAAGAATAGCAATAGTGTGTTAGAAATCATGGCCGATACCTCCAGTTCAACGCACTGCAAATGGAAGATCAAGTTGAGAGCATTGTATTGTGGGATAAAGTATTCCACAGGGTATGCACTGCTGTATAATGCTCATTTCTATTAATGTACTACTGTAGATCATGCTGGTATGCATACTAAACAAAGAGCAGTAGACTGCGATAGTATTCAATTCTGAATTTTTTTTTTTTTTTAATGGGCTACTAATGGGCTTCATCTTAAATGCAACAATTTAGTCTAGCATTTCAAGGAAACATATGAGGGTTATAATAAAAGTTGTTTCCAAAACCTACAGTTAACCTTGGATATTAAAGCTGCGCTGTTCTTCTGCCTCTAATTGAAGCTAAAAATGCAAGGTTGCAAGTGGTGATGTCGGACGACATGGTAATTGCAAGTATTATACAAAGTAACGATTTTTTGTGGAAAGACAGCAGTACAAACTCAAACAGAGGCTCTAATCACCTTGAGATTATTCCATGGGGAAACTTCAAGGGCAGAAGCAGAGATTCAAACAGACAATTCATGCTCTCGTGGCATATAAACAGGAATAGGATCCACACACATAACTTATTAAAATTCAAATTGCAACTAAAATGGCAAAGTATCGATTGAATCATTAACTAAAACTACCAAATTCTTTAAAAAGAACATGCAAGAGCCAGCAGTACAGAATTACTCAAATAAATTAGTTGAAAGCATTGCCAGATATATGAAACCACCTGCTTAAACATCTCAATCAAAATGTTATACTGCAAGAGTACATCTTTGTACATCAATGACTGGCAATGAAGAAAGATGCTTAATAGTGGATCAAACTATAAAGGCCAATTAATAAACGTGTGATGACAGGGTCCTCTCTGATGACAAATCTGGGAACAGCTGGGAGTGGGATTTTACATTCCATCTTAAACCTCATATTATGCTTGACTCATTTTATTAGTTACTTATAAGTACATTTTAGTACAGTACGTTAAACACTGATCTGTGTGAACATGGTTTCACTCTAAATTCCAAACTGCATTTAGTGAGATGAGCACAATCAGCTGACACATGACCGAACTTCAAAGTTGAAATAATGTCAATTGTTTAAAGTCAAGTTTTTAATGTTGTTTATATGTCTACGTGGTGTTTTTAATATGCTTTAAGACAAACCATAAGTCAGCACCATTGCTAAGTATTTTCTCCTTAAAACTGCAGTGAAAAAAAGTCTCAAAAACACGGTTTGAAATCGCCAGTGTTTCTTACGTCACAAACTACCTTGTAATCAATCACGTCAACTTGTGGGCAGGCTTTAGCATATCATTACTATACTGCGAAGCAGGGGAGTCTCAAGAGAAGCCAGGTTAACCCTGGAATATTTTCCTGTTGCTATGAAAAATCGAGTACATTTAGCAATATAGCGGGTGAATTATGTATATGACGTATATTATGATGTTACGATGAACTGACGTTTCTCCACTGACGTTCTAAGTCGCTCAAAGCGTTTCTAAAGATGCTGATTTTTAGAACGCAGCTGTCTGACTCTAAGATGGTCAACGGGAACATGGTTTGTGTAACATTAGCAACACATTATTATCTGTTTAATAATGCAGTCAAGCAAAAAGCTAATCATATTAATTACAATTATGTGTCCGACATTGTTAAGAGCGACATAAAACACGTTACCATTCTGATATATATCGATTTGTAGATGAGCCTGTATAATTTGCTCTTCCTCTTCTTCTGAATCAGTTTCTGGTTCAAACATATATGGCTGAATTAAACCAGTATTTCCACTTGCCATTGTTTGCATAATTTGCATATTCATCGGTCTGCATATATTACATGAAGCAAGGGTGTAGAGTTACTCACAGAAACCGTTAATCCAACACCGATACACGTTCCTTTGGATTTAGATGTAGGATTTAATCTGACACAATGTCAGATTAAGGTAAGAGTCTTATGGCCCATCCACACTAAGAATGATAACTATAAAGATAGCAATAAAGATATAGTTCTAAAAATCATTCTAAATATAAAAGAATAGCACTGCTCACACCACAGCTATAACGTGTAAGGGTAAATGATAAAGATATAGAGAAACAATATCGTTGGGATCACTTTCAGAATAATTTTTTTCCAGCTGTTGAACGATAAAACACTGAAATTACCTCAGGTATCTGGTATCCAATGAAGTTGTAGTGAAAAAGACTAGGCATTGTTTTTATTCAACTATACTGACTTCGTCAACTAAATTCACTGTTAGATTATATCGATTACACTAGCTATTCACTCAAAACATAGCATGCTGAGGACATCTGCTGGTTAAAACCGTGTGAATGCAACAAGAACAGCAAAAACATGTTGTACACACTTTAAAACTGCAGTGCCGGAGCTTAGAATAAACAGAGTGTTATCGTTCGTTGATGTGGATGCAAATATAGTTATTGTTCTTGGTGTGAACGGGCCTTTCTTATCTGATATAGTATTCATTCTTCAGGTCGATGTTACGGTGACCAACAGGGGACATGTTTGGTTCACTTAGTTTTGTCGCGGCCATGACATATTAACTCTTGGGAACGTGATAATATGTCGTGGCCATATTATATTAATTCATGGGAACATCATATTAACTCGTGGGAACGTGTAAGTCATGGCCAGGAGATAATTTTTTCGAGGTAACTACATCCTTATGTCATGACCAAGTGATGTAAAGTCATGGCCTTGAGATCCTATGTTGAGGGAACAACATATTTTTCTTGTTGCCATGACTTCATGTTGAGGGAATTACATATTTCTCATGGCCATGTGTGAAATGTGTAAACAACCTGCGTTACCATAGCAACCAGAAATTATCCAAAAAATGATAGGCCTATAATAATATTAATACTATATAATCCAGCCCTAATATTGAGTGAAATTGAGTGAAAGAACAACAACAAAAAAGTAGGGCGGGACTGTGTTTCTTATGATCAGAAATTGATTGGATAGCTGAATTGTTGTCGTTTCCTAATTATTATCATTTTCAAATGATTGACAGGTCGCTGGAGGAGAGGGATTATCGTACCATGCTCATGCAGGTGCAAACGTCATCAGAGAAGAGATGTTGTTGTGAGGGGGAGAGTTCATGTTTTTTATTTAGATTACAAGAACACATACATAAAAAAAAAAAAAATATATATATATATATATATATGTGCACGGATACATCATTTATAATAAACATTGCAAACATTGCAAAAGAATTGTCAATTTTGATTTCATGGTGACTTAAAATAAATAGGGTCAATTTTGATTTCATGCCAGCTTTACACCAGTCACAATATAATTGGTTTATATTATCTAAAGAGACTTGTTCTGAATGCTCTGGCAACACTAGGCCAGTAGTATTAACAAGAACAGACCAGGAGATGAGAAATGGAACAACAACAAGAGCAGTGAAGGCTTCAGAACAGCTTTAGATTGAGTGTGTGTGTGTCAGATACAGAACTGGGGCAGAGTTTTACACAAAACACAGCACTTTGCACCGCTGCTATACTGTCATCGGCTTCTGCTGCTCTCTGAGCCCATTCATCATTTTTAATGGTGTCTCTCTGCCTTCTCCTTTCTGTGAGTGTGTGTACTCTTCTGTGGATTTACGACGGTGTGGATTTGTCATGCCTACTTCCGACACACTAAATCCAACCTTTGACCCCTGGGTCATCTCTAGAGAGGAACTGCAGCCTGGACCAATCAATCCCTGTTTGCTTTCACTCCGCAAACACACAAGGGAGAGAGACTAGGAAACACACTTGAGTTTGAACTTGCTCTTTCTGATACACATATGTACTGGTAATTTTAACACAACAAAGATAAACAAAAAATGGCACAGCTCACAGAGTGGTGGACAAAGAAGAAACAAATACTCAAAGGGGGAGGCTGAACGAATGCTGCAAAAATCAATAGTGGTTTTGTTTGGGTCTTATTGATACGGGTGTTGTGTGAGAGCAAATGAGAAACACAATAATGGAGAGAAAAGAAAGTCATTTACTTTTAAATTAACCACATATAATCTGGAATAATGAAAAGATAAATAATTAAGATAGATAAAAAATAAATTCAAATAAATGAGACAAAAGATAATAAATAAACAAAATATATTGAATAATAAGATAAATAAAATAAATATTATAAATACGATAAAAATAAGAAAAATAAACAAAAATCAAATAACTAAAGAAATAACAAAAAACAAATAAACAATGTTATAAATAAAAGAAATAAAAAAATAAGTAATAAGACAAACAAAAAAGATAAATCTATTAAATAAAAAATAATATCCATATATCCATAAACTACAAAGGGAAATCAATGTCTAACATTTTTGTTTTTGGTTAAACTACACCTTTAGGATAATGTTTTAGAGTAAAATTAAATATTTAGTCCCTTTTTTAGTACATTTTTGTCCTTTTCGGAACTTGACAGCCTCTGGCTGCTGTTTAGTTTCACTATACAGAATGGTGGGAACATTCTACAAAACATCTTTTGTGTTAACAGAGGAAAGAAAATTATACAGGTTTGTAAAGACATGCGGTTATGTAAATGACACAATTTTATTTTTTGGGTGAACTATCCCTTTAAGGTTGCACTAGTTTAACCTGCTGGTGAAGAGTCGGTTGGCTAGTGGTTTTTAAAGTAGGTCAACATGAGCAGGACTGTGGTTTCTCAGGTAACTGCTTCACACAAACACTACGCCACCCATTGCTGAGAGTTGGTCTGAGTGGGTTTTTAGCAACTTCATTATGTTACATTGTGAATGAGGTGAATGAAGCAGTTTTGTACAACATAAGAGATACTGTCTGGGCTGATTCACCTCAAATTCATGAGCTGGTTCTTAATAAGTGCAGTAAATAATGTAAAAACGTACTCACAGAGGCAAAATAGAGAGCCCACAAGACTGGGGCTAAATGTAGATGAGTTATTAATCTACTCTACACACAGACAGATGGGTGCTGCTCTCTCCAAACACACACACACACACACACACACACACCAAAGTCTCCAAAGATCATGAGGCCGTGCTAAGATACATAGACTAATGGGTTTCTTTCAAGTCTGAATGGATCAGAGTCTCCTCAGGGTTCAGATATCTTCATAATTGGCAAAAGTTAGGGGGAAAAAAGTAGGGGGGAAAGTGTGGTAGAGAGGTCTTAATATAAAAAGACCAAGAATACTAATGACATGTTTTGGTCTTAAAATGTAAACTATGTAACTTTTTTTATTCAAAACTAACCAAATTTAGTCAATACATTATTAATCCTTCTTCCAAGACATGTTTTTGATTTATCCTGATTCATTATTCAGTGTGTGTTTTTATTTTATATAAATGGTTTTCACAGGAAATTGAGTACATACATCACTCGCCCATGCATGTCTTGTCATATCCATAAATAGAAAAAAGTTGCTCTGGATACTTTGACACGAGTATGGTGTGGGAGTGGCAAAGGTTGTCACAACGAGCGAGAAAGGTTGACATGGAGCATAGGGATGGGCGATACCACTTATTTTCTTTTCGATATGATACTGATACTTTCAAGGCCAATATCGCCAATATTGATACTGATACGATACCTGTAATCTGAATTTATTGATTTTAAAATTTCTTAAATTATTGAATTACTAAAAGTAAAATGGGTATTGATACCCGCTTAACATTATATTTGAAAGTTATTTTAACATATAATATGCCTTAATTGCAACTTATTCAATTATAGTTTTGTTTGCACATGGTTAAAATGTTTACTTGTAGTGGTAACCATGGAAATATACAAATACTATAGGCCTAGCTGAACTATGGTCACTGTAGTAATGGTTCAGTTTCATAAGGTACGGCAAGTGACAGGCTGTTGCACCCATAAAATACAACCTTTGTATTCTGACAGTGTATTAACATTAGTTACAGAATAGAACCAAAGTCCCTTTAAGTGTTATTCTATAGTCTTTGATAGAACATCAATATGAACTTTTAAAGTTCAATTTAAATAAATGTAATTGCACTAACTATGTAGGCTGCTATTTAATTTTGTTTATTGTGAAATAACTCAAACATATTATGTTTTTTCTGTCTTTAAGCATTGTTCTGGGCTGCGTTTCCCAAAAGCATCAATGGTTTCTTACTGTTTAAATTTAGTGTCGGCAGTGAGTGAACGCTCTCTGTGATTGGTTCTGACTTGCAACATTTGCGTGTGTTCAGATGAGCAGGAAAATAGTTCTACTACACAATTATTCGTTAACATAGGTTATTTGTCCAATGCAATGCATATTGTATGCATTAAACTTATTGTTAAATAAACAAAATCACTGGTAAAAAAACAAAACAAAAAAAAACCCCACTTTAGTATCGATATTTTATTTGAATCTTTTGTATCGAATCAGTGGTTCGGAGCATGAAAGTCACGTGATTTCAGTAAACGAGTCTTTGTTACATCAGAAGTATTTCAAAAATTCAATGGTTCACGTGACTTTGGGAGTTTGATGCACGTTCCAAACCGCTGATTCGAAACAAAAGATTTGTAAAGCTTCGAAGCTTCATGAGGCAGTGTTTTGAAATCGCCCATCACTAGATATTGTTAAATAAAGTCGTTATTTTGGGGGGAGTTTTTGGCACACAAAAAGTATTCTCGTCGCTTCATAACATTAAGGTAGAACCACTGTAGTCACATGAACTGTTTTAAATATGTTTTTAGTTCCTTTCTGGGCGTTTGAAAGTTTAAATTAACTTGCTGTCAATGCAGGCCTCACTGAGCCATTTTGTGTTCCGAAGATAAACGAAGGTCTTAAGTAGAGCTGCACGATTAATCGTAAAAAGATCGCAATCTCGATTCAAGCACCCACACGAACCTATTTTATTAATGACAACGATTCTCCCGCGTCTATTAAACCTTTGACAAAATCATACCGTAATACCGTAACGTTCAAATCTGTGTTTGTGCACATTAGTTATTTCTGTGTTACAAATATTCACAAGTATATATATATTCAAGTTAGTATTTAAACACTGATGTCTACGACAGCGATCAAAATAGAGCAAACTACCTGTAACGAACTTGGCACGTCAAATAACAGTTGTATCAATTACATCTAATTCCACTAGGTGGCGACAACTGACTGTTAAAAAATTTATTTATCATTGAATCGTTCATTCAAAAACACTGATTCATCCAGCAATGAAACAAGTATTTATTAATGAGTCACTGAATTCATTCAAAAACATTTTTATATGGTTATATAAAATAATCAATTCAAACATTTTCCAGCGATTAGAAACAGCAATTTATATTTTGTCAGAATAGAGTTATTTTGTTTGGTTGTATATTCAGAATTGTGGGAGAATCGTGATCTCTATTTGAAACCAAAAAATTTGCGATTCTCATTTTATCCAGAATCATGCAGCTCTAGTCTTAAGGGTGTGGAACGACATGAGGGTGAATAATTAATGACAGAATTTTAATTTTTGGGTGAACTAACCCTTTAACAATAACGTCAGTAACCATGAGTGGCCTAACTGTTGGTCAAGGGATCAAACTATGTATTTTTGCTCTCAGAACAACTGGCTGATTTTCAAAGACCGTAAGCTTGGCTGCAAAATATGTATACATTTTTATTTATAATATATACCGTATGTCATGTATAAAATAGTGTATATTTCAAATATAATAATAATTTGCATATACCAGGCGGTGCACAAGAGAGTGCCAGCACTTTTTTCCCCACTTCAAGCAATGGCTGAAGCACAACCAAAACAATGTTCTTCTGCAAAATGCAGGCAGTTTTGTTGTTTAACCACAAGAGGGCCAAAAGTTACACAGTATACCTTTAAAATGAGCCTTCAATTTTAAAGTTCCAGTTATGAGCAAAATGAGATTACCATTTTTATTGGGCATGGTGTAATACTTTCATTTTGAGCTGTTGGTGAAAAAGTTACCTAAAGTGTAATCTCAGCCTCAGACGTTACCCACGGACCGTTGGCTGAACATCTGATGCATATGGCATAACTGGAAACACTTCAGGAGTTTCAAAGTCATCATCTGATTTGTTGAATTCTACAGGATTTCCGGAATACGTATATGTTGCATTCTTTATTGGTCCACCTGGAAACAAAGCCTTTGTGGAGCCAAAACCCCCTCATGGAAGAAGAAAGCCATTGTGTGGCAATGAGTGCTTATCAGGATCAACTAAATGCTGGATTTTCAAAAGTATGAAAAATATGTGAAGTTCACATCATAAGTTCATTAAAATACTTACAAGAGTTTTACACGCTTGTCTGTTATTGTAGGGACATCAGCTTTACATTTTTACGCACCTAAACATGAAGCTTAACAAAAACTGTGAATGGTTGCTTGTCAGTCAGATGGCCTCTTGGTGGATGTTGGTTAACGAAAATCAGTGTGAAGGTCTGGCTACGCGAGACTACCAGGAAAAAATAATAATTCTACGAGTAAAGCGAATAATGTAACGTGTTACTTAAAGTAATGTTCCCCAAGCCTTGAAAGCTTTCCTAATTAAAACTCAGCTCCTGTTTGCCATCTTAGTCTCTCAGCAGCAGTCATGGTGATCTTTTGTTTATTGGATTTGTTGGATTAATGAGTGTTAACTTCGTTCTGTCACCATTTGAGACTCTGAGCTGACAGTCTAACAGAAGGCATGCAGGTGGCAGGAGGCAGTCAACCTCTGACCTTTATTCATAAGCACAACATCATCCAGCGCCGAGTGGGTGATCAGCAAGATCTCTTACAGCTAATGTGACAGCACGCGCAGCACAACCTCCGGGTCCTGCTGGGAGTTTTATTTCATTATTAAAGCACATTTCTGACTCTGAGAGACACACAAACAACAGTTCCCCCCCTCACACACACACACACACACGTTTCTTAACCAAAAATACTTATTTTATTTATAAATAAATAAATAAAATAAGTGAATAAAAATAAATAACTAAATTTATTTGTTTGAAAAGTGACACATAGAAATCAAATATACACAAAATATGGGTCTATCTCTCTGTTGGCCAGTGCAATGCAAGTCTCACCAACGTCATACAATTAACTCGGAGGAAAAGCCGAGCCATTTATCAGAGCCACAATGAATAATGAATTTTCTAAAATTAAACACATAAAACATTTATAATTAAGGTCGTTAACCATTTTCAGGGTTAATTGGTGTTTCGTTCACCCCAAATGTGTGTCAAATAACTTTTTTTGGAGAAAGGTTATCCGTTTGGATGGGTGTCTTTAATTAGCTAGTGACGCTACTGACCGTCAGTACCATGACAACCATGAAAAAGCACATAGAAAAGGAAAAGACTCTTCTTACTAATTTAAAATAAGAGTTGTACTATGTAGACATGAATCTACTACAAAGCTCTAGCTCATTTAAAAAAAAAAAAAAAAAAAACATGTATCATGCACAAACCATACGCACTTATGGTTACCAATGTTTACACATGGTCAAAATTATAAGGACACCTAAACACCACACCTATATGTGTTAGTTAAACACATACTTTTGGTCATTTAGTGTATTCTGAGCTACTTGGCCCATTAACTGAATCACCTGATCCATGCCAATATGCAAAGGTTAGCCAATCATTATACAGGATTAGGGATGCACAATATACTCTTATTGTGAATGCTCATTTTCCACATTTTCCATTTGGGTTAAAAAGCTTTAAATTCACACAAAAACAGGGGAAATGTGTTCACTATAACATTCACTTAAAGTTTACTTTTAAAAACACCTTTTAATAATTTGGTAACACTTTACTTAAAGCCTTTATATATAATGCATTATAAAAGTATTTTAATCCATTAATTATGCCTAATGCGCCTTATAATGCATTGTATGGTCACATGAATAATTGTAACCACAGTTATAATCTATTATAGAACATATCTATTCATTGGACACTCCTTTAGAAATAATAATGCATTAAAAAAAAATTATAATGCATTTCATTAGGTACATTAGGTACATTATTTATGAATACCATTATAATGCATCATACAAAAGCTTTAAGTAAAGTGTTACCAATACATTAATAATTTAATAACACTGCAAATTTAATCTTTGTGAAATCTCAAGCTGAATATCCATTTTTCATACTGTACATTATAATGGCATGATGCCTAAATTCATAATAGTGAGCATTTCTCCTTTGCTGAAATAATCCATCCACCTCACAAGTGTGGCATATCAAGATGCTGATTAGACAACTCTATGAGAGACCAGAGAGAATGCTCAGGGACGCAGTGCAACTACTAACAAAACCTCACAGTGAATGATAGAGTGAACCAACCTTATGTAGACAGAGTTAACGATGCAAATGACAAATAGCGGTGAACAATCATGGCTGAGGATTATGGGTAATGAAGTCCTTGATGGTGTGGCAATAGTCTAAAGTGGAGTGCCCTCTTGTGGTAATCACGGGCACTCACTGGTGATCGTGACAATAGCATAAAAGCATTTATCAGCCATTGACCATAACACAAAATATTGGTTTACCAGCATCAGACAGAATTTTAATATTGTTGCATCCCTATATGGAATATTTACATACAGTATAGAAGCCTTATAAAATGGCCTGTTTAATTCTAACCAAGAGAAACTGGGGGCAAGAAACCTTTACTTACCTTTGATAGTCATCTTCAGGGAGAAAAATACAACAACAACAAAGTCCAAATCACTATCTGACAAATGATGACCACTGTGGTCAGACACTGGGAACTTCAGCAAATGCACCTAAATGTCTGTTCTGTTTTGGATTAAATTAGAGTAGAAACAGTCTTAAACCTTCCCAAAAACATTTCTGACTACTTTCTAGTAGAACTTTCCAAAGTTTTCCCCCTTTTTCCTCTGACATAGATAACAGTAGCATCAATACAACATTCTTTCTTTTCTTCTGACAGTTGTGAAGACACAGAACTCCTTAGATAAACACTTTCCCCAATGAAAATGCAGAGAAACGCTTGATTCACTTATTTTTCAGATCCTCTTAAAATCTCCAGACTCGCCCACTCTGCCATCACAGAAGTCTACCTACGGCCACTGGAGAGCAAAGCGAGAACTCGCCCTGACAGAAAGCTTTATCACATCTCCATGACACATAAAGACGTTTCCCTAATCTCTTCCTGAAAAGCGTTTGAACTTTACCTCTCTGAGCTGGCGGTCTTGTGAGAGCAGCTAAGCTCTGACTGATAACGATGGAGCAGAAAGATGGAGCAGCACAGCATATGTCTGAGGGTAAGGGTCAAGCCATTAAATCACACTCTTATCTGCCGACACAATAATGAAATATGCCTCCATTTCTCTTAATAAAAAAAAATAAATAAAAAAAATCTGAGATCTGAACCATCTGAAACCCAACAAATACCTTCGACTTTGTGATTTTTGAATTTTTCAGATATTTTTCTATAATATAATAGTCAACATGAAATGGTATTTTTTAAAATTATGTAATGAAACAGGATATTCATTGAGAAAAAGGACAAGGGTGAACTTGATTTTATCCATTGGGAAATGATTGAGCATGGTGATTGATTTTGATTTCCATGGCTTGAATTTAAATAAAGCTTTATACAGTAATTGGTATATAATATTATCCAAAGCTTAGCTATAAATATGAAGACTTTTTTTTTTTCTTTGGAATAACATGCACCAAGTATTAATCAAGAATAAGTCCAGGAAAGTACATTTTAATTTCATGTTGACTTTAATACTCAAAACATCACCCTTGTTCAGTCTCCAGTGAGTTTTGATGGGTATACGTGGCATTATCCGTATCAATTCCTTGGACTTATCATGAAAAGTATTATAATACCACCATGATATCAATCAGTTGGCTTCCAGGTGGTACAAAGACAAACCTTTTCTGTGACATTTCTGCAGTCTGACAGCGTTATCTAGACAAACTTCAAGTTCATATTCAAAGAGTCCCATTATCCTAAAGTTGTTTCATTATTGTACATATTCCTTTTATTTTAGAAACTTCAGATATTTATGAGTACTGACTGGGGTTTGTCAAACGTACCGGTACTAAAGAAAAAAGTTGGCGGTACCAGCATTTCTGCAGTACCAGTGGTACAGAGTATCGGGTATATTCGGTCCACTGGTAGACACTGCTTGCAAATACTCTCGTTCGTGTTTGTTTGAGCGCTATCTGAGCATCAAAGGTTTCTATTTACAGCATGTTTTTCAAACGTTGAGCACGTTGAGCCAATCACAATCATATTGAGCATGTGAACATGGTGCTAGTCAGTAAGTCAGTCAGAATCCACTTAACACTGCTGAAAATGTACAAGGTTTTGTTTGTTCAAAGAGAGCCACAAGCTCACGAATCCTCAATGGGAGTTTTTGCAAACATGTGAAATTCATTGAGCTTGCACTTTGACAGCCTTAGTGATTATAATGGGAGGGCTCTTCTCTTGCTTTCTGTGTATTACTTGTTCACAATCTGAATAGAAGTTTAGTTTTTCATGCTGCCAAGTACACTGCAAAGTTTCTTAAATGTGCAATTGAAATGAAAATGGCAATGATTGACAGTGATAACCAACGGACAAGACAAAATTCAAAACTTTTTGCTCTGGTACCAAATTTGGTACAGAGAGAGGCAAAATTTTACTGGTATTGGTACCGACTATTGAAATTTTGGTACTATACTGACTGAGCCGAATTCTAAGGAATGCTGGAAAAACCAGGCCAAGCAATAGCTTTGTGTGAGGAATACACAATAATTTGTGAAAATCACCTCTGTAGCCTTTATATTGCATTGGTTCTTGTGCTAGCTGCATTTCAATAAAACAATTTGTTGTGTCATATTTGACATCTATGTAGGTAACTGCCATGCCTTGTGACCAATTGCAACATGCCAAGCTCAAAAATGAGATTTATGTGAAAGAAATTTCAGAGATAAAGTGGAGGACAACAATTTCAGTAAAATTCAGTTATTTTGGGAAGCAGATTTTTGGAACAAAGCTGGTTTGTTGTTAATCCAAAGTGGTCTACCACCCCTAATAAGCTTGACCAAGATCAACCTGGTAAGCTAAAGGCCCCGATATACTTAAATCAAAATCAAGAACGAACTGGTGTTATGTCATTTTAGAACAAAATCCAAAGTTTGTTTTGTGTTCGTTTCGGAAATTCGAAACGACGAACAATCTGGAAATGTTCCCTTTATTTAATATTTTGTGGTAAATGTTTTTTTTTTTTTTGCAAACAAAGTACTTGCGTCACTTCATAAAACTGAGGTTAAACCACTTGGGTCACATGAGCGCATTTCCACCAAAATTACCCAAAACAATTTGTCCCAGGAACTTTTGTTCCCCCCAGACCTGTTGCTGTCTGCGTTTTCATTGTGGTCTAAAGTATGGTGAAGATTAGTCCAAGTCCTAGATAAAGATCTAGTTTCCTCTGGATTTCGTCCTCTGCAAATAAGCTTAATAAAGCCTGAATCTCGTCATCAGTTTATTGTCGAATTTTTAAACTCCATTGTTGATTCGAATAGCAAACAACTGTTATTGCACGCACCACAACAGACTTTTACAAAACGGTGTTTTAAATAAAATGCTGCGTGGATTCAACCAATCAAAATGCTGCGTGAACTCAACCAATCAGCATGTTCAGAACGCAAGTCCCACCCCCAAAAGTTCCTGAACTTCTAAAAAGTACTAACTCCATTTCTTCTTTTATTTGAAAAAAAAAAAAAAAAAAAAAGCCAGAATTCGGAGGGAAATACTTCAGAAACCAAAGCTTGAAGGTGGGCTTGCTCTTACTAATCTCTTATTTTACTGCTGGGCGGCAAATATACATTCTACACTTTTCTGGTTTCAAAGTCATTTCGGGCTCTGTAATTGGGTCCCGGCCTGGGTCAGTATTGAGGAGGGTTCTTGTTCCCCAGCCTCACCAGCCGCACTACTGTGTGGTCCTCTTAAGGCTGTCTCAAGCTATTCCTATGGTAATCCCATTGTCCGGCAATCATTACGAATTTGGTCCCAGTTTCGAAATCATTTTGGTCTTCAGCGGTTGCCATTGGTTTCACCTATTAATCGTAACCATGTAGTGAACACTTAGAAACTTAGTGATAAAGCATTTAATATTTGGCAGAGAGCAGGGATTTCGGTTGTCAATGACACTGACAATATTTTTCCCAGCTTTTCCCAGTTAACCCAAAAATTCTTTCTAGTGCTCTTTTTTTTTTTTTAGATACTTGCAGCTCCGAAACTTTGTTAAAAACTTCCACCAAAATCTCATCTAGATCAAATTCTTGAAGTACCTCCAAATAAAAAAGGTGCACTGTCTACTTTATACTACCTCTCTTTCCTTTATTAAACAACAGTGGGAGTCAAACCTTTGCCTCACATTTGAAGATGAAACCTGGAAACAGATTTTGTCCCGTGTTCATACCTCCTCTATCTGTTCGTGACATTGTCTCATCCAATTAAAATTTGTTCATCGAATTTACTAGACAAAAGTCTGAGGTTGGCAAAAATTAAGCATGGTTTTGATCCTATATGTGATCGCTGCAATCAAGCCCCCACTGATGTAATACATATATTTTGGCTATGCCCATCCATAACTTCTTTTTGGTTATCAATTTTTAAATGTTTTTCACATGTGACAAAGATCCGTATTGCGCTTTTTGGACTCTCACCGGATGTTACAGGTTTACCCGGTTGTACGGCAAACGCTTTTGCTTTTTTGACATTATTAGCAAGACTGCATTCTTCTGCTGTGGAAACTAAATTTTCCTCCAACTTTTGACAACTGGATGCAAGATGTAATTAGCTAAATAAATTTGTTCATTTGGAAAATGAACTTTATCTACTGTGCTACTTTGTTATTAGCTGATGCTCATGTTTTAGAAAACATTTCTTAATTGTGTTGTGTAAGGTTTCATCAGGAAGATTATTTTTTCTTTCTTTATTTTATTATTATTATCATTACTACTACTACTACTATTGCTTTTACTACAACTATTAATCATTATTATGTGTTGAGATTGCTTGTGCCTAAACGTTTTTACAAAATAAGAAAATAACTAGCAATTCACAGTACATTATTATGAAAAGTACATTATTATGATAATGTATAAGTACATTATTTTCACTAAAAGTAAACGTGATCATTCATATTGTGTTGTTTTAAAGCATGAAATAAACAAATACTTCAAACTGCTTTAAATGTTTTCTTATGGGGGTAGGATTGTAGCAAAATTCCAAATAAATAGATCCACAAATAAATGTAAAGATATTCACAAAAAAATAATTGTATGCACAAATGAATAGAATGAGATCCATAAATACATGTTAGGAGTTTCACAAAAATTAATTAAATGCACAAATAAATAAAATGAGATTTGCTAATAAAAAACATATTTACAAATATGTTTTTATATCACAAGCACAACTCTGCCTGCATTTATTTATGAATCACCACCTGTACATTTGTTAACTGCTTTCTCTGCATTTGTGGATTCTGAAACAATTCTAGCATCAAGACTGCAGACAAATCCACAAATAGGTCGACTCCACCCACCGACTACTCAAGCCAATCAGATAACGGCCACGTTGTGCTGACCAATTGCAGCACATTCTCGCTACAACCAATCACGTTTTGCTTTACAATCGGGGCGGGAACAAACTCTGAAAGGAGCTCCCTGTTATTCCACCATGGAGTTAAAAAACGGACATTTCATGGTAGCTAATGTACAATAAAACTTCATGAAACTCATAAGTAAAGTCCATCATTTGGACGGGGTCCGCTACAAAAAGATTTGTGCAGTATATTCTTTATATTACCATCGGGATCAGTGAATCGGGATAAAGGCTATGCACGAATTCTGATCATTCACAGATCCCCAGCTATAACACGTCTACCTGACGCGGCACGGCGCAGCGCAGCAAATAAGAGGCTTTAAAATCATTATAAACAAACGGATTACATTATTAGTGTCCATGTAAATGCAGCTATACTGTCTACAAGCGGCACGGTGAGAAATGATGAGTCAGTGGCAGTAAACGGATGTCCCGTTCTAGCTAATACCACACTTGATACCATGTAAAATACCAAATATGAGCCTGAATGACCATCAGAGTACAAGCCTCGGCAGCACTGCAGCTATGGTTTTGGATAATGCAAATAAAGAGGTTGCAATGCTGAAAAATACATTTTTTTTATTTTATTTTGGATGCTGTAAATAACTTTTACAATAAAAAACTATCAAGTCTGATTCATCTGAAATATTTGCGTGATCAAGTGTTGAACTGCTGGACATTTTACTTTTAAATGTAATGCATAATCTATAAGCTATGCAATTCAATAACCTGTCACATTTAAAAAGTCTATATCTTCTCTACAAACAATGGCAACGTTAAAACGTTTAATTAATGTTTCAAATATTATTTAAGGCCTGTTAATGTTTAATAGCTGGTTTGCTGCTCATATCCGTCTATGTTTAATTGATAAACTGGGAAATGCTGTTCCCAAAAAAAATCTATTTTGCAAACTGGCATGTTTATCACAAGGTTCAATCCAGTTAGATAAGTTAATAGCTAATTATTGAGGCTTTCTGTTCAATCTTGAATAACGTGATGCTTCCATAACGCATCTGTATCCAATATACCTTTGTTGTTCCCATAACAGAGAGCATTGTTTCTCTGGCATTTTTAAATGGCGCATAAAAAATATTAGTATGGCTTGGCTTGACACACAGTCTAATGGTCTAACGAAATATACATTTTAAAACTCTTTTTACTTTACCATTGTTTAAGAACGCTCTACTTCCTTTCTAAGCCAATGCAGGATGAGACCCCGATTGTAAAGCAAAACGTGATTGGTTGTAGCGAGAGTGTGCTTTAAATTGGTCAGCACAACGTGGCCGTTATCTGATTGGCTTGAGTAGTCGGTGGGTGGAGTCGACCTATTTGTGGATTTGTCTGCAGTCGTGACGCTAGAATTGTTTCAGAATCCACAAATGCAGAGGAAGCAATTCACAAATGTACAGGTGGTGATTCACAAATAAATGCAGGCAGAGTTGTGCTTGTGACATAAAAACATATTTCTGAATATGTTTTTTATTAGCAAATCTCATTTTATTTATTTGTGATTTCAATTAATTTTTGTGAAACTCCTAACATATATTTGTGGATCTCATTCTATTTATTTGTGCATATGATTATTTTGTTGAGAATATCTTTACATTTACTTGTGGATCATAATCTATTTATTTGGAATTTTGCTACAATCCTACCCCCATATTTTCTATATCTGGGCTTGGTACGCAACTCAATCAGAACGCGATACGCTGAATCTCCACGTCAATCTGCGCAATGATGTCAGTGGTCACGCAGAAAAACCGTTACAAACTTTAAAGCGGCAGCAGCGGGACTGAGCGGAACGACACAAAAATCTGAGGTAAGACAACATAACGTGTCAAAAAACTATAAACTTTTGTGAAAAGCTATGAAAATAACACCTATTTAATGTCATAATAACATTAAGGTGTGTTTTAATAATAAATAAATGACGACGGGCCTAAGCACACACGTCGTGTTAATGTGGCCACAATATTGTCAATTTAACGGCCTGGAGTAATAATTCCAGCTGTACCACTTACTACACCTTTTCCACATGTACTATTTCAAAATATTTTTCCCGTTTTTTATCCCTACTGTAACGCTATCGTGTGTGTGTGTGTGTTTGTGTGTGTGTGCAAGAGAGTGAGAGTGTGATTTTAATAGATAACAAAAGGCAATTTTGTGTAAAAATGAAAAGTTTTTTTTATTCATATTTTATAACGCATTGTTTTCTAAATTGCAATATTTCTCCGCATATAGACGCAAGAATGAGCTCAGAGCTGATTCACTGTAAAATCCATGTGGCTGACTGGTTGATGGCAACAGTTTCCAGGAATTCATCCCTACATTTCAAAGTTTATCTCCCAAAAATGCTGTTTAACTGTTTACCTTCCCCATTTTCACAATTAAGATATGACTCCTGTTGTTTTAACAGACAATGAAATTGATGGGGACACTTGAATGAACCTAACTGAAAACTATGATAGCTCAAATATTCCCTAAATTAAAGGATCAAGTTAAATTCATAAGGTTACAAGAAAACCTAAAGACTGAGATGCCTACCAAGACCACACACACCAATCATGTGTAAGTTTATTACATCTACTCTTAATGTTTAAAAAAAAAAAAAAAAAAAGTATGTGGACACCTCTATTAATTATTATTAACTCTTTTTTAATTACTGAAGAATTTAGTGACCATGTTCTCACATTTATGTATTTAGTTGACACTGTTATCCAAAACAACTTACATTGCTTTAAACTTATATTGCATTCCCGTTTTGGAATAGGATGCCCATCAACCCGTATAGGTGTGATGGTTAGGTTTTTTACATACTTTTAGCCAAACTATATTGCTATCATTGCAAATTACTGAGCTGTTAGTACCATTAGAACATGCACCTCTCTGCAGTTTGTTTTTCTGTAGGACTTGATTTGGTATTTTACATGGATCAATCTCAGCACAACGTATTGCTCGAACAGGGTGGCCAGAAATTTATCAGCTATCCCACTAGCAATGCAAAAAAAAAAAAAAAAAAAAAATAGAGGAGAGCAGAGATTTTTTACTTCAACAGGAGGAAGCAAATGGAAATAAAAAATAATCTGTTTGATCAGACGTGCATATATATATGGTAATTCCCACAGTGAAGTACAGGTAAGTGCATAATTTTAGAGAAATATGGAGGGTAAAAATGCTTTTCTCTAATTTCAGGTAAAGCAAGCAAACAATACAACAAGGTTAGTTCAGCCCTGGTTACCAAAAACCAGTCTTAAGTGACAAGACTGGAAGAGTGTATGTAAGAATGTTTTGAAGAGCCCTGCAGTTTCATAAAACCTTTTATAGTATTTTATAGTTATTTTAAAAATGGTGTAGAATAAATAATTATTTTTAAAGGAGTCATGGTGTCACGGACAGAAGGAAACAACAGAGGTAGTAATACAGTTCACAAAGGTTTATTATTGCAGGTGGCAGAGAGTGGTAGAAAAATAAACAGGTTATTAGATTGAATGATGACAGGTTGAATGAATTTAGCTGGATGATAACAGTCTCTTTGTAGATGATAGTGAGTGGATTGAACTGAACTGAAGACGAGGGAAGACAAAGGACGATGAAGGTGAGGAATCTCAATCATGAGACGAACAGGTAAGGAGCCAGGTAAGTGACACATGGCATGAGATGCTTAAAAACTAATTCAAGAAAGATCACATTTGACTGATATTGAAAAACTAGATGAAATTCGTAGCAGGTTCAGCAAAGTAAGGAAATGGGTTATTTTACCAAGGGTCCAAAGACTTGTGACACTAAAAATATGGCAAGCATTGTAGATGTAAGTATGCCAAATGAAATGACACATTTTTACTTACATAGCTAATATATATATAAACTGCAGGGCTCTTTGACATGTTCTTACATACACTCTTCCAGTCTTGTTTCTTAAGAACTGTGCCCGGTTGCATAAAGCACCTTTAGGGTTAGTTCACCCAAAAATGAAAATAATGTCATTTATTACTCACCCTCATGCCGTTCCACACCCGTAAGACCTTCGTTAATCTTTTTGATGAAAACATTCCAGGATTATTCTCCATATAGTGGACTTTAAAGGTCTTCAAACGGTTGAAGGTAAAAATGACAGTTTCAGTGCTGCTTCAAGGGGCTTTAAACAATACCAGATGAGGAATATGGTTCTTATCTAGCGAAACAATCGGCCATTTCCTTCAAGTGGTTCCGCCAAAACCGCACTTTCGTATTCTTCAAAGAGCTTATGCTGTATGTCCTACACGTTCCCTATTCTACTTACGGAAAACCGGAACTGGAGCCACGTTCGTTCCGTAAGTTGAATAGGGAAGGTGCAGGACATTCAGCGTAAGCTTTTTGAAGAATACGGAAGTGCGGTTTTGGCGGAACCACTTAAAGGCGATCATTTGTTTATATAAAGCATATACATTTTAAAAAAATTGAGAAAGTGACTGACCGTTTCACTAGATAAGACCCTTATTCCTCGTCTGGTATCGTTTGAAGCAGCACTGAAACTGTAATTTTTACCTTCAACTGTCTGGAGACCATTGAAGTCCACTATATGGAGAATAATCCTGGAATGTTTTAATCAAAAACCTTCATTTCTTTTCAACTGAAGAAAGAAATCCATAAACATCTTGCACACGTTATTTGTTAATACCGATCGCGATCCGTTTTCACAGAAAACAACTTAAGGTGGATGAGGAAAACAAAAACGTTTGCGCATCCGTTGACCATAAATGATAAAAATGCATATGTAATTTCATCAATGTTTATGTGAATAAATGCCTAAATTACAATTTGTTTATCATATAAAGTGGTTGATCGTGTCTCGTTAGAAGACTAGGATTGAACCTGCTCACTCCTTGTAACACTTAAAGTGAAGTTTTCCGAACTTTATGTTATACTTAGGGAAATGACAGTTTCCCTAAGGGGCTTTATGCAACACTTATCATTTTTTAAAGGATTACTTAAGTGAAAAATATATTTTTTCTTAGGGTTTATGATGTTTCACCTAAAGAAACCCTTAAGTAACACTTAAGGTGCTTTATGCAACCGGGCACTGGTATTCAGGAACAAGGGCTGAACACACCTTGTCGAATTGTTCGCTTGTTGGATGCCTGAAAATATAGGAAACCGTTTTTACTCTCCACCATTCTCTAAAATTACGCACTTGCTTCATAATATATTTCTTTTCTTTTTTTAGATGTACAATCTATCTGACCAAGGTTTGTATCAAAAGAGGTCAAGGGCAGTTGGGGTAAGTGTCACAGACAGAATCAACTTAAGTTTTTTTTAAGAATAGCACAAAAAAATGCATACACATGTTTTTGTGGCTAGCCTTAAGGTTCCCCCACAGTTGCAATCGCCAGGAACCTCAAAAGGTTCATTTTTTTAACCTTTTCTTCTTATACTGTATATGTGTACACTACATCTGCAATTATTTTTACTTAATTTTAATGATCTAACATTTTTTTTTATACATAATTGACATATATTGTAATTATGTATTGTCTTTTTTTATTTATTTTATTTTATTTTTTATTTTTTTTGTAAGTTGTAATTTACTTTTGTTTTGGGGAGGGCTGGTAACTATATTTGTTTCTATTCTTCTGTATCTTATTCTGCTATTATTGCAAAAGTTTAATAAACAGATTAAGCAAAAAAAAAAAAAGTACTAACTTGTAAGCAGGGACTTTCTGAGGTGGAAATTTTTATCCGGAACTTCGTTTACACCCTGATCCCTGCGGTTGAAACACACCGAGTACCAGCCCAAAGTCCCTAGTTCCTGGGGAAAGTTCCTGCAGTGGAAACGTGCCTATGGATTACTTTCATGATGTCTTTACTACCTTTCTGGGGCTTGAAAGTGGTAATTGCATAGGCTGTCAATAGAGGGACAGAAAGCTCTCAGATTTCATTAAAAAGATCTTCATTTGTGTTCCGAAGATGAACGAAAGTCTTATGGGTTTGGAACAACATGAGGGTAAGTTATTTTTTGGGTGAACTAACCCTCTAAAGCCCCAATGACAGGTAGTCCAACTGACAGGCCATCTTGGACCAGCATTGGAACATAAATGACCAGAATTTTCCATATGTATACATCTCAAAAACCATGTCTAAGATATGATCCATAATCTTTGTCTATGCAGTACAGTAGGTAACAGTCCATCTCCTGTAGCACGTAGAGATAAGTGTGATCTAGAGAGAAGAGGCCTAGCACTGCTGTGCCACAGGAGCAGACGGTCTCATTCACAGGGCGTAAGAAGAGGGATGAGCATTTAGACAAACAAATCATTTCAGCCCAAGATTGCTCCAGCAGCACAGAGCTGTTCCATTATCACGCCACGGCTATCTGGGTAACGCTCAATTACAGTGTCATTAGGCTGAAGAGTGGAGCTGCCAGTACTGGGAAATGAGGGGCTGAGGAGAGAGATATTGAGGGATACACTGAACAAAGAAGATACTAGAATAGATTTAAAGAATCAGGTTTTGCTCAATAAGGCCAGACTTTGCTAATCTATTACATTTTATATCCAAGCAAGCAAATTTTCAAAAAAGGCACAGCTGAAACTAAACCGATGACTGGTTGAAACTGGCTACTGATGATTTTAAAACAAGAACTACAGGTGAATTTAGGTTTTATAAGATAAAGCTAGTCCAAAAATCGTAGGCAAAATTATAACTTAATGTTGATTAACCCTGGGTGGTTTAAACTAGTGACTAACTATCAGTGTTTTGGAGACCAGTAAAAAATATTCACTATCTATATAAGCAGTAGTATTACAAACTAACCCATAACAGTGCAAATACAATTTCAACACAAAAAATCTGTCAACTCTTCAAAATCCATGCAATGCAATGGCACTTATAAAAACACTCTGCACATTAATCATGTCACATACATATTGATATATGCAAACATATTATTAAACAATATGAAAATCGAGTCTGAAATGGATGAAACAAACTAATTTGTACCATACATAAGCAAATGCGTTAAGCAACATTCACTAAATTAAAGTGCATCAAAATATGCAGAATAATACTATGTCTGAAAGGCAAGTTAAACCTAATCCATGTACATCTTCATGCAGAGTGAATATCCAGAAAGTTTTTTTCCAATCATAAAAGTATATTTCAGATAATTAAATCCACAGTTAGCAAGATGCTATATATCTAACTTGAACTTTTAACAATTATTTCAAAGAATTAATTCATACATGCAAAAACACTCTTCTCTAGCGTCTATGTATAAACCACACCCACTTATCTATTGCTGTTGAGTTTTGATTGGCTTATAAAGTAGTCAATAAATGATTAGAATAAAGCACCTTTTTCAAAATAGCAGCATACTTTAATAATATAGCTGCTTATCATGTATCGTGTAGTTTGACCCTACTGGTAGTCGTAACTACAGCATTATGGTGAAAATTAATCTTTCTACATAGATGCAACTCAAATTCAACAGTGTATTTCTGAACCAAATGAAACCCTCCGAAATAATCAATTGTGATTGGTCAATCGCGGCACACTGCAGTAATTTTCTAAATCGTAATTTTCTATTGGTTCGCTCATCACGTGCTTCATAATAGCAAAGACAGTAGAATAACACAAGACGCATCACTCGTATTGTTTTGAATGGGAGAAAGTGCAATGTGGAATATGGCGGAATAAGTCCCAGGCGCTCCCAATTCTAAATTAGAGCCAATTGGTAAAGTCGTCGCGTCACTGCAGTGGCCGTTAGAAGCTATAGAAACAGTCAGACGTGCGCCTCCGAAATGAGATGCGCATTTAGGACTGCGCATGCCCATTAGCTTGATCTAGCCTGAAAAATAATTTTAAAAAATTGTCATGATTCGAGTGTTTAGAAACATTTATGAGACAGCTGTTGTCAGATTTCATTGGCGATTTAAAATATGAAATTTAATCGAAAGCTTGGCAAACAGCTTTGGAGAATTTGATGTTTCCCCATTCAAAGAGATAGGAGCTGCACTTGAATGCCCTGAGAGGCGTTTTCAAAGATAGCCGCCGGACTCGCGGTTTTTTCGTTTCATAACACATCTTGCGTCCTATTTATTGTTGTGAAAATTGCCGTTTTGTTGTTAATGTTTCAGGTCTGTTGTTGTATGGTCTATTTTTTGTATACCGTAGAGCTGTAGCTACATATAGAAATATGAAGTGTTTTCAGTACGTTCTGTGGAAAACACAAATGCAGAGGGTACTAAATTAGCCAGTGACACGTACACAGAATAGACAGGCAGGCTGATAGCCAGCGCATTGACCTTCTAATTTTGGTTGAGACCTTTACTGGTGACTGGCTCCTTGCTCGCACTAGCTTCACATCGCTACGCTCACCACTTGGCCATCCCATAATCTTCCTGTTATCTCCATGACAGCATGCAAAAGGGCTCGAGGACAGGAGCACGCCACTAAATGTCAGAGCTTGACACCAGACGTCATTTTGCAAACAGCTGAAATATTCCCGAGTGAGCCTGGGGATCAGACTTGATACTGTTGTGGTGAAATGAAATATTGATCTATGAAGATACCAGTGGCAGATTCTGACAGCGATTTCAGAAAGACTGTTTTATTTCCCCCAAAAATGTTTAGCTTTTTAAGGAATGCTTAAAAATTAAATACTTCTGCAAGTGTTGCTTTGTAAGCCTGAAACAAGCCTGCAGGGCAGACCACAGGCAGGTGTCCATATAGCCTGGGCTGCATTTAAAGAATTCTGCACAGTTGTATAAAGGGTAATTTATTCAATTGGAAGAAGCTGAACTCTTTTCTTTTGAACAAACCAAGTGGTGCTCAATGCAGAGCCAAATGATGTCCAGCTCCCACTCTCTGGATGTAATGGGTGGAACTAATAACAACAAAAAAGTTCTATTTTTGGCAATTGTTAAGGCCCTTTTACACCAAAAGTGAAATGAATAAGCCTCAGGCTGAAGGAAATGCATATATACACTTGTACAGTAGAGGGCGCAGCTCAAACAAACCTTACAGCTGTGCTGCCATTCTGAATTAAAGAAGAATAGGATACAGGAGAAGGAACAACACTCTTATTTCTAAATCTAATTTAAAGTAATTTTTGCTTATTAGTGTGGTTGAATTAGATAATTGAAGGTCAGCAGCAAAGACATTGTTTAATAAAGTTAAGTATATTTGTGTAATTTAATATAATTAATTATTACAGGTTTGCGTAAAATTCTGAGATTGCATCTCACTGTTTTTATTCATTTTGAGGAATACTGAATGTTTTTGTGCAAGTGAGATGCATAAATGCATGTTCACATTTAGTCTAGATTAGAACTACAATAACCATCATGTTCACACAGCGCACACAACACCTCTGCACTTTTTCTCTCAACATGGGGACAGGAGAGCTGTCAGTCAATAAATGTGAAAATGTGATTTGCGTTACTTAATTTAAAGTAATTTTAAAAATAGTAATTAGTTGAAAAGTAATCTGATTACAGTACGTGATTTAAATTACTTGTAATGTGTTACCCCCAATACTGCATGTATTACGCATGCATAAGACATCACAGTTTTCACAAATTCACATTTTTGTAGTTTACACGTAGACGATAATGGTATTGTTTTCAAAAACCAGTTTTCAAAAGTTTTCATTTTCAAGTCTCCAAAATGCTGCTGTTGTGTAAATGAATGGCCAAAACACATAAAACGTTTTCCATTTTTAGTTGAAACCAGTGTCATGTAAACAGCCCTAAAGCAATCTAAGGGTACGTTTAAACAGCAACGATGTAATAAAAACAGAAAAGTTTTTCCTTCGCGTTTTTCGCATGCAGACAACAACGTTGTCAAAATGATCTCCGTTCACACGGATCCGCAAAAAACGACTACAAATGCTGTACAGGTGCTGGTCATATAATTAGAATATCATCAAAAAGTTGATTTATTTCACTAATTCCATTCAAAAAGTATATTACTTGTATATTATATTCATTCATTACACACAGACTGATATATTTCATATGTTTATTTCTTTTAATTTTGATGATTATAACTGACAACTAAGGAAAATCCCAAATTTAGTATCTCAGAAAATTAGAATATTACTTCAGACCAATACAAAGAAAGGATTTTTAGAAATCTTGGCCAACTGAAAAGTATGAACATGAAAAGTATGAACATGTACAGCACTCAATACTTAGTTGGGGCTCCTTTTGCCTGAATTACTGCAGCAATGAGGCGTGGCATGGAGTCGATCAGTCTGTGGCACTGCTCATGTGTTATAAGAGCCCAGGTTGCTCTGATAGTGGCCTTCAGCTCTTCTGCATTGTTGGGTCTGGCATATCGCATCTTCACAATACCCCATAGATTTTCTATGGGGTTAAGGTCAGGCGAGTTTGCTGGCCAATTAAGAACAGGGATACCATGATCCTTAAACCAGGTACTGGTAGCTTTGGCACTGTGTGCAGGTGCTGTTCCAAGTCCTGTTGGAAAATGAAATCTGCATCTCCATAAAGTTGGTCAGCAGGCCTTGGCCTTGGACCTCAGAAAACACAGTGGAGCAACACCAGCAGATGACATGGCACCCCAAACCATCACTGACTGTGGAAACTTTACACTGGACCTCAAGCAACGTGGATTGTGTGCCTCTCCTCTCTTCTTCCAGACTATGGAACCCTGATTTCCAAAGGAAATGCAAAATTTACTTTCATCAGAGAACATAACTTTGGACCACTCAGCAGCAGTCCAGTCCATTTTGTCTTTAGCCCAGGCGAGACGCTGTCTGTTGTTCAAGAGTGGCTTGACACAAGGAATGCGACAGCTGAAACCCATGTCTTGCATACGTCTGCATAGTGGTTCTTGAAGCACTGACTCCAGCTGCAGTCCACTCTTTGTGAATCTCCCCCACATTTTTGAATGGGTTTTGTTTCACAATCCTCTCCAGGGTGCGGTTATCCCTATTGCGGTTATACACTTTTTTCTACCACATCTTTTCCGTCCCTTCGCCTCTCTATTAATGTGCTTGGACACAGAACTCTGTGAACAGCCAGCCTCTTTTGCAATGACCTTTTGTGTCTTGCCCTCCTTGTGCAAGGTGTCAATGGTCGTCTTTTGGATGACTGATTGTGTAGCCTACAGAACTAGACTGAGAGACCATTTAAAGGCCTTTGCAGGTGTTTTGAGTTAATTAGCTGATTAGAGTGTGGCACCAGGTGTCTTCAATATTGAACCTTTTCACAATATTCTAATTTTCTGAGATACTGAATTTGAGATTTTCCTTAGTTGTCAGTTATAATCATCAAAATTAAAAGAAATAAACATTTGAAATATATCAGTCTGTGTGTAATGAATGAATATATTATACACTTTTTGACTTTTTGAATGGAATATATTCTAATTATATGACCAGCATCTGAATAATGCATGTCAGGCCAGTAGTTGGCGGTCACTTTGTAAAGAAAAACTATGTGCCTATAGACTGAACACGTAATACGCATGTGCATGACGTTACTGTTTTCACAAATTCGTGATTTTGTAGTATACACAGAAACAATAACTGTATAGTTTTCAAAAATGTGCACTTTCAAACACAAGTTTGTTTGCATTTTCAGGTCCGCAAAACGCAGTTGTCTTGCAAATAAATGGCCAAATCGCATAAAAGCCCCTAATTTTACATCGCTGATGGTGACGCCACAGAAGATCTCTAGTGGATGATACATCAGAGTCATATAAAAAAAAAGTGTACTTTTGAACAGCCTCGTAGAGACGAGCTTCCAAATTATCCATTTAAATATTAAGAGAGTAACAGGGATGTGTGGAAATATCACCAAAAATGTCAAATCATCATCTAATTTTTTAATTCATTGTTAGGCAAACTAAACAAAGCTTGCTCATAATTAGCATTAACAGTCTGAAATCCATAAACAACTAAGTATGCAATCATTGTCTATTATGCTGTGTTAAAAGGATAATATTCTAAAATTAAAATTTTGTCTCTTTGACCTAGACATTTCAAGCTTCACTATTGAAATACATAGATTACTTTTAGTATCTTGGTTACATGTCATTTTGCAGACACCTTTTTCAAAGTGACTTTTTGACACCAGAAACTAATTGCATTGAAAGTCCCTCTGGAGCAGCCTGATATTAAACGCTTTGCTCATAAAAATGTTCCTATTTCTCAGAGATACAGAATATGTCACCCGCTGCACATGACCCTGTGGGTCCACCAATCAGAGGAGAACAAAGAACTGGGACACTGTCCAAGCCAGTTTCTGATTAGCAATTCAAAGAAAATTCTGTTGGCTCCGTGAATGTTGTTCAGTCAAGCCGGAGTTGTGTCTCTTAAGATTTTGCACTGCCGGGTCTAGAGAGATACAGTAATTGGCCATTTACAATATCTTGCCAAAATATTCTGTCTTTGTAAAATGTCCGTAATAAGTTTGTTGCGGTTTGAAAAGGTCTTAGCTAGGGCACACATCACTTTTACTATTGCTCATATCTGGGGATAGAGATTTCAACAAACCTCTTGACTCTTATTAATGGTTAGCATGTGATTATTCCTGCATCATGTGTACGACGGGCATGCATGATACCTCAAATCACATGGCTTGTTGAGGACAGATGTGCTATTACTTTTAAGGCAAATGGGCTCACGATTTTCACATGCAGACAATAAAAGGAGTAAAAAAAAAAAATCTCATAGATTTACACTGAGGAATAGATCTATATCCACAATGTTAGCAAACACCATGGACTCCACAGAAACCACTCAAAACACCCTATAATATGTTATATATAACAAACTATTATTTTTCACAATAACAGGGAACTTTTTTTGTTTTGATGCTTTTCAAGCATATATCAAATGTTATGAAGAAATTACATGCATTGATGAAAAGCGCTGTACAATTTGCATCTTTTTATTAATGCACCACAGAGTCAGCTCTTGGTTGGTCATCGCTCTCTTTGTTTTTATCTTCTAAATATTTAAAAGACAGCTGCTCATTTTCATACTTAATCTGATATTCAAAACAGGGCCACAGAGGGCAGACTCGATTAAACTCTCTCTCTCTCTCTCCTCTCCATATTTCCATTTTCCGTCCCATAGACCCTGACTTGCTATCAAATTGTGTTGAGATCCTGTTAAACTGCAGTGAGGTCCTGTTACTTGCCAATTTCCCAGTCAATGATTTTTCATTTTCCCCAAAGTCCCTGGATTCAGTGCTTGTTGGAGAGCTGATGGATGGGCCAATCAGAATGTATGTATGCGTGTGGTGGGAGACAGGGGGGTTTAGCCTAGGAGAGGGAGTGATCCGTGGCCTGTCAGCTGACAATGGTGGGAGGGGGTGGGTGGGCACTCCAGGCATCTGGAAAGCAAACAACAGCATTAGGGAATGCAAATTGAAACTGCAGACAAGCTGGAAAGGCTCGATCCCAGACAGAAATGTAGCACATCCTTGTCTCCTTATTGAAATATATCAGCGAACACTTTGCCCTAAGGGATGTTTAGCATCACGAATAACCTGCGTGGCATAATCCATATCTGTGCCAGTGAATATTCAGTGAAAACACAATTCGTTCCCGTGAGTGACTGCAGATATATTACCTGTTGCTCAGCTCATAACCCTCGGAGTGTAATTTGTTTATGTCAATCAAATGTAAATACAGCATTTGCTTCTCATTTTCATATCTTGCTTTCAGTTGGCCACAAATCCTGTCTGGAGCAATAAAGCCAATAGATGATTGGTATCTGAAAGAGAGAACATTGTCTATATTTATATTTATTGATTCATATGTGACCATGTAAAGTTAAGAACACACATACACGCTTGCCTCCCCTGAGCCCATTGAGTTTTAACAGACCCCCTAAAGTGTGTTTGAGAATGAATGGGAGAATGTCACGTGAGAGGAGGCAATGCCTCCATCATACTATGAACGGATACGATCGGTTTGTGCGATAAATGATAAAAAAAAAAGATACTGTTAATGGAAAGACTAATTAAAAAGTAAGTAAACAACTCAGCCACTTAGATATCACTGCTTTATGTCACATCAAAATCAAACTTGAAATGGCCTGTAAATATGACTGGGGGTATTTTAGTGAGCAATCAGCTTAGTGAAATTACTGTAAATGTAGGCCTGTCTTCGTTTTTTGTGACCAGTGTTTTACGAGCTCGATGACTGATCAAAATAAATTGACTATTAAAAAGAACAGCTGAGCATCAGTTCACAAATAAAATATATTGTTTAAATTGTAACTGCCTTTAGATATTATTTTGGAATAAATGTAAAAAAGCATAAAAAAAATAAATAAAAAAAACCTTTATGAGATTTATACTTGGTTTTACTAAATAAAAGTAGACACCTAACAGTTTCGAATGATGTATAACACTTATCTGTATGACCAAAATCGACAGTATTTTGAGTCTCTTTTGCACTGATAAGAAAAAAAAGCGAGGTGGTTGCACTGACGTGACCACTGACCCCAGGGGGTTAATTACACAAGATTAAATACATAAATAATACACAAGTGTAAAAATACAGCATAGAATTGTATTTGGTAAAATAATAATTAAAATACCTAAAATACAGTATAAGATATTATATAAGGAAAAGCACTACTTTACATGCAATTTACAAAGCAATACTTTTACATTATCCATGTGCACACTAGGCCTTGAAAGTCTCAATGTTCACAGCAAAACAGCTGGACAGATGGTTACAGGTCCTGCAAGTTAATGCAGCTGTGGCTCCCTCACGAGATCGTTTCTGACTCACATGAGATTCACCAAAAAGTTATTTTCTTTTCCTTCTCTTTTTTACTAGACAAATGAGGATGTCTGGATAGATTTGGATTGGAATATGGAATATTGGCTTGGTCCTGTTGAGCTCCACTAGGTTGATTAAACAATACATTTGGAGAGTATAAGGAAACCATGAGCGCATGACAGAGTTATTCCGAACACTCCTCTATATCCTTCATTTTGTAAATAATAAGAAAACTGAATCACTCCTGAAATCTTTACATGGTCACATATGAACACATATGAATCAGTATGAAAGTGTATTTGCACTGTAATTATCTTCTTTAGAGAGTTTGGCAGATTTTAAAGGGGACCAATTATATCCCTTTTCACAAGTTATAATATAAGTCTCTGGTGTCCCAAGAATGTGTCTGTGAAGTTTCAGATCAAAACAGATCATTTATTATAGCTTGTCAAATTTGCCACTATTTCAGTGTGAGCAAAAATATGCCATTTTTGAGCGTGTCCCTTTAAATGCAAATGAGCCTCTGCTTCTCCAAAGAGGACCGGGCCATTGTAGCGATATGATCTGTGAAGCTTAAACAATCATCCATCACCACTCCAAGGTTCCTGGCTGTCCTGGAAGGAGTTATGGTTGACGCCCCAAGTTGAATAGAAATGTTATGATGAAGTGTTGGGTTGGCATCGACCACAAGCAGTTCTGTTTTTGCAAGGTTGAGTTGAAAGTGGTGGTCCTTCATCCAGGCAGAAATGGCTGTCAGGCAGGCTGCGATGCGACCAGCAACCTTTGGATCATCTGGTTGGAATGAGAGGTAAAGTTGTGTGTCATCAGCATAACAGTGATAGGAAAAACCGTGTTCCTGAATGACAGATCCTAGTAATGACATGTAGATGGAGAAGAGAAGTGGTCCAAGCACTGAGCCCTGAGGTACCCCAGTAGCAAGATAAAGCGATTTCGACACCTCACCTCTCCAAGATACCCTGAAGGACCTACCTGAGAGATAAGACTTGAACCACTGGAGTACTGTTCCTGAGATGCCCTTCGACATGAGGGTTGGTGTGGAGAATTGGCCGCTGATGGTTGTTATTTTATGTGTGAAGAATGTGGCAAAGTCATCAGCTGTAAGAGCTGATGTGGGAGGGAGGGGAAGAGGGCAAAGAAGAGAAGAGAAAGTTTTGAAAAGTGTGCGGGAATCAGTAGAATTGTTAATTTTATTGTGATAGTATGTGGTTTTAGCATTGGAGACATTTGTAGAGAAAGAAGAAAGGAGTGACTGATAGAAGCTAAGATTAGTGGGATCTTTAGATTTGCGCCACTTCTTCTCTGCAGCCCTGAGTCTAGACCGATGCTCACGGAGAACATCGGATAGCCAGGGGGCAGAGGGGGTGGTGAGGGCTGGTCTGGATGAGAGGGGGCAGAAGTCATCTAAGCAAGATGTTAGCGTGGTGCAAAGAGTGTCAATAGCATTGTTAGTGTCCAGTGATGAGAACTGATTAGGGGGAGGAAGTGTGGATGAGACCAAAGAGGATAGGTGGGAGGGTGAGAGCGAATGTAGGTTTCGCCGAAAAGTAACGTGGCGGAGTGTGTATTGAGTTAGGGGTCAGGTTGAGATTAAAAGTGATGAGGAAATGGTCTGAGGTGTGTAGTGGAGTAACCAGTGTATTATCAGTGGAGCAGCAGCGTGTGTAGATGAGGTCCAATTGGTTACCCGATTTGTGGGTAGCTGTAGTAGACACTTGCTTGAGATCAAATGAGGCGAGCAGAGTGTGTAAGTCAGTAGCCTGAAGTTTGTCTAGATGAATATTGAAATCTCCAAGTACTAGCAAACCTCTGGTTTGATCCATGTCTCAGTCAGAGCCATGAGATGGAGACCTGAATGAGTAGCTATAGATGTAATGAAGTCTGCTTTGTTTACAGCAGACTGACAATTCCAGAGACCAGTAGAAATTGAGAGTAATGTACTAGATGACATGGATAAAATATGCAGGTTGTTAGGATTGCATTGCCTCCAACGTGTGGCACGCGATTTACGAGTGTTAGTAATAGTGGGAATTTGGAAGCACATATCTAAAACAGGACGCAAGATAGACAGACAAGAACGGAGGGAAAGAAAGAAAAAGAAAAGAGCAATACTCAAGTGCCTTGTCGGTGTCCTTGCTCGGTGGAGTCGCGCAGGTAGAGTCCCTGGTCTTTACGCTCTTCGGTCTTCACGGGAGTGAGGGCTTTACACGAGAGCTGCCGCGGTATACTACACAGTTTATACCCACTTGATACAACGTTAATTAGTTCAGCAGGCCACACCTTACTGACTCAGAGCGAAATGAGAACAAACGCGACTTGCCACGTGAATACAGTACACAAACTTTCCTAGCAACGACACAGCACTAAAAGCAAACTAGAAAAGTCACAAAAACACTTACAGTATGTAGATCCTCCTGTTGCTTGACTGCTTCTTCTGTTGCTTGACTGGGGAAATCTGGAAACGCACATTTGGAGAGACTGTTTATGATTTATGGGGATTATAAAAAAAGGAGTGGGTGGATTTTTACCATTATAGGCTGGATGTTTACACACACTGTGGACACATATCTGTGTTCAAACAACTTATAAAAATGAATTTTGCATAATAGGTTTGCATAATAAGACTTTTCTGAGTCTGATTAAATCCAGAATGGCACACCATACTATGCATACTATTTCTGCAGTAGTAATATTAACTTTTCTGTGTGAATATAGATAAAGAACTACATTTAAAAGCGTACTGCTAGAGCACATTACACAGATTAAAACATCACACAATGCAACACACTCAACTTTACCACCCATTACCACAGTGCTGAATAGTTTTAAAGTCAGTATGAAATAGAGGTTACATTAGTCTTTTCTTCCCTATTGTGACATATATCCAAGTGAAACAGCTTCTCCAACAAGAAAAAAAATTAGGACAGGACTTGATTTTGTCCATGGGGAATTGATTGGATCGTTGTATGTTTGAGGTTTGCTATTGGTTGATCTCTTGTGAGTGATGGGTTGTCCCACCTTAGGCCAGTATTTGACTAACAATTTCTGCCCAGTTTAGACTAAATGTTTTCATTTTAGCAGTTTATTCTCTACAAAGCCCCATGCTTTGTTTTTTCAGTTAAGATTTAAGTAGCATTAAAGATTAACTATGTTTTGCTTCATTTCAGAACAATTTCTGCAGGGCACTAATAAAAAGCAATTTTATGAGTGTATTTAACAATGCACCTCTGTAATGACTTTATTTCAATATGGCATAGATTCTCTTCCATAATGACTAGCCATTTTCAGTGGAAATAGGCCCTGCTCTTCAGTAACTATGGTAATAATAAGACTGCTAAAACTGTCTCTGCTGGGAACAATGTAAAGTCATATTTTGGAGAATGTTGCCCTCTTCTATTCTATGCTAGAAAATGTTGTCTTTCATGCTTTCTAGTAGCCTGAAGAACTACTGACAGAGAGTCAAAAAGAATGAAAGTTTTTAGTTGAAATTTAGTTTTTAAGGAGTCATGAACACTTGAAAAAACTGAACCTGTATCAGCAGTATGGTAACGAATAGGGATGTGCAACAGCGATCGAGTACTCGACCGTGACAGCGACGATTGATCATGTAAACGATGATCACATTTTTTTTCTTCTTCTTCTCCTGATTGGTTATAGCAGCACTTTGGGCGGCGCTCTGATTGTTTAGCTTGTGTAACCGAGTGGAAATAACCGAGTGCCCTATAAACGGTGCAAAGTTCGGTAGGCAGCGTAACTTCGTGACATTTGATTCCTTTTCGTCTCCTTCCGGCGTTGTGACCCTGAAGCGCCATAGCGAGGTATGAGTATGGTATTTTAGGTGCTGTAAGAGCTTGTATAAGGATGTCTTTTTTTTATATGGTTTATTTTATATTGTAGAGAAAACCCCTTCCAATGCAAGACTGTGAGCGCGTGAGTGGTATATGATAGTATGCAAGTTGGGGATGCCGTGTTCGAAACGAGCTGTACCACGCAGTGTTTTTAGTCTACTCTATTGCGCCATGTTTCTAGTCCATTCTTGGATTACGGCAGAGGTATGTTTGTATTAGGTGGTTAGATTTGCACCGTGACAGGTGTTTTATTTGTGTTTATTTTATATTATTTATTTAGTTTGTTAAAGATTGATAAAAGTGCTTTATTTATGTTTTTCTGTTTGACAGATCTTCCTTTGTGGAGTTCTATGCATATGGACCTTTGATGTCTAGGCCCTGCTGTTTTGCTTATGATTTATTTATTTGTTTCTTATAAGTTTTATTTCTTTTTTAGTTGATTGTTATAAATTGATGTTTGTTTTGAAATTATTTCTTTTTGCTATTATTGATTTTGTTAATTAAGTCCTGTTTGTACCAACCACTAAGGGTTTATATGTGTGCATTAAAGGGGAGTTTTTACTCCATCTTTCTATCTTCTAGGAGTCAGCCTGCATGGGAGTGCTTTCTTCTGGGGTCATCTGGGTCTTTCCTCCACTGCATGTGGCATGAGGTTTCCAGCACTGCATGGGTATTGAGAGTGTGTTATTTGCAGTATTCACTACACCTTTTTTCTTTTCTTTTTTTTTTTTTTTTAATTTGTTGGTTTGTGTACATCTGTGCATGTGTGGTGTGTGCTCTTGAGGCTGTGGGTCTTTGGCCTAGTGACTTTTTCTCTTTTCTTCCTGTAGGCTTGGTTGTCCTTACATTCAAGAATTGGGGGTTATGTTATTGTAAAATAACATTTTGGTCAGAAAGTGCAAATTGAATCCAAAATATTGCTGAAATATTAAAATAAATTACAAAGTGACACTAATGTAGTCTAATACATTAATACAGATTGTAAATTTGTTGTGCTTTCGTTTCGTTGGCTTTCGTTTTAAAGCGCAATAGGAGTTACACTTTCGGTCGAAGTCACGTTTGCATTCACAAAAGTTTTGCAGATGAAAGTTGTACTAATAATAATGTAGATGAAAATAAAGCACATCTGCCATAAACATGGCATTATAATGAGAACTTTATAGAAATCTATAGTAAAGTCTGTCCTTGCCCGTGTGTCAGCTCGCTGTCATGAAAGCACATCACGGCGGGAGCTCTCTCAATCTCGCTATAGCGCGTAAGTTAAAGTTCACTGGCATTTGCATCCTTTTATGCAGATACAAGTTGTAATGTTATGTATAAGTTATGTATCGGAGTTATCTGATTAATATCATAGAATGTGTCTTAGAACGGGCTTCAGTTTATTGGCATAAAGTCACTCTTCACCTCAGGCAGCTATTCCTTTTAGATGCTTCTTAATAACATTGCTGTATCATAATCATAATCTAACTGTTCTAATCACGTGTTCATGTTTTCATAGACAGGTTTTCATGTCATATTTTTATTTTTAACATTCATTTTCCTAACAGTCTTCAGATATTTTCATTATCTCGATGACGGCCCATGCCCCGCCCCCGCATCTTGCTCCCCGCATATTTCGCAATACTACTGTTTTGACTGTATTTTTTAACAAATAAATGCAGCTTTGTTGAGCATAAGAGACTTAACACTTAAAAAAAAAAAACATTAGGGACCCCAAACGGTAATGCATGTACCATATATAGGCTACATAACAACCTCAAAACATACCATGATATTACTAAAAATAGTCTTGTCCCTTGTTTTCTTCTTTGTTTATTGCATCAGTCCTGCAAAACTTGGACAATGAGAACTTTATCATAAGTCGTGCTGTACTGCCTACCAATGGACAGGAGGTGAATTGCAGCCCCTGAAACTGTAAGCACTTGCACGCTAGATCTGAAAATTAATTTCTTTGAATTCCAAAATTGACTTTTTTCTGCTTAGGAACACACATGTATCAATGTTTCATGCAATTACAATGGAGACTGGATCTTTCAAGTTTCAAAAAGGACACAAGCAACATAAAAGTAGTCCCTATTACTCTTGCACTAGCTCAAACTATATAGATTTGTGTAAGAAACAGATTAAATTTGCTACTGAAAATGTAGAACTCGCTTGGGATTCATCCAGAGTCGTTTGAAGCTGTTCATCAAAAAATGAATTTACAGATTCGTTCAGTGACGGTTTCAAATTACATATTTGGCCAGTAGGTGGTGGGAAACGATCGTCTTTCACGTGTTATGAGGGTGTTAATAATTAAAGAGAGTTGTTGAAGACCGAAATAAATCATCTTAAAAAAAAAAAAAAATGCCTGTCAGCTCTGTTAAATCTTTAGTTTTTAAATCTATAATATTTAATCTATTGTGTGAACTGCTAACTTTATAAAGCTACAGACAAACGACAAAGACTCACATGCCGAACGGTGTGATTGACAATTTCGTTCGGCCATTTAGCCTATTAGCAGATCCTCATTCATGAACGAGATTCTCAGGGGAGGTTTGTTCAAATCACTCAACCCTGATTATTAATATTGCCTAAGTATTAAACTCTGGCGTAGCTTGCCCTGACTATTTGTGCTATGAACATGATAGGCCTACCTCAAGATCAGCTTGTTCAGGAGGTGCTATACTGACATCCACAAGTCTCCATGGTGCGTTCACAAGAGTAATAAGTAAAACCTCCTTTTGAGCTTAATCTTTTGAATGAATTAGTTAATTGATCTAGTCTGAAATGATTTACAAGGGCAAATACAACGTGTATCATATACTCTGTATGATAGAGTTGGATTTGCATGTGATGTTTAACTCAGTCTTTTTAAAACTTAAAAAGATGGTCACTGCAACACTGAGACCTTTTTGTTTCTGTGTAGCCTATATGGGCCACATAAAAAAAAAAAAAAAAAAAAAAAGAAAACATCAGTTTTCAGGCTTTTCTGTCTGGTGTTAAAATATATACCAGACTATAACCTGCCCCACTCCATCAGCCGGTGGAATTGATTCTTTGTGTGAACTGACCCAGTACCAGACCAACCAAGCAAGTGAGCTGGTATGTAGGCCAACCGGGCAATTATCTGAGAAGTTCAGACTCTCTCTCCTTGTCCAGCTTTCTCTCTATCATTTTGGGGGTATATATTCTCCTCCAGATGTCTTTAAGAGGTGAAATTTTAAAGCGTTAAAGCCAGGAAAGGCTTGGTTCCGAGAAAATTGTGGGAGAGAGTGGTGGAATGATCTCAAAACACTCTCTAAAGAGCCTTACTATAAACATGTCTTCTTACAGGCACTTTAATATTGATCATTCTCAAGTTGTAATCCAGAATGTTCCTTAAAAGGACAGCACCATGAACAGCATCTGTCGAATACCTTGTAAATAATTTAGACTCATGGAGGTCTATTTTTATTATTATTAATTATGTGGCAATGAACAGAATGTCATAGATACTGTCAGCAGACCTTAGTTACAATTCCTTATAAACAGCCACTAGATGGCAGCAAAAGCTTGGTTAATATTGAAAAATTCCAACAGGATATTGAAGAATATCCAACAGCTTCAAATCTGCATGTTTCTCAACAACACTGCATTTTATTTTTGTAATTAACAAGATAAACAGACCTTTGACATTTTTGTACTCACAATCAAAGTTATGGCATTAAACATAGCAGAATAATTGCTAAAATGTTCCAGTGGTTTGCCACACATGTATTTTATTGTCATACGTAAACTTGTTGCAAACAGTCAGCTTTGAGACTTGACATACATCAGATGTTACTGAGATGAAAACCAGAAAAAAGAAAAAGAAAAAGTGAATAAATAGGATTAATAAATGTCTTCAGTAAATTATAAGAGTAAGCCTAGCAGTAGGCTACTAGCTAAGCTAAGGCAAGTAGAACTCGCTTGGGATTCATCCAGAGTCGTTTGAAGCGGTTCATCAAAAAATGAATTTACAGATTCGTTCATTGACGGTTTCAAATTACATATTTCGCCAGAAGGTGGTGGAAAACGATCGTCTTTCACGTGTTATGAGGGCGTTAATTACTGAGTCGTAGAAGACCGAAAAAAAAGTCTTTTAAAAAAAAAATGCCTGTCAGCTCTGTTAAATCTATTCCATTGTGTGAACTGCTAACTTTATAAAGCCATACAGGCAAACGACAAAGACTCATATGCCGAACTGTGCGATCGACAATTTCGTTCGGTCATTTATTAGCAGATCCTCGTTCATGAATGAGATTCTCAGGGGAGGTTTGTTCAAATCACTCAACCCTGATTATTAGGAATGCCTAAGACTCTTTTGACTTTGGTCACCACTTAGACTACCACCCACCATAGCAACACATAGAAACATGCCAAAAACAGCAAAAACCTGTGGCATTGTGGGAAACACAAGCACCACTCATTTTTTTCTCTGTGACATATTACTGGAAGGTTGAACAGTCAAAGTAAGCAAGAAACTTGTATTTCACAGTGTTCCTGAAGACACTACACAAAATATTTTACTGTCAGCAGGGTCAAGGCCCTCTTAATGTGAAATGCTATGAATCAGTGAAGAGTTCGCTGATGCGGATAAATAACACCAATGGTCAATTTAGTCTAGCGAGAAAGGAATGTTTAACAGAGACAGAAGAATGTCTGAAAGATCTGCAGTGCCTGAACCACAGATACAATAAAATAACGTTTGGACTCGCTCTTAAGAGCCCAAATAAGAACCGTATGACATTTTATTTCTGGACGGTGGCTCCACAAACACAAAAGGAATCTCAGATGTGGAATATAGTGCTGTTGACGTTGGAGGATCGCATTGTCACACTATTAACCACCATCCGCAGGAAGAGATACGCTTCAGATCTTCCCACAGCCATCATTGCTGTGAAAAATAAATACACAGGATGGCACGTTGTCGCATTGAAGCTTTTGTTTTATGGGGAATCTGCCTGGTATCAATCTGTTGGATGAAGACAGCGGAAGCGAATGCGAGGCATTCTGAGCACACGGGACAAAGAGGAATGCACGTCACATTGCCTGCTGACCAGATTTCATCAAAGTGAGGGATGTGCAGCAGAGCCTTTATGTCACATAAAAGAGATACGCTTCAAACAGACCAATCTGAAGCTGGGCTGCAGGCCTCCATGTGGGGTGTGAAACGTCAGGTTCAAACGATGAAGCAGGCATATAGTTCTCTGTAGAGCTTGATATACAGTGATGGATAAAGTTTGAACATTACTGTGGTTCAGTGGTGGAATCAGACAGGTTATAATTTACTTTGACATAAAGCTTGATACTGTATGATTATCATATTCATATGCTGTACTATTTACAGGATAGGCTACTTCAAAGAATACTATGGTGGTGTCCAAATCCATTGGCATGTGATAGCAGACAATAAGGCCATGTGTCCACCAAAGCGTTTTTTTCAGTGGCTAGAATATTTTTCCAAATGTTTTCAATGGGAGCGCCGTGATTTTTAAACGCCAGCAGCGTAAAGCCCAAAGTATAGTTAACTTTTTACGCGTATGCGAGGGTCAGCGTACAGGGTCATCAGAAAAGTACAAGCATACTGTACTCTCACTGCTGGATTTTTGTAACCACGCGTACTTGTACGCGAAGGTTGCACATTTAATTTTCTTTGCAGTATCTAGTTTATCCACAAGGTGGCAACCCTGCCCTGGGGGCGTCAATTTACAAGGCAGTCAAAGAAAAACTGCATAAACAGAACAGACCGGAACACATGCAAGCTACGGCGACAATGGAGGCCTACATAGACGAGAGATTGTGCAAAGAGGTTAGAAAGTACACTCATTTATACAACTCTAGCATGAAAGAATACAAAGATGTTTACATGGGTTGTAACTCATGGAGAGAGATTGCTCAAAACTGCTCATGCGTCAAACGACTGTCTATGCGTACGAGTCAAGGATGTGTGTTTGACTGTGTGCGTTCGACTAGCGTACGTGTAAAAAAAACAAAGTATACCCAGGGCTTAACGAGGCGCTGCGCATCTTTTTCATGCTCAAGCGATGAGCGCTGTTTTTTTACCAGACTTTTTTGCCAGCCATCCAATCAGAGTGGAGGAGGGGTGGAACAAATACAACACCAACCAACTGTTACAACCATAGACTGTAAAAAAGATGGACAATATGGCGCTGACATCTCGAGTCTCGAGTCTACGCATATGAACTTGGAGCCAGAGTCTGTCAATCTCAGCTCTCAATCATGATGTCAAACCCCCATTTTTATAGAATCAAATAACTAAAACCAAACTTTTTTAAAGCACGACACTTGAACTAACACCAGCGTGATAAAAACTGCCTAAAATGACAGAAAATATTTGAAGTGTAATTTAATTGTTTAGTATGTCTAACGTCCCATTGGAATACATGGAGAGGGCAGGATTTATGACCTATACTGCATCCAGCCACCTGGGGGAAATTGAGACGCTTTCGCCTCACTGTTCAGGACTCATGTGGCACGCTTGGTTACAACATTCTTGCTGTATAACGACATCAACAAGCAGAGAACGGAACAAAATGGATGAGAAATTAATATTGCTGGTCTCCGAACATACAAAGCAAGTTCTCTACATTGTGTTGACATTTTAGTCTAAAACAAATTATCTGCGAAAGGTGAAAATAACTTTTAAATCAAGAAAACAATATGAATCACTTAATGCAATAAGCAATCAAACATAAATGATAATGGAAATACAACTTAGCGTACAGATAAACTATATAAAAATAGGTTATTAAAAGCATATAATAATAAAAAAAAAGAAATTAATGTACATTTTTGTGTTTTCTCATTTATTGCTATGTTTGGATGAAAATGCCATGGTAATATTTGCAAGCATTTCTAACATTTTTTATTTTTCCTGATTATAATCTGGTTGTAGTACTTTGAAATATATGATGGTACTAAAATCTTCTAATACCATGGTGGCACCATGGTACATGTCTAAAATACTATGGCAGTACCACAGTCCAAAATAACCATGGTAGTACAAGAATACTTTTTTTTGGTAAGGAACAGCCAGAAACAGTTAGAAAAACAGACTAATTATGTACCTAAAAATCAGAAAACTCAAACTGAAACTGGAAAAAAAAGGAAAAAAGAAAAATTACAGGCAAATGCAATTTTCTATATTCAGTCCCTGTTTGAGTATTTGCCAGTTCAATTTGGTCTAGGCTGTTTCATGGAAACAAAATGAATGGATAAAACCCTATGTTTCTTAATGTAGAAATTGCTGTACCGAGCATGGGTGCGTGCATGTGTTTTGGGATGGCATTTTAGCTCCAGAATGAGAGATAAGACTTTTCTCTCTCTGCAGAGCCATACAGAGGAGCTCACAATATAAATGATGTCTGTTTCAGTAATCAACCTCCACAATTGGGTGGAATTAACACAGACCCACCTGATCAGCAGGGAAAGAGAGAAAAACAGCATGAGCCAAACATGTCGAGAAAGACAGAGAGAGAAAGACAGAGAGAGAGAGAGATGTAGAACAAATGAGATTAGGCAGAATAATCAATGAGACACTGATACTGATCCCTGAGCAAATTCATTGGCTTGAACAGATTGGCACAATTAGACAGGAAATGGCTGTTGACATCATCAGTTGTGTAGAGGGCACAGATGGGCTCTACCCAGGAGACAAGAAGGTGAGAGGGAAGAAAACATTGGAACAGACCTTCATAGCTGAGATGAAAACAGCTTAAAAAGGTTGACGTTTTATAGTTTATGCTTTCAGCATTAAAAGAGTGAAAACAGTGTCATAACTGAAATATCAGTCTAATTGGTTCTCACACCTCTTAGTGTATTGAATAGGCTAAATAATATTATAAATAAATGTGCAGAATGGAGTAGTTTAGTCTTAAATTTCAGGCAGGACTGTTCATAGTATGTACATCATTGTCCGACATCTATGGCAAGCCGTTTTAGCTTAAATCGTTCCCAGCGTTACTCGTCGTAATTGCATTTTTACTAGTAAGAATTCAATAAGAGAGCTCCATATTTCAATTCTAACTAGTAACAATTATGATTAGAGAGCTCTATAATTCAATTGCAGAGCTCTCTAATTTTATTAGAGAGATTTGCAAATGAATTAGAGCTCCCTAATTCTATTAGAGATCTGCAATTGAATTAGAGAGCTCTCTAAATCAGTCTTTACTAGTAACAATTCCTGTAACAAAGCTCTACAATCGTATTCTTACTAGTAAAAACTTATATCCATTAGATGCAAAACAGATTTGCGATTACACCCATTTCCTGTGATGCTACTCTTCAAAATAAAAGTCCTATTAGAACGAATTGTTATTGTGCCAGAGTGACCACAATACTGAGATGACAACTTGAATATGTTTTGCTATTGCAAGATAATATTTAATCACTACATTAATTCACATCTTTATACGTTTTATATGGTATTATATGGTAATGGTAAAGTTTACCAGACAAAATATAATCTCTTTTTGATGTTTATAATGGACTGTAACATGTTTGCAGAAGTTGATCTACATATAGGCTAATCATTAGGCTAGTCATCACTCCGACAAAATAAGTTTTAAAATTTATTTCTCTCTTTTTTTTTTATCCACCATGTTTGTTTTAATTTCCCAATAACTAGACACAGAATATACATAGGCCTATGAGAGAGAGAGAGAGAGAGAGAGAAAGAAAGAAATAATAGTAATATATTATATAAAAAAAGAAATAATTAAATATTATATTATATTATATTTATTATATTATGAAAAGCCGACAGGCCTATACTGATTACTAACATTTTCCTGCATATATTTCTTGTAGCCTATACTGTTGTTTTTTTTTTTTTTTTTTTTTTGTTGTTTGTTTTTTTTTCATCTAATGGCTAAATATATATATATATATATATATATATATATATATATATATAGGCCTGTATATTTTGGGGGATTTTTTCGACAAAGATGAGGCGATATCTTGCTGACTGTTTTTGTGCAGGCTGGTTTAGGCCTGTATAAAACTACCAGTAAGTGACAGCCCAATCCTGTCTTAATGAGTGATTCATTGAATCATTTATTCAAATGATTAGTTCAAAACAGTTGATTCATTTAGAAACGAAGCAAATGACTGTCTTTATGAATTGGTACTGAATCACTGACTCAAATTATTCGTTTAAAAACACATTTTCGTTGGCTAAACAGACAATATTGTGTCTAAAATGTAACTTACTGAATATGGACTTTTTTGCTTTGTTATAAACTATAAATATTAAATTCGTGATCATGCTATGTTATAGGCCTATAAAAAAATAAAAACTCATATACAGGGATATTTTGGACTCTCAAGTCGTGTCTTTTGCAAACTCAGTGACACTCAATAGCAAATGTCAGCTCGTATATTGTTAAAACGAGAATTCGTAGATGATAAATATCGCACACCCCTAGCCCAAATTGCCTCATTATTATTTTGTGAGTGGAAAATGCAAGTAAAACTGCATTATTTTGCTGCACAAAATAAGTATTTCACAATTTTAAAATAGCTGCGTATCGCTATGCATATCGCTATAATATTTATCTTTTCTGAGCAAGTGTGAATTTACCTTTAAATACAAAAAATAAAAACAATCAATTTAGCAAATTTTGTACTATTTTTGGTTTATTTCGATACCTAGCCTACATAAAATAATTCATTTTTGTTCAACTAATATACTGTCATTTAAATATGTTCATTTTGAAAATACAACTATATTACTTATATAGGCTACTATTATTTTACTTAAAATACCATACTTTTACATAGTTCCGTTAATAAAAAAAAAATAAATAAAAAAACATTAAAAACTGAAAAAATAATAAAATAAAAACTGAAACAAAATATATTCAATAATTTGATCGATTCTCATTTGCCACATAAATCTTCAACATTTTTAAAAACATTACATATTAGATCCAATGAGCGCAGAATCAGCTTTGCGTTGCTGTCCGGAAAGCGTCAAAGATCAGCCAAATTAGTGCTGAGCTGAATTTTTGTGCCATTTAGTGGTTTGAAAGAGAATACAGTCAAATGCGCCTTCAGCCCCGTTGTACTCTATTTCTTGTCTATAAAGCATAATCAATAATGCTGTAATGTTATAATGATTTTAATCAACACCAAAAATAGTTAGGCCTGTTTCTTATAGGCTAGCCTATATAATGCAGATCATTAGAGCCTCTACGTTGCTACTCACTGAAAACAGCTTGACTGAACAACCTGGAAGTGCCGTCGCCCATTTTGTGAATATGCACAAGGCGTAATTATCATAATAAGGTAGTGCTGAATAGAGAGCTCTACAATGCAATTCTTACTGTGAGTTTCGCCATTGTAGAGGTCTACAATTATGTTTTTACTAGTAAGAATTCCAATCGCAGAGCTCTATAATTCAGCTCTTACTAGTAACAATTGAATTGGAGAGCTCTGAAATTGCATTCTTACTAGTAAAAATTGAATTAGAGAGCTCTCTAAATCAAGTATAGAGCTCTCTAATCCAATTATTACTAACAATTACAATTAGAGAGCTCTCTAATTCAGTTGTTACTAGTAAGAATGCAATTGCGGAGCTCTCTAATTCAATTACAGAGTTCTGCAATTATACATATCTTTAATGTGTTTTTTACTAGTAAAAATTCAATTAGAGAGCTCTGCAATTGCATTTTTACTAGTAAGAATTGAATTAGAGAGCTCTAATTGTATTTGTTACTAGTAATAATTGGATTGGAGAGCTCTCTAATTGTAATTGTTACTAGTAAGAATTCAGTTGTAGAGCTCTGTAAATAAAAATGAATGGAAGTCAATGGAGACATATAACTGGTAAAAATTCATTTGTAGAGCTCTGTAATTGAAATTCTTACTAGTGATAATTGAAATAGAGAGCTCTCTAATCATAATTGTTACTAGTAAGAATTGAATTAGCTCTCTAATTGAATTATTATTAGTAAAAATACAATTATGACGAGTAATGCCGGGAACAATTTAAGTTAAAATGGCTTGCCATAGACATCCACAGGATGTATACAATACATTTATAGACAGCTTCACGACATCACAACATATTGCAGTGGGAATATCTTGCCAGAGCTGTGGGCCATTTACAAAAGAGTTATGGATTAGTTTATGTATTATAAAAATATCATGTGTTACAATCAGTGTTGGGTAAGTTAACTTCAAAAAAGTAATTCATTGCTAATTACTAATTACATCATCAATGTCGTATTTAAAATACTTTTCAAATTACTCTGTCTGAAAAGTAATTTAATTACTCAATAAGTAATTCAACTAATTACTATAAACCTTGACTGGATAGACAATAGAAAGGAAACTCTTTTAATAATTTAAATATGAGTCAAACATGGAATAGTTTAGCCTTATATAGCTTTTTAAAACATTTTAGCTTTATTAAAACATACTATAATACTTACATTTTTTTAGTAACAAATAGGGGTGTCATGATACCAAAAATCTAGTATTTGGTACAGGCAGCCTAACACCAAAAGTGCACAATACTCGATACCAAGGTAAAAATATTTGAAGATACAAATAAAACAATGCTATATTTTTTTAATAGTAGTAAGTAAAAATACCACAGAAATTGAATAATCAAATATAAAATAACTCTGCATAGTCATAACTGTATAAATTAAACATAGATTAATCCTTATTAAACCGTTTCTTTTGTTGTTTGATTATCATATAATACAGACCAATATAGACCGTAGCATGTTTTAAAGGCTGCTGTCACTAAGACCTAATGGACGGAGACAATATGCTGTTTCACATTCACAACATAACCAACGCGGATATACGCCAAAACGGGCATTTTGACATAATTGTGCGTGTGTTTGAGCGTTTATGTGTAATAAACCGCGAAAATCTGACACTCGCGACAGGCGGTTGGCTGAAGACCTTCTCGCAGTAGTTTTTTTCTAGCTTATAGCCTACATTTTACCGTAATGTTCTTGCCTACCTGTGTCAAAAAAGTGAAGTAATTGGAATATTCGGCTTCTGCCGGCATCTTCAGACAGCGACAACACAGCCAACTGGTTCGAAGTTGCGAACTCACGTGCAACTCACTACAGCTAACATTTTAAAGAGGCAGCGTTCACTTTTACCTTTAGACGACATATTTAGATTTTAAATTCAATATTGATTTATACAGAACTGTTGAACTAATTTACAGTATGTAACGCAAGTACATTGTAAGTAACTGTAGTTAAATTACCTAAAAATGAACAGTAATCCTTACTTTACTTTTTCAGTGGATAAGTAATTTAATTACAGTAACGCGTTACTTAGTAAGGCTTTACACCCAACACTGGTTACAATTATAAGGATGCCTGGACAAGTGTGTCTGTGGTTTTAAAATACTGATTGCTCGGTAGCAGTTTTCTCACAAGAAAGATGTGAGCGTGAAATCCCAGAGTGGATCTACAGTGGAGTCATTACTGAGAGGAGAATCTCTGTTGCTGATAGTGACATGCTAAACTTTAGATTTGGGCTGTGTTCAAAATCACCCCCTATACACTCATTTACTATTCCCTACTAGAATAGTCCACTTGTTGAGTGAATGAAAACGAGTGAGTAAATTCGAACACTGGCGCTGTATCCGAAGTCAAATACTTCCCTACTGTATAGTATGCGAAAAACAGTACGGCAAAATAGTATGTCCGAATACATAGTATTTGAAAAACAATAGGCCAAAAGACCCTGGATGATCTACTACGTCCGCCGAGATTCTGAAGTGTGCATTCAATGGACACTTTACTAACCTATGAGGCCATGGGAGAGGACTTATGAATGGAAGTGAAGTGACGTAATTGAGGCTGGTAGGTCACGTGACAGTAACAACATGGCGAATGTAGTACGTCCGAATTTCATTCATACTATCTATATTAATACTATATAGAATGTACTTTTTAACTGTCACAAAGTACATTTAAATTCAAATGTAGTACCTACCTACCAGTGGTGTGCAGTGGTGTTCTGAAATGAGGAGGCACATTTTTTTTTTTTTTTTTTTTATGAATCAAATGTAAATTCATGTGCATTACTCTTAATGTTGACACATCTTCCTTATTAAGTGAACATTACTTTACATTTACTTTACATCAAAAAAAAAACAAATACAATTCTATTTTGTAATTTTACATTAACAATGTATTGTAATGTTCTATTTATCAAAACCAAGTCAGTCTCATCGGTGTTTTAAGCATTTCTACATTAATTCCAAAATATTAACTAAAGGCTGTAACAATTATACAATATATTTTATTTGTGTATTGATGTTTTTCTTTTTAATAGTCAACTTAGGCCATTTTGGATCATCAGTCATGCTCCATCTGTCACAGACACAAAAATGTATTTTTAATTTCACCAAGCTGATTGGTCATCATGTTTTCAGTCCATTTCAAGTTTGATTTTGACATGACATAAAGCAGTGATATCTAACTGGGTGATCTGTTTACTTACTTTTCAATTAATCTTCCCATTGACGCCATCATTTGTTCATTCAAACTGTCGTGCAGAACAAGAGGCGGGATTTATCACACAAACCAATCATATCCAATCATAACCAATTACATCCAATCATAGCGCGATGGAGACATTGCCTCCTCTCACGTGACTTTCCCTCATTCATTCTCAATTACTCCCCACAAAACCCACGGAGGCACGACTCCTGCTGTAACTTTACCTGCGGGTGTCGCTGTTGGGCAGTGTTTCTTCAGAAATACCAGTGACTTGCGTTCTTTTTAATGTCATAATTTGTAATATTTGTGTTGTTTTATATGTAATATGGATTAATTTCTCTTCCTATTTTTTTTTTTTTTTTTTTTTTGAGGAGGCACTGCCTCCCTTGCCTCCTCGGAGGAAACGCCCCTGCTACCTACTCAGTACGTGATTTCAGACACAGTGCTTTTGCATAGTTTGTGCTTGCTGTTTAAAAATTATTTAAAACTTGGCAAACTGGCAGCTGCAGTAGTAAGATGAAAAGATTTATCTTAAACTCTGTCATGGAAACTATGTATTAACCTTAATTAAACAATTTAATAATAAATTAAAAAGGAATTTATACCTGTATGATATTACGCTGTAGCCACATTGGACCGGCGGTTTGGAAAATAGATGGATGATTCAGCTGCAGGTGCCGTCTGGTCAGACGCGGGAATTCTTTCTGCATGACTCTCACAGTGCATTATGGGTATTCTCTAGCCATTGTGCGTACATCTGTTATGCACTCATTATTTCTGTGCATTGTGGGATTGAATGAATGCACTCGATAACGTCCACTATGGTTTTGGACACCACTACAAATGCTGTCCCCTCAAATAGTGCCCTACTTAAGGGTATAGGGGGCGATTTCGGACACAGCCTTGGATTCTTTTGGAAACCAAGGCTTTGTGAACCTATTTGTTTAAATAGTCAAACCATACTTGATCTATAATAAATTACATTTACATTCAGTTGAGAAGCGTTTGTCACTTCCGCCTTCACCTGCACCCGAAGACCTGTCAGAAATGAGGGGTGAGGAAGAGGAAAACTAACCCATGCTCATTTTTGAAATAAGACCACATCTTTCTGAGAGGTCTGAGATCTGAGAGGTCACTTATTATAGGCTGTTTAATTTTGCTTGCAATGTTGTATCTCTGATCTACTCTACTCTGCTTATTGTTCTAGATTGGTGGCAGGGGAATGTATAATTAAGGGGAGGGGACATTTTCAATCTAGAGAGCATTTTATAGGACAAAACCTTTTTCATTGTTGATATTTTTTATGTTTTCTTTTGAAAAGTAAAAGTTCTCAAAGTTCATGTTGTCAGTTTTTAGAAGTCTGTATGCTGAACATGACCTCAAAGTTATCAGACAGACTTAAGGCCACAAAGCTTCAAATATAGCCTATCACATGGTCTTTAAAAAAAAAAAAAAAAAAAAAAAAAGTTATGGATGCATGTTGTGATCAAAAGACATCCTGTGATGCTTTAATTTATTTCAATTCACTTAACTCTCTGGTGCTCTTTAGTCACTTTTGACTGAAAAATTTTACTTAAATGGTCCTGAAAAAATATGTAAAAATATGTAATATAATGCTCCATTGCATTGTAAATGAATGGAAAATGAATTTTATCTACTGGAAGCTTTTGGTACTGCGCCCAAACAAAATCTTACTGAAAGCTCATTTTTTGAGATATCGACCTCAAATTTGGAACACAACTTGTTTAGATTCATGGCTTTGATTTTCTCACAGTTTTAGAGTAAAACGTCTTTTGGAAAATATACATTTAAATAAAAATTGAAAATAGTATTTTTGTGCATTTTTCATTACAATAAACTTAAAATTCTATAACTTTTTTTTAAGTTCACTTCCTCAATTCTTTTTTCACTTCAGAAATAATCTGCCAAGTTTATATAATAAAATACTTTGCCAAGAGAACAAACTTATGTCTGTGCTCCAAAGCATCCAAGATTTACAACAGTTTAATTTCATTTTCATGCTCAAAAAGAGAATAAATGGATTACAACTACTGAATATAAACTACCCAAAATATTAAATAAAAAACCTTATCAAACTAAAATATAGTACATTCTGTCATTTTTGACCACCACACGAAGAGCACCAGCAGGTTAAATTATACTGATAATAATATAGCTTACATATACATTATAAAAATGTAAAACAGAAATATTTGTAACACTTTACAATTGGTACATTAGTTAACTACATTAGTTAAAATGAACTAATAATGAACTGCACTAATACAGCATTTATTAATCTTTATTCATGTTAATTTCAACATTTACTAATAAATTATTAAAATCTTGTTAACATTAGTTAATGCCCTGTGAACTAACATTAACAAACAATGAACAGCTGTATTTTCAACAAAGATTAGGAAATACAGTAACAAATGTATTGATCATTGTTAGTTCATGTTATTTAATACATTAACTAATGTTTAACTAATGAACCTTACTGTAGTGTTACCGAAATATCATCACTTGAGGTTTCAAGATATTTGCACCCCAATGTTTATGAAAGTACACTGACCCAAAGTAAACTGATCCAAGATGTTTTGATTATATAATTTGATTATATAATGGTTTGCACACTAATATATTTAATGGTTTGACTTTTGTTTTCTGAAATCAGGCCAATTTAGGAAAAATATTTTGATAGAAAGGTTCCAAGCACTTGGCTATCATCTCATGTCTGTGTGAGTGTGTGTGAACAAAATAAACACGACAGATGTTTTCAAAATCTTTTGATCTATATAATTGACACAAGGGTTTTTCTTTTTCTTTTTAAAGAACATACAACAACAATGGACAGATAATTTCTTCAGTCTCTTCAAAATGTTCTACTTTCAACCTTAAACACAAACTCCCCATTATTGTTTATTTAAAAACAAACTAACAAAAATAATAAACTATATACCAGAATGCATTTTTTTTTTTCTTTTTTTTTTTCTCCATCTCAGCACATTTTGACAATATCAGCCACATTCATCAGTAAGGAGAGAGTGGCAGTGCCACCATTACATCATTGCACCTAGAGGTGGGACTGTTTTCCTGACCTGGAGTCAGACCACTAACTGTCAAACATTTAACAAACGTGCTAAAGACAGTTGAGACTGATTTCAAATCAGATCACTCTACAGATAGTTAATGAATTGTGCCATTGCATGGGTCCATTTCTTCAACCACATCTGATTCAATCGATCAACAAAATAATCCATAACCCTGCCTGTGGGATATTTCTGTTATCGACCCCTGATCATGATGTAGTCATGCGGACGTGGCCGTGTGCGTCATGCAAAGTGCAGCATTTCTAACTGTAAGGGTGGGGGTGTTGTTCTCCATCTTTATGATCCGGTCAGATCTGCCCGCCACTGTATATAGTGTCTAAAACTGCAGCACTTTCTCTGCAGAGCCAATGGCAAACTTAATCCTCATTCAGGACAGTTACATCACTTCCTGTAACCTCTACAAATAAAACGTTCATTAATAGAGCGAAAAAATACACTCTTCTCAGGTTTGGTCAAAATGTGTCATACTCTCTTAGGCCTGAAACTCTATGCAAGTATGAGAATGCTTCTAGCTATGCTTAATTTTAAGTTGCTTTTTAAAATGAATCTGTGTATTTAAAGGGGACCTTTATTGCTCCTTTTACAAGATGTAATATAAGTCTCTGGTGTCCCCAGAGTGTGTCTGTAAAGTTTTAGCTCAACATACCCCACAGATCATTTATTATAGCTTGTCAAATTTGCCCCTATTTGGGTGTGAGCAAAAAACATGCAATTTTTGTGTGTCCCTTTAAATGCAAATGAGCTGCTGCTCTCGGCCCGCTTTCCAAAAGAGGGCGGGGCTTTAACAGCTTGCACTTCGGTTGCTCAACAACAACAAAGCTGGAGAATCTCACGCAGCCAAAATGACGAATGTCAGTAATTGTTCAAACTGGAGTCGGTCACTGATGGAGAGAATCAGGAAGAAGTTACAACTTATCTGGACATTTCTAAACGGTTTATGGATAAATTTATGTAATTGCTGTGGCGTTGATTCAACTCATCGACTAGCATGTGCCATCATTTTAATCTTTTGTGCAAATCCAGCGTTGAATTGACCCTCGTTTGTGAAGCAGTCCGCCGTAAAATGATGACATGGCAACAACACTCTACTACAACAACTCTTCCGCTTCTCTAAAGCAGCCCAACATGGCCTAACCCCCTTTGTTGCGTGTTCCTGGGGCAGGGTTTATGTAAATTTTAGGGTTAGTGATGTAACAAACTCGAGAAGAAGATCGTTGTAGTCCCTACCAGCCGTTTGTTGTAGTCCTTAAACAGCGAATTCTTTAAAAGAAGGTAGTCAAACTCTTAACATGTTTATAGTTATAGCTACCTGGACAAGCAAATATTTGAAGGTAACTCTATCACCCCCTTGAGTACTAAAGTGTAAAAACACACATTAGTATGCATTATGCATGTTATTTTCATTTACATACTTGCATAGAGTGTGATTCTTGCCTACTACTGACAGACCTTCATTGGTAAAATGTTACGCAAACGTTTGCTCAATGTAATGCAACACCGTTTTTCACATCAACATTGTGTGCGTACCATAAACAATCCAACTCGTCCGCTAATGAAGGGCAGGGTGTGGGGCTGGGAAATATTTGAGACACACATATGCGACTCACTGAGCTAATCTGATCTGACGTGGATGCAGCATGTATTGAGTACACGTGTATATTCGTATAGTGAGTTCTTACAATGCGTTCTCTGAAGTACACTCACACATAACACACACATCGCTATGAGGTTTGAATCAATATCAAATTAACAATGTCCAGAAACCCCTGCACATCCCTCTGGTTTTGAGTCTTTTATTCTCCGGCTTGTCCTTTCCCGTGTGTAAAATCCCTTTCTGAGATGACAGTTATTACATATCTGTCCCACGGATTAGAGCACATAGTTTCGTAAAATGTGCCCGTCTCTTTCTCATTGCTGGTGCATTAACGTTTCATCCCATATATTGCTCTAGTGCTGTTGAGGGTCTTCAAGGATATACTGAAAATGTGACTGTGGTTAGTACACGTTTATTTACATCCAGAGTAAATACATGTTGGGTTTTCTTTAGGATGGCCCTGAAACCCATTTGTGAAGCGGAGTGCGGAAACTGTTACAATAAACGAGATAGAGAGAGACAGAGAAAGAGTGAGACAGCTGGTCTTCACAAAACAAGGCTCTACTGAGTCTTGTTTTCTTGATTAGAAAAGCTTTAAAACAAAGGAGAACACACGGTTCTTTCATTTGCTTTGATCGAGTGTTGAAGGACATTCTCAAGGTTTGAGACATCTTATCTTTATGGGTCTTAATTAATAAATAATTGAACAAGGAAAAAACAGCATGTTTTGTTTGTTGGGGTGGATTTTCATAGCTATTGTTATAGATATCATTGAAGCATTCTCAGAGACCTTTTTCACCACAGACATAAAGACAAGCAAAAGACCAGCTCTAGGGGTGTCGTACTGTATATCAAATAAGAGACAAAAAAGTACACAGATCTAAGAATATTATTCCATGGTGTTCTTATTCAAGACAAAAAAAGTGATGCATTCGCCGGTTTCCGTTGATGTTTGCATGTTTGTTTTGGCAATGTGACTAACCCCGCCCCTCCACAATCCAACCCAGTCCTGTACTCAGTCCCAGTTGGTGGAAATGCCTGTCAATTATCGCCTAAGCAAGACTGTGACCAATGAGAGAAGGTAGAGGCTGATGCAAGGAAGATTCTGGCTGCTTCTTCCAATCACCACCTTCTTGTTCTCCGGCTGATAGGCATACACTTTGGGTTTGTCCGTGTTTGGGGCCATTAAACGTGGACCACGGGAACACTGATCATCGGCACACATTCCACTTCCTGAACCACTGATATCATCACCTAAAGATGAGAAGAAAACAAAGAAATTCATGAGCTAAAGTGAGACAGAGTTCAGGAACATTCCACAATAATGACGAAGCTACATTCCACAGTTGGATAGTAACTAACTAAAAGTAGCAATGGTTTTAAGTTAACTACATTTTTGGAGCCTGACAGTAGAAATTAGTTTTGAATTTGATTCATATTAGTGAATCAGCCCTTTTCCACCAGCATGAACCAGGTGCTAGTACTGAGCTAGTGTTGGTTCGACTGACGTGCCTTCTAAGAACCAGTTTGCCTTTCCACGGGCTAGAGAGCCACCATAGAGCCAGGTCTTACGTCACTGTATACATCTCAATCTTTCCCAGCAATGCTAGGAAACATAAACACACCAGGCTTGTTCAAGACAGACCCACCAATGCATCTCGAACAAGCCTTCCATCAACAATAGTGGACGTAGTGAATAGATGCTCATGGCTTTGCGAACCTACATCGGCATCCAAACACGGCAAATCCAACGCATTCGTGCAGCTCACCTTAATTTGTATAGACGGAGATTACAAGCTGCTATTAGCTCGATTAGCTGTGCTATTTCAAAAATGCCCATCCCCTGATGCAAGCGGTTCTTACTTCTAGACCAGCAATGTTTTGGTGCTACTTATGAACCACTTTTCCTGGTTCAGAGCTGGTGCTTTGGGTATCGAAAGACAAATCACTGATTTGAAACTAGGCTCTGGCTCTGAGCCAGCACTCAAACTGCCTTGGTGGAAAAGGTGTATCAGCCCATTTTAATGAACCAGTTCAAAAAAAAAAAAAAAAAAATCACGTTGTCAGTCACCAAGAGTCGATCAATTACTATCCCTTCTTTTGTAGCAAAATAAGTAGTTTTAAATTCTGTTAAATTATTATTAATTTTTTGGTTTATTAGTTTAAGATTATGTCTTCAACATTAATGCTGTCACCCTAGTTTTGTTCGGTGCTAGATAATAATTATTTGTTAACAGAAATATAAATAATTATTATATTATTTAAATTATATAAATAAAAAGGCATTGCTTTTATGGAATAAATGATTTAGCTATTAATTTGTGATTAGCTATTTTCTAAAGTGAAATCCACTGCAGCTTTCTTTAAACATTGCCATTCAAAAGTGTGGGATTTTTAAATATGATTTTTTTTTATTTTTTTTTTTTTATGTGAATTGATCAAAAATATAGTAAAAATAGTAATATTGTGAAATATTATTACAATTTAAAATACATTTCTGCAGTCACGTGATCCTTCAGAAATCATTCTAATATGATGTTTTGGTACTCAAAAAAAAAAAAATCTTCTTATCAAAGTTGAAAACAGTTGTGCTGCTTAATATTCTTATGGAAACTGATACTGTTATTTTTTCAGGATTCTTTGATGAATAAAATGTTAAACAAAAAAAACAGCATTTATTTGGAAAATAATTTTTTTTGTAATATTATAACTGTATTGTCTGTTACTTGCTAAATAAAAGTAATAATAAAGTATACTTTTTTTATTCTTACTGACCTCAAACATTTGAACGGTAGTGTATGTGTATATAGTACTTACTGGTGTCCTGGAAGTCCACATCATTTCCATTGATGGCATACTTCAGTCGGTTGATCATTATCTTAAGCTGCATGATCTGTTTGCGTACAGTCATGTCTGGTTTGGTGATGTCGATCTCCACCTCAGGATTATTGATCTGACTGGCCAACCCATCTCCCATCACTTCTGGCAGATACCTGACAGAACACAACACAATAAGAAAGAAGCATGTGATCTGTTTCAGAGACAATATCACAGACTGAGTACACATTTTGCCATTGATAATAATATCGGTGCTCCCCAGCTTTTAAAAATCTGCAGATTTTGTACTAAAAAAATGCTATAAAATAATCTACAGAGAGCCATCTTGTAGTCACTGTACAAGACAGTTTCTGAGTACTCAACTGAGGTTGAGTGAGCTGTTCCTGTGCATTTACCTGTCCACACTCATTCCATTCCAACATCTGTCTACATCACTGGGTCCAGACTCACGATCCACACACAGTTTTCTGGGCAAATGGACCCAGTATTGCATCATATCCCTCAACATTCTGGACTCATCGGATAACTGAGAGAAAGAAAATGTGATCTCACAAATATGGCATATGGCAATAAAAAAATATTTACAATTACAAATAATAAAATAAATAACACTTCTGCTGTTGTTTATGCATGTACAAAATGTTTCTAATCAACATATGATAACATTAATCATTTTGCATATTTTTGAGCCTGCCCTATGAAACCTACTGTATCATATTTTTTAAGGCCTCTAAATTATCAACATAATCAAAACTTTGCTGAAAACCTGTTGTACGCAATCTACTACATGCCTTCTGTCATCTGATTTATAGTTTAAAAGGTCCACCTTCAGGTCGCGGTTTGCATCTTTTTTTTTGTGAAATCTTTACTGTTTTTACGTTTTACGTAAACGTTAAAAAAAGATTTTTATATTGTTAGTAATATTTCAAGATTAACACCTACTGGACTGAAGCAACTTTACTTGATTGTAACGTATGTTCTGTTTTAGTTTAGTGTCATTGTGTTTAGGTTCAGTTTTCCCCGCTCTGGTTTGCCTGTGTTCCCTAGTAAATTTCCTTGGTTGTTATTAATTAGTTCTACGCTCCTGTTTTGGTTCAGTTTATTACTCTCCCTTGTATTTAAGCCCTCAGCTTCCTTTGTTTCATTGTCCAGTACAGAGTGAAAATGGATATTAACAGGCATTTTATGTGCTATACTGTATGTTTAATTTAACATTACAAGCTATCAGAATTTCATCTTACTTTCAGCTAAATAAATATCAAATACACCAAACTGACTATTTTTTCATAAGTAAATATTTTTTAAAATCAAGTTTTTTTCCTCATCGAGTATGAGCTTCATATTCTACTATATCATACTATATGAATCATAAAAGACCTATCAAATATTGTACTCAACAAAAAACACATATGCACACTTTTTTTTTTTTTACAAATTAGATTTTTCTGACTATTATTTCATATGTCATACTTAACATGGTTAATAAAATAAGTGTTTAAATTATATTGTTGTGTACATTTTGTATAATGAACCATTTTGTTACTGTGCCACTTTATGTTCAATGTAAAATCTGGGTCCTAAAGCAAAAAACTGATACAGTACACCATATAAACACACTCACCAGTTTCTCCAGCTGGGCTCCAGGGGTGCTGCTGACTTCTTCTGCTGTGTTTCTCCCTCGCTTGATCTGGTCCTCAGTGTTGGAGCTCTGAGCAGGAGAACCACATGCCTGAAACACCTAAAGAACAAGAAATCATGGCATGGGTTTGGAACAGAGTTCTGGTTAACTTTGGTTCAAGATATATGTATTAATGATACACTATATTGCCAAAAGTTTTGGGACGCCTGCCTTTACGTGCACATGAACTTTAATGACATCCCATTCTTAATCCGTAGGGTTTAATATGGAATTGGCCCACCTTTTGCAGCTACTACAGCTTCAACTCTTCTGGGAAGGCTTTCCACAAGGTTTAGGAGTGTGTTTATGGGAATTTTTGACCATTCTTCTAGAAGCGCATTTGTGAGGTCAGGCAGTGATGTGGGTGAGAAGGCCTGGCTCGCAATCTCTGCTCTAATTCATCCCAAAGGTGTTTTATTGGGTTGCGGTCAGAACTCTGTGCAGGCCAGTCAAATTCCTCCACACCAAACTCGCTCATCCATGTCTTTATGGACCTCGCTTTGTGCACTTGTGCGCAGTCATGTTGGAAAAGGAAGGGGCCATCCCCAAACTGTTCCCACAAAGTTGAGAGCATGAAATTGTCCAAAATGTCTTGGTATGCTGAAGCATTAAGAGTTCATTTCACTGGAACTAAGGGGCCAAGCCCAACCCCTGAAAAACAACCCCACACCATAATCCCCCCTCCACCAGACTTTACACTTGGCACAGTGCAGTCAGGCAAGTACCGTTCTCCCGGCAACCGACCAAACCCAGACTCGTCCATCGGATTGCCAGACAGAGAAGTATGATTCTTCATTCCAGAGAACACGTCTCCACTGTCCAGTGGCGGTGTGCTTTACACCACTGCATCCGACACTTTGCATTGCACTTGGTGAAGTAAGGCTTGGATGCAGCTGCTCGGCCATGGAAACCCATTCCATGAAGCTCTCTACACACTGTTCTTGAACTAATCTGAAGGCCATGAAGTTTGGAGGTCTGTAGCTATTGACTCTGCAGAAAGTTGGTGACTTCTGTGCACTGTGCGCTTCAGCATGCGCTGACCCCGTGGCCTACCACTTTGTGGCTGAGTTGCTGTTGTTCCCAATTGCTTCCACTTTGTTATGATACCACTAACAGTTGACCGTGGAATATTTAGTAGTAAGGAAATTTCATGAATGGACTTATTGCACAGGTGGCAACCTATCACAGTACCATGCTTGAATTCACTAAGCTTGTGAGAGCGACCCATTCTTTCACAAATGTTTGTAGAAGCAGTATGCATGCCTAGGTGATTGATTTTATACACCTGTGGCCATGGAAGTGATTGGAACACTTGAATTCAATGATTTGGAGGGGTGCCCCAATACTTTTAGCAATATAGTGTATATAAAAGGTTAAGTCTTTAAAGAAAGGTTTACAGTTCAGCACTGACCTTATTGTTGAATGTGTTGAGGTTGTCTTGCATGTAGAGAATAGCTTCAGCAATGCGTTTTGGCAGAGACAGAACCACCGAATCCACACTGTAAGGCCGACTCAGTTTGTCAACTACCTCCAGCATAGCATCTACACAAAAACACAGTGTCTTTATATCATGTTGACATGTTGTCAGATGACTTTTAGCACGTGTGACAATCTGTCATGTCATTTGCATTAAATGCCCACCCACTTTTCCATGGCGTCGGTTCCGGAAATATTTATAACAGTCTTTGTTAAGGTTTTTCATCAATTATCCCATCAATTTTTCATAGATGGATTTTAAGTCTTTGTTGAAGCATTAAAAGCCATGAACCAAACCAACCAACTACAAGGTGAATCACAATATTATAAACTTTGATTTGAAAAAAAAAAAAAAAATCACAGTTCACCCAAAAATGAAATATCTGTCATTAATTACTCGCCCTCATGTCGTTCCACATCCATAAGACCTTTGTTCATCTTTGGAACACAAATTAAGATATTTTTGATGAAATCTGAAACTTTTTTTTATCCCCCATCGAAAGCAATGTAATTACTACATAATGAGTTCTGTCGTAGAGCACGGAAGCCTGCACTGTCTATACAACGGGAACTGTGTAGGAGACTGACAGGGGAGAGACTAAATTATTGAATAAATTTGTTATTTTTGTTTTGTTTTTGTACAGAAAAACTATTCTTGTTGCTTCATAACATTTAGGTTGAACCACTGTAGTCATGTTGACTATTTTAACGATGTCTTTACTACTTTTCTGGACGTTGAATGTGGTAGTTATGTTGATTTCTATGGGGCATAAAAAGAAAAAAAACTCTTTGATTTCATCAAAAATATCTTAATTTGTGTTCCGAAGATGAACGAAGGTCTTACGGATTTGGAACGGTATGAGGGCGAATAATTAATGACGGAAATTTCATTTTTGGGTGAACTAACCCTTTAAAGACTGTGTACTTAACAGCTTTAATGAGGGAAAGAACAACAATCGTGAATGACAATCAAATAAAAATATAAAATCATTCATGTAAATTTGCTGATTATATCTATATACGGGTCATTTTTTATCCAAAGGCCTTAATAATAATAAAAAACAAAGATGTGACATCCAAAATATGTAAGGTAGTACGACTAGATCACTTTTATTGAATCCAAAAGGTTTTAATTATATTTTGCTACATATAAAGGTATTTTAAAGATTTTGTTTCAAAAGGTCATTCAGTTTAACCGTCCAAAGGCCAATACAGCCATTTCATTTTTGATTAAAATATCTTTAAATGTAATAAATTATGTGTAGAAGTCATTGCTTTGTTATGAGAAAGTCCGGAAAAAAGAATTTTATTGATGTCATTCGGAGTAACCAATATAAAGGGACCATTTTGGATCAAGTCATGCTTTCAATATCATGTGACAGGATGTGACATCATTCAGACACCTGCAAAGGACCACATGGTCATGAAGCAAAGTAACCAACTCTCTTTAAACTATTTGAAAAAATTCATGTTTTTACTTGCTTATACACATGTCCTAAACATCAGGTCATTCGGTACAACCACTATAAAACATGGAAAATGTTGTAATATTTTAAAAACTTGTACTAAAGTTATTAGTACTAGCTAGCTAGATTTCAGCCTGTTAGCTTTGTTTGAAAATATTGTCATTTGGTATAACCAAATGTGTCATTCGGTAAAACCGAAATTTTGGTTAAACCGAAGGACTTGTAAAAATCTTGTAGAAAATGTTAATTGATTATAAAAACCACATAATCTGATTGTTAACACTTAATAAAACTTCCAAATTAATTATATCTCCATTATGTTTTTTTACACTTCTAAAAACCTTATTCGTCAATGACCCATATATTGAGAGCATATCGAGACTCAACACAGGTCTATCTTCAAAAGTTTATAAGTTAAAATCAATTGACCTGAATAAAATTAATTGAATTTTTACTTCAGCGAACTGACTGTAGCATTTTATGGCCTTGCCCAAATGGCACACTTCATATGCATTTAGCTGCACATTCAGTGCGGGCTGGGCAAAAGTGTGCATATCGACCACAAAGGGGCGCTCGCGAGCACTCTTCTAAAATCTAAAATGACAAATGGGACACCCTACGGTCTTGTAGACGTAACGGACATGCACACGCGGTGGCCACTATAAGTTCACAAGACCGTAGAGTGTACCATTTGTCATTTTAGATTTTAGAAGGGTGCTCGCAAGCACCCCCTTTGTGGTTTAAATGCGCACTGAAGCAAGCTCTGCAGCAGACTTCTACCCAACAATCAAAACAGTGTTATGTCATGAAAGTGCAGACTCCTAGGAAGACCGCAAGTGTTTAGGGTGCCATTTGGGACAGGGCCTATAAGGGTCTATCTTAGCTCTGCACACCTGCCAGGTTCCTCCACTCAGAGTCCAGATCCGCTTGATTGGCGAGGCAGCCCTTCATGACATTCCTACAGTAGTTTGAACAGGGCTTGGCAAAGGCAACGCCGCTACAGAGAGGACAGTACGTCAGCTTCATCATGGCACGCACACATTCAGTGCTCAGAGACACCTGCAAGAGAGAGACAAGAAATGAAAGAACAGCTGAAGCATATCTATACTGACTCATGTAACCACAGAAAATGCCCTGAATTGTGTTGTGTCACACATAATAAAAAAAAAAATAATAAAAAAGGTGATAATTACATTCTACAAATAAGTCTTTGTCAGTTCCTACACTTTCCCATGAGATCCAAGGATGTGGGATAATACATTTTGATAAGATTATTGCATAACACCCATCATGCTTTTCTACAGACAGTAACCCCACGAGGCTGAAGACAACTTTTACAATATTCCCACTTTTTTCATCAGAAACCTCCACCCCTCTGATGTCAAAGAATGGGATTTATTTAGGGCCCCATAGGGAAAAGTAATGCAATTCAGAAAGGAAAGAAAACTTGACATTTGCTTGTATAGATGTTTAAATGAATCTAATTTCATGCATATTGGAAGGAAAAACTAGTTTTAGTTTAGGTGTAAATGTAAATAAAGTCAGCATGACATTTGATTTCTGTAAATATAACTGTATTCTTTCTGTCCTAACTGCATTAGGCTGCACGAAACATTGTCGCAGCTGCATCATGCAACTTTGACACAGTTTCACAAAGCTAAATGTCAGTAACTGCAATGACTTATGTGAAGTAACCGGTTCTGAACAATATTCAATCAAAACCTTCAATGCGATCAGATGATGAAACTTCAAATTACATGCATTATTTTATTATCAACTGGGAGTTGTTCAGAAAGTGGGGTGAATAAATTTGTATTTCACTGAAAATTATACTTCTAAAGTCAAATCGAAATAGACAAGTAACCCCAGATGACATCAGTGCGGTTAATGCTGAGCTGCAGTTCTGTCATACTGTATGTGTTCAGCCTGATCAGAGGAGACTTCATTGTCCATTATATTAAACCTGGACGAAAACTAAATTTCACACAAAAAAAAAAAAAGTTCTGGACGAATTCTGGACAAGGATAAATCTGCATATATTGGCATCTTTCCTCGTGATACTTTATAAAAGCTGTAAAACTAATGTCTATAGAAAAAAAAAGTAAGAACAAAGATCTAATTTCCAATGCATTTCAATATGACTGCTTTTTGCAGATGTCATTTAAGCCTAGAGGTTAACTTAATTTCTAATTACAATAACAACAGACGACTTTCTGAGTGACTGTCTTTAGGTCATTGAATCACTCAACTGATTCATTCAAACCCACTGATTCATGCAGAAACTAAAAAAAAACTGTCATGAATCACTGAAAAAGTGAGTCATTGAATCATTCACTCAAACAAAGAACACAGATTCATTGTAGAATAAAAATACCAGACTTACTTTATAAACGAGTAATTGAATTATTCACTTAAATGAGTCAAACACGCTGATTCATTTAGAAACGAAACTATGGCTGCATCCGAAATTGCATACTTCCCTACAATATAGTAGGTGAAAAACAGTATGTGATAAGTCACTTTTTTTATTCTGGCATGATTTTATAACATCATATATCAACATAGTGCAAAATGGTATTCAAAATTATGTGTAAGTTGTTGCTTTGTTATGAGAAAGAATGTCCGGAAGTGACATGATTCAGACCACATGGACCACATGGTCATGAAGCAAAGTAACTAACTCTCTTTTAACTAGTTGAAAAATTCATGTTTTCACTTGCTTATACACATGTCCCGAAACATCAGGTCATTTGGTACAACTGCTATAAAACATGGAAAATGTTGTAAAATTTTAAAAACTTGTACTAAATATAAAATGTTTGATTGTCCTTTTGCTAGCTAGCTAGATATCAGCCTGTTAGCATTGTTTGAAAATATTGTCATTCGGTATAACCTAAATTTTGGTTAAACCAAATGATATTAAAACCACAATGTCATTGTTAACACTTAATAAAACTTAAAAATTAATTTTATCTCCATTATGTTTTTTTTTTACACTTTTAAAAATCTAATTCGTCAATGCCCCATGTCCGAATTCACAGTACTCTGAAAGTGTGCATACGATGGACACTTCACTATCCCATGAGGCCATGGGAGAGGATTTGTGAATGGCAGTGAAGCGGCGTAACTGACGCAGGTAGGTCACATGATAATGACAACATGGTGAATGTAGTACGCCCAGATTACATTCATACTACACACATTCATACTTTATAGAACATGCTTTTTCAAAAACGCAAATTCACAACGTTCTGCTGTGGTTTCTTCAGTGGAGCAAAAATAGACAGGGAAAATGGCAATATCTCAAATTTAAGTTACTCAATATTAACTTTTTGTTTGTGACTCTGAAGCAGATTCACTTCGCTCTAGATATTAATATGCACATATACTTCACTTTAAAGTGAAAACTAGCAGCATCAGGGGAGGAAGAACTTTTTGTCACACATTGAGATATAAATAACTGGACTGGACCGAGGTAAAAAGACTTGATTCAGACTCCTACACACCTTACACACACAAACACACACCACCCTTCAGGGAGACCTGGCAGTGCTTGTTACCTGAAGAATGACTCAAGCCCAAACACTTTAATGAGGAGAGAAGAGAAGAATGAGAGAAAATATGATGAGAGAGAAATTCAGAGAATAGACAAATGGAGTGAATGTGAGAAGGATGTGTGAAGATGCACAGGAAGCTCCGGGGAGGAGGAAAAGCAAGGACAGAAGAAGAGAGAGAGAGGAAAAGATAGAACAAGTAGAGGGAGGATAATATGGCACATCAAAGCCTCTAAGCATCTGTGATTCATCAGATCAGAGCAGGATAGAGAGAGTTTGCTGCCCAGTCTATGGCTCAGATTGAGTTCGGACACAGGACCCACACTTGGACTTCAGCCTCGTGGAATGCCAGGTTGGACATTCAGCAATCTCAAACTGGTGATTCAAAAATTATTTATTTTTATGAATCAAATGAATTCATTGAACCGATTTACAAATGTGTTATTTGCTCATTGAATTGGGCATTTTATACACCCTCAGGAAAAAAGGTACAAAAGCTGTCACCTTGAAGGAATAGTTCAAACAAAAATTAAAATTATCCCAAAATGTACTCACCTTCAAGTGTATATGACTTTCTTCTTTCAGTTGAACACATTTGGAGTTATACTAAATGATATCCTGGCTTTTCCAAACTTTATAATGGCATTGAATAGTGTCCGAGTTTTAGAAGCTCCAAAAAAAAATGCATCCATAAGTAATCCATATTTATGACGTAGGACGTATGACATATGACATAAGCGTAGCGTAAGCTTAGTTGAGAATTGACGAACGAATTGGAAGTCTAAAACAATACGTTTTAAAGAAAAATGTCGGAGGATTTCGATATAAGAGGAGCTACGTCCAGTCATTAGTTGGGTCAAAGGTCACCCTTCCACCGGAACTACTCAACTCTCTCATGTGGCCATTGCCGGAAGCCAGTTAAGTTTTAAATATGGGTATTTTTCTTACAAAAACCCATCGCTTCTCTTCAGAAGGCATTTATTAACCCACTGGAGCCATATGGATTACTTTTATGATGGATGGATGTGCTTTTTTGGGCTTCAAAAACTGGGAAGAGCCAGGATATTATTTAATATAACTCTGTGTTCAGCTGAAAGAAGAAAGTCATATACACATAGGATGGCTTGACGGTGAGTAAATTATGCATACTTTTCATTTTTGGGTGAACTAATCCTTTAAGGGTACATATTAGTACCTTTTAAAAAAGGGAAAAGCCCCAGTTTTTGTACCTTTTTTTCTTTCTGAGAGTGTACTGAACTTGATATGAACACTTACCAAATTATTAAAATATGTTTTCAGTCAGGATATGACTTTTAGTATTTTAGTTTATGCAAATCATTATTAATGAGCAAAATCATGGCTGCTGTAAAAACAAGGATGAGTCGCACAAGACTAGTGAACTATATTCTATGCTTAAGGCACAAATATTAAATATTTTTTCGTACGGCATTGTTGTTATGTAACTCCACATCTGCTATAATTTAGGCAATGAGTGAGATTTGATCAATATGTTAATATGATGCATAACTGTCAATATGCCTAATGTAAACATACATTTTGAAGGAGCTTTTTCATATAGTCACGCTAATCATATTTCAAGGATATATAAGTGCCTGCTTATGACAATTCTTCCAGCATCCCTCCTTCTCCTTTATATTTTACCATCTATATTATTTATTATTACTAAATTCTTTATCTATTATATTTTTGCTTTAGTTCAAGGGGAGATCTAAGTGCTTGAGCAGAGTCTCATATTTAATATGCTTATTTAATTTGTAAGTAAAGTGCTGTAGGCAACAGTGTGACCTTATGTGACATTAATCTCAATTAGACTGAACTGGAACACATGAGAATAACTGAATCGTTTATGGAACTGTCCAAAGAAACCAAATTCACAGAAATGACTCATACTTTCCAAACACTATAATTTGTTCCCAGAGATTCTGAACATTGTAGGTTTAAGATTTTAGACCTTTGAAACTTTTGAGACTGAGTTTCCTACTGTAGTGATTTAAAAAATAACAGCATGATAGAGGAAAGAATGGTGTAAAATGAGCTCATCCTTCAAGTATAAATAAATTTGCGTTAAATAGCCATGTCTCTCAAAACCAAGCACTCCCAGAATCTCTAGGCCTGTATTTTACTTGCCATCCAGCCTTTGCATCCTAATGAGGACTCCACGGCATATATGCCAGAATCTATTTGGCACCAAAATTCCAAAACAAAGGGCTTAATAGAATTAGCGGTTTAGCTAATGCTACAATAGCTAGAGGTTAATATCGGCAACAGTATCTAATGTAATCCTTTTATCTGTTCCCATCTTATTGCCTCACGTTATTAATTTCAGCTCTGAATCAGACACCCCAGGGAACAGATTACACACGTATCCCTGATTCCTGATAATTAGAAGGAACTGCTGGAACATGTGTCAGGAAACATACCAAACAGACCACAGCAAATCTGATCAAGAGCTTTGGAGTAACAAAACAGAAACCAACTGAAACATTTTTGGGACATTTTTCTTGGACAGAAATGAAAATTCTTGGACCAAACCTTCCACATCAAAAGTAATTCAGAGTAGTCCAGACTAAATTAGACTTAATTAAGCTTAAATAGGCTACTGTCGTATCTGTTTATCTAAAGTGGTTGAGGAAGTATGCTGTTTGCATGGAAAAACCTTTTAAATCAAGCTGAGCTCATGCCATTTCCTATGAGATACAAAGTTATCTTTCTCAAGGGGGCTTTACTAATCTTGAGACATTTGACTGATTTTTGTGAACCTGATCTTTTGTTCTTCACATCATATATTCCCAGACATCACATGACATTTTATGTGCTTTAAACAGGTTTACACAGGACTGATGGTGTGGACAAATGTACTGGTTTTATTGTATTTTACATATTTTACTTCAGTTTTTGAAATAAGTCTCTTATTCTCGTCAAGGCTGCATTTATTTGACAAAAAAAAAAAAAAACAGTAAAAACAGTAATATTGTGAAAAAATTATTACAATTTAAAATAACTGTTTTCTATTTTAATACATTTTAAAATGCAATTAATTCCTGTGATGGCAAAGCTGAATTTTCAGCTGCAGGATCCTTCAAGAATTCAATGTAATACGTTGTTTTGGAGCTTAGATTTGGTTTTGGATTAAAAGAAAATTGTGGAAATCGTGATTTTAATTTCAGGATTCTTTGTTGAATAGACAGTTCAAGAGAACAGCATTTATTTGAAATTATTTTCAAAGCCTTATCTGTGACTTTTGATCAGTTTAATGCATCCTATACATACATACACCGATCAGGCATAACATTATGAGCACTGACAGGTGAAGTGAATAACACTGATTATCTCTTCATCATGGCACCTGTTAGTGGGTGGGATATATTAGGCAGCAAGTGAACATTTTGTCCTCAAAGTTGATGTGTTCCTGGTCTACAGTGGTCAGTATCTATCAAAAGTGGTCCAAGGAAGGAACAGTGGAGAACCGGTGACAGGGTCATGGACGGCCAAGACTCATTGATGCACGTGGGGAGCGAAGGTTGGCCCGTGTGTTCCGATCCAACAGATGAGCTACTGTAGCTCAAATTGCTCAAGAAGTTAATGCTGGTTCTGATAGAAAGATGTCAGAATACACAGTGCATCACAGTTTGTTGCGTATGGGGCTGCATAGCTGAAGACCAGTCAGGGTGCCCATGCTGACCCCTGTCCACCGCCAAAAGCACCAACAGTGGGCACGTGAGCGTCAGAACTGGACCACGGAGCAATGAAAGAAGGTGGCCTGGTCTGATGAATCACGTTTTCTTGTACATCACGTGGATGGCTGGGTGCGTGTGCATCGCTTACCTGGGGAACACATGGCACCAGGATGCACTATGGGAAGAAGGCAAGCCAACGGAGGCAGTGTGATACTTTGGGCAATGTTCTGCTGGGAAACCTTGGGTCCTGCCATCCATGTGGATGTTACTTTGACACGTACCACCTACCTAAGCATTGTTGCAGACCATGTACACCCTTTCATGGAAATGGTATTCCCTGGTGGCTGTGGCCTCTTTCAGCAGGATAATGCGCCCTGCCACAAAGCAAAAATGGTTCAAGAATGGTTTGAGGAGCACAACAATGAGTTTGAGGTGTTGACTTGGCCTCCAAATTTCCCAGATCTTAATCCAATCGAGCATCTGTGGGATGTGCTGAACAAACAAGTCCGATCCATGGAGGCCCCACCTCACAACTTACAGGACTTAAAGGATCTGCTGCTAACATCTTGGTGCCAGATACCACAGCACACCTTCAGGGGTCTAGTGGAGTCAATGCCTTGATGTGTCAGGGCTGTTTTGGCAGCAAAACGGGGACCAACACAATAGGAAGGTGGTCGTAATGTTATGCCTGATCGGTATATATAAGCATAGACATACAATGAGCCCTTCAACAACTTGCCTTTTTACAGTCAAGATATTGAGAAAAGGCTGTGTGAAATATGTTACAATAAACATTAAAATGGGTTTTGAATGGAGTTTCACATTCAATTTATACATGAGATTATCACCTTGTCTGTTAAAAAAAAAGTCTTGCAATATCTACAAGGACAAAATCCAATCATAAAGTTAGAGTGCCACTGAGCTATTTCACAACACTGGGTGACAATTTCAGAGAAGATAACTTGTTCTCTTGAGAGCTCAGACTATGGTTAAAAATATCGCCGGAGCTTATTGCTCTCATTACGCTTTTTGTGAACAAACCACAGTTATATTCTGCTTTGGGGAAATTAGTAAAATCCACATGAAGCAGAAGATTAGATTCAGAGTTACAAATAGTAGTTAATAAAAACTGTCCAAAATAATAATACTTGTTTTCAGAGAATATATTTGTGTGGTCCAAAAGTCTGAGATTACATTGAAAATCTAATTGTTGTTGTTGTTTAACCAGGACGTTGTTTAACCAGGACGAAGAAGAAAAAGTATGAACAATTTAATATAAAATAAAGAAATATTTATGATTCTGCAGTTTTACAATACTCTAATCAAATACACAAATTAGTGACATTAATGATGTGAAACAGCCAATGTATTACAAAAGATAAACTCAATTCAAGATACACTACCGTTAAAAAACTTTAGGGGCCAGAAGATTTTTAATACATTAAAAAAAAAAAAAGTAAAATATATTATTATGTATATATAAATACATTATGAAATATTATTACAGTTTATTTTGAATATATTTTAAAATGTAACTTATTCCTGTGATGTCAAAGCTGAATTTTCAGCATCATTACTCCAGTCTTTAGTGTCACATGATCCTTCAGAAATCATTCTAATATGCTGATTTGCTGCTTAAGAAACATTTCTTATTGTTATCAATGTTGAAAAAAACATTATGCTACTTAATATTTTGTGGAAGTCTTGATACATGAATAGATAAATAGAAAGCATTTAAAAAACACAAAAAAATAGAAAACTTTTGTAACATTATAAATGTCTTTTTTGATCATTGTAATTAGCCCTTGCTGAAAAAAGTATACATTTCATTCAAAAAAATCATGCTGACCCCAAAATTTTGAACAGTAGTGTATTCCTTGAAAATGTCTTAATATCTAAATAAAATTGATCTTATTTAATGATGTTTAGATGATTTTTTTTTGCAATGAAATTAGCAATGTTAACACACGCATCACAATTGACACTGAGCCACTTTCTCACAGCTTTCTGAATTCAATGGACCCTTAAAGCCAAAACAATTGCGTCATGATGCCTTGTTTCCACATTCCCAGCTGTGATGGATCTGTGTTCGAAAGTAGAAGGCCTGGTCCTGTGAGGTCCACTGTGTTTGTCTGCTCTAGATTGTTAGCTCTTTAGCCTGGACTCACCCTATCCCACAAAAGCCCTGTGTTTCAGAGGATTCTCAAGCTATCTATTCAACTACAGCTGTATAATCAATTCAACAGACACAATATTTGCAAAATATTGCTGTTTGATTACAATTTTCAAATGCTACAGTAATTCAGATCAGCATAAAATGGCATTCACAACCTATTTTACTTGTGCAATGTAATGCACATTTACAAAAAAGTACCACAGTACTACTATGATTTTTAGATGTACAATGGGAGTAACATAGTATTCTTGGAAGTACTATGGAGTAATATGCTAATAACATGGAATACGTGAATTTCTATTTCAGAATACCATAGTAACTGATACTATCACTGTACCATGGTACCGTCAGTATGTTAAATATTGTACTGTAATGTACTTCAAGATTTACATTTACATGGTAATACCACTGTATTTTTAAAGAGGACCTAAATATTATGCCCTTGACTTTGTTTTTAGGGTCTACTAGGTTTTCTTGCTTGAATGTCAAAAAAATACATTATATTTCACATATTTTACATTATTGCAGCACCTCTCTTCCCAGTCTGTCAGTAATGCTCTGTTTAGTTCCTGTCTCTATGAAGCCCCTCCTTTCAAAAGGCACAATGTGCTCTGATTGGTTGGCTGGACCAGTGTATTGTGATTGGTCAACTGCTTTGTGCGTGTTTCAGAAATTTCACACCCTTTAGCATAACCGCGAGTTTCAACACACTACCAGGCCTCACCCCTTTTTTGCGTATGCCTTGGGTGGGAATTATTTGAGGAATATTGTGACAAGTACATTCACAGAAGAAAACTCAAGACTACAATCGAGGTGTTTCAGGGAGTTCAGAAACATTGCTTACAGATATAGAGAATAACTCCCTTTGAAGTGGACTTTGTGCTTTATAAGTTTGCAATCTTTTTCATTCTCAAACAGCAACAATACACACTAAATAAAGTTGAAAAAGCACAATAGGTCCTCTTTAAAGAGTTTCCACCTTTGTTTGATTTATTCATTCATTAACATATGCTTAAAGTTCTTGCCAATGTTTTCCCATCTCTCATCTGTTTTATAAGGCTCTACTTGTTCTCCTGTCCTTAAATGGCACGTCTGATAAGGGATGTGCGCATGTGGTTGGGGTCACGGCGCAGTCTAGATGTGCTTTCTTTATAGACAATCTTCTCTTAAGTAATTAGAAAGAAAGATGGCTGAGCTCCTCCCAGTGTGCAGAAAAAGATGTGCGGCGACTGGCCTACTTCTGAAGTCACGAGGAGCACAAGTCTTCCTTAATAAAAATGAATAAAACACAGGAACGACTAGAGAGGAAAGAAGGGAAGACCAGCTGTGCTCATCGCTCTTTTATTCTTTCATTTCCTTCCTTTATTTAAAGCTAATACTCCCCTAATACTATTTCTTTCCTCTAAAACTCCTCATTCCGCTTTCATCTTAGTATAGTCAACCTGAATGACCCCAAACAAGGTAAAAGTTTGTGTGCCATAATGTTGAATATCACTGAAAATCATTTTGACTCATGAATATTTTAAATCACTCATTATGGGATTGAGAATCCACAGTCTAATACAAGCTGTCTTATTCTACATGGAGTGGGTTGCCTCATGGCGACAGACATGTTTAGATCACATGACCACTTAAATGCAACTCACTTTATTTTATAAAACGGTTAGTTCCTGTCCTTGATTCTGATTGGTCAATAGCTGTGTATTTTTCATGACCGCTTCAGCCAACGGTTCTGTGTATCACTACATAACACCCTTAGCAACCACTACAGCAATGTAAACTGTATGTTCTCAATTGATATTGTTTATTGAAGCTTACTGTATTATGTAGCAGAGTATTGTGAGAAAGAGATCGATTGAGCGAGTTTATTACCTGCATTCAGATTTAGCATTTTCCTTCGGGTCAGTCGTATGTTTATAATAAAAAATCTGTTTAAATGTCCGATGTATTATCTTGTCCTTTTAACAGTTAGGGTTTTCTTGTGACTGACAGCACTAGTCAAAGCATTTGTCAGTTGCATCTTTTTCCGTGTTCACAACAGTTCAGTCTTTTCAATGTAAAAGTCTTCACTACTGACTGACACACTCATAAAGACAGTCGTTGCCGCCATCTAATGGTGTAATAATGTAACTTCTGTTGCTGTTCACAGACTATTTTTCCGGCGGAAGGAATGCTTTTAGTGAAAGTTTACTTCATGAAAGTTGCATTGATGCATATTTTTGGCTTTAATATTTGTATTGTGTGGTAACCGTTTTATAAAAGCAATACTCGAGGCTAGTGCTGTATCGTGAATAAGTCACAGCTGCTTTTGCATGATACATTTATACCACTAGGAACCAGTAAAAGCAAGATATCTGCGATATTAGCTAGTGCTAATAGTAAGTGTGCAAGAATATAGAAAGATATTCTATAAAAGCTTGTTTCCACCACTGAATAACAAAATAAAAAAGGTAATTGCGATTTTTACATCTCGTAATTCTGACTTTTTTTCTCAGATTTGAGACAAACTCAAAATTGTAAGAAAATGTCAGAATTGTGAGCTGACTTTTCCTCAGAATTGGACTATATATAATGCAAAGTTAATATCTTGCAATTCTGAGGGAAAAAATTTAAAATTGTGAGATATAAACGTAATTGCGAGAAAAAAAGGTCAGAATTGCAAGCTTATATTGTATACTGTACATTATATCCCACAATTCTGACTTTATAACTCGAAATTGCGAGTTTATATCACACAATTCTGAGAAAAAAAAGTTAAAATTTTGAGATAAAAAGTTGCAGTTATCTTT